>OY720683.1:44856595-47256595 GCA_963170755.1 Amphimallon solstitiale | reverse complement strand
CGAACGGCAGACTCGTGCAGAAAAATTCATTTTCCGCACTTGTTAGGTAAATAGCTATTATATTAGAAAATTTGCGCTTCTAATTTTAAACATTTTTAATCCTTTTGTTTTGCTTTCTTTACACCTTTGCAACGGGCGCAAAGTTATTTCATGAACTCCAAACATTCAGAATGTACACAAAATTATAATCCTCTTACTTAATTCATCTTACTTTTGCAGACCTTTGTCAAAAGGTGTTAGTAAAAAATTGAGTGAAGTGTACTTAGAATTACCAAGTGACAGTCGCCATTTATATCACACTCACAGAAGCCCGACCCCAGTTCACTGGGAATGCAGCAGAAACGTGCTCGAACCAAAAATAAAAACACCTTTAGGCCAATTTTTTAGTACGGGTAAGTCCTTTCTTTTTACACGCCCTCATTTCCTTCTATTCCGGCCATTTATTCCTTGCAGATTCATTACTTTACAATGACACGCCAGGTGACGATGTTTGCGATATCGAAAGCTGCTTCAACATGCAATGTAATCAAGTATTTATTGGAATGGTCACGATGCAGTATCAAGCGCAATCTGATATGGTTAGTTTACCATTATGAAGTTTCTTTAAAATTAACTTTATATTTCCATTGTATTTTAATTCATTGGTTCTGATGAATTTATTAGATTTTATGAAAGCTTAGACAATGAAAAAGTCATCATAAAATAATAATTGATCAATTAATTAAATAAAACTTATTTATTGGTATTTAATTTTAAAAATAAATACGCCTAAAGTATTAATAAATCACTTAAAATATATTTTTTATCTTTTGACATTTATCATAATTGTCATCCAAACAATATAATAGTTATTTATGTAACAAGTCAGTAAAGTGGTACTTTATCGAACGAGTCTGATTTACGAGCCAAGCGAGTGAAGCGAGCGCGGCGAGTAACAGACGAGTTCGGTAAAGGTACTTTACTGACGTGGTGCATACAAAATTTTATCGCCAACCGTGAAAATTGTTAATTTAAGAAATAAAGATATAATAACTTATGACAGTTTATGACAGTGACAAACGATTTATTTTTAAAGTCCTCAGTCATGGCTATGCTGACAGATATTAGCGGCAGGTAAAGTACTTTATTGTACAGTATGATAAAGTGTTTCTTTACCTCCGTAAAACGCTATGGTAACGCATCACTTTACTGACGGTTGGCGATAAAAACATTTTTTCTGTGACGGGAAAAAAGTTTGACATTTTATCTTTCTTAAGGTGGCCGTTTAATAGAAAGAGAATCGTCACATTGCTCTATCCTTTTCTAACCATTAGGCGTGTATTATTATTTGTAAAACAAATTTATTGGATAAAAGATGGCAGTACTAACGCCACGTATCTCTTAGATTGAACCAAATTATACAGAGACTGGCAGACCAGACCGTTGTTTTTTTTGTGTATGAGACAAAAAACAGAGTTTTTGTCTCATACACGATTTAATAGAATATGTGTCTATTTTGAAATCATTGATATTTACCCTAAATTGTAAAAATGCAAATTGCGTCCTTACAAGAATAATAGGAACATACTGTTACATATAATGTTTGTTTTGTAAATACCTATGTAGATCTGTCCTTTATCTATTTGATTTAGATAATAAATAGGTATTTTTTAGTGATTATTGCATTTTTGAAAAAGGAATATATAGGCTGATTCAATTTTGATGGTCACCATGGGTATTTCGCTTATTATTTGGAATAGAGAGTAGGTTTGAGTTTGGCAAAGTTGGTAAATTTTGTGTTTTGTTATGTAACTTGAGCATGTACCATGTCTTAGTTGGAAGAATTAGATTAGTAGATGAGAAGTAACACTTGAGCGCGAAATACATAGTTACCAAGTATGTTGTCAATGGTTAGTTTTTTCAAAATGTGTAATGGATACAAAAGTATTCAGAAGTAAGTTTGGAACAACTTTTGCATAAAAAAATCTACTTTCACAGAGGCAGTACATTTTTATTCTTATAGATAAATAGTTTTTTTATAGAAGTATTTCGCCAAGTATTTATTCAAATTTGACTAAAAAATGAACTGTTTATTTAAGAAAACCCATAAGTAGTGAACCTGTCAATGTAAGAAACACAAGGCCTATTGTGTGTGTAAAAGTAAGAAAAAGAGAAACAATCAATATACCTATTTCACATACCTATAACACTCTAATTAAATAGGTTAAATCTACATGTGTGCTCAGAAAGTAGTTTTGGATATTATAAAATGCCCTCTTTGTATTACTTTTGATACCGTATCAGCTATTAGAATGCCCGATTCAGTTGGAAAAAAATTTGAAAGACCACCCTAAAATTTATCCGACAGTGTGGATTTCCCACGTTCATAATAATTTACTAAAATATAATTAAAAACGAGATCTGCAGAATATTGAATTAAATTTCTTACGTATGTAAGTAATTTTTATTATAGGATTGAAGAAAATAGATTAAAAATTTTGTATAGGTACCTAAATAACTTGCCTTATAATTAATACTAGTGGTCGACCAGTGGCCGAAATTTGATCTCAATTCATTAAATTTTTAAGTTTGAGTTATTGAGGTTCTTTTGTCAAAAAGTATACTTCTATAACCATTGCATACAATTTTTTTCAATTTTCTATTACGTCAGCTGCGAGCGTGTAGAAATACGTCATTATGCATTAATTTTCGAGTTAATTAATTAATGTATTTGTTTGCAAAAAAAAATTTCTCTCACTGTTTGACCATGATAGCGGCCAAACGGCAAAAGCCATCAATACCGAAGTGTATATTTAGGAATATAATCTCCCTCGGAAATCTGATTATATTTTCAGTGAAATCGATAAATCGGGAGTAGTATTTCATATCAGTGAAGAAAACAAATAATAGCAATATCTCGTCAATTACTAATTTTAGGCAAATATCTAAAGTATAACAATGTGATCAAGAGTAAATTAGAAAACAATTTTATAAAAGAATTCCTACCGGAAGTAGGTGTTTACTCTTATCGTAAAACAGGTTTTTGCGAATATATCGCAAGTCATGCATTCTAGACAAACATATCGAGTGTATGAAAATATTGAAAGCTCAATTTTGAATATTTTTGTAATAAGAAATTTCCAAAATTCGAACTGAAAGTACCTAGCAATTTTATTCTAATCGAATATCAATTTTTTGAAAATATCACGAAAATTATGCATTTTATACAGTATAAAAGTATTTAAACATGGATTTGGAATATTTTTGTAAAAAAAAAATTCAAAATTCGGACCGGAAATAACACTTTCGCCAGTGACGGCTGTTTTAGAGAAGCAATTAGATAGACAAGACTGATTCGTTTATTATCGGTGATATGTTCGGCTACTGGGAGTATATCAGCAATAATAAACGAATCAGTCTTGTCTATGTAATTGCTTCACCTAAACGAACTCATCAGACTGCAACTGACTTTCACTCTTATCGAATAGCAGTTTTTTGAAATATCTCGCAAATTTGCTTTTTATATAAATTTCTTATGTAACTTGACTACAGCACCATTTATCGGATCCTTGCCTAGCTATGAACCATCGTCTCGACAAAATAAATATATTGCGTGAATATGACCTCAATCGGTCAAGTCGTTTAGAAGCTACAAGATCGCACACAAACGTACCAACGATTTATATATATTTGAAAATATATATATATTTAAAAAAAAAATGTTTAATTATAATACACCATTTCTACACTTTCTCTAATCTTCAAATAATTTAACTTACATCATTTCATCGTATAATTTTAGAATACTTTCTTTAAATAATATGTCATTCTCAATTTTAATATTTTTTTGAAAATATTTGACCAAAACACGTGTTCAGAAAAAAATCATTTTCACATTGTTTTTAAAAGTAAAAACATAAACTTTGGTGGTGCTTGTAGCCAAGAAAATTCTGCATCGTTTGGTATAAGTTGACTCGACAATACCTCAAAAACGTTTTTTCAAAGCCTACTTCTACTAATTTTGATATACCAAAAACTTATTTTTTTTTTAATGGAAGTATGGCATTTTGTTTCTTTTTTTTTCTCTTTAATTTTTGTTAACAATGTCCTGTACCTATCTTTTGTAGTTTCTGAGATAATCACTATAGGAGCAATTAGCGGTCTAATAAAAACTACGAGCGTTGTTGTTCTATGTGCCGAAATATTCGTTCAACCAATGGAAGGCTGGAATGGTGCCCGACCTCTTTATTCAACTGTCAAACAAAGTAAAGGTTAAATCCACTATCCCAAAAGTAATAATTTTACAGAATGAAGGGCATCGCGTTTCAGTTTTTTTTAATTTCGGCAATATCCAGTTGCAGTATTTCATTTCTTAAACTATTGGTTAACAACCAAATATAATAAAGCATAAGTTTACTGACATATTTGAAGATGCCACCTCTCTAAAAGGTGTATGAAATAACGCTGCTATCTTCAATTTAATTTGCTTAATTGCTCGTATTCTTTTATTGTTGAAGCTGTTCATAACAGATGCCTGTAGTTTTTCAAAATTATAAATTGATGTCCTACAACTTTAATAGAAATAAATTTTGCAACAAAATAACGCAATTTAAATAACCTACAACTATTGTGCAACGTAACAACAATCAAAAGTAAGAAAAACAAATTTCATTAACGAATATGTTCAACATAACCACAAGTTTGTGCAATGCACGTGAGTATTCTGTTTTCCAAAGAAGTAGGTACTAATGTTGTATAAAACTTTTACATATTCTTATAAACTCTTCTCTGATTATAATGTTCATGTCTTCAACAAGATTTGAAAATCCGTCCGTAGAAAACGAAGATACTCTCCTTCATTAACATTTTCATCAAAGACATAAGGTCCAATTATGTAACTCCCAATAACTACCACTGAATGACCAACAATTTTGAAAGTTTGCAGGTGTGATAAAGTGAAGGTTTTTATGTGTTATAATAACGAAAATTGTGACGATTAACGTATCCATTTTAATAGAAGGTAGCTTCGTCGGTAAACAACAAAAAATTGGGAAAGTCAGGCTAATTTATCTGCTGCCCATTGACAAAAATGTAATTAAAAACAATGACAAAATGTTTTTTTTTGGACGTGTTTTGGTCAAAAAATTAAAAAAAAAAATTAATAACTCAAAAACTATTGCCCCAATTTTGAAAAGGAAAAACAGCTGAATAGACAATTTTAAACAGTACTAAAAAATCCAAAAATTTATAGTGTCATTTAAAAAAATAAATTCCATGCATTTCCGGTGAAACCGGAAGTGCGTCAGGGATTAATGTATTTTTAGAATATGCGCCTTAAGCAACCATGAAACTTTCTCTAATTGTTTTTTTTTATTTAAAACATAAAGGAGCAATCAAAGAAACGGCTACTAATCACTCACCCTGTATATTGCAACATACTGTACATATGTTGCAAATTAAAAGCAAATTTATGGAAATCGACTGCAAATTAAATGGAAATTAAATCAGAAGGTATTTTCAGATTAGCATATATTTTGAGATACACTGTACATAATCATCAAAACATAAATATTTTTCGTAAAATATGGTTGAACAATAGGTACTTGAAATACTCTGTTGGCCCGATATTTTCAGTAGATTTATTATTAAATGAGAATCCAAGACGCCTGAGTTCTATTTTCGATTTTTTGTAATTGAAGAGCATGTTGTTTGTAACCTTTTTTTCTTTAAAGATACTCTTTTGATGCCTGACAAACACATATATAACGTAACTGAGTATGACGGAGTAAGCAATTTACAGTATGTCGAGTCTATATTTGCCGTAGACATTCAAATTTTGCAACACTCAACATGCCTAACAATAACCGATCGTTGGCAGCGCCCTCTGTTTAAGAATTGCTGACCTACCACAGTGATTATAATAAACGAAATCTACTTTTCCCATAAGAATATGTCTCTTAGATACAAATCAATCGGAATTTATGGGTGAAAACATTTAAAAGCACAAGACAGCTATAAAATACGCTTAATTGCTTTGTATCAAGCATCAAACGAAAGAGAATTTATTTCTCCAGGGGGTAAGCTATCTAATATCTGGCAATTATCTATATATTCCAAGAAATTACGGAATAAACTAGCAGATTTTTGGTATAAAAACTTCCTGTTTTTTAACATTTTTTTCCACATTAATCGAACAAACTTCCCTTATTAAAACCACCTAGTCCCCTGGAGATAAGTTTGTAGATTATGCTCGTATTTTTTTTTTTGTAATTTTGTGGCTTACTAACGGTTTCTGGTGCAATATGTTCGCAACATGTTTGCAATGTAATTTAGATGGGCGAGATGGCCACCTTAACAGGTAACAAAATGTCACTTTTTATGAATTTACTTTTTTCCCGGATATGTACACATAAGTAAGAACACGAAGACATTTAATTTTAATATATTTTATTATACAAAAAGTTAATTTACTTACGTAAGCCAATAACACCGTCTCCGAGAAAGAACTGCATTTCTTTTTCACCTTCCATTCAAAATAACTAATAATCAACTTAAGTTCGCAAATTTTTAAAATCAAACATAAAATTAAATTGACAGATATTTGAATACATTACAGGTTTCCTTAGCAACGCAGGTCTAATGTCGCTATAAGTACAACAGCCTACCAATTTAAAAGTTCAAATTTTACATCGATTCCTTTTCTGAATTTAAAATATATGGTATTTTCATCGTAAGAATAGGTGCACGTCATCAATGACGTTTGCACAATGTTGTCAAACTGATACATATAAAATATGAAAATGATATAAACAACTGTCAAATTAGAAGTATAGGTTACGAAAACCAATTAGTCTATTGAACGTTTTTATTAAGGCTTATGCATTAATTACTAAAACGAACTACAGTGACTTGATATATAACAGTGGCGACACACAACATTTGGCCGCCATCTTGTGTCGAAAATTACGTAGAGGTAAATGTGAAATTGGGATAAAATGTTAATTTCAACATATATTCAGTTTATTATAATTAATAAGTATTTAGTTATTTTTAGTACATGAAATACCTAAGCATTTGAAATAGTGTAGCTACTTAATCTAGAAAATTAAGGAAAAGGAAACACATTCAAAAATTCATTTCTTTTATTTGTAAATTTAAAAACATGTTATAAAAAATGAATTACATGTGTATATATTCAGTTTATTATAATTAATAAGTATTTAGCTATTATTAGTACATGAAATACCTAAGCATTTGAAATAGTGTAACTACTTATTTTAGAAAATTAGGGAAAAGGAAGCATTCAAAAATTCATTTCTTTTATTTGTAAATTTAAAAACTTGTTATAAAAAATGAATTACATGATAGAAGGTAATGGATAATTCACCAACAATAATTCATCATATCCACTATTATCACAGGAAAACCGTATTTTTAAGGCCTTTTTTACAGTTGGATATGACCACTTCCGGGATCTTTTACTGGGTTGTCAACAGGCTTCCCTTTGTCACGCTTGCGTTTGGGATTGATAAGCACATTTCCTTTTTTGACCTCGGATGATTTTACTTACAGTTGCCAAGCTTACACCCAAAGTTATAGATGCTCGCTGTAAACATATAAATAATTGTAGTACAGTATATGACAAAAATTTGTGCTGTTTACCTCTCGTACTGAAGATAAAGGTAATACAAGTTCACCATGTTCACGTTCTGCTTCAATCTGTGCAACTGTAGATGCAATCATTGATTTGCAACGACTACAACACGCTTTTGGCATAATTGAATATGAATAAACGTCTTTTAGTTATGAAAATAACTGTTTTGTAACAAGCAGGAATTAAAAAACGGCAAAAGTTAATAAAGAACACTTGTGAAAATATTTGACGCGCTATAACCTAAATGACAGAACGGTATTTGACAACACTGCCCTGCTTACTTTCAATACAGACAACTGTTAAAAGTGCGGTAGAGTTGGGGTAGAGTATTAAGGTTGCATTTATAAGAGATGGCGTTATAGGTACTTAGTATTTGGTATGTTTGTCATTCCAAAAGTTTTGTTGATGACGTGCACCTATTCTTACGATGAAAATACTAACATGTTTTTTTTTTCAATATTAAATCATCTTTTTCCCATCACAGAAAAAAATAGTGTTTTATACACGGGTAAAAACATTAGATTTTAGCACTCGGTATTTTGTCTCCCTCCGTACTACCGTACCCTCCGGAGACAAACATAACCTCGAACTAAAATCTAATACTTTCTTCCCTTGTATAATAAATAAGTATTATTTAATTTTTTTTTTATTATCCCGGTCGATGTCAATTTTTGTAGTATTCAACTGTCATCTGTATTTTGTAGAGTGCCTTTATAATGCGAGTGGTGATAAGAGATAGGAAATCAGTAGAAACCAAATCGGACATACGTGACAGATTGGCGTATGTGAGTACCTGTAGGTAGGTACTCACATAATGGCCGATCTGTCACATGCTAATAATAAACCTATAATTCAGTATTATAAAATATGGATCTATATAATAACCTACTATGATATCAAAAATTAAATTGGTCAATGTTGGTCATGGAATGTAAAACGCTTGTCTTAGTTTAAATCATCCTTTTGAAATAATTCAATCATTGTCAAGCTACACTGACATTATCAATAACCTACAAATATTTTACCTACTTAGTTCAGCTGTAAAATAATAATGAACTACAAGTTATGAAATAAATAACGTTTTTATTAACCAGAAAAACTAAATTACAATAATTGTTGGAAATGTCCCCCGTTTTGTTCAATGCACAAGTTTACGCGCCTCCTCATGCTGTGAAAAGCATTTTGCAGCATTTCTGGCGTTATGGTTAACACATTGCTGAACAATTCTTTGTTGCAGTTCTTGCAAATTATGTATCGGATTTGCGAAAATCTTATTTTTTAAATAAGGAAAGATAAAATAGTCCATAATTGTCAAACAAGGTGATCTCGGAGGAAACTCAACTTCCGTATGCAAACTTATCAGCCGGTCATCAAAAAACTCGCGGAGAAAAGCAAGATTTTCTCGTGTAGTATGTGCTGTTGCACCGTCTTGCTGGAAATAACCGTATTGAAGTTCATCATCGTCTAACTGTTGCACAAATTCAGTAAAAAAAATATTTCTGTACCTTTCTGCGTTGACGGTGAAATTGAAAAAAATTGGCCTAATTATTCTTCTGCGAGAAACTGTCATCCAAACACCAATGTTCTGAGCATGTAGTGGCGTTTCAATAAAAATATGCGGGTTATCAGTGCTCCACATTCACATATTCTGAGAATTGATGTATCCCGAAAGGTGGAACCAAGCTTCGTCAGAAAAAAAAGTTAAGTTCAGCAGATCGTCATTCATTAAATTATTAACGAACCAATGGCAGTACGCAAGGCGTCTGGGGTGGTCTGCAGGCAGAAGAGTTTGATATGATTGCATCTTATATGGGTGCATGTTCAGGTCCTTCTTTACAATCGTTTGGCATGTTCCATAAGAAAGCCGAATTTCTTGATAGAGACGTTTTAAAGGTTTTGTAGGCTCTTCTTCCATATTTGACGAACGTCATTAATAACTTCTTCTGTACGAACTCTTGCACCTTTTTTATGCGTCACAGAACCAGTTTCGCGAACACTTCAACACAATTAGTAAGGCATGCATAAAAATTGTCCGGTAATACTGCTACGGCTGGCAAGTGCTCTCGAAAATTGTCCAAACACAAACGTTGACTGTATTCCCAAGTTCCATTAACTAGTACTCCCGTTCGAAAATAGGCTTCAATTATGTAAATTTTGTGCTCTGTGGTGAGAACCATGATTCAAAAACCGTGCAGGATTAGAAAACTTCAACATAATAACTTGACAGATTTTGACATTAAAAAAATTATGACATACCTAAATGTACGATGCACGCTACGACAATAATTTTAAAATCCATGACCACCACTGACCAATTTAATTGTTGATATCCCGGTATAATTAACGTGTTAAATGGATATGTATTTAAAAAACGTGACATATAAAGATAAGAATGTAACTGTAAAATATATTTTTGATACAATAGATACATTTGCGTCAGAAAAAATCTCTTCTTTGTCACCACTCTGATTATAAAGGTACCTACTGTAGTATTTCGTAATTTGTAAGACATATATTGGCCCTGTGAAAGTACTATTTGGCAAACTTTAAAGAATTGGGGTTGAACTTATAAGATAAGCTAAATTCGGAAGTTAATATCTTCACTGGAAATTTCAGCTGATTAAAATTAATTCTAAAATATAAATATTTTTAACGTTTCAATAATATTAATACTATTTAAACAATTATAGGCAAAGTATTAATATTAATTTCTTTTCTTAAATCAATAAACACCATACAAAAGTAACATTAATCAACAATAAATAATAATTTGTGCCAAAACCAAACAAAATTGTCCAAAATGGTCCAGTATTACAAAAATGTTTTTTTTTTTTTGATTGGTCAATATCAAAATCACTAGTTTGCTTCACATTTCGATCTATAATGTTAATTAAGTATTAATCGCAAATATTTCGTACAATTGCCTGCACATAGCGCCTGAATTCGAGGATTAACAGCCCAATAAATGTGGCCTATCTCCCTGATTCTAGTATTGCCACAGGAGCGCTAAAATTGTATGACTTTTATTCAACTAAGTAATGCTTAATTTCCACTTTGCCAGAGATGGTCTTTGTTTATTTTTATAGCAGAAAATAGTCACGTTTCCATTGGCAGCAGTTGGGGCGTAATTTTTATTCCAAATCTGCCATCGATAACCTCTATTATTCATAACTGTATTATTTATTCTTGCAGGTTCATCTAATAGAACAATTAGAAAGAGCCTGCATACGCTTCGTTCACTTTAGCAAGGAGAACGAGCTAAGATCCAGAGTATTTAGCGAGAAGATGGGCTTAGAAAGCGGCTGGAACTGTCACATTTCGCTGCTCACCGATCGGAACAGGTTCGATCCGATTGTCGCAATGTGTTTAATATGTGTCGTTTGCTTGACCTCACATAGTGTATGTTTATTCCCTATGATGTGGATATGTATTGGATTTGTCTATGTATTGGGTGTGTAATGCTGGGTACTAACCGTTGTTTCTTTGCTTGTTTTTCATGTTCTTTTTCTTTCTCTACTACTAACTAAACAAAACAAAAATTCCTAAATTCTGCTAACACCCAACAATCCAGAAACGAAACTGGTCACACCAGCAACAGTCAAATCTGTGATGATGGCGAGAATAATATGGGAAGGCGCAAAGTTTCAATCAGCGTACGCAAGTTAAACTCTGACGGATCACCTTCTTGCGTTAACAGAAATAGGTAGTACCCGGAGTAGTTCTAATTTACTTTTTTTTTAACTTTTACTTTAGCAATTAGAAAATTTTCGTACTTTTATACATCTGGGTGTGTTGTTTTTATCTGTTTAAAATATTACAAAAGTAATGGGAATTTTATAAATATGTATAAAACTGGTCATGTGTTGCAGTTCTATTTTGTTTTATATGTTTAATAATATGCTACCCCTCGTCGTAAGCGAGGGCAATGATGACGCTTCGCAAACGATCATCATCCTTTACTAACACTTTTGTGGCACTTTATGTTCAAGGCAAATTAATACGAAAACCCCAACGTAAAGTCTATCTTAATTTACCCCTTATGTAATGCAAAGAGAGACAAAATTCTGAACAGACCCAAGTTACAGTAATTTCTTATTGATTGAGAGCAAGGCGAAATAACACCGTACTAAATTCGCCTTTTGCTATCAAGTGTCAAATATTTTGACTTCTATGACATTTTTTGTTTTCTAGACAAATTTATTTACTTTCATGTGTTGTGACTACTACATTTACCATTCTGTTGCCTTGACTGTGAATTTATCTCTGAAGAATCTATATACAATTTAATTTGGTACAGATTTATTATTTCAGACTGATATCTAATTTAATTTTACTACCTAAAGTTGACTTCACTAGTTATAGGTTGTAATTTGGGCTGGGGGTCTGTTCAGAATTTAGTCTCTCTTTGGAATAAGGTATATTTAAACTAAAATAAACGAAGACAAGCAGCCACGACTCAAACCACAGAAAACTTCATAAGAAAATCAACGTATTTGGCAGATGCAGAGTAGAAACAAAATGGCCGTTCATTTAATAGTAAAAATTTAAAAGCTCTCTAAGTAATCGCTAATTATCACGTTTCGTAACACTAGCACAAGAACACGTATAACATTTTGATGTACCCACGAGGAATAATTAAACAGCAATAATTTCTTCCAACAAAATGAAATCTAACACAATAAATATTTAACTCTCGGTTGTTATCTCATTTAATAAGGTATTGGTAACAGCACAAAATCAAATAAGGGATAAGTTAAAAGGGTTAATGGCACGTGAAATTGGCGTCTTTGACTATAACTTAAGGCAAAATGAAGCTTAAACTGATGTTACACATTTAAAACTGAAAGGAAACAAAAGAAATGAAGATTAAGGAGTTAAGACAACTTATAGAGATAATACAAATATAACAGATATCTCCAAATGTCGAAACTAATAAGTAAAAAACAGCTTAAGGATAACATCAAAAGATGGCGGGATAAGTCCAGAAAGTAAATAAATAATAAACGAAATACATAATGCGATATTCTGAACTCAAAATAAAGATACTAAATTCAAATTAACGTGCACGGACTTCCAAAAATAAAAGTACAGGAAATTACTCCCAAAAAATAACTGCACCTATTGAAGAAACGGATTTGTATTTTTACAAAAAGAATTGAAGTGAAGAATGAGCAACTCTATGCCGTGAAATGTTTTGCCACAAATTAGGAGGTTTTTCTCAGATTGCTTCCATTATTGATCGCACGACTGCCATTCTAATCAAAGGAAACATAGCCTTAACATTTCATCACACTTAATGAGCTTTTATCGGTCTTGGCTCTTCGGGAAGCTGCTCTCGTGACGACAGTAGCCATGTTTCATCACCAGTGATGACTCACTTAAGTAATTGTAGGTCGTCGCTGGCTTGATTCAATAATTTCAGGACGGATTTTGCTGTCCCAAGTCTCATGCCAAAACATCGGCACAAATTGCTTACCAAGGATCAAATGATATGTCAACATCATCAGCAACCTACTTGATAATAATTAAGCAATTGTTCAAAATAATTTTCTTCAATTTTTCGATGTCATTATCGTTTGTTGCTTCCAGAAGATTCGCCAAAAACAACACTTAATATTTTCAATACAGAGTTAGACTTTATTCCATTCTCACCGCGAAATTTTGTGCAAATTTTGAAATTAGTTTCAGAATCAGAAGGCAAAAACGTATAAGAATGTATAAGAATAAGTTGACCAGTGTTATTATTGAAATGGCAGTTTTGAAAAAACACTCACTCTCAAATATATGTTGTGAATACAATCTTGCATTAACAAAACTGGTAATTCACATTACTTTTGTGTTAAATCCATATTTTGTATAGTAGAAGAATGATTTTATTTTCCTCAATGTCTTGGTATATTGGGAGGGCTATTGGGAATATTTCTTGAAATCTATGTAAAAAGAAAACAAAAATACAAAAATGCTTTAATAAATAACTTTATTAGTTGTCAGTGTAACCTCCTTTTAAATTAAATAATAAGCAAACTAAAATATAATCACATAAGTAAGAGACATGTTTATTTGAGTAGTATAAAACGATATAAGTATTGTATGACATGCGAAAGAAGTATTTGCGTATATGGTTGTCAATACTCTTGCACTTTCTACACATTTAACAAAATTTTATATCCGGCTTTCACTTTCCAACCTATTGCAAATTTCGAGTATAAATTCTGAACATTTATACTCGAAATTTTTTATCTAGCAATGCACGTCATCGTTCGATAGATACTATTGTAAAATTTTTTTTACTTACCTTAATAAAAAAAAAAAGGGCCACTTTGCGATTATAATGTCTTCGATAGTTCAGTAACATACAGTAACTTATAGTAGCTGCTTTCTTTTGTAAGGAATAGTGTAAGATGTTATAGTCGGAATTTTTTTTATCTAGTAATGCACGTCATCGTTCGACAGTTTTTTAGACGTTAGTTTGGTTAGTTTTTAGTTTTTGATATACGTCACCCGTTATAATATTTAAAGGTTATGTTATTATATGTGTGCCATAAATTGTAAATATCTCTGGGTCTACCTACAATCTACCTATCTGGGTCTATTACGACATATAAAATAAATGGATGTGCATGTATGTTATTATGAAGATATATTTTAACTGATAATTAGCGGAATTGTTATAAACACAACTAATGGAATAACTAACAATGATTCGTAGTATTGAATAAAACATGATTTTACTAGGTGGTACTTATTTTGAATTTTTCCTGCCATTCGTGACGTAAATATGACGTACATTGCTAGTACAAAATCTCAACTATACACAACAATGATTTCATGAAAATAATTCATAGGATCTTTCAGCTGCGTTATTCCTTGGAAATGTCATATTTTACAAATATAATTGCTGGAAAACGCATACATCGACTTAAATAACCAATTAAATTTCAGAAATATTTCCAGCAGCCTCTATATTTATGAGACTTATATGTAATCCTCCAAATATCTAAATGTTTTTAATATACAGGCTGTTCACTGTAGAGTGTATAAAGAAAATACAGTAGAAAGTTGACGGAGCAGAAACATTAATCCAAAAAATGGCGGTTTTAACTTCGAAGTGTT
The DNA here is from genome assembly GCA_963170755.1 of Amphimallon solstitiale. NCBI lineage: Eukaryota > Metazoa > Arthropoda > Insecta > Coleoptera > Scarabaeidae > Amphimallon > Amphimallon solstitiale. The sequence goes on along the minus strand of OY720683.1, from coordinate 47,241,849 downwards.
TTTTCTCTCGAAAGGTATGAAATTCTACCGAAGAAAAAGAATTCATTCCGGTGTATAGAATTGCCACACGTCTTAACACAACTGTAAGGCAAACACCAAATAAATGTTAGCCCATGTAAACAATTTATTGTGAAAAAGCATATTTTGGAATATACATAGTTACTATTTTTGCAAATTATGTTAAATTTAAAATATCCTGTAAAAAGAAACAATTTACCTATGTCTTTATATTTAACTCTTATTAAATTATTTACTTTTATATATTTTCTAATTTCGTTTAATATTTTACGATTTGTTTATATTAAACAATGGGACTTTTAATCTAGAAGTAATTTAATTGATTTAGAAATTAATTAATTATCTTTAGATACTAAAGCCATTTAATAATATGAAAGTGAAATCACATAAATAAATATGATTGAAGTATTAATTAACGTGAAACTTGAAAAGTACCAATAATTTATTAAGTTCATTTATAGCTGTCTAAGTACCTTTTCTCCTTTAATATGTATTGTCCTATTGCATGTTTCAATATCAACGCAACTGCGTACTAGTGTATTCGAAAAAAGAAAATTTATTCATCGCTTATTGTATGAACATAACATTTAGTCCGGGAGGTAGCGTTGCAAATGAAAAAGTCATAGTAAGCCGGCTGATTTTGATATCGGTAGTTGATCTCGTACAACTAATCAGCGAACCGACCGTCAGCTGCTCAAGTAGCGGTGGGTCTGGGTATGGGGGGCCGTGAAAGTGTAAACAAAATTAAAATTTTAAGTAATAGTACGCCGGCTGAAACTTTTTTTTATAAGTAGTTGACATCATAGTGAGTTGAATTCAAATCGTCAGCTGCATCGTGGAGGGGGGATTATGCGTCAGCTGCTCGCATGACCTTGTAAAAAAACACGTGAAATAAAGTTATAGTACGCCGCATGAAATTTTACTAGGTGATTGTTTAAATAATTAAAAGTATGAAAACAAGAATCAGCCGAGTGTGTAGTGGTGGAAAGACCAGCTGACGCTGTAAAAGCAAATATTATTCGAGCTACGCACGGTATCTTTTAGGGTCCAGCTGACAGTACTCCCCCCTGCTCGCACTCTGCTGACTGCTCATTTCCCAGACGTAATTATTAAACGATAGACTCGCCAAGGCCGCATACAAGGAAAAACCGAAGACGACCAGACCCTTAGGAAGACCACCAAAAAGATGGGCTGACTCCTGGACCTCATCGTCACAGGACATTGCATAAAAGTTGGAGAAACAGGACATAGTCCTATTAAAAAGAAGAAGAAGAAGAATTATTAAACTATGGCATTGTCAAATTTCAACCGGGGCAGTGACAAATGAATGACAATATCGGGAAAAAAGTAATATGTGTAAAACTATATCTAAATACTGTGACTTACATACAGGGAGGACGCGCGGGTTGGAATAAATTCATTTGAAATTTTTGGTTTTGTTTTATGGAAAAACACTCGGATTGGTCGATTTTTATTTTTAGCTGCGGTTTTTTTTGATGGTAAATTGATGTACAAAGGATGGTCCAAAAATAGGTTACGACCATAAATTTTTTTTTTTCAAATGGAAACATGTTTTTTTTATTTAATTTGTTAATTCTACATCGAATTCTAAGTATGTTTCATGTACCATGTCCTATACCCAAACTCAACAGTTATCGAGAAATGTACAATTGAACATATCAATAACTGCATGTTCAATTGTAAATTGTACATGAAACATACTTAGAATTCGATGCAGAATTAACAAATTAAGTAAAAAACATGTTTCCATTTGAAAAAAAAATTAATGGTCGTAACTTATTTTTGTTGTTTTTTATTTAATATGTTAATTATTTAATTTGTAATGTTTTTTTCCTAAAAGATAATAATTCTTTCTTTTTGCCACAGAATACACAAAACGGTTGAATTTTAAACATATTTGCACTTGCGTCCGATCTTTCAAAGAGTACACTCGAAACTGTCACGTATTAACATTGTTTACTGCGTCGGATGAAGGTCTTTTCACCACTATACACGCAGCAGATTTTTTTTCCTACTTTTAATTATGTAAACAATATCCTAGTTAATTTTCGTCAGGCGTACTATTACCTAATTTGAAGTGATTTTTATACAAGTTCATGCACGCAGCTGACGCATAATCCCCCCTCCAAGATGCAGCTGACGATTTTATTTCAACTCAGTATGATGTCAACTATTTATAAAAAAATAAATCCGCCGGCGTACTATGACTTTATTTGAAGTGATTTTTATACAAGTTCATGCGCGTAGCTGACGCATAATCCCCCCTCCACGATGTAGCTGACGATTTTATTTCAACTTACTATGATGTCAACTATTTATAAAAAAAAAACCAGCCGGCGTACTATGACTTTATTTCATTCTTTTTTTTTTACACGTTTCGCGGCCTCTTACAACTACACCCACCGCGGGTGCGTCAGCTGACGTTTGGTTTAGTTATTAGTAATAACATACGTATCGAAAAAGATAACAGTCGATCGGCGTAAAATCACTACCTAAAATGCAATGCTACCTCCCGGACTAATTGCCATATTTGGGATTTCAGTTACTATTGACATTATCTCTTATGAGTATTTTTTTAATACTTTATACAGGGTCATTGATATATAGCTATGAATATCCAAGCAAGAGTGTCCTGAAGTAGTAAATAATCGTACTGTATGCAATTCCTTAAATATCCCTTTGCTTTATTTTATATACAGGTGCCCCACTGAAACCAAAACAGATTGAATATCTCGAAGGAGAATTTTTTTTTGAAAAAACGCAAAAACAGGTCGATTTTTGATCCAAGGGGGACACCCTTCCATCATATCTTCAACGTCATTCCCCTCCCTTCTATCACTCTAACCATTACAATTTAAATAGGGAAAGAAGTAAATACGATACATCATTGAAAAGTAATTGCACGGAGAATTCTACAAAGTGATTGTTGGTTGTGCTATTTTTGATTTTAGCGCCCTCTACCGGGATAAGAAACGGTTACGTATTCCAAAATGTGACACATCATTTCAAAGCTAATTTTAGTAGCAACTAAATACGTGGTATTTTTGATATTTATTTGTCATCATTGTCAAGTACAGACCGTCAGCGTCTATTGTAAACTAATTAAGTTCGTAGTTTCTAATATTAGAGTTCTGCAAGGTTTTTCAATTATTTAAATTAATATTTTTTTCAATTGTGCATTAAATTGCTACTAAAATTAGCTTTGAAATTATATGTCACATTTTGGAATTCGAAACCGTTTTTCCCCACTAGAGGGCGCTAAAATCAAAAATAGCGTAACCAACAATCAATTTGCTGAATTCTCCGTACAATTACCTTTTCGATGATATATCGTATTTAGTACTTTCCCTATTTAAATTGTAATGGTTAGAGTGATGGAGGGGGGGGGGGGATGACGTATCACAGTAGAAGATATGATGGAAGGGTGCCCCCCTTAGATTAAAAACCGACCTGTTTTTGCGTTTTTTCAAAAAAGTTTTCTGCTTAGAGCTATTCAGTCTGTTTCGTTTTCGGTGGGGCAGCCTGTATATCTGTACATTATTTTGTTAAAATAGTAATAACGGTACCTTGCAGAATGCTTAATAGGAAACACTACAATAAATTATTTTTTATGAAAGGCAATATTTGAAATTGCTTTCATTCTTTTATTGATGTGGGTGGTAGTCAAATCCAACCTTAACATGTTTTAGAAATATATCTATAATTGGCTATTATTTGTAATAGAAACAATAAATAATGGTAATTTTTGAAGGTTGTTTTACATAAAATGTTTACTGTATTGATTAACAGCGATGTAAAAATGTTCTTTAACTTCTCACACCATACATTGGTTCAGACTCGCATGTTCGCGACATGCGAGAGAATTTCTTCAGATGCATTTTCTCAGAAAGTACCAAAACGTAGTGGTTGAAATTTTTAGGGTTAATAAAAGAAACTATAGAGTTCATATATATATAACATATGAATTTATAACTACTTGCTAAAGGATAGTAAGAGCACACTCAATTTCTTGTATATGCTGGATTGTAGTAATCACAAAGTTTTAATAACTGTTTTATATAGAATACTGAATAAAATCTTTTTATGAAGCGTGATTATTTAAATATTTATTTGCTACAAATATAGCGAATTTTACTTCTTTTGAAAAAGGACTTTTGTCATCTCTGAACCATTGAAAAATTTTTTTTTTTCGTAAAGAATAATATATAATCTAGTGTTAGATGCCGAACTCGACCGATAATACACGAAGCAGTTTTGTCGATGCATCGGTCGACCTACAATGAACTCACGAGATGATGTGTGCAAATTGTGACATTATCTGATGAAGAACTTGCGAATAGCAAATTTTGCTTTGGTGTGGCACATTCGATTGAATGATTATTTAAATCATGTATTAGATATATGGATTGGTTAGCATCAATTTATGTGAATCCTGTCGACAGACATGCCTGAGACATCAGCATCTACCATAATCCAACGTATATTCAGTCTAAGAAAAATGACTCTACAATACGAGTACTATTTACTATTTACACATAATAAGTAAATGTTATTTTTTAAGTGATAGAACATAATATTTGTTTTGATACTTCAAAAATTCAACCAAACACAAACGTGTTTTTTATATCACTTCCAATGCACCTTCCTTAGTGTGAATGAAGTGTATTTAAACCAATGCATATGAAATGTAATTCCACAAGATGTCATCAGTGTATAAGGACGTTGTTAAGTTAGATATAATAACAACAATATAAAATCAATCGTTAAAGGACTACGTACACCGCTTATGTGCTTTTGAGTTACCACTCAAATGTGGATATTTTGATAGCAATCGACGTGTCTTGAAATGAGGATTATTTGATACCAAAACACTAAAGCGGTATATGTAATTGAAAATTAAAATATACCATTTACTTTATATTAGTGAAAAAGAGCGCCGTAGATGCCCGACTTGCTCAACAAATGGCATATCTTTCGCACTAATATAAAGTAAATGGAACATTTTAAATTTCAATTACAAATTACCGCTGTATTTGTTAAGTGTTTTGGCGCAACGATATAAAATAATCCTCATTTCAATACGCGTCGGTACATATCAAAATATCCACATTTGAGTGGTCTTTCGAAACACATAAGCGATGTACATAGTCCTTTGTATTAATTTTTTGTTTTTCCCTTTTCTTTTCAATTCCAATATATAATGAAATATGTCATATTTTTGAGGTTATCAATGCAATTGTCAAATATTTATTTTGATATTGTAAACAGCCTGTATATTAAATTGGATGGAGTAATTTTTTTGTAAACGTTCACTCATTACAGTCAGTCCGAAATGTCGAACGTGCCTACATAAACTCTCATTCCTTTGTAGTAATTTGGAAAATTCAAGAACAATGAGTTTTTCGGCACCCAGTGCCATAAATATGGAGCACGCAACTGTAAAATTTGATACTGAAAACATGCCTTTGGTGAAACGTCAAGATGATAGCGGACAAACGGATATTTACAAGAGCCAAGATAGTATTCACCTGCAAGATGCGTGTATGACCCAGCACGATTGGCAATCTCTCAGTTGCCTCACCGATAGTACGGACCACAGTGCACCCATTAATTTTGATATGAGCAATCGTGTAAGTTGTATTTAAAAAAAATAGGCTTTGGAGTTTTAATGATTTACACTTTTGAGTTTTAATAATTATTAATACCGTGCTGTTGCAGGAGTCTTGTAAATGGGCAACCTATGTAATGAAAAATGCATATATCTATCTCACTCTAACAAATAAAAACCCTTTTAACTCTCTTCCTCCTTCTCTTAGTATGCTCATCCACAAGACATATTTTTTTTAATAAATAAGAAAAAGAAGTTTTTAACTAATATTTTAGGCGAAGTTACCTAGAGGAATTGATAAAATCAGGCCACATATTGAACAAATCGATAATGTACCACTGTTGGTATCCCTCTTCACTGATTGTACAGCTTCTGTTACTAGAGAAATGTTACATATTATGCAAGATTATGGCGAAGTTGTCTGCGTCATGGGTTCCTCTGCAAACGATGATAACATGGGCACTTTCACTCAGGCCGATGCAAGGTATAGTTATTTACGAACCAAGTGGGGGAAGACTATTTTCCGGCATGAGCGCACTTTGAAAGCACGAGCGACCGCAGGAAGCGAGTACTTTTAATTGCGCGAATGCGTGGAAGATGTCTTCACGCAAGTGGTTTGTACAATATTTGTTGTACGAACATTAAATTAAAAAAATATTACTGATTACTATTAGTATCATACCTAACCTAAAATAGATTACCTAATTAATTTAAGCATTTCATGTACGTAACTATTACTCACATTTCCCTAAAATTAAGTTATTATATTCTTACACATGGCAAACATGAGGTATTTATTCTTATATTTATAAATTTATAGTACATTTGTTGCGTTTTTTGGTTTAATTACAATTTATTATGAACTGCAATATGAATGTCGATGTGGTCAAATAGATGGCGCCACAAATTTATTGGAAGAATTTTTAATTATTAGTCCTATTTCCCCAACTTTTAGTGAAGAATAGTCGAGGGAAGTAGTATTTTAGTGTTTTTTTTTTTAATTTTTACAGTCGCCTCGACCGGGAAATACTCTCTCCTGGTCGAGCGACACATGCGCCATATGTCACTTTACAGGCGATGAGTACAAAAAATTATTCATATGCTTATTGACACTTTATTAAAATTTGTGGAATACCCTTGACAAATATACTAATTACAAATATGTATTTTAAATTGTATGCAGAATTGACGAACAAATTTAAATCTCAAGTTTTATCAAAATTAATAGGATTTTACCGACTTTTGTCTTTAGAAATACGTTCTCTGGCAATTTTTAATCAAATAAAATTGAAATTTTCAAGCAGATGACAAAATATCAAAAGCATACTTTTCTGATTGCAAGAACAAATTAAAATAATGTTTTTCTAATTTTTATCTTTTAACACTTAAGATTTAAGCCTATCGAACAATTCTGAACAACTTCTGTTTAACTCTTGAATATTTTTCTTTTATTATTTCCCTTGTTTATAATGACGATATTGCAGGTGGTTTTGTATTTTAGGAATATGAATCGCTTTTTGGCGATGATTTTCGTGCATCGTTTTACTTTCTTATACGTAGTATAAGTATTGTAATGATAAAAACTTTCGACCTTAAGATTTTTGCAGATGTCCACGTTTTGAAGTCCCCTGATACCGAAAAAATGAGGTGTAGCCACCACACAACTTTCTTATACGTATGAGCGTTTCAAACTATACAATTTTAAGAATTTTTTTATACAAAAATTATTCAAAATCCTATTCTAAGTACATTCTATTCTCTTAATAAATCTCTATAGAATGCATGCTTTGCAAGATATTATCAAAAAAGTGCTACTTCCGGTCCGAATTTTGAAATTTCATATATATAAAAAACATTGCAAATCCAGTTCTAAATACTTTTGTACTCTTGATAAATATATATAGAATGCATAACTTACGACATATTTGCAAAAAATCGCTTTTCGATAAGAGTAAAAGTGGTACTTCCGGTCTGAATTTTGAATTTTTTTTTATACAAAAGATATTGAAAATTATGTTTTAAATACTTTTATACTCGTAACGTACTTGTCTAAATAGCATGACTTGCGAGATATTCGCAAAAAACTGATTTTCGATAAGAGTAAAAGACCTACTTCCGGTTGGAATTTCGAAAGACATTTTTAAGACAATTTGTCTCAAAGTTAATTTTAAGTACATATGAATTCTTTATAAACTTAGTAGTTGACGAAATATTGGCAAAATTCGATTTTTTCACTGAAGTAAACTGCTACTTCCGGTCTACCGATTTTACTGAAAAACTAATCAGATCTCAAGAGGGAGATTATACACGTAAATACAAAATTTGGAATTGATACATACAGCGGTTTGACCGCTATCGTGGTCACAGACACACAGACATTTTTTAAAAACCACTTTTTCGGTATCAGGGGACTTCAAAACGTGGACATCTGCAAAAATATCGAGGTCGAAAATTTTCATCATCACAATACTTCCTTATACTACGTATAAGAGAGTAAAAGTGGTTTTTTAAAAATATCTGTGTGTATTTGACCACGATAGCGGTCAAACAGCTACAGCTATCAACTTTAAATTTTGTATTTACGAGTATAATCTCCCTCTTGAGATCTGATTAGATTTTCAGTAAAATCTGCAGACCGGAAGTAGTAGTTTACTTCGGTGAAAAGAACGAATTTTGCCAATATTTCGTCAAACTACTAGGTTTAAACAAATTTATAAGAAAATCATATGTACTCAAAATTAAATACGAGGAGAATTTTTTTAAAAAAATTTTTTGAAATTCCTAAGTTATCAAATATGAGGTTTTTGCGAATATCTCGCAAGTCATGCTTTCTACGCTGGTACATTACGAGTACAAAAGTATTTAGAACTTAATTCTCAATACCTTTTGTATAAAAAAAATTCAAATTTCGGACCGGAAGTAACACTTTTATTCTTATCGAGTAGCGATTTTTTGCAAATATGTCGGAAATTATGCATTCTATATATATTTATCAAGAGTACAAAAGTATTTAGGGCTGGATTTTGTATAAATGAAATTTCAGAATTCGGACCGGAAGTAACACTTTTACTCTTAGCGAGTAGCACTTTTTTTCGAATATCTCGTAAAGTATACATTCTATAGAGATTTATTAAGAAAATAGAAGTACCTATAATGGGATTTTGAACAATTTTGTATAATTTGAAACGCTCATACGTATAAGAAAGTCGTGTGGTGGCCACACCTAATGTTTTCACTCAGATATATAACAGTTATAGTATGCCGGACGCTCTTTTTGCCGAATTAAATAGCGTGGTGTTGTTGGCATTATCAAATCCACGTACCCTGATAGAGTGGAATGAAAAAATCAAATTTTGTCAATATGTCGTCAACTACTAAGTTTAAACAAATTTATAAAGAATTCATATGTACTCAAAATTATATTTAAGAAGGATTTTATTAAAATGTAATAGTTCATGAAACGATAATACTATTCATTTGCATAATATTGTCACAATTATCCTCACTTTGTGATGTATAAAAAAATAATCATTTGAAAGAATCGTACTGAACTTCAATCAATCAATGTTTTTCTATTTCAGCATTGCGATTGAACCATTATATCCTCAAATATGCAAGCTAGTTACTCCTTACAAATCGCCACAAGATGAAACGATGCTATCTCCTGTGGATCTAGCCAGGCATTTGAGTTCTATCGCGTGTTCTTTATCAACACGACGGGAGGAACCAATACCTATTCATCATTTAATCAGGGAATCTAGACACTATGTTAGTTGTTTTCGTAATTCAGGTGAGTCTTTAATTTTTTCTTTGTTCTAGAAGCAATTAAGAATATATCTACAAAACGTTTATAAAGTGAAATTGAAGTTTTATAGTGCAAACAAGAAGAATAAACAAATAATTAGTTCGTATCGGTTAACATTAGATGGCTTTCCTATGTTTTGATATTTGTCAATTTATCTTGCTGATGACTGACTTGCTGGTTTGAGAAAGGAATTGTTTCTACCAAAACAGTTGTGTTGAGACGAACTGTTAGAGTCGATATTTGTCTTTTGAAACTGAATCAATCTAGAATTCAATTAATTCCAGTAATATCGAAGTGGAATCATTTTCAACTTCAAAGGAAAAAGGCCCAATAAAAAGATAAAAAAAAGTGTACCTCTTTGGAAATGATTATAAGTTTTATCGAATTCGTTTTTGGTTTTTTACTCTTGTACGTAGTATAAACACAGTATAGAGCTGTATAGACACAGTAGTTTCTCTCGCCGTCGGCACATTCGATGTTTGTGTCCCAAAATGGTACTGCGCACCTCACGCACGCGCAACCAGAGGCGTAGTCAATTTTTCTATTTAGGAATAAACCAGTGGCCAGAACCAAATCGTTTATGTTAATAATATTATGTTAATCTATTTTTAAAATTATGAAAAAGCTATACCAATAATACAAAAAACGAGGATAAAACACTGCTTTTTATTAAGTACATATTACACACGCATTTAAAATGTAATACATTATACGTACAACACAAAAAAAGGCTACTTTAACCTAGAGATTACTTAAATTTCTTGACAAAATTCATCAATGGTGTTGTAAAATTGTTATTTTATTTGAATTGCCACTAGCTTTGAAATTTCTATTGCAAAATTTCAATGTATAAAAAATTCTTACACGAATAAATAGCTTTATCAAAAATTCAGTAGGAAAATTTTCGCAGGGATGTTTATATGATATTTCCTCCAACTTCTGTTTTAATTTAAAGCTAACATTTGGTTCCAAGGAAAATAAAGAAAAATATTCACAGAAGGCTTTTTCCTAATGCGGTATTTATATATATACTGAAATTATGGTCGGGCGTTGCCAAATTAGTAAAGCTGTTTCACAAAGTTAGGACATGCCTTAAAATAAGTGTAAAATTTGAATTCATTAATTTTTGTGTTTTAAACGTATAATTGTTGGAAAACTACGCTTTTCAAAACATTTGTGTCCCAAATAACCTACAAAATAAGTGAAGGCATTTTGTTCGGTTATATTTTCCCATTGTCGGTAATCAATCTTCGAAAATTAAATTTTGCGTTGGTGGTGGTGGATTTGTCATGAAGTTTGAGTAATTATTCACAACTACAATAAACAATATGCACATTTTAATAGTTGAGGACATTTTAATGCACGTGGGGATCCTACCGCATTGGTTCTTTCGGAAACCTGAAAAAGCTTAATTTAGAATTGGTCGAACTATTCTTGCACCGAGGTGCACAACAATAATGGGGCATTTTTGTTCCAAGTATTCGCGAAACGAAACACTACAATTATTGATAAAACGTTATGCTGCGTGCACACTAATTATAAAAACAATTTGTTTGTCAAAAATGTTGGAAGTATGTCAGCATCCATTACATTATATGGAAATGTTTCAAGGAAATGCACAATAATCAAACAAAAATTTTGACACATTTTAAACACAAATTCTAAATTAATAATGTGTTAATAAATTTATTTGACGTTAATTATAAATGCCAAAAGAATGTATAATTTAGTTTTACATATGCCATGTTTAATTTGTGTACAACTACCCATTAATTTGTAAAATTAGTGTTCATAATAAATTGTTTGTCAAACGTTTTGTATAATTGGTGTACACCCAGCATAACTTACATTAACGGCCATTCACAAACCGCATGCCGAGCAGTCGCATCAAATAATCCCGCCAACTCAACAGCTGATGGCTGACTACTGCGCACTCACGCACGCGTCGGTTTGCCGGTGGACAATTATTTCCCTCGAGAGAAACTACTGTTTCTATTACATAGCTATATACTGTGGTATAAAGAAGTATTGTGATGACGAATATTTTCGACCTCGAGATTTTTGCAGATGTCGACGTTTTGAAGTCCGCTGATACGAAAAAAGTGATTTAAAAAATGTCACTCCCTCTCTGTGTGTGCCGTGTGCGTGTGTGTGACCACGATAGCGGTCAAACAGCTATAGCTATCAATTCCAAAAGTTTATATTTACTAGTATAATTTCCCTCTTGAGATCTCATTAGATTTCAAGTAAAATCATTAGACCGGATGTAGTAGTTTGTTTCAGAGGAAAAATCGACTTTTACTAATATTTTGTCAACTACTAATTTTAAACAAATTTATAAAGAATTCGAATGTACTCAAAAGTAAATTTGAGAAGAATTTTACTAATTCCTACCGGAAGTAGGCCTTTTACTCACTCTTGAACAGGTGACAAACGTGATGCACTGAATCACTGATGCACAATTGTAATGGCTTCCTTCTCACATGTTAGCTATCGCCGCTGCCAGGTAGTAGCACCATTCAGAGGTCTCTAACTCATTTTTATCATGGTGAAATTGTGTGTACGTTGTTGATCTCCCCTAAATGCTGTTTTCTTTGAAACATATTGTTCAGTTTTCCTTTTATTATTTTATTTCAGAGCATCGTGAGTCACAAAAAGTTTTACACAAGTTACGTTGGAAACGTTTTGTATATTTCTTATAAAGCTCAATTTGCAAGAGAATGCTTGATATTGATTTGAATGTGACCACTGTACTATACTGTATTGGTTTAATTAATTGTAATAGTTTTAAAGTTAGTATGTGCAAACTATTGCTCAGTGGTCATATTTTCCATTTATTCTAAGATATTTCACCAAATAATTAATAATAATCAGAAATTTATCTAGTTTTTTGATCTTATTGTATATATCTTTTTAGTTCAATTCTGCCTGTGTTGTTGTGTTACTCTAAGTTTGATGCAACTCGTCACAGCAGTGTTCATGCTACCTGCTCTTTTAACACCTGGACAGGTGTTGTGGTTAATTTGCTTCGTTATACCTTTGTTGAGCATCTCCCTAATGGGCACACCAATAGAATCTGATATTATGAAACAACCTCAAGCTAAACTTCAAACCGCATTTAACAAAGAGGTAAGTGAGATCATTTTGAAAGTTATTCTAATAAAAGATGAGATTTTACAATTATTATATGTTTGCTGAGAACAGAATTACTTTTCATTTGAGAATAAATTTTATAAGTGCAATAGTAGTTTAATTATGGGAAATCCTTTGTCACCTCTATTAGCAGAAATTTTTATGGACAATGTAGAAAGTAAGATTTTTGAGAATAATATATTAAGTAAGAACGTATTATTTTGGTTCAGATATGACATTTTGGTTGGATATACAGATACAAACAGACAATTGAATTATTATATTACGTTTACACTAGAAATAGAAGTGAATAATAGTATCAATTTCTTAGATCTTACGTTAAAAAGAGTCAATAACCAAGTCCAATTTTCGATTTTCCACAAATAATCACATACTGACATAACCATTCACAACAATTCCAACGATCTATACCAACACAATTAGCGGCTTACCACAGTATGATCCATAGATTGATTAGTATACCAATGTCCACTTCAGAATATAGTAAAGAATATAATACTATTAAACAATGGATACGACCCAAATTTAATAGATAAATTAGTTTCTAAGAGATTATTCAACAAAACGTTACAAGAAATTTATCCAGTTACTAAAGACACTACGATTAAAAAGTTAAAATTTTTCAATTACTTAGGGGAGGACCAAGTAAAACTAACAAAATTCCTTAGAAAAGAGAAAATTAATATTGCATACAAAACAAACAATAACCTTGCGAAATACATCAAGAATAATAAAGGAAAAACTAATCACAACAATAAATCGGGGGTCTATAAGTTAACTTGTGGTACATGTACTAAGGGATACATATATAGTTCAAACAGGAAGAGCGTTTAAAACACGGATAAATATAATAAATATTATCCAAGTAAACAAAGTAAATTTAGGAAAAATCTTAGTCAATAATAAAGAAAAAACAAAATTGTGTGACAAATCAGGTGTTTATGAGGTAGGTTGCAATGATTTTGACGCAATCTACATCGGTCAAAGAGGCAGACCCGTACAAGATCGCATTAATGAACATAAAAAATCCATTTTAAACAATAACAAAAATACAGGCTTTGCTGAACATTGCATAGACCTTATACATGTATTTGATACTAATAATTATACATTATTACATAATAGTTATAAAGGAAGAAAATTAGATTTATTAGAAATCCTTGAAATTAAAAAAGCTACAACAGCTAATAAACATGTCACAAACACACAACTAGATTTCATAAACACCCCCATTATTGTCACTGTACTTAAAACACTAGCCCATACCCTTGTTTATTAATACTATAGTTATACAACTGAAGGTTAGTTCGGGTAGGTAGCTAACAGAGGGGTTGGGCAGTAGGATGTGCCCATTCATATATTTCTCCCGCTAAATTTGTTACAGTAAAAGCAGTCTTCTCGTAGTAGTAAAGAGAAGCCAATGGCAGCTTAAAGGAAGTGACGCAATTATCCAATTACACCAATCGTGTTTGTTACAATTTTATAGGCGTTTTGCTTTAGATTTAAATATCTTAAAATATTTTGAATTAAGGGATATGATAAGGGATATGATAAGTCTACTGACACTAATTTTTTAAATTCCAAAAATGAGTGATGATGTGATTGTGGATGTTAAATGTTATTCTGAAATACATATTGCAAGACGATGTAACGAAGAAATGTCATTTTTGCTATATATTTTATCTTATAATTGACAATGATATTGTAGTACAAGCTGAAAAAGGTTCAAAGTACTAACCTTTAATAAAATCTTTGCTTGGTTATGAATTAGTTTGTTTGTATAACTTGTTGGGTATGTACTATCCTCAACAATAATTGATGATTATTCATTCAGACTTACATCATGGCAGTTGTTGTTGTTATGATTCAGGCCTAGATAAAATAAAAATAACTAGAACCATAATAAAATAAGTACCGCCTTATTCATAATCATCACCCTAATAGGGTGTTAGTACGCTACTAGTAAGTAGCTACTAACATCGTACTAAGACGCTATTAATTTACCTTATTCATAAACGCTTATTTAGTGGCTAGTAAGTAGTAGGATGTTAATAGAAAAATGCATATGGCAACAGGGTAATATAAAGAATGATCGTGCGCACTGATGTACAAATTTAAATTTGCGGTAATCATGATAGAAAGCAAATATTAAAAGGTTAGAATTTACAATTTCGGATTAACTAAAATCTGCAAAATAAGAAGGTACGATTATATATGAATTGTATGTATAGCAGAAAGAGTTTTCATGGATTATGAACAAATACATGTTAGAGCAGAATAGCAAGAAGTTGAGGAAGGTCAAGTTAATGGGGCTCTAAATCCAAAAATGTCCTAGAAATGGGTTAATCCACTGGAAATATATAATTCAATAATAATAGAATTTCTATACAAAATATATGTACAATGAAATAAAATAAGTTACAAACATGATAATCAATAGGTGGAAAGACGTTATAGGTACTACCATAATTAAATTATATATATAGTATATTCTTATATTTTGCATTAATAATAATCTATGCGATGCTAAGGCAAGGATTTGTGATACACTTGCAAGGTAAAAATGTGTACCGATGACTTAGACAATTTGGAACAAATGTTCATTAAACAGGAGATTTGAAGTAATTCTTCATTAAAATTAAATGCTAAGAAAAATGTTAACAATATTAGGTGATATTAGTATGATTTCAGAATGGAGATATAGAAGGTATTTTGATTAGTAATAATGGATATGCATGTTCAAGATATCTGTTAACTCCATCACAAACACTAACGACAAGTCCTGTGTTAAAATATAAGACTCCATATATCAACGAGAAATGTCTTTCAAAAAGCATTTGAATTTATGAAGAATAAATTTGGATGCTTTTTTCATTAAATTGGACACAACAAGGGCATCAATAGTAGCAATATCCATTATGAATATTATAAAAGGAAAAATTGCAAACAGAAGAATCTTCACATTAAAAAAATATATCCTCACTTTCATTAACTTTGTATGGAATTAGATTGATAATGTTGATAATGATTTAAAATGATTATTAATGATAATGTTGGCAATATTTTTAAGCATTAGATTAGCATATAATGAGACATTTTAATTAAAAGCACCTATTATCATAAGTATGTTTTATTTAACGCGGATCTTTTTCAACTGTAAATCTTTCCATTTCAATGTATTTAATTAAAAAGTTATAATCCTGGATCTAAAAGAAGTCTGACAAATATGTGTTTATTTTTATTCGTACCAATTTGTTTTTTTTAGGTTAGCTTTAACGGTGAGCTGTAACTTTAAACATACCCCTACACGCTACTAACAATTTAGTTGGCTACTACGCTTAGTACGCTGTTAAATACGATTATGAATTCGACTTTTTTTAGTAGCGTTTTAGTTGGATCTTAGTAGCCACTAACTTTCATTATGAATAGGGCTGGTAATGTCTAAGCTGATTACATTTAAGTGTGTATCTATATAGTTACCTTTTACGAAGTGATATATTATATACAAAAGATATTATACTTCAATGAATATGAAGGCTAAAATTCTATATATATTACACAATAGAATTCATAAAGATTTCAAACAATTGCAATTAAACGTGGGTGAAAGAAAAATGAAGTAGTAGAAAATACAAGTAAACTAGTTTTGTTTGATAACCCCAACGTAACTTCAATTATTAGGAATTACAATTATTGAAAGCAATTTTTAAAATCGTAGGTAAATACAAATTGAAGACACGTCCATATACAAACCATGTGTAGGCAGTACTTACTATATTGATAATTACCAAGAACGTAAATGTATGACGTTGCTGCGACTTCCCTGATGAGACGAGGTATTGTGGGTGTAAAAGCAGGATTAATTATAACACTTCTGCAGTAAGAAGGATAGTGTTTCTATTATAATAATAAATTTATTATATCAATAATAAGATTTACATACAGTTTACACAATAGCACATTCAAGCAAAAATGTGATGATAACGTCAACACAGGTAATCAAAGGGCTAATTTATGTCATTGACATTGTAGAATGCTTCTTGAAGGAAATGTCCTTTATTTTCTCTTTAGATACGAAAGTGGAAAGATGTCTACACATAACTTTGATTTTGTTAAATAATTACCAGTGACGATGTTGTACTGAAGTGGCCTTTGTCCTATGTAATGCGGGATGTGCAGCAAATGGTTATGAGGGGTGGAGACTTCGGTAATCTCACCCCTTTAAGTGTGACTGCTTTTTCAAAGCCCTCCTTAGTTGTTGCAGAATATGTGTCTAGGCTAATGGACTTATCATAAGCTCTCTGAAGAGAGGTTTGCAGTGGATAGTTTGTGAAACACAGATAATTGCTCGAACAGCCATCTTCTGCAGGATAAACACCTTTTCTACCTAGGCTTACAGGTGGTTAAACATTGTTGATATGTGATTTGATAGTCCATAGTATGTCGTTATTCCAGTAGACTATCAGTTATAAATCTGATACGTCTAATTGCATAAGTAGCAGAATACAAGTGTTTGATTAATTCATCTATCTGCGGCTTCCATGTTAATCTTGTATCTAGTCTAATATCGAGGAATTTTCAATTTGTAGAATATATGTTTGATCCATGTTTACTAGTAAAGTAAACTGTCTCTCATTTATCTTGGTTAAGTGATAAACGATTGGCTGTGAATCATTTAAATGTCTAAATTCTGAAGATACCAAAACCTTAAAATAATGTGTTTATAATGCATTTTCTTTGTAAAGCGTACTACATTACTGGTTTGAATGCCTCACATGAACCAGACAACTTGATAAAACCATGCAAAGCAACTTAATAAATGTTGCGGTTCGGATAGCTTTTAATTACTTTTTCTTCTTTTACATAATATATTTAGTCATACGAAATATATAGAAGACTGTTTTAGACATTCCTGTTGAACACATAGAAGAAAATGAGAATAACCCAAACTCTGAACCCCAAACAGACTGACATTTCATGTAGGTATTTAATTAAAATGCTGCCTTTTTAATACCGTTTCCTTGTTTAGATTTATTTCATTAAAAAACATGAATACGTTATTTAAAAAACCTTTCGTATTTTTTTTTTATTATTATGTTATAAAAGGATAATTGTGAGTATAATAAGGGACAAAAATAGTAATCCTACCATAGTAATAGCTATATAGGTTATGTTGATATGTAATTCAAGGGCAAACGATGTGAAAAGCAAATCAAACAAACTATACTCAAAATTTAATAGAAAATATCAAAATATATTTACATTTTTTATAAACTTCCGGATTCAATTGTGAGAGTGGGGTTGAGAGTATTTCATTGGCTGATCAGTTTCATTCATAAATATTAATCCATTTGAAAGATATAGAGGACAACACTTTACTACATAAGAAATATTTACAGTTTTCTCTAGGTTGTATAACTATAGTATTAATAAACAAGGCCCATACATATAAATAGGTATTGGTGACTTTTTTAGTTTAGTTTAAGTCTGTAAACTCTTCGTTAATGACCGAGAGGTCGAAACACGTGTCAGAGAATAATAAATCTGTCCTAAGTGAAACAATATAACCAAGTGTTTTATTCGTTTTAATACTTAAACATTTGCTTGTTTTATTTCACATTGAAATTTATTTGTCTTTGAATTTTCACTTCCGTGGACGGCCCTCCAATGTTATCTAATTTTTTTAAATTTCAGATCACCACGTTCGTATTATGGTGTTATGGTTCTAAATTTGCAATTGTAATGATAGTAGCGATATTAACATTCGCCGGTACATTGTCGGGTTATTGTGCAGATTTTTGCGATATAAAGAACTGCACCTGCATACTATTCTATTTACCGAATTTCGAAAACGTCACGAACATTACGAACGATTGGACGGACTTGGAGCACAGCTATACGTTATTCAGTGCTCAGAATTTCACCGTCGTCATAATTGTTTTAAACTTTAGTGAGTTTATAATGCAACATTGCCGGGAAAAACAATTGAATTAATTTTATTTACATTACAGTATGTATATCGGCCTGCTTCGTCAATAGACAGAAATTGTTTTGGAATAGGGGTCCACATCATAACATACTGTGGATAATTGTCAGCGTAATATTGTAAGTATATCTACAGTTTCCACACACTTAGCACTAAAGCTAAAGAAAATGAGTTATCTGGGAGAGAGAGGAGAGCTTTAAAAAGAAGAGTTGAAGTAGAGAAGGAGGGAACAAACAAAGTGGTGATGGAAGAATGTCAAGTATACAAAATCTGATATGGTTGAGTCGTATTCTGAAGTTTAACAAGAATACTGCTATTGATTCAATCATGAAAAAAGAATAGGACAACCTATAAAAATGGTTTGAAACCGAGATGTTAACAATATAGGAGTGGCAAGTGAATGAGAAAAATCATGGAAGACGAAAATAAATTGGATTTGTAGCGCTGATTTATACAGGGTGTAAATGAATAACACATAATGAATAATTTCAAATAAGTACGTAAGATAGACACACTGACCCGAAAAAATATGCTCCTATAAAAGCTTTTTTTTTGGAACATTTATAAAAAACAGTATTCTTCACTACAACATTCCTAGTTTCAATAATATATCATATTAACATATCTTTTTGTGGAATTGTAAATAATGCCACCAATATTCCTTTATTTTACGCTCTGTAATTTATTATGCTATGTACGAAGGAGGGTTTTTGAGTTCGGAGGAAACTGAAAGAAAATAAAAATACAAACTCTAATTCAAACTTCATCTTGTGTATGCCTTCATAAAAATCTCTTATGTATGTCTGAAAAATACCCCGAAACTGCGTGCTTCACTTCTTCATTGCTCGTAAATTTCATCCCACACAGCTCTTTTTTCATGTTAGGATATAGGTAAAATTGCTAGGAGCCAGATCTGGAATATAGGGTGGGTGATTCAAAATATCGAAGCCCACTTTATTTTTTCTTTGATGACTTCTTTTAACCGCTTCAGGACCGAAGGTATTCTCAAGTTATTGGATTCCTTCTGAGTCCTAAGAAACAGTAGCCATGAGCTTTCAAGCCGGCTGTGACGTGACACCGTATGTTAAGGAAACTTCCTATTTTGAAGGTACCGTAAAATAAAACTCAATTTCAGTTCAAATACACATTTATTTAATTTGGGTGTGCGCCGATATGTCACTTAAAGAAGAAAGATTACTATTAAATGGTAAAGATACACAAAAACGACCATCAATGTTTCTCTTCATATTTTTAATAAAGTGTTGTTCGCATAGCTTTTCTTCATGTGAATACACTTTATTCTTTTTCACGTTCTCCAATTCCCAGAATTTATTTAGATTGTCGTTAAGTTGTTTTAATGTTACTGAATTGCACGTTGTTATGTTTACTGAAATCTGTGGTGCAATTAGTTTTTCAGATATTACCCAGCCTAATAAAGTTTTCTGCAAAAATGGACCTCTGTTACCTATATTGATTAGTCCAACACATTGTTGTTTATAAAACAGTTCAGCACCAATTAGCATATCTACATCTCTGGATATATTAAAATCAGGATATTCAGGATCGACCAGTGTGATATTTTTGGGTATATCTCTTGATATAGAAACTGCCCACTACTAAATAATCTAGTTTTGCCTTAAAATTATTGTTTCGAGATTGAATTGAAACCTTGGTGGTGTTAGTTATTCTCGTAGTGTACTGTTATTCAGGGCCGTGTCCGGATTTTCAGGGGCCCTGGCATTCTGAACCTTGGGGCCCCTTTATATGGCGGGTGAAGGTTCAAAACTTAGAGAAAGAAACGAAATGTGAGGAACATTATCTCAGCGTCTAGACTACAATCATTTGTGATAAGATACACAAATAAAAAGAAGTAGTTTAAAAATAAGGAACTTCCCAAAAATTTTATTTAAGAGCGGTTCTAAAAGAATGAATATATTTTTCTCAAATTTTTTCATAAGCTTATATGTATGTACAGCAATAGTGAAACACAGAATCTTCAATTTTCGGATTGAATATGAAAAACAATAATATGAATACAATATATGAATACAATTGTTTCCAGACAATTGTTCAAAATTAGTTAAAATACCCAGGGGTATAAAAATGGTAAATTAAAAAATGATATAGGAATTATTTACAAAGCTGTCAATAACAAAGTGTACATATTAATTATATTTTGCCCATTGACAATGATATTTTTTGGAAATAAGTAAAAAAAAGATTGTCTACATTGTATAAAAAACAAGTTTATAAATTAAAATACCTTATTTTATTAATACGACGCGTCCCAAAATTCGCGGAACACCTGAATGGTACGTTATTATGTGGGGACCAAGTTTATAATTAATCACTATTCTAATTATGCCTTTTCCAAAAAATCATTTTACGCTAATTTTACCTGAAGAAATGAGGTGGCCACCACACGACTTTGTTATACGTGTGTGTATAAAAGTTGTTCTAAATTAAGTTTTAAATACTTTTATCTTCTGAAAAAAATAAACCTGTGAGTAAATGTATCACTTCAGGTCGGAATGTTGAGATTTTGTTTTACAAAAATTATTGATAATAATACTGTAGTACTTCTACTCTCTTAATAAAGCTCTAAATACATTTGTACTCTTGATAAATATATATAGAATGCATAATTTACAAGATATTTGCAAAAAATCGCTATTCGATAAGAGTAAACCGGTCCGAATTTTGAAAACTGATTTTCTATAAGAGTAAAAGACCTATTGCCGATAGGAATTCCTAAAAAAATTTTTTAATAAAATTCTTTTCAAATTTAATTTTGAGTAATATTGTAACGTTTTCGGGTTCGCAATAAACAACTCGTGCAATTTATTTATTTAAAACAGTCTGTATATTCATACACTTAAAATTATTACAATATAAAAATATAAAACTAATGTATCACACTTAAACTACTACGATTTAATTTAAACACTTGTATTTATTTCTATTACTAATATGTCCGTATATTTATGTAACACTTCTATTTATATAACACGCACCACTATTTTTATTTTATACTATTTATATTTATGTTTACTCTTCGGCTACTATGTGGGAACTATTTATTTCTTTCTTATATTTATTTTACTGTTCCGCACGAGACCACTTCTTAATCGACTTCTTATTCCGCAATTACTCATCCATCCGTTCAACTGCCTTTTTATATACGCGTACGAAACATCTCGAAGCATTCGCGTAAACTCCATCTTCCTCTCGATGTTTGTAGAACATTCCATAGACATTCTGTCTCCGACACAGTATCATGCGTAAATGGATGATTCACTGCTTTACGATGTTTACCAGTCGCGCCGAGATGATTTACAACCTCTTTTTTTAACGTCGCCCGGTCTGCCTCATACATATTTCGTTACAATATGAATTCTTTATAAATTAGTTTAAAGTTAGTAGTAATTTACTTAAGCGAAAAAAATCGATTTTTTCGCTTAAGTAAATTACTACTTCCGGTGAGCCAATTTTACTGAAAATCTCATCAGATCTCAAGAGGGAGATTATATTCGTAAATATCAAATTTGGAATTGATAGCTATAGCGGTTTGACGGCTATCGTGGTCACACAGAGAGAGACATTTTTTAAAAACTACATACTTTTTCGGTATCAGGGGACTTCAAAACCTGGACATCTGCAAATATCTGGAGGTCGAAAATTTTCATCTTCACAATACTTCCTTATATATACTACGTATAAGAAAGTAAAAACATATGGCAACGTTGTCGTGAATTCACGCTGGATTGCCAAATTTCCCTGTACAAAAAGGCCAATATCTTTTAGAATGAAGAATGTGGAATTTTTTAAATATTTTTTTCCGGTTTCCTTTATCGCTACTCAAACCGTAGTGTGGAGCTGTTCCGCGAATTTTCGGACACGTTGTATACATAATAAATCATTTTACAGATGCTGAAGAATGAGTAATTTATAACAGCTACAATATATTATCAATAATAATAGTTTTACCTGAAATTCCATATGATCTCTCTATAAATTCAACCAGAATCCGCCACTGAGTTTAATTTGTACTCCGTTAAATGTTATATACAGTCTTCATAATGTTTTCACTTGTTCTGCACTATGTTAATTCTTGTATCCTATAATTAGCCATGTCCACATAAACATGAACGACTGTTGTATAAATAGAATGAAACATACACCTCACAAATAATACGCACATCTATTCCATTTCGCTTGCACAACACCTGGGCTAATATGATTGCTTGCACGCCAGTTCTCTTAACAATTGCAATTTTATTTAGACGATTGGTGGTTCCCGCACATTTATAATTTTTTTTCTTTTCAATTACGTTATTATTCATATCAGATGCAATTGCCGCATTTCATTAACACCCTGTATATGTATATACCTATGTATAGTGTTTAATATAGCAATATACTTCATTCTGAACGCTTACTTGAATACATCAAAATACGAGAGAAGTCAAAGTAACTTCGCCTAGTTTGGAAATGGACTCCCATTATATTATTTATGAAATATTTTAATTTGTAGTGTAATTATTATTAGACTTATTTTCTTTTACAGGATCGTGCTGCAAACGTTATATACAGTTCTATCACTGACAATTAGCAACAATAATGAATATGGTGAATACGATTCATTTACGATAGTTCATGCCTTTCGAATATTTGCCTGTCTTTCACCAATCATTACGATTATCGTCAACGAATTAGTTAAAAGTGAAGAAATAAAGTGAGTGTAAACTTTAAAACATATTATAATATCCAAATTTATTCGATACTTAGAGGGTATTTGCTCAGTAGTTAAACGGAGCGTGTAAAGCATTTAATCGCTTTGTTACTTCATATATTGAGGATAATAACTCGTGAATTATTTGCTCAAGGGGAGCGAGAGAGGTACTTATCTGCTAACGATCAGAATTTTTTTGCAATATATATTTAATAAGTGTAAATTGTACTCCAGCTATAAGTGAAAGCTGATATTATGCCTTTTCTTCACAAATTGTGAATTTCATCTCTGTTATCCCGATTTTGAATGGCAAGCGGATCAAGTCATATTTGACAGGTTATAAAACTTAATGTTTAAATCAACTTCAAGTACCTATACAAGATTCATTTAATAATGCCTATCAAACATTTGTATTTTGAAGTGTTTTTAGTAGGCAGACTCATACTAGGAAAGTTGCTAATGAAATTCTTTAGCGGTAAATTCAAATATCGAAGAAATGTTTTTCAGTTGAGTTATTATTTAATTTTGTTTCACCGTTGCGTTTCCTTTATTATTAAACTTGAATTATTATTATTTAAAAGTAAGTATGTACGCATTTTTTCTTAATGTCAAGTAATAAATAAGCCAGATTTTTAATTTTGCTATAATGTTAGCACGTTTGAACGCAAACAAAAACGTTCGTCACTTCTTTCTTAAAACGAAAAATAAAAACATATTTCCAGGAAGTTAAAGAAAGGTCAAAAAGATTATCTAAACCGCTTCAATAAAACATGATAAATCTTAAGCATCACCACCTTTTACAAATAATGTTAATAAGTATGTTACTCCATATTTTTAACTTACTCTAAATACTTTTTGACATAGCCCCCTTTCTTTACTATTATTACTTATTTACTATATTATTGAAACTTCCAGCATCTTTTTGAAAACTAGTAGAATAAAAATAATTAATTTTATACCAAACAGCATAGATTACTTTTATTACGTCTTGGTTATAACTGGTTTGTGACAAAGAAAATCTCCGGCATGTCACTTGCCGATACCTTTAGAACATTATTAAAAATTTCTTATTGCTAAAATAGGATAGACAGTCGTTTTGAATTTAACATAAGCTAATTATTCTTGTTTTTTCAGAGTAAACTTACGATATCAAAGAAGAGCAAGACTAGATTTTGGAACGAAATTAGGAATGAACTCTCCATTTTGAATTTGCCTAAATATCGAAGTGACTAAATATATATAAAAATAAGAAAAGAAAGGAAACATATTACTAATCCTCTTAACTGCCTTTATATAATAATAAAGCAATCGTAAATATGTCAGGTACTAACGTAGAATATTAATTTCAAAAATGTGGGTTCCATAGCCTGTACAGATCTCTCTGGTGATATATTTTTCTATAAATATTTTCTTTGAATCATGAATTAAAATCAAAGAAAGGAAATGATCTCTTTCTGTACAAAAGCATTTATTTTTCATGGTAATTTATTATCTCATTATTTTTATTTCATTATATACTTTTCATGAAAACAAAAAACCTAAGCCATTATAATTTTATTTAATTGTTGACTTGATAGTACAATTTTTATTTATCTGCAACGAAACTACTATAAGGTGCAAGTATTGGAGCTGTCTTTGCCGACAATGTTTGTGTTCACAATTGTGATTTTATATTTATAAAATGTGGACTGTTTTACGTATTATATAAATAATCTTGTACATGAATTTATACATTAAATGAATGTTCTAAATATTAAATTGCGTTTTTTTAATAGTGAAGCAAAAGTAGAGTGGAAAAATGGTAACAGGTTGCATAATTAATTAGCCAACTTGGCTAGATTAGTAATACCTAAGTATATGATTCTTATACCTAGGTAGGTTGTAAATAATGAATATTCAATACACAATCAAATATTATACAAGTTAAATATCATATCATACAAATTTTTATTCACACTGTACTCTATTTAAATTTTAGGTAAACACTACCATTACTCATATATTTATGACAGATTAAGTAAGTGATAATTTGAGAAGCATGTAAAATGGAAAAGAAGTTAACTATAATTTATGTTGTGCAAGCTTTCGCAATGTTTTATTGTTTCTTCATAAGAAAACTAATACAATGTTTTAACAAAGTGGAGTGTATTGAATAGAAAACCAAAAAATTCAAAGAAATAATTATGCAATAACTAAATCGAGATTCCACCATAACAGAAAAGTATCATTGTTACTTCCGAAACACCTTACAATACATGCCCACCATTAGCAACCAAGCATATATTCAATTTCTTCTTAACATTTGCAAATGATTATCGAAGTTTTTGTTTATGGATCTATTTATTGCGATATTAGGCACAAATTCGGGCCAGGTAAATTCTCATGAAATTGACTCATTACCACATGATTACAAAGAATATGACCAGTGGCGGCTCTTTAATGAGAGCAAGTGAGCAATTGCACCCCCTGGAATTTTGAAACAAAACAAACCAAGCGGCGACTAACTGTGAAAGTATTTATTTATTACGTATTCATAGTTATTGAACAGGAACGTGGCGTGTGCGGCTCGCGAAACAACCTACATGCACCGATCGTCGTCACAGATATAATGACGAGAAACTATTCGAATGTTTACCCCTTCCACCGAGAGAAACATACCCATGAGCAAAGCCCTACCGTTGCTGCGTTAAGCCATTAAACATTACATTGAAGGTGGGGAGAACTGTATTTTGTTCTAGTTCCATATCGTATAATATATAGCATGTGAGCAAGATTCCCGTCTGCTCACCGCTGTTGTAAGATGAATTTCGTGTCTGCGTTACAGAATAACACGTTTTCGCGGTTAGCGTATGATGAAAAAATCGCAATAAAAAATCTTAAACGGCCGATGCCTCAATTATGTTTAGAAAATAAACCGTCTGTTAAAGGTAAAGACGTTAGACGTAAGAAAATTCAAAATGAATATTTATCATAAAAATGACTGGATTTGTGGGTGTGAAATTAAAAATACTTTGTTTTGTTTGGTGGTGAACCGTCTTGGTCAAAGAACGGAATAAAAGGCTTAATTCATCTTAGTGCTAAAATTACGAAACATGAAAATTCCGAAGGGCATTTGAAAAATATATTTAGTCTAAGAATGTTACGAAAAAATAACATTCAGAATGTTTTAGATTCATCATATAGAAAAGCAGTTCAACAACACAATGAACAGGTAACAAAAAATAGGCATGTGTTAAATTTAATAATAAATGGCATTAGATTTTGTGGCGCGTTTGAACTGGCATTTCGGAGTCATGATGAACGGCAAACGTCGAATACCAAGGGCATTTTTCGGGAATTGATAAATTTTACGGCAGAATTAGATAAATCGCTCAGAGATCACATCGAAGCAGCACCGGTTTTTAATTGAATTTATAAATGATTTCCCAAATTTTAATGAAAAAGTGATAGAACTGTTCTGCAAGTCAAAGACACGCAAAATGGACTTCGTTTATCGTCAGATGTAATCAAACTGTAGTGTTATATTTATTATTCCCTCAAAACAAACTGTACAATGAACAGTACCTGTCTGGAACAGTATGTCGGTGAAACTTATAAAGATTGGGTAAGCGTTCTTGTATTATACTTTTTAATTTTAAAATTATGCACTCCCTATGTGAACCACCCCGAGCCGCCACTGAATATGACCATTAAACGTTCCCCCCTTGAGTCCCAAAACGTTGATGTGCTTGTAGAATTATAATCTAGCTGACCCATAAGAGACATCTACTATTACAATACTTTAAAAATAAATGCAATTGTACTTATTAAAACAGCAGCGGAATGTAGTACCTAGAGATAGGAAGTTAGGTTTACATTCCGGTACTGGACTTAAATGAATTAACGTAATTTAAAATTGGGCACAGTAATAACAGTAACACAATAACATGTAACAAGCTATAACATTATGTATGTAATGTACTAATGTACATATTGTACGATGTTCTTCAACTCGGTTTCATCAACGCCATGCAGCTTTCTTCTCTATCATTGCCTTCAATAACGATGTGTACAAGTTACGATATGTATGCATAGAAGTAACTGCGTTTATCGCGGCGAATATAAGCCACATTAATGGGCGAGCTTTTGCTCCGAAAATTTTAGTTTAATAGTAAGCGGTGTGTGTAGCAGGCCGATCTGTTGTTTACTTTTATTAGTTGCTCGTGTACTATTGCGTAAATATGTCCACGTCCGTCGCGAGATATTGTTGAAAGGAGGATAGGAGATCTCAGAATTCGGAAGCATTTAATTCGAATCTACTTACTACGTTAGTAGCGTGTAATATTCCATGGAAGGAATATTATTTATGGCCAATGTACGTTGAAATTAAGACTTCAATTATCAATGACATAGCCAATAACATTATTTGGGTGTCGGTAGTTGAAACTACTGATGTTACAGAACACAGTATTGCAAATGTTCGGGTTGGGGTGAGATGGACAGCGACATGGCAATTTCTACACATATACTAGCATCTGAGACTCAAAAGAATAATGCAGAATCCATATCACATAACGTAACTTTCTGTTTAATATCGCTATGGGGTGAAAAACAAAAAAAATGAAGAAGAAGCGTTATTATTCGTAACAGATGCAGCTGCATATATAAAAGCGGCTGGTCGGCTCTTACAAGAAACATACAGTAGTATGACGCACATTACGTTTCGCACATGCTTTTCATCGAGTATTAGAGGAAGTCAGAAAATGCTAACCGAATGCAGATAAATTAATATCTTTTGTGAAGACACCTGCAAGCAAACATTTATTTCTTGAAAAACTGCCACATTTGTCACCACCACCAGAATCTCTTGTCACGCGCTGGGGTGCATGGCATCCTATTATCACATACATTTTAACGACGTAAACTATAATACAGACGCTCAACAAGCATATATGGACACAATTAGTCAGGAAGATTTCAATCAATATTCATGGACATTATTCCAAAATACCACTAGTTATCCGCCATCTAGAACTTACTCCGACCATCCCACAATATTCTATAACTAATGCCATGAATATTGTATATAATCTTCATCAATTCATTTCCTAATTATCTGGAGTTAGTGCTGATAATGGCAAAAAAAAATTGAAGCAGTTCTAAATAACAATTCAGGATTTCGTAGTGTACTGCTGGAAAAGAAGTAAATTTTTCTGAACCGGGGATGAATGTGCCGGCACTAGCAATTTTAAATATACCCCTATTATAACGGTAACTCGGGATTCATGATGCGTCGCTGAAAATGACGTCATGTAAACCTGATTTCCGATCCGATTTAAACTGACAGCCAACTTTAAAATATGAAGTACACTAAAAACGATGGCGGCAAGTGACAAATTCAAATTATATTGACCATCACGCTGTACTTCATCTTAAAGGTACTACATTAAAACATTCAAAACCATCTTAAAAATAGCAAAATACACAAAAATAATGAGAGAGCCTGTAAATACACTCATAAATATGATGTCTGATATGTACGTAGATAGTGAAAGCATGTTTATAGGTGACGTAAGGTATGCTAGTGACAAACAAATGCTGATGTTGATCAATCTAGAATTAGAATATAAAATATCTTTAGTCATAGTGGATTCATTTTGAATAAATTGTGTTTTGCAAGATTAGCAGAGGTTTAAAATGTGACTGAAAAATAATGATCGAATTATTTTTTAATTGATATATTTCATACGCTTATAATGATGATTTATACAGAAGGCGGTATTGCTAGTAGTAGATACATACTTAAAAATTTACAGCTCATACAGTAACTCAATCAAATATACTCAATCCTGTCAATGTATTGCATGTCATGGATACATTGTTATAATGGTAATAAACTATCTCTGCCGCTATGAATACGGGTCACTTGCGCTCCCACCTGAAATCGACCTATTTGCGCTCTGACCCTAATGACAAGAAATTAATGATATCTTCGCCGGCCGACTTGCGCTCCCGTTCTCTCGGGATATATACATGTATAAATACATAAAACTTAGGCTATATACTGTACATAGTGTCTTTCATATTAGATGACCTACCTTATTGAGGCGAGTACATGAAAATTACTTATTGTAGGTTTTTATAAAATATATATACTCCCTTCAATAGGGTAGGTCATTTAATATGAATGTATACCGTATGTGTCAATTTTCATTAGGTATAGGGATTCAATGTTTACGTGCGATTTATACGTATACAAGTAATACGTGGCAAAGTGGCACCCCTACTGTCCGTCACCAATCCCGTCAACAATCGACATCACAACGATTTTCTCCGATCTTCCCACTTCTCTCCAGTATATAATTGACTGAATTGTCTGCTACAACTCTTAAAAGTGCCATTCATAAATACCGTGGAATTATTATCAGTAAGAATACGCCTAGATTTGTTGCTCGCAAACACAAACATTCTTTCTTCCGCTAAATGATTACAGTTATCGATAAACAAAAACTTGAACTATCTTTCATCGTTAGAATTTCTTCCGGGAATGATATTTCCGTTGACGTAGTAGGGTCCTTTTGCAAGCCATGTGCACGGAATCTCGCCTTGTTTAAACTACTTTTGACTGAAGTAAATTTTGGTATTTCTGCAACTAAATCGAAGCCTTGATTGAACAGAGTTTGGAACTCATCTTGATAGATTTTTGACATTGGTAAATAATCGTCGTCTTCTCGGGCTTTTTTTCTAGCGTTGAATAAACACTCTTTTACATCCATCGCGGCAACATTAGGATTACACACATGAAGTGTCTCATTAACTATTTTATCATCTTCTATGATGAGATTTCCTCTGCATTTTTCGGTTTTCTCTTTTGTACACTGCCAGGTCACATCCATTCTTATTCGTTTTTTTCTTGCGAAAACTATGTCCATTATATAAAACACATGGTTTTTCCCTTCGTCGTCTCAATCACTTTATATATTTGCACATCCATTCTTAGTAAGCTTTACGTCTTGATGGAACTAACTTTTTCGATAATTTATTTCTGCAAAGTTAACATGCCTCCGCCACTTACAAGGGAGGGAGAAAACATTATTAAATAATTATATGCACAGATATTGCAGCAGCTTACCCTTTATTGTGAAAATGACAACATTTGGGAAATCCCTTCTTACTTTCAAGAAATAGAGTAAATAGATGCAATCTCTTAACAAAAGTAATAAAAGCATTAAGAAAACGATGTACATCTGGCCCTAGTTTTATGGATGTACTATTTACAGATTAAAGATAAATGAATATATTCCCAGTAAAAATGGAAAGCTTGAAATTACACAAAAGGTTTCTGAAACTCTTATCATAAACACAATACATTGCAACGTTCGGTACAATAAGCGATGGCTTATATTCAAAAGCTAGAATAAAGTAACAAGCCTACATATAATATACTGACGATTTCTTTATTCAAAAAGGAAGACATACTTACTTACATATAATGACATGTTTTTCTACCAAATGCATAAATATTGACGATTTCTTTATTCAAAAAAGAAGACATATTACACACTTTTAAACATACCAAAATTTATATTTATGTATTAAACTTTGCCAGTCCTAAGTCTGGATGAAATGTGAAGGAAAGTGTTGTTTTATTTTATTCTCTTGTTTAATTGCTTGTTTTATTATTATTATTAATTTGGCAAAATACTCAAGAAAAAATGGTTTGAGTTATTCTATATAAAAAAAATATGAATTGAAATAGCAAACAGTTTAGGTCAGGTTAGAGATACATAAAAAAATAATTCTTGTATAGTTTTATGTATATATACATTCATATTAAATGACCTACCCTATTAACCCGAGTATATATATTTTATAAAAACCTACAATAAGTAATTTTCATATACTCGCCTCAATAAGGTAGGTCATCTAATATGAAAGGCACTATGTACAATATATATCCTAAGTTTTATGTATTTATACATGTATATATCCAGAGAGAACGGGAGCGCAAGTCGGCCGGCGAAAATATCATTAATTTGTTGTCATTAGGGTCAGAGCGCAAATAGGTCGATTTCAGGTGGGAGCGCAAGTTAGCCGATACCGCCGCTATAAGTATAATGCATTACATAATAAAGATAAATACAAATATATACAAAAAATTACAGTTACACCTACATTTAATGAATCTATATATCAGTCGGAATTCATCTAACTATAAATAACACCCTTGGGACAGTTGAGATCCTAAGATTTTTGTGTTTTGTAATTCATATGTCATGTTAATAATGATTGCAATATTAATTGATGCCGTGTGAGCATTTGCATGAAGTCTTTCTATTTACATCTTATTCCCACTCTTTCATGATCCTGTCGTATTCATTATCATCAACGAAGGGCATGTCGATGTTCCTTATCATGTTTTCACCACAATAGAGACACTCTGACGCCACTATATTATCTATATCAGCCTTGACGATATCCCTGGCGGACATGCCACTCGAGCCTGTGCTCATGTTATCGATATTTTGGGAGCTCAGAATGTTCAACTGTCTGTGCAAATCGGCCAGTTTGCTTTTTTTAGCTGGTCCCAACAGAGGATTCAACTCTTTCAGAAGGCAGTCATTGTGGAACCTGTGCTGACATGGGAACGCGTAAAATGGGCGAACCATCAGCGTTTTCTCGCAAATATCACAGCAATCTTTGTGGTTTATTGAGGTGTAACGGTTTCTGAACGATTGGATTTCTTTCCTAATCAGCTCAGCCGATTTCGTAGCCTCGTCCATTTCGTCCTTCAGATCTTGAATGTGCTGATTATATTCCTGAAACAGAAATTTTGCACATATAAATCGCAAAGAAGTGTTACGATTACCTTTAGAGAGTTACAAATGGCATCCCTGAAGTGATCTATTGTTTCAAAATCGGAAAAGTAAGGTAGAATGTCTTCGATGCGCAGCAGATCGCACTCTTGTAATAAACTCATCGCTTTTTGGATATCATTTAAGCTTTCATCTTTGTTTCCAGTTACAGGACCGTTCGTTAAACCCGCTTCTTTAGGGTTTTCATCTTTACTACTTATTACAAATTGTGCTGGAATAAAGGGTATTAATTACATATTAATTAAGAAAAAATGTAGTATAATCTTAGATTAATAATAGAAATTAAATTTGAAATGTATTTTTTGTAACACGACGAGGGGTATTACAAATTATAAATTTGGCGCCCAACATAGGGAAAATAAAATATTAACAACGAGAGAAATAACTATATATTATTTAATAACAATTAAATACAAAGTGATAACGTCAATCGAAAAGTGTCACTACTTGATTTTTTTAAACTCTACTCATATAACGACTTATACATGTTAACACTAGTAAGTTAAAACTGCTTTGCCACCGCGCACTAAACGAATGGCCGGTTGCTGTATATATACGAAGCGTTAGTAAGGTTATGTACAAGAGATCTTCCATCGTGAAATTAATATGCAACATTTTAAACTCTATTCATGATAATTTCACGTTAGTCGTATGTCGATAAAGTGATTCTTTTCCAGATAAATTAGTACACAGTAATTTCTACTGTAGAAAAAAGTCGCATATGGTCTACAAATGTGGGTGCAATTAAAGATTTTACAAATTACGGAATATCTCATGCGCAGAAGGTTGTTAATTAGTCAGTCAGTTTATAAACCGGCTAAGTTTAGATATCATCACTCAATAAGCTTAAGAACAAAAGCAAAAAAAAAAAAGAATAATTGTATTCAAGAACACATAATTAACCTCAGTAATTGTTTACTACAATCATTCTGCACTGCAAATTTTGCATTTCAATATGAAGTGGTAGTTTTAATTTTTTTATTTCAAAGTCTTTTGACGCGGCTGTACATAACAGACGCATATAACACATTAGTTTACATAGGAAGTTGGCTGCCAGGAGTTTGATAATTTTTTGAGTGAAAAGAGGGCACACCGTGCGCACTTCAAGCGCCGTCCTTTCACCCTATATAAAAGAATGAACGAGAGGTCATGAGAATAAGTTCCAGCCAGTCAGTTTCAGTTGCGTTAATGTGATGTAACAATTAAACAATTATAGCGACGTTGTCGTCAAATATATGTAAACATTATTTCTTTTATATTTTGAGTGTGATAACTGTGTACGTACGTTAATTTCTCCCGAAAGGCCCATAGTGCACCTTACCCATGTTTTTTATTTGAATTATGTATGCAAGTTTTGTTTATTACATACACTGTTTTTGTTGAAACAAATACATCTGTAGTTTTCTTGCAACAAGCCTGTAGTTAGACTTCCGCATTACAAGTTTATTTCGGGAAAGTCAAAAGAAACAGATTGCTTTAATAATCACAACTTGTGACGCAAACGCGCATAACATCTTAATAAATTATAATCTCTGAGCTTTCCGACTGAAGATAAAGGGGAACTAGCAGCATTATAATATCGGCATATCTTAAGAGGCGACAAGAATCGTTCAATTAGTTTAGAACCTGGAGAGAATAAATGGACAAGTACGGTAAGTATATAGATTATCTATTTTTGTTCTTTTGTATAAGAGCTAATTATTTAATTAATCGAAGATCAAGAAACGTTTAAATATTAACAGCTCTATCAGTTTTCAACTCATCAAAAGGTTTTGAAAAAACGCAAGCAACATGACCAATTTTCTGTATAGTACATTAACTTCAAAAGATTACAAATGCAAAGCTGTTTCTAAATTATAATTAATTAAATTATAATGTATTGGTACATTTATTGATTGATAACAGGACAAGTAGCTTCACTATGATTGAAATTCGTTAAGGTTGGGTAACTTGGCAGGAAATAGGATGTAATTTTTAATAACGGGTGCGGCAGTGAATCGGGCGATTATGAAAGCACTGTAAGTAACTTTAAAAAAGGAGATTTATTAATTTAAACAATACCAATTGAAACTTACACAATAACAATTATTTAAAAATAACATTCCGAAGATGTCCTCCATTTTGTTCGACACATTCCAGCAATCTTGGGCGAAGGTTATTCATCACATTTTCAAGTGTGGCTCTAGGAATTCGTGTTATTTCTTCGCGAATCCGTTCTTTAAGTTCCCGGAGATTTCGAGGCGGCGGTGATTTAAAAACACGTGATTTCAAGTATCCCCAGAGAAAGTAATCACACACAGAGAGATCTGGTGATCTTGCTGGCCACGGAATGTCTCCGTTCTTGGAAATTACGCGATTAGGAAATAAGCGTCGCAGAACAGCCAGTGAAGCATTGGATGTATGGCAGGTTGCCCCGTCCTGTTGGAAAAACATGTCTTGGTAATCAGGATTACGAGCTAATTGAGGTTGAAGAAAGTTATCCAACATGTTAATATAGCGCAGAGTATTCACTGTAAATGCTCGTTCATTTTGGTCCTCAAAAAAATATGGTCCTAAAACAGCCCTTGATGAAATTGCACACCATACTGTCACCTTATGACTGTGAAGAGGCTTTTCGTGTATTCTCTGTGGATTTTCTCGTGACCAATACCGAAAATTCTGCTTATTGACGAACCCCGAAAGGTGGAAGTGCGCTTCATCACTCATCCAAATATTGTTTACAAGTTCTGCATTGTCATTCATCATGTCCAATATCCTATTACAAAAAGCAAGACGGGATGCGTGATCACCAATATTCAGAGCGTGCACTACTTGAATTTTATATGGATGGTAGTGGAGATCGTTGTGTAAAATCCTCCTCACACTGCGATCGGAAATACCGAGAGATATTGCGTGCCGTCGAGCTGAACGGGTGGGACTTCCTTGCATAGCCGTTCGCACCCTGTCAACGTTTTCAGGTGTACGGATATTTTTTACGTGGCCAGTTCGTTTCTTAAGTATTGAGCCTGTTTCTTCAAAGTTCGCAACCCATGTTTTTATTGCATGGTCAGAAGGTACTGCACCATTACGCGGTATGTTAAAATGATTGCGAAATGCTCGCTTCGCGGACACGTAACTGTCATTATTTTTATAATAAGCTTCGACAGCGTACGCTCGTTGTGCACCGCTCCACGGCTCCATCGTGACTAAATGGTAGGGCATACGTTACAAGATGGCGGTAGTCCGGTTCCCCTACCTCGACCACAACACACTGTTTGCAGTGTTGGAAAATCGCCCGATTCACTGCCGCACCCTTAGGTAGAAATTCCCATAATATCCAATTTCACAAATTCTTCATAAAAATTATCTACTTTTTAAATCTGTTATGATGAATTATGTATTTAATTATATTTCACATTTTTTAAAATATTTAAGAGCGCGCCCAGATAAATACCAAATTATAGTTTTCAATAATAACCGAATTACGAAGTTAACTACTAGTTCAAGCGTATTTACATAGTTGTTTCTTCTACAGTTTAATTATAATTATGCTTTGACCTTGTTTGTTATGAGGTTTTCATAAGTTTGTATACTTCGTACCTACCTATTTTCAGCCATAATTTCTTTCTTAACTCGACATCATTCTGCGGAGACATGTTCGCAATTTCTTTCGCTTTCTTTACGTCGATGGTCAAAGCTAAATCGACTGCAGACTCCCACAAGCCCAATAAAGCTGATAATTGAACGCAGGCCATTGTTAAATTATTCTCCCTACACAATCTTAGAGCAAAGTAAACATCATATTGGACCTGAAATACGAGTGAATGGTACAACCATCATCGAATAAATATACACCATGAGTAAAAGTTTTGAAATTGTAGTGTTTATGAACACAGATCAACCTGTGAAGTTTACATGAAATAGGGTTACAAAAATAAGATAATTAAATTTTTGATTATACTACATATAAAAATGTATAATTACCATTTGAATATTTTGTCCTTGCGAATCAAGGTAATTCATCAATTTCTGTGGATCGTATTTCGCATAAAGTGTCAAGAGTAAATTATGTATAGCTTTTTCCGATGTCCTCAGGTGGTCTTTACAAAATTCCAAGTATTTTATAACCTGTATGCATTGGTGCTCCTTATCACAGCTGACAAAAGCAGGTAACAACCTGACAGGCACCAGATTCCTCTTTTGATCGATCAGTGCTCTTACCATTAACTTGGGTACTTCCTGTATAAGTATCGGTGTGAACTGATAGTAAAGTTCTATGTTATTTTGACCCTTTAGAACGTCTAGTGCTTCGCAATAGTCGTTATTGTAAATATGCTGTTTGATTAGCTGGAAATTAAAATAAGTAATGTACTTCAAAGTATCTCATGATAATAAGCCAAGCAAAGTAGAACTGTAACCACATTAAGTTGAATGAGGCAAAGTGGATGGGTGGTGTGACAGGTCAAATACCGGAAGTGAAAGTTAGAGTGTCATCCAACGGTTCTCCAGTGTTATTCGCATCAGTAGCGGTTTCTGTATAGGAACACATGAGCACGTGAACCCCCTAAACAAATCCTTGATTACAAACTAATAAAATAAACAATTCCTCGATTACAAACTAATAAAATAAACAAATCCTCGATTACAAACTAATAAAATATATTACTCCATCTTAATACATTCGTGAAATATAACGCAGACAATCGAAACGACGTTCCTTTCTATACATCGCATTGACGGAGCAAGTGCGGCGAGTAGGCAAGACTACGTTGATTTTGTGGGGGTTTAGCGGCATAATGGACGTAGCGGAGGTGGTGAGGGATATGGCAGATTCGATATGAGCTGGCACACATACTTAGTGTGCTCGTGTCTGTGCTCGATTCGTTGCAGTTAAAGTTTTGTTGGTATCGATCGACATCGACGTTCAGATGTCGTGTTTTACGGATAAACTATATTATACACGGTGTTCCTAAATATCATGTACATAAGGAAGGGGGTAACTATTTGGTTTATTTTGTGCCTAAAATTTCATATAAACATAGGTCTGCAAACGCTTCGTTACCAATATGCAGGGTGTTGAAATTTCAAGAATTTTTCACTTTTTACTGTATAGCTCCTGCAGTTTTTGAGATATTTTGTTCAAATTTGAAAGGTAGGTTACGCTATAAGGCCTGCATCATTAGCCATGCCAAATGATTATGTAAATCTACAGGGTAATAATTTTTTCGGGGTCATGCCCTCTTTTCTCACCCTGAACTTTTTTGCGATGCGCCACTGCTAGATTCTAAAATACGCAATAAATTTTCTGTCTTGTTTAGAAACTTTTTGATCTCTTGTATTTTTTTCTTATCTCTGACCGTTATCGAGAAAAAAAATAGAAAACAATTTTCTGTAATTCGCCAGAGAAAATTAAATTTTTTAAAATGGTCTAGCAGGCTCTGGCTTTATTCAGATAATCACTTGAGTTTATTAATTTGACAATTGACATTAGAAATCGTAAAAAAGCTGCAGGAGCTATACAGTAAAAAGTGAAAAATTCTTGAAATTTCAACACCCTGCATATTGGTAACGAAGCGTTTGCAGACCTATGTTTATATGAAATTTTAGGCACAAAATAAACCAAATAGTTACCCCCTTCCTTATGTACATGATATTTAGGAACACCCTGTATATAAATAATAATTATGGATGCGAACTGTTTTACTGTGCAATATTTGAAATTTTAAAGGGCAAATCTAGAGACTTTACAAGAAAACTTAACGACATGTACGAAAAAAATGAGTGACGGATCTGAGTCATTTGGTCCACAAAAAAAAAAACATGAGAATGCCCAAGCTGACATTAATGCTCAATTAGAGATGAAGCTGATGGGAAAAGTAGATATACGACAACAACTCAACAGTGCATCAAGACGAAATATTCAACAATAAAATGAACAAGTAAGAAAAATAGATATGTTCTTTCAAAAATTATTGATTGCATAAACTTTTGCGAGGCTTTTGAGCTGACACCTCAACGCCACGATGAAATGAAAGATTCCTCTAATCCCGGAATTTTCAGAGGTCAAATAAATTTCAGTTCGGAATTAAATATAGCACTAAAAGATCATTTGGAAAATTCTGTTGTTTTTAAATGTACTTCAAAAATTATTCAAAATGAGCTGTTGGATTGCATGTTGGCAGTTGCTCAAGATCGTATTAAAAAAGACATTTTGAAAGCTGAATAATGTCGCCGTTATAGCAGATGAAACTACAGATGTGGCAAATCAATATCAAATGACTGTGGTATGTAGATATATTCTAGCAGATGCTACACCAGTTGAAAGATTTTGGTGTTTTACTAATCCTTCTGATCATGATGCGGTCAATTTATCAGAATGCATAAGAACTATTTTCAAACAAGTGATAGATAAACCGGAAAAATTAATTTCACAAAGTTATGATGGCGCAAGTGTGATGAGTGGATGTCATTCAAGTGTGCAAACTCTTATTAAAAATGATCATAAGTATGCATTTTATGTTCACTGTTACGCCCATAAACTCAACTTGGTTTTGTCTCCAGCAACCAGTCAGAATCAAGAAGTGCGAGTACTTTTTTCTAATTTAAGTGACATCGCAATTTTTTTTTCTCATTCGGCGCAAAGAGTAGCAATTTTAGATGAAATAGTGGATCGAAGAGTTCCTCGTTCCTCTGCCACTCGATGGAATTTTAAAAGCAGAACTGTAAGTACGGTGTATGAACATCGTGATTCGTTGATAGAATGTATGGAAAAGATAGAAGTCACTTCAAGACAAACTGTAACGATTAATCAAGCTACTGCCATTTGACGTATGTTGCAGAATTCCAAGTTTGTGTTTTGGTTAATAGTCTTTCATCGCATATTGCCGCATGCTGATATTTTGTATAATCAACTACAAAAAACAGTAACCGACCCGGTACATATACACGCAGCCTTAACATGTTTTGAGAATGCTATTTACAAAGAAAGAAATAATATAGAGACAATTGAAAGTGAAATTTATGAAAATTATGCTGTTCAGACTAAAAGACGCCGTATACATGAAAATCCATATATTTCAAAAACTATTGCAGCTAAGGAAGTTTGTGACACTATAATCACTCATGTAAAAGAAAGATTTTCATTTACCAAACATTTAAATGCCTCCATTCTGTTTGCGGCAGACAGATTTCCACAAATGGAGAAAAACATTCCTATTGAACATTTAGAAGCTACAGTAGAGGCATACCCATTTCTTGATAAAGTTCGCCTGCAGACAGAGTTAGAATTAATTTATAGAAGACCTGATTTTAGGAACATAAGTGGCGCTATTCATCTGTTGAAATTCATAACAGATAATAGCCTTCAAGATATATTTTCTGCCACCTTTGCTCTCTTACAAATTTTAATAACTATTCCAATGACCACAGCTGAAGCGGAACGAAGTTTTTCAACATTAAGTTCTATAAATCAAGGAAGACTGATGGCCTTAGCAATGTTATCTTTCGAAAAGCAATTTATACAAGATTTGCAAGATTAACGAAGCTGTTATAAATAAGTTTGCTGAGAACAAAAACAGAAGAATGGAATTTACTTTCAAGCAGGGTAATACAGTTTAGAGACATTAGCGTGAAAAGTGATTGTAATAAAGGATAGCTACCTACTATATGACATGTAAGTTTTTTATACGATTTTAGTAAAGAATTTGCAAGTTCTTGATTTTGTGAACACCCTACTCTTCCGACCACGAGTCGCCACTGATTCACATACTAGAAATCTTTTATAATACCCAAACAGGATATGATTTTCTTTGATTCAAGCTTAAATCAGATTTCGATAATAAAAACAATGTGTCAATGATTTGTCAGGATCATGTAATTTTTCTAAGGAATAATAAAGTTTTTCATATGGTACTTTATACTTAAATTTTTACTCATTCTATATCACATTACGCAACATGACAATCCTTATATCATGTGCTGAAGTATTTTTATGCAAATTTAGTTCTTCGACTTGAGTGCATTTAATTGAAGACAGATAATTAATATGTTCATTGTACAGGGTGTTTCATCGGTTGGGGTATCGCGAATTAAAGTGCCTAAATATAAAAATGTCGACTTCAAATTTTAACCACTTATAGAACTTTTAAACCGCTACCAGTAGGTTAGGTTGTTTTTTGATAATATTATTTTATTTAATGCGTAAATAAAAAAAAACCTTCGCTCAAAAAATCAAAAGTACTCAGATTTTATTGAAATTCAGGTGTTAAAAAGAAATGTCTATAAAATCAACTATGCAATTGAAAAAAAAATTAAAACTTAATCAATTATTGAATATTTTACAATAATTTCAAAATTAAAGGCAAGACGTTGAAGAATTTATGGGTTTTTTATTACAGTGTTGTGTGTTGAGTTTATAATAAATTTTTATTTATTATCCGTCATAAATTTAAAAGGACTACCTGTTTGCGGACGTTGAAGAATTTATGGGTTTTTTATTACAGTGTTGTGTGTTGAGTTTATAATAAATTTTTATTTATTATCCGTCATAAATTTAAAAGGACTACCTGTTTGCGGACAGCACAATTAGAAAGTTAAGTACCATAAATCTGTCGTAAGAAAAACGACATTATTTAATATTGACTTTATTTGACAAACGGTTTCGTTTATAAAAATTCTGATTGTGAAGTTAATATGGGTGATATTTCCACGTATCACCATTCAAATTTGAACATTTTTTGAGCACTTTTAATTTTTGATAATACGTTTTTTTTTAATTTACGCATTAATTAAAATAATATTATCAAAAACAACCTAACCTGCTGGTAGCGGTTTAAAAGCTCTATAAGTGGTTAAAATTTGAAGTCGATATTTTTATATTTAGGCACTTTAATTCGCGATACCCCAACCGATGAAACACCCTGTACATGTTAACTACATACTGTGTCAAACCGCTTGAGTAGAAATGCATGTGTTAGCTACAATGCAGCTATAGTACTAGTATATTTGGTTTATCTATATGTTGGGGTACAGGCTATACTATACAGACAACTCGTGTTTATGTATCATAAGGCAGCAATGAAAAGAATTCAAGCCAGACTATGATGAAGTACACAATTGTCATCTTCTTCACTAGTTGAGGCAATGTCAATGTCAACAGGACTGGCTACTGAAGCAAATTTACAAGAATGTTCTCTCTACTGTTTACTTTGGGAGCTATTTAATAAAAAGTTGTTCGGAACCATTTAATTGTTTGGCGTGTAAACTATTTTCAACAACGTATTTACAATTCAGAGACTCTACTTAATTATTTCTTTTACACACAACTTACTATAACATAAACTTAGAATACGAAGAGCACCTTTCCCAGAATTTATTGACATTAAAAAAAAATACGTAAGTAGGTACTGGGTAAGATGTGATCCATATAAATCTCATAAAATATTTGTTATTGAAACGATGATTGGATGGGTGCTTTTAAGCTGCAGCCAACTACCGTCAATATTAAAAGAAGGGCGGGACACATGGCAATTGATCATATGATAAAGCGATATAGCCTCAACATACCATTTGAAGGAAGCTTTCCAGAAAGAATCGAATGGGAAAATGGTATGCAGTGTATCAGAGGGCCGAAAACCGCAGCTGGCACTGGCGCAGGAATCTACTCTGCTAGTCAAAGCAAATACTATGAACAAGGTAAGTATGCGTCTGTTTCAATATGTCCGTGACTTTTTGAATTTCCCGCCTTCACTGAAAGGGAAACACTAGACATCTGTCAGTTGACTCCTGTCAAAATTTGAACAAGCTGCGTCATTTAGTTTGTGTTTGACAGATATTGATAGCAGTGATTTGAGGAGAAAATGAAAAAAATGTGAATTTCGTGTCCTCATTAAGCATAATTTTTTGCGGAAAAAAACATAACTCAAACCAAGGCTAAGCTTGATAAATACTATGGGAACACTGCACCATCAATTTCAATGGTAAAAAAGTGGTTTACTGAATTGCGTTGTGGCCGTACAAGCACGGAAGATGCCGAACGTTCTGGACGCCCACTTGAGGTCTCACCCAAAATAATTAAAAATAATCACAATGTGGTGTTGGCCGATCGGAGATTGAAAGTGCGAGAAAATGTAGAAGCCATTGGCATATCACATCAGTGGTTTCAATTTTGAATGACGACTTGGGTAAAAGAAAGCTTTCCGCAAGATGGGTGCCACGTTTGCTCACAATCGACCACAAATGCATTCGTGTGACAACTTCGCAGGAGTGTTTGGCGTTGTTTTAACCGCAATATGGACGAGTTTTTGGGCCGTTTCGAAACCGTGGACAACACGTGGATCCACCACAACACACCAGAGACAAAACAGCAGTCAAAACAGTGGGGTTCTCGGGGTGAATCGGCGCCAAAGAAGGCCAAGGTGGGTTTGGCAGCCAATAATGGCATGGAGACCGTTTTTTGGGATGCTCGCGGTATAATCCACATTGACTACCTTCAACCTACTTACTGAGTCGATTTAATGAGGATTTGAAAAGAAACGCCTGCATTTGGTCAAGTAAAAAGCTCTTTTCCACCAGAACAATGCATGGGTGCACATATGTGCAGTTTTCATGGTAAAAATCCATGAATTAGGCTAGGAATAGCTCCCTCATCCGCCCTATTTAGCCCCGAAAGACTATTTCTTGTTTCCAAACCTGAAGAAATGGCTCGGCGGAAAGAGATTTAACTCCAACGACGAAATCATCTCACAAACAAATACCTATTTTGATGCCCTCGACAAGTCTTATTTTTTGGAAAGAATAAAAAAAATTGGAGAAACGTTGGACAAAGTGTATAGAGCTCAAAGGAGACTATGTTGAAAAATAAAATGATTTTTATCCAAAAACATGTCTCATTCAAAAAGTCACGGACATATTGACCCGCCCCCGTATGTATGCCAATGTGCTATAGAAAACAATACGAATGGCGTCGGCG
The DNA here is from genome assembly GCA_963170755.1 of Amphimallon solstitiale. Taxonomy (NCBI): domain Eukaryota; kingdom Metazoa; phylum Arthropoda; class Insecta; order Coleoptera; family Scarabaeidae; genus Amphimallon; species Amphimallon solstitiale. Next base: position 47,198,723 of record OY720683.1, on the reverse strand, counting down.
GATTCAAATATTGCATGACAGTCAACCGGCACTGAGCGTAATATCAGGCCAAGAGGTATCGTTAAGACTGGTTTAGGAATGCGTCGAAGAAGTAAAATCGCTGGCGAACCAGAATAAGGTCAAACTAATCTGGGTGCCAGGACATAGAGGCATCGAGGGTAACGAAAAAGCTGATGAATTCAATAGCAGACGATCAGAAATAAAACTCATAGGCTCAGAATCAGATCTGAGGGTACCAAAAAGTATGATCCAAAGTCACATCAAAGACTGGGTATACAAGGTGTCTAAAGTTAAGTGTTCACCATTGCTAACTTTGTTATTATTGAAGCTACGAAGTCGGTTAAATTATCTAGCTAGTAGGACTTTTTTTGCTGATTAAGTTAGTCAAAACAGAGAAACAATTGAAGAGCTAGTTTCTGAGATATTCACAAAAGCAACAAATTTTAAAATGGAACAACCTGTATATTTCGACATATTTTGAAAGAGAGTTAAATTCTATACAAAAAGTAAGTAATACACTGTCGTCCTAAATTTAAAAATAAGCGAATAAAATGCCCTTAAACTCTTTGATTATCATTATTTTAATACTACTTACATGCTAAAGTAATGATAATCAAAGAGTTTAAGTGCTTTTTATTCGCTTATTTTTAAATTTAGGACGACAGTGTATTACTTACTTTTTGTATAGAATTTAACTCTCTTTCAAAATATGTTGAAATATACAGGATGTTCCATTTACAAATTTGTTGCATTTGTGAATTCATCTCAGAAACTAGCTCTTCAATTGTTTCTCTGTTTTGACTAACTTAATCAGCAAAAAAAGTCCTACTAGTTTGCTAATTTAACCAACTTCGTAGCTTTAATAATAACAAAGTTGGCAATGGTGAACACTTAACTTTAGACACCTTGTATAAAAAAAACATAAGCGTTACTGGGCAACAATTCCCGCGTAAAATCATGATAAGGAATTTATTGGTCAACCACGCAACAAAAGGAGTGCAGTACTATTACATATGAGCAGGAAATAGCTGCGAATCATAACTGGTTTTTAACCGGTCGCACCCGTCAAAGCGCATCATAATAAGATAATTCTGTATGACGGGGAGCTTAACTGAAGACTCTGCAACAAGGAACCAAAAACAGTCAGGCATAACTTAGTAAACGTCAACTCTTGTTTGGGCAATGGATCACAGTAGGCAACGCGTTTTTCGGCAACCGAATATAGTCCAGAGATGCTCAAGAAACACACAGTAAAGGACTTGTATAGGACACAAAAGTACTGGATTGGATATCATAAGCTACACAGGTTCGGCACAATAAGACTTGTGGACTACGGTGCAAACTAGGGACTACTGAATTGTATTGAATAGTTGTTATTGAAAAGATGGTTATTTGCAACATTTTTCATAAATGTAAATATATAGATAAAACATGAGGGGAACAAAACAAAAGTAAATTACGGGTTCTGAAGCGTTTATAATTTTTTTTAATTTGTTGTGGGTAACACACTTCCCTTAAGTGTGCCAAAATCAGTGTCAAATTCCTTCGACCTAACACCTTAAATACTAATATGGATTTTTGTGAGAAACTACCCATTCATTGAAAGTACCTGTAATTCATGATTCTGTCTGATATCAAATATATATTTCATCATCAAAGATATACTGATTATGTCGAAACCTTGTGTAAGATTAAGCAAAAGTAGAACTAGATAATTTCGAAGTCCGTTATATCATAAATAAATTGTACACACTCTACAGTTTGAGTTTCAGTAGAAAAAGCTGTCCAGAACCACGTTAACATTATGTAATATTTGTTAAGAAAGTGATACATTTGGTTAGCAACAATTTTTTCAATAACTTTAAAAAAACACTTAATGAAAGAATGGGCCTACAATTTTCTATCTGTATTATCGAAAAGTTGATTGTTTGTATTTTTTTATAAATGTAAAGACATATAATATATGTATTTATAAACTCAACCGAACAAAGCCAAAATGACGAGATCTGAAACACTCATAATTTTTCTTCTATCTAAATTGTAATTTGCATGTGTAATTTTATTGTTGGAAGTGTATAATATAATTATTGGTATTAACATAATAAATAAAATAAAATATGAATAAGATCTGTTCAAAGAAGCTTTAGACTTTTCAGATAAATGCAATGAATTCGCATGAGCCCATATTCTTATAAAAATACAGAATATTATGTAAATAATATGCCGTTTAAAATTATATGTATAACTATATGTATTATACCACATATAGTTGAAAATGAGTAAGCTATTTGAAGGGTACAGGGGAAGAACGATCTAAGTCACACACAGGGGTAAATTGAGTTGGACATGTCTACTTATAGTTTCAAACCTGCTCTTTCCAATGGGCTTCTTGCGATGTATGAAAAATCGGTCTAAGTCACCTTAAATCCCGCATAAAGAACGCTGGGTTTATGAAAAAGCGATCTAAGTGTATCACTTGTACGCAAAAACGATCAAAGTCCACTGCAACCAATCACACTGTTTTATAATATGACATACAGCCAGTGTCATTGTGATGCTTGAGTGGTTGTGGGTAGCCGTAAAATCGTTACAAACGTAAATTAATAACATTAACTTGGTGAATATTTTTGTGTTGTGTTACGTGTGGTGACAAACGCAAACATACAGTTAGAATGGGTGACAGTATTGAGTCTGGAGGAAGCGATAACAGCGACAATGAACCACTACTTAATTTAACACGTAAGCGAAAGTCGTTTGGTCGGGTACAAGATGCAGCAAAGGCAATCAGGAATCATACATACGAAACCGGAAAACCCTGTGGCTGCAAACGATTTAACTGTTTTAACAACATTACCAACATTCAACAAAAGGAGATACTTCGCGCATTTAATGCAATGCACGACAGAAATGAACAAAATAATCATTTATGCGGTCTTATCAGCCTGCAGAACATAAAAAGGAGGCGACCAAGAAATAATGAAATGGAGGCACGTTTAAGAGATAATTCTTTTACATACAAGGTGAGGGTTTTAGAGGAAGCATCTCAACAGTTTAAGGAAATTCAAGTATGTCAGTTAGCTTTCATGAGCCTGCATGGCATTACTAATCGACGACTGATAACACTGAAAGGCTATTTACAACGCCAGGGAGGTTCATGCCATGACAAGAGAGGAACACATCAAAATCGGCCACACAAACTTTCTCAGGAAAGATTACAGATCATACATGCTCATATAAAGAGTTTCAAAGGTCGGAAATCTCATTACAGTTTAAAAGATTCTAGAAGAATCTACTTGTCAGAAACTTTAAATGTCAAAAAAATGTATCGAATGTATGCTGAAGAAAATCGTCTGAGAAAACCCGTAGCTTATGAAACATACAGAAACATTTTTCTGAGAGATTTTAATATTGGATTTGGGTACCCCCGCTCGGACACGTGTAGTAGTTGCGATGCAACAAAGGTACAAGTAGCATCACTGGAATCAAAACTGACTGTGGTTCAAGCAGGCACTGCAGAAGAAGGTACATTAAAAGAGCAGTTGAAGCAAGTGGAAACCGCGGACAAGCTGCATAAATTAAGAGCAGCAGCTTTCTACAAAAGAAAACGCCTTGAAAAAAAGAAGAGCAGAAAAAATAGTGACTATGAAGCCATTACAATGGATTACTGCAAGAATTTGCAAACCCCAAACATCACCACTAATGATGTGTACTACAAACGGCAGCTGACTTTTGTTAGTTTTAACATCCATGTGCTGTCCACAAATCAATCAGTTTTTTACACGTACCCTCAGACCATTGCCAAAAAGGGAGCTGACGAAGTAATGTCCTTGTTGTACCATTTTTGCACTGAAGTTCTTTCTCAGAACGTAAGGCATTTGCGTATTTTCTGCGACTCATGTGCCGGACAAAACAAGAATTTTACTCTTGTACGCTTTGTACACTATTTAATCCATGGAAAGCAAAGGTTTGACTCCATCGAGGTCATATTTCCCATGCGAGGGCACTCGTACATGGAGAGTGACAAAGATTTCGGATTAATTAACCAAAAGTCCCCTGCAGAAGTTCCCTCTCATTGGGTCGCAGTTTTTAAAGCAGCACGGTGCAAACCCCAGCCATTTGATGTGTATGAATGTACGCAAGAAATGTTCCATTCTTGGACAAAGTTTTTGTCACGCTTTTATAGAAAATCATGTCCATTCCCAACCAGACCAATTCAAATATTGCAGTGTTCCAAGGACCACCCTCGTACAGTAGCAATCAAAGAGACAGCGTATAACGCACCAGCTGTAGAGTTTGTCATTAGAGCTTCTGGTAATGCAAAATTCCCACCAAATGCTGAGCCTGACGCTCTCTATCATGCCTTATTGCCAATTCCTAAGTTGAAGTACCAACAACTCCAAGACTTGAAGGTCTTTATTTCGGAAGAACTTCAGAGCTACTATGATAACTTACCTCAGAATGATGCTAATCGGAGTGATGACGAATTTGACGTAAGTAATGTGACAACATTCAGTAACAAACCATAAATCACTTTATTTTTTTAGGTGGTGTAAACATGGACTTGGATCGGTTTTTCAAACATTTTTTTACTAGAATATGTTTAGCATTTTTTTGTTTATGTGTAATGTTATCTTTTTAGTTGTGAAGACTTAGAAGGTTTATGCCAACAGAATATACAAAATAAAATACAAGTAAAACGTATTGATAATTCATTCTAGTACTATGCTCATCGTTTTACATTTTAAAACTGCAATTACTCAAAAGTATATAAATGTGACTTAGATCGTTCTTCCCCTGTACCCTTCATTTATATATTAGACAAAATGGATTTGTTCATACATAAGTAATATGTGATAATACATACTGCATAGTATACAAAAAATGTGCTACGACAAATAGTTGTACATGTGTTTATATGCGTAAACAATCAAAAAGAACAACGGGATTCCCCGATAATTACGTCACCTCTTGTTTGATAGTGCCAACCTATTAGGAAAGATAGAACAGGAGAGATAATAAAGTGGTGGGGGAATAGGTATTATTTAGACGGAAGCTACCACTCTAAAGCAGGTCAGTTATGTCAATATAGCAGTGGCGGCTCTTTAATGAGAGCAAGTGAGCAATTGCACCCCTTGGAATTTTGAAACAAAACAAACCAAGCGGCGACTAACTGTGAAAGTATTTATTTATTACGTATTCATAGTTATTGAACAGGAACGTGGCGTGTGCGGCTCGCGTAACAACCTACATGCACCGATCGTCGTCACAGATATAATGACGACTAACAGCGCACGGATGTTTACCCCTTCCACCGAGAGAAACATACCCATGAGCAAAGCCCAACCGTTGCTCCGTCAAGCCATTAACATTACATTGTAGGTGGGGAGAACTGTATTTTGTTCTACTTCCATATGGTATAATACATAGCGTGTGAGCAAGATCCCCAGTCTGCTCACCGCTGTTGTAAGATGAATTGTGTCTCTGCGTTACAGAATAACACGTTTTCGCGGTTAACATATGATGAAAAAATCGCAATAACAAATCTTAAACGGCCGATGCCTCAATTATGTTTAAAAAATAAACAGTCTGTTAAAAGTAAAGATACCTTTAATGAAGTTGTTAAGGTTTTAAAAATTGTCATTACAATCCCAATGACGTCTGAAGCGGAACGCCAGTTTTCACGGCTGAAGAGAATAAAAACTTTCCTGAGAAATACAATGAAAGAAGACAGATTAAATGCCCTTACTATGTTTTCTTGTGAAAAACAATTTATAAATGATTTCCCAAATTTTAATGAAAAAGTGATAGAACTGTTCTGCAAGTCAAAGACACGCACAATGGACTTCGTTTATCGTCAGACGTAATCAAACTGTAGTGTTATATTTACTATTCCCTCAAAACAAACTGTACAATGAACAGTACCTGTCTGGAACAGTATGTCGGTGAAACTTATAAAGATTGGGTAAGCGTTCTTGTATTATACTTTTTAATTTTGAAATTATGCACTCCCTATGTGAACCACCCCGAGCCGCCACTGCAATATAGTGCTTTTATAATGGTGATCTGTGTGGCTTGTGGCCGTTCTAAAACGACAAAAAAAAAAGAATCTCACTTTTTCTCTTCATCGGTAAAGTTAATTTCAAATTGGCATTCAACATAGGCAATAATAATTTAAAAAGTATGTATTTTGAATAACTTGTCATATATCTGACATGTTTGATTATGTGTTCAGTGGCGTAACATACATATCCTAGGCATGTTCTTTTTTAATACAGTTAAAATAAATGTTACTATATTAAAAAGAATAGGAAGATTGAAAAAATAATGCACTCATGATATTTCTTTAATTATTATTGGACTAAGAACCTATTTTGATTGATTATCAAGAACATACGAAGTGTACATATACCCCATACAAAATATTTATGCACGCCTATGCATTGCGGCGGCCATATTGAGTTGCCACTTTGGACAAATATTATTTTTAACAAGACTCTCTCCTGTTCTATTCTTTCCTCGTAGGTGCGAACTATTTTAGTGTAGAAATATACCAAATTTGATGGTATCTAGTATTAGAGTAGCCTCTTTTGCCATATTTTTTCACCAAATATATTGTTGCCATTTGATGCATTGACACGGTATGTCTATATATTATTGTCTGTGGTTGCAGGTATATGATTATATATAAAATTGAAATTCACCTGTTCAAAGTCCTTATTCACTATTGTTAACTTAGTTAAATTATCTTTGTCGCCATGACTAGCAATTAAGTTATATATAGCGGTCTTATTTGTTTTTACACAATCAGAGACATGTTTCAGTGTTAAAAATGACTCAAACTGTTTTTGCAAGTCATGATATGCGGGTAATTGGTGTTGGTTCTGTAAACGCATATGTTCTAATTGATCGAGGAATAATTCGACGACGCAAAGTACGATCATGGTAATCTGGGCTTGATCATGGGGTGTCAACTTTTCCAATTTTTTACACAAAAATACTTTTAGGGCTTCCAGCTCTTCAACCTGAATGAATTTCAGGCAGATATCTTCGAAGCTCGATTGGGTTGCCGCATACCTTTCAGCGCTTAACATGTATTTCTTCTGATTAAAGAGCATGTCTGCTTCTTTGATCAAGACTTGATTGTAGTGAAACTCGTTATCTTCAGAAAACTTTTTGGCCAATTCGAATTCCTGTTTATCACAGTAAAATTGCCAAACGTGTCTTTCCTCTTTCGTGATTATGAATTTAAATAGGTGGTTTTCTGTAACTGCCCAAACAGTATCTAAAATAATTAAATATATAAATCTTTGTTAGTTATAAGAAAGGAAATTGGTCAATATTTATTCTAACAATAAGTGAAGTTTTGTTTACATAATTTGGCACTGCATCTATACTTTAATTAAGCCTACTAATATCTATAAACACTTACTTGTTACTGAATCCCTGACTATGTTCACCAACTTGCCAAATGCTTCATTATAATTGTCTTCATATACTAATTCTTTACTCAACAAAGAAATCCCTTTAATTGTATCACTATAAGCCAACAGTACATGAAATTGTGTCGTAACTATATTCATAGGATATTTCGTGGAAACAGACATATCAACATAACTTGGCTTAGGAAATGGGATCATTTCAGTATGCTTTTTAATAACATCTTTGACTATTCTTGTATCATCTTTGAAGAAAGCCTCCACCTATAAGTTTATAATTTAAAAGCTTTGTATTAAACAAAATACTACCGTAATTACATTTCCATGAAGAATTCCTTTACTAGTCAACCATACATATGATTTGGGCGTGTCATTTAGATTATCGGACCAGAATTTCAAACGGCTAAATTTTAAAGGTTTTGTATCGACAAGCTTGTAACAAGTGTCATCTTCTGGTACGTTTAAATACTTATTAAAAACTTGTTGTAGCATTGGTTTTTCACTAGAATTTACTTTGCCATCAAAGTAATATAAATTTAATGGTGTAGCAACAAAAATGAAGTACTTTTCAGTCGATGGAATTTGATAGAATTCTAAACCTGTTATTGGTGTATTTGTGCCTTTTCCTATATCAAATACCTTAAATAAATAAATAATAAGTACATTTCATTATAAATAAAAAATAACACACAATGTAATATTTTATATAAAAATGATTTATTTAGACCTACCAATCCATCAACTTCTTTATTAGTATATAATGGTAAGTAGTTTGGTAGCTTGTTATGGAAAATGATTAATGTTAATGATTGATATGTAATTCAGGTGATAGAAGATACTTACTTGTCTCCAGTATTGTTCTAGGCTAGAGGAGAAACCAGAAGTGAAGAATTTTTCACCTTCAAGGGCTATTTCTGTTTCAAATATTAAACCTTTTGATGTACCTTCAATAAAATGGTAAAAAATTATTATTTTGTTTTAAGTTAGATTTATATATGCAAATATAAAATAAATTACCTAACAATATAGGTCCCGTTGTATTTTCTGCATTATTGTAATGATTCCAGCCAATTTCTGTAAATTCATGACCCCGAAATTTCGTAGTGCTTCTTAACTTATTAGACTTTCTCGACAAGTAATATAGCTCTGGACTATCCTTACTGTTAATGGGCGTAAATGTTAACAACAAATGACTTCCTGTTGGATCTGTGAATAAGTTCGCTAGACGACCCGTACTCATATACTTTGATAGAGATATTTCATCTTGTTGGCTGTTGGCTAGGTTTATTCGTACCAGTGTTCCACTTGAACTAGCCATAGCAACGAAAAGATTTTTATTTGACAAAGCAACATGGGTGATCTTATCAGATATACTCAGATTTTTCTTTATTTTCTGAAATATCGGTTCGTCTGGTTCCTTCATTTGTATAAAGCCAAGAGCGGACTAAAAATTACTACTGTAGTGAAATATGCTGAAAATAAATGTAATGTTTACCATTTCTGCGGCACTTAATGTATCATTTTTAATATTTTGAGAGGGCTGTTCAAACTGATCGAACATGGAAGTCATTGTGAGAGATATAAGAACTTGTATATTTGTTATTTACTTTTTTCTTTTTTGACAAAACATAACCTTTAAAAATCAACTGACAACTGACGTTTGTGTCAGATTATAGAACATGGCACCGATGGCACCACTGTCGATTTTATGTGGTAGATTTGTATAAGACATACGTTTTTATATTTGGGATGCATGAAACAGTGAAATAAAACAATAATAGTATGACGAAAAATTTTAAAAAGATAACAACCAAAGTTGTCACCACTTGTTTGTGCCATTTGTGACATGTTTGTGACTGGTGCCTACAGGGTGCCTAAAGCATGTGTGCAACGTTTCAGAGGTTATAGCCTCATGGTTATAGCGACGTTAAGTATGGTGAAACATTACGAATTATGATAATTTTCTGAATAGCTCTCGTTTAAATAATGGCTGAATGTAGTTCAACAGCTACTCAAGAAGATGAAGAAGACCCGGTCGTGAAAGAGGTAACTGTTATACAAAAATGGAAAACATATTTTAACCTTAGGTTATACTTCTTAATTATGGTTCATATAACAGGTTGTATTTTAAGCGGGTTTTTATTTCTAGCTTAGTACTGATTTATTTTTTTGGGCCTGTTTTGATTTGTGAATTTGTTTTCCCTTTTATTTTATACATTTCTTTTACTAGGTACTACACTTTGATTTATTTAATTTTAGTTTTTTGTATTTGCATCACCCAATTTGTTAATAATGTTCTTCTAAATATTTAAATAATGTTAACAATATTGTTAAATATCTGACTACTTTATTTTTGGGATAAAAAACATCAAAATATTAGGTATGTGAATACAATCTGTATTGTTGTTACATACATAAGGAATAATCGTCTCTAATACACTAGCCTCTTTTATAATAACCATTAATATTCCAAAACTATATGATTAATTGTTCGAAATATAATTCTTGTTCTTATTAGACAACATAAACAATATGGTAATATTGATCTATATGTAATTGTTAAGTGCTATATAGCAATGTCTAAAAAAATTGAGGAGGACAAAACTTACTTTAAGGAATTTTGTCATTCTATAAAACAAATTTAGACATGTGCACATGGTGGAAATCTGTTACATTCTATTCTAGAGCATTGTCAAATGTAATTCATTCTCAATCTATTTTTAATCTATAATTAGTGATTTGGAGTGGTCTTTTCCTGTTTTCTATCATCACTCGTTATAGTGAGATTTTTTGCCTGTTGGTGAGGAATAGCACTAGTTAGTAATTTCAAATTAATTGCTCTATTATCCTGTTTAGAAGCTATTTGAATTTTTCCAAGTTAAAGTTCATCATGAATTGTGATCGTATTCTATTTCTAAAATATTTTGTTTTGCTTGTAAGGGAACCTACTTAAAGGTCTTTGTATCTATATTTTTGGTATACAAAGCTAAGATATTAGCTTTCTTCTTACATGGTAAAGAGGAGGTACGATTTTTCAGGAGAAAAACTCATTCAGATGGTTTGCTTCAAATTCTTATTGTTCCTTAACATTTCCTTTCAGATCCCTATTTATCTATCGAAGAGATTATACGAAACCCTATACGTTTACCAATATCCTTTACAACCGAAATTATTAAAGAACGAAGCGAACGTTAGAAAGGCGTTTTTTAAGCCTGACCGTCAGGAAGTCAAATTGGAGGTTGAATTGAATGTTCAATCACAAAATTTTGACTCCTTGAGGGCGGAAACTATCGCCAAGGATGTCGATTCGAACAAAAATGACAAGGAAACGATTTTTGAGAATGATATTATGGATAAAATCATACTGCAGTCAGATAAGGCAGTTAAAGATCCAAGAAAATATGCTATTGGCTGTTATAATGGGAGAGAACTGCATTTAACACCATTAAAAGGTAAGATTCTTTACATATATTCATATATATTGGTATATTTTATAAGGTGACTCGGGAGGAACGCACTAAACTCTAGGGTGTATTCTACATGTTAAAATATGTGTAAAAAAGAAAATTGTAATCCGACTTTTACTAACTTTCAAGTTACAATGTGATAGATTAATTACGGATACGGTGCTTAAGCCAATGCTCTTGTGTTGTAATATGGTGCTTAAGGAATTTTTACGTTTTTAGGCACTTTTTTGGTAAGAATGCAGTGGAAAATTTATTTTTTGTTAAAATTCTCGAAATTAAGTTACGACATAAAGTTTTAATTTTCTATATAAAACAAAACGCCACTGCATTCTTATCTAAATGTGTCTAAAAAACGTAGACATTATTTGCCAAATAAGGAAGATGTAGGCCGTATAGTGAAAATTAAAGAAAAAATGTGCGATCAACCCGAAAACAAGCCAATTTTGATTTACACCATTCAATTTTTTTTCCAAAAAAAAGAAACTTGAGAATGAAAGCGCAGTTTTTCTGTTTCTCTTATAATTATCGAAATTCGCTACGAAAACATCGAAATTTGCCCACTCTCTAAAGTTATTAACACTCTGAGTTTAATTTAAATAAATAAATAAGTCTTACGATTCTGAAGAACACGTAAAAATATTTCATAAATGAGTCAAATAATTTGACAATTTCTTCTTTTTAGCGTGTATTAATGGTTCTTGTTCTCCAAAGTTATCAACATTCTACATTTTTCCCAATAACAGACTGGAATGTAAACCAAAATCTTCCACCGGATTATAATATTTATTTTGAAATAGATAAGATATATAAAGTTTTGGTTATTAATCCTATTAATTATAAGACCGTTATTATATGTCAAACTTACCTAATCATCAAAATTATTATTCATCCTTGTAGTTTTTTTTATATAACACCCAAACAATTTGTGTTAGCTTTCTATTACATATGAACCCAGTTTGGTTTCTCAAACTTACTCATTTACAATTCATTTAATTCGAAACAGTACTTATTAACTAACGTATACGATTAATTAATGTTTTAAAGTTCCCAATAACCTAATATCAATACATTTTCTCCATCTTTCATAGAACTTTACACCGGTTGTGTCAAATATAATTAGGCATAGTGAATCAATCTATACGTATGTACAATGTATACGTACAGCTCAAGGACTGAGACCTGGCCGATGAGATGCCCTTCCCACAAGGTGCGCAGTGAATCCTTATAATATTAGGATAAGCACGAGCAGTCTGGAAAAATTGTCAAGCGCTACACATATATGTATCTGTTTTCAGTATATTACAATTTCTTATCTGCATTTACTCGTTCGTCCGGCTAATGTATGCGGTGATGAACAAATGTTATCATTTCTTTTTTTTCGAATACTTTCTCGGTCACGCACTGACCTATACATCTGCGCGACTTATAGATCGAGGCTCCTCCCATCGGCCAAGACTCAGTCTGTGTACTGTATGTATGTGTAACCAGGTACCTACTCTCCGTCCCAATGCCGGCGTATACATCGTACATACATACGTATACGTTGATTTCCTATGCCTAATGATATTTGACACATGCGGTATAAATATATGTATTCTTGTTTGATATTGGGACATACATGTGTGCATAAAAATGTATTTGACTTGCATCATCTAGTTCATCGATGTGAAGTGATTCCTAGGATATATTATAGCAGGAGTGGAAAAAGAATATATTGACATACAACCGGATGATATATGTAAGATTATGTAAAATGAAAGAAATTGCTAATAGATGTATATTATTATTATTTAACACCAACATTATGACACATAAGCACACTAAACAAAGTACATAGTCTGTAAGTATCAAACACAGAGTGTTTCATCTCAAGTGAAGAAGGTTGCGTGACCTATTTTGTTGTCAACATTGACTAGTTGGTAGTACTGGAAAACGCGTTGTCTATTGCTCTAGTTATGAGCACATTAGTTTTGATATATATTTGTATCAGTAAAAAAATGAAACAAATTCGGTTTATAATGTTTATAATAACAAAAAATCATTTACATTACAAGTATTTCAAATAAATAAAAAAAATTGCGAGTAGCCAAAATAAAAATATCAGATCACTAAAGCAATTGTCTGGACAAAGACAAACGTTAATTTATGGAATAGTATTTATATCAATAAGAAAATGGAACAAATGTACTTAGAAAATAAAACACTTGCTTAATTATTTTTATTACAAAATAAGACTAAATACAAGAGTTATGAGGTGGTAGGTTTTCGCAACAACTATTAACTTGTAACTATTGTAATGACTGGATGTAGGAAATGTTCCTTTCGCCGTTTAACATGTTTCGCCAAGTGCCCAGCGAGGTTTTATAGAATATCTTCAAAATAGTCAGCGGTAATAGAGTTCTATCATTTCCCGTTCATGTTTGAAGTAAATTTTGATTACATACTTCAAACCGATTACAAGAAGAAATACTAAATATAAAAATAAATATTCGAGCTTTTATTATAGGTATGTTTGTGCGTCTTGTAAGTTGTAGAGTGTTCCGAATAATAATCTGTTTCAAATTTGGACAAGTAAAAAGGGAATTAATTTGGGTTGTGCCGTTACATACTTCGAAACAAATTAATTATAAAGTACGACATTAATGTAAATTGTGTTACCCGTGGAGCTTTCTCGGGCGGTAAAATAAATATATGAAAAACGTGGTACTCGCCAGCTAGCTCTTATCGACGCTCCCGGTAACTCCTTTCTTCGATATACATACACATGACGCTGCTGCTGGAAGCACTATCACTTCACATCACTTTACACTCGGGATGGTGATAAATAGGAATACGTTGCAAGTGCTTTTTACAGGTTTATTTACAGAATGATAAATAAAAAGAATGTATAAAAGAAAAGAATATACGAGGCATATCCAGAAAGTAAGTGTACTGAGGCTCTCACGGCCGAAGGGATTTTATTTTCGTCATGTTGGCTACACGGAAGTGTAGTCTGACTTCCCCCCTTTGCATCGAGACCGGTTCGAGGTAGGGATGGGACATCGGTGGGTAAACATCGATATCAAACATCGATGTTAACATCGTTGACCAACATCGATGGTTGCAAAATATCGACTACCAAACATCGATGTTTTTAAACATCGATAATTTTATTTACAGATTTATTTTTTGGCAGTTTAACAAAAACGTTAATTAATTCACGTCCTTAACAAAACGCATAAAAGATATCATTATTCGTAAAATTAATAAAAGAAACGCGGCTCATATATATATACATTTATAATGTGTAGTTAACGTTAGAAACGACTCAAAAAAAAACTATATAGAAAAACAATATGCAATTACGCATGAAACATCTTCAAAAATATATATACTTACTTGTATCAAAACTTTTAAGAGAACGATTTCTATTTGGGATTTAATAGTCTTTAATTTTTTTTTGACTCCCCAGGCAAATACCGAGATACATATGGATATGGTTTTATATTTCTGATGTGTCATCTTGCATCTATACGTGTATGATTGTACGCACTAGGGAATTCCCCAAAGAAGTATACACCGGTAATGTCTATCTCCCTTCTTTTTCTATGAAAATACGTTTACCTTCTTCACTCATTCTGCGTGCATACATAATTTAACTCTTATTCTGCATATTAAAAGTACTATAAATTTATGTATTTAATTATATATTATTTAAATATTTATATTGAGTAATATTTAAAATAGCCTGAAATGGAATATTCGAATTTATGTGATATACCACTGTGAAATTTAAATACTTCTTTTATTCGTAGACAATCTTACATCTATCGGTAGAAAGTAATAAGTCACAACATCCTCTTAAACAGTGCCATCTAATGTTTGTCCTTCAATTTTAAAAATACTGTAGGGAGAGTAGCTACGTCTAACGTTTGAATTCCTTTGACCGCTGCCTTATTTATGATGCATAGTGCTTGTCTTGTGTGTATAGTATAGTCCGTGCTGAAATGTTTCTGGGATAGTATAGTCACATACAATAAATAGTTGTATGCGAGGTGTTAATATGGAAACATTTTTGTATTTGTCAACAGAGGACGCTGTTTTATTTTTGTGATTAGTGCTAATACATTTTGTCAAGCTTAAAAGTTCGATGTTCACTATATTTCTTTTAACATCGATAATTTATCGATAATTCTAAATTGCAAACATCGATGCAAAAACATCGAACATCGATGCAAAAACATCGAACATCGATCCTAAAATATCGATGTTCAATGAACATCGATGTTTATCGCCCAACCCTAGTTCGAGGTCAGTACGTTGAGAACTGTCGACGCGACAACACGTTTCGTGAACAATGTAAATCCAGTCTCCCGCCAAGTGCGAAATACGCGGCGTCATTCGTTATCTCGTTTGGAAGGGAAAACCTTCGTTTGAGATTTATAATGAGGTGAAAACTGCATATGGTGATAATGCTATGAATCGTACGAGTGTGTACAAGTGGTGTCGCGAGTTTAAAAACGGTCGTACGTCTGTGCATGATGATCAGAGGAGCGGAAGACCTTCAATTGTGACTGACGAAATTGTGGAAAAAATCGAAAATGCGCTCCGTGACGATCGCAGAGTGACTGTGGATGAACTTTCTGCGATGTTTCCGCAAATCTCCAGATCTTTACTACACGAAACAATCACAGAAACCCTCGAATATCGGAAACTATCCGCGAGGTGGGTCCCAAAACGACTGACAGACCAACACAAGTTGAATCGAGTGGAGGCCGGGCAAGAGTTTTTGAGGCGCTATAAACTCCATGGAGATGAATTTCTCCGCTCCATCGTTACTGGAGATGAAACTTGGGTTGCACACTACACGCCTGAAACCAAAAGACAGTCTCAACAGTGGCGTCACACCTCTTCATCCTCCTCCAAAAAGTTCAGAACCACAATTTCAGCCAAGAAAATCATGGCATCCGTATTTTGGGACTGTCAAGGCATAATTTTAATCGAATATCTGCCTCAAGGGGAGACCATCAACTCTACACGATACTGTGAGACCCTAAAAAAATTGCGGAGGGCAATTCAGAACAAGAGAAGAGGCATGCTGACAAAAGGAGTCTGCCTGCTGCACGACAATGCCAGACCACACACGGCCAACGCCACGAAGGAACTGCTCGCCTCGTTTAAATGGGATGTCCTGAACCATCCCGCGCATTCCCCTGATCTAGCACCTTCAGATTACTATCTCTTTACCTCCCTGAAGCTGCACATGGGTGGAAAAAGGTTTTCAACCGACGAGAAGGTGGGGAAGTGGACGAAGGGGTTAGCGGGAAACTATTTCGAGAGAAGCATCAAAAAATTGATACCCCGCTTCACCACCTGCATAGAGAGGAATGGCGACTATGTCGAAAAATAGCTTACATTATGTACTAAAGTATCACGTAATTTTTTTGTTTAAATAAAAAAAATTAAAACCTACAAAAATTCAGTACACTTACTTTCTGGATATGCCTCGTACATACAAGGGATTTAGCACTAACTTAAACTAACACTGACATTACCGCCGACGGGAACTGAAGAAAAATAGGGGATGGGACAAGTACGACTGTACTTGTCGTAGGAATAGCAGAAGAAAAAAATAGGTGTCGCTATCGTGTCTACAATAGCGCCAGTTCTCCTGAACAGATTGGAGGAAGTCGATAGCTCGGTCGGCCAGCCTTACTATCGAGGGACAAGAAAAAAAATAATATTGGAAAGGGGCAACGAACTTACACTTACTCCGGAGATCAAGCCATCTGACGGAACGGGAACCTTGACTTAACTCGGTCCGTATGTGAAGCCGGCGCAGGACACATCGAGAACAGAGCGTTGAGATGATCCTGGTGTCGCTGTCCTTGGAGGCGATGGAGTCGAAGTCGTATCCTAGGCGAAGATTTCTCCGTAGTAATGCAGAAGATCGTTGGTAGAAGTGCAGTTCGTATCCGTAGAGATAATGATGTAGAAGTAAAGATGATCGTAGATGTACAGATGTTCGCCATCGTCGATAATGTGTCGAGACTCACTGGTCAAACTTTACTACGGGTTGAGCTGACGCTCCTTGACCCATTTGTGCCGAGACTGCGAAATTGGGTCTGTTTTTATGCCGTTTGCACACAGTAGAGAAGAGGGAGCTCGTACTCGATTAGCCCAGACGGCGTGTGTGGTCAGACGACGGAGTCGGGTGGAAGTATGGCGGTAGTGTGAACAGTGTTACTGTCCAACAACGGCGTTGTAAATTAAACCGTAGGGGACCGATGGTAACAATTGTAGTCAGGTTTAAGTAAAATTTTAAATATGAAAAATTATTGACTAAGTTGCTACCTGTAATATACACATTTGTATAACCATTGTTTAAGTCTTCAGTATTAAGAAATAATTATATACCGGGCTCTTTTTTTATCATCATAGCATTTTCCCTACGTGTAATGATAAAAAAAAAATTGTCAATGCATTAGCGATATAGTCACTGTATAGTAGACAACCAGTTATACACCAATGAAGAATTTACGTATAGCATACCTTAATTTTTAAATCAGGTTGCCATGACGGGAAAAACATTTTTTATGTCTAATATTTCTGAATTTTTATTCAAACATAAGTCATAAATTAAATACATTTTATTAAAAAATAGATAATTTATTTATAAATCATGGATAAGTACAACAGAAATGAAAAGGTGGCAATAGTAATGTGGTACCAGAAAAATAATAGTTTAAGGCAAGTTAGAGACATGTTTTCCGTCAATTATCCAGACAGGCCTATACCTTGTGCAAAAACAATTCTGAACTTTTTTAAAAAATTTCAAGAAGATGGTTGTGTTCTAAATTCTCACAAAAAAAGAAATAGAACCAATCATGTTCGAACAGAAGACATGAAATTAAATATGCTGTGTTACGTAGAGGAACGGTCTGTAGGATCGCTTTTAGATGTAGCTAAACATTTTGGAGTATCGTACAGTTCGGTATACAAAACTCTGAAAGAATTTAAATATAGGCCATACAAAATATCAAATCATCAAGAGCTTTTCGAAGAGGATAAGATAAAACGAACTGAGTTTTGTGAAATAATGTTTAACATGTTAAATGAAAACCAAGAAATTTTAAATAAAATAATTTTTACTGATGAGGCTGCATTTACCATAAACGGTGAAGTCAACTCTCAGAACTTTCGGTTTGTACCCTACACAAAATACGAGTGTATAACTGGTTGTCTACTATACAGTGACTATATCGCTAATGCATTGACAATTTTTTTTTTATCATTACACATAGGGAAAATGCTATGTGTAATGATAAAAAAAGAGCCCGGTATAGTAAATATACGAAGCGTTTGATTTTTTATTTTTACCATTCATTAAATGAAATAGTAAACTTAAAATATAGTTTTATTTCATTGTACTCAAGAATACATTGATTTATTTTTAATAAAAATGTACCGTATTTACCTTCAGAAAAATTAGTAAATTTAGATATAAATATTACCTGAAAGTAAACTTTACAAATCGTAAATATTATACATCGATGCCAGGCTCACATAGACGTACTAAAACGTCATGGATTTTCATGACGAGGGTGGATTGTTCCGTGCGTTTTAGCATACCTCATATACCACAAAAAGTTTATTTGATCCATTGAAGATGCGCTAATTAGAAAAAATTAAAATAGTTTATGTAGAACATGTCACTACCAAACAAGTAACATCAACAGGAACTTTAAGTGTTTTATAATTATTTTTACGTTGGCAATTCATTCCTGGAGTGTGGTTCCGTTCCTTCCGACTCACTGAAAAATTGAATATCTAATTTCAATGTTTCCAAAATGAATTTCTGTTTAATTTTCTTCAACAAGGCTTTCTTCAATTAAGGCCCTCTTTTACGCATCTAGACAAATCATTAAAGCGAAAAAGGGAGGCCGCAAATGTTGAAGAAGAGAGTGAAGAGGAAGAACCAAGTACATCTGCGCAACAAGTTACCGTAAAATTTGCTAAGAGCGGTGAAAAGAAACCTCGCGATACTTTCAAATCATTGCAAGACAAAAGCAACGCAGAACCGTGGACGGAATGTGTATGGCATAAAGATAAAAGCACATTAAGTGAGGTAAATTCTAGTAACGCACTTATTTGAATGAATTACAATTTGATTGAGGTACATTTTATAGATACAGACACACAAGCTAATAGCCGAAGACACGGATGATCACGGCCAAGCGAAAAACATCACACCATCAGAATATATAAGGGTCTTAGTACCAGAAGACAGAGAATATGCTCAAGTCACTCCATCACTACCTTCACATGTAATGTCCTTGCATTCATTAAGGACGCTGCCACTATTAGAACAATGCAGAATGCTTCTAAAAGATGGTATGTTTTGTTCCAGATTTTTTTTTTTACTATAAATAGACGCAATTGTTTTGCAGCCAAAATTATACAGTTCCAACAGTTGTTGCTTCTGTTAACTGGTGGTGAAGGTATAACAACAGAATCTCTGCTGAAATGTTTACCACAAGTTGCAGTTTTGGTTCGTGGTAATTGGATAGTTAAATCTGAAGTTTTATATCCCACTGGCACTTTTTCATCTGTCAGCGGTGTTCCGGCTGAGATAATGTGTAAAGCCCGAGATTATGTGGTAAGTATTGACCGTTTTTATGTATTTAAATAGAAAGGAATCTTTTAAATATCATTTATTTTTTATGTCTCTTTCTTACCGTTATCGTGAATAATCTCCCGGCCAATACCATAGACGCTCATTTTCTCGAAAATGTTTAAAATATGATTTGCATATGTTAAAATAATGTGTGGAATGAGAGAGAAATAGGATTTTTCAAAAATAAATTTAGAAATTATAAAATATTTATTAGTATTAAATTAAAAAGAAGTCAAGCTAATTTGTTTATTATATTTGTTTCACAACTAATTACAATAATAAATAATTTGAAGGGTTTGAGAGTATGAGATACCTTCAAGTCCTGCATTTTGATCGGTGTATGGTTTCAGAGTTTCAGAGAGCGGTAGAAAAATCTGCAAGTTTAATTAAAATTAATACGTGAATAAAAGAATTTATCTCAACGGTAGTGTATCAGGATATACCTCAATGCAATGCAATATGTGGGGCATCTAATAGTTGATTGGTCTTGGTTAAAAAAAAAAGACGGCTGTGCAACCAAACGTCAAATTTCTACTTCAAAAGTCCGTAAAAAGTCGTTTTCTTTATTTTCTCTTTGCTGTAATTGCGTTTTATTGTTATAAATTAAGTTCGGCTAGTGAATTATTAATTTATGTTTGTTTGTTAGTAGTTGTTACGTGTTATATTTACCTTGTTATCAGTTTTATCGTTTTATTGACATTATTTTTTATTTAGCTACCATAATAGTTTATTGTTGTTTTTGCTTTAAAAAAAATTTCCAAAGAGGAGGTCATAGACATAGTATTTGCTCTTGGCGCTAGCACCAGAAATCCATTTTTAGCATCAAGTACATATGCGATGGAATATCCCGACCGAAGAACAACGGATAGTAAAACGGTTGAAAAGTTGTTGATAAGGTTTCTTGGAACGGGTTCAGTGAATTAAGTCACTGCTATAAAAAGGATTTTAAAAAAACACGTGTTTCACCCTTACAAAATTCAAAATCATTGCTACAGCGTTATTAGTTTTCATACTAAACTCCGCCGATACACTATTGCACCACCCGGTATACATATGGCTTGTTCATTGTAATCATGAAAATAAAATGTTTTCAGCTTTCCTCTGAGGATGTTACAAATTGTAACGAAATATTAGGAATAAAGAACAAATGAGCATTTAATTTGTTTATAAATTGACCGCATCCCCAATACTTTACATTTTTTCTTCCTAACGTTGTGACCAAGAAGTCAGAAACACGTGTCTACGGTTGCTCTACAGCGGAATTACCCACTATTTTCCATTACTATATATATATAATTAAGCCGACATTGACTCGGTATACTGTGCCAATAAACGAGTAATAAAACATCTAGGGTGCTTTCTTTCGACCAAAGGATTTGTTTGGACAAGCATGTGTTTGCGCTTGCGCGCACCCACACGCTCCACTCCACTTCAACATCATTTCGAGTCAGTGTCAATTCAACCACGAACAAGGGTAGATCGTAGATCGCCCACAGACATTTTCGTTATTAAATCAGTGCATGTTTAAAACAACAATTGTAAGTTCAATTTAAATAAACAAACATCAAAGACGAAGAAGTGATATCATTTCTACATAAAAATTGGTCCTTCGACAGCCGGATAAGTCAAAAACAATATACATTGGCTTATCTATTTCACAATACCAGCCGCCAGGCGAAAAACAGTACGCTTGCATGGGAACCAGACGAACACGTGTGCAGCTGGAACAAAAAAAGGCAAGTGACAATTCCTTTCTATAATATATCCTTTATTTGAATACATTTATTTGTGTGAGTATCGTAATTTAAAATGCCAGAAATGCAAGAACAAATTCGCAAACGTGGTATTTTAAAAGCAAAGTTAACGTTATTTCAAAATTATTTAAATAATGTAAAGCAAATTTTAGATACAGAAAAAGGCGAAAACGAAAGAGATAGTTGCATACTTGAAATACAGGGTCGGTTAGATAAAATTGAAACATTATTGGGGGAATTTGATGAAATACAATATGAAATTGAATCGATACACGAAAATCAAGACGAACAGTTAAAAGAACGAGAGAATTTTGAAAACAATTATTATAAATACATAGCTATGGCCAAACAGATTTTAGCTAAACATAAAATTTTAGAAGTAAATTCAATAAGATCTGAAGATTCTATAGGTTCAGCCAAATCTCACAATTCAGAACAATTTAAAAACAATATTAAATTACCACAGATAAGCTTGCCAAAGTTTGATGGGAATTATGAGAGATGGCTTGAATTTCGCGACACATTTAAATCACTGATTCATAGTAACGAAGCTATAGGTGAAGTTCAAAGATTTCATTATCTTCGCGCGTCGTTAGAGGGTGGTGCGGCTCAGGTAATTCACTCAATAGAATTTTCAGCAGAAAATTACAATTTAGCATGGGAATTATTATGCCAACGTTTTGACAATGAAACTTTGCTTGTACACAATCATGTGAAAGCGCTATTTGATTTACCAAATTTAACAAAAGAATCACCTTCCGATTTGCGAGCGTTGATTGATGGTCTTTCAAAACATCTTCGTTCTCTAGAAATTTTGGGTCAACCTACAACACATTGGGATACACTAGTGATATATATAGCAACGAGCAAGTTAGATAAGCACACTTTAAGAGAATGGGAAGAAAAGAGAAACTCAGATTCATTACCAACATTAAATGAATTAAAAACATTTTTAAGATCTAAAGCTGACCTACTAGAAACATTAGAATTAGGCAAAAATCATACAAGCAAATTTGACAACTCTAAATCATCACAAAGAGAACAAAGGGCATATAGAACACATACATTCAACACTCAAAAGATCACCTGTGTATTTTGCAAAGGGTCACATCAAATATACAATTGCAAAGATTTTCTTGATTTACCAACAAATACACGATAAGATTCAATCAAAAAATTGCAGTTGTGCATAAATTGTATGAAAAGCGGACATGTAGCAAGGGATTGTTGGTCAGGTAGGTGTAAGCGTTGTAATGCACAACATAATACACTTTTACACTTTGAACGGAATTCAAAGGCAAATGAAGGGGTAACACTATCAAGTCAAAATCCCATAGAACCATCACACGTTTTCATAGCGACCGCTTTAGTTCATATTTTGGACAAACAAGGTATACCATACGAATGTCGGGCAATCCTGGATTCTGGATCTCAATCTAATTTCATTTCTAAGGAAATGTGTAACAAGTTAGAGCTACAACGCTCAAAAATCAATACAACAATCATCGGAATTAATCAGTTAACAAAAACTATTAATTCTCAGTGCACTATACGACTTCAGTCAATGCACAACACAAGTGAATTTACAACATCGGCTTTAGTTATAGACAAAATCAGCGACGACTTACCTAGTCAGAAATTTGAATTAGAAAAGGAAAAAATACCAAATCATATCAAATTAGCAGATCCAAGATTTCATACACCAGGTCCTATAGACATTTTAATTGGAGCAAGCATTTTTTGGAACTTGTTGTGTATAGGTCAGCATTCTATATCACAAAATTTAAAATTGCAAAAAACCAAACTAGGTTGGGTGATGACAGGCACAATACCACATATCCAATCTGCAAAAGGTTCACATTGCCATTTTACAAAAACCACAAATATCCAACAACAATTAGAAAAATTCTGGCGCATAGAAGAAAGTCCAACAGAAAGCTTCATTTCTAAGGATGACATCAAATGTGAGGAAATATTTCAAGAAACGACAACACGCCACAGTGACGGTCGATTTGTTGTGCAAATGCCATTAAAAGAATCTATAACAAATTTAGGTGATTCGAAACAAAACGCTATTTCAAGATTTGCGGCTTTAGAAAGAAAATTCAAAGCAAGGCCTCAACTTAAAGCACAATATATAAACTTCATGAACGAATATGAAGAAATGTGTCATATGACACGAGAAGATTCTAACAAAGAAGTATTCGCGTATTACCTACCACATCATGGAGTATACAACGAAAATAGCTCTACTACTAAACTTAGAGTAGTTTTCGATGGTTCAGCAGCTTCTGATACCGGGTGGTCACTTAATCATCTCCAACTGGTAGGTCCTACTATACAAGATGATTTATTTGCAATTATTTTACGATTCAGAGAACACAGATATACAGTGTGTGCTGACATTAAGAAGATGTATAGACAAATTTGGATTCATCCATCGCAAAGACATTTACAACGTATTGTTTGGAGAAAGCAGGCAGAAGAACCACTCGAAAGCTATACATTAAACACAGTCACATATGGAACCGCAAGTGCACCATTTCTAGCAGTCAGATGTTTACAACAATTAGCACTGGAAAATGAAAACGAATACCCAGAAGCATCAAGAATAATAAAGTCAGATTTTTACGTAGATGATATGATTACCGGAGGCGATAACATCGATTCGGTACAACAAGTAATTCGACAGATCATATCTATCTTAATGAGTGCAAAATTCGAATTACATAAATGGACATCAAACAACCAACAAATTCTAAATGGAATTCATTTTTCAAATACAAGAGAAACCATTCTCAATTTTGGAACTCATGACAACACAAAAACTCTTGGTCTTTATTGGTCATGTGATACTGACAGTTTATTTTTCAAAATTAGCAATCCACACCACGAAAACATAACCAAGAGAACCATATTATCGGATATCGCACAAGTTTTCGATCCTTTAGGGTTGTTGAGCCCGTGTGCAACAACTTTGGATACAAAAATTATCATGGGATCAAGTACTTCCTCAACCAATCCTTTCACAATGGAAAACATTTAGACAAGAACTCATTCAATTAAACCAACTCAGAATACCAAGATACATAGCAAGTCAGGAAATATGGAACATGGAGATCCATGGGTTTGCCGACGCTTCTCAAGCAGCCTATGGTGCATGTATATACATTAGAACTACAGATGCGCAGGGCAAGATTTGCGTGAAATTATTATGTGCTAAAACAAAGGTAGCCCCCGTAAAGGTCATTACGATTCCAAGGCTCGAATTGTGTGGGGCATTGGTTTTAGCGCAGTTGGCACACAAGGTGAAAGTCGCTTTCAACAAAGGGTTTCACAAATGCTACTTATGGTCAGACTCCTCGGTAGCTCTTCATTGGATTAGAACATCATCTAACAGGTTACATACATTCGTAGCCAATCGAGTATCTCAAATTCAAACGCTCACACAGCAAGACGAATGGCATCATATAAACGCTATTCACAATCCAGCAGATCTTTTATCACGTGGGCTTACACCACACGAACTGAAAAAAAGTACACTTTGGTGGACTGGACCAGAATGGTTATCAGACAAGCATGAGAGCTGGCCAATCTCATCAGTACAATTTGATGGAGATCCACCAGAAGTGAAACAAAATGTAAATGTAAACTTCACAACAAAGCTTAAACCAATCATACAATTTGAAAGGTTTTCCAATTTACATCGTCTCGAACGAACACTAGCTTATTGCTTCAGATTTATTTCCAATTGCAAACCACAGATCGGACAAAGACAAACAGGTGTCTTAACAACTATGGAATTGACTAGAGCCACAGAAACATTAGTGAAGTTTAGTCAACAGGATTGTTTCTCTGAAGATATTCAAAATTTAAAGAAGGGGCGGAAACTCCTTCCGAACAGTCGTTTACATGCACTAAACCCATTCTTGGATGACAATGACGTGCTCAGAGTGGGTGGAAAACTACAATTGTCAACGTTTGATTATAACCAGAAACATCCAATAGTTTTATCTACCTCACATCATTTTACCAAACTTCTGTTCAGAAAACAGCACATCGAATCACTACATGGAGGACCTTCACTTTTGCTGGCTTCCATAAGAACAAAATATTGGCCTATCTCAGGTAGAAATCTTGCAAAGAAAACAGTAAATCAGTGTGTCAAATGCTTTAGAGCAAAACCAAAACATACACTACCTCTAATGGGTGCATTACCTCAGCAGCGTGTATCACCTGCGTTACCTTTTACTTCGGTTGGCGTTGATTACGCAGGAGCATTCATAATCAAGGACAGAAAGGGCCGGGGTTGCAAGCATATGAAATGTTACATTTGCTTATTCGTGTGCTTCACTACAAAGGCCATTCACCTAGAGCTCGTTACAGATCTTAGCACGGACGCGTTTATGTTAGCTTTAAGACGTTTTATTTCTCGAAGAGGTAAACCTCGAGATATCTTTTCAGATAACGGCACCAATTTTGTTGGGGCGAACTCGGAGCTAAAAGAATTGGCTAATTTTTTGAAAATAAATCATAACACATTGTCAGACAAATTGACTAACGACGGGATAGCTTGGCATTTTATTCCGGCACACGCAGCTCATTTTGGGGGGCTGTGGGAAGCGGGAGTTAAGGCAACAAAACACCATTTAAAACGAGTGTTAGGGAAAACAATACTCACATATGAAGGTTTTTATACTATACTCACACAAATAGAAGCAATCCTAAACTCTCGACCTTTGACTCCGCTTTCCTGTGATCCAAATGATTTTTCTGCATTGACACCGTCACACTTCCTAATTGGCAAGCCACTGATTGCCCTTCCGGATAATGACGTCACACACATACCAGAGAGAAGATTGTCGAATTATCAGCAGATTCAGAATGCACAACAACACTTTTGGTCCAGATGGTCAAAAGAGTACATCTCGGAACTGCAGCAAAGACAGAAGTGGAAATCCAATCAAGGCAACTTACATGTTGGAGATATAGTCGTAATCAAAGACGATCATTTACCTCCACTGTATTGGCATTTGGGTAGAATTGTTGAACTACACCCAGGAAAAGATGGCATTCCTAGGGTAGCCACCATACGAACTTCAAAGGGGATCCTGAAGAGGGCCTTTCCACGGATCTGTCCATTGCCTGTGGAAGGGAAAGTGTAGAGACTATTAAGTGTACATTATAAGTTCAAATATACTTACCTATTGTAATAGCCATACAAATTATTCAGTGTTTAAATTTCACTTACTTGTAAGTTTTTTGAAAGGGAGCCTTTCAACGCGGGGGGCATGTTTGGACAAGCATGTGTTTGCGCTTGCGCGCACCCACACGCTCCACTCCACTTCAACATCATTTCGAGTCAGTGTCAATTCAACCACGAACAAGGGTAGATCGTAGATCGCCCACAGACATTTTCGTTATTAAATCAGTGCATGTTTAAAACAACAATTGTAAGTTCAATTTAAATAAACAAACATCAAAGACGAAGAAGTGATATCATTTCTACAGATTACTAATCCATTAATCCGAATTTCAGTCAAACCCAACGAACGGTTGCGTTTATTTAAATACTGAAACCGGATTCGTGAATCCTAACGCAATCCCCTTACCCTTTAGAACCCGGTTATTTTACGATTAGCAGATTTCGAATCTGTGAATCTGGAAATTCTAACCTTAACTATTGAGTGTTTGGAGAGAACATGACTGAGAAAAAAGAAATTTTAGAAGCAATAACTGAATATTTACATAAAGTACGTATTCCAGTAGAATACAGTTTAATGTGAACTTGACAAAATATGAGATAAAACGAACGTACAATAATAACTCTTTTTATTCTTTATCCATAATTTACAAATGTAGAAGTAAACCCAACCTACAAATTACAAATAGACAGCATGTATTCGCGATTGTGCCCGAAAGTTCAGTTCAGTTTCGTTGAATTAGTAATCCTTTGGTTGAACGAAAGCACCCCTAATTTAAAAATTTACACTGCTGACGTCACTTGGTGCAGTCACCTGGTGTATGCGCAAAGAGAACCAATTTACGATTTCATACTGGTATACCTTTATAATTATGCTATGGATATAATTGTTTGGACTTACTTTCTGAAGTTTGCTTAAACATATGATAGATTAAAATATACTGATATTATAGTTATGGACACGGCATTATAATTTGACCGTGTTGTAACTTTGGTACTTTCTTTGGAATTTTCTGACTAATAGTTTGAAACATTAGGTAATTATTTTCTCCTTTCAGTTGTTCCTTTTCACCCAAAACAAATACGTGGATCGCAGAAAAATATCATCTTTGATAAGGATTCCCGCCGAGGAACTGAAAGAAATTTTAACAGGCATTTCGAAACTGAGGCACAACAAGGGATGGGAATTAAATATGACAGTCGACTCGGACTTCGTATTAAAGCACAACGACGTATTCCAACGACAGTCGGTCCTCTGGGAGCAAAAATCGAAACAGTTAAGTGATTTTCTCAATGACACAAAAGACAAGACTAGGCAGCGGAGGAAGAGCAAGAGTGTCAGTGAGGACGTGAAAGGGAAAAGTGACAGTGTTAGGTCGAAGAAGGAATCGATAAGTTCCGATAACGATTCGGGCACGGAAAAGACAAAATCACCAGGAGGCGTTAAAAAACTCAAGAACAATAAAATGAACGGCGAAATAAGTGCTTTGGGTGAGAGAACGTGACAGAAGGTGCTCGAATCATAGATAGGATTATTTAATTATTTATTGGTAAAAATTAATCAAATACTGACTGTAATTAAATGTTTTGTTTATTCATATTGAATAAATAATGTACTATATCGATTAATATTTTATATAACACTTAATTTATAATGCATAATTGTACAATTGAATAAATGTGTAATCTGAATGGAATGAATTGTATGAACTATATATTTGTTTTTGTTAGGTATTATGAAGAAAGTTAAAAAGTCCTGCTACACATTGGGGCGCCATAAAAGTTTTATTTTCTGCTGAAAATTGACTGGGAACATTTAGTATATAGTCAAGATGAATACGATTATGAAGATGCTAACATTGCAGTTCTGATAAATGACCTTGTAGGTATATCAATAATTCAATCATTCATGAATATGTTCATCTAAACTGAAATTTTTAATCCATCTGCCATTTAATACAAGTCATTAGTTGTGAATATCTTTGATTCACCATCTACTACTTGTAATAATAAAATTCTTTCTTGATTTTGCATAATAATGTTATTGAAATTAAGTAACTGTTGACTATATAGATGACATACGGACCGAAACTGGCTGTGGATATTTAAGTTTAAAATGATCCGAGACTTTATTTTTGTAAGTTGCATGAAAATATTACTCATTCCCTTTCCACAGAACTGGTTTTATTAATGTGACAGGAAGAATAACGATCGTCGTACACATTAGGCCAGAAAAAGCGAATGATTTTCAGCGATTGCGAACTTTATAAGTACTAAGAGAAGACTGACTTTTTTACGCCTTAAATTCTCGTAACTACTTTATTGCATCATTAGAAGGTAGAAACTGAATTGCGGTAAAACTGGTAATGGACATGTTGGTCTCCTTGGAGTGATAGTGATATGTTGTGTCTTCTAACATAAATAAAAAGAAAATAGTTTTCAGTAATGCCATGTTAATTAATTTTTGGATTAAACGTTAATGCATTAAATAGCTAGAAATATTTTAATCTGCTAGGAATTAAAAAAATCTTTTCTCAATCTACATATTACCAGTTTTTCCACACTTCAGTTTGTACCTTCTGATGAAGCATTACATTGGTTGCGAAAGCTCAAGGCATAAGCAAAGGAGTATTTTAGTTTTTATAAAGATCGCAGTCCCCGAAAATTATTGATTTTTCTGGTTTTATTAATCTTTATTATGTACTATACCACCATTAGCAACACTAGAAATTATTAGGAATATATACAGGTGATTCAATGATCTGACAAAGTAAATTTACGCTTTGATTCCTAATATAGTAGAAAATCGGCGCACTGTAGTTGATAGGGTTGCTGTTGCTTCACAATTTAGAATATATGCACTTACACAGAATGATCACCGGCACAAAGTTTTTTTTTAATCGAACACTACATATATAAGTTCAAAATTGGAGTTCACGTTAAAATAGTTATATTTTTATTAAGAATAACTAATAGCTAAATTTAATAGTTTTGAAGTTATTTTTATTGGTTAGGAAATGACATTTACAGATGTCTTTGTAATTGCCTATAATTTAAAAGTATGACAGAATATGGAATAATTTGGTATGGCATACATACAAGATGGGCCAAGTAATACTCATAACTGAGTGTTTGTGAGGTGTGGTAAATAAAGGAACTTTATTTGAAAAAATATTTATTTTATATTATACCTATAGGTCCAGCTCGGAACGGGCCATAGTCAGCAATGAGTGGCAACACCGAAACCCCTCTACCCGCAGCAGCAGCACATTGCAGTTAAGAATTTAGAAAGACTTAAACCGCGCAAGGATATAGTCGTTTGCATATTCGTTCTGTATACGTAATTTGTCCATTTGTTTCAGACATAATAAGGTCCAATTTATTATTATTATTGTATTCTTAGCTGCTACGGAAAAGTAATTTTAAGTAATAAAAAAACAATAACGTTTTCTAAAAGATAAAAGTAAAAAAATCAATAATTCTACAAAATAAATTTAAATTTTAAGAAAGTCACCCAAAATAGGAGCACGCGGAGTGGTATCGTACACACGTTGCCACATAGCACGTTCCATACGTATATTGTTGCCTATGTATGGCCCGTCGCGGGCTGGACCTATCGGTATATTTTTACAAACTCATATTAAGCCTTTTTACAACTATTTTAAAAAAAATACCCTACCTTCCATATTTAAGAAGGTATTAAAGCTTATTTTAAAATCTTTATTGCTAAAGCAATATACAAAATTGATCTATTAATGACTTCTATTAATATTACTTGTTATTACTACTGATGTTCATGCTCCAATGTTTCTTGTTGTTCTGAAAATTTGAATTTATTTTAAATGTAACACCCAATATTTTTTGATAGTATCATATTAAGCCTTTCTTCATCTATTTATATTTTAGACGGTATTCAAATTATTTATTGCTAAAACAAGAGAAACAATCGTCCTGTTCCTGACCTGTGTTAGTATTACCTACATATTATACTACTATTTTTAGGGTGGCCATTCGTCCTGAATTTTCCAGGACAGTCCCGGATTAAAGCCCCGTGTCCCGTATTAATATATGTCCTGGAAAATGTTCCGAATTACATAATTTTTTTTTTGTGTTTCCAATTATATTTATAATCATTTACTATTAATATAAATATTATATAAAATAAATACTTTTTTATAAATTTTAGTTTTAAAATGACACTTTTTTCAAGAAAATTTCCACGTGCACGTATTTACGTGTGCTTTGTACGCAATGAACGCTCTCTGTCCCGCATTATGTTACGATAAAAATGGTCACCCTAACTATTGTTGTACTGACGTTTTTTTGTTGGTCTGAAAAGTTATATTTATTATAACTGGGACAAAATATTTTTAAAGTGTATGACATTTAATACACCTAATTTTGATTTTTGTTAATTATAATTTACACTTCTCTATATTTGTCGAGAAATTGCTTCATCAACTTTTAAAATCACATTAAGTATAAAGTAATGAAGAAGTTGTACAAACATAACAACGTTTTTAAATATTGACCCAATTCTTTTATTAAAACTTGTATAAGATGAGGTTATATTCTATTATGTATCACTTAGTCGTTATTAGGGTTTTTGTTTGTTCAGGATTATTTGAGCAATAATTGCATAATAACCAAAAAATACATCATAATTTTTTCCAAAGTAGCGTGAATTTCCTGTATCTGTTGATCACTCCTCACTTTAATCTTTCACACTATTTTCTAAATTTTTGTGGCATAGGAAATTTTAAAACAAAAAATTATTATTTTACAACTCCATTTAAATTGCCGATCCCTCAATTTATATGGTAACCCTAGTTTTCATTGTGGTACATTAATACCTAATGATTCCTGACTTAATTTGCGATTATTTTTTTAATTGTCTACAATTTGGTAGCAATTGGCATTCAGCAATATTCTATGGGCAGCGGGAATAACGACAATTAAAAATCATGAAAGTTCCTAAATAATTTCAAATAACTCAAAATAAAGCATAATATAATAATGTAGTTTATAAGATTTTTATGATAACATTGTATATATATATATAAGTATTTGTTAAAACTCAGATTTGTTAAGGAAATAACAAAATATATAGTTTAAAAAAACAGTTGCTTTATATTTTTATACTTGTTATAATAATACTTATCAAAATGATTGTTTTGGTTTTGGTCGACTTTAGTAAGGTTCTTGTTGCTGTACTCCAAGTCATATTTTGCTGTTTGTTTGGACGATTTGGTAACAATAAACAATCTGTTATCTGTATATAAAATATTGTGTGAATAGGTTCAAATCATTTTTGCCTAGTCCCATCCATGTTGATAAGTGCTCTAGCACTTGTATTACAACACCAAGTCTGCAAAAGGTAGATATGAGACTTTTTTTTATACATATGGTATCAGATTTTTTAATACAAAAGTTGTTGTAAATTAAGTTTCAAATACTTTTATCAATAAATCTGTCGATCGCTTGCGAGATGTTAGCTCTTCAATAAGAGTGAAATTGTTACTACCGATCCAAATTTTCAAAATGTATGTATACAAAGCTTGTTTCGCTTTGATTTCTAAATATTTTTATACTTATATAATTTGCCAGATTTTTGCACAAACACTATTTATTAATTAAAGTAAAATTGTTACTCAGTGTTAACTGTTGGCTGCTGTATAGACGAGAGATTATCGCGATTTTGGTAACTTCTTAGTAGATTATTATTGGTTATAAATCACCAGGGGTCTGACTTGTGAGAAATGTCCCTCTCCATTTTTTAGTTCCTAACACGGCCATCTAGCTCTAACAAATGGCGCTGGCGGCGTCCCAACAGAAAAAGTTTTACCAAATGACGTAATAATAACTATGGTTGAAGTAAAATGTGGCTGATGCGATAATTTTAAATTAATATTCATTCATGATGCATTGTGAATATATTCACCAATTTAAATTAAATACATATAAAGTATAGTGTGTTGTAACTTAGTAATAATTACTGTGACTTACATATATACCTTTATACGTAAAACGTATATGTATATATGCATGTGTTTGAGATACACAACATACATTAAGTGCCATTGTCGATAATCGAACGCACAGACACCGGTGTTTCGACCTATGAGGTCTCATCAGTGTACGTGAAGATTCTCGACAATAGCTTCAAGACTTAAATCGCTGCCTATGTCATTTTCGCATGTTAAATGTAGTGAGAGTATCACAGCGACATCTAACACCCAAAAGATGACACGGAAAAAAGCGATGGCGTCTGACAGCATATTCTGCTATACAGAGGCCTGTATGTTAATAGTGTATCTCCTGTAATAGAGCCTTAGGCTGCCTATGTCATTTAACATGCGAAAATGACAGGCAGCGATTTAAGTCTTGAAGCTATTGTCGAGAATCTCCACGTACACTGATGAGACCTCATAGGTCGAAACACCGGTGTCTGTGCGTTCGATTATCGACAATGGCACTTAAAGTATGTGTGTATCTCAAACACATGCATATATACATACCGGGTGTCCACACGAAAACTTTATATTGAATTATTTCTGGTGTTTTTGAAGACAAAAACTTGAAATTTTGGGTGGTTGTTCAGGATATAGGGGGACAATGAATAGTGTATTTCATACCGCCCCATCGGGTCACCCGCCGCCACCGGCCACCCCCACTCCAATATTTTAAATGACACCCTGTATTTTTTTTAGTGGTTTTGAAAGAACATAATTTTCTTGATATTCCTATGTGAAAGAACTAGTAACACACATTATGACATTTATGAGATATTTAAATTTAAAAGTTTCAGATATCAGAAATTATTAACTCCGAAAAATCATAAGTTAGTCATGGAAATAGTTTGCTTTAAATTAGAATTGTCAAAATTGTGACTTTTGTGTTTCATTAATATTAATACTTGTAAAATTGTTCTTAAAGTTTCGGCTTTTTCGCTGAAATGGATTATACTCTTGAAGAGAGAACTGAAATAGTGATTTTGTATGGGATTGCAAACAAAAATTATTCCCAAGCGGCGACAAGTGTTCGAAAATGTTAGAAATGCTTTTGAAAATAGACTTTATTTATGTTTAAATGTAAACGGTGAACAATTTGAGCATTTAATTTAACTAAAATGTTGTGAATAAATCTTGTTTTAAGTATTTCCATGACTAACTTATGATTTTTCGGAGTTAATAATTTCTGATATCTGAAACTTTTAAATTTAAATATCTCATAAATGTCATAATGTGTGTTACTAGTTTTTTCACATAGGAATATCAAGAAAATTGTGTTCTTTCAAAACCACCAAAAAAAAATACAGGGTGTCATTTAAAATATTGGAGTGGGGGTGGCCGGCGGCGGCGGGTGACCCGATGGGGCGGTATGAAATACACTAGTCATTGTCCCCCTATATCCTGAACAACCACCCAAAATTTCAAGTTTTTGTCTTCAAAAACACCAGAAATAATTCAATATAAAGTTTTCGTGTGGACACCCGGTATACGTTTTACGTATAAAGGTATATATGTAAGTCACAGTAATTATTTACTGCTTGATGTTAGTTTTAACATCCATGTGTTCACACTTTTCATTTTCGTTTTGATTAGTAATAATATTGCAGGGAAGAATATCCCCACTTTCATTTTGTGAACGCATGCCGTCGTGTCCGTGCTAGCGATACATTGTGCATTAGAATAAGAAGCGTATGTTTATGTTTATGTATACTTTCAATGTTTTTATTAAAAAAGACGAAGAAGAAAAAAACGACGCATAGAAAAGATGAATTAACCGAGATTTATATAAATAAAAAGACGAAGAAGAAGAAAAAAACGACGCATTTATTTACAAAAGATGAATCAGCCAAGAGTAGTATAACTAAAAAGACGAAGAAGAAGAAAAAACGACGCATTTATTAACAAAAGATTAATCAATCAGGATTGATATAAAAAGACGAAAGACGACGATTTCCTCAAATACCTACATACAAAAGACGATAAGCACAAATAAAAGAAGAAAGACGAAAGACGATAACAATTCAAGAAATTAAGAATAATCAGCCGGATGGATACATAAACAACGAAAACCAAGAAAGAAAAGGAGAAATTCCAGAGACGAAGACTGAACACGAAGTTTTGAAGTGCACAACAAGGAAGGTATTTTCTAGAAAAATCAAATGTGAGTATGCTTTACTATTTAAATTTACGGTCAGAGAGACAGATATATTATTAAATATGCGCGCGACTGAAATAGCTATACGAGAGAATCGACTACGTGATACCTAAGAAAAAGAAGCAGACGTTCATGAGCTCGACGAGCGTTTTTTTTGTAAACATAAATTTAAGTGAATATTTCATTTATTTGCCTGGCATTTACTCACTATTTTAGAAAACGTTTTATAACTTATTTAAGACCGTTTAAAGCATTTTGTAATAACTTATATTTTGTATTTAAGCCTCGTTACATATAGGGTGTTATTAAAATACATTTTATTATTGAAGTGAAAACTTCTATGGGCGCGTTGATTGTGGTAGTGGTGGGTCGTTCGCGAACGAACCGGTTCAGTGAACCGAATCCCAGCAGGGAACCGAGGGAGCCGGTTCACTAAATTTCAAAGAACCGGATCTCGGCTCACTTGGGTCGTTGCTTAATTTGTATACAACAATGTGATAATTTGTCAAATTTGTGTGCATTATAGCTTCAAATAAATTGTTTGTCAAAAATTTTGTATAATTTGTGTACGCGCAGCCTAAATAATCCCGGTTCGTTTGAGCCGACGCGACGGCGCCGAGTATTACATGTCCTACACGTTCCTGGAACGGTATGCTATTACGGATCCACACGGTTCAAATGAGCCGGTTCCGGGACCCGGCTCACAATGAGGAGCTGAACCGAGTGAGCCGGGTCAATGAAATGAACCGTTTTGCCCACCTCTAGATTGTGGGCACTGAACGAGACTGAGCCGTCACGCTCGGCTATGTAACGCTCGTTCGGGTAAAGTCGGCTCGAGTCGACTAAGGGAACGAGAGAGGTATAGTTAACGCATCTCTGCTATACTCGCTCGGCAACCGGCAAAATGTAAATGTAAATGAATATAGAACGAAAAAAAAAAGTTGTATTTCGTATTATTAACCTCGCCTTGATAAAGTTTTCACTTCTGCCGTGTGGTCTTAAGCACACCCATTTTTTTTATATTTAAGAGTCATTGTATACAGGGTGTTAAGAAATTTTGTTATTATTATTTGTTAATTATACATTCAAGCATGACAATGTTAAAAGACATTTCACCTATTTTAAGCCATTTAAAAGCTGCTAAGACGGACACCATAAGAGCTCTACATAAACTAATTTTTGAAATAAGGACGATAGAGGTAACCAAAAAGACTTAGAGAATTTTCAGATTTTGCTTTTGAATTTCAATCTTATCAGTACAATGATAAAATAACTTTTATTAAAAACAATTTTAAAGTGAACGATTTAGTTACTACCTGCAATATTTTATGCATTAGGCACGAGGGCACAGAGGAAGAAATAATTCATAGAACTTGTTATAATTTAATTAACCTCGAAGAATTAAAAGCAGCAACGATAGAAGCCGAAGAAGATGACGAAAGCGACACAGAATTAACCCATGACGATGAGATAATTAGGCCACAGCAACAAATGGAAAATCAAAACGAGACCGTACGCAAAAATGAACAACCTATCCGAAGGAGTCGTGAAGGCACCCCTGATATTAACGCATTTGTACCAACATTTTCCGCCATTAGTTTTCGCGATATAGAGGACGCTGTCCGCAAATATCAAGGAACTGACGATTATCCTGTTGAGAAATGGACAGAAGACGTAGAAAGTGTGAGCTCAGTTCGTACAATGGAGTAGTTTACATACTTTTATATATGCTCGAAGACAGTTATCAGGTTTAGCTAAGTTATTTATGGAAGGTGAACCACAAATAAGAAGTTGGAACAGTGGCGGCTCTTTAATGAGAGCAAGTGAGCAATTGCACCCCCTGGAATTTTGAAACAAAACAAACCAAGCGGCGACTAACTGTGAAAGTATTTATTTATTACGTATTCATTGTTATTGAACAGAAACGTGGCGTGTACGGCACGCGAAACAACCTACATGCACCGATCGTAGTCATAGATATAATGACGACTAAGACTAACAGCGCACGGATGTAAAGACCCCTTCCACCGAGAGAAACATACCCATGTGCAAAGCGCTACTGTTGCTGCGTTAAGCCATTAAACATTACATTGAAGGTGGGGAGAACTGTATTTTGTTCTAGTTCCATATCGTATAATACATAGCATGTGAGCAAGATTCCCGTCGGCTCAACGCTGTTGTAAGATGAATTTCGTGTCTGCGATGCATAATAACACGTTTTCGCGGTTAACGTATGATGAAAAAATCGCAATAAAAATCTTAAACGGCCGATGCCTCAATTATGTTTAGGAAATAAACAATCTGTTAAAGGTAAAGTCGTTATAAGAAAATTCAAAATGAATATTTATCAGAAAAATGACTGGATTTGTGGGTGTGAAATTAAAAATACTTTGTTTTGTTTTCCGTGTCTTTTGTTTGGTGGTGAACCGTCTTGGTCAAAGAACGGAATAAAAGACTTAATTCATCTTAGTGCTAAAATTACGAAACATGGAAATTCCGAAGGGCATTTGAAAAATATATTTAGTCTAAGAATGTTAGGAAAAAATAACATTCAGAATGTGTTAGATCATCATATAGAAAAGCAGTTCAACAACACAATGAACAGGTAACAAAAAATAGGTATGTGTTAAATTTAATAATAAATTGCATTAGATTTTGTGGCGCGTTTGAACTGGCACTTCGGGGTCATGATGAACGGCAAACGTCGAATACCAAGGGCATTTTTCGGGAATTGATAAATTTTACGGCAGAATTAGATAAATCGCTCAGAGATCACATCGAAGCAGCACCGGTTTTTAATTGAATTTATAAATGATTTCCCAAATTTTAATGAAAAAGTGATAGAACTGTTCTGCAAGTCAAAGACACGCAAAATGGACTTCGTTTATCGTCAGATGTAATCAAACTGTAGTGTTATATTTATTATTCCCCAGTATGTCGGTGAAACTTATAAAGATTGGGTAAGCGTTCTTGTATTATACTTTTACTTTCTTATACGTAGTATAAGGAAGTATTGTGGTGATGAAAATTTTCGACCTCGAGATTTTTGCAGATGTCCACGTTTTGAGGTCCCCTGATACCAAAAAAGTGGTTTTTAAAAAATGTCTCTCTCTCTCTCTCTCTCTCTCTCTCTCTCTCTCTCTCTCGTATTTTTAAATATCTTTTGTATAAAAAAAATTTCAAAATTCGGACCGGAAGTAACACTTTTACTCTTACCGAATAACGATTTTTTGCAAAATATGTCGTAAATTATGCATTCTATATATATTTATGAAGAGTACAAAAGTATTTAGAGTTGGATTTGGAATATTTTTTGTATAAATGAAATTTCAAAATTCGGACCGGAAGTATAGTATACGTATAAGAAAGTCGTGTGGTGGCCACACCTCATTTTTTAATTTTGAAATTATGCACTCCCTATGTGAACCACCCCGAGCCGCCACTGAGTTGGAATGATTTAAAAGGGAAACTACGTTCCGAATTTGGCAAGCAAGTTAACAGTGCTCAATTACACCGAATGTTGACCGAACGAATGATGAAGAAAGGAGAATCTTTGCAAGATTACTTTTTGCATATGAAGGAAATGGCCAGCAGAGGATACATAGAAGAGAATACAGTCGTTCAATACATAGTCGATGGAATCTACGATAGCGCATATAATAAAATAACTTTATACAATGCCAAAACATTTGATGATTTGAAGGAAAAATTATGAATATATAGTGAAGTAAAGGAAAAGATGTCTCATTATGCGAAAACCAAACCGCAAGATAGAATGTCCGATAAAACGACTGGAAAATCTGAAGTAAAGAATATCCGTTGCGATGGTTGTGGAATTATGGGTCACCGTTCGATAGAATGTCCTTCAAAAGGTAATGGAATCAAGTGTTTCAAATGCAACTGATTTGGACATCGCTCGTTTGAATGTAGAAGTAGATCTACACCAAAATCAAATACAGAATCAACACAAACGCGTGCTGTGAGTATCGTCAAGGGATCGCTACCTTATTTGAAAGATATCCTTATTGAGAATCAGACGGCCACGGCGCTTATCGATACTGGCAGTAGAATAAATATAATAATAATAATCATCTTTATTTCCCAACAGGCAAAGCCCAAAACAGGGTTATAAACTATATTACAGGTGTATACATAATATAAAAAAGAAAGAAAAACAGTAAGTAACAACCAATTCCATGTTGATCCACAGTCACAGTCTTCACGCAAATAGGTCAACATTTTTGTTCGCCAAGCGACAAAGCGTGTAAGTTGGAGCTCGTCTCATGATGTTGGTTCGCGCAAAAGGTGTTGCAAAAGTGCAATTATGTCTGGAGTTAAGCCGCGGTATCAGAAATTACATTCGGGTCAGGATATCAGGGCAGTCAATGCTGCCATTCAACAGTCTAAGCAAAAATCTCTCACATGTAGCGTATCTCCTCTCATTCAGGATACCATATCATGACTCTGCAACAGATCACCCATCGCCACGCCCCTGTCCGGATAAACACCATCTGCCCCATACGTGAGAAACTTCAAGAACCTAGGGTGCACACGGTCCAATGCCAAACAATCACTTGCATAAATAGGAAACCATATTAAGGAGGCATATTCTAGCTTACTCAATACGTAGGCAGAGTATAGAGATTTCAACAATGCTGAATCAGTGAAATACCTAGACACACGCATAACAAAACCCAACGATCTGAACGCAGAAGTACAAATGTTCTCTATGTGAGATTTGAAGCTCAAGCTGGAATCGAAGGTAACTCCAAGATCTTTAAATTCAGTTTTACTCATTAACTTGTTGTCACCAATGAAGTAAGAAGAATTGTACGAAGTTGAAGACCGTGTGAAGGTTACTGCACAACATTTATCCACATTCAACTTGAGTCCAGAACGTTCACACCATGAAGACAATACACTTAAATTTCTCTGAAGGTTAGTCACATCAGCATGACCATTTATTACAGAATAAATTTTAATATCATCTGCATATCCAAGAACAGGGCAATCGATCTGTAGGAGAAGATCATTCATAAACAATATGAACAACAGGGGACCCAAATTTGAACCCTGTGGAACACCAGAAGTAACTTTAAACTCAGTGGATGAAAAACAATTATAACAGACATAACATCTCCTCCCACTAAGGTAAGACCCAATGAGGCCGACAGCCGAAGGAACAAAGCCAAATGAACCGAATCTACGCAGTAGCAGGTCATGGTCAATCATGTTGAAAGGCGCCCAGAATGGTCTTCAACACTCATCTCACCACGTTTAAAGCGCCCAAACTAATCGAAAACTTGTGTGCGGCTCATAGCATCCTCCTTAAAAGCCCGTTGAAGCATTTGGTAAGTTTCCGGTGTCGATTTTTCAAGCAGGAAACAAAATTTCACACACTCTTTGTTCTTTTAAATTTGCCATAACCACTTCGCAGGCGGAACAAAATAAGAATAAGAGAAACACAACACCACAATTAACGTTAGCCCAAGGCCAACTGTAACTAATATCGCTACGCGTTATAAGGCCGTCAGTCGTTACATAACGCGATTTTTCTGATCCTTATAACCTCAAAATATTGATTCTTATGTGGCGCCATCTATCCAAAGCACAACAAAATGCTTGGTAATCGCAGGGCATTTTTAAAATCACGTAATAAAAATATGCAATATGATTGGATTATATCAAATCTACAGTTATTGACATTTGACTTATATGACATTTATTTCGTCTATTGCATATTCTTTTCTACTTAAATTATTGTAATACTACACATATTCACTCATTTCATTTAATGTGTGCTACATATACATACTTATTTACTATCAATATATTTTGGAAGTTACGTCGAGTACCAATAGAAAACTATATATCCAGTTTTCTTACCAAAATAGTGATAAAAGGCAAATAATCCGCAAGGTACTTCGGAAAATGAGCATTGAATATTCGAAATGTAGTACGTGTGTAGTACCTCTAAGGAAAATTCTTGGTAAATAGCTATATAGTTTTTTTGCATTTTTAGGTTAAATTTATAACTTAATATTTGGTCATTAATATTAACATTAAGTCTGAATATGTGAACTCTGAGGTATTTGAGGGCTGATTTAGAACAATTTAAAAAAGGATACAAGTGGATTTATTATGAATATTTGAACATTTTCAATTTTTGTTCTGTAATTAGACTTGCGCCTGTTGAATAAATAAAGACGCTATAGTAATTTTAAAATGCTCTAATTATTACCAATAATGCTCCTTGATTTCATCGTAAGGTTGAAAAGTGCCAACAAGAAACTGATTTGTGTTTGAAGCAAATTTTGGTCTGTCTTGAAATGTGTGTGTAAAAATAATAACGGATTTGATATAGGCAGCACGCAGCACCAAAGAGTGCATCACTGTAAGTAACTAAATTGCAAAATCAAAAAAAGTACATCAAATATGTACCGAAATACACATAAGAAAGGTTTATTGAATATTACCTTTTTAACCAGTGTCATTTGGAAATATTCAATATTTCTTTTAATAAGCGTACATGCATGTATATCACTTTATTTGTAATATTTGAGTATAGTGTTTCCCTTTGAATTGTTATAAAAAATTAGAAACGTAAGTAAAATTGTAATTTTTGACACTACCCAACAACTTTATTATCAGCAACACTTTTTTAATTATTTTAAAATTATTAATATTAATTGCCCATTGTAAAATTAATGTTTAAAGTGTTATTTTAAAGTTTATTTCAATAAAAATTCAAAAATTATTTATTTTGGGTACTTCTAGCCACATAAGGTACTATATTTTGAGGTTACAAGAATCAAAATCATCAATGTAAATCGAAGTTATGTGACGGCCTTATATCGCGTAGCGATATCAGATACAGTTGGCCTTGGTTAACTAACAAATTAACGCCATCTGCACAGTTGTTTTGTGAAGGTCTCTACTCACCCTACCTAGCGGGAGAACTTTCTGCTACGTCTACGAATGGCAACGCGCTCTTAGTTCGGTTTTTTTTTGGGTCCCCCCTCGTAGTATGTCATCTAGGAAGTTGCTGATCATTGTAAACACCGAGAATAATTTCTTATGCAAACTACGAAAATTTGGAGAAACTTAATTCTTATTCAAAGAAGTGAAATATATCTAAAATATTTATTTTATTTATAATAAAGTACAAGTACAAAGTAAGATAAATGAACACTCACATACATACGTAATATATAAACTATTTTAAAAACATCAATTACGAATACTAAAATTTAAAACATACAATATATAAAACTGCTAAAATAAAAAAAATTAAGAGATTCGTGCTAAGTATAATTACTTTTCTTATTCTAATATTGTTTGCACTTATTATATTAAAAAATATGGACAAATAAAAACAGATTCTTAGAAATGTTTGTTTACATACAGATGGTCATTGGAAAGAGTCCAGCATGATTTTATAATTAAATGATCAATTTATATAATAAACAAAATAGATCAGTTTTTGTTTTATGTGGGATTTTTATAACGACCTCGAAAGGGAATGTAGTTTATTATAAAAAAAAGTAAGTGTAAATATAATAGAATTGAAACTCTAACCAATAGCTTTTGTGCGTATTATAGTAACAGAAATGTATTTGATTAGTGATCCTGTAGATTTTCTATTGTCAGCAAATATAGTCTCAGCCTCAGCATTAAAAAAACTCCTGTAGGTAACAGTAAAATTATACGTTTTCAATTTGACTTTTATGTGGCGATAATTCTTTTTTATAAAAAAAATCTAGCTGTTCCCTTTTCAATGCCCTTACCTATTTATAAATATATTAGTGTAAATATGTACCATATAATTAAGATTCATTGTATTGGTTTCACATATTTCATTATAGGTATATATAGTTTTAACAAAAATTAAAATAATTTGTACACATTATTAATATGGCTTTGAGATAGCATCAATAATAATACTTTAATGTGTATGTTCTTTTTAAGAAAAAATACACTAGCTTAGAGCTAAAAAAAATAAAATGATATATAATACAGATAGAGGCGCAGCGGCAATTAAATTACAGATACCAGATACATGCTTTTACTTGCTATGACGCTATAAGTATACATATCAAATAACTAAATTAATTATTGCAAAATAATTGCACAAATTTATCATGTTTTTTGCATATT
This sequence comes from Amphimallon solstitiale, assembly GCA_963170755.1. NCBI lineage: Eukaryota > Metazoa > Arthropoda > Insecta > Coleoptera > Scarabaeidae > Amphimallon > Amphimallon solstitiale. Next base: position 47,155,884 of record OY720683.1, on the reverse strand, counting down.
CTCAAGGAAAATCAGCCATATTTAAAATAGATTTTGACAATCGTTTAAAGCTGCCTAAAAAAATGGACGGATACTTCATCACATAAAGATTTTATCGAATTTAGATGTATGGTTTTGAAAAGAAATTCTGAAATTTTAGTATCTGTAAATGAGAATTGCCAATGCCGCGCTTAATAAACTGAATATGTGGAGATGTAACCTGCCGGAACCTCCGCAATAATCGCACCTGTTCACCACGTCTTGGTATTTGGTGCGAATTGTCTCCCATGAACAAAGACCTTGGTTGCATTCGGGGAAATCCATGGGATTTTCATTCAAATAGAACATCACTTTGTACATATCTCTTGAAGACGAGTCACATCTGTAAGTGGTAAGTACATTTTGTAATAATAATAATAATCTAATATTACTTTAGTGATTACAACACGATAGATAATAATACTTGATAATAAAATTTGGACACCCTTGAGTCAGAACTTCTTCTGTTTTATCTAACCCTACCCAATAGATTTGTTTGTTAGCATCCACAATACTTACTCGTATAACACAGCAACCAAATTCGCCGAAAATGGACTTAAGTTAGCGGTGCGCCATTTTCTCTGCGTTTGGGAGTAATAATTTTGGGCGCTCAGTGGTGTATAATCTTTGGCCATCGACATTGCAACCAATAAATTTTCGATTGCTCCTGCTGTACCGAAATTAACTATCACTTTCGGATCAGAAGTGTAACCTTTAAAAAAAGAATTTTAGTGTTAAAGATTGCATTTTCCAGGTAGTTTTTTTTTAAAATAATGTTTGTGATAAGTTAATAAGGCCAAAGTGAGGCAAGATCGAGAACTGAAATTTTGAACTCCGAGAAGAGCGTATAAAAAGCACAACAAACCTTTACCTTACCTTACAAAAATTTAAATATTTTAAGTGATCATAGTATTAAACTAAAATGACTTAAATCGGTTTTCAGCAGGGACAGAATTAAAATCCAAGAAATACGAAACGATTGTAGTATACAAAGAGAAAACAATTATGTTGGTGGTGCCATTTACATGGACAATTCAAAATTAATCAGAACGATATTATAGTTGTCAGACATGGGGTAGTACAATTAGCAAACTTTAAAGAAGAAAAATACCACATGAATGAGGCAAAGATCCTGTCAAAAAACAAGAGGAATATATTGAAGCAATACAGAAAAATAAAGAATTATGGAAAGTGCATATACTTCCAAAATTAATTTTATTTTATAAGGAGCATATATTAAAAGAATTAATTATTAGTTAAAACTAGATCAACTTATTGTCTATTTAAATATTAATATTTTTGTTAATTTATTATATGTGGTACTCTTCGGTCACACAAATAACTTGTCACATACATATATTACTTATATGTTCATAGTTCACTTATATTAATTACTTGCTTTCCTTTTAGCGAATTTTGTAATCGCCCACTTTACAATATAAGGATATGCTTTTGCAAAAATTTAAAAAATAGAGAGTTGCTAGTGCTACTTTTAGTAATTTATTTGCAATATTTTACATAACGTTATATTTCATTTATCAAAGCGATAAAGTCACATGTCACGACCACTTAAATTATTGAATTACATAAAGTATACTTTAAGATGTTTGAATTTTTTGATGTTGCTCTTTCTAGATTTTAACAGGAGAGTTATTACTTTTTATACTTAGGTACACTGCATCAAGTACATGACTAACTTATTTATTTAGTTGTCGTTAATTACTTGGGGAATTTGTTGTTAACTTTTAACTGTTTTGAATTTTTTTGGTGAATTAATAATAGTACAAATAGTGAAAGTAGTACCGTATAGTTGAAAAAAAATAATTAAAAACAGGTTGACTACTGCCAAATTGCAATTTGTAAATTATTACAGTGCATAAGATTAATCTGAATATGAATTAAGTATAGAATTGTATATTTATGAATTGCACTTAGAGAGCGAAAGAGAAAGAGTGAGAGAAAGAGCTATCTTGAATTATATTAAATAATAAAATTATGAAATATAAAAAGAGCATCAAGATATTAGCGTCATCTATATACTGTGGTGCACTTTAATAGGACGTAAATGTAACAGACTACGAGCGTTAAAAAAACATGCCTAGAATATGTATAGTACGCCACTGAACACATAATCAAACGTCAGATATATGACAAGTTATTCAAAATACTCATTTTATAAATTATGATTGGTCAATATTCCCATAACTGCCCTTCCTTAAAGTGGTAACTTCCGTCTAAATAATACCTATTACCCCACCAGTTTATCATCTCTCCTGTTCTATTCTTTCCTCGTAGGTAACAGACATCCGTAAGCAGCATTACTTCATACTTACTTATCTAAAAATGAGGTGTGGCCACCACACGACTTTCTTATACGTATGAGCGTTTCAAATTATAGAATTTTAAGAATTTTTTTATACAAAAATTATTCAAAATCCTATTCTAAGTACTTCTATTCTCTTAATAAATCTCTATAGAATGCATACTTTGCAAGATATTATCAAAAAAGTGCTACTCGCTAAGAGTAAAAGTGCTACTTCCGGTCCGATTTTGAAATTTCATATATACAAAAAATATTGCAAATCCAGTTCTAAATACTTTTGTACTCTTAATAGAATGCCCATAACGTACTTGTCTAAAAAGCATGACTTGCGAAATATTCGCAAAAAACTGATTTTCGATAAGAGTAAAAGACCTACTTCCGGTAGGAATTTCGAAAAACTTTTTAAATAAAATTATTTTCAATTTCAATTTTAAACATATATATATTCTTTATAAATTTGTACTTAGTAGTTGACGAAATATTGTCAAAATTCGATTTTTTCGCTGAAGTAAACTGCTACTTCCGGTCTACCGATTTTACTGAAAAACTAATCAGATCTCAAGAGGGAGATTATACACGTAAATACAAAATTTGGAATTGATATCTACAGCGGTTTGGCCGCTATCGTGGTCACACACGCACACAGACAGACAGACACACACACACACACACAGAGAGAGAGAGAGAGAGAGAGAGAGAGAGAGAGAGAGAGAGAGAGAGAGAGAGAGAGAGAGAGAGAGAGATTTTTTAAAAACCACTTTTTTGGTATCAGGGGACTGCAAAAATCTCGAGGTCGAAAATTTTCATCATCACAATACTTCCTTATACTACGTATAAGAAAGTAAAAAAATTACACATATGCTGATAGGTACTATTAGTATTTTTAGCTTTTAAATGTAAATACTCAGTCAAGCTGCTATATTACATATAAATTAATGGTGTAATTTTCAAATTTGGCCATTTGTTTGTCATGCGTCTACATCTATTTGTTGACCTATCCTCTGCTTGAATACAGGGTTTATTTATTAATTTCGCATTAAAATATGAATTTGTCTACTTAAAATACGCAAAATTCGAAAAATATTTAGATGTCTGACTTTTCAGTTTATTCACCGCTTATATATTAACTTAATTTGCGAGATCTATTAAACTTTCATCTTTTTGTATAAATTTTGCATGTTTTGCTTTTTAACGCTCAAAAAACTTGAAGTAGAAATGCTATTTTTTTGGCATATATGTCTCTCTCGCCAAAAACTTTTCAAACACTGCCTTAAAGGACGTAATTCAATGAAGTCATACACTTTATTGTGAGATCACTAGGAAATTAAAGTAAATATGGACATAATTACCATCAACTGCTCGCTGGAACTTCCGGTACATATCCGACAATATTCCACACCCTATTCTATTACTGTAATCTTCATTTCCATATCCGTTTGAAAAATATTCCCGAAGATCTTGTGCGTATTCAAGTACTTGCAGCTGTTTCTTATTAAAAACTGTACACCAGGCGTGATCGTGCGTGTTTGGTCTCCTAAAGAAATAAAAATATTATAAAACTGATAAAACAATAATAAAAAAAACATTACCAAGCCGTTTCGTATCGGCATATGTTATACATATCTTCCACGATGTTTTCATTGGGTATGTAGTTGACGTATCCCAGTCGTCTAAAAACGTGTCTCACCATCTCACTATATTCGGGATTTTTCTTAAATAGGTTATATTCATAATCCCTATTAGGATTTACACCAGATCCACCACTGGAACCACCGGCACCGTATACACCAGAGTTATAAGTGGATCCAGTATTGTATCCTGAACTGCTGGAATAACCCCCTTGTACTGGATTGTAACCGGAACTTGGATTGTATGCTTGACCGCCGCTGTAACTACCCGGATTGTTCGAGCTATAACCGGGGCTGGAACTGTAACCGCTACCGTAACTAGGATTGTTATAGCTCGATCCAGAAGAACCGTAACGCTGACTGTTAGGATCATAGGGATTACTACTTGATGAACTGTAGGAAGATGAACTGCTGCCATAACCGCCGTAACACGATCTGTAACCCTATAAAAATAATTACAATTTAAATTGTTTTTTCGCAATCTTTGAATTTTATGTACTGGCAACATTGTAACGATAATTTAGCAGTGGCGGCTCGTACTAAAGGGCACAAGGGCAGGTGCCCACTCAACCACCAAGATAAACACAGAAAGAAGTTCGCATGTAATTCAGTGCATTATTTTATTTTATAATTTTTGCGTATCAAAGTTTCCTTCCGCACCACACACACTAGCGTATGCCAACGCTTAAAATTATGTTCCGGGGCACGATTTCAGATGTAACTCTTCCGAGTATGAATCGGCTCGCCGCGTTTATCTTCACCATATGCGCTTAAAACTTCGGTTTAGGGCACAAATTTGCCAGACTCCATTGCGAGTGCATGTTGAAGTGACGTTTATTGTTAATGATGGAAGTTAATTGTATGCAAGATCTTTTAAAAACCCCGCTATCATTTGAGGAAAAACTTTTAATTAAGAAGAAAGGAAGGCTTATTCCAGAACTTCAAATAAACTACACTTCTACAAGTAAAACTCGAACTTACAATAGAGTATTCAATAAAAAAAATATGAAAAATATGAGTGAATGTGCGAATGTTCACTAACAAATAAACTATTTTGTTTTATCTGCTTAATTTTTAAGAAAGAGGTTAGTGTGCGGAATAAACAAGGGTTGAATGATTTAAACCATATCGCAAAGAGGGCAAAGAAACACGAAAATTCCGCTTCTCACATGAATGCATGCGTGGATTTTAGTGTTCTAGGCAAAGTGGACATACGTGAACAGTTAGACAGTAGTTATTTGCGACATAAAATTAAGTACAACGAAGATGTGGGAAAATTGTCATATTTTGCGCCGGTTAATTATGTGTATAAAATTTTGCGGAGCTTTTGAATTGGCGTTACGAGACCATGACGAGACATTGACGTCGGAAAATCCAGGTATTTATGTAGGCTTAATCAACATTGCAGCCGAAGTTGACGCTGTGCTTGCAATACATATGAAAGGTTCACAAGTGTTTAGAGGCGTCTCAAAAACTATTCAGAACGAATTGCTAGATGCAATGTTCCAAATTTACAAGCAGGAAATATTAAAAGAAATGAAATCTGCAAATTTCATTGCTGTGGAGGCCGATGAAACAACAGACACCACTAATAATCAGCAAATGGTTGTTATTATTCGATACGTGTTTAATGGACAAATTTTTGAACGCTTTTGGTCTTTTTTTAAGCCGGATGGACATAATGCTGAAGTATTAACAAAAACATTGCTGAATGAATTGCAAATAATTTTAAAAATATTCACTGTTACGCGCATCAACTTAATTTAATTATTGAACGAGCGGCACAGTGCAATAAAATTGTAAAAATGTTCTTTACAAATTTGCAGTCATTTTCAAGCTTCTTTTCTCCTTCGCAAAACGAACGGTAATTCTTAATGAACTAGTCAAACGTAGATTACCTCGTGCTGCTCCTACACGCTTGATTTTCAAAAGTCGAACTGTGAACACATTATTTGAACACCAGGATTCTTTCAAAGAATGTTTAGACAAAATTATTGACGAAGATGGGATGGATTCAGTTACTATTAGTGAAGCAAGTGGTTTATTGAAACATTTGAATTTCCCTCCTAATTTCTTGGTCAACCAGCTAGGGTGAATATTTCTGACCTTCTAATTGTTTTTCTCCGGATATACTTCATGGTAAATTTTTGGTTACTATTGCTGTTAAGTTAAATAAGTTCTTAATTGGATTATCCTCTTCCTACATCTCATTCCAGCTTATGTTTTGTATCTGTTCCCTTATGGTAGCTGATTTTTAATTCAAAAGTCTTTCAAAGTGGATTTCCTATCCGAAGTGATCTAATAAGCTCGTTTTATTAATACTGCTTTCAAAACCGATAACATAATTTATAAAAATATTGTAAATCAACGTTGCAATAGTCACTCCGACTCGATTTGGTTCATGAAAATCACATTAAAAATGACTTAATTACTATTTATATTAAAGATAACGCCACCCCTAAGGCATCTAATAAAAACCGATGTGGGCTGGGCTTGGACAGAAGAAGATTGCAATTGCTGACCAGGTCGCCGGTAATAGCCTTTTTTGATCCATCGAAACCCGTGGTCATAGAAACGGATCCATCAAAGGATGGTTTAGGCGCTTGCCTTCTCCAGAATGGACACCTTGTCGCATTCGCGTCACGAAACCTTAATTCAACAGAGATAAAGTTTGCACATATCGAAAAGGAGATGTTAGCCATTGTGTTTGCTAGCATTTTTAAACAAACCATTAGCTCCCTTGATCGCATAGAATATTACCAATACTCGACCAAAGCGAATTTTAAAAAGACCAGAAGAGTTGACATATAAGAGGGGGATTTATTATATAGTACTATAAGTAGCTATGTTCAATTCCATCAGGCTGAATAACGCGATTGATTTCTTGTCATGCGAATACAAACATATTAAATATTCATGTAATACCGCAATGATAAAGATATAAAACAACCTCTATCTAGACTTTCTGTGTGAGTTATAACCTAGTAAACAATACAGTTTTCTTAATATGTTGTCACAGGTTTTTATTTGAATACAGAAACATTTCCTCCAATAATCCTTTTTAAAAGTAAAACATCAACTATATTGTCAACGTAATGGGCGACAGTCTTTTATTAGTAAATTATACGAGGGCAAAATCAGAATCTCAGAAGAATTTCGAATTTCACCATTTTCCAGTAGCTGCGACTAATAATTTTCAATCACGTTTTCAGAAAAGGTTTCTAAGTCATCCTCACTCGAATCCTGTGTCATATTTTCGATACTTTCATCTGAACTATAGCATATTATCGTCTTTTTGACCGTTTTTTGCTTTTTTGTTTTTTTTTATTTAGGAGCTCATCTTTCTCTGGAGTAGCCTTTAAAATTATTTTTATACTACGCTTTTCACGACATTCAGAAGCCTTCCGAGCTTTGGCTTTAGGGAAAGAGCACAGTACAAACTACGGGGTTTTATATTCCATATTATTTTCCTTATTTTTGTTTCAAAATTTTTTCAACATCCTTCTTCGCATTCTACACAAATGTGGGATTTTCGGAGTTTAAATCAATTCGAATATGATGTGACAATGTTAAATGTTGTATAGGGTGTGTATTGACGTTGGAAGAAAAATTAACCTTGAAGGATTGGCCATAGTAACAGTATTGTATATATTTGACCCTTTGGAATGGGCAGTAAATAATTGTGAATGACAACGATAGTAAACTGAAAATTATATAAATAATGAAATTCATATTACAAAAACTAACTTGTAATATAAACTGGAAGATATCTACAAAATTGGAGTGCCTATTAATCAGAAAAATCAAAGGTTGGCCAATTATAGATTGAATTAAAGGATTTTATAATGACGAAGACTACTTAATACACAACAGAAACACAATAAAAGTTAGTTAATTATTTAAAACTATTACTGTGGAAATTTAAATATTGTATATTGTCAAATAATCTTGAATTTGTTACCATCATTTATAGCTTTTTGATATTTTATGTGTATTTCAAGTATTTATTTTAAAAAAGCTACAATTTTGGCGCCTAACGTGTGAGGCACTCTTTTTTAAAACAGATTGTGTTTATGTGTTTGCGTGTTAATTTTATAATTAAAATAGTATTTTATAATCATGAATATGTTAATAATTTTAGTCGATAACTCAACTCGTATATACACATTATTAAGAACAAATAAAAATTATATTAAATATAGATATATCACCACATTAACAACAAATGTTGAAAATGTGTTTGAAACTTCGCATACCGAAATATTATACACTCAACAAAATCTCGGTAAAAATATAATCGTTAATGAAATAAAATGATAGGAATATTTGGTTTGTCCATAGAAAATAGTTGAGTGACTACGCTATCGGTGCTGAAGTATTCGAAACTCGTTGCTTGGCTTAGCAGCTGTTGGAAGATTAATTGTTGCCACATTTCACGGGCGATTTAAAGTATTATACCAATAATATAAATATGTGTTTTATTGTTAAAATACGAACCCTAGATGCGTCATCTGGTTCAATTTCAGCATGAACATTGAAGGCTTCATTGTTAAATAACCCTACCAAATAAGCTTGATAACTGTCATACGTTCTATCGGCGCTTGTATACTTGAACTAAAACAGAAAGAAACAATATTTAAATTAATTTTCAATCTAATTAAATTAATATTTTGTTTACACTTTACATGAGTAGATAATAAAAGCAAAAACATTATATTTATATCATAATACAGGAAATTAGAGAATTATACAAAAAATATGGCAGAACCGCTTTTATGAAAGCCCGGCATTACTCGTTCTATGGCTTATCATTATTTTTGCATATAAATAATTGTACTATTGCCTCCTTGAGATAATGAAATTTTAAGAAAATAGTTGAAATTAAACTTACCCGATAATGAGTGTCAGTATACGGAATACCAAGAAGTTCTCTGTATTTGTTTTGGAACCTTCGCGCCAATAATCTGAGCTCTTCTTTAGCGTCAGGAGTTAATTCATTCCCTTGAACATGTGTTACGGCTTCATCAAGTCTCCAACTGTAAGAAATAGGAAGAAGATACGTTCATTAAAGTGCCTATAAGGATACACAAAATAAATTTTACTATTAACATAGCATAAGCTGTTTTAAATCTTTTTTTATATTTGGTGTTTAACAAGCACATGGCAATACTTCAGGCGGTTATTCTTGGGCCTGCTTTTGTCCTTGGCTAATTTTCGAAAAGGCTTTTTGTTGCGAAGCTACAGGGTATTAATCTAGAAAAACTGTTGAAAATAACTCTCACTAACTAGGATGCATACATCTAATCTTCGCCATTTTGACTGCCGAAATCTTGCAAAACCACTACAATCCTGGTGGTTTTGTACATATTGCATAACATCTATCAAATACCCGATTTCTAATATCTGGAGTAGTCTACACTAATGTCTTCAAATGGTCCCACAGAAAATAATCCAAGGTTATCAAATATTATGTTTAATATTACCATTTGCATACACGCTTTCAAAAATTAAATTACAAATCTTTAAATATCTTTATCGACGACTAAACAATAAAGTAGGTATTATATTAATTACTATTGGCTAATAATAGGACTCATAATACCCGGAGGGAATAATGAAATGCGACCGGGGAATAATGAGCCATAACGTTACCATTATTCCCTGCATTCCGCCAATAAGAACATAACCTTATCAACGTTGTCGTAGTAACGATGGACAAGTCCGCCATTCTACTAACTGTCAAATCGTCAAACGTCATATCGATATAGTAATCTAATATTTTTGTTTAATTATTTTGATTTTTTTTAGTAATTTTCAGTTAGTCGTAGATAAAGTAGTGTATACTAACTCGCAATAAGGACTATTATACCCTCGAACCGAGTTACTCCCTCGCCGCTTCACGACTCGGTTCGTAAATTCGGCTCTCGGGAATAATAACTGTCATTATTGACTCGTTATATAAACTACTATTTTATCTTTATCAATTTAAAAAGCACCCATGCATAACATAACTTTCTCCATAAGTTTTGTTCAAGACAGTTGCAATGCAATAAATCTAAAACCCTTTTTCCTTTGCCAGCTACCTACAATAGAATACTTCATAATATAATAATGTAGTTTTTAGGTTTCTTACATTTTTAAATATAATATAGGTAAAATATTACTCTTTATTAAATCTCCACTAATTCCGAGACTATTATTAGGTTATTCACTTATTAGTTTAGTAAAGATCACCTTTACACTGAATGCTCAGTTAAGTTAGCGTCCAATAATTATCATACATGTGGTTGCATTATTTATATAATTTTGATATAGGTACGTAATATGATCAGTCTGATTATGATTATTGTATCAGTTAATGTCACAGTGCTTGAATTGAATCGAATCTTTATCATTTTTGTTGATAACGAGTTACCGCTCATTTTTCTCATTGGTCAGCACACTCATTGTCTATTTCCTTGTTCATCAGATAACATTAAACATTTCCTGCTTCTATACGAAGTCGGCTCATTTCTCTATTACGCGAGTCTGCGTGCTTTCTATTACTCATTTTCTTCAACTAGTGTCCACTACCGATCGAAGTCTGTCACCACACGTGAATTCTGTCTAAGATTCACATACGCAAGTATAATCGTTAGCGTTTAATTTTGAACTTTATTTACAATCTACTAACGCTAATTCTACTTAATTCGTTATTTATTTATTAAAAAAAAATAAAGACAAACTATTTGCTTTTTTGATATTACATTCTGTTACAGCACATTATATACCAGATCTTTGATGTGTAACCATGACAACGTTACATGATTAATGTTCCTTCTAAACAATCATTGTCGACGATAGTTCAATAAACGCGTCAGACAATTTTAGCGGCTTAAAAGCCATTTTGATTTGGCGCCCAACGAAAAGGCAATTGTGACATTAAAATTCGCGAGCAATTACACTAAAATGAGCTGTCGCACCATCGTACATAGACCATATTACACAATTACACACTAAACGTTTAAGGAAAAGTGATGTTGAAAACGATGTTCTTTTACGGCATGTGGCTTTTCATCAGTCCACACATGATTATTACGAAAATTACTTCGTCTGTAAAAAGATTCACCGTCAGTGGTTGTGGGCTTTGAACCGATGTATGCAGAAGCCATGAACAAATTGGAATATAAAAAGAAACTTAGCAGTATTTAGTGCTTGAAGGTGCGTTCAAGGCTAAAAATCTTAAAACTTGAAAAATATATAATCGAAACGTATATGTTTTTTGGATTTAAAGTTGGAATAATAAATGAGAGACTTTTGACAGATTGGTACTTCGGCTCTTAGTGATGCGGTAGTATTACATCATCACAATAATTATTCCGACAAAAAGTAACTCACATCACTTTCTTTATTACATTTTTTAAAGATAAGTACTTTCTGCTCATAAATTTATTAGACAGGTTGTTCATAAAAGCGTTAAAATACGTACTTTTTCAATAGCTCATAGTCTTCTGGGCAGAGGCGTCCTCTGTATGGATAGGTTTGCCTATCGTAATTCTTCAAAATTTCGTCTCGAACAGCGTTCAAGGTTCTCATACGCTGCAGAATTTCTTGACTGGGATAGTTGGTGCCATGTTTGTTCAGACTCCAGAACAAGATAGGTTTACATTCTGAAAAAAAAAACAGAAAATAGATTTTTAATGTAATATGGTATATAAGAAGAAATAGAGATGAATGAGTGTGCTTGCTTGTGATTTATCTTCCTGCCTACCTATAATAATATAATGGTTTTTGTGTTTACCTGTTTGCATTGTTGCTATTCTTTTTCATTGTAAATATGTTTAAGGCAAAAAAAAGCAGTGTGTTTTATTATACTACAAATATATTCACATATTTCGAAAACTAAATACGAGGTTTGTCCGGAAAATACGTATAAAAGTTGAATAATAACTTTATTTTACAGTTTGCAGTCACCGCCAGGTGGAACACTGCTGTAACCAGTCCCATCAACGCTCAGTTCGAGTCAGAGCGCTCTGCGTGTAAGTAGGAGTGTGCGGCTGCTTGTTGAAAGTTACCCTTTTTCACCTGCCGTCGGCATGGAGCTCTCTCTGATTGAGGAACAGCGCATCAACATCAAGTTTCTTGCAAAGCTAGGCAAGAATGGCCGTGAGATTTTTGAGTGTTTGAAACAAGTTTACGGAGACAATTCTCTGAAGGAACCAACCGTGAACAAGTGGTTAAAAAGGTTCCGGGAAGGCCGAGAAGAAGTGAAAGATGACCCTCGCCCAGGACGCCCGTCGACATCGAGTTCTGATGAAAATGTTGAACGAATTCGGGCTTGTGTTCTTAAAGACCGTAGATTGACAGTCAGAATGATTGCTGATGAGCTGCCAATCCCCAAAACAATCGTTCACGAAATTCTGACACAAAAACTTGAAATGAAGAAATTGTGTGCGAAAATCGTACCGAAGCTCTTGACGCCAGAACAGAAAGCAAAGAGGGTCGAGTGCTGTGAGGATTGGTTGGAAGCAGAGGAAAGAGGAGACTTTCTCAACCGAGTCATCACTGGAGACGAGTCCTGGTTTTACGAATTCGATGTGGAGCTTAAATCTCAAAGCAAGGAATGGAAGCTAGCAGGAGAACCGAGAACAAAAAAGTCCCGAAAATCAAGGTCCAATGTGAAGACAATGTTGATTGTTTTCTTTGATTCTAGGGGCATTGTTCACAAGGAATTTGTCCCTCCCGGCCAGAGAATGAACGGAAATTTATACGTTGAAGTTTTGACACGTCTCAGAGCTCGTGTGGCCTGAGTTCGGCCGCATTTGGCACAAGGGGGTAGGTGGACCCTTCATCACGACAATGCGCCCGCTCACACGTCGCTCGTTGTGCGTGACTTTTTGGCCCCAAGCTCAATCACCGTGACAGACCACCCGCCTTATTCACCCGATTTAGCCCCTTGTGACTTCTTCTTGTTCCCGAAATGCAAAATGGTTTCGGGGGCGGCACTTGGGAGATGTGGAAGCCATCAAGGCAGAAAGGACACGGCAACTGAACAGCATCACAACTGAAGACTTTCAGCAATGTTATCAACAGTGGAAACGGCGTTGGCAGAAGTGTATCTCGTCTCAGGGCGAGTACTTTGAAGGACACCATATTGTAATACCTGAATAATTGTAATATAAAGTTATTATTCAACGTTTATACGTATTTTCCGGACAAACCTCGTATATTAACATTCCACCTATCACCAAATGCTCACAACTACTAATAATCTCGAAATATACAATTGTGACATATTTGAAGCGTACATATTCGTAACCTACTAATTGACAAGTTTTGTTTTGTATACTATCAACTATCAATCTCATTTTACAGAACTCTGAAGTTTGCTGTAATTTTTCCACTCTGTGAAACTGGCAATTTTCGAGTAGTCACCAATTGTCGTTTGAAAGTGTATATTAATGTTTTGACTGATGTTGGTATTGAACACTTAAATTGGTATATCTACTATATATTTGCTACTAACGCTTATCGACATTGAAAAACTATTGAGAATTGCTTATAGCTAGAGAGATTGATGATCACCTCGTACGTTATTACTTAAATAATACATTCCTCAAAGGTGGATAGGGAGGCGAGTTTGAATGGCCGGCTCGATCCCCTGATCTGAATCATCTAGACTTTTTCTTATAGGGATATTTAAAGTGCTGTGTGTGCAACAACAAATCAGAATCTTTGGACAAATTAAAATTACGTATTCAGACAGAAATAATGAATATTCCTCAAAATTGGTTAAATAATATAATAGACGGATTTATCCACAGACTTAATTATTGTCAGGAAGTAAATGGAGAACACTTTGAAAATCTTTTATAATCTAAATTCTATATAGAAGTTTTGTTTATAAATTATAAACATCTTGTCTAAATATTAATTGAAACATTTTATTAAATTTTTGTTGCTTTGTTTAGTTTTGTTTATTTTAGGTTCATTGCAAGAATTTGGTTTGAATGGGGAATGATAGGGGCAATAATGGCAATGGAACATTCTCTACTGCCATTATTAAGTTCTTCTAGTTTTTGACGGATGGGCAAAGGCTGCTTGATTTGCGTGTTTTATTTTATTTTAATTAAATTAATTTTCTTTCTGAAATTGCGTCAAACGAATCACCAAACCTATTATACCATTTAATTCGGGGAAAAATAACCTTTTTAACGATGTTCCATTGAACCCATGTTCCCATTAAATAAAATAACAAGTAGGCTTTGTATTTCAAAAACTTAAAGATCAAAACAAAAATAAAAAAAAATTGATAAGTAGTTTTAATTGAGTCATATGTCTATTTAATATTTCAGGATTCTGTCTCAAACCGTCTTAACATAACGAACCCGGTTCCATACATAATCGCAACCCTGTATATATTATATTTATATCATTTTGCAAAGAAACTCTCCTCACGATTTTTCCGCCAACTACGGCCCTGATGTCAGGTGTCTGGATATATAAAACGGGTGTAATAAATGTGTTGCATAAAATTGCGATTTGCTAAACAGAGTGAACCGGCAAAATGTCCAGATAAATGCAAATACAGTAGACACTCGATAGTATCAACGGAAACCCCGCAAACGTGGGCAACATATTAATTACGCTAGGCCACAGTACACCGTGAAGAAACTGTAGCTTAATTATGGAAACGAATTTGCATTTGCAAAACCACATGTATTTCGTTGTGCTGTTACTTATATAAAAACACTTTCATTGAAATCAACAACATATGTAATTTTCTTCGCTTCGATAGTATCATTACTGCAACGTAAACACAGCCTAAAGTGTAAATCCCCATATACAGCGTGTCTCAGGATTCAGTGACGGCTCGGGGCGTGAGCAACCACACAGACAAGACCGACTCGCCCATTATCGGCGATGTACTCCCAAATGTCGAGCATATCACCGACAACAAACGAGCCAGTCCCGTCCACGCAACTGCACCGCCAAAACGCGCTCACCAGCCGCCACTGCCCAGGATTGATGTTACAAGAGGTGTGCGGAACTAAAAATCTTTGAATCTCAATTTGATCTTTTGTAAGTAAGCCCTGCTTGGTTTGAAACTTATTTTTAGTATAGTTTCGAGTTTGTGAAATCACGTAGGCCTTGACAGTTGAGCAATATTTATTTCTGTTTCAGGTAAAGTACCTTTCTCGTTCACGATATTCTAAAATATTACTAAGAAAAGTTGTTCAGAATGACAAAGTATGGCTCTATACAAAATTTCAGGTAGATCTACCTACTTTGATTAAATCGTTATTTTTTAGATTCAACAAAAGAAAATTATATTTAATCACAAATTAAGTGTACAAAATGTAATAATAGTATTATTCTACAATCAATCTTACTATTATTACATTTTGTACACTTAATTTGTGAATAAATATAATTTCATTTTGGTGAATCTAAAAAATAACTAACTAATCAAAGTGGGTAGATTTTTCTGAAATTTTGTATAGGGTCATAGTTTGTCATTCTGAACAACTTTTCTTAGTAATATTTTAGCATACTGCGAACGAGAAAGGTAGTTTACCTGAAACGGAAGTAGATCTTGCTCAACTGTCAAGGCCTATGTCATTTCACAAACTTGAAACTATACTAAAAATAAATTTCAAACCAAGCAGGGCTTACTTATAAAAGATCAAATTGAGATTCAAAGATTTTTAGTTCCGCACACCTCTTGTAACATCAATCCTGGGACACGCTGTATATATGTATTCGGTACGTATGTTTTACGTATGTATTCACTCTAAGTAGGGAGTTGTTAGTGGTTGTTATTTATTCTTACATAGTAATTTCGATATTTAGCAATAAAATCTCGCTAACAAAACCAAAGTGCCTTATTTTTCATGAAAAGTGAATTGTGATTCAAGAATTGAATACACATAGTGTAACGTATTTAACCAAAAAATATGGTGTTGCAAAATCTACAGTTTGTAAAATAAAACAAAAAAGAAAATGATTTCTACAGCTGTGAGAGATACTTATGTTGGACCAGGCAAGCCACTGACTGAAAAGTTTCTAGTTCGCCAAAATGGAAAGAACATTGTATTGTTGGTTTCTTGACCAACGAAATTCAAATTTTATTAAACTGATGAAATAATTAAGCAAAAAGCAAAACTAATTCATTTACAAATCAGAGAAATTATACACAATTTACAGCTACTGAAGGATGACTACAACGCTTTAAAAAGCGATATGGAATTCGCTTTTGCAAAATTTCTGTGGAAAAATTGCCCTCTCATCCAGTTCTGGAAACTCTTTTAGGTAATTGTTAGGAGACAAAACTGGTAGAAAAACGGAAAAGCATGTACTAATGCTACTGGGTCTCATAAAGTAAGCCATTTGTTATTGGTAAAGCTGCGAATCTAAGGTCATTTCACATTGTAATTGGATTATGAACATACAAAATCAGCTTAGGTGACTTCCAACATTTTTAAACACTAGTTTCATTATTCGTTTGTACCTGAGGTAAGTTTACCCAGAGCTTAAATTTAAGTCAATTTTTTTACTTAAAAGTTGAAAGGTTTTCAAGGATAAAGGTCTCCCAATAAAAGCTTTACATCTACTATATATCGCACCATCATATCAAAATGAAGATGATTAAAATGTGGTGATGGGCAAATAGCAACAATATTTCTCCCTCCTAATCTCACACCATTAGAGACAAGTAATAAACTTAATGGCAGCACAGAATCATCTCAAACACGAAATTATAAAAAAAAAATGTTGGAGGAATATTTTAGATCAAATAAGGATGATGACGAAACTGCGCCACTCGCTATTTTGAAATGCCAATGGGGCACTATGAATTCATTGTCGGACTTACATACATTGGCACCTCAGATTCCATCTCCATAATACATATGCAAATTGGTCCTAATTGAATGTATAATAGGCCGCATTTGAAAAATCACATGTTTTGGAGAAGAATCAGTAATTGAATGAAACAAATGAATTTAAAAATGATGAGAGATGACAATCGAAAAAAGAATTTGAATCCTTGAATAAAGTTTCACTAGATAGCGCTATAAATGTATTAACTCAGTGGGCAGAGCAGAATATACTGGTATTACGGGCCATATAGTTATAAAGAGAACAAGGGCAAAAATGAGGTGTGACCACCACACGACTTTCTTATACGTATGAAAGTTCAAATTATAGATTTTTTTTATATAAAAATTATTTAAAATCCTATTATAAATACTTTTATTATTATAAATCTCCATAGAATGAATACTTTGCGAGATATTCAAAAGAAAGCACTACTCGCTAAGAGTAAAAGTGTTACTTCCGGTCCGAATTTTGAAATTTCATTTATACAAAAAATATTCCAAATCCAATTTTGATTTTTTGTTTATACAAAAGGTATTGAAAATTAAGTTCTAAATACTCTTATATTCGTAACGTACCTGCCTAAGAAGCATGACTTGCAAAATATTTGCAAGAAACTGATTTTCGATAGGAGTAAAAGACCTACTTCCGGTAGGAATTTCGAGAAAGTTTTTAAATAAAATTGTTCACAATTTCAATTCTAAGTACATATGAATTCTTTATAAATTTGTTTAAACTTAGTAGTTGACAAAATATTAGCAAAATTCGATTTTTTCACTGAAGTAAACTACTACTTCCGGTAGTCAAATCGATAATGTGACCATTGTTTTACTCGGTTCACACTTATACAAAAATTAACCAAGGAATTACACCTTCATGTATTTCGTGGTACGTATGCCTCAAGTTATGTATTGAAAATGGAGGTATAAATAATACTAGCGAAGCTTCTTTTTACGAACGTTCTGTATAAGTGCATAACGAAATTACAAAACCATTACCCCAGTATTATCGCAATTCATAACAACGTAATCATTTCAAGGTAATAAAGGTAATTTTAACTTTCATAATATTGTTGTAGGATTTATTATTTATACACTATACAGTTTTTCTTTTTTACCAAGTATGTACATGTAAAATGTACACAAAAATAGGTATGTTGAAATAGATTACCAATTTACTTATTTAATCTGTAATTGTAGGTATTTTTTTATACATTCCAGAAGAGATAGGTGTAATACATATTTTGCCTACGTACATTGACTTGTTCTCTGTCCCTTGTGTGTATCTACTTTCTGTATATTGTATCTACATACATACAATGTCAAGTCATCAGATATCGTAAATACCTAAACGCCAAGATGTGGAAACATATTGACCTTTACATGCCGATTGACTCACGACACAAATACACACGAATGATTCACCTTGTAATAATTTAATTAACTACTGGTCATATCCAGAACAACATCACATTGAACGATTACGTTCCACAATTACAAGTGGAATTAACATAACAATGTTAATGCAATGTATTGAAGGAATTATCTTTTAAAAGTGTGGCATATCTATAAGGTTTAATTGCTGTAACGTGTAAGCAAGTAACTTCGCGTAGTTTCCATATTTTAGTAATTTTCTTAAGATAATAAAAGTTGACCTGCTTTTAGTACATTTTATTTTTATAGGTAATCTTCACGCGTATAAAAAAAAATGAGGTGTGGACACCCCACGACATTCTTATACATACGCGTCTTTCAAATTATGCAAAGTTGTTCTAAAATAAGCTTTAAATACTTTATCCTCTTAAAAAAATAAACCTGTGAGTAAAGGTAATTACGTCAGGTCCAAATTTTGAAAATTTTCTTAAACAAAAATGATCCAAAATCCTATCTTCTTAGTCTTAGTACTTCTACTCTCTTAATAAATCTCTACAGAATGCATACTTTGCGAGGTATTTGCAAAAAAGTGGTACTCGATAACAATAAAAGTCTTACTTCCGGTCCGAATTTTGAAATTTCTTTTATACAATAATTATTCCAAATCTAGTTCTAAAAAAAATTTGTACTCTTGATAAAACCATATAGAATGCATAATTTACGAGATACTTCAAAAAATCGCTATGGAGTAAAAGTGTTACTGTCGGTCGGAATTTTGAAATTCTTTTTAAACAAAAAGTATTTAAAATCAAGTTTTAAATGCTTTATACTCATAATATACTTAATTACTGTGACTTACATATATACCTTTATACGTAAAACGTATATGTATATATGCATGTGTTTGAGATACACACATACATTAAGTGCCATTGCCGATAATCGAACGCCCAGACACCGGTGTTTCGACCTATGAGGTCTCATCAGTGTACGTGGAGATTCTCGACAATAGCTTCAAGACTTAAATCGCTGCCTATGTCATTTTCGCATGTTAAATGTAGTGAGAGTTTCACAGCGACATCTAACACCCAAAAGATGACACGGAAAAAAGCGATTTTGGGTGTTAGATGTCGCTGTGAAACTCTCACTACATTTAACATGCGAAAATGACATAGGCAGCGATTTAAGTCTTGAAGCTATTGTCGAGAATCTCCACGTACACTGATGAGACCTCATAGGTCGAAACACCGGTGCCTGTGCGTTCGATTATCGGCAATGGCACTTAATGTATGTGTGTATCTCAAACACATGCATATATACATATACATTTTACGTATAAAGGTATATATGTAAGTCACAGTAATTATTTGCTGCTTGATGTTAGTTTTAACATCCATGTGTTCACACTTTTCATTTTCATAATATACTTGCCAAGAAAGCATGACACGATATATTCGCAAAAAAAACGAAAAACTTTTTTAAACTTTTTTTTCTAATTCGCTTTTGAATACATTTGAGTTCTTTATAAATTTGTTTAGTTGACAAAATATTGGTAAAACTTGGTTTACTGAAGTAAGCTACTACTTCCGGTCTACCGATTTTACTGAAAATCTAATCATATCTTAAGAGGGAAATTATATTCGTAAATATAAAATTTAAGAATAATATATTCAGTCGTTTGACCGCTATCGTGGTCACACACACAGAAATAGAGAGATATTTTTTATGACCAGTTTTTAGGTAGCAGGGGAATCCAAACATCTGCAAAAATCTCGGGATCGAAAATGTTCATCACAATACTTTCTAAATATGAATATATAAATTAAGAATGCACCCTTAGATGTGCATGACCAACAAAACAGAACAAATATTAACAAACAGTTACATCCTTCTATCAGTGGCGGCTGCTGCAGGGAGGGCAACGGGGCACTGCCCCCCCCCGCCCCGTGACAAATTTCTTTTAACAGATAAATTAATTATAAATACCTAATTTGTATGTAATTTTTCTGGTTTGTTTGATAACAAATAATATGTTTTCGGAAGTAACAGTCCGTCTTTTCAGCGCGTTTAAAAATCGCAGTCTGACGTAGGCTCCGGGGCATCTCGCGCGACTGCCCCGTCAGTATTAGAAATCGAGCGATGAAACTGGCGCGGGTAGCGCGCGTATATATGTAGGCGACGGGGCACTACTCTATGGTGCCGGGTCCGGGTGGCGGTCCAGTATGTAATATACAGCGGTGAATCTATGTTGTAATTTCTATCGGTGCAAATGCAACTATGAATAATTGCGTTAGTAACATTAAGACAGAATTAAAAAATCTAGGTCTCCCTAGACCCGATTTATTGATTAAATTAGAAGATCACAATTTGAAAACTAATAAAACCGTGACGAGAAAATTCAACAGAAGCTCTTACAGTTTATCAGACTGGTTGTGTGGGTGTAATGTGCAAAATGCTTTTTTCTATTTCGGTACTATAAAGTTCACTTTACGACATCCGTTTTGGTTGCAAAAGTATTTCTTTATCGCACGCTAATTTTGTTGTTGTGACGTTGGTAACAAAAAAAAAAATGGAACCAAATTATATTTGAATGTCAAAATGTGAGCCTTTAATGTAACAAACATGTGCAATAGAAGTTGTACAAAGAATAAAAAGCACACATGCTAACATTTTATTTACTAATTAACAATATTAATTGTTAAGCAGAGTTGGATGATAAGTTTTCTGATGCTACTGTTGTAATTTACTTCCAAGGTTGAAAGTACAACTGTTATAAAAGTTTGTTTTTGATAATATGTCGAGACTATGTTGGCGAAAGATTTTGTAAATTGTCTTCTGCTATTTTGCGAATCTCTGGGGGCGTGCAAAATAGAAAAAATCAAGTGAAGGGTATTTTGCTACTTTGAAGAGAATAAAAACATTTTCTAGAAATACCATACGGTAAAGCAGACTATGTGCCTTAGCAATGTGTTCCATTGAAAAACAATTACTGACATCAACACCAAACCTCAATGAATGAGTTATTAATCATTTTGCTGATCGTAAGAAACGGCGGATGGATTTTATTTTCAAACAAGTTAATTAAATAGCATACTGAGTTTATTTTTTGTCTGTACTTAATTTTTGATATTAAACACTCAGACCCCCGGTGCCCTTCCGTCCCAAAAAATCACGGGCCGCCACTGCCTTCTATACAATGTAAATTTCTTAACATTTAATAAAGGGTAAAATTTTAAGTCACATTTCAGGATTTAAAATATTATCCATTTTTTTATATAAAAAGCTTGCCACCCTCATCTGTGATTTTGTTATATAGCTTTAGCTCCCAGTGGTCTACACAGTGCTGGGCTGTTAGCGGGCGGTGATATGGAACCTGCAAGTCTTGTCTGTGTCATGTCGCGTTGCGTAATTATAATGCTCTCCAATCAATGTGAAATTTTCTTGGGTTTTCCTAACTTATTTTATACAAGTCAGTATAAATAGACTAAGCAAGGTCAGTATTCTCGCTTGTTTAAAATATTCCTCACAGCTATTCGCATATTTGAAATTGCAGTTCTTATCGCTTTTTTCGTTGGAAGGTTCTTGCTGCTACAGGTGACGTGCTCCAAAGGAGAATTCCGTATGCAGATTTTGACGCAGCATTGGTAGCAGCGGTCTTCAGTCTTCGTATGAGAATACTATATAGATAGATAGATGTTTATTCGTGTAAATCAACTTACAGAAATGTCAGACAATCTATATTTGTACAGATAAAATAAAATAAAAAAAATAGAACAAAATAATTCACTTGCACATATACATTATTAAAAGGAAATTTGAAGAAATACAACATATTAAAAACATGGTGAAGATTCAAAAACTATTCTGAAATTCGTCATAATTATAAAAGCTATGATCAATTAAGTATTTTTTCATTTCTAACCTAAATTTATTTATTGGTAGAAGCCTAATACCAGCAGGCAACACATTAAACAGTCTCGGTACCCAGAAATCAACATATTTTTGGCTCCTGGCTATCCGATGATACGGGATCTGAAAGTCTAGTCTCGATCTGGTGGAGTAGTTATGATTCTCACCATGGATTGCAAAACTGTCCTTATTTTGATGTACATAGGTAAGCGCACAAAATATATAAACGCTTGGCAAGGTAAGTATTCTTTGTTTTTTAAAATGTTCTCTGCAGCTGTCCATATTTTTCAGATCACACATCGCTCTGATCGCCTTCTTTTGTAGTCTAAACACTCGCGAGAACTCACAAGACTGTCCCCAAAAAAGTATAGTAGAATGGAAACATGAAAAATATGCCAACCTAGCCGCCTCCTGCGTCGATACGCGCCTGACACGCCTGATCGCGTAAACTGCCGCGGTCAGCCTTTTGCACAATTGCTCCACATGACTCCCCCAGGTAAGTGTATTGTCCATATACATGCCCAGGAATTTTTCTTGCACGGGTTCTGACATGGGTTTGGTACGAAATACAATTCTATTGGTTTTTGACTCATTTTGTAATAATTTATTTTCATGAAACCAATTTCGAGTCTCTTGCATTATCCGCATGGATTCGTCGAACAGAATATTTTCGTCTCTGCCTCTGACCAGAATCGAGGTGTCATCAGCGTACAAACATATTTCCCCAGCGAGCGCTGATAGCAAGTCGTTTACGTAAATGATAAACAGTAGGGGGCCCAAAACTGATCCTTGTGGGACACCATGTTGCATCTCCACAATGGCGGATCTTGTGCCCTGCCATTCCACATATTGCCTACGGTCAGACAAATAAGATTCAAACAGCCTTACTTAAGTCTAACATGGTCATTTGCACCATTTGCTGGTCGTCTAGTGCATCTGTAATATAGTTTATTACTTCTGTTATAGCTGTAATTACTGACTTAGTTTTTCTAAATCCATGCTATTTATTGGAGAGCAGATTAAACTTCTCTAAATAGTTTATAAGCCTTTTAGCAATTATCTTTTCAAAAATTTTACCTAGCGCAGGCAATACTGAAATCGGCCTATAGTTGTCACAGACGTCAATGTCACCATTTTTATGGATCGGCACCACTCTAGCAACCTTCAGTTCACATGGAAACACGCCCTCACTAACGCATTTGTTTAGTACACAGCACAGCGGGAAAACGCACTCGTTCACCACACTTTTCAGCAAGTTCATATTCATTCCATAAGCATCTGCACAAATCTTAGACTTGAGATCTTTTGTGATGTTAATTATTTCAGCCTCAGTGATAGGCGCAAAATAGAAGGACTGCACATGTCCAACGTCTAATCTGTTCTGGTAGTTGCCAGGAGAAACCACATTCGGAATATTCTTAACAATATTTTCAGCAATGTTGCCAAAAAAAATTTTTAATTCATTCGAACTTAAAGCTGATGTTTCAAACGGGTTTTTCCTTTCATTTCTAACTTCTTGATTAATTATTCTCCAAATAGTTTTTTGCTTATTTTCTGCATTATATATTAGTTTTTCCGTTTGTTCCTTCTTATGCTGAATGACTTTGTCACTATATTCCTTTTTGTACTTTTTATATAGATTGCAACAGTCCTCATTATTTGTTGCTTTCATTATGACATGCAGAATATCCAAAATATCCTTAATTTTTGTTGCTTCCGCAGATCCCGCAGGACTAATAGCTATGCCTTTCTTAGAAATTTTCTTATTTCTTTCAGGAAAACTCTGGTTAAAGATTTCCAGGAAAATGTTGTGGAATATCGTGAACACGTCTTGAGCAGAACCAGTCTCCCCATCAATTTCCCACACCACCTGACGCAACTTTTGCTTAAAAAGGTATATGTTTCTCTCATTTATATCTCTTACTTTTATTACTCTTTTCCTTTCAGCCGTCCTAGTACAGAAGGTACTAAAACTTAATCTCTGTGCCAAATGATCGGAGATATGAAGGTTTATTGTTTCAGTGTAGCAATCTGCCAGCGCAACATTAGTGAAGATATTGTCAATGCACGTCGCTGCATTATGCCCGTAGCGGGAAGGTTCATCGAATAATTTATATATGTTATACGTTGCCAACAAATCAGTCAAAATTTCCGCTTGTTTACTTTCTTTTAAAAAGTTTATATTGAAGTCACCCATTACAAATATATTAGAATACATATGATCTGCGTGCAGCAACCCAAGAGCTTCATCCAGACGTCCGATAAATATATCAAAATCGCCCAGAGGGGGCCTGTATAATGCAATAGCAATGGATTTATTTTTTGGGAATTCGGCTGCGGCGATCTCAACATTCATCTCGCTAGACAATGCTCCGATATCTGTACGCTCAACAGATTTAATGTCCACGCGCGATAACAACATTACTCCACCATGCAGCTTGCTTTTTCGACAGAAAGCTGCGGCAATCCTATACTTTTGTAATTGTACCACCGATATGCATTCGCCCGACAACCAATGCTCCGTTATCGCTACAATGTCGTATGTATTCGCGTTCAAAATATTCTGCAAAGCATCCAACTTTGGCGTCAGTGATTGAATGTTTAAATTCATCATCCAGTGTCTAACAATTAATTTGTCCTTATAGATTCTTTGATTGTCCGACATTTCCTGGTTATCTTTTACGTCTAAAGTAGTTCTTTCATCTTTTAAATGTTTCTCTCGTCCATTTCTATGCCTGTGTACTATATTCGAATTTCCTTTTGGTTCACCCTCAATAAAAAACGGCTTATGCAGGTTCCCACCGGCCATAGATTTGGATTTTTAACATCTTCCAGAATATTAATGGGAACAGAAATCTTGAAGGATGCGTATTCTTCTGGGTGTTTAGATGCTAATTTCTCACAGATAATGTCGGTTAAATTATTAGATATCAAATGAGCTAGTATATCACCCACTTCTGTGTCCTTATTGAGTCTGTAGACACGCAAATAAGCATGTTTGATAGCCCCCTTTAATGTTGTATTTGAGGCGGCACCATGTATAGTTGGTTTTCTGTTTTGTAAGGAACGTTTCCTATAAACAACCGTTGTGTAATCATCCGTCTCATCTACGTCCTTCTGGGGAATTTGGTCATATTTTGTGGGATTACGTTCCACTAATTTACTATTTGTCGGTATTATTTTTTTTGTCGCTCCTGTAGAGTTGTCTACATTCGTATTTATCGCTATATTTCTATTGTCTGTATGTTTTTCCGTAGATATTTTATTAAGGTCACGGTCATCCTTTTTCTGTTTATTTACATCACTTTGTATGTTTTTTGTCGCCTTATCTTTTTGCAATATTTCTTTGAAATGTGCATTTGTATCTCTTTTTGTTTTGTTATTTACAGGCAAGACAGGTTTATGTTTATTAAAGGTATCTTCAACTTTTAAAGATAGTTCTTTCACTATAGATGTTAATCTTGCCACCTCTTGCGAGAGGGCTCTGTTATAGCTATTTAATCTATCAATTTTCTCATTAAAAACAATTGACATCCTAGTAACGATTAAATCCACAACAGTATTGAATTTTGAACCGATAATGGAATCCATTTGCTCACCCAGCTCCTCTTGGTTAACAATATTTAAACTTTTTTTTAACTGTTTCTTTCACTACGTCTATTGAGATTGGATTTTCTACACAGGAATTACACCTCCAATCCGTTAATTCACCATTAGTTCTCATATTTGTATATTTCTCAACAGGGACCTTAACACAAGATATATGATAATTCCCAGCACACCTGCCTCTACAGGCCACGTAGTCTTCATATCTATCAATTTTCCTTTCGCACACACGACACTTGATCGCCATGTTACTTCGCGCGGCACTCAATGCACATATAGGTTGTTAACGAGTCGTCTAATTCCGATTTATGCGTGTCCCAGTTCAGTTTATTATCGATCGTAAGTCCCAGATATCGAATGGCATGGGACGACTGTCTATTTCTTGCAGAAAACAGAGATACTAAATATTTTTCCATTTAAGTCCACTCTCTGGCATCTTTCTTTTAAATAAGATGCAAGTGGTCATGTGCTATAACCATAACGGTATAGTTCCTTTAGTAAAATCTGATGATTTACCATGTCAAATGCCTTTCTGATGTCACAGCAGGTCAGTTCACATCGTTCTTTATTATCGTAGACATCTATTATAATGGCAAACACTTCCAGAATTCCAGTCACTGTGGATTTTTATCTCTCTATCATGCTGTTTATTTGATATATCGGTGTTTCTTTCTATGTATTTTAGAAGGCGATCTACTATCAGCTGTTCAAAAATTTTGGAAATTTATGAACGACAACTACTCTTTCTATTTTAGTTGTTTTAGAAAGATATTTTTCTTATTGCGGGAGTATTACAATAGTCCACTTCTCAAAATCCTGTTCCGCTGTCGTTTCATTAAACCAGTCTCAAACATGTGTTGCCAGATCATTTTTAAATAGACTAGTTGTAAGTGTATATCATATGCACCCGCAGATATATCATGGAAACCACTCAACATAACAATCGAGGTTCTATGATCTGACGTATGCATTTCGATAGTCTTGGTCATTACTTGTTGCACACCTATCTACATTTGTGAAAATGTTGCCTACATAAAACAATGTTTTGCTTGTAATCGTAGGTGGTTCTTCAAATTTATATCGCATATTGTATGACTTCAATAAATCTACCAACCGGTTCATTGCTTTTGTGTTTTTAAGAGCATCTACCTATATTAAAATCATCAGTCAGGTAGAGTTTTTTTATGTTAATATTATGTGTCACTAATACTAGGTATAGTTTCGTTTAATTTATTTAAAACTATGTGTTGGGCACCGGTACATAAATAAAAACAAGAAGAATGAGTGTGCTTAAAACCACACAACAGAAGTGTAAACTTCATCAAGGCGAGGTTAATAATACGAAATAGACGCGTATAATATTTAGTAGCGTATTATACGACTGATGCGGATGTATATATATAAATAGACGATATGAATACTCCCTTAGAAGTTCGGCGCTTGGTCCGATGGTAACGTGTCGGCGTCATACCCGTGAGATCTCGGGATCGAATCTGCTCGGGGACATGAATTTATTTATTCATTTAAATTTCAATTTAATTGAAATTAAATACCTCTATATGATATATTTATCTTGTTCCCTTAGCCGACTTTACCCGAACGAACGTTACACATATCCGAGCGTTACACATATCCGAGCGTTACATATCCGAGCGTTGTAGGTCAGTCTTGTTCACTGCCTACAATCAGCGCACCGCGCCTAAAGAAGTTTACACTTCAACAAGAAAAGGAAAAGAACTGTAAAGAAACAATGCAATGAGGCGTGTTCACAAAATATTAATAAAACGCAATAACATATTAGTCCAATGAGTGGGTAAGTACAACGTAGTACACATCGTGTGACGAAGCGAGGGAAACTACAGCAAATCGTCAACAGAAAATACTGACAGTGATATTATTATTATGAGTAATTACTGAAGAAATCGTGGAGACTATAGTAATTTCTTGTAGTTATAAAGATTGCATTCTTAATTCGTTGATGACATTATTGTACACGTTCACCTATTTTGTACTCCACAAACATCAAAAATGTTCGTGGAATTTGTCTCACCATGTGGTAATGGATTGTGTAAATTCCAATCCAAAGGTAATTGTCTGCAGTTTCGTGCTGTAATTTTTGTTAGGAATAAATTCTTTGATTATGATTATTATAAGTAATTATAAGACTTCTAATGAAGATAAATACAGCATTTAATAAATTGTATAATTATTTGTTTTGTGTAGCACGAACGTGGAGTCTCGTCTACCTCCCTCCTCATTTTCCCGCTTACAATACTTATGCTATAATTAGTATATTTAAATTTAGTCTAATGTAAAATTTACTGATTTATCTTACAGAGCAATACACTAATTGAAGACACCGGTGCAAAAAAGAGGCAACTCCATATTTTTACGAAATTTCGTTTTTAGTCGCTATAAGGTAACTAAAAGGCGCTCTATCGTTTGGTCAAGTCATTTGGTGCAAGGAAATGCTAAAATGATTCGACGGTGGTCGTTCAAATTCCATATATGATATCGTAACAGGGGATGAAACATGGGTATATTCATACGAGCCTGAAACTAAACAGCAGTCGACCGTATGGGTGTTTCAATCTGAACCTAAACCAACAAAAGTGTTCACGAAGCGTTTCGAAACAGATGATTGCTTGTTTCTTCGAAAAAACGGGTCATTTGGTAACTGTTGCATTAGAATTTGTTTGCCGAAAGTTATCGCTGAAACCAGAAGAAACAACGTAAACCGACGAATTGTTCTTCATCATGACAATGCAAGCGCACACATAGCCCGACAAACTGTCGAGTTTTTGACCAGACACAACATCAAATTAATGACCCATTGTCCATATTCTCCCGATTTATCGCCCAATGACTTCTTCTTATTCCGACACATTAAAAATAAAATGCGTGGCGAGCGTTTCTCATCGCCTGAAGAGGCAGTTGAGACATTTAAGTCACTTGTTTTGGAGGTACCTCGTTCAGAGTGGAAAAAGTGTATTGAAGATTGGTTTTATCGAATGCAAAAGTGTATAGATGTGAAAGGGGAATATTTTGAGAAGCAATAAAGGCGTTTTATAAAAGTTCATGCCTGTTTTATTTTATATTTTCCGCGAATTTTAGCAGTGGCACTCGTATGCCGTACTTTCTGAGTCATGCCAAAAAACATCATTATCTAATCTTAAAAAGCTATAAGGAGTAAGTTGAATAATTTAATATAAAACTATCTTTAGAACTTATACTCACGTGGAGGATCTTGAGTTATCTGCTGTTTTCCAGCAACAGCTTGATATGAAGTAACCGGTCCAAATCTTACGTACTGATCTCTATCACTTCTATAGCAATAATCTTCGCAGCAACCGGGATCATCTTGGCCTTGAGGATGTCCGCCATACCGTGGATCGTACTGACCGGGCTGACCTGGCTGGCCACCCTGTCCGTATCTGTTATCTCGATCATAGGGTTGTCCTTGGCCATACGGATATGTTCTGTTACCATACGGAGAGTGAGGATCTGCTGGGTTTCTGTCATATGGGTATTGTTGCCCGTAGGGATTCGTCCTATTACGGTCATATTGTCCTTGGTCGTATCTGTCCCTGTCATACGGAATAGGTGGGCCATACGGATCGGATCTGTTCCTGTCGATTCTGTCGTATCTTTCGCGATCACTTAGACCCTGACCGGGTCTATCATATTGCCTGTCTCGATCGTACGGATTGTTCCTGTCATATTGTTGCGGTCTCTCGCTGTATGGCCTTTGACCATACGGGTCATGTTGGGCTATGACACATGTTACAAGGAAGCTGAGCACAAGATGTGAAGGTCTTACAGGTGACATTCTGAAACAAAGTAAAAGTAACGTAAGCATTCATCGTCTGATTAAATTTAAAGTTTAAATTACGGTTAGATTAACCAGAATCACTGTGAATTTAAAAGTAAATATTGCAGTAGAAGCTTTTCAGCGTTCAGATTTATTAGAAACTTGAAATTTTGCAGGCAGCCATTATTGATATGAATTTATTTATACGTTGAAAACGACCGTTCAACATTTACAGTTGTAGTAGGGGCATGTTTAAAGTACATACAGTTTTTTAGTGTCCGCCCAATTATCCCCGGTTTGGAAAATCTTCTTCTTTAACCGTAAATGAGTCAACAATACGTCGTACAGCACGAATTCATGCATTGTTATTTAGATCTGCTTTAAATTTTTCTTTGACCTTATCCGTGGCAGCTCCAGAGAATTGGGAAACGAATTGAAAAAGATCATATACAATATTAACGGCGTTAGTTATAGAATATTGTGGGTTGGTAGAAGTAAGCTCTAGAAGTCGGCTGTCTACAGGTATTTATGAATATTGGCTAAATCTACCTGAATTGGGTCCATAAATGCATGTTGAGTTTGTAAAATATGAACTGCATCATTCGGATGACTCTATTATACTTTTAATGTCGTCAAAATCTATGTGATAATAGGATGCCGTCTGTATCTATGCGCCTCAGCGCGTGACAACAGGTTCTGGTGATAGTGGTACACGTGGCAGTTTTTCACGAAATAAATGCTTGCGTGCAAGCAGTGGCAGTTTATTAATTTAATGTGCATTCTTATTAAAAAAACATATTTAAATTTTATCATTCTTTAAATAATTTTATAATAACAGTATAACGTGCCTATTAATTCCAAAAACAATTCGTCAAAGACGAGATGTAAATTATTCCAATTAATATCCAAGCGAGCCTTTCATCGGTCCACCGTGTCGCCTAATCGCTTCGTTCACTGCACATGTGAATATTAAATCTAATTGGTGGAACCTTTGCCGCCCGCACTCCTTGTTCCCCACGACAATCCAGCGACGTTCGATGTTTCAAGCTGATTCGTGTGCACATGTAATACGTGCACTTCGGTCAGCGGCCGGCGATTTGCCAATAACACTCTCTTTTATTCTAAGTTTGTGCACCATCAAAGTATAGAACTCGCGCCGCCACTGCGTGCAGGTACCTTAACAAAAACTCTTGACAGAAGACATCAATTTATCTACATTCGGCCAGCAATTTGTGACTTCCTGTGATACAGGAAGAAGAGCGCATATGTGATATGGATTCTTGGTGCCGCTGTTCATCACTCCGAGCAAAACATTTGCTATATTACTTCCTTTAATATCAGTAGTTTTATCTACTGACACTCAAATATGTTTATCGTTTATGTCATTGACAACTGAAGTTTTAATTTCGTCGTATATCGGGGAACAATTAATATTTTCACAAGATGGATATCTCGGACAAACACAAGTCAACATATTTGCCGTTAACACAATTTTATAAGAAATGGGATTAAGCATAACCCACAGAATGTTACACGCTACTAGCACTATAATTATATTCGAATTCAATGTTTTCTGCCGTTTATAAGCACTTGCAGAGCCAATAATACGTGCCTTATGTGTATCCGACGACACATATTTTACTACGCAGGTTTTCTCTTGCCACGACAGTAATACATTGCAAATTTTGCATCAGAGTTGATCACCATCGAATTCTAGCACAGGCAAATCTCTTATCCACTGTTTAGCAGTATCTCGCGATAGATGTGAACGGGACATATTTACGCAATAGAACACATGTAACTAATAAAAGTAAACAATAGATGTGCCCGCTGTACATAGAGCATACGATTTTACTAAAATGCTTTCGGCGCAAAAACACGCACTGTAACGTACCCTACATTCGCCACGATAGATGCAACTATTTGTATATATACCTATCGTAAGTTGTAAACATCGTTACTGAAGGCAAGGAGGGGAAAGGCACCTTCGTCTCGTTGGCGAACCCAAATTTTAAAAATTCGTAAAATATGTGCATTAGAACATTACATACATATTGTACAGTTTGTTACCTATTCTGCCCTGCTAAGCGAAAGTGCCGTATGTGCAAAAAATGGCCAAAAAGAGATATTGGGATAATTGTTATAATACGAGCATTCTGCGCCATTTTTACCAAGCAAATTATATGACATATTCGGCGTTTCTGTTTAGTAAAAAGGGCGCAGAATGCTCGTAGTATAACAATTATCTCAATATCTCATTTTGGACATTTTTGCACATACGGCACTAATATCTCATTAAATGAACTTGACAATCACACTTTGAAAACATTTCTCTAAAAATATACTGGTCGAAATGCTCCTGAAGAATCCACTATATGCAAATATCATGTTTCTAAGTGCTTCACGAAAGCAGTAGAATGCATTAGAAATCAGTTCCTGTGGATAGGTGCCGACGAAACTGTCGATATATTAGGACGCTGTGTGGTAAATGTTGGAGCTGGTGTACTATATCCAACTATTCCATATAACAGTTGATGCGGAGACAGTTGACAAGAATTTGCACAAAAAGCTTCATTCGGACGACAGGTACAAGGATAAAATACTTTTATTTGTTAGTGACAGTGCCCCTATATATGTTAAAACAGGCAGACTATTAAAGGAAAAATATCCTTATATACTACCTATCCGGAAGTTGATAGACTTGTATCCGCTTTAAAAAAAAGTTTTGAGAAAACTACCATTGAAAATAGCTCTTTACAGTGAAAAACTTCCATCTTTCTCACTGCGTCCCTCGCCAGTAATAACTAGATGGGGAACATGGTTGGAAGCTACTAGTTTTTATGCAGAGAATTTCGATAGTTTACAAAATTTCGTTACATGTTTAAATGACGACGCCCGAAGTATTTCTGAGTGCAAGGAACTAACACAAATCCCAAATTTAAAAAATCAGTTGTTATTCCTTCAGGAACACTTTGGAAATTTGCCTCAACTAAACACATATTTTGAAAATCGAAATCTTAAATTAAAAGATGGATTAACCACATTAGATGTGGGTATTAATGATTTCAAAAGTATTTCAAGTGACTTTGGATGTGGCCTTCGGCAAAAGTTACACGCAGTTTTTAATAGAAATCCCGATTTAATAACATTGCGGCAATTGTTTATGGGGACAATGACACAAAATCTAACTGCTAAATACGCTGAAATAAAAGAATATTTTCAGTACGCACCTATAACCAGTTGCGATATAGAAAGAACGATTTCTATCTACATGTACTTCATTCAAAGAGAACAAAACTTACAGAAGGGAACCTTGAGAAAGTATTGCTGATAAATATTAATACTCGACTTGAACTATAAAATGAACAAATAATAACGTATTTTGTATTTTATAGATCACCAACCACTTGTTATCCCATTATATAAATAAAATTAAAACCTCTTTAAAAATACAACATTTCAATAGTGCGATGAGTCATCGGCCTCTCGGGTCCGGTCTATTTAAATCACACTTAGACAAAATTTATGTAATACCACTCCGGCTGTTAAAGAAAGGAAAAGCTTAAACCCTAGATCTCTTTAGGTTTCATTAAGCCCTCACCACAGGGGGTGCCGTATAATACTTATAAACCTATTGAGTTAAATTAAAATATTTTGAAAGGAACTATACCATTGTGTAGGCAGGCGTCAGGAAAAATACAGGAAGTGGACAATAAGTTTGGAACTAAGCACCAATAAGTAAAGAATTTAGTAGGTATAAAGTGTTTCCATCGTGCTATTGAACTATTTTATAATTTTGTAAATTATTAACATTGCAGTCTGACTCAGTGATGCAAAAGAGTACTTCAAAGGTGACAATAATACCCCCAGTGTATAAGTGGTCCCAGAAGTTTAGTTTTTAAATATGCATTCCAGGAATGAAATTGTCACACATCAATATTTTTTAAATACAACATTTGATAAGTTATCAATATCACATATAAATATTTACACGAATTACAACCACGTCAAATGCTTTCTGACGCGACCGATATTATTTTGTCACGGTAGTTCAGTGTATAGTATTTGCACGTCTTACATCGGCGGTTCCGTAACACAATGCACCGACGACAAACTGTTTAACCTGCGTACTGCATTTCTCTATAACTTGCGGGTTTGACGACGACCGCCCAAACGTATTCATAGAACCAAGCAGCAGGTCGCCTTCCAAACCGTTGTTTCTTTCTATATTATTATATTACATTAGACGACCGGCAAGCAGCAAAAATTCATTCGAGTTTATAGTACGAAGATAAAGGTGGAATGCTAGTCTTGTGATTAGTTTCAATAATTGATAATTGTAATAGTAAATACAGTGTTACTAGCTTTAGAAGTATCGCATAACAGTCTACTAAGGTATGTAAGATAGTATGTATTTCGTAATTCTTCGTTGGTTTTTTTAACACCGCTCCGAGTTTGAACGGGAAATCACTATGAGACTATTATTATATACAAGTTTAATTTGATCATGTTGTCAAAAATCGTATTAATACGCATCTTTAAAGGTTGTAAATATATTAATAAACATTAACTATTACTTCAAACTTATAAATAAACATACTCCGTGCGCATATGCGCTGTTTCAAATGATTATCATGTAAAGCATACTTAAGCAAACAATACGCTGTTTCTTTTTAATGAAATAAACAAACAATATGTCTTCGAATTCACCAAATATTAGGTGGAAACGATCGGCATTTAAACTTTGACCTTTTAAGTGAACCAACCAAGCCTACTTAACTGTTAAA
The DNA here is from genome assembly GCA_963170755.1 of Amphimallon solstitiale. NCBI lineage: Eukaryota > Metazoa > Arthropoda > Insecta > Coleoptera > Scarabaeidae > Amphimallon > Amphimallon solstitiale. Next base: position 47,121,571 of record OY720683.1, on the reverse strand, counting down.
CTTTCTTTTTCTCGAGACTTTTAAAGATATTGTCCTAGATTTCTCGACACGTGTTCTTGGGTGTCGACTGTCTTTTTTTTTTTTATTAGTTCGTCAATGTTTCACTGACTTTCACAATTTTAATTTGTATTGGTGACGGTTGAGGCAAATGGATATTTTTAAATACATATAGTTGGTTTATTTTGTATTCCTCGTTAGAGGATAAGGAAAATATCCCATCCCATGTTATTTTTATAAACGCGAAAAGAAAAAGATTAAAATATATTTAAATAAACTATACCTATATACAGGTGTGGCACATTTACTTTGTCGCGTGTTTATCTGAAAACTGATGGTAAATATACCGTATGTGTCAATTTTCATTAGGTATATGGATTCAATGTTTACATGCGATTTATACGTATACAAATAATATGTGGCAACGTGTGTCACCCCTACCACAGTATAGAGCTGTATAGACACAGTAGTTTCTCTCGCCGTCGGCACCTTTGATGTTTGTGTCCCAAAATAGTACTGCGCATTCACGCACGCGCAACCAGAGGCGTAGTAAATTTTTCTATTCAGGAATAAGCCAGTGACGCAGAACCAAATCGTTTATGAGATAATTATGTTAATCTATTTTTAAAATTATGAAAAAGCTATATCAATAATACAAAAAACGATGATAAAACACTGCTTTTTATTAAGTACATATTACACACGCATTTAAAATGTAATACATTATACGTACAACACAAAAAAAGGCTCCTCTAACCTAAAGATTACTTAAATTTCTTGACACAATTCATCAATGGTGTTGTAAAATTGTTATTTTATTTGAATTGCCACTAACCTTGAAATTTCTATTGCAAAATTTCAAAGTATAAAAAATTCTTACACGAATAAATAGCTTTATCAAAAATTCAGTAGGAAAATTTTCGCAGGGATGTTTATATGATATCTCCTCCAACTTCTGTTTTAATTTAAAGCTAACATTTGGTTCGAAGGAAAATGAAGAAAAAAATTCACAGAAGGCTTTTCCTAATGCGGTATTTATATATAGGTATACTGAAATTATGGTCGGGCGTTGCCAAATTAGTAAAGCTGTTTCACAAAGTTAGGACATGCCTTAAAATAAGTGTAAAATTTGAATTCATTCATTTCTTGTGTTTTAAACGTATAATTGTTGGAAAACTATGCTTTTCAAAACATTTGTGTCCCAAATAACCTATAAAATAAGTGAAGGCATTTTGTTCAGTTATATTTTCCCATTGTCGGTAATCAATCTTCGAAAATTAAATTTTGCGTTGGTGGTGGTGAATTTGTCATGAAGTTTGAGTAATTATTCACAACTACAATACACAATATGCACATTTTAACAGTTGAGGACATTTTAATGCGCCTGGGGATCTTACCGCATTGGTTCTTTCGGAAACCTGAAAAAGCTTAATTTAGAATTGTTCGAACTATTCTTGCACCGAGGTGCACAACAATAATGGGGCATTTTTGTTCCAAGTATTCGCGAAACGAAACACTACAATTATTGATAAAACGTTATGCTGCGTGCACACTAATTATAAAAAACAATTTGTTTGTCAAAAATGTTGGAAGTACGTCAGCATCCATTAAATTATATGGAAATGTTTCAAAGAAATGCACAATAATCAAACAAACATTTTTGACACATTTTAAACACAAATTCTAAATTAATAATGTGTTAATAAATTTATTTGACGTTAATTATAAATGCCAAAAGAATGTATAATTTAGTTTTACAAATGCCTTGTTTAATCTGTGTACAACTACCCATTAATTTGTAAAATTAGTGTTCATAATAAATTGTTTGTCAAACATTTTGTATAATTGGTGTACAGCATAACTTATATTAACGGCCATTCACAAATCGCTTGCCCAGCAGTCGCATCAAATAATCCCGCCAACTCAACAGCTGATGGCTGACTACTGCGCATTCAGAAATTTTCACGCACGCGTCGGTTCAAGGTCGTCGGTAGGAGGACAATTATTTCCCTCGAGAGAAACTACTGTTTCTATTACATAGCTATATACTGTGCCCCTACTATCTGTCACCAATCCCGACAACAATCGACATCGCAACGACTTTCTCCGATCTTCCCACTTCTACATTAAATGTTTAGCTGCGAACACGTTGCGATCTAGTCTGCAATAAAAGCCGTCATCATCAAATGGCCGTCGCGATCGAGTAGATTATTATTATTATCAGAATCCTTTTTTATTTACCTTATTTTTAATTTTAATAGAATTACGCTTTTGTTTGTGACATGCAGCGTGAACGCAGCTTAATAATTCTCGGCATTTACTGAAAGGAAAAAGAAAAATCCTTACAATGCGTAAATATTATTTCTGAGCGCAGTACAAACACCCTAGTCAATAGTCCAACAGCTACTGCTAACTTGAGCTTGTATCGGTCGCGCTCGCATTGAAGAGGAAAGGTGGGGTGCCATGTTGTCACGTATTGCATGAATTAGTCGCCTATGGCTAATGAAAATTGACACGTGCTGTATATACAGTAAATCCAGTGAAATGAGAGTTATATTGTACGTAAGAATCTATTATACTAGTCACCGTATAGCAAACCTTTTGTCTTTCCTCTACCATCTATTTTTATTCAAATTATGCACGTCACATGTTTTCGGTAGTTATTACTTATTACCCTAGTAGCAAAATCACTATATGCATACTTATCCTGCATTAGCAAATAGGTTATATGTATTTTCATCCTTCTCTAAAATTGTGATTTTGTTGCTTGGGTATAGTTGATATCTGTGATAGCACTGTCGTTTCAAATGCTAGATTCTGTCAAACATAACACTATTTTAACCTATACCTTGTCCCACAATAGGGAGTGATTCAAACATACCACCAAAACCGGAAACACAGCTTAAAATGAAGTAAACAATTTGCAGTATCACGTGATTCAAATTGTGAATGTATGGATTTATCAAAAATTTTAAATTTGGTTATTTATTCTATTAAGTATAAAGAAATTATATAAATAAATTGATTGTAGAAATGCGACTTTCTGGATTAATATGTAAATTCTACTTAAAATTAGGATTGACAACGATATTTGATGTAACCTAATTGGTAAACACGAGCATATAAATATTTTACGAAATTCTCTTTTCAGTATGCGAGCAATATGTGGATACACTGTAGATTATTGATATTTCATTCAGATGTGACTGTAAAATTTTAAGTAAAATCTAAACTACTTTTAAAATTCATTTTGAAAGTATCTCAAAAATACAGTGACAAAGATTATGGATGTACAAAATTGCCTACAGAATTTAGTCTGATCCACTGGACCAAAATAACAAATGGTTCTAGGATATCCATTAATCCATCCCATATTATTTTCTAGTAGATAGCCTTTCCGCTCTACGTGAATGATATGATGCATTTTCCATAAAAATAAATTAAATCCATTTCGCCATGGTAGGCAGCAGAGCTGGGCAATTACTTTCGAATAATAATTAATTACAATTACAAAATACTTTTTTTTAAAAGGAATTAATTACAAAGTACTAGAGATTAAGAAAGGAATTTTTCCTCTAATTACAATTACAAACAAAATGTAATTGACAATTACTTTTCTAATTACAATTACAATTACATTTGTTTATAAAATCCGAGGAAAAATGTTTTTTTCAGTTATTAGTCTTTTGTTGTATATAATATACAAATCGGAACTTAAAATAGGAAATTGGAAAGAAATCAACTATATTCCAACCCACATGTATAAAAAACAACGTAATTTATTATATAAAAAACAAAACAAATAAAGCAACTATTCAAGTATAACGTAAAATATGTGATTAAAATAATTAGTAACAAAAAATTACACCATAAAACTAGGAATGAAAATAAGGTAATTAGGGTACATTACTTACCCTGGGGTGACAAATGTGGGGCAGTATAAGGAATCATATGTATTTCCTCAAAATTATTGCTACTAAAATAATTATTAAACCATTACATTTTGTAGTGTATTTGTGTATGCAGTGCTTTTTTTAAAGGCTGTTTTTACATAATAATATTTTAACCCCATTTTATACTTTTTCTTCAATTATTTAAAATATCTTACTGTTGAGCTCTAAAATAATATTATTCTTATTGAAAAACCCAAAAAAAAATGTCTTGAAATTGAAATTTTCCGTAAAAATCAATGGCTAGTTTTTTAATAAAGCGCTGTAAAGGTCACATATACCTTAAATAAACTTATTTTCACCTTCGGAAAGTATTGAAATAAGTACCCTTTTATAGTTACATTCAATATAAAGTACTCAAACATTTGGTTATTGTTGGTTGGATGATTTAAAATGATCATTTAACTGTATATTTTGTTGGTTTTCATTACAACTAACTTTTCAAAATTTGTGTCTGAAATGGCATGTCTTTTGGCTGCATGAATCATAGTTGCGAATGAAAATAATCGTTCGACGGGTGCTGAAGATGGTAGTGCAGTATTGTGTTTAAAAAACACTTGCTTAATGAGAGGGTAACTTTCTACCATGGGAAAGTTTTGTCTTATATCATCCAGATACTGTAAAATTTCAAGATGAATTTTATTTTTATTTTCATTGTCAGCTGATTGTGTGATTCCTTCAGTTCCTTCATTAAAATCAAATAAGCTACTATTGTTAACTTCCTTCTTATAATTATCGGTACCAATATCTGTAACATTCATTAATTCGGACTGTTCGATAGAAAATAATTCTCACTCCGAAATAAGCAGTTGTTTAATATCATGTTTAGATAACACAAAAGTTGACTCGACTAACGGCAACCAACGAAGTTTAAACTCAGGATGTGTAATTGCTCCTAAAAGTGCATAGGTATTCTCTAAAGTTATAAGTTGTTTAAATCTATTATCTAAACCTTTAATGGCACTTTGAAGTATTATATCTCCGCCACTTTTAAACTTCTTTTTACTTAATTTATTTAGCTTATTTTTAAGTAACACTACACTTGGATGAAGAACGCCATAAAAAGCTTTGTTTTCACCTTTTAAAATATTTACGATCTCTGCTAAAAGTGCAGTGACTTCACAATATTCTTGCAGAGTAAGGAACTCGTATTCAGAAAAGCACGGTGTTTTTAATTTTAAAAAGATGGAAAGTTTTTTTTTTCACGTCCAGTATTTGTTTGATACTGTCATACATTAAATTCCACCTAGTTATTCCAGGGGAGCTAAGGGTATATTCTTAATATGAGTTAATTGGAAAAGTAATTTGTAATTGACTTTTAAAAAACTAAAAGTATTTAAATACAAATTACAAATACTTCACGATTTGTCAAACAATTACAATTACAAATTACTTGAAAAGGCAAAGGAATTAACTACTAATTACAATTACTGATTTATAAAGTAATTTGTAATTGCTAATTCCTTTTTGTAAAGTAATTGCCCAGTTCTGGTAGGCAGCTGTTATTATATCTTCGAAGAGGTTCATCTTTAAAAAAGAAACTGCACAGCATCTACCGTGTATAGTATTCTTAACATACCTATTCAGCAAATTCTGGTAGTTTCAAATGCCTGCCCACTCTTTCTTTAGGAGATTTTAGTTCCCCTGTTCCTATTATTTATTTATTCGAGATACAGTTGATTTTGTGAGTCCTTTAATAATGTACTGGAGTAATACCTATATCTTACTTAGTGTCTTGGAGGTCTTCATTACGATTACTGTTGTTTTCATTTTAGGAGTTTGTAGTCTTTACATTCTGTACATATTTAAAACTGTGTTTGTAGTTCTCTTAAGTATACCAATCGCTGACGCTGTTCGGGTCATGAATAATCTAACAGTTTAGTTAGATCGGGCTGATCACAGTGATCACTAATGTTCGTGACGTACTTAAGTGTACAGATTGTATTTAATAACACAGTAAAATATAATAAACCAAGAACCAATAAAATCTCATAAAAATATGTACCATTTTAGTGTGATTTTTGTATCACTCCTTATACTAAGACAAGGTATAGTCAGTTTATATACCTGGGCTGTTGGAGTTCTTCTATTTAATCCGGACATTAGCCTTAGGTTTCTGTTTCATTGTCTCTGTAGTTTAGTTATTTTTTGTTGTTGTTTGACCCCATCCATATATTAACAGAAAACTGATATATTCCTGATTTTTAATTTTATATATTTCCGTTCTTTTTCATTAAAATTTGTGATTTTCCGTCCCATATTTAATTTTCTTATGTTAATAATCCTAAGAATGTTCTTTGTTTTATTTTTTGATTTTTTTTGAATGCTGGTTTTTCGGGTTTTATTTGAGAAAATCTGTCTTCTTTTCGTTTATTGTTATTAGGTTATTAAAACGGCAATGTTTTATTTGTTCCACGTTGTCTTTAAGGTATTTCTGTTTTTTTGTGGGCTTTCAATTGCAGAAGTAAACAACTATAAGCATGTAATCAAATATTCAAATTTTGGAAAAATTTAAGGACTTGTGCGGTGCAAAATTTACCAATTTTACGAATAGAAAGTAAAGAAGACTTTTTAAAATAAGAATATTTCTTTATTGCATTTTTTTAGAAAAGCATTAGAAAAGCACAATTTTTAAAAATATGAACATACCTTATACGTTAGGGATATACTATATATTAGCAGAATTTATTCATTTTCCAATAAAAACACCATTTTACAACATATTCATCAACACTAATCGCTGTTAATTACCATTATTTATATAAATATACAAATTTAAAGCAAAAATATACGTTTTTGGCCATTATTATCAGAACTACTAATTTTAGAACGGTTCCAGAACTGTTCAGAACTAGGGGTCCCAAGAAATCCAAGAGGATTTGCCAATAATAATCCAGTATTTCTAATGAAAATATTAGTTTCATCAGTTTTTTATATGCACCTATGTTATTATGAAAATATTTTTCTTTTTGAGCTCCTTGCCTTGTATTTCATTTGCTCTGCAAATGTCTGTAATATTGTTCATTTTAATTTGTATTTTAAATGCATTGGCTATGTATTAATTATTAAATTTTTACTGATCTCGGTATAATGTGTTAAGGTTTTTGTTCATTATTACTATTGTATTATTATTATTACTACAATATTTGTATGTATCAGATTTTGAATACATATTAGCTTTTCTATTCAAGTTGTTCGTGTGTTTTCCTTCGTATATCAGCTTGATGTAGGTATTCTATAACATAACATCTGCATGCTAGAGATTTAATTTTGCAATAAATTTCGCATTAATGCGTATATTCAGTTTTCTTATTCTCTGTTATATTGTTGCTTTGTATTTTGTTTTATAGTTATAGGAAATTCTATCAAGTGTAAATTGTTGTCCTGTAATTGGCATTTTTGCTGTTGGATAAATAAAGACTATTATTATTTAAAACCGGCGATTAAAATTCAGGAATTTTCCACTATTTGTTTTGTTTATTTCTATTGCAAAATTTCTGTTATTGGTGCAGTTTTGTAGATTACATATATATTTCCAAAAAACAATAACAACCTGTTAATATATCAGTTATTTGATAAATAATTTTAATCATTTTTAAGAAAAATTAGATTCATAATACCTAAAGTATTTGCATGAAATATTCCTTTATCACATATTTATTGAAGCACTGAATATGTAGATACCAATATGTAGTTTCACACGTTTTTATGTTTCTACGATAATATTTGCCTTAGATAAACTAAAAATTCAAATTTACAAGCCCCATTAATCATTTGATTCCTTGTAATTTATATGTTTATCTTGTCGATGTACATTTCTGCGGCACATGCAAAGAAAAATATGTACTTCCATTAGTGTGAACGGAGCGAGAGTCATGTTCAAACGAATTGTGTTCATAGGTATCAAAATAGCTGCAAGTTCTCAGATTATAACCATAGATTAAGCTAATATTCGTACATCAAATGCTTATCAAAAAATATAATTTTTATCTCTTTACATAGAAATCTATTAAGTGGTCATTACTTACATTAATAAGTACCTTCTATAATAAAAATGAAGATAGATATGTGTGTTCATGTTAAATTATAAGTAGTTGCAATTAAAATCGGGAATTCGCGTGCGCAAGGTACTAGAGAAGTTATTTAGAGAATTTACATGTTTTAATAGATTTCCAAAATATTAAATTGTTTCATTGAAAAGAAAATCAAATTTTCTGAAATTAAAAATTAACCAGCACCATAAATACTCCTACTTTGATCATTTAAATGATTTGATCGATATTAACGATGACAGCTATGGTGTGCACTTTTGGATGGCCATTGTTGTAAATTGGTAACGCGGAAATGTGTAAATTAAAAATTAAATATTGGAAATTTCTGGTCTAGTGCTACCACAAATGAATTATTTTCTTTTGTGACCTATTCATTGCATTGTTTGTGGTTTTTTCTTATTGGGCGATTTACAGGTTTAAATAGAAGAAAGTTCCTTTTTTAGAATCTCATATTTAACTTATTGTCTGTCTATACATGTTTCGGGCGTTATGGTCATCTTTCAATGGATTATTATTTAATACAACTAAAAATTGAAAACAACTAAATATCAAAATATCTATTTTGCAAGATACGAAATGACAGATTTATACAAAACATAAGTATAACCTCTGATTTGGCTATATAATCATACAATTCCTTAATTCGTGTAAAATTTAATGTGTTGCCGTATATGGCTACGACGCAGATTGCAGTAATTCTGGGAGATAAGAATACTAGACTATCTAATTAATTATTAACATACTGTCTTATGCATGTTTCACATAGAAGTGAGTTAACTCTTAGAAACACACTGGTCATTTACTGAAGGTGATGTTAATACATATCTAATTGCATAATTCACTGAAGAGCTATGTCACAAATTATGGGACACGACCTATACCATAGGCGTAACTAGACCTCAACCATGGGGGGGGGGTCACGTCAACCATGGGGGGGGGGGGGTCACTTCAAAGATATGCCACGATCGTCCATTTTTCGAACCCGTTTTTCTTTCGCATTTGTCAGTACTGATAGTGTTACTATTTCTTTCCATCAGAGTGTGTTAAAATAATACATTTGTCAAGACTTTTAAAATTAACAAGTACTTAATCACCCAATTTTTCTTTTCTTTTTTTACGATGAATACAGGGATGTTTTTCTTTCTACTCATGATATCTAAGGAGAATATCCATATAGAAACGCAATTGCAATGCAATTGAACTATCTATGGATTTTACTTAATTAATTTTAATTAATTAACTTCAACATAGTCACAATCCATACAACTTGCGACAAATATATTTTTTCAATATGATCGTTTGTTTGTCTATAGTTTGCATATGATATTTCTTTATCAATTTACGTGAAGTTTAATTATTTTTCCACATTTAACAAGGCCGGATAATTAATTGTCAAAGGGTTTCTCGATTTTTAAACAACCGTGCCTTCAAATACTTTCCTCATTAGAGTAGGCTGTCTTTTAAGTAATTAAGTAAACAATGTTAGTGCACATGCGAAGCTTTTGAAAACTTCAAATTCTTAGAGTTGTCATACTTAAATTCAAATTATAGACGCTTATTATTATTTACATGACATAACCATACTATCAAGATTATGCGTTTGTGTCTGATTACGTGCACTGTCACCAACAATTAAAAAAATGAAGTGTGGCCACCACACGACTTTCTTATACGTATGAGGGTTTCAAATTATACAAAATTGTTCTAAATTGTTTTAAATAGTTTTATTTTCTTAGAAAAATGAGCCAAATTTTAAGAATTTTTTATATAAAAATTATACAAAATCCGATTATAAGTGCTTCTAATCTCTTAATAAATCTCTATAGAATGCATACTTTGTGAGATATTAAAAGAGTAAGTACGAGTAAAAGACCTACTTCCGGTAGGAATTTCGAAAAACTTTCATAATAAAATTCTTCTCAAATTTAATTTTGAGTACATATAAATTTGTTTAAAAGTAGTTGACAAAATATTGTCAAAATTCGATTTTTTCACTGAAGTAAACTACTACTTCCGGTCTGCCGATTTCCATTTCACTTGTTGGGGCGAAGTTTTCCTTGTCGACCCACAATATAGTTGTATTATACAGGGTGTCCCAGAAATAAAAAGACGGAGTAGCAGAAATCGGAAGCTAGATTGTGTAAAAACGTACCCTCAAAATATCAAGTCTTTATCCGTGCGCAGACGGCAGAAAAAAAATAATAAAGAATTCAATTGGCTTTCCGCCGACCCTGGACTAAATATCCACCTGCTTCACTTTCACAATCGGTTCTTTTCAGGACCACCATATTACTTGTGTTTAAAAAAAGGAGGAGTAATAGATACTTCATAATAAATATCAAACCATTATTTACTTTAATTTTACACCTGCTAAATAAAAATAATTACATTCTTAATATTTACTGTAATCAAGAAAAACTACGATTTATTGAATATTCTGAAATAATAATAATCAGCTGTTTCCGACTACAAACACATTAAAGTGGGTCGCCCATCTGGCAAAAAAATTTATGAATGAGTACGATTTAACATTTTTTTCCCGTTTTATACAAATAAAAGCGTATTTTTCTATGAATGAGTGTTCGTTTCTATTTACAAATGAGCATTCTTACGTGTATTTTATAACATACATTCTGTGCCAGGTCCGTAATGTAATTTTTTATCTAAAAAACAACATAGAAAATTAAATTTTTAATTTCTTGGTTATTGCGGTATATTTGGACCTGTTCCTGTTCGGACTTTACATACCTGCTACTCCGTCTTTTTATTTCTGAGACACCTGTATATATATGTGATCTATAATACATGTTAATATACTGAATAAGTATATAAAAAAAGCCTATTTTTTGTTACAGATGGGGAACATACTTAATTCAGTCATATGGTTAATTATACTTATTTTCATCTCATTTTTCGTAGCGATGTTTTGCGCTGGCTGGTACATTCTCTTCCATCCTTTAAGCGTATGTATACCGCCGCTAACGGTAAGTTCATTCAACTATGCCAATAAAAAGTCTAACTCTTTAATAATGTGTTCTCGAAATATTGAAGAAATAGCCCATCTCAGGGCTACCCGGACGAGGGTAGTAAACGAACTGTCGATATGTCGGAATTTCAACATTTTAACAAACAATAAAAGTAACTCAAACAACTCTAATGACAAGTATCTCCTTAATAAATAAAATAAATACTTATATACTAATAAGTATAGACAGGACGTGAGAGATTGATGACACACGGGCGCACTATTGAAAGTTTTTGCCTTTAAAAAGTGCTTAATTTTATTTATATAATTGGATAACAAGTGGGTGGTGATTTATAAAATACACTTGTTCATTTTGTAATTCAAATCGAGTAAACTTTCCGTACTTTATTTACCTTAAGAAATATAATAAATTTTAAAAATCCCTCACGCTTCTACCTACGCCGATGAAGAAAGAAATTTAGCTGTAAAATCCACTTTTTTTCTGTCGGTTTCGCGACAACAACAGATGTTGCAGTTCCCCATATGAATAGTCCTATTCAGTAACTGCGTGATGTTTACATTATTTCTTTGCTCCATCGTAATTTAAACCTGGTACGTCCTGTTTATACTAATAAGTTTAAAGTATTTATTTAATTTTTTTTTTGAATTCCTGTTATATGAATTGTTGTGTCAACATTAAATGTGTTTTAGTAATTGATTTAATTGATACATTTGTCCAGAACTTTTCTCACGGCAGCTCATCTAGTGTCGTCATCAGGGTACGACACTAGATGAGCTGTTGAAACGACGGCATGTCAAAATTCGAAAAACAATAGAAATTGTCCAAACAACAAATCTAATTATACTAATTCATCATTAATTGCACACCATAAGTTGATGACTATCGAAAATAAAAACTGAAAAAAAGTTCATAAAGAAATGTTCAAGTTTAATTATATATTTAAATTAAGTTGATTTAATTGATAAATTTGACAAGAAGTCCCCCTTCTTAGGACTATCCTGTTACGATACGAGATGTATTGCCGAAACGTCGGAATTTCAAAATTTAACCATAATTACACAAAAACACTAAAACACCTTACCACACTAAGTTTAGCTTTAGTGTTTTTGTGTAGTTTCAAGCCACAGACTCCAAGTTTAGTTTCTTAACCATAATTGATAATTATGACAGTCAAAAATTAAAATGAAATAAAATATACTTCGCTCTTCAAATATATTGAAAATAAATGCTTTCACCTAAGACATTGAAGTTGATATTTTGTATACCTACTAAATATTATTACTTTTCCTTGCAGAAAATTGCCGAAGTATTATTAGTTGGAGTACAACTTCCACATTATTGTGCTGAGAAGATGATGTCGGGGGCACCCCTTTGTCGTTGAGTTAAAATTTAGTTCTAATATAAATTAATACTTTGTAAATAGCAATCAATGTGTTCATTATTAATTAACTAAATGCACAAAACTAATGACCCATGATTATTATTAATAATATTATATATTTTTACATTTATATAATTATAAAAAATAAATAGAATATATTTTCATTGTATTCGATGTGTTTTATTTTTTAGATAGTGTATATGTATATACATAACCACTGTGCCGGGAAATTGTATGATATCATGGATTATTGTAACCCTTTTCCGTTGTTTTTATTGTCTTTGTTGTGGGGAGTGCATACATTAAGATAGGCAAAAGTTTCCGAAGTGGAACGATTCGCTCCACGTTTTGTTATTAAGCCATTATTTTACTGGAATTTTCTTGATTGTAGGTATTAGTAAAAAGTACGTTAAATTCCATTGTTTTAATTTGTTCTGCGAATTCTTTCAAGGTTAAATGCTATTTACCTTTTATTATATTTAATCTTTATGCTAGAAATAATCAGCTTATTATATCAGCTATATTTAAGTATAGTCTATTTCAGGATATAGTGCGACGTCATAAATAAAACCATTAAGGATCTATTGTGCTAATCACTCCATAAGCCGGCGATGGCAAACACATATTTTAAGAACCTGGAAACTGTCTGTGACGGCTTAAGGATATCGAGAAAATGAAGGAATTAATACTAATTTATAATTTTAACCTTCAATTCAGCGATAATATCTCTTACAATTAGAATAAATTAGCGAGCAAAACGTATTCTTGTATTTCACATAGAGTAGTTGACATTTCGTATAAATATACATTCATATTATAATACACGTAAACTTTTATTATTTCTAATCAAATGTTGAAATACGGGCCTGTACCGTGTTTCTCACGCCGACTACTTGTATTGCACACCACCCGCCGTGTTCAAGCAACCTGTGAGAGCTTGCATTCGTACTATATCTTGAAACAGACTATTCACTTTTATTATTTCTAATCAAATATTGCCAATACGGGCCTGTAGCGTATTTCTCGTATTGATTACTTTCATTGCATACCACCTGCCGTGTTCAAGCAACCTGTGGGAGCTTGCATTCGCACTATATCTTGAAACAGACTATACTATATGATATAATTTAAAGCCTATATTTTCAATATATTAACGTTGCACTACTTATGTACTTATACCTATATACAGTCAACTTGCAAAAGTTCTAAAATCTGGAAACAGTTAATATTAAAAGTACTCGAATAAGTCTGTTTATTATTATTAGTGCCCATATTCTAGAGGAAAGGAGTAAGTAGGCTCAAATCTCCCGGCGGGTAAATTGAATAAAAATATGTTCACTCGGAAGTCGGCACCTTTCTAGCTGCTCTCAACTGCGAAGATTACAATTTAACAATTCTTCTTCACTTATGCTGTAGAGAAGTGATGTAACAAAATTGTTATACACTTTATAAACCTAGAATTCACATTAGATGGCTTAGATAGTCTTGACAGACGTAATCTTAGACCGTTCGTCCACCGAGGAAACCAAAACGAGGCAACCAATCGCTTACAACCAAGCAACCAGTCGCGTCGGCGACCAACACATTAAAAACTGTACATGTTCATCCACCGCGGCGCGACTACGACCTATTGTGAAAGGCAACCTATCGCGCACGATTATACTGACTGGTCCCCAAGCATTAATTTGCTTACGACCATTCGACCGATAGAGTTATTCTTTATTTGTAAAGTTCAATTTCTTATGCTAGTTTTTAGTTTTTAACGCAATAACATCTTTTGCGCTCTTTCTTTGCACCCTTAAGTATGAGTACCCAGTAATGACATCCCCACCGGACGACGAAATCCTTCAAGCTGGTTTTGGAATTAAGCAACCAGTCACCCGCAACTGGTTGCCTACAACCGGTCGCCACATATTGGTTTGCTCGGTGGACGAACGGCCTAAGACACACGAGCAGGTTGCAGTAAAAATGTGTTTTTTAAGATTTATTGCGAGTAAAGAAGGATTTAGATCTTAATTTTAAACAGTTTTTTTTTATAGACAAAATTAGTCTTGTAAAAAAGCAGTTAATTACAAATATCTCCCAAATATGCTTTCAATACTATCAATAGATTTATTGTTGTATTCTATTCAATTAGAAGTTTTGCAATACTGCAAAATTGAAAGGTATCAGCATCCCATCGAATTTATTTACAATCAGAAGGACATTGAAACAGTTTGATTCCATCCACTTAGTTTTAAATTCTGCATGTTCTCTTAAGGGCGAACTGCCGCCGTCAGTAAGATTCTTGACGAGAGTTGTAATTTTCTGTTTTGTGGAACAAATACAAAAAAAAAGTAATATACGTGTATTTTAAGTTAAGTACCTATATCTTATGATTGACTCATTATGAGAGGAACACTGAAAATTTAGGCTATGTGTATTCAAAAATAGGGCAAAACTTACGTTTGTAATTCAAGTTTTTCTCAATAACTATTTTGTAAATTAAGTTGAATTAAGGCTGTACGTTTACAGTAAGATTTATTGAAGGTACCTAAAGGACGTTTTTTCCCCTTTGTGGAAAAATAATATAGAAAACATAGGGTAAACATGAGTCACTTTCTAGACTCCATCTATAAATATTTTAAAAAGTTTTATAAAATTTAATTCTTTAGGTACCTCAGAAAAACCTTAAAATATTTGTTGGTTTTTGTTTAAATAAAATCGCTGCAAAAATAACGGAGAAAAACTTGAATTTCTAACCTTTTGATTTCGGTAGTCGGCAGTTCCCCCTTAATACTTAGTTAATGAAACCGATTCTTTCATATAGGTATCAAATATAATATTACTCATTTGTTCGGATACTTGAAATATAATCATTTATTTTATTTTAAATATTTTTCAAACACCATGCCTGCACCTTTTTTTAAGCTCCCCCCTGAATTGATTCAATGTAACGTTGCTTATGAAATAAATAATATGATAAAGTACAACTGGTTAGTTTCTGTAATTTTAAGCATTTCTAAATACACTCGTAGACAAAAAATTCCGGGCACCGAAGTAAATTTCTGTTATCACAAGAAAAAATTCTTTTTTTCCCGTAAGACATGAAACATTATCTACAAAGTAAGAATGAAATATAAAAAAGGTACTAAACATTTTATTCAATAGAAAAAAGTCATAAAACAGTAAATTATGAACAGTTAGCAAAAGCATTGGGCGGGCTTATTGGCTAAGTTTTTACACCTACGTTGTCCCCAGTTTGACGATGCCGCTATATTGCGTTTTGGACTGTACTCTTGGGAATATCCAAGACAGCAACATTGTAACGAATACTGCTCTGGTAAACTCTGGTTACATTTTCTGCTTGCGTTTTGTCAACGAATAAGTGTCAGTACAGTTCAAGTACCCTTTTAACACAACTGTTAAAAGTGTAACAGCACACCAATATTTTAAGGGGTTTTACATCATTTTTGTTTTTCTCGGTGTCTTGATTGATTAAATGTTTAGCACCTTTTTTTATTTCCAATTCTTATTTTATAGATAATGTTTTGTGAAAAAAAACGAAAAAATGAAACTTATGATAACAGACATTCGTAGGTGTCCGAAAGTTTTTGTCCACGAGTGTATAATTTCATTGTATTTTACTTTCTTATACGTAGCATAAGGAAGTTATTGTGATGATAAAAGTTTTCGACATCGAGATTTTTGCAGTTGTCCACGTATATAATATAACCCGAAAATTTTTGTTTTTTTTTGGTTAGTTTTAGTATATTTTAAACTAAATTCTTAGTTTTTGTTTCATTTTTATATTTTACTTTTTTGCATTCGCTATTCGCTTTCTAAAATGAGCCTATGCGAACTCCAAACAATTCTCAAAATGTGTCTATAGGCTCAGTCCGCAAAATAGTTGACATGGCAACTTTAGCGAACTTGTCCGCTAAAAATCCATTTTGCGGATTGTTTTGAGTTTTAACTCATGTAAAAAAATCGTGTATGTACCACGTATGCAAATCGTTCTAGGGAATTCTTAAGGACTCGGCTCCTTGGTCGCCTCGTCCTTAATCACGATTCGTTCCATAAAACCGCATTCTGCGTAATTGATACATAAACATCTATCAGAGAATTGTTTTATTGTTTATTGAATTGTTTATGTTTAACTATTTTTTAATGATTTACTGTGATTGTTGAAATATTTCACAAAGTACAGTAAACATCGTTTATAACGACGTTGAAGGGACCAACGAAATTCGGTCGTTATAAGAGTAGGTCGCTATATCCAAATACCAAATTATTATATAAACACATTTTATTTATCTTAGAAAATACAATTAAACAACGAAAACAATATTCTAGTTTTATAAAATACAAATAAAAAAAAACATTTCTCAACTTATTTTACTAACAATTTAACACATACATATACAATAATACATAGGCACGAACTGCATTGTACATACATACATATTTAAATGTTAACAAAAAAATCTGTCATTTTGGTTTGTTGTAATTTTTTGTTTTCTAAGAAGTGTTTTTCAATAATTTTTTCCAACTGGAGCAATGCAGAATCTGTTTTAGCGTCTTTCATATTTTGATTAAATGTGAAAAAATGCTGAATCATTTCAACTGTCGAAACTGCATCCTTTATAGTAGGTGGTTGGAATTCCGTAGTTTCGTCCATTTCCACTTCATCGTTGTTTATTTCTAACTCCAACTTTGCACTGAACCCAGCTAAAATTTAATTTTCTGTCATATCTTCCTCCGTTTCGAGTTCTTCATCGACATTTGAAAAATTATCCCAACCCTCTTGTGTTGCCAGGTTAACTACAGGTAAAGTGCGGACCCATTCAGTTAAAGGTAAGTTATCTTCATCCGTATCATTTTGTAGTCGAAGCCACTCAGCTAAGGGTAAATTATCTTCATCAAAAGAGTGTTCTGGTGTGTGTAAATTAAACCCAGCATGTGGAAAGCAATTTGCTATTGTCTGATGAGAAACGCGATCCCAAGCTTTGGAAAGTAGAAAAATAGCCTGCAGGATATCTAGTTTTTGAGGAACACCATTCTCGTCAATGTCTTTTAAAAGCTTTATAATTTGAAGTTTTCTAAAATGTGTCTTTAGGGACTTTATTCACCCTGGTTCATCGGTTGAAGAACTGACGTGGTATTTAGTGGAAGGAAGACAAGTTTTATAGCTTTTAAGTTTTGAACATTTGGATGAGCTGGACAGTTGTCTAAAAGTAATAGAATTTTCCTTTTTTGCCGAATGAGTTTATTGTCCCATCGTACAATTATTTTTTCAAATAATGCTGATGTCATCCATGTTCTTTGGTTATCTTCATATTCAACAGGTAAAGATTTTATATTTTTAAAGCATCGAGGATGCTTAGCTTTGCCAATAACCACAAGTATTATTTTTTCCGATCCAGTCATATTTGCTGCTGCAAGAACAGTCAATCTATCCTTACTGAGTTTACCACCAATACATTTTCCCCTTTTAAATTTCATTGTTTTGTCTGGCATCATTCTGAAAAATAAACCAGTCTCATCTTCGTTGAATATTTATTCGTCTGTATATTCTTTTCTTAAATTTGGCCACACTGTATTTAACCAGTCGTCACAAATCCCTTTAGGTACATCTATTGCTTCGCCACATATTTTACCAAAAACAATATTGTCTTTTTCGGAATCGTTGAATCCATCCAACTGTGCATTTAAAATCTTCTAACCCTAATCGTCGAGCAAACATTTGCTTTTTCTTGCAATATCGGACCGCTAATAGAAATGTTGTGGCCCTCTGAATTTTGAACCATTCATATAAGGCCTCGTCTATTCTATACGCGTTACAAGATCTGATCTTTTTCGTTTGTAATGATGAAGAATCTATTAATTAAATCCTCTATTTTATTCCGATTTTTCCAAATCGTGGAGATTGTTGAATGCGCCACCTAAATAAACAAAAATAATATTATGCATTCTTGAAATAATTGTTCGACGTTTTACGTCTGTATTGTATAATATTCTTGTGTTATCGTTCCGCAACTACATTTGTAAGTAGTGTTTTTATTTTATTTATTAATCTTTTATTTATGTAATGTTTTACAATTTATAGTTTATGAAAATAAATATATTCTGAAGAAGCTACGAAACAGTAGCGAAATATTGATATAAAGTAATTTTATTAGTTGCGGACCGATAACCCAAGAATCATATCCAATACATTATTATGCATGTTATTCTCATAGAAATCAAACAAAACTTACCTTATATTTTTTTTTAGCAATATTGATATTAGTATTTCCAGCCTCCAAGCGCCTATAATTGATGCTTTTCCTTCAATTGTAAACGCCTTTCGTTTCGCCATATCGACGTTGACAACGTACCTTCAATTCCTAGATAACTACTGAATAAATACGTTTATCTGTCGCATTTCGCCTTGCCTTTTCATAACGCTGTAATTCCCCTAGCCAATTCGAAACTTCCCCAGCGTTTTCTTACTATGTGATGTGACGTGTCCGTCGTTATAAAAGATACTTTGATCCAAATTTCAAGCCATTTTTCGTCGTTATATTAGTTTCGTCGTAATATCCGATGTCGTTATAACCGATAGGTTGCGCGTTTAGAAAGCATTGTTTCTCGCCAGGACCTTGAAAAATCGTCGCAAAAACCGATATGTCGTTATATCAGATGTCGTCATAAACGATATTTATTGTATATAAAAAAAATAAATTTCATGAAACTTTACAACACTAATTACGAGTATAAAAGTATTTAAAACATAATTTTCAATACCTTATGTATAAAAAGATTTAAAAATAGTCTTAGCGAGTAGCAGTATTTCTCGAATATCTTGCGAAGTATGCATTCTATAGAGATTTATTAAGAGACTAAAAGTAATTAGAATAGGATTTTGAATAATTTTTGTATACAAAAATTTTTAAAGTTCTATAATTTGAAACGCTCATATGTATAAGAAAGTCGTATGGTGGCCACACCTCATTATTTTAAATACATGTCAAGATAGTGTGTATGTATGTTAAAAATTGTACATGTAAATGAATACCAATAGTAAACGAAAAATTAATCCATATTATCCAATAAATCCTTTCATCATTCAGAAATTTGTTCAAATATAATCACTAATTTTTCGATTTTCTTTTTCTTCTTTCGATGAACAAATACCTTACAAATTTAAATACTCCATCAATTCCTATGATAAAAACTTTTCAAAGAACAGATCGATGACCTGCATTGCCAGATACCAAACCCCGACTATAGTTTATTACCTGTTTTCAGAAGTATTTTAGTTCTAATGTAAGTGATTTGTAAATATATACATTTGTGACAATTATGTTTCCAACTTTTAAATTATCATACCAGCTTAACCAGCTTCTATGTGTTAGTGAAGTAAATAAATACAATAGGCCGTATTTATAAAAAAGAGGATTTGCTTTTACTTGCAGAAATCGAAGTATTTACTTCATATTTTATTCATAATAAAAAGAAGGAAAAGATTTGGACTTTGAGTAAAAAGCTGTTGCTCCAAAGTAAAAGGTTTTACTTTTTTAGAATTCATAAACAGTAGCATTTGCTTTAAAACTAAAGGATTTGCTTCAGAAAATATGCATCTAGTCCAGAGGAGCTTCTGTAGCAAATTTTTACTTCAGTCCTCTATATACAATTGCAGGGCGAATGCTTTTAGTTGTGGAGTGCGCGCCTGATCATTGAATTCGAATTTCCCATGACGGATGTGGTGCATGTACGCGCACGAAAAATCTACAAGGAAAGACGTACTGCACGTGAGTGCGACTTTCGAACCCTCTTTCGGTTTGACGAAATAAATGTGCAGTGGTTAGCCGACTACTTCATTCGCGAGAATCTGGAAACCAGGGGAGGTGCGCTTTCGCCAGTACAAAAAATGAAAGTGTTTTTACGGTACATGGCAGATCCAGGCTTCCAGAGCGGTATTGGTGAGGAACTGGGATGTACACAGCCTACAATCTCCAGAATCGTCGGTACCACTCTCGGTCTCATTGTGGACAAGGCGGATGAGTGGATTAAGTTCCCATCAACAGAAAATGTTATGGATGCCAAAGTGAAATGGGCAGCGAACAAAAATTTTCCGACTGCAAGAGGAGCTATCGACTGCACGCATGTTCAAATTAAAAAGCCGTATCTATTCGGGAATGAATATGTATACCGTAAAAATTATGCTAGTGTTAATGTCCAAAAATTATGTGATCAAAATTATGTTTTCATGAATATCGATGCACGGTGGCCCCGGTTCGGTACATGACAGTCGAATTTGGAAGCATTCTTCTGCTCATGAAATCATGCGGCGGACGACAAATACGGTATTGTTGGGGGACAGTGGCTATGGTATAATGCCTTATCTCATGAAGCCCTTCTCCATGGTGGAAGACGCAGTGCAGACTGCCTTTAATTGATTATTAAAAAAAGAGAGAATTATTATAGAACATGCTTTTGGACAGTTGAAACGTCGGTTTCCGATTCTTAAATATGTCTGTCGAGTAAAAATGGAGAATATTCCGAAGGTGATAGTCACGTGCACTGTGCTTCACAATTTTGCTAAGTACCTCGGCGGTGTCGATTTCGAGGATGCGAATGAAATCGAAGATGAACTCAAGTTTCTTGTGCCATGGGTCCGTCTTCAGTTGTTGCCGTCTTTCGTTTACCAATTTTTACTGCTGGTTGTGGTGGAAGTTGGGCTGTGACATCACGGCCAAACTGCAATGGTGCTCCCACTTCTAGGCCGCCTGCAAAAATTTAGCATTTAAGAAAAATGTATGCAATGCCAACGATGGGATTTACATCCGCATGCATCGCTTTCATCAGTATCGTTTCCCATGGTAGTAACGGTGGAATGCTCTTGTTACCTGTTTTGTTCTTGCCGGTTTTATTCTTCAGTCTTGTATTCATATTGCCCACCTTTTTCATTAAAGCTTTCGAGGTCATGTCTTGTCCATACAGCTGTCTGTACTCTGTGACAACCTTCTCAATAGCGGTTTGCTTCTTCGCTTTTTTCGTGGGGAGTTGAGATTTTTCCTATATTTCCGGGTATTGGTTTACCCTTTCGGCAATGAATTTACATTCAGATTGCTCATCGCCGGTGTCGTTTGACAGTTCCTCGTCACTTGCCATCTTCTTCAATCACAAATATCCAACACAGCTCAACCAATTGTAAAAT
The DNA here is from genome assembly GCA_963170755.1 of Amphimallon solstitiale. Classification (NCBI taxonomy): domain Eukaryota; kingdom Metazoa; phylum Arthropoda; class Insecta; order Coleoptera; family Scarabaeidae; genus Amphimallon; species Amphimallon solstitiale. Next base: position 47,100,020 of record OY720683.1, on the reverse strand, counting down.
CAAAACTCCGAGTACAACGTCTAAGCGATTATATGTACAAGCACAAACCCCACATGCTCGGGTACACCACTATAACAACGCACTATGATTGCTACTGTAACTGCAAGTTACAACGTGTTTGGCGTCGCTTGTCAGTTGCATAAAGTGGCTGAAAAAGCCGGCAGTGAGATCGTGCACTAACTCGCGCGTGTCTACCTTTTCCTTTTTATTGCGAGGATTTGCTTGCAAAGAAAAGGGAAAGGTTATGAATACTTATTAAAGCAAAACCTTTTCCTTCTACCTTTTCCTTGTGAGCTTTTGCTTTTACTTTTACTTTTACCTTTGAAGGAAATACTTTATTTTTATAAATACGGCCTAATGAAAACATTATCTTCTATAGCATTAATCATCATAGCCTACTGTTTTTATTATTGCATGTTTGTTATCTATGACATAATAAATAATAGAAGTAATAAACGAACAACAACAGGTGCGTACGCGTACATTTAGTAAATATCTATATATAAACCGTTACGTATTTGTGACCACGTACAATAAAATTGTAATTAAACACATCCTACGACGACTTATTTGGGTGCGTCTAATTTATTCAGAACGAAATTTCTCGTATCGTCTTCTTGCATTGTACACAAACGTATACGTGGACATTCACGTAATAATTCCAGTTTGTCTACAGGTGTGATTAGCCTTAAAACTGTGAATTCAGTAGACTCCAAGTCGTTTAGACCGTATATGAACGAAACCGGTGGCAATTGTAAATCATTTAACTATTTTATTGCTTGCTACTTTCGAAAATGTCTGCGCTAAAGTTAATCTTTGAATTGATTTTCGAAATATCTTGAGCAAGTCAGTTCATGGTCAAGATCTGTGGAGAGTTTATGCATATCTGTAAATGTATACAGAGTGATTACGCTGTCTTGCGATGGCACAGTACGGGATATTAACTTTTTTTAATACTTTTCTTTGGATAGTTTCATTTGTTATATATTACATGTAAGCATGTTTCGGCGTAAAAGTTTATATTAGTGCGGTAAAAATTATTTAAAATTTTAATTTATAAGTACGCGGTAAAAATATACCTACTTTCAGAACGTAATTTAGTAGTAAACAAACTGGTTTTTACTATATGTTAAGACATTAGGACTGGCATTTACTAACTGCATCTGTGTGAATTGAAACTTATGCAAGTTGCAATGCTAGCGGCACGGCAGAAGCAAGGGGGTGTGAGTAGGTTGAGCCAGACGATTTTCGGGTTCTGTCAGAGCGCCTCGGTTCTGTCCACAAAGTCTGTCTCATCCGCAATGCGAGTGAAGTCTGCAATAGCCGACCAATTCCGATAGAATTGCATCCTTGCTTGGCTCGGTGAGGATACAATAAAGTGGAAAGAGACGGTTCGAAAAACACCGGTCTTCAAATATACTTCTATAAATTATTTAAATAATTAAGCTTTTTAAAAATATAGTAGTCGGGTATATGGAAACAATTACAAGTTACTTTGGAGAATATTGCATTTTATTTCTGTTTTGTGATTACTAGAATCAAACACAAAATTCACGTCTTTTAGTACTTATTCATCACCATATATGGCTCTATAATCTCTATTAACTCTGCTACTTTTTGCACCATTCCCAACAAATGACATCTGAAGAAGTTCGTAATATACGTTTTTGCAATTAGTACCGTAATCATACCATTTATTTCACTAGTGCTGTAATAGGGTCTATTACAGCACTAGTTGCGTAATAGAAATGGAACATTTAAACAGATTTATTTTAAGTTGGTCACATTGCAACAGAAATGGAGATGTCAATATGACATTTTGTAAGCAAGTTTGAGGTTTTTATATTGAAATTCATTGTAAGATTTGATATCTTTAATTAATCTTTGAAATAGTACAACTATTATAAACATTTATATTATCGTTTGAATTATCTTTCGAAGTGATAGTGATACCGTGTGCAGTAGAAACATTCTGTTGAAAATTATCAAAAATGTGTCAATTTTAAATTAACTTGTCAATTTAAATCTTGTGCCAAACCAATGTGACAACCGCCACAAAATTTCTCTTGATTATCAAATTTTTCTCGTTTTGCTTTTACAAAAAGAGAAATTTTAAAACTAATTGCAAAAAATAGCATAAAAGACACGTTTCATTTGACATTAAAGCACTCATTCAGTTAAGAAACTCGTGGCTCGCCACTCGTTTCTTAAACTCTGAATTCGTACTTTGAAACGTCAAAATGAAACTTGTCCTTTAATATACTATTATCGTATGCGTGTATAAACTTTCTACAATTCATTTTACATGATGCGCACTGAATTTTTCTGGCGAATATGAGACACCTGCGGTGTGTTAATATTTTACACGATATTTCAATGGGCAAACCTTTTTTTTTGAAAATACTTTTTGTATAAGTACTTCATAAATAGTCTTTAACTTTCTAAAAAACATGTCAAGAATGATTATTAAAATGTATTCCCACCCTCTATTGTCTCATATCAAATAGATGAGTGCTTACGATGCTCAACAAACAAAATTTGTGAATAATTGAATTTTATGTTTATATTTGACAGAATTCAACTAATTTCTTGGTAAATTGTTTGACTGAATGTTTTCTAAAAAGAAAACATCAAACTCTAGAAAATATGATGAAATACGCAAAATTTCCTAGGTACTATTTTATAACAAACAAGGAAGATGACCAAAAAAGATATTCAATAAAACAAAAAGTTATAAGTAGTAAGCATAACTTTTTCAGAATTCAAAAATGTTGGTCTTATTTTGAGATTGCGGCTAAAAATTTATAATTTTCGTGTTAAAATCTGTATTTTGAGGTTACATCCATTTTTGACATATCTATCTATATATTTCATATCTAATACAAAAAATTAGTGTGATTACAATGCAGCTACAAAAATTTCTTTACTATTATCAAAAATTTCTTATCTACTCTGACAAATAGAAAAATAGAAAATTTATAGAAACTACAATTTATGTTTTACTGACAGCACGATTTAGAAGCGACAACTGTCAGTTCTTCTTATCTCTTTAACAGAATATAAAAGAACAATATATAAGAATTTATATGTATATAGGTATATAAAGTTTAATTTAATCTACTATGAAATTTAATTTGATACTCATGATCTATACATCTAAATATTTTACATTGATAATAATTTTTCCCCAATTTTATTATATAATTTAATTTAATAACCTTACTGTGTGAATTTTGTGTATTTTGTATGTGAAATGATAATCCACAATATTAGAGAAGGATGAAAATATATATTTGCTAATGTAGAATAACTGTGCATATAGTGATTTTGCTACTAGGGATATGATATTTAGTTTTAATATGTTAATTCATTCTATTAGCTTTCCGATTATAAATTTTTCTGTTGACGTTTTTCTTTAATAAATATAAAACTGTATGCGTTTGCATCACGATTCAGACAAAAGGAAAAACATATTTGACATATGATTTTCTTTTGAGTAGGCTTTTCTTGTTACAGTTTAAATATGCACTATATAATGTAAATTTTCAACCATATAGATTCCACGTTTATACATTGAGTATGTGTTTAAATTGACATCTTAAATAAACATTAATAATCATGAATATGTTTTACTATTGTTAGTTCTTTTTATTATGTCCCTACTAATGGCGTTAACTAAACTTTATATAGAAAATGTATTGTTACTACCAATATGTGTACATCTAACAAAGAAACGAAGTTAGATACAACCAAAATAGCTAATATCATCCTAAAAAATCACATATAATAACTGTGACCAAAATATAAGAATTATTACCTAAACACATGGGACATAAGTATCGCTAAGTACCTGTAAAATCACACCTAATGTGCTAATATTGCTAATGTTTAATCTAAGTAATAACAAATATAACATTATACAGTGCACAGATTTCATGAGCACACGGAACAGCTTAAAACATCGAATGTCGCCGGACTGTCGCGGGGAACAAAGAGTGCGGGCGGCAATGGTTCCACCAATTAGAATTAATATTCACATATGCAGTGAACGAAGCAATTAAGCGCCGCGGTGAACTCGGGCTAGTTTGGATATTAGTTGCGTCTTTGACGAATTGTTTTTGGAATTAATAGGCATGTTATACTGTTATTATAAAGTTATTTAAAGAATGATAAAATTTAAATATGTTTTTAATAAGAATACACATTATATTTAGGAGTACACGTACACATGTGCACTTATCGAGGAACTGCCACTGTATATGTGTAAAATATATGCAACATAACCTCAAAAGACGAGTTTTAAGACGAAATTTTTACAATTTTTAGTTTCGATGTGTAAAATGAGCTATTAAATCACATGTGCAAATACGTATTAGGAACAAAAGTGAAATTTCTATGTTATTCCATCCAGATAATGATAAATTATGTAAAATGAAACTGTTCAATGTAAAGTATTAACCATTCTTTTAAACCATAATGGTGTTGTTATTTCTTAAGTATTAAGTATGAAATAATAAAAATCATACAACATTAAATTTTATTTAAACATGGCGCAGTCAGTAGGACAGGCAAGAAAATATTAGCAGATTTGATGTTAGCGTAAAAGAGTACCTACTTTAAAAAAGTATATTTTTATTCTCATAATTAAAAAAGTTAAAGTTTGTAGACCAGTGTAATTTTATAAACGCAAGAAGAATTAGATACGGTGGGATTTGTCTAAAATAGAAATATATTATTATATTAGGTACTATTGTATATAAACCAATAAGTTTGGAAATGACCGAAGGAATTTGATGGCATGGAAATTACGACATTGTTGGGGATTAAAAAACCAAAATAATGTATGCACCGATCAACTTTATTAGTGTAGAATATCATTTTAGTAGTAGATAATAGTTATTCGGAACAATTTTGTGGTATTTCTTCTTACATAATTTCTTCGAGAAGTGTCCACTTCAATTTCATTTTTCCGTCACTTAGTCCGAAAACCACGTACTAACTCATTCTTCTTCTTAAATTCACTGATGTCATCTGAAGAAATTTCGTCTATTACTTCTACTTTCCAGACTCGGGTGAATTATCTTCACCCTCCTCCTGGGCCGCATATTCTACGCCTCTTAGCCAGTTTGTCAAGAGGACGATGTAGAACAAGATAAACATGAAAGGTGGATGTCGCAAACAATTACTAAAGAACCCCATTTCGCGAAAGTTTTGAAGATTTATTTATTTATATAGATCTATTTTCGATGTTGTTCGGATCATTTTTGCACTGAAAATTTATTACTAAACATTTTAATGACAGAACTGTAGACTGAGCTAGGAATGTGACACAAATGACATCTAATTTATGTGAATGACATTATATCTGTCAAACGAATCTAGAAAATCAACAAGTTTTAATGGAGGCGAGTCTATTAATGATTAAGCAAAATAATTAAGCAAATTAACTTTTTTTCATGTATTGGATTACCAGAGATGTGGAATATAACACAACAACAATAAGGTAGTTTCCTAATTGACAAAACACTTAAGATTATGACAGCTAGAATTAGGTCAATGATAATCCGAAATATGTAAACGAAGCTTTTGTAATATATAGAAATTCAGTCACAAAGAACACTAATAATACTAATGAATTTGCAAGTATTTCCACTGCTCTAACTACATATCTGGTGAGTCTCCATCTGTTAGTAATGCAATACGATTTCTTTTAACAGTAAAGCAGTTGGCTGGCTATAGTCATGGGTGTACAAACTGAGCCAACGCCGACACGCGAGAACCACCAATCCGTAGTAATTAAGTAAATCATACAATAGTAATAATCAGATGATTTTATTGAACGACAAATTAAGGAACATAATTACTGACATACATAATGAAATTGAACACTTTAACTATATGAGATTTATCCTAAACACACACACACACAAGTGACATACATACAGAGTGCGCCACCCTAAAACGAAAGAGATTGAATATCTCGAAGGAGAAATCCTTTGTGAAAAAACGCAAAACCAGTAATTCCCCTCCCCTCCATCACTCTAACCATTACAATGTAAGTAGGGAAAGTACTTAGTATGATACATCACAGAAAAGATATTTTTATGGAGAATTCAGCAACAACTTATCAAATTTAAATATGCGGGCATATTGGATATCTGTATCTGTCAGTTAAGTATGACAAATTGAAAACTAAAGTCATATTTACATAAGTGTACGCCAGTTTATTGCACAGAACTGTACGTCACCAGAATTAATCAAAATCGCCAATCAAGCTACTGCAACACTAATCTCGGCCAAATGGCGTAAAGTGTATGAAATGCGTATGAAAAATGTCGGAAGTGGAGGACAGAACAAAATGTCAACAACTACACCGAAACCGTTTTGTTGACATATTTTGTAAGTTTATCGAAAAAAATTGAAAGGCTACGCATTATGGGCACACTTTTCAATGGTTAAAGCTCAATAAAACTAAATACACAATGTAAATATTGGGAAAAAAACAAATTGTTAGCATTTGTAAAGGGTCAATGTGAAGGCTATAAACCAAAAAAATCTAAGGTATTGAATAAAGAGCAAATTGACAACTTCTTACTTAATGCACCAAACAGAAAATATTTAGCTGCCAAGGTACGTGTGTCAGTGCGCAATACAAAATTTTCGTCAAACCTTCTTTTTAGGTTGCATTAATTTTTGGAATTATCGGTGCATGCCGCTGTGATAAGCTCCTGCATTTGAAAGTATGTAGATGATGTTAAGGACTTAGAAAACTTAGTTTTAGTTGCTATACCTAATACCAAAACAAATAATGCACGTTGTTTTACTATAATCAGTTTAGGAGAGTTTTACATAAATTTGCTGCTCTTCGTCCAAAGGCCACAATCTTGGCCAGATTTTTTATTACATATCAAAATGGAAAATGTCGTATTGTTGTAATGGGTATACACAATACACTTCAAACGTGGCTAAATAAATTGGTTCCCACTTAAATTGCCGGATCCGTCGCAATATACCTGTTATTGTCTTCGACGTACTTCTTCTGGATAACGGTGGAGATATTACTTGTTTAAAAAGACACAGAGGATGGAAATTCACTAATGTTGCTGAAGGTTACCTAGACGAATCTAGATCAAATAAAAGAGCTACAGCAGTGGTTCCCAAACTTATTTTGCCTACTGCCCACTTTGAGAATAAATTATTTTTTAGCGCCCCCATTTTTTCACCTACTCAAAAACCACTATAACTTCAAATTAAATTAATTATTGTGAGCTATATTAGCGGAGATTAAACATTCATTCTAAACGAGACTTTTACTATGGGTTATAGTAAAAGTCTCGTTTAGAATGAATGAGTTAACTTGAGACCTGAGCGTAGTAGGTAGTACACAACGGCGCTCAGGTCTCAAGTTAACTTTTACGGGCTACACCTGCCAATGAGAATGATTATTGAAACGCAACTTTATAGTATTCAGACAAAGTATCTTTTATTCAAAATTCAAAATAAAACAAACATAATCGATTCTAATATAAAAACTAATGTGAAGGATGAATCTGATGCTGTTTAATAAGTTTGTTGATATCAGGTTCCAATTTACTCAAGAACAGCCGCAAGTCACCACGTTCGGTAACATGCAAACGATTTCTCTTTTTAGTAAGCAGCGTTGCTACAGCACTAAATCCACGTTCACACAAATATGACGATGGGAATGCTATCAAGAATCGTTGAATGATTGACCACAATCCAGGGTACAATTGCGGGATCGGTTTTTGTAGCCAAAATTCTTGGTAGCCATTTTTGAACTTGATTTTTATTTCCTCGTTCGTTGTCAATTCTATAAGTTCTTCTTCCAGATGTGGTGATATTGCTGTGTTGACATTTGAAAACGGATCCAACACCCAGTCTGGTATTTCCAAGTTCAAAATATCCTGGTATCGTTCGGTGAAGTCAATGTGGAGCTTTTCCAAATGTTGGCAGTAGGCAAACAAGTCGTCGTTACTGCAGGATACTGATAAATTCGGAAAATTATGAAACTCACGTCTGCCCATATTCTTTTTGTGTAGAAGCAGTTTGGCTGCGAAAGCAGCAACGACATTTTTTGTTTTAATTAAATTTAGTTCATCGCCTTGCAGTTGGAGATTCATGTTGTTGAACAATTTATACAGGTCTGTCATGTAAGCTATATCATTTTTTGATGTAATGAGCTTGTTGCGCAATTCTGTATCTTTAGTTTCCAAAAACTCTATCACAGAGTCAAACAGGTTGTAAAATCGAGTCAGACAATTGCCTCTTGATAGCCAACGAACTTCGGTATGAAACAACAAACGGTTGAAATCTTCGTCATTAGTAACACAAAGCTGATGAAATAATCTATCATTCAAAGAGCAGTTACGGATTTTATTGACTGCTTTGATGACATATTGCAGTGATTGAAATAGTCGTTCACTTAAATTTCTAGCAACCAAATGTTGTCTATGAATAACGCAATGTACAGCAAGGACATCTAGAATTTTATTTTTTACGTACGCTATGAAGCCTTTATGGCACCCTGTCATAGCCGGAGCGCCATCCGTAGCAACTGATATAATATTTTTCAAGGGAATCTCTTTCTCATCACAAAACTTTTCCAATGTATTGAATATGGTTTCGCCTTTTGTATCGGTCTCTAAATTTCTAGCAAACAATAGTTCTTCACATATTTTCTCATCTTTAATAAACCTCACGTAAGACAGCAACAATGCTTCATTAGTTGGTAAAGTGGACTCATCGAGCTGAATTGAGAATTGACTAGTCCTCAGATGATTGCACAATGATTCTTCTATGTTTCCGGCCATTTCATCAATTCGTCTTTGCACAGAATTATTACTCAAAGGAATTTTTCCGATAATATCTGCGGCCGGTTTATGAAGCACAGTAGTTATTACTTCCTTTATTGCTGGCAAAATTAACACTTCTCCGATGTTGTGTGGTTTGCCTTTTTGAGCAATTAACAAAGAGATGTTGTACGAAGCTCGAAGTCCGTCGTCATCTTGCTTAGCAGCCGCCGAAAAGAGTTTTGCTACACTTGGCCGAGTATTATGCTTCTTCTCTAGGTCTTGAAAATATGCTACATTCTTGTCTTTCTTATCTGGATGCATTTTATTCAAATGATCTTGAAGTCTTGAAGGCTTCATTGCTTCATTCGAAAATGTTTTTAGGCATAGAAGGCACAAAGGCGACGATGGGTTTGTAGGATTTTCAATGAATCCGAATTTAATATATTCCGCACAGTATTTCCGTCTCTTCTTTTTTACTTCCGACATTGTTTTGTTTTGAGAAATACGTAAGTATAAGTGTTGAACTTAAGTACTGCTTATCTATTACGCGCGAAACCGCAAATGAAAATAAAATAAATATTACGTTGTTTATATAGGATTGCATAAGCAGCACGCACCGACAGGAATAAGACAAACATGCATAAACTCGTTTATCTCATTCGACGCTCAATCGTACTCAACAAGTAAGAACAAGTATTCTATGAACCAGCCGATTGATACAGTTGCCTTTTTATTTGTTTGTTTGTGTCTCTTTTCGTTTCGAAACGGAGCGACCGATTGATATGTTTTTTATTTTATTTATTCAATAAAACAGGACAGATATATGAACTACTCGGAGAGAAATATCGAACCGAGTTGGTTTGAGCAATCTCTTAATTAATATTAGTTGATGTTCACAAGCTGTAGTCGAGAGTAGGGATGGGACATCGGTGGGTAAACATCGATATCAAACATCGATGTTAACATCGTTGATCAACATCGATGGTTGCAAAATTCGACTACCAAACATCGATGTTTTTAAACATCGATAATTATATTTATAGATTTATTTTTTGGTAGTTTAACAAAAACTTTATTATAACTTAATTAATTTACGTCCTTAACAAAATGATATAAAAGATATCACTATTCAAAAAAAATAATAAAAGAAATATATACATTTATAATATGTAGTTAACTTTAGAAACTACTCAAAAAAAACTATATAAAAAAACAATATTATGCAATTACGCATGAAACAACCACATGACTTAAATCGTCTGATACTTAAAAAATATATACATTTACGTGTATCAAAGCTTTTTAAGAGAACGATTTTTATTTGGGATTTTATAGTCTTGCATTTTTTTTTGACTACGCTGGCAAATACCGAGATACATATGGATATGGTTTTATATTTCTGATGTGTCATCTTGCATTTAATACGTGTATCGTCGTGTATGATTGTACGCACTAGGGAATTTCCCGAAGAAGTATACATCGGTAATGTCTATCTCCCTTCTTTTTCTATGAAAATACGTTTACCTCCTTCACTTATTCTGCATGCATACATAATTTAACTTTTATTCTGCACATTAAAAGTACTATAAATTTATGTATTTAATTATATATTATTTAAATATTTATACTGAGTAATATTTAAAAGAGCCTAAAATGAAATATTCGAATTTATATGATATAGCACTGTGTAATTTAAATACTTCTTTTATTCGTAGACAATTTTACATCCTCGTAGCCTGTATGTGAGCTGTTAATTTGGAAACATTTTTGTATTTGTCAACAGAGGACGCTGTTTTATTTTGTGATTAGTGCAAATACATTTTGTCAAGCTTAAAAGTTCGATGTTCACTATATTTCTTCTAACATCGATAGTTTAACGATAAATCTAAATTGCAAACATCGATGCAAAAACATCGAACATCGATCCTAAAATATCGATGTTCAATGAACATCGATGTTTATCGCCCATCCCTAGTCGAGAGTCGAGAGCTCAGTCGGTGTCTAAGAGTCCTCCTAGATTCTAGATGAAATTACAAATCGCCCCCTAAGCCTTTACACAACGCCCCCATTTTTTTTCTGGGTCTCTTACCGCCCCCCTTTAGACCTGCAGCGCCCACAAGGGGGCGTTATCGCCCACTTTGGGAACCTATGAGCTACAGCAACGAAAATATTGAATCCAACCTTCTACTACACCTACTACTATCAACACTAACACTGAAATGGACAAAACCGACATCAATATACGAATTTTTTCTGTTAATAATTAATAAAAGATACAAAAAGAAAACACTTTTAAGCAATTATAATGCACGATATATTTAAATGTGTAGCTCACAAGAACGGTAGAAATCGTTTGATGAAAAAATAGTATACATCACACAGATTAGAAAGTTTTTTGAATTTCGCCCAATTTGCACTGTCTCGACTTACGATTCGACAGCAAACTACGGGGCATTAAAAGAAGTTAATCAGAAAAATATTAAAGTTTTCTTCACAAACTACGAAAATAAAGCCACTAATTTCAAAATTTGCCGCCATTTCATTTAGTACTTGAAACCTACAGGAGATGAGTCGCATAAGGTTAAAATATATAGAATTTAGTTGCCCATTTACTATGTATAAATTATCTATGTAGCTGCTAACTGACTGTACAATGCTAAGAGAGGCGTCGTCAGCAGAACATACGCTTATAGAGTGTGAGAATTTGGAGTAAAAATGGTACTGGTCTTTGATTACCAATTTATCAATCCAAAACGCCTGGCAACTACATCGTAAAAAAGGCGAGAAGTGAACTAACCTACAAACTAACCTAGTTTTAAGAGGATTATAGCAACAAGTTTATTGACTCAAAACAAAAAAAAATATTTATTAGGAAGCGATTAGACCGACTGACCCATCTAGTTATTCCACAGTTCAACCAAACTCGGTGCGCGTTGTGTCATCAAAAAAACACTACTATAGACCATCTCAACCTTAGTATTTCAGTATGTGTCTTATGGAAAGAGAAAACATAGTTGTCAGTTCGACAATGATAACTCATTATAATGACAAATTTTAAATACTTGTTGGATAGGATATTATTATTATATTATAATATTAATTTGACACTTGACAGGATGGTTATGTTGTGATACTTACACCACACCGATAATACCAATCACAAACATAATAAACCGAACTGACAACATTGCCTTGAAATAAAAAAAGACAGTTTATTACAAATTGCTTACGGTAGTAAAAGAGACTGTACTGAATACTAAGGTTGAAACGATCTATAGGTGCTCAAAATATTCATTGGAGTTCACACAATGTGTTTTCTTGTGTATCAATGAAACGATCTATAGGTGCTCAAAATATTCATTGGAGTTCACACAATGTGTTTTCTTGTGTATCACACAAAATGACGGCCATCTTACAAATTGCTTACGGTAGTAAAAGAGACTGTACTGAATACTAAGGTTGAAACGATCTATAGGTGCTCAAAATATTCATTGGAGTTCACACAATGTGTTTTCTTGTGTATCACACAAAATGACGGCCATCTTACTTTAGCACAAAATTAATAAGTTTCATAATTAATACAAACCGTTTATCTGGTCTTACTAAAGAGACTTAACAAGAAATAATATTTCTGAAATGTCCAAAAAAAGTTTTAGGTATATTTGGGTTAACACGCAATTACGACGAATTAGTAACTGGATATCGATTAAAAAAAATCTAACGGTCATATTTTTTATTATTCTACGAAGAAACTCTAATTATTTATTTAAATACACAACTGTCTCGATCCTTGAGAAAGTTCAAGTGAATTTACTTGATATTCCGAATTCTATATCAAGCTATGTATGACATTGAAATTGATATCTACCTGACCGATATGGTTTGTATTAAGTATTAAAGAACTGAGAACTCATCAAGCCGGAGATTCAATTACTGTAATATAACATGGTATTACTTGTGCATTATTAAATATAGATGACGGGTTCATGTTCTAACGATTACCTTTATTGTAAGCAGGTAGGTAAAAAAAAGTAGCATTCTGACTATGTACCGGAAGAAGGTAGAAATTTTTATCACGCAAGTGAAAGGTCAATACACTCTACAAAGTTTATAATTTATTAGAAAAGTTCGGGTAAGCTACGTATTGCGCTTTTTCATGTAGCATTCTTTAAATAATAAAAGAAGAGGTGGAATTTTAAAACATACATATGTAGTTCCAATTACTTATCTAAGAAGAAAAACAAGTGATTTTCCTCTAATAATTGAAAGATTTTAAAACAAAGTAATAGTATAAATATGGTTAATTATATTGATTCTTGATTGATTTCTAAAAAGAAATTCTTGGTGTAATATGAAACCAATTTTATTAATTCCGTTAGTGATGATTACTCATGATGTACGAGGTGTGATCAAATTGAAACGATAATTTTGAATTTTCTGAAAAAGTATTTATTTAATCTACAATGTTTAGACCATCCCTATAAAAATAGTCTCCTGTTATATTATAGACTTTTGCCAACGTAGTTTCCAGTTTGAGAAGCATTGGTAAGAACGCCTCTTTAGTTATCGCTTTGAACTCGATTTGCGTTTTATCTTTATTTTATCTAATGTTGAAAAACGTTGTCCTTTTTAATTTAGGAAATAGGAAAAAGTCACAGGGGCATGTCCGGAGAATAGAGTGGATGTGGCAACGCAACAGTGTTGTGTTTTGCCAAAAACTGTTGGATAAGCAAAGAGGTGTGTGCGCCGGTGCATTGTTGTGGTGCAAAATCCACGAATTTTTCTTCAAAGTTCGGGTCTATTTTTTAGGACTAACTCGAATCACGCAAATTGCACAAAACTTGTAAGTAATACCAAAGAATATTACCTTACGGTAAAGAAGCGACACTCTGATATCATTTTCAAAACGCTCCAATGCGCATGTATATTCTCAAAATGGCCGTTAACTGTTGCTAGACGTCAGCTGTTTGTTTTGTGCGGTATAAACAAATTATAGTAGCGTTTTTTGAAGTAAATTGAAAATTTGTTGACTTGTTAATGTATTGATCATTAGTTAGTTGTGGTGGAAAATCTTGAAAATGTAAGCTTTTTTTACTTTCCGGGAGATATAAACAGGTAAACATTAATATCTTTTTTGTAATATTCTTTTGGAAATTATGGAATTAGTTTTTTCGTACAAAGAATTGCACTAATGTACATACCTATTTAAAATTTATTACAATATTTTTCTTTTTATCAGGCGTTTTGAATGGATTCAAACCTGCAGTCGTCCAGATTTAATAGGGAAAGACGAATAGTTTTTAAAACAAACAAGAGTATGCACGAAACATTTTGAAGCACATATGTTTCTGAATGATTTGAAGAATCGACTACAATGCCATGCAAAACCAACACAGTACTTACCAGCAGATGAAAATGTCCGCCCATTGTAAGTTTAAAATGAAGACTCACTATTCATCGAATTGCATTTTTTTTGTTAATAGACTAACAGAGGAAGCAAATCCTGAGACCTACCTTGCTCATTCTGGTCTAGTTCACCGTAAGTTTAAGATCAAACTTATCCTTCATACAAGAATTGTATCGTTTTTTGTTTATAGAGTAACTACGAGAGGAAGTCCTGTGGCTACTCAAACACATAAAAAGTTGTCTTTCAGTACACCCCGAAGAAGAAAGTTAAGGTTTGAACAGAAAATTAAATTATGTTTGCGGATATTTTATGAAAAAGTGTTTGGATAAACATACATGTAATAAATGTTCACAATATGGTAGGTACATTAAGGAATTAAGTGCAAGCACAATTATGTGCCATTTAAATGCCTAGGAAACCAAAGAAAAATCAACATTTTGCAATTTATGTATACCTACCTTGGATTTTGTAGAGTATATCAGAGAAATTGTGTTTGGTGCAACATTTTTAAACCTTTACAATTACAGATAATGTTGGATTAAATTTCATTAAAGTGCTTGAACAAATTCCTTTTTGAATGCCATGTGAAGACTTCCCCAGGTTGTACTTAATGAAATTATTTTGTAAGTTAAAATTTTTTTATACTCTCAAAAGAGCTAATGCAGATTTTAAAAGAACACCTGGGAAGTCGACAAAAATAATTACTATTTCTAGTTTGTAGTTGTAGTTATTTTTATATCAAATTATTTTATTATATATAATTGGAAATAAATATATTAGTTTGTTTATGAATTATATTATTAAAGAATTCTGTTTATTACTTGTAAATTTTGTCTCTTAATTGTCCTCTTCAAAACATTCCAAACAAAATATTTACAAAAGTATTATTTGGATATCCACGTATAATAATTGCGAATAACTACTGTTTAAATATGATAATAATTTATTTTGGCAATATTCGAGAGTTCTACGCCAATGGACTGAAAGGCGCGCCACTGAATTAGTAGTTTCAAAATGGCCGAAGGTCGTTGAAAAGTAAACTGAGTTTTCTTATGGAGTGTCGCTTCTTTACCGTAAGGGTAATATTCTTTGGTAATACTCCTTGTTTACTGTACGGCCGGTCGGTAAAAATTTGTGATGAACTATTTCATCGTAGTCGAAGAAGACAGTATTTACAATAAATTTTAGTGGCTGCTATTTAGAGGATTTACTGTGCCTATATGTACTTAAATTTTTATTTATAAATTTCTGAAGATCTATTTTCGTTTTGAAAACCACGCAATCAATACACGATAAGAAACACATTGTGAGCTTGTTTTGTTTGAAAACATAACGAAATGTGTTGTTATGTTGTGTCATTGCAAATATATTGATATGAGGTGCTTTCTTTCGACCAAATGATTACTAATCCAACGAAATTAATATGATCGCGGTTTCAAAATCTGAAACCGAAACATATAAAGTTGAAAGAACTATAGGAATGGCTCGATTCACACTGTGATGCAGTTCACGGTTCATTCTCGCTCTGGTCTCGGTCCGTTCCCGCTCCGGTCAAATATTCTTAAACAAGAAAGAATCAGAGAATTCCAGAGATATAGAGAGGGGAGACTGCGCTTACAAATGCGTCGAAGATAGAATGATTGCAAATGATGATGTGCGCCATTTTGACCCAGGGTTGTTAGGCATTCTTGAAAGAAAGAATTTTCAAACAAAAAATGAGAAAGGAATGTGGAAAGAAACGTTCGAGTAATTGGTTTATGCATTTAAACCGCAGAGTAATCGCGTTTTGCTTATTTTATCAAGCATTTATTTATAATATTTTACATAGTTTATTGTTTCTTATTAACATTATTAAAAAATAGTCCTTTTTAGAAGGCGCAAGTAAAATATTCCCTTTATGAAGGTATTTTGTCACTTTCATTAGCTTTCTTTTTGTAATCGCTAATATTTTATAGTATGGTGGTAGCGCTTTACTGGGTCCCTCAAAAAATCGTAAAGGAAAACGTATAAGGTTTGGACAAAGGCAAATGGCTTATAATGTGTATATTTTAAGCATAAATATATAGTATGTCTAAAACAACTACTACCAATCAAACAGCAGACAAAGTGGGTAGTAGTAAGAATATTAAGGAAAAACAATAACTTGGATGAAGCATAAAAAAATCATTTGGACGACATCTGCTTTCATTTTTCTTGAGGAATGAATTACCAAATTGTAGAAAAATGTGAGTTAGTATATATGTACAGATTCTGTGAGTTATCGTTTACATTATATATGATATTTTGATTCTAAGTTATTAATACCAATGGTGGCTTATGGCCAATAAAACGAACATGTCAAAGGAAAGGTTGAATAACTTTTACCAAGAGGAATTTTTGCTAATAGCAGTATACTAAAATCTGAATGAATGGAGCTTGCATAAAAACAACCTTCATTTACCTTTATATGGTGTTAATGAAATAGTATGGAAAAAAGGTTGTTCTGCTTTGCGTTTACCTCCATATCACTGTAATTTAAACATCGAACTCGTATGGGTTCAAGTTGAACATCATGTCACTGCCAATAACAATTCATTTAAATTAGACACAGTCCAGAATTTGTTGTTAGGATTAAACATGGTTGATGCTGATTTCATCATGTCATGACGGAAGAAGAAAAAGTGTATGGTACTGAAATATTGTTGACAATATCCGATCTTGAAAACATGTAATTTTAATGATCAACATTCATGTTTTGACATTAAGTTGGTGCAAATAACAGTAGTGTACCTAAAATTGCAAGAGTTAATTTTAGTTTTTTCTTAACTTATTTTAATAACAATTAGAAATGTACTTTTTATTATCTTCAAGCTTTCTGTTATTTAGTGTAATGTTTGGTGAAATAAAAATACTTGTTCATGTTTACAAGTTTTTATTAATAACAATATGGAATGATGCTTATTGCTTTTATTATAGATATTATATTTATTAAAGATATTTCTTTTGAGGTATTAAACACTTTATTTTTACACTGCAATTAAATACTGCATATATCCATATACAATAGCTGCAATAATCTACAACAATAAAATAAGAAAGTACAAAATATTAATTGCAACACAGGTAAGAGTTTAGATTTTTCATAGTTCGTGTTGTGCTATAAAGCATCTTTCTTGATTTTGCTTGACTTCTTTTCCAAGCTTCATATTTTTTTTTATATTTACCACGAGATACCATAAACATAAATTGATTTTGTTTTACATAATATTTCTTAAATATAATATAAAAACACGCAAAATTATGAAAAGTCTTTGTCAACTTTGTCTTTTTTTCCTGCACCTCGTGTCAGAACAAGTCTCATAACCAGAAAACATTCTGAAAAAAGTGTGCTATTATATACCTAATCTGATAATCATTTTAATTTTGTAATTTATTACATTTTAGTGCTCTCAATTTCCTATCTCATCTTGGTCTAATGGAATCATCCGATCAAGCTCTTCATGTGTTCCTGCTAACGATTCATCAGTGAGATTTTGTCCACTAACACCAGCAAAACTAATACTTGATACTTCATCTACAGCAGATGTTTCCAGTATTATTTTCAAAGATGCTACAGTATTGTTACACAATCGAAATCGCTGGTGTTCCATTGGCACATAATCTTCATCTCTGAAATGTTCTGAACAAACATATTTATTCTCTGACCATAGCCAATCAGTTGCTATATTCAAAGCTTTCAAGCATATCGGTAACAAGCCACCTTCTGAAAATCTGAAATAATTTTGATATTTCAAGAAATTTAAAATGATCATGCCATCAAACCTGTGAAAACTTTATCCTTCAGGTTTAAACCTCTTAATATTGGGACAGCTTTTAGCACTGCACGACATGTTTATATGGATATTTATGTATTTAATATCTAAAAGATTTATACAATAATGAAACCACACACTTGAGCACATGAAACAAATATTACTTCCACAGCTACTTCTTCCACACGATTCACCAGAAACAAGTATGTTCGAGAACTACATTTAAAGGTCAAAAACAAGAAGACAATAGTTTAGTAATACACCACAAAAACAAACATAACCTAGATGAACATAAACAAAACCACTCATGACATACCTGGGTCAAAATGGCGGCGATCATTGCGTCGCGTAAAAATTAGATGCGCAGTGGTTCAAGAGCATTCTCCCCTCTCTATATCTCTGGAGAATTCTCACTATCGTATCGTATCACTCTAGTTTCGATCCGATATCGCGCCGGTACCGGTTCGTCGAAGAGAATATTTGACTGAACGAGATCGGACCTGTCATGACTTGTACCGACAGTGTGAATACTGAATACGCTTTTGCTTCAACTCCAGTCTTTCATCGGTCGTGCAGCGAGACGTTACATTATTTTTTTATTATTATGGCTAGTAATAAATTGTGGAATTATTTGTGCGTGTAATTTATAACATTTGATTATAAATAATTACACTATAATTATTTTTGCCAACTTTTCTATAAGCGTTTTTTTTGAGAAAAATGTGTATATGGTAAAATTGGCGAAAATTTTAAAAGAATGTTCAGAACATTTCAGAGATGAAGATTATGTGCCAATGGAACACCAGCGATTTCGATTGACATGTTCGTTTTATTGGCCATAAGCCACCATTGGTATTAATAACTTAGAATCAAAATATCATATATAATGTAAACGATAACTCACAGAATCTGTACATATATATTAACTCACATTTTTCTACAATTTGGTAATTCATTCCTCAAGAAAAATGAAAGCACATGTCGTCCAAATGATTTTTTTATGCTTCATCCAAGTTGTTGTTTTTCCTTAATATTCTTACTACTACCCACTTTGTCTGCTGTTTGATTGGCAGTAGTTGTTTTAGACATACTACATATTCATGCTTAAAATAGACACATTATAAGCGATTTGTCTTTGTCCAAACCTTATACGTTTTCCTTTACGATTTTTTGAAGGACCCAGTAAAGCGCTACCACGTTTTGGCAGTGTACGTACATAGACAAGACTGACTCGTTTATTATCGGTAATACTCCCAAATGCCGAGTATATCACCGATAATAAACGAATAAGTCTTGTCTATACGTGCACAGCCAAAACGTACTCACCAGCCGGCACTGCTTTTTACGCCGTTTCATTACCGTCGATGAAACCTGGATCCACTATTACACTCCGGAAACCAAAGAACAATCAAAACAATGGACAAATAAAAGGTTTTCCGCCACCAAAGAAGGCAAAAACGGTTTTGTCAGCAGGAATGGTTATGGTAGCTGTTTTCTGGGATTCTCATGGGAATATAATAATAATAATAATAATAATAATAATAATAATAATAATAATAATAATAATAATAATAAATTTATTAATTCTGTGCAGTGCATAAAATGCGTAGAACACGTCAAAAAAAATATAAAAAAGTGTATAAACAATACAATAAAAGTATGTGAAAACATATTAAAATTTAAAATTATAAAAGTCGTTGATTGTATAAATCACATTCTCGGATAATATGCGATGGAACTGCTGCTTAAAAAGTTTCGGGGTTAAATTTCTGAGAGATAAAGGTAGATGATTATACACTTTAATCATTTGTGAAGTGGCACCTTTTAACACTGAAGTCCTAGTAGTCTGAGGCAACACTAGCTGACAGTTTTTGCGACCGCGCGTGTTGTAACTATGTTCAATTTTATAATTCATTAGAAGTTCATAGTTCTCCTTAGCGAAACAGGCGCACTCATATATATATATATACCCGGCAGGGTAAGTATAGAAAAGTTCCTAAATGTATCTCTACATGATGCGTTCCTTGTCAGGCGGAAAATACTCCGTATGCAAGATTTTTGAAGGACAAAAATTCGTGATGCATCCACCGAGTTCCCCCAGAAGATGATGCCATATCGGAGCCTCGAATGAACGTATGCATAATATGCCGATAGGCTGGCGTGCACATCAACGTATTGAGACACAACTCGTAGAGCATAGTTGAAAGACGAAACTTAGATGCCAAACAGGAGACGTGTGATTTCCAATTAAGCTGTGAGTCCACTTCCAACCCTAAGAAAGTTGCTTTTTCCATCCCAGTAAGTATAGTGTTGTTATATGTTATTTCTATTGTTTGTTTAAAATGGCTGAAAAGTACAATTGATGTTTTCTGCATATTAAGTGACATACTGTTTGTTTTGAACCATTCTTCAAAACTGGACAGAGTTAGTTGGATATCTCTTTGCAAGTCTACGTTATTTTTTATTATTACGGATGTGTCATCCGCATAGAGTATGGTATTGTGTTTGACTAGAGTAGGAAGTTCGTTAACATACAAAAGGAATAAGAGCGGGCCGAGTATTGAGCCTTGTGGTATTCCACGTTCAATGTCCCGCCAATCTGAATAGATGATGTTGCCTTCTCCATCCACAGAGGATATCCTTTGTTTACGACCTGTCAGATAGGATTTAATCAATTTCAAACACGTTCCACGTATACCCATAAATTGCAGTTTCTTGTAGAGCTTTCCGTAATTTACGCTGTCGAAAGCTTTCGAAAGGTCTATGAACATTCCCACCGCATATCCATGGTCATTTATTCCATCATAGCCTGGTAAATAGCTCGTATGGTGGATCTACCCCGCACAAAACCATTTTGCATTGTGTGTAATATATTGTGTCTCTCAACAAACTTGTATATTCTCTTGTAAATCACCTTCTCATATATCTTTGCTATGTTTGAAAGTATCGATATAGGTCGGTAGTTTCCTATGTCATTTTTATTGCCCTTCTTATGTATTAAGGTAACCGTCGACCATTTAAGCATATCTGGGAAACTGCCTGTTTCTAATGTATAATTTATGAGGAAACTTATAGGTTCGGCTAGTTCAGAAGCACAAGATTTTAGCAGTTCAACAGGAACGCCATCATGTCCCACGGCACAGGTGTTCTTTAATGAGTGAATAATATCCAAGATTTCGTTCGGTGTTGTAGGAAAAAGAAATATGGTTTTGTCTATGCTGGTAAGTAGATGAGTATGCAGTTCGTTATCATTATCTGCGACTTCGCATATCCTAATCAAAAGGCCATTGACATACGCTAACGTTGCTTCGTCATTTTGTAAATCACTCTGTAGGTCACCCACACAAAAACTGCTCTGAGCATTTTTGCCTGTGAAACCCCTGACTACTTGCCAGGTTGCCTGGGTTTTGTTTGTAGAGGTTGCTATAAAGTTTGAATAAAAGCATTTTCTTGCATCACGTATTTCTTTTTGTAGTGTTTTGGAATAGTTCTGGTATACATGATATTCAATTCCATTGTTTAGAGCGTCCTCGTAAAGAATTCGCTTCTGTTTACATTTCTGCTTTAATTCCGGTGTTATCCAACGGTTTGCAGCGTTGTCGCTCTTTTTTCTATATTTTTTCAAGGGGCAAGTTGTACTCATTAGGCTTTGCAGCATTTCATTAAATAACTCATAGTCATAGATATCTCGCCACTGCATACTTGCCAATATTTCCCTTAATTCGAGGAGATTATTTTCTGTAAATAGCCTTTTTTCATGGAACACCCCATTTTTGAGTATTTTTCCTTGGAAGCTTAGACTTTGTGCCAGATGATCCGACAAGGCAGAATGAATCACGCAACTCTCGTATTGAACCACACTTGTAAAAATGTTATCTATACACGTAGAAGAACTATTCGTAATCCTTGTTGGTTCAAAAATAGTTTGATGCAGATTGTAACTCTTCATCAGATCCAATAAACGTCTGCTAATTGCACTAGTGGTATCCAAAAGATTTACATTAAAATCTCCTGTAAGAACCACATCATATGTACTTTTCCTCGTTGTTATATATTCTAAAGTATCTTCTAGAATGTCAAAAAACTCTTCTATATCACCAGCGGGGGATCTATACACATTTATTATTATAATTTTTTGCATACCAAGTTCAATACTGCTACATTCAAAAATTAATTCTTTACTTTTTTGTTTTAGACAAAGCAGTTCCGTATAAGGAATACCCTTCCTCAGAAGAATGCAAGAGCCGCCATGTATTTTGAGCGATCGAGTGTAGCAAGAAGCCATCTCATAATCGTGTATGTGTACTGACAGCACCTGATTAATGTGAAGCCAGTGTTCTGTGAGGCTTACAACGCTTGGTTTAAGATCATTTAAAAATATATGCAAGGTATCCATTTTATTGTAGACACTCTGTATATTTTGGTGGATAATAGAAAACTTATTAGTGTTTTCAGCACAATTGCGACCAATATCATAATTTATAGACTGTATGTTTACATTTAATAAACTGTGCAGAAAAGGAAGCTGGTTTTCGAAAAAAGCTAAATCTTTTTACTGATATGTTTTTTGGCCATATTTCTGGGTTTTGAATCTCTGGTAAAATATCGTATTTAAATCCTACCTTGAAAGATTTGTTTTTACTAAGATTCTCCGCATGTTTTGGTATTTCTTCAACGGTAAATGTTTCATTCGGAAATTTATTTGTTAAGAAATGTTTTACGTCGCTATCCGCTCTAGACCGATTTACATTTCCCACATATAGCCATGCTCTTCTCTCAGCCGCTAAAAAGTTGCTACCGCGTGCATCGCCGGTACCTTTTATTATTGATTTTGTTTTCGTTATTTCTTCCTCAGTTTTTACTCGTTCCACTTTTTCTTTATGGTCGTTTTTCTTGTTATCAGTCCGGTTTATATTCGTCACCTCGTTGACCTTGGGCCCCTCTGCTTTTGCCAACGTTTTCACTTGTTTGTCGTTTCCCTTTGTTCCATTCAAAGCCTCACTATCACTTTTTACTATTCGTGCTTTTTTTTCCAACAATTCTATCCTATTACTTTGTTTTTTAATTGTCTCCGTTTGAATTTTTATCAATTTAAATAACTCGTCCATTCTATTCAAAATGTGTGTCCATTTTTCACTGTCGGTTTCCACATTTACAACACTGTTCACTGATCTACTGTTGGTTCCTCTGGTGTTATGTGCCATTATGAAATGACTGTTGTAATTAGTGATATCTTACTTATAAAAATCTGAAGCGATGTGTATGCTACGACGGCCGACACTCAACTGTCGGCCGTCGTAGGAATATATTGGTCGAATAGTTAGAAAAGGGGAAAACAATAAATGAGGAGTATTATGCCAATTTGTTGCATCAATTAAGCGACATAATCAAAGAGAATCGCCCTCATTTGGGAAAGAAAAAAGTGCTTTTCCATCAGAATAACCAACCTGCCCACAAGTCTGCAATTGCAATGGCAAATATTCATGAATTAGGATTTGAATTAGTGCCTCATTCGCTCTATTCCTCAGATTTGGCTGCCAGCTACTACCACCTCTATCCAAACCTGAGAAAATGGCTCGACGGTAAGAGATTTTCGTCTAATTCCGAGGTAATCATTGCTGTAAATAGTTATTTCGAGGATTTGGATTCATCGACCTACAATGACGACAATACAAATTTGAAACATCGTTGGAATAAGTGTGTTAAGCGAACATGATACTATATTGAAAAATAAAATATATTTGTCATATTTTCTTTGCTAGGCCACGTACCACCCTCGTATGTTCTGTATCAAAGGCTAAAACACTCATAATTATGTTACCAGAACGCTCTGTATTCCAGAATGTTCCAGAGTGTTTAAAAGAAGTGTTTCATGAAAAAGCCACTGTAATTATTGACTGCTTTGAAGTTTTGATTGGAAAACCAGATAATTATTTAACTCGATAACAGGGCTGGACTAATCATAAGCACCAAAATACGATAAAAATTTTAATAGTAATAACTCCTCATGGGTATACTCATACGTAATTCTTGCAACAACATTAATCCAGGATATGTTGTTTTATAAGATGGAGGATTTTTTGTAATGGAACGTCTAAAAATTGTTCCATATATACCCAGCTGATGATATTAAGGTATGTACTAACTATTGCTTGTATAATAATTAAAACAAATATTTGGATAAATAACTCTAATTAATCAATATTCTGATTATTTTGTTCGATTTTTAAATTTAAGGAAAAATTGTGTAAGTATTTTAACCTTAATATATCAATGCAGCGATTCTTATTCCCGGTACCACGTATGCGTATAGATGGGAAGTTACTGTTGGTTCCTCTGGTGTTATGTGCCATTATGAAATGACTGTTGTAATTAGTGATATCTTACTTATAAAAATCTTAAGCGATGTGTATGCTACGACGGCCGACACTCAACTGTCGGCCGTCGTAGGAATATATTGGTCGAATAGTTAGAAAAGGGGAAAACAATAAATGAGGAGTATTATGCCAATTTGTTGCATCAATTAAGCGACATAATCAAAGAGAATCGCCCTCATTTGGGAAAGAAAAAAGTGCTTTTCCATCAGAATAACCAACCTGCCCACAAGTCTGCAATTGCAATGGCAAATATTCATGAATTAGGATTTGAATTAGTGCCTCATTCGCTCTATTCCTCAGATTTGGCTGCCAGCTACTACCACCTGTATCCAAACCTGAGAAAATGGCTCGACGGTAAGAGATTTTCGTCTAATTCCGAGGTAATCATTGCTGTAAATAGTTATTTCGAGGATTTGGATTCATCGACCTACAATGACGACAATACAAATTTGAAACATCATTGGAATAAGTGTGTTAAGCGAACATGATACTATATTGAAAAATAAAATATATTTGTCATATTTTCTTTGCTAGGCCACGTACCACCCTCGTATGTTCTGTATCAAAGGCTAAAACACTCATAATTATGTTACCAGAACGCTCTGTATTCCAGAATATTCCAGTGTGTTTAAAAGAAGTGTTTCATGAAAAAGCCACTGTAATTATTGACTGCTTTGAAGTTTTGATTGGAAAACCAGATAATTATTTAACTCGATAACAGGGCTGGACTAATCATAAGCACCAAAATACGATAAAAATTTTAATAGTAATAACTCCTCATGGGTATACTCATACGTAATTCTTGCAACAACATTAATCCAGGATATGTTGTTTTATAAGATGGAGGATTTTTTGTAATGGAACGTCTAAAAATTGTTCCATATATACCCAGCTGATGATATTAAGGTATGTACTAACTATTGCTTGTATAATAATTAAAACAAATATTTGGATAAATAACTCTAATTAAACAATATTCTGATTATTTTGTTCGATTTTTAAATTTAAGGAAAAATTGTGTAAGTATTTTAACCTTAATATATCAATGCAGCGATTCTTATTCCCGGTACCACGTATGCGTATAGATGGGAAGTAAAAATGATAAGCTATTGCAAATCTCGTTCATTGTCTGTATAATTAATAAAACAATAAACAGAATAAAAAAAAACAATTCAAAAATGGAAACACATTGCTACTTATCATATAAATTTATTATAAAAATTGGATATTATTTAGGATTTAGGCTAGCAAATAATGCATTTTATACTTCCTCTTAGCACTTTTTTTTTTAAATTGGTAAGTTCACTTTTTCCTTCTTTTTTTTTTTGTTGAAAACAACCATCGCCGGGGAGTTATCTTTTTATTATGTGGAGACATTCTCGTTTTTCTTTTATTACCGGCTTCTTATTTTGTATTGTCGTTAAAAATGGGACTATTGGAGCTACCAATTTTTTTAAAGTATCAATTTGTTCCATGCATGAGTGGCGTAGATAAGGCGCCCGCAGAACCCGCAATGCGGGGAGGGGGGGGGCATAAATTCAGGGCCCCGCACTAGTAATGAAATTTACAAAACTATTTCTGTTTTATCCTTCATGTATAAAAAATGTGTATGTTATTTTATATGTACTTGTTTTCTAGTATTAAAAATTATAACAGTACGTGCATTTGTATTTTTTACTCTGATAACGTTCGTCCAGTTTTATTTTTTTATTGTTCGTATTTCTCTTTCAGTTCCAAGAAAATATCACATCTAGTATTGACAATTTGCTCTTTCTTAAAAAGAAATGAAATATCTCTACTTATATAGAAACCCACAGTATGACTACATTTTCTGCCTTAACACAGGTCCATATAAAAAAAGGTTCATGTTTTTACCTAACTTTTGGCCTGCACAGTCATACAGTTTTACAACAGATGTCACAAATGCTTTCTAACAAGTAGGTAATATATAGTCCGTATAAAATACCATGCTTTTATGAGCTAACAAAAATTGCAAATTCATTAGAGACAGACAACGATAATAATTTTGCATTTTACATGTACTATGAAGTTATATGACTATGTTATGCATATAGATTGTAGGTACATACACTAATACATAAAACTTGAAATTACGAAATTATGAAAAGGCACGTTTATTTCATAAAACTGCATTTGCACATTTGGTTTAATGACCTAGTTGTAAAAAAATATTTTACTGAATAAATACGAAAAATTATTTCCATTCCTTCAGTTTTATTTTAACAGCGAGTTTGTTCGAATTGTGAAAATAAATTCTATTTTCTATTTGTATTAGTGCATTAACTTTTGTGACGAATTAGTGATTAGCATATGTACGTATACTAATTTAATTTTATCAAAATTTAACTAAGTAAATTAACGTGTACCAAAGTGTGTAGTTCGAGGTATTCAAAATAAGATGAGCGAAAGAAAATATATGAGTGGTGCGCAAAAACGAAAATTGAAACAAGAAAATGTTGTAAAATTGCGTAAATTACCGAAGATTAGCAGTTTTTTTGAAAGTGCTTCAACAGCTAGTACATCTGCATCAGATGAAAATGTTGAACCATACGAAAATGTTATAATCGAACAAAAATTAGATATAGTTCTGGAAAAAAATGAAATCGATTGCAATCAGGAGGATTCAACATATTTTAACACCGACAGAGCCTTATTTTCGGAATCACTTTCCGACGAATTAAAAAGAAAAATTATTACTGCAGGGCCAAATAAGCCTATGGGACCGTTTCCAAGGAATAAAGACGATAATAGAGCGTTCAGTAGTGATTATTATACCATTAAAACTAAAACTGGTCAAAAAATCGATCGCTTTTGGTTATGTTATTCCCAAAAGTTGAATAGTGTTTACTGTCAACCGTGTTGGATGTTCTCTAGTAATGAAGCATCAGTAAATTGGTGTAAGGGCACAATTAATGACTGGAAGGGTTTAAGTACAAAAATTAAAATCCACGAGGGAAGTGATGCTCATTTGCAAGCATGCATAGTTTATAGTACTTGGGGAAAAAAACAAAACCATTGATAGTCAAATAAGTGGTCATGAAAAAATTAAAGAAGTTTCAATAAGAATATGTGATGTGATAAGAGCATTATCAATTTGCAATATGCCATTACGAGGACATCGAGAAAATGTTAAAGAAATTGGAGCAACTAGTGGGAACTTTTTAAATATTATTGACTTGATAGCACGTTATGACCCTGTTCTAAAAGCTCATTTGTCAAGCACTAATATTCGAAACAAATACTTACGCCCCGATATTCAAAATGAAATAATTGTACATTTGGCTAAAACCGTTTTAAAAAAATTAACGAGAAATATTAATAAAGCTCCTTTTTTTCCCTTATAATTGATACAACGCAAGACATATCCAAGAAGGACCAACTAAGTCTCGTTATAAGGTATACAAGTATGAAGAAAAATTCAAATAAACAAAACACTCTAGAAATAAAGGAATCATTTATTGGATTTATAGAGCTACCCGAACAAGATTCACAGAGTTTAGAAGCTGTTGTTCTAACTACTTTAGAAAATTTTCAAATTAAAATAGAAAATTGTCGAGGGCAAGGATACGACGGGGCTGAAGAATCGAGTTCCTACGATTATATTCATTGTTCAGCGCATAATTTGAACTTAGTCTTAAATGATTCTGTCAAAAACATCATTAAACTACAGAGTTTTTATGATCTTTTGCAAAGCATTTATGTGTTTTTTAGTGAAAGCTTGTCACGCTGGCAAGTCCTTCATCAAGCTGCACCACATGGAAGTAAAATTAAGTACACACTGAAAAAGCTGTGCGTAACAAGATGGTCTTCTAGATTTGAATGCTTACTGTCAATAAAATATAATTATCAGTCTGTAATGCAATGTTTGTCAAATTTTATCCTGGTGTGCAAAAAGCAAAATGACAGAAATGAAGCAAAGTCTCTGCAGAATAAAATGGATAATTATGAGTTTATTCTATTGCTAGTTTTCCAGAGTAAAATCCTCGAAACTGTTAATTTAATTTCAAAGCAACTTCAGAGTCCTTCATGTGATTTAGAAGAGACGTGCAAATTACTCAATAATGGTCAAGAAAACTTGACAGAACTGCGACAAAGTTTTGATAAATTAGAAGAAGAAGCCAAAAATCTAGCAGAATCTTGGAATATTCAGCCTATGATAAAATATAAACGCCAGAAGAGAATTAAAAAGTTTTTTGATGAATGTGAAAACGACTGTGTAATGCCTACCCCGATAAAAAAATTTCAAGTAGAAGTTTTTAATGCGTCAATTGATATTATTATCAACCAATTATCTAGAAGATTTTACTCCATAAATGAAGTTGTAAACCTTTTCTCGTTTCTTAATCCCTCAAAATTTGTTAAGTTAACGAATGAAGAAATAGTGGAATACGGAAGACATATTCTGAGCAAATATGGAATTGATTTTTCAGAAGATTTGCCGATTTAATTAATTAATCTTAAGACTGTTTTGTTTAATGAAATTAAACAAAAATCTTCTATTAAGGACTTCGCCAATTTATTAATACTGGAAAATGCATGTTTAGCAACTAGTCTTCCAGATCTATGTACCTACACTATTTCAGTTATATTTAACACTACCGGTAACATCAGCAACAGCAGAAAGATCGTTTTCGAAATTAAAATTAATTAAAACCTATTTACGCAGCACCATTAAACAAGTTCGGCTAAGTGCCTTGGCTGTTATAAGTATTGAACATGAACAAAGTAGGTCCGTTGATTTAGAAGAGTTAGTTGAAAATTTCCTACTATTGAAAAAAAGACGTTTCGGCATTTTGTCTTCTAATTAGCTTTTTTGTGTTTTCAAATGTATTATTATAAAATAAATAATTAAATATAATTTAGATTTTTTTATTATAAAATAAATTTATTATAATTACTCCGATATTCACATTCTATGCTACTATCTCTAAACAAGTATTTTGGAAAGGCCCCCTAAAAATTTTGCGGGGGGGGCCTAAATTTTTTATCTACGCCACTGCATGATATCAATAATTTTAATTAAATCAGGTACAGAATTTGTTTTTAAATGCTCCTTTTCTGTAACATGAAAATACATTATGAAAACAACAGAAACAAAACCTTCATAGAAAAGTGCAGCTTTGGGAATAAGAATCGCATGCTGTCCGTAGACACTAGTAATGCACGGAGTGAATTGCTTTTTCTTCGTATAAATACTGCAAATAACAATGCACCAACATAAGTACAAACTTCGGCGGTTACCAGCCATTCTTATAGAGTAAGATGCGAATATTGATTCACAATAATTTACGACACCAACTGGTTTTAAATTAGCCTGCTATAAATATTTCACCTAATGAAAAAGACATATTTTTCCATATAAAATAAAAAAATGTGTCAACAAATATAAGCGGTCACACTTGAATGCTATTATTTGATCTTTAGTGTAATAACTATGTATTAAAATCAACTGTACAATAATACTTGGCACACATGGAATATCATTTATCGCGTAATTTCAAGAGTTAATGGACCCGAATTGTCAATTAATTTAATGTCCATCTGATACCCGACAAAAAATGGATTGCTGTAACGAATAATAATTGTTTATGATGATTTCGACAAGACGTTACTCCAACTTTTGGATTTTGTGATAAGAATTTCATCAAGTAATCACAGTGTATCTATTATCATGTTTATAAATTTAACAAACACGAAAATCAAAAAAAACAGCAAAACTAATAGTGATGATATACAAAACTAGCGTTCGCTCATCGTTTGCCCACAAACTCCATATTGGATCACGTGGTTTGGAATGCCTTTTAAAAATTCAAATTTCCCAGTTTATGCGCATGTGTAAGAAATCATAATAACTGTTCAATATTTTATCAGGTACCCGAAACACCGGTTAAAAATTCTTCGGTTAACGACATTCTTAATCACTGATTAGCGCCAACCGATCTTGCAAAAACGCAATTTGTACAAACCGGCATTTTAATCGGAGTTGAAAAAACCGGTCCTAAATAAATTCGATAACATTCCTGCTTACCAATAGAATTTTTGCTTTATTTTACTTTATTTACGTTTTCCAACGTAAAATGGCAACATTTTTATGCAGTCAGTTCGACAATGAAGAGATCTCTCAAATTGAGGTTGTTTAAAAAATGATGACGTCATTACTTAGAAACAAATGAAGGTTGAAAATTGACTTTAATGCAAAAATATGGATTTTTATCAAAGGAATTCTAGATTTTCAAAGGTTTTTTCCACTTTTACTGAATTTATTCCGTCTTTTAAGCGCGACTATGTAGAAGGAAACGCATAAAACTTTTTTTTTTAATTCACACGGTATAAGACAAATAAAAGAGGCAATTATATAATAATTTCATGCTTGAAGGTTTTCTTCTTAATGCACTGTTTAAGTTTCTGCGTGTCGATTGTAAATAGAGTTTGTATATGTAGTTTTGTTTATAAATATTTAAAATTAAATGTCATATGTAATTAAAAATAAAAATATATATAATTTGAAATATATTTGTTATTATTGGTAGGATACATAAATTTTTACATTATTACATTAAAATCATAAATTCAAATTAATATTACATTGACAATGCAGAGTCTACAAGAAGTTAATTATAAACAGTTTGAAGATAGTATAACTATATAAACATTCAAGTAAATAATTATGCAAAGATTTAAATACCACTTTCGTCAAAAATATTCTATTTTAGAAAAGTTATCCGTTCATAATAAAGCGCATTTATAAATTTAAAAATAATTTCAACTGTAAAGTAGATATTTAAAAGAAAATCTGTTATATCCAAAGACCCAATCCAATATTTAACATAATGGTCGTATTGGTCAAACTAGTAAACACATAACGGTGTTGCTAGCCCATGTTGGCTTTCGCAATTTCAGTTAAGAAGTAAAGGCGGGTTTTAAAACCTGAATTCCAATAAGAATATTCACGTTAAAAACTTACCTGTTTTAACTCACAAACAATTCCTCAATCAAAAACTAAATTGGTGATAACAATTAACAGGTAAGTTGTCGTCAAATAGTCAATAATTAATTAATATATAAAACACGTATCACGCCCACTGTACAACAACAACACACATTGCACTAAACAGAAATACGACTTCGCGGTTTCGCATCTGCGTTCACCTTTGGTTTACGCGGACAACCACGGACAACTCTTCAATTCGACGGCGAGTTGTCGCGCGAGGGGTACTGGTTTTACCAAGAATTATACGAATGCGTGTTGTAGGTGAGTGTACGTGTTAAGCAAAACCGTGTATAATAACAAATATTCCGTACCTACCGTTTGCACGTAACGGTTGTCAGAATGCGCTGGCGAAAGAGAAACAGAAAAGTCTTTAAACTTCAATGCTTAAAATCTTATGGGCATTGTCTCATTTCTTGTCGTTATTGTTCGGTTACGTGTCACAAATTCCGAATGAGAAATTTTAATTTCACGAAAATGTTCGGTAGACAAACAAACCTGTGCGGAAAAGTTATGCAAAAACAGGTGCACACCTAACATCGTCCCGTGGTAATAATTAAACATGAAATCATCCTCCTAAAAAGATTTCAATGACTTCACGTCCAGTTATTAAGCTGCTGACCTTAATTATGTTAATAATCAATGTAATCCTTAAAAAATACTAGTTTATATTATATTACCTGTTGTTAACGTAGCGTTTAGAATTCTACTTTCTCACAATATGTAAACATTAAAGGTTAAATTAAAGACAAGAGATATTTAAGTATCAAAATAATGAAGTTATACAATGATATATTGTAAATTGCATTATGTAACTATTCGCAGTCGTTTCGAGGTGTGGTTCATCTCATTATTTTTTCTACTCCGGAAGATTTTTGGCTTCTTCTTCTAATTTATCAAAACTTTGTCGCAGTTCTGTCAAGTTCTCTTGACCATTATTGAGCAATTTGCACGTCTCTTCTAAATCACATGAAGGGCTCTGAAGTTGCTTTGAAATTAAATTAACAGTTTCGAGGATTTTACTCTGGAAAACTAGCAATAGAATAAACTCATAATTATCCATTTTATTCTGCAGAGACTTTGCTTCATTTCTGTCATTTTGCTTTTTGCACACCAGGATAAAATTTGACAAACATTGCATTACAGACTGATAATTACCTATATTTTATTGACAGTAAGCATTCAAATCTAGAAGGCCATCTTGTTACGCACAGCTCCAATTTCTTTAATATTTTCTTTAATATTTTCTCGATGTCCTCGTAATGGCTTATTGCAAATTGATAATGTTCTTATCACATCACATATTCTTATTAAAACTTCTTTAATTTTTTCATGACCACTTATTTGACTATCAATGGTTTTGTTTTTTTCCCAAGTACTATAAACTATGCATGCTTGCAAATGAGCATCACTTCCCTCGTGTATTTTAATTTTTTTACTTAAACCCTTCCAGTCATTAATTGTGCCCTTACACCAATTTACTGATGCTTCATTACTAGAGAACATCCAACACGGTTGACAGTAAACACTATTGAACTTTTGGGAATAACATAACCAAAAGCGATCGATTTTTTGACCAGTTTTTGTTTTAATGGTATAATAATCACTACTGAACGCTCTATTATCGTCTTTATTCCTTGGAAACGGTCCCATAGGCTTATTTGGCCCTGCAGTAATAATTTTTCTTTTTAATTCGTCGGAAAGTGGTTCCGAAAATAAGGCTCTGTCGGTGTTAAAATATGTTGAATCCTCCTGATTGCAATCGATTTAATTTTTTTCCAGAACTATATCTAATTTTTGTTCGATTATAACATTTTCGTATGGTTCAACATTTTCATCTGATGCAGATGTACTAGCTGTTGAAGCACTTTCAAAAAAACTGCTAATCTTCGGTAATTTACGCAATTTTACAACATTTTCTTGTTTCAATTTTCGTTTTTGCTCACCACTCATATATTTTCTTTCGCTCATCTTATTTTGAATACCTCGAACTACACACTTTGGTACACGTTAATTTACTTAGTTAAATTTTGATAAAATTAAATTAGTATACGTACATATGCTAATCACTAATTCGTCACAAAAGTTAATGCACTAATACAAATAGAATTTATTTTCACAATTCGAACAAACTCGCTGTTAAAATAAAACTGGAGGAATGGAAATAATTTTTCGTATTTATTCAGTAAAATATTTTTTTACAACTACGTCATTAAACCAAATGTGCAAATGCAGTTTTATGAAATAAACGTGCCTTTTCATAATTTCGTAATTTCAAGTTTTATGTATTAGTTTATGTACCTACAATCTATATGCATAACATAGTCATATAACTTCATAGTACATGTAAAATGCAAAATTATTATCGTTGTCTGTCTCTAATGAATTTGCAATTTCTTTTTAGCTCATAAAAGCATGGTATTTTATACGGACTATATATTACCTACTTGTTAGAAAGCATTTGTGACATCTGTTGTAAAACTGTAAGACTGTGCAGGCCAAAAGTTAGGTAAAAACATGAACCTTTTTTATATGGACCTGTGTTAAGGCAGAAAATGTAGTCATACTGTGGGTTTCTATATAAGTAGAGATATTTCATTTCTTTTTAAGAAAGAGCAAATTGTCAATACCAGATGTGATATTTTCTTGGAACTGAAAGAGAAATACGAACAATAAAAAAATAAAACTGGACGAACGTTATCAGAGTAAAAAATACAAATACACGTACTGTTATAATTTTTAATACTAGAAAACAAGTACATATAAAATAACATACACATTTTTATACATGAAGGATAAAACAGAAATAGTTTTGTAAATTTCATTACTAGTGCGGGGCCCTGAATTTTTGGGGGGCCCCCCGCATTGCGGGTTCTGCGGGCGCCTTATCTACGCCACTGGCGGAGATATAAAGTGATATGGGCGTGTTCGCCATATACCAATGCATAATAAACACGCCCATACCACCTTATATCTCCGCGAAGTGTACGGCTACTTATTTCTTTGGTGTACACCAAGAGAAATAAGTAACCGTACACATTGCGGAGATATAAAGTGGTATGGGCATGTTCGCCATATATTAATGCATAATAAACACGCCCATACCACCTTATATCTCCGCGAAGTGTACGGCTACTTATTTCTCTTGGTGTACGTTCAAATAATACACAAAAATCAAATATGTATATACATTGCCAATGTGCCACACGTTCGCGCACTTCTTGCACAGGATTCTGCAATAAAAATAGAAGATGTTCTATTTAAAAATCTGCATGAAAAGCTGTACAGTTTCTCCGTGCATGTTGTGTATACATCGACACAAGACTAGATTGTACAGAAAACTGTGCAGAATATTGTGCGGTATCAAATGGACCTGCGGACACAGATATAGTATATGAGAGGAAATCGTGATTGGAAGCAAGTAAAGAATAACTTTACTATCAAAATCTTCCATTAAATTCATCAAAATAAATGATACATCTTAATAGCACCACCTACTTGCCGTTTGTACAAACTAAGCCGTCGACCATTCGCTTCAGTTGCTGAAGAAATTCTTAAATTTCGAAGAGCTTAGCAAGTTCTTCTACTATACTATAATGGCGATTTGTAAATATCCTATACTTTACATGTGGATAAATCAAATAATTCGCGATTATGCTATACTTTCGTTGTTCCTCAACTACTGTATTCAGTTTTCCGTTTCTTTGGTCTGTCACCACTTGTGCTTCGAGTAGCAGACGCAACTTTACGGAATTGTTGAAAGGGTCTATTTTTCGTTACTGCAACATTTCTGCAATTTCAAAACTTTGTACATTCGGCATATAAATCCAAATCCTAAAATATCATCAATGAGTTCATTACTTGTCACTGTTAATGAAATATTTTTGAAAAAATAATTTCATGGCCTACTTTAATTTAAAAGATGTCGGTCGTAGGATAATAATTCCTTGATTATGAAGACACCTTGTTTCTAACTGTGCTCAATATGTTATTCACAGAATGTCTTTTTTTATAAATCTTAATAAATCGATTTAAAATATCATAAATTCCACTGACTACACTTATATATTTTGAGCTAAATAATGAGAAACACGCATTTTTCAAAGATTTGAGTCTCTGGCTACGAAAACTAAATATTAGATTTTTCAAATCATAAATAGTGCATTAAAAATGAACTTACTGTATACAAGTAGGTACCTAAACAATATTACTCATATTGTTTATTTGTCGATTTATATCAGTAGGTATTTATTAATCACCTCACGTTGACATGTATGAATAGACAAACATACATGGTACTGTTATTCACCAGAGTTGAATTTTAATTGAGTATAATTATTGCTTAACAAACTGAAATGGATTATTGTATGTATATGTGATGGTCTTAGTGTTCATCAACCAAATATAAATATATATATATTACTATAAATGTAAGACAGGCATAAGCACATAAAACACATTATTATTATCAGAGATAAGAAAGATTACAATTAGTCGATGCAATGGCTATTATTGGCAATACAAGCTTTTCCTATTAGGTATTCCTATATGATTTGCCTTTTCACAATTTTGCAAAAGTAGGATGGATACCTGTGGTAAATGAAAATTATTTTCCATGTCTATGTTACCCACATTAAATAATAGTATATTACATACCGAGGTGGAAAGTGTTTCATTACTGTCGAGAGATTAGGTAGTTAACCGAGACGCGAAGCGTCGAGGTTAACTTTATCTCGAGACAGGAATGAAACTTTTCACCGAGGTTTGTATACTATTTTATTTACAACCATAATTATATTTATTTGTGATAAAAGTTCCGGTAAAAGTTTTGACATATTGAGTTGTCAGATTTGTGATGATCTAGCGCATAGGTTCCCAAAGTGGGCGATAACGCCCCCTTGTGGGCGCTGCAGGTCTAAAGGGGGGCGGTAAGAGACCCAGAAAAAAAATGGGGGCGTTGTGTAAAGGCTTAGGGGGCGATTTGTAATTTCATCTAGAATCTAGGAGGACTCTTAGACACCGACTGAGCTCTCGACTCTCGACTAGGGATGGGCGATAAACATCGATGTTCATTGAACATCGATATTTTAGGATCGATGTTCGATGTTTTTGCATCGATGTTTGCAATTTAGATTTATCGATAAACTATCGATGTTAGAAGAAATATAGTGAACATCGAACTTTTAAGCTTGACAAAATGTATTTGCACTAATCACAAAATAAAACAGCGTCCTCTGTTGACAAATACAAAAATGTTTCCAAATTAACAGCTCACATACAGGCTACGAGGATGTAAAATTGTCTACGAATAAAAGAAGTATTTAAATTACACAGTGCTATATCATATAAATTCGAATATTTCATTTTAGGCTCTTTTAAATATTACTCAGTATAAATATTTAAATAATATATAATTAAATACATAAATTTATAGTACTTTTAATGTGCAGAATAAAAGTTAAATTATGTATGCATGCAGAATAAGTGAAGGAGGTAAACGTATTTTCATAGAAAAAGAAGGGAGATAGACATTACCGATGTATACTTCTTCGGGAAATTCCCTAGTGCGTACAATCATACACGACGATACACGTATTAAATGCAAGATGACACATCAGAAATATAAAACCATATCCATATGTATCTCGGTATTTGCCAGCGTAGTCAAAAAAAAATGCAAGACTATAAAATCCCAAATAAAAATCGTTCTCTTAAAAAGCTTTGATACACGTAAATGTATATATTTTTTTAGTATCAGACGATTTAAGTCATGTGGTTGTTTCATGCGTAATTGCATAATATTGTTTTTTTATATAGTTTTTTTTGAGTAGTTTCTAAAGTTAACTACATATTATAAATGTATATATTTCTTTTATTATTTTTTTTGAATAGTGATATCTTTTATATCATTTTGTTAAGGACGTAAATTAATTAAGTTATAATAAAGTTTTTGTTAAACTGCCAAAAAATAAATCTATAAATATAATTATCGATGTTTAAAAACATCGATGTTTGGTAGTCGATATTTTGCAACCATCGATGTTGATCAACGATGTTAACATCGATGTTTGATATCGATGTTTACCCACCGATGTCCCATCCCTACTCTCGACTACAGCTTGTGAACATCAACTAATATTAATTAAGAGATTGCTCAAACCAACTCGGTTCGATATTTCTCTCCGAGTAGTTCATATATCTGTCCTGTTTTATTGAATAAATAAAATAAAAAACATATCAATCGGTCGCTCCGTTTCGAAACGAAAAGAGACACAAACAAACAAATAAAAAGGCAACTGTATCAATCGGCTGGTTCATAGAATACTTGTTCTTACTTGTTGAGTACGATTGAGCGTCGAATGAGATAAACGAGTTTATGCATGTTTGTCTTATTCCTGTCGGTGCGTGCTGCTTATGCAATCCTATATAAACAACGTAATATTTATTTTATTTTCATTTGCGGTTTCGCGCGTAATAGATAAGCAGTACTTAAGTTCAACACTTATACTTACGTATTTCTCAAAACAAAACAATGTCGGAAGTAAAAAAGAAGAGACGGCAATACTGTGCGGAATATATTAAATTCGGATTCATTGAAAATCCTACAAACCCATCGTCGCCTTTGTGCCTTCTATGCCTAAAAACATTTTCGAATGAAGCAATGAAGCCTTCAAGACTTCAAGATCATTTGAATAAAATGCATCCAGATAAGAAAGACAAGAATGTAGCATATTTTCAAGACCTAGAGAAGAAGCATAATACTCGGCCAAGTGTAGCAAAACTCTTTTCGGCGGCTGCTAAGCAAGATGACGACGGACTTCGAGCTTCGTACAACATCTCTTTGTTAATTGCTCAAAAAGGCAAACCACACAACATCGGAGAAGTGTTAATTTTGCCAGCAATAAAGGAAGTAATAACTACTGTGCTTCATAAACCGGCCGCAGATATTATCGGAAAAATTCCTTTGAGTAATAATTCTGTGCAAAGACGAATTGATGAAATGGCCGGAAACATAGAAGAATCATTGTGCAATCATCTGAGGACTAGTCAATTCTCAATTCAGCTCGATGAGTCCACTTTACCAACTAATGAAGCATTGTTGCTGTCTTACGTGAGGTTTATTAAAGATGAGAAAATATGTGAAGAACATGAAGACAGATATTTGAATGCTTTACAGGTTTCAATAGCAACGCAGATGTAATGTCACTTGCGTGTTTTTTTTCAATATTAAATCGTCTTTTTCCCATCACAGAAAAAAATTGTGTATTATACACGGGAAAAAAATTAGATTTTAGCTCTCGGTATTTTATCTCCCGACGCGAAGCGGAGGGAGATAAACCTTACCTCGAGCTAAAATCTAATACTTTTTTCCCTTGTATAATAAATAACAATAAATCCCCATTCATACACCATGTTTTGCAATGAAAAGTTATTTTTTGTGTCTCCATATACCGGGTGTCAACGAGATCATGTATCAGCACGCCATTTATTTATTAGTTAAAATAAAACTTTGAAATTCGGAACGTATATATGAGTGATTGGTGGGCTTCTTCAGGTACACTCAGTTTTTCTATAGCACTTCCGGTCAAACCGGAAGTGACGTTAATTTTGAATTTTTAAATACAACATTTATTATTTCTGTTCATATTCTGTTTCTTCTAAAAATTTGCCATCTAGTGCAGGTTAACTTTTGACATTTCTGTCAAAAATGGCGGTATCTGTTAAATTTATCCATTAAAGTGAAACTGCTTCGCGACAATTGTCGAAATGTAACAACCATCAAAGTTAGCTTTGAAAACAATTAAGAAACGTATTTTTCACATTTACACGCATTGACGAAGGAACCATGTATTTCACGTTGAAATTACTAAAGAAAATAAGATTTTTTTTTTTCATTTTCAAATGACAGGTACTCGTTTTTTTAAAATAGTAACACCTATTTTTTATTACAGTGCCATATTGGCATAATTTTTAGCTTTCAAGTGATATAAAATATGCTGTGGTTTAGTGGTAGACAGGTAGTACAAAATATAAAATGTTTTAAAAGTAGTCTAATTCCAAAGCAACAGAGCAATTACATTTCATCCTCCTAGAATATTTCATAATATGACATTTATTGATATTAAGTGCCAGATCATTATGCTGACACCATTCATAGGGAGTATCCTAATCACACTGAAGACGCAGAGCATCCGAAATAGTATCAATACGACGATACATTTTCAAGTCGTCAGCGTATGCCAACTCATCACAAGAAAACGATTCCAAGAGGTCGTTAATAAATAGTAGATGGCCCAAATTAGACCCCTGTGGAACGCCTGACGTGGCAGCAAATTCAGCAGATTTGAATCCATTGTAGTGCACATAATTGATTCGTTCTCTAAGATATAACGTCAGAAAACTAACCAGATTGCCATGAAGTCCCAGTACATCAAGTTTGCTCGGCAGAATGTTGTGTCTAATAGTGTCAAATGCGCGAAAAATCTGTATATATGACATCCATTTAAGAGCGAGAATCAAGAGCGGCACTAATATCTTGGGCAATACAAAGCAGATTACTCGTCGTTGAGCAATCAGTCACGAACCCATGCTGTATAGAAGATATTCTTCTGTGATAGTATGCATATATGAATTTGTATAGTATTTCCTCGAAAATCTTGGAGAAGTTTCAGAGAATTGCATTCGGAGGATAATTCCTCAGGTTACTCCGATCACCTTTCTTCAGAACAGGGCTAATTCTAGTTATCTTCCATCTAGTCGGATAAACATTTTTGCGCAGCGCCACGTTGAAAATAATTTTTAGTGAGCGTACAAACACCATACGGCAATCCTTAATTAGATAGGAAGGTATCTGGTCGTCACCAGCAGTCGGGGTTGATTTGAGACGATTGGCACTCCACAAAATATCCTCCTCGCTGAGAGATGTTATGGTTAAATAAGCAGCATCTTTTAGCTGATTTTTGATGTCAGAACCAGTTGAATTTGAGTCTTGCCGGTAAACCTGGAAAACACACGAGAAAATACCTCAACTATATGGGCAAGGTTGTCATAGCTGAGATCGCCGTCATGCATCACTGACGGAATACGAGAAGTACTTTCCTTGAGATAAATATAGCGCCAAAGTTGTTTTGGGTCACTCATTAGGTTTGATTCAGCTTCATAGGAAAATCTCAAGTAAGAGTCGCGAATCTGATTTTTGGTGATGGTCCTTAGCCTAGTGAAGTCACGATAAAAGGAAATTTGCATCCCCGATGATAATAGTTTTTATGCTTAAGATTCTGTTTAATTTCATTAGTAAACCAATGTGGAAAACAGTTATGAGAAGACGACTTCCATAAAGGAACAGACTTATCAACAACATTATATAGTTTACTATAAAATATGTCAACGCACAAATCAACATCATCACAATTTCTTTATGAGACATAAAAAAGTTTTTTGGACCTTAAGAAGTTCATATAAATTTTATATAGATTATATACTAACGGAATAAGGCCATAAATTGTATCAAATGTCTAAAATTTACATCATATGTTGGTCCTTCCATCATGGAACTCTTCCACTCAATCCTGCACTGATTCTAAGCAAAAGGTAATGCTATACAATGCTTTCACCAAATCTTTACAAATATCGTTTGCACTTTTGCCGATTAGTACTCTACTTTTAAGTTGTTCCCTGTCATTTATTGCAATTCTTCGTGGGTGATGTTTGGAAATCCAAAACGGTATTGAAATTGAGCTATAATATACATATAGTACCTACAGTCCCGAGCAATTCTGGCCGTTAATGTCATTCAAAATTCTGTCATATTTGGACAAACTAGAAATTTTAGCTCATTGTTTGTATATATTTTTTGTCAATAATTACCAACAAACTGCCAAATATAAATTTTATTTTGTCAAGAGATTCTAGTCATCATGGCACTAATTTCTTACTTTAATAAAATTAGAGTCATTTCTCTAGTAGAAACAGAATTATCTGAAACGGCTGTAGCAGCTCGGTCAGTTGGGGACGGCAAAGAGTTCGGTAAATTTAATTATTCGGCGGTGGGGAGAGAGAGAGAGGGGGGGGGAGAGAATCTGGACGACATCGAGCATCAACTGCTGTGGACGATCTTACGTTGGTCCAAAATAATAAAAGTAACCCTTCTCTAACAGCAACAGAGGCAATCATTCATCCTAACTTCAACGCATCGAAATTAAAAAATTACGCTGCTAGAAAGACCAAACTTACAGCTAGACACAGTACCTTGCGAATGACAATAACTTTTAGGATAACGTAATTTTTAGTAATGAACAGACCTTCAAGTCATTCCCCTTTAGCCAAGTTAGAGCATATAGACCAAGGAGTTGGAGATATGATGCAAAATATACACAAAAGGTTTTAACCAGCCGCCGATTTTCGGTAAATATATGGGCATGCATTTCTGCAAAAAAGTGCTGGGGTATTATTGCATTTAGAAGAACGTTTCATAAGTGACGTTTATATTGGGGTTTTGGAAGATGTGATGTTGCCCTTAGTGACGCAAGTATTTCCAGAAGGCGACTTTATATTTCAACAGGACAATTGTCCAGTCCATACTGCTCAAAGGGTAACAGAATGTTTCCAAAACCACAATATAAATGTGCTAGAGTTTCAGAAATTTATGCTTTTCTATGCCCAACAGCTTAAAAAAAATTATTCAAGTAAACGGCGAAATGATCAAGTACTAAAATCTTGTTGATGTGTAAACTTCTATGGGCACGTAACGAGATTGAGCCGTCACGCTCGGCTATGTAACGCTCGAGTCGCCATGATTACCAAACGAACCGTAAATTCGACAAAAATCGGCAAAATTTTGCAAAGAACTCCTCTCTGGATACGCAAAATTGAAAGCTGCCCTTTGGCATTGGTGTACGGGCGACATTGAATTTCCGGTCGACGGAGAGATTTTCTTCCTAAGTGGAGCGGTTGTAAAGAAATGGGCTTTTAAAGAAGAGCGTGCACTCGATGTTTTAACAGCAAAATGGCTTACGTAATGACGATTCACGTGACAATCAAAAAATCCTGAGAAACGTCAAACTGACAGGCGAACTGAGTTGCACCATAGATTCACTTTTAAGCGTGAAATACGAAATTTTGAAGGTTGCGAGGGCTCATCAAGACTCGGGGTCTTAAGGAACCGGCTTCTTGGGACCTTTTGTATGCTTATTTCGAATCGGCAGTCGCACGCAATCGTAGGTACCGGCAATTTAAAGGTCGTTTGCAGAAGGATTTGGTAAGAAAAATGGCCGTTTAAATGTGCACTGATATCAATGTATTCCGGACGGGCGAAAAATAAATATCAGATTCTCATGTGCACTGGCGATCAATGTATTACGGTCCGGCGAATTGCATCTCCACACAATACATAACGGTCTCCCACATGACTTGATATTTTCATCTATACAGGGGTCGATTAATATTTTAATAATGATTTGAATTAAAATACGATAATTCCAGAACGTGTGTATTTCCTTAAAGGGGAAAAGGAGGATTGCTTTCGACATTTATGTGCCCCTACTACGAAATATAATTTTATTTGAACGATTACGCAAACGTGAACATGGGCGGAGCCGGCTGAAATCAATTTCTCTCTCTTCTGATTAAAATTAGGTACACGCTCGCCCATCACTAACTAATTCAAATGTCGAAATAGAACAAAATGGCCGAAGGATTTTTTGAAAATTGACGTATGAAAGTGAAATTTTAGATACGGGGGTGTCTTAGGTCGCCGATTACCAATCCATAGTCAAAATGTCAAAAAAAAACGAAATGGCGGAACATTTTTTTGAAAATTGACGTATGAATGTGAAATTT
Source organism: Amphimallon solstitiale (assembly GCA_963170755.1). NCBI lineage: Eukaryota > Metazoa > Arthropoda > Insecta > Coleoptera > Scarabaeidae > Amphimallon > Amphimallon solstitiale. Next base: position 47,056,785 of record OY720683.1, on the reverse strand, counting down.
TAGATACGGGTGTGTCATTGGTCGCCAATCACAAATCCAATGTCAAAATGTCAAAAAAAACAAAATGACGGACGTCTTCAATTTGGCGATTCTTTCGGCGACCGTTACATGGGAGAGCCTTGATGAAGGTTTCACTTCTGCCGTGTGGTTTTAAGCACATCCATGTTTCTTGTTTATTTATTTTTTAGTCTAATAAACTGTGTTGCATTTATTATTTAATTGTATTATTATAGCAATATTTATCATATATGACAAGTATCTGACAAATAATATATATATATATAATCGATAAACCAAATTACCCGAAGGTGTAGGTTATTACTTTGTCTATTTACTATTTTCATATATAAACTTTGCCCACTGTTTTTTATCACTTGTCAACTTCAGCGCTTCTTTCCACGTTTTGCCCCTTTTCTCTAGTATTACTGCTACCTCCCCGTTCCACGTTTTCTTAGGTCTGCCCCTGCTCCTCCTGCCGGTTATCCTCGCATCCCATACATTTTTCGCTTGTCTGCTGTTGCTCATCCTGTTTAGATGTCCAAACCATCTTAGTTGCTGGTTTTCAATATTGCCCAATATTGGTTCTACTTCCAGTTCTTTTCTTATAATTTCATTTCTTATCCGATCTTTGCGTGTGACCCCTTTTACTTTCCTTAGGTATTTCATGTCGATTGCCTGTATTCTGCTCTTCATTCTGACTGTCGTCACCCAGCTCTCGCTGCCGTATGTTAATACTGGTCTGAACACTGCTCTATATATTGCCATCTTTGTTTTGCGACTGATCTCCTTGTTGCTCAGGAACCACCCAGAAAGTGAGAAGTACACTCCTGCCGCGCTGGATATTCTTTCATTTACTTCCTGTTCCATGTTACCATGCCTTTCTATTTGGACTCCCAAGTATTTGAATCTATTCACTTGTTCTATTTTTTGTTCTTGAATTTGTATATTAATTTCTTCGTTATCCTTGCCGATGACTAGTATTTTTGTTTTATTTGTGTTTATTTTCATGTTCCTTTTGGATAACTCCTCATGCCATACTGTGATGTTCTTCTTGAGGTCTTTTCCGCTTGGTGCACATAGCGTTATATCGTCGGCAAAAGCGCAGTTCGAAATTGTAACTGGACTCAATCGTTTGTATCCTACGGTTACTTTCTTAGTTTTGTCATTTGTGGCTTTAATTACGTCGTCCATCACTGTTATGAATAGCAGAGGGCTAAGGACACCACCCTGTCTTAAGCCATCTTGGATCTCGAACTCCTCGGACTCCATATTATTCTTCCTGACGTAGCTGGTGTTTTTATCATACAGGCTTTTTATTGCTGTTCTTAAATGCTCCTGGATGCCTCTTTCTTTTAAACTGTTCCAGACTATGCTTTTCGGTATTCGGTCGAAGGCCTTCTCAATATCTATGAATGCCATGTATATTGGTTCGTTTTTTTCCCTAGCTTTCTCTATTAATTGTTTAATTGTAAAGATGTGATCTTGTACACTTCTGCCCTTCCTGAACCCACTCTGGGTTTCTTCCAACTGCCTTTCTATTTCTGGTCTTAGTTTTTTCTCCAGGGCACTTTCGTATATTTTAGATACTATACTTAGCAAGGTTATTCCCCGGTAGTTCGCGCAGTCTTTCGTATCTCCTTTCTTATGTATAGGGACGATTGCACCAGTTTTCCAGTCCTGTGGTACTTGTGTTGTTTTCCATACTTGATTAAGAAATTTAACTATCATTTCTTTGCCTTGTGGGCCCAGGTGTATTAACATTTCCGGGGTTATCTTATCATGCCCAGCTGACTTTCCCCTTTTGATATTGCTAATTATTTCCTGTATGTCGTCTACATTTATTAGTTCTCCATCTCCTGTTTCTCTCCTTTCTTTTGCTTCTCCTTCCTTCCCTTTGTTTTCTTGTCCATTTCCCGTATTTAATAGTTCGTCGAAGTATTCCTTCCATCTTTTCATTATTTCTTTTCCATCGGTTACTACTTCACCGTTTTTCTTTTTTACATGGTTTAAATTATATTTCTTTTCTTTTCGGGCATTCTTCATTACTTTATAGAACAATTTTTGGTTTCCTTTACTGTCTTTATCCAGTTTTTTCCCGAATTCTTCCCACGTATTATGTTTAGATTGCTTTACCAGTTGCTTCACTATCAGTCTCTGTTTTTTATATAAACAGTAACTTTCGTCTGTTTTCTCCTGTAGGTATTTCTTCCAAATGGACTTCTTGTGCTTTACTTGGTCTTTAATCTCTTGTGTCCACCATCTCGTCTGTTTTTTATTTTTTATTATTGCTATTGTTCCACAGGTTTCTGTTGCTGCCGTGAGAAGGCTGCTTTTGATTTTTTGCCACAACTCCTCTATATCGTCGTTTCCCCAATTTGCCATCACTTGCATGGCCTCTGTTTCTACTATTTGTGTATATTTTTCAGCTACCGCTTGTTCGGATAGCTTGTACGATTTAATTACTCGGTTTATTTTTACTTTTTCGGTCTGAATTTCCCTGCTTTGTGTAGGGTCTGTAACTATTTTTATTCTAGCTTCTAATAGGAAGTGATCACTATAAATTTCCGGTCCTCTCTTAACTCTCACATCCATTATTTCTTTCCTTGTTGCTTTGTTTGTTAGTATATAATCTATTACTGACCTTTCATTTCTGCTTTTGACCTCTCTCGTGTACATGTGTATGTCCTTGTGTGCGAAGAATGAATTCATGATTGCTAAATTGTTTTCTTCGCAAAATTGTATTAGTCTAGTGCCATTTCTGTTGCTGTGAAATTCGCCGAATGGTCCTATAACATCACTGTCTCCTTCTATTCTTTTGCCTACTCTACTATTGAGGTCGCCCATCACTATTAATCTTTCTTCTGTGTTTTCTATAGTATCTGTTAAGTTTTCCCAGAATTCATCCTTTATGCATGTCTTTTCGTCTTCCCCTGGTCCATACACTATTACTATTGTTATTTTTTCCTGGTTCTTCCACTTCATTTCCAATTTCAAAATTTTCTCTGATACATATTCCCATTTCCCGAGTTGGTTTACATGTTGTTTATTTATTATGCAGCCTACACCTTCCCTAGCTCTTTCTTCCGGTCTGACTCCGCTGTACAGCAGTATATGTCCACCCTCCATTTCTGTAATGCCTTGCCCTTTTTTCTTTGTTTCGCATATTGCTAGTATATTTAGGTTCGCTTTTTCAAATTCCTGAATGAGTTCAATTTCCTTACCATTTATACTTCTTATATTCCAGGTACCTATCTTCATCATTTTCTCCGTCATAGTCCTATGCATAGTATGTTTATTCCTTTCATTAATTGTAACTTCGCTTATTTTTTCCGCATTCCAGTCCTTGTCCACTGCCCTTATCATCCTCTTTTTGTTCGTTGCCTTGACGCTCCTTAGTTTTTTGGTGTAGATACCACTTTCTTTCTTTCCTTATCTTTACTCCCTTTGTATTTGTCGCTGTTTCCTTCGTTGTATGTGCTATCTTTCTTCAATTCATCCCAGCCGTAAGTTTCGTTATTAATTGTGATTTTTTGGTAGCTTACTTTTGCTTCCTTTCCTTTGTCCCTTTGTTCCTTCGCTATTTGTCTTAACTTTCTCTGTATTTCCCTTTCATGTGTTGTCATATCGTTTTCTATGTATATGTTTGTTCCTCGCAGTTTCTGCTTACTCTTCATTACCATTCTCTTTTGCTCCCAGTTTTTAATCTTAGCTAATATAATTCCTTTGTTTATTTCATACGCTTCTAAAATTGTGGTTTCTGTATTAAGTTCATCTCTTAAGAAGCTTTCCAATTCCTTAACCATGTTCTTCCCTGTTACATCGGCATTTCTTATTATTATGTTATTTCTTTTCTTTTCCTTTTCTTGTTTTTCCATTCTTTCCTCTAAGACCTGTGCTTTGACAATCAATTCTTGCTTTTCTTTGTACCATTCCTCCTCTTTATTTTTCATTTCATTTTTAATTTGTCTCAGTTCTTTATTTGTTTCCTCTAGCTCTTTTTTCAATGCCTCGTTCTGATTGTTACTTTTTTCAAACGCCATATTCATATCGCTTCTCAACTCTTGAATTGCCCTCAGCACTTCCTCCATTTCGTTATTCGTCTTGTCTACGTTCGGGGGCGATCTGCCAATAATTACACTTTTCTTAAAAATTTTATTTGCTTCCTCCTCTTGGTTTTCTAAACTTGTATCCAGTATTTTCCGTTTCGGCTCTCTTCCAGTCATGAGTTTGTGGTATTAATTTATCTTGTATATAGTCTTCTATATATGCAACTTTTATCGCACAGTGTTTGAGTTAAACTGGTTGCCTATTCACTATCGCGTTCCGAAAGATTACTGGCCCCGGTCTTCCCGTCGGAGGCTAGTTAACCTTATCTCTTCCGTAGTGTGATTATGTTAATGTATTATTTAAGATATTTACCTCTTTTGCTGGTTAGTAATTACAGTCAACTTACACTGCTTTCTTTTCTCTATGTTCACTATTTCGTATTTGTTTAATGCTCGTAGTAGTTCAATATATAAATTTTACTACGGAGCTCAAAAAGCACGTGTTTACACCAGTTAAACGTGAGCGTACCTCCATTTTTCTTGTTTATTTATTTTTTAGTCTAATAAACTGTGTTGCATTTATTATTTAATTGTATTATTATAGCAATATTTATCATATATGACAAGTATCTGACAAATAATAACGTTTGAAAAATGGAAAAAATTTATACCAAAACCACTAAAACCAGATATACACTACAGTGCATTAGTAACATTACAATTAGGTACAAACATGTTTGATCAAAATAACAGGAAAAAATCTCATACCGGTCCTCTAATGTTGATAATTTTGAATTGGATAATATTTTGAATCAAATGTTGAGAAAACCAGCCTTGATGATGATCATCATCGCTGGTTTTCTCAAGCAGCAAAATCACAATTTAGAGAAGGATGAAAATATATACTTGCTAATGTAGGACAAGTGTGCATATACATAGGTACTTTCCTGGTAGGGGAGTTAGAGTTAAGCTAATCGTATCTCTCTGCCTCAAACTGTGACTATCCACTATCCACTTTTCTTTCTAGAATGTGATTTGCAAATGATAACTATATAATTTTAAGTGACATTATGAATGTGATTATGATTATTAGAAATTTCATGAATTTTTATCATATGAACATAGCCCAAACAGCAAAATCACAATTTTAGAGAAGGATGAATTTGCTAATGTAGAACCAATGATCTAATACTATTATACTATATAGTGTACGCTATGTCTTGCTGATTAGGAAGTGACCCACACCATAGGAGAAAGAAGGAAAATATATGAGCGTCGAAAGTTTGACAAGGATGAACAAAATTGACCGTTTTATGTGGGCAAAATTCAAATATGTTGCTATAGCTTGTAATGGCTTATAAAGTTTAAAAGTATTATTTTGTTAAAAATATGCTATATTAAGAGGAAAGTAAAGGTATTGCAACTTTAATAATCAAAAAGATAAATAATTAAATATATATTATTAATATGGTATTAAATATATTCTGTTTAATAACATTTTAAAGGTATCTATGCTAGTTGCCATTCTTCATTAAGGAAAGAAAATTAAATAAATATGACTTTTAATGACTATGAGATAACTATATGATTTTGTTCTTCTAATAATACCTATTTTAGCATGTTTGATGATCATTCAGTTTTTATTTAAAACAGTAGTATTAGAAAAATATTTTAAAAATCACTACAGATATCAGTTGGAAATTTTGAATTGACCACTAGAATTTTTCAAAATATTACGTTCTGAAAAAATAAATATAGAAACTGGCAGCTTTCCTTAGGTGTTCCTTACAACTTCTGATATATTCAAAATAAAAGACAATTAATGCTTAATTTTTTATTAAAATATATGTACATATAATTAATATGGATTAACAAATACGTAAATGGTAAATATGTGATCGAAGAAAAATGGAGAAAGAAATATTAAAAATACATAAAGCTAGAATAACAACTTGTATTATTTCGTGAGATGTTTTTTCTGTGACTAATTCAAATACTTCAACATTACATTTGGGGATTCTGAGCTATAAGGTAAATAGAACATTAAAAATATCTAGGTAGAATAATAACTACAAATAGAAATCTTACTTTAACAGTTCTTTGCTTGGTGCATCAGTAATTTTTAATCGTTGAGATTGCATTTTGGGGCAAATATTTTCTTCCATAACTTATAACAAAATCTTCAGGAACAAAATGCTCTGAACACAATCTTGAATATTTTGATGGCTTAAAATCCTTTCATTTAGTACAAATTATCCACTGCTTGCATATAGTGGAGGCAATCCTTAAACCGTTGCACGTCATTACTCGTTAATGACGTCATATACTGCAGCGTAGTCAAGTCTGTTTGAAAAATCATATGATTTGCACGCCATTTTAATGTAAACAAATTTGACATATAAATATCTGAAAAATATAATTGTGTATTGTAAATTTTATAATTTTTTGGGTGGTACGGTTTTTAAAAAATGAATGACGTGCAACGGTTTAAGGATTGCCTCCACTATAGTACTTGATTAGATTGAAAACTAAAAATTTTTATATCAAATCTACAAATCATGTATTTCATTAAGAATAGTTAACCTGTGAAATGATACGTTCATTCCCTTTTCTGCCCTATTAGTACAACCATACGCTGCACATGATATTACCATTGTGTCTTAAATATGTGACTCCAAGCACTGCGAAGCTGGTATATATAATATTCAACAATTTAAAATATTTATTTCTAATTTTGTTACTGATAATAGCACTTTTAACCAAATATATATTACACTAAATCCATGAGAACAACACTGTTAAATTATAAGCTGAAGTTAACATTTGCCAATATTCTTGATGATTCTCAATTTATATACATTACCTATATCAAATAAAAATTAAATTCTTAAAATGTGTCTAATTACAATCATAATTTTATAAATTAAAATAGTTGATTGAATCATCATGAATCCACAGTTGTCTTTATACTCGTATTTCTTTAAATAAAAATAAAGTCAGTTGTGTATGAAATAAAATCAATTCTAGAAGAAATCTATTAATAAAATACATAATCCAAATTACCAAAAAGACAAATAAATATGTATAAATCAACAAAATTGAGAAAGTTTATATACAAAACAATGCGATATCGCCATGTTTTGCCCACAACTAACGGTTTTGTATATCTGTCTCCTTTGTATGTAGAGGTCAATTCCTCTCTCTCTACAGTCCATCTATACTCCGTCTCAACCTTATTATGCAGTACAGGTTTAATAGGGATATTGCATCTCTTATTATCTTTAGTAGTCTCTTAATAACGCCATCTTTATATCCGGCTGCCTTGTTGCAAGTTCTATTATAGTGGTATAATAGCTATTATGAGTAATCGTTGCTGTCAATTGTCAGTTTTTGCCGTAGTGTGTATACTTTTATATTCTCTTTAATTCACCTAATTAATTTCTGTTAAATCGTTGTTTTCTTTCTTAATTCCTGATTTAAAAGTAAGTATGCATACCTATATCTATAATTTTGATAAACTTGATAACCATATTGTATTGCAGTATTCACTGTCATTATGGAGCTCCCAGGCAGAAAGCGACAGAAGGGAGAAAATTTTAGTCGTAAGGAAAAGCAGATGATTATTAATGTGTATAATTATTTTAATACATCCATGAACGTGACCTCTGCTGTTCAAGAAGCAAGTAAAGCTTTATGTTGTTCAGAGCGAACCATATATAATGTAAAGGGGGAACAACAAATGGGTTCTTATTGAAAGAGATGACATTATTAGGTGGAGACATACATAAATACTTGCGAAACATCAGGAAATTCAGAGATGAAGGTATAGTTTACCATTTATTTTTTTGTACTTCTATGTTCATTACGCAATTCATTAATTGCTTGTGTTTGATTGTGATTGTTTTATTTTCAGGTAGAACTATAATATATACAGATGAATCATGGGTGAATGCAGGGCACACAATAAATAAAAAATGGACTGACACTACTGTTCAAAGCAGTCGACAAGCCTTTACACAAGGACTCAGCACTGGTTTAAGATCACCAAGTGGTCTTGGGCCTCGGTTTGCATTACTTCATGCTGGAGGCGAGCAAGGTTTTGTTGTTGGTGCTGAATGTACATTTCTTTGTAAGAAAAATACTGCTGATGTTCATAGCGAAATGGATGCAGATATATATGAAGATTGGTTCAATAATAAATTGGTTCCAAATATACCAGACAACTCGGTTGTTGTTCTCGATAATGCCTCATATCATACGAGGAAATTAGAAAAGGTTCCAACAGTAGCATGGAGAAAAGACCAAATTATTGAATGGCTTACCGAGAAGAATATACCACTAGATAACGACATGTTAAAAAGAGATTTACTGGCTTGCACTATGTTAAAATGCACAATACGACATTCAAACAAAGAGATGTTGAACAATTAATTGTGGAGGGTTATCAGAATGTAACCATAAACAACTGGCAGAACTACATTGGCCACGTAAAAGACATCGAAAGCAAAATGTGGATAGTAGATAACTTGCAAGACGATGTTGAAGAGTTCATAATTAATGTCACACATTCATCATCAGATCAGGATTCTTTAAGTGATTGAAGAAAAATAAAGCAATATGTGTATCTACTCCTTTGTATGGTCGTGGTTAGTGTTTCCATAAATGTTATCACATATTTATTACAACACTCAAAACTAATTTTAAGTTATTTAAATTAAGTATACTATTATGTAGTATTAGCTTGTTCTTATAAATGGGAGAGTATATTTTTGAAAATGAATTTTTGAGGAATTTGTGTCTTTAAATGTATAATGGAGTGTACAATAACATATTAATATTCAATAAGACTATATATGTCATGTAACAAATTAAAAAATAAAAGTATATGTGTATGTGTGGTTATTGTTATTCTTTTTATAAATATGTATTATTGAAGTTGCTTTTATAAATGGAAAAGTCTTGTTATGAAAAATATATTTGTAATTAACTTTGTCTAAATTTATTATTTATCTTAATCTACTATCCACTGATAGTAGAGTAAGATGTCATTATTCAGTACGAAGAAAATTGAATACCTTAGGTATTTATTTGAAATATTATTTTATTTACTATGGCTTACTATATTCAGTTAGATTTTAAATAAATTTCTAGAATTACAAATATCATGCTGTAACTAATCCAACTTCCCATATATTCTTTCCTTTTAGTGTTTCATGTTTTTTGTATGCATCACTTGAACGACAAACAGTCGTATAGGTTATGTTTTGATTGCAAATAATGTCAGATAATGAACCGGAACTGTAACGACATTTACAATGAGATGATTTGGCAACCACGAAATCAATTGCCATAAGACCTGTACTGCATAATAAGGTTGAGACGGACTATAGTAGTTCTATATTAGGTTTGTTCGGGTTTAATTTTGAACGGTTCCAGAACAGTTCCCGTCAGGCGCGTTTGCAAAATCGTTTTAGATTTCGTAAATGCGCATGACGGGAACATAAACGCGCATGACTAGAACCGTTCAAAATTAAACCCGAACAAGCCTATTATTAGATCATTGTGTAGAACAAGTGTGCATATAGTGATTTTGCTACTAGGGAAAATATATTGGCAGCTTTTAGGTTATGACTTCAAATTTAAAAACAAACAAAAAAAACTAATTTATAATGTAAATAGTTTAAATGATAATTCATACCGATTCCAAAATGAACATACATGAACAAATAATTTCACAATAGCGTTATCAATTGCTAAAACTCCTTATCAATGATGTGTGAGATGAAATAAGACAATCAGTAGATGTAAGTTTAGCACCGGTAAAACACAATCAACAAAAATGTTTATAAATCTAAACCTAATATCAATATTGATCATTAATTTAATATTATGTGAATCAACTTTAACACCAAAATCCCGAAAAAACCAAAAGGAAGAGGAACCTGAGAAGGAGACTGTAATACCAGTAGGTCCACAGGATGAAAGTGTTTTTGATAAAAAATTGGTGAAAGATCCTCCATCTGCAAAAGAAATATTAAGTAATTACAAATCTTTTTCAAATGATAGACTGAAATACAGAACAAAGAAATCTTTAGGATATGTTACACCAGTAAGTACTTTTAATTTTTATAATGTCATGTATTATTCCTAATTTTTTAGTGGAATAATAAAGGTTATGATGCAGCTTATTTATTTGCGAATAAATTTACTCACATAAGTCCAGTTTGGCTCCAAGCTAAAAGAGTAACAGATGAATATTATGAAATAACTGGTTTGCATGATGTTGATAAAAATTGGATGGCAGATGTGAAAAAAGCAGGCAGCGATAGAAACCTGAAAAGTATTTTGAAAAACAGTGTTTCATAACAATGTCTGATTAATTCCCTTAATTTTTTTAGTTGTACCAAGAGTTATATTTGAAGAATGGTCAGCTAAAGATTTTATGACACTGGTGACTGATGAAAAAGAATATTCTGCATTAGCTAATGAATTAATATCTACTGCCAAAAAATATAAATTTGATGGATATGTTATAGAATTATGGTCACAGTTTGTTGGACGTGTACATAATGAGTTGTTAGTAAATTTAATTCAAGAAATAGGTAACTCTTTTGTAAACGATTTTTAGCAATTTTATTTCTGTTAAAATTACTTTATTAACTAATTAATTGAGTTCTAATATGATAAATAACAGACTCGTAACCCATAATTTTAGCAATTAGATTGAGAAAAAAGGAATATGAAATTATATTGGTTATTCCACCCATGCGATCAAAAACACCATTATTCGATGAAGCACTGTATAACAAATTATATGAATATGTCAGTGGATTTTCACTAATGACTTATGATTTTTCAAACCCTCAAAGACCAGGTATAGTGGAAACTGACATAGGCCATGCATATCATTTGCACATTTGATTTAGGTCCAAATTCTCCTATAAAATGGATTGAAGATTGTATCAAGTTAGTAGCTCCTGATGTCAGAAAACGAGATAAATTGTTCACTGGTTTGAATTTTTATGGGTATGATTATACACCTTCTGGTGGAGGAGCTGTCATAAATAATGATTACATTAGATTACTAAAATCATATAAAGGGAAATTAGAAAAAGATGAAAAATCTGGAGAGCATTTCTTTGAGATAAAGTAATATGATTTGTTTGTACTATTTTTGGTTGTAAATTGTCAGTGTTGTTTCAGACAATCTGATGGAAGGCATATTATATTCTATCCCACATTGCATACCATAAATGAACGGATAAAGCTTATTAATGATATGGACACAGGCCTTGCAGTTTGGGAATTGGGTCAAGGCTTAGATTACTTTTTTGATTTGTTATAAACACTGTACAGTATTGTTTTTATTTCCATTTTTTAAATAAATTTTATAATTATTATTTTCATTTATTGAAAACTCCTTTGTCCCCATCTCCTGTTAAATATTTTAATATATTTACTTCAAGATAGTGTTTTTAAATCATTTTTTTAGATAGAAAAACACTGGCGCATAAGAAATATTTTTTGTGTATATTTTAGCATACATTTGAATATGAGAATATTTAGTTTAGTACAGATATGTGCACGTTTTGAGTACGTTTTTTAATTTTATATGTTGAAAATTTTGTCATTACAATGATTACCAATCTTTTGTGGACAGATACATGTAAGACTTTTAATTTAAAGTATATTATTTAAGATTTTTTTTACTTCTAATTTAAATTGCAGGGGCTCTTCCAATAATTATTACTGTATCTGTATCAATATCTATAGTGTTGATGTTAATTATATGTGTTTGGTAAATATTTTATTTTTATTTAGTTAAATATACGAAATTGAACGACTGAAAGAAATAAAAAAATAGAAAATGTTACCATCTGTATCCTAAACCGGGTTACGTAGTTAATAAAATTATTAATGAAAATTTTTTTCTAGCTTTAAAGGTCAAGATAAACAGTTCTGTTCATTAAAATTGCTCAATAAAAATCAAGACACACAAACGTTCTTTTCCGATAATTTAAGAGGGAATACCGGACATGAATATTTTCGCAAATTATCTTGGATAGGCAATCATAACTTTAAAATTACAAACAGCGGAAAATCCGAAAATGAATTATTGGGTTCAACGGATGATTATTCTAATAGGTAGGTACCTACACAGAAATATTTCTTCTTTTGAGGTGATTAAATTAAATAGTAATTGCTTTCTAGCTTTGAACATGCGGTTCTGCAAATAAATAATACAGAAGATGATTTACAATTGGGTATGGATGATATGGCATATGAAAGCGACGAAACCTTGTCGTGTAAAACCGATGATTCCAAATTTACAGCTATTTCGGTACAGTAAGTATGCTTTACATATATATAAAGTATATTTATTTATTTTTTCAGACATTCACACTTACCAGAAGCTCATCATATGCTGAAACTATGAAAAGTGCTTTATCACATTCAGATTTAGATAAAATTTAAAATTTTTAAATTGTTATTTATAACTTATAGACTATAAGTGTTGGGCAAGTTAGGGAAATGGAGCATTTTCTAAATGAGACTAGACAGACTCGCATTTTGTTGACTCTCCGGGGAAATCAGTAAGCATTAAGGTGTTGCTCGAGAGCCGACAAAACACGAGCCTGCCTGTGTCGCATTGAAAAAGTACTCGCGTATTCCCCTATCTTGCACATCACCATCGTCATTATTATCTATGTATTAAATTCATGATTTATATAAATTATTATGAAATAAATATGAAAGTATATTATTTTACAGAATTCCAATAGTCTATTTTTCTTTTAAAAGACGTCTATATAGGCAGTATCAACATGGTTGAAAAATTACAAATATATTCAGCATTTGTTATAGATGAATGTATTACTGAAATTCGTTTTTAAAATAAAGTACAGTGTATCTGAAACTGTGTTATGATGTAAATTTGGCCAACTTCGAGGGTGAAATGTAGGAGTAAATAATTTTAATTATAAAGAAAGACTCCCAACCAATCCTTCATTAATTCTTTGTATACAATTTAATGCTGACAATTATAAAAAACAAAAAATTCGGCTAGTTGTTTTGACGAATACCTAACAACGGCGGAATTTGCACTAGCTAGCGCATATGGTGCCTTCCCCCTTAAGTCCTACCTGACAGCAGTCGTCACCTCTGCGTAAGCCCCCTTAATAAATTCACAGACGTCACATGTTAAGTGATACGGTTGCAGTGATTGTGACGCAATCTACATTGGTCAAACAGGCAGACCCGTACAAAATCGCATTAACATAAAAAATCCATTTTAAACAATAACAAAAATACAGGCTTTGCTGAACATTGCATAGACCTTATACATGTATTTGATACTAATAATTATACATTATTACATAATAGTTATAAAGGAAGAAAATCAGATTCATTAGAAATCGTTGAAATTAAAAAAGCTACAACAGCTAATAAACATGTCACAAACACACAACTAGATTTCATAAACACCCCCATTATTGACACTGTACTTAAACACTAGCCCATACGTATAAATAGGTATATTGGTAACTTTCTTAGTTTAGTTTAAGTCTGTAAACTCTTCGTTAATGACCGAGAGGTCGAAACACGTGTCAGAGAACAATAAATCTGCCCTAAGTGAAACAATATAACCAAGTGTTTTGTTCGTTTTAATATTAATTATATAATTTAACACTTAAAATACGCAGTTTTCAAGAGTACAATAATTTTTCTAAAATCCCACCTGTTTTTCCAAATACCCCGTCTGCGTCTATGCCACATAATTCTTCGTCTGTACGGTCTACGACTGTTTCGATTCGCCTTTCGACGACCACCCCATTTGCGACGACCACCACTACGACCGAAACTGTTCTAGCCGTAGCCGTGGTGGCGCGACGATTGCTACATCTGCTCCGTCGTCTTTGCGTCTCGGGCGCGTCTCCTGCGAGACTTCGTGTTTTCACTTTATTCCTGTCGTCGTCGCAAATGGGGCTACGGTCACGACGATTTCTACGACATCTGCTCCGTCGTCTTTCCGTCTCGGGCGCGTCACCTGCGAGACTTCGTACTTTCTCCTTATTCCTGTAGTCGTTGCAAATGGGGCTACGGTCACGACGATTCCTACGACATCTGCTCCGTCTCGGGCGCGTCACCTGCGAGACTTCGTACTTTCTCCTTATTCCTGTCGTCGTCGTAAATGGGGCTTCGGTCACGACGATTCCTACGACATCTGCTCCGTCGTCTTTGCGTGTCGGGCGCGTCACCTGCGAGACTTCCTGCTTTCTCTTTATTCCTGTCGTCGCGAAAGGGGCTTCGCTTACGACGATAATACGACATCTGCTTCGTCGTCTTTTGACCTTGGTCGCGCAACCTGCGATGTTTCGAAATTTATCTTTCTTCCTTTGGGAAAGATATAACCAAATTCTTGTGCCTTCAACTTAAATTTTGACATTATCCCATTCCTCATAGTTTTTTTTTTAAATTTCATTCGTAATTTAGCCCGAAAATATCGAAAAAACTCAGACAGAGGTGTTCTATTTTTTAAAGACCCTTTTCTTGACATTACTGCCGAATTTTGAAGTAAAATTTTGTGTCTTTAAAAATAAATAAATGCAACTCTCTTGACAATGAGTCTCTTTTTGTTTCTTTCAAAGCAATCTACCTGTTATCACACTACAATCTACTAAATGCCAACGTGTCAGGTATTGTCAAACAAATTAAACGTCAAATTTTAAAGTCTACAGCACAGGAAGCATATCTTAATATACATTTTTGCTTTCATATAGAAACAATAAAATCTATGGAATCGAAAAATATCGACAGAAAGATTAAATTGAATGTGTTGTATACATATATCGGATCTATTATTATAATGCGATTTTAATTCAAATATATAATCGTATAGATTAAAATTGTCTCGTATTGGTATTTACTTACTACCTATATGGTATCTTATAAATCCCCCAAGCCCTCGTTGTTCTCTTTCCGCTGAGCCTGGTAAAGTAAAACACAATTTATTTACAAAAAAAACATTTATTTATAATTTTTCATAGTATTCTCCTCCACAGTCAATGCATTTTTGCATCCGTGCAAACCAGTCTCGTAAACATTTTCTCCAATCTTCTGGCCGTAGTTTGTTTATTTCATTTTTAAAGATATCAGCCGCGTCTTCGGCCAATATGAAACGTAAACACTGTAATTTATCCTTTACCCGTGGAAATAAGAAGTCTTTAGGTGCTAGGCCTGAACTATAGGGTCAATGAAAAACGCATTATTTCTGTTTTGGGCATTCAAATATTCAGTTGTTCGAGCGGCAGTATGGGCCCGAGCGTTATCTCGATGCAAGATGATCCTTCCTCTTGGTTGTTTCTCCCGAACATTTTGGAGAACGTGAGGCAAAGAAACTGTAGTGTACCATTCTGAGTACCTCTATCCGCCAGAGCTACAGTAGAAACATGCACAGTAATTCCAAAAAATGTGGCTACCATGGTTTTGTTTCGAGATCAGAGCAGTATACCCATGTTTCATCATCTGTGATGATGTACACCAAAGAAGACGATGCACGGTTAAAGCGGTCTAGTGTAGATCTGCACCATCTCACACGGTCTTCTTTTGGAATTAAAGTCGAGTCATGGGTACTTGGACATCTTGTGAAGGTCGTATTAAAGCACCACGATTTTTTCTATTTAAAAGATGAAAACTAGCATTATCGACAGATGTTTGTGAGATTTCTTCTAGTACGGACACACATTTAGCACACTTAACAATGCGCTTCAATTGTTTGACAACAAAACCAGAAATAACAACATTATGGGATAACAATGTCTGTGATGGATAATCCTTTGCAATGTCTTCCGCATTTTCCTTAATAAAAATACTCTAAAAAGCTAGTTCCCCTAGTAGCAAAATCACTATATGCATACTTGTTCTACATTAGGAATATATATTTTCATCCTTCTCTAAAATTGTGATTTTGCTACTTGGGACGTCTATTGAAATCGGCGTTCGGAACTTCACATTTGAATGTCAAAAGATTAGGAACTGCGCATACTCGTAAGCCCCGCGTTAAGTATTCAATTTGGCATAAAAATTCCACGCGCATCCTATTGCATTGCTCATCCATTTATATTATACAGTTCAGTGAGCTGAACCGAGTCAAAGTGTCCCTTAATCCATGTCTTTGTAACCTTAGCCTGTGGATTTCTCTTTTTCTTTCTTCTCTTTCCAACAAGTGGATGGCTAGATATTGCCCATAGAAAGCTGCCATTGTCGGAGAAATAAGAAACAGAAAATTAGAAATTACTTTTATTTTAAACTTTTATTCTATATCAAATGTCAACTAAAAAAAAAGCAAGTCGGTAAAACAATAACAGTAATGAACTTATAAGCATATCATAGCAATATCGATAAATCATGGCGACATCGCTATGTCTGCAGAATACCTCATTGCGATATCGCTATTGACGTCATAAACTGGCCTTGACTGATAGCGATATCGCTATCCTCATGAGAATACCCCCTGATTTTCATTTGCTTCCATATTGTTTAGGTTTTAAGGTGTAATTAAAAACTCTGATATATATCCATTTAATGTACTCTGAGGCACCTCCAAAAATTTGTTTTGAACGTAAGAGCTATGTATTTTTCTCGATCCCAAATTGAGAAAACTGCAGCTGTCTTCAGATTGGCCAAATCTAACTAATTTAAAGTTAAAATATGATTTAATTATTTTTCAAATTAAATACATGTCTGGAACATTCTTCTGTATTCATAATTTAACACATAAATGTATCGATAAAAAATATTTGCCATTTGGCCTTCTTTTAATAAAGACAAATTACATAAATCAGTAGTATCAAAATAGTCTTCTCAATTAATAAATTATAAATGAATATTAAAATTATTAAAAAAATTTCTATATATAAATTATATTTGGTTTATTGTCTGTTTTATATAGCGTATAATTTATAAGTACATACATAATGTGTCTGTAATTGATCAATGCCGCCGCCATTTGCATTTTAGTGATTTTTACAAATTCAATCTCTGCCTGAATTCAAATTGTCAAATTTGACATTTCAGTCCTATAGGCGCAGTTTAAAGGGTTTTCGAGCATTGATTTTGAAAATTATTGTCATGATCAACTTTAACGTATGAATTGGAAATTATGGGTTGGTTTGTTGTTCATAATATTGGGAATGTTATAGCTGCATTCAAGCATGATTATACGATTATACTCTGATGTTTATTATGTGAATTAAATATTTAGGCGCGCCTATTATCAAACAACAAATGAAGAATGACTTTTCCTAGTTGCCAACTTATTAATACGAAAAGTTGTAAGTCGCAAGGCGTAGATCAATTACTGACACTCATTATTGGATTTTCAAGCTCTAGAGGTTATTTATTATATTCGTTGCACTAATTTCTTTGAGTTACTGATTGAAATTTGCAACCTTTCAGATCCACATACACCACAACGTGTTGTAATGTTGGTAATATCTAGACTACTAAAAAAAATAGAGTACCTTCAATTGTCAAATAAATTATAAATTTGTTTCATTATGCTCTTTCGAGTCTGTATCATTTGTTTTCCCAAATATATAGTATTATTAAACATTCTAAGTTCATAGAGAATTTTTGCTTATAAAACTCCAAAATAATAACAAAAAATATATAAAATTCTGTAACAAAAGAAATACACATGCAGATAAACAAATCATATTGTATAACAGCTCCATCCATATGATTTAAGTTAAAATAAATTTGATTGTTTTGAAACTTTATTTAAAACCTGTATAAACTGTACATAAAAGTAGCTAACCAAAAGAATTGACTATTTATTAGAAACTAAAATAAAAACTCTAAAATCAACTTTTGTTTATATATTTTCAATTATAAATATTTTTCATATATTTTTAAATATTTATTATTACAAAAAAAAAACATTAATTTACAGAACACAAAATTCTACAGTTGAATAATTCTTTCTTGTTTAATTATTATTTATTTTTTTCTAAAGAAAATAAATAACTAAAATAGAAAAATAAACTATTAAATATAACCAATAAAAATAATAATAATAATCTACTTCCATAAAAATGTTTTAAACAAATTTTTAACATACAATTCATCCTAAAGCAAGAATTAAAGATATTGCATCGATAGTTAATATGGCCACAAGAATAAAAAGTAATTCCCTAAGATAATTATTCTTCTTTTTTTCTTTTGTTATTTAACTATCGCCATTTTCTTTTTTGTGTTCCCTTAATTTAAGTGTAGCTAAATTTATTTCACTTATATAAACTTTATATTTAAGAGATGGTATTCGCTATTGGTATATTTTTATATACTTACCTAGAATATATGCATATATACAACGAAATTCAAATAAAGAAATAATACTAAACATTTTTATTGCGTATGAAAAATGACGTAATAATATACAGTGTACCAAAAGTATTCAACAACAAAAAATTTATAATTTACAGGAATTCTTCAACAAATATTTTAAAAAGTAATTGCAAATTTATACACCTAAAGAAAATATAAAGCTTTCTACAATAAAATGTCTATATAAATAATTCAAATTATTAATTATGCTATATTTACTTTTATAATTTAAATAAAATCGAATATTTTCAAATTTACTGCCAATTACCGTATATGCAAAAAAAAAATTTTTTTTCAAATGTCGTCTCGGAAATGATGTGCATTGATCAATATAAATCAAAATAAGGTGGTTATATGTTTGCTGGTCTCTTTAATTACTGAATATGTATGTAATATTGGTCATGAAAGTCTGTAGTAATAAATAATGGTAATTAGGAGAATGCATCAATAATTTGTCAGAATCAAGAATTCACCATTTACAAAGATCACTTTGGTTAAGTGGTCTTATAATCTCAATGTTTAGATTTCAGTTCAAAATAATAGCAATTACTCATAAATATGCAAAAAATGTCAATTGTTTTAAAAATATTTACTAAGATAGATAAGACAAAAATTTTGCATTTAACTATAACTATTCTTTTCATATTACTTTGATAATTTAATTTAACAAATATTTTGCAATATTATTTTACACGCAACTGTTTATACATGTTACCCATGGTGTTTATGGTATGGCATGGTACGGTAGTTCACACAAAAACAAGAAACTCCTTTGTTTTTGTGCTACTTAATATTATTACTAACACCACGAGTAACATGTAGACAGTTGCCTTCAAAATAATTATTATTTAATATAATGTTGTATACATTCTAACACGTAATTTAGCATGGTATAAATGTTTGTTAAATTATAATTTGTCAGCCATAATGGTTTCAGATTATATGTGCCATCTATTTGATGACTCTCACAACTAACAGTACCACATATATTATTACCAACTTTACGGTCTATATATTTATTAAGCAAAAGATATGATAATAATACATACATTATACAAAGATATGATGATAACACATACATTATTATTATATTCCAATATAAAAATTAAACAGTTGGAAGTAATTGGTTTATCTTAGAAATTAACATCGGTTGGTATTAATGCTCGCGACTATGACTTCAAGGTACCAGTTCGAAAATTTCATAAATCACGAAAATAAAAAAGGTGTAAGTATTGACGTTAACAGTAGTGTAATAATACAGTTGTGGATTAACACAAACAAAAATTATTGGTTTGGCTAAGACATCACATAAATGGGTAAAAAATTGTAATAGTGCTTTCATACATGAAAACTTCTTATACCACATTTGACATCATTATAAAACTGCAAAATATAGTTCTGTATTAATAATGCAACTGTGGATTTTCATCACCAATGATCGCTTTATGCAGGACTATAAATATTACTTAAGAAATTCACAAATCATAATTGTTATATTACATTTAACATTTTTTTATAATTGAAAAACTATAGATTTTTGTGAATAATGAAACTACAGTGCACTCGCGATAATATTAACACCCTAATAAATGAACACCCCAAAATATGAACACTTTTTCTCTGCCATTGACTACTCCAAAATATGAACTTTGTACAAAAGCTTTAAAATATGAACATTTATTTTTTTTATTTTGAAACGGATTTCAGCTACATAATATTATAAAAATTAGGGGAAACCCCGAGTTATTAACATTTGAATGCCAAATGTCAATGGTCAAACAAACAAGTGCACTTTTTAGTTAGTTTTTACATGTATGCAGACGCAAACGCATGTTTGGTTTTTAAGTGTGAATAATTTGTAAAATATGCATAAATTTCTAACTTTAAAGGAAAAATATGAAATTTTGGAGAATTTACAAAAAGGTGCAAGTGTTACTAATTTAGCGAAGAAATATGGAGTGACAAAGTCCACAGTATCTGGAATAAAAAAGAATAAGAATGCAATTTCAAAATGAGTCAATACATTCATCGGACCTGGAAAAAGAAAAACTATGCGACCGTCGGAGTACCCAAAAATGGAAAAATCATTGTATAAATGGTTTATGCGTATGAGGGATAAGAAATTCCCCATCAGTGGACTAATGTTGAAAGAAAAGGCCAAGGAGCTTCATTATAATATTAAGGAAAATAACTCTGACTTCAACGAGAGTGACGGATGGCTGCAGAATTTCAAAAAGAGATTCGGCGTAAGATTGCTCCAAATTTCTGGAGAGAAACTTTCTTCTCAACCCCAGTTGGTTGAACCATTTAAAGTGACACTTAGATCGAAGATTGAAGAGCTTGGATTAAGTAATGATCAACTTTATAACGCCGATGAATCGGGTTTATTTTGGAAAATTTTACCAACCAAAACATACGTGTCGTCTCAGGAAAAATCAGCCCCAGGTACAAATACTGAAAAACAAAGAGTTACTTTCCTGTGCTGTGCAAATGCTACGGGATCTCATCAGCTCAAACTGCTTGTTGTCGGAAAGTCAAAAAACCCCGTGGTTTCCAGAATTTTGATTGCCCTGTTCACTATCGTCATTCTAAATCAGCGTGGATGACAGGTAACATTTTTAAAGACTGGTTTCATCGCTCATTTGTTCCAGAGGTAAAAGTTTTTATATTGACATTAATCGACACATACCTATTCATTTTAAAATATTTTTTACATAATTCAGGTGGAACAATTTTTAACAAAAAAGGGCTTCCAGTGAAAGCTATTCTCTTAGTAGATAATGCCCCATCTCACCCACCTGAGGACGAATTAAAATCTGAAAACGGCTCTATTTTTGTGATGTTTATGCCACCGAACGTGACCCCACTCATCCAGCCCATGGACCAAAATGCTATAAGGATCACAAAGCTGTATTACAGAAATAGCCGTTTGGCTTCCATTGCTGCTAAAGGGGGTGGTTTGATAGAAACTATGAAGCAGACTACATTGAAGGAAGCTATCATTATTTTGGAATCAGCTTGGAGAAGAGTGGATTCAGCTGTGTTATCCAAATGCTGGACCAACATTTTAAATATGGTAGTGAATCAAGATGATCCCGAAGATGAAATTCCTCTAAGTGTTGTTAGAGAAAATTTGCAAATGAATTTACGTGAATTGGAAGAAAGCGCCGCCAATGTTTTATGCGCCTTACTACCCGAGGTTTTGTATTCTCTGAAATGTACTTAAAATTGTGTGTTATTCTATATTTTTTCATAGGTTGAATATACGGCCTCGAACGTTAAAGAATGGAATGGGGATGCTATTGAATGTGAAGATAATGAAGTAGAAGCCATATCCGATGAAGATGATTGTGTGGAGGAACCAAAGAGGACGATTAAAGCCGGGGAGGCTGTCGATATTTTCAATAAGGCGTTGGATTGGGCTGAAGGTGAAATGGTTGAACAGCGAGTTTTAAATGTTTTAAGAGACTTATGTGAGAAGGCAGTTTTAAAAGTTCTCGACCAAAAGAAACGGCAAAAGAAGATAAACGGCTTTTTTGAACATTAGCTTTATATTTCTACGGGCTTATTAAAAAAAGTATACAACGTTTATTAAGCTCTTATTTGACATATTTCTGTGAAACATTTGTCATATAAGAGCTTATTAAACATTGCATAATTTTTATGAATAAGCCCGCTAGCATTTATGTATATGAATATGTATAGAAATAAATATATTTTTGTTTGCTGCACACAAACTTAATGAAAAAGTTCCTTTTATGTTTTAAAATAAAACAAAAATTTAAACTATTTAAATTAAACTTTCATTTATACAGGAAAGAACTTTAGGTGGTAAGTAAATGACTTGGTTTTATTAAAATTTTGTGCCATTTGTAAATATGAACAATCCCAAAAATTTGAACTGCCCTTGTTTTCATTAGTTCATATTATCGCGAGTGCACTGTATAGATGATGACAAACATGATTAGTTTTTGAAACACTTTAAAATAAAATTTAGAAATGCCCACATAAAAGCGTTTTATATTACATTTAACATTTTTATAACATTGAAAAATTATAATTTGAATGAATAATGCAACTGTGGATTTGCACCACCAAAAAGTATCGGTTTACGCAAGACTTAAAATTAAATTTAGAAGTTGTCATGTCAAAGCCTATATATAACATATAACATGTTTATAAAATTGAAGAATTATAGATTTTTTATGTTGAATACTTTTTCCCCCGCGTCTTTCATACCAAGAGGAATACCTAAAAAAATGGTGCTTAACAATATCTAATTATATATTTCGTTAACTAATATTACAACAACAACAAACATTTCATGTCCATCATCTTCCTCAATCAGCCAGTAATATACATGTAAATACAAAGAGTTCGAGGGGAGAGGGATAGGGGAGGGGGTTAATTCGAATAATATTTAGCTTACATACGTGTAAAAAAAGTTACGTTCTTCTTATGACTTTTTTGAGTAGAAATTCGAGAAAGAAATAGAAAAAAATTAAAAGCAACGCTGACAGTCAAGAAAACATTGAACTTAATAATAAATACAGTACCATCAGTACTAGCGGTGCTATATATAAAAACATCGTGTTGTGTGAACGATTGCATAAACTGTTGTACTGATCACGTAATAAAGACATGTTTTTGCTGAGCATTAACTTTTCTTCGTTGATATGAGCAAAGCGTTCTTTTAATATTACCAATTCCTCCTCTAGCGCCAGAAACTGTTCCTCACTAATGCTAGTTGTAGATATGTTGTTAGTGACGATATTTTCCCTTCTTACTAAATCATTTTGTACTATATCATTGGTATCTTTACATTTCTCCGTTTCCTTAGATTTCTTATCTGAGATTTTCGCATTAGAATATTCCTCGCGAACACTTTCCAATTCGTTTTTCACAACTACGATTTTATCGCGGAGCTGTTGGGACTCGTTACAGGACTCCTTCCATTTCTGCGTGAGCAGTACCAGCTCGTCTTTGAGACGTTCCACTTCTTCAGATTTGAGCGAGTTCGTGTGCTTCTCGTTGCTCAGGGTGTCTTCTAAATCGCTGATCTTCACCTTGTTCGAGTTGATTATTTTTTCTAAATTTTCTATTTGCCGTTTCATTTCGATCTGGGCAGTTTGAAATTGGTACTTGAGGGTTTTTGAATTTACATCGACGGATCTTACTATTTCGTCGTCCTCGTCTTCTTCATTCGACAAATCTTGATCGTCATCGTTTTCCTGGAAATATATAAATAATTAGTCAATATAGTCAATATCAAGTAATTGATATGCGGAAATATAAAACAGCCTTTAGTCCGTACAAGATGAGACCATGACATTACATCACAATGCGCAGAGACGTGAAATTGTTTGGCGCGGAATAACCGATGGAATTGTTTGTGTTCATTTTGACGTTTGCTCAATTTCAATTGTGTACCGTCGGTCGTCCTATATACGTATATGGTATTTATTTCAATAATATCGTGATTACTGGTTATTATAATGATTGAATTTAGATATATATTATTTATAAAGACACGCCCCATATAAATAACCTAAACAAAAGGAGTCAATGGGATAATAATTCACAGTCAAGCACAAGAAATTATTTTCAGTGTTTTAACATTTATGAAATTAGAGACTGATAATGGTGTTCAAATTTCATTAACCGGTTTCCAAGAAAGGGTTATACAAGCAACTGGCAAATATACTTACAGTAAAACTCAGTAGCGGCTGGTGAGTTCGGTTAGGTGGGGCAATTACATACACAAAACTGATTCGTTTATTATCGGTGGTATATCCCCAGATGCCAAGCATATCACCAATAATAAACGAATCAGTCTTGTCCACTCTTGTCTATGTAATTGCCCCATATAAACCACATAAACGAACTCACCAGCCGCTACTGGACTAAAACTGTAAAAGAGAGTGAAGATATAAAATCTGGGCCCAGCATATCCTTTTCTAGTCCTAGAAGAAGATTCCAAAAGAATCAACAAAACCAAATGTATCAGCAGGAAAGAAGCTATAATTCAGCAACTTATTTATAATTGATATATAATACAATAATGAGATGTGGCCACCACACGACTTCTTATATGTCTGAGCGTTTCAAATTATACAATTTTATGAATTATTTTATACAAAAATTATTCAAAATCCTATTCTAAGTACTTCTATTCTCTTAATAAATCTCTATAGAATGCATACATCGCAAGATTTTCGAAAAAAAGTGCTACTCGCTAGGAGTAAAAGTGTTATTAAGACATAGGATTCAGGTAATAATTATTTAACAACAAATACTAATCCAAAATACTGATTACAAATATATGTCAAATCAAGTGGAAGAAAGCAGAAGATAACCGAGCAGCTCTTGTGGAATCTTATAGAATACTTGCGAATTCTCTATTTAAAGAAAATAATGAATTATGTAAGAGTTGGAAGGTCTATTGTTTACACAGGTCAGACTTATTTACGGTTATGTGCAGTGAAAAGTAGCCAGTCTTTAATGCTCTTGCAAAGTCCTTTCATACAAAATAAATAACACAGTTTTTATTTCCATATACGAGGCATGTTTTTTAAGTAAGTACCGTTCTTCCACATCGCGACCGCAGCGCTGCGGTCGGCGTTCTGCGTATGTGCACTGGGGACCTACATCTCTTGCCTACGCACTGACGCCATTACAGTCTGATTCTATCTTGTTTACCTAGTTTACTGAGTGTTTAAGATGCCACCGATAATCGTGAGTCCCGCCGACTGTGAAGTACGGGCTGTTATAAGATTTCTTAGTGCTAAAGACCTAAAAGCGATGGATATTCATCGTGAAATTTGTGCAGTTTACGGACAAAACATAATGAGTGAGGGAATGGTAAGGAAGTGGGTGAGAGCATTTAAAGATGGCCGCACAAATGTGCATGATGAACAACGGAGTGGGCGTCCTTCGATCGTTAATGAAAGTTTGGTGCAGGAAGTGGACAATAAGGCGAGAGAAAACAGACGCTTTACGATGTCCTCTTTGTGTGATGGCTTTCCTAATGTTTCGCGTAGTGTTTTGTATGGCATTGTGAGCGAGCGCTTGAATTACCAAAAATTGTGCTCACGTTGGGTACTGAAAATGTTGACGGATGTGCACAAAACCAAACGTTTAGGCAGTGCATTGACTTTCCTTGAGCGGTACCGCAACGACGGTGATGATTTCTTAAGCCAAATTGTTACGGGCGATGAAACATGGGTGGCCTACGCCACACCAGAATCAAAACAACAGTCCATGGAATGGCGGCATTCAGATTCGCCCGGAAAAGTGAAGTTTAAGCAAACAATTTCTGCCCGGAAAATCATGTGCACAGTTTTTTGGGACAGAAAAGGAGTATTGCTTGTGGAATTTCTGCCTCGTAATGAGAGAATCAATGCAGCAGCTTATTCTGAGACCTT
This sequence comes from Amphimallon solstitiale, assembly GCA_963170755.1. Taxonomy (NCBI): domain Eukaryota; kingdom Metazoa; phylum Arthropoda; class Insecta; order Coleoptera; family Scarabaeidae; genus Amphimallon; species Amphimallon solstitiale. The sequence continues at coordinate 47,030,927 of OY720683.1, read as the reverse complement.
GAAAAATCTGCGCCGTTCAATCCAGAACATAAGACGAGGCAAGTAGAGCAAGGGCATCGTTTTGCTGCATGACAATGCCCGTCCGCATGTGGCTAATCAGACCAAAGATCTCATCACATCTTTTAAATGGGAAACTCTAGATCATCCTCCGTACAGCCCTGACCTGGCGCCCAGTGACTACCATCTGTTCCTGCACTTGAAGAGACACCTGGGCGGTCAGCGTCTTCAAGACGATGACGAAGTCAAAACAGTTGTGATGCAGTGGTTAACAAGTCAGGCGGCAGACTTCTATGAGGAGGGTATTGATAAACTGGTACAACGTTATGAGAAGTGCCTCAATATTGAAGGAAATTACGTTGAAAAGTAGATTAAGGTACAGGCTTTCATGTAAAAATAAAATTATTGATATATCTTTGCACGTCTTTTTTTAATTTCAAAACGGTACTAACTTAAAAAACATGCCTCGTATAAATATTTACATAACAGGTAATGAATGGAGATGTTTATTTAACTTGCTCAGCTGGTATTTCGTTTGTCTCAATGCAACTAATTTCTTGAAAATCTCATTTTAGTTTACTTTTAATTTATTTATCCTACTCTTGTAGGCACAGAAATATAATTATTTTTAAAATTATCTATCTTAGCGATATTATGACAACAATACAAGTTATCATAATATCAAAGCTGAAAAGAGCATAACATCTGCATCCAAAAGAGAAGATAATTTAACAAAAACGGTTTTTATGTAATATAGATATATTGATGTTGTTATAAGTTATTTAATCTGCCATATTGAGTGTTACGTAATTTAACAAAAGGATAAATAATAAATACATATAAAAGTAGCAAAAGTAATTTAAATAACGTAAAAGTTAATGCTCACATTGACTTTTATAACTAAGAATATGCAACTATTTTCAATGTTTTTTATTATGAATACCAACTACTTGTTAATTATGATTTTCAAAAATATCACTGCTGCGCCTACTGAATTATTTTGCAATTTTTCATGGTGCAGAAAATGATGACGTATGTCATGTTCTCATCCTGGACGCACTCTATATGTGTCAACATGTGGAAGGAGCAACAACGAAAAATTCAAACACCTTAACATGTATTCTTCAATGTAATGGTTATGGAAGGTTTATGTTAAATTACTAAAAGTAGCATTACCAAATACATCAAATTTAACCGAATTCAGTTTACAAAAGCATATGCTTGTGAGAAAGTGAAAGACTACTAAAACGAAGGCAACAAAGTCATTAGTAAGTGGTGACCATGTAAATTGCGCCTGATTTCTAAGTACTTATTTTTCATAATAGCAACACTTTCTCGTGACGTGTTAATTATAACGATGGTGTATAATTTCATATGTTGTTTGGGCTATTTCTATTATTTGTTGGATTTTGAAACCCGACGTTCCAGCAGACATTCTTCTGTCTTCTTCAGGTATGTTTCTAGTCAAAAAAGAGATGTGATATATTAAAATTCCTTAAGAGGGGCGTTTACCTATCGAAAACTATGGCCTCGTAAGGCATCGCCGTTTTGCGTTTTTTAAATTTATTTTGTAATTTTAGAATCTCAAATTTGGGTTAGCGAAGCAAAAGGCATAGTTTTTATACTAATTTATTTTCCTATAAAAGTTATGTGTTTTAGAAATAACCACAAAAATGCATGAATTTCATTAATGTCTACTAACTAAGGCTGGTACACAAAAGAAAAAAACAACCTCTACGCGCCAGCTGCACATTTGATGAAAGATATAAAAAAAATCAAATGTATATAATTATATTTGAAGATAAAAAACATTACACACGAGTGTTTTTCGAAGCTATCGAGTCGTCTATCCCCACTTTACGGCATCTCTACCGGTCCTAGCGAAGATGCAAATCTATCGGAATCGGTCGGCTATTGCAGACTTAAATCCGAGTGACAGTTTGTAATTAAAAAAAAAGTCATATATACCTATAATATTCGAGTGTATATTAATATAACAGTTATGGGCAAGCGAAAATTGGCTTATTATAAAACACCAAAAAAAAAAAAATTAGGTGTGGCCTCCACACGACTTTCTTATACGTATGAGCGTTTCAATCTATGCAATTTTAAGATTTTTTTTATACAAAAATTATTTAAAATCCTATTCTAAGTACTTTCATTCTCTTAATAAATCGCTATAGAATGCATACTTTGCAAGATATTCGAAAAAAAATGCTACTCGCTAAGAGTAAAAGTGCTACTTCCGGTCCGAATTTTGAAATCGCTATGTATACAAAAAATATTGCAAATCCAACTCTAAATACTTTTGTACTCTTAATAAATATATATAGAATGCATAATTTACGACATATTTGCAAAAAATCGCTATTCGGTAAGAGTAAACGTGGTACTTCCGGTCCGAATTTTGAAATATTTTTTATACAAAAGATATTTAAAATTATCATTTAAATACTTTTATACTTGTAATGCACCTGCCTAGAAAGCATGACTTGCGAGATATTCGCAAAAAACTGATTTTCGATAAGAGTAAAAGACCTACTTCCGGTAATTTTGAGTACATTTGAATTCTTTATAAATTTGTTTAAACTTAGTAATTGACGAAATATTTGCAAAATTCGATTTTTTCACTGAAGTAAACTACTACTTCCAGTTTTACTGAAAAACTAATCACATCTCAAGAGGGAGATTATATACGTAAATACAAAATTTGGAATAGATATCTACAGCGGTTTGACCGCTATCGTGGTCACACACACAGAGACAGACAGACAGACACAGACATTTTTTAAAAACCACTTTTTTGGTATCAAGGGACTTCAAAACGTGGACATCTGCAAAAATCTCGAGGTCGAAAATTTTCGTCATCACAATACTTCCTTATACTACGTATAAGAACGTAAAAGGAAATATACAAGTGGAATGAAAAATCGAAATACGACATAAGTAATTTTTAGTCTACAATTTTATTTTATTTTGAGATTTGTTAATTCCATTTAGTTTAACTAAGTACATAATACCAACATGCGAGTAGATTTCAGAATTTAAATATTTGACGATTCATTTTATGTAGCTATAAATTAAAACTTTCAACCCACATTAGCTGTTTCGCGTAATTTTTAATAATTGTTTCGAAAACGTTTAAAAATAAAAATTGTCTGTTAGCCTACTTGAAGGTAGCCGTATTTAATTATTATTACTATTAAATTACCAGTTTAGAACTGCCAATTTTTTCCTTCAGAACGGAGCGTCTTTTCCCGATCTACATAGCGACAGAATCTGTGAATAAAACCGAAACGCTGTAATCGAAACCGAATTTCGTCTAGCTCCACCTACTCACACCCCCTTGCCTCTACCCGTCCCGCTAGTAATATAGTTGGATAAGTTTCTATTTGTTGGTAAACGTCCCTCTTAATAAAACACTTATGATATTACTTAATGTCAATGTGACAAATTATGTCATACTTGATCTCAATCTGTAATGTGTGGTGTAGCATAAAGCGGCCTTCACACGATCAATATATATTGTCAATAAAGTATTGTCAATACGGTCAGTAAATATTGTTAAACTGTAATTGCCTCACACTATCAATATTTATTGACAATCTATTTAGTTTTGCGCTGGCAATTAATGATGTCATACCGACAAAAAGCTTTTGTAGCTATTATTTTAGCTCTATCATAAGAAGCCGGAAAAAGAGAATATGGGCTAGAGAGTGACTTCTAAGGAGATACACGTTTTCTCACACGAGTTTGTTGAATTAGGTGCGCGTATCTACCCCAAAAGATTTCCAAAATTACTTTCGCATGACTAACGCTTGTTACGAAGAATTGTTGAATCTAATGGGACCAGTTATCGTGAAAAAAAATACAGTGATGAGAAAGACAGTTTTCTGCTATTGCTTATACAGGCTTTGGTACACACTTGCTAACGGTAGCACCAGGTATTACATTTCAATACCAACTGAAGTAAAATTGTCAATCTCTCCCTCAGGCGGTCAATATTTATTGTCAATCTTGAAAATATTTTGAATTTCATCAAACTAGTCCATCAATATTTTACATATTGACAATCTGTCAATCTTTCTACTCACACGCTTAATAATTAATAGCTTCTTTCCTTTTGACATAACTTTCCGATAATATCACCTCAGTTTAGCTGAGATTATATTTTGACGCGTTCCTTTTGTAATCAGCTGACTGAGACGAAGTGAGATTTTTAGTTCCCCCCTTACCGATTCTGAGGTTGGTCAGAACCTTCCCCACTACTGAGATTTAAATATCACTTGGTGGTGGTGGTAACAAATGCATTTAATAGTAGGCGAAAACAGGGTTATGTTATTTGATTACTTACACGGAAAAATATGTACGAAATTCAGCGAACTAAAAATGGGTGGATTATGAATGATAAATGTGATATCAGAATCAGACGACTAGCAGGAATCGGTAGCATCACATAACTCTTGTAATTTTACTATCTGGTCAAGTTTTTGAAACAATTATAACAAGGCATTAAATAACTTACAGACATAATCTGAAATTTGGACATGCAAGGCATTCTTATTGCAACACAAGTTTAAAATCTCACTTGACAAAATCCCCAGTGAGCGAATCTCACTTGAGGTGAGCAGAGACCATCACTTTAGCCCAGCTCAGATCTCTAGCAAAAGGAAAGCGCATATTGTCAATTCTCAGATATTGACAATATCTATATATATACAGCAAGTGTCAATTTTCATTAGCCATAGGCGATTAATCCATACAGTATGTGGCAACATAGTATACCCCTTCTTTCCTTTCCAATGTCAGCGCGACCGATGCATGCTCGTATTGCTCGTAAGTAAATACAAGTTAGCGTGGTTAACAGTATCTCTTCGACCAGCGGGTTGGATGTTTGTAATGCGTTCAGAGATATTTACGAGTTACAAGGATTTGTTTTTCTTTTACCTTTTAGTAAATGCAGAGAATTATTAAGCTGCGTTCACGCTGCATGACACAAACAAAAGCGTAATTCTAATAAAATTGAAAATAAGGTAAATAAAAAAGGATTCTGAAAATAATAATAAATTACTAGATCAGGAGATCGCGGCGGCCATTTGATCTTTCCTGTTCCAGTAATAAGACGGCATTGCAGATTAGATCGCAACGTATTCGCAGCTAACATTGAATGTAAAATCTGGTCGGGAGAAGTGGGAAGATCGGAGAAAGTCGTTTTGATGTCGATTGTTTCCGGGATTGGTGACGGACGCTGTGGTGTGGCACGTTGCCACATATTACTTGTATATGTATAAATCGCATGTAAAATTGAATCCCTATACCTAATGAAAATTGACACATACGGTATATATTGTTCGTGTGAGAGCCGCTTTAGAGTGTTTATACTCTCAGGGATAATTGGGATCCTGAACCCTTCTATTTCCATGCTTGGTGTACTTATGGAATTAGATATGCCGCTTCTTTTATCTTTCTTCTGATACCATGTTCTTCTTTTGTCAGAATTGTAGCAGCATTCTATTTGATTTGATGGTCTGCTTCTCAAACGTGTTGTGTCAAGCGGAATTTTTCAGTTTCTCCTAAGCGGACCAAACCCATTTCTTGTGTTCTTTGATTCTTACTACTAGTGTCCCTCTGGTTTCTCGTTTGTATGGACGTCCACAGTGACACGGTACTTCGTATACACAGCTTTTTGTTATTTAGTTCATGTTGCCTGGCGTAGTTCTTGTTAGGATCAATGTAACAGTATTATACATACTAAAAGCCGTTCGAGTGACCCTCTATAATCGCCTTGGTTGAAATAGCTTAACCGAACCGTCAAAATCGACAAAAATTGGCGACGCGGAGCGTAAAACTCCTCTCTAGATACGGGGAATCACGCCATCGAGCTTTAACGTGCCAAAAAGGCCCATATCCAAAAGAAAGGACTTTTCCGCGACGATTGAGTGAACTGTCCACGTGGCAAGTCTTTCGCGGGAATGCTGTTGAAAAATCTCACGATGACGAGTTGGCGAGAACATGTCATTAATTCAAACGGACGTATGATTTTGACTGCTGTAAGGAGAAGTTTCATTTTTGTGATCGATCGAGATTTTCTAATAACGATGAACGGTGTTAATTTATTAAAAATGCGTGATATTGTCACACGAATCCCGATTCATAATTATCAGGACGATGGGGATGAACGCAAAGAACTGACATTTAGAAGACAGACCCCTTTCGTAAAGTAATGTCGAAGGAATTAACGCCACAAGGTGAATATATACAGGGTGTTCCTAAATATCATGTACATAAGGAAGGGGGTAACTATTTGGTTTATTTTGTGCCTAAAATTTCATATAAACATAGGTCTGCAAACGCTTCGTTACCAATATGCAGGGTGTTGAAATTTCAAGATTTTTTCACTTTTTACTGTATAGCTCCTGCAGTTTTTGAGATATTTTGTTCAAATTTGGAAGGTAGGTTACGCTATAAGGCCTGCATCATTAGCCATGCCAAATGATTATGTAAATCTACAGGGTAATAATTTTTTCGGGGTCATGCCCTCTTTTCTCACCCTGAACTTTTTTGCGATGCGCCACTGCTAGATTCTAAAATACGCAATAAATTTTCTGTCTTGTTTAGAAACTTTTTGATCTCTTATATTTTTTTCTTATCTCTGACCGTTATCGAGAAAAAAAATAGAAAACAATTTTCTGTAATTCGCCAGAGAAAATTAAATTTTTTAAAATGGGCTAGCAGGCTCTGGCTTTATTCAGATAATCACTTGAGTTTCTTATGTACATGATATTTAGGAACAGCCTGTATATTTGGTATAACATTTAAAAATTACAATCTTAAAAGTTTGCAGATTGCGTTCATTAAAAACTGGAAATATGAAAGACCTACAAATATGTAGATCGATAAAATCAAATACGAAAGCACTAAAGGGCATTAATTTCATCGAACACGAATTTAGAAACGTCAATTGCAGGTTATAAACTACCGATCGAAACAGTTAATCAATTTCAGTTCCCGATGACATTTGCCTCAGAACTAGAAAAAATAGTGTCAGTCAGCCAAGGTCAAATTTTAGCATGCGATAAGTTTAAAGTAATCACTTCTATAAGAAAGACCGATTCCAAACCGATTGTAAATGAAGGTGGAAAGAATTGAAGCCACAAGGTCAGTAACTATACATGATCCTACGTACAAGATTCAGAAATTAGAGTCTCAAACGTTTGGAGGTCTAAATTTGGCATGCAATAAGGTTGAAGTAATTACATATAGAAGAAAGACCGCTGCTTCCACGAGCTCTGCCGTAAATTAAGGCGGAAAGAATTCAAGCCACAAGGTCAGTAATTGTACATGATCGTACAAGATTCAGAAATTACAGTCTCAAACGTTTGCAGGTTTCGTTCGTTAAATACTGGAAATACACAAATAGATTGAGAGAATCAAATGCAAAAGCACCTAGGAGTATACTAAATTAATTTCATCTATCACGAATTTAGCATGTATCCGAAGAAAGGTGAACTCAAAACCAGATGATGCAGAAGAAATCCGTCTTTTGAATTATTCGATAGCAGTCTTTAATTTGACATGTCGGTATGTAGTTAAGCTGAAGTGTAAGAATATCCACTAAAGTAACGGGAAACATTAACATTGACGGAAAAAATCCATCTGAAGTTTCATTTGCGATGAAAATACAATTTCACTTATGAACCGTCAATTAAATTAAGTAACACCGTAAGTGGCTCATAAAATATAGCAGCGCAGCCCTTCACGAAAAACAAAAAAGCAAGTAGTTGATTATGACCAGATGTAATGTTTGCTTTAATTTTCGTAAAGCTCTGCAGTACTTCATTGGACGAGAACGGTTGAATAGTTAATTAGCTTCAGTTGAAGTAGCACTGGTAGATGAGCAACAGCAGACATCAGAAAAAGCATGGGAAAACGCATTTGTAAGTATAATAATAACAATAACGAGTTTTTTGTATTATAAAAATGGTCCTTAATACAAAAAAAAAATAGCACACAATTGCTACATTTACTTATGTCAGGATAACATTCAATTTGACAATTAGGTCTCTCAATAGATTTTTGACGTTTATAGGAATGAATAAACGTCAACTAACTTTTGACGCAATGACAGTTTGTGCAAAAGCTAAAATTAGACGTTCATACAGAGCGCATCAAAAGTTTAGAAAAACGGACATTATAAAAAGCATCATGCCAGTGTTCGCGTTTTATAAGAAATTGTAATAAAGCTGAAAGCCGTTGTAAACGGGGTGGAGTCAAGTTCGAAGAAATTGGTGGACAGCTAGTTGGTTGTTCGAATTGCAGTTCTTATGTTATTCTTCGGATTTTATCTGATAGGCCTCTTCGGTACGGAATGGCCGTAGTACATTAGGTCTCCGGTTGGTCTGAATTGGGATTGGGAGATGTTACCCTGCTTTTTCTTGCTTTGGCCAACATGTTTTCGGGATACCCACTCAATTTTAAGGTGTTGGTTATATTTTTCTCTTCTTCTTTCCTGCCCCGTTCTTCTGAGCATCTAATAAACATATCCAACAAACGATGGAAATATCAAAGTAATACTTTCTTTATCATTACACCCTTGTGCAAATGAATGTGGACAATGTATGTTTTTAATTTCATTTACAGTTACAGTTATGACTATGCTACTGAAACCTGTTAAAGGGACGTTAATGTTACTCTAACCTCAAAACGTGCACGTGGGAGCATTGTTCGCATAGTGATATTACAAATTTACAAAGTGTTGCATGTTTATACTGTTTGAGGTTGGGTATAAGAACAGTGTTTTCTTCATCTATAGGTACTATGGATATCGCAATAGAAATCCGTTCTGATTACACTGTCTGAACATACTAAATTGAAGTGAACAAGCTAATTAAACTCCATAAAGAAACTGGATTAATTTTGCTGCAGAGGGTGAGAAGTCGAGGCCGGAAAAGAAAAACCATCAAAAAAGAAGATGCTCTACTATTGCAGAACAATAAAATACACCTCATAAAGACTAGTGACGACTTACAGAACAACCTAACTCACTGCTGGAACAATGTGCACGCCCCGACAGTGCGCGGTCGTTTGCTAGAACTTGGACGGAAGGTTCGGAGACCCGTTAAGAAACAACTCTTGATGCCGCAATGAAAAATATGATTTGACCAAAGAAATGTAGTACCAAAAGTATTCAAGCAATTCTTTAATATATTTATTAACAACCAGCAAATTAGTCTAAATAAATTTATCGAAGAAGGCGTTGAGTATGTTTTTGCGTTCATCGCCCTCTAGACTTTAATTTTTGACGCCATCTGCTTGTATTTAAAGATAATATTAAAGATGTTCGACTTACAACATAATCTTTATCAGTGTTTTCGTTGTATTCATTGCAATCCTTATCATTTTCGTTATACTTGGCACTTTGGTTTAATACCGTAGTTTGCGAAATGTAGGTTTCATCGGACAATCGGCTGAGATCGTCTTGTGAATCCCATTCGGACAGTTCTGTTTCGGGTTCGACGGTGATCATTTCGGCTTGTTCTGCGGCAGGTACCACCTAAAAAAGTAAATGCTATTATATTAAAATAGTAAGTATAATTAACTGTAACCAAAATATATACCACATTTAAAAAAAAAGAAGAATTTCAAAACTTTTGAAACAGCTACATTCCGATACATGTGTAAATAACTTATAAATATACAGTTTTAGATTTTAAGATAAATTACATTTTTAGAGGAATGTTCCTAGAACGCAACAGAAGATGGCGTTACACACGCGTGTCGATCGTGGATCTCGCTATCGCTGCACGCTTTCATAGACGTTATATTATGGGCTTTTGAATGATTTAGCTAATCTAAAAATTCCGTCCTTTACTTGACGCCATCTGTCCAAAGTATTATGAACTATCAGTATAACCGCGGAGCACCATGATTGGATTATACCGATTCCAGTTAACACTTAATTTATTACTCAGCTAGTCACAGTTATACAGGGTGAGTCAACTACGCGGGTAAGGCCGATTGTGCCTTTACGAGTAAAGATATTTCGAAGAGGTTTTTTTCTTGTGGTAGCTGTTCATTAGGGGCACATTTTAAAAATATTTTGTATTGTACAGAGTGTTCCATAACTTGGTGGCTAACCATAGTTATAGTTTTTTAAATGGAACACCCTATATATTATTGCAATTTTGAATTCCCCGTATAATTTTCAGTCAAAAAGTTATAAGAGAGTATAGGCCTAAAGTGTAAAGTTTTTGACTTATTCCTATTTTTCTGAAAAATTCAATGTTTGTATAAAATTATATTTCCCGAAAACGACGTATTAGATGGACAAAATTTTTTGGAGTATTGTTTACAATAAGAGGTCCTAATAGAAGCATGTTTTATTTTTTTTAACTGGATTAAAATTAGATGACACGTTTTTGTATAAAAGTCAATTTTTTTTAATTCAGTTCATTTTTGAATTTCTTATTAAATTTCACATCAAAAACATGTCAGACGTTAATACTATAAAAGTGACTACTACTGAGCTATTGTCTCTTTTTGATATAATTTTGTCAGTACTATACTATATTAATTAAACCACAAAACTGACAAAATTATATTAAAAAGAGACAATTGCTCAGTAATAGTCACTTTTAAAGTATTAACGTCTTAGATGTTTTTGATGTGAAATTTAATAAACAATTCAAAAATGCAATAATATATAGGGTGTTCCATTTAAAAAACTATAACTATGGTTAGCCACCAAGTTGTGGAACACTCTGTATAATACAAAATATTTTTAAAATGTGCCCCTAATGAACAGATACCACAAGAAAAAAACCGCTTCGAAATATCTTTACTCGTAAAGGCACAATCGGCCTTACCCGCGTAGTTGACTCACCCTGTATATTATATCTGGTTTTTTACTTAAATTCTGATACTACAAACATTCAGCTTTTTCATTTAATGCGTGTTAGATATTTATCACTTCAGTACTATTTTGAAGTCTTAACTTCAATTTATAAAATAATAGACAATAAATTGTCTACTTTCAGGAATAAATTTATTATATACAATAGCAATTTAATCATTTGCAATACTTGCACTATAAACAGTCAAAAAAAAATTATTATTTAAATTATCTGGCTTTTAACTATATATCAATAGTATGACAAATAATAATAATAAAAGATTATTTAAGTCATACACTCTGCCCTGTTAAGGTTCAAAAAACAAAAGACGTCTGCCACATTAAAAAAATGCTAAGTGAAATTGGAAATATGATGATATACAACACGTAAATGACAGTTCTTAAAGATTTCTGTTTACAATCGAAATGGTATCGACATACAATCGTTTTATCAGTAAATCCACGTATAACAAATGGCTTCACTATGTACACTGTAGTATACTTACTGATCTATTTATGTGGTTTTGTTGGGGTTCTTCAATGCCATTCGTTCGATTCAGTTCTATATCCTCTTCATTCTTATCTATCATATCCTCCTTGAACTGAAGATCATTTTCAATAATTAGTCTACATTTCTGCAATGTCCAAAAAAGAAATTATACTGTGATGGATACTTCATCTTAGACATCGCATTTCGACATTATTAATAATTATTATAATATTGGTATAACAAACGTGTTTGGTACTAATATCAAATCAGCACTGTACTGCTTCTGTTTAGAAATAAAATTACGTAGGGGTATTAATGTATAGTTAGCCCTGAAAGTGTCTAATGGTCAAAAGTGACTATGGACGTTATAGTCACAATTTTGTTTTATAAACAAGTTTTTAAAGTTTGACATTGACAAGTTGAATTGTGATAAATTATGAATGTTTGAGAACGGGATATCAAACAACGTCTTGCAAGTTTCTCACTTTGGTTTTTTTGGGACAGATAATTGGAGAATTTCTTACAAAAACAGTCTGAAAGAAGTTGAGAAGAACTGCACAAGATGGCACTAATCTCACTACATGCCACATAAAGATATTCCTCATAAATAACAATTTATTGAATTGTTTTGGCAACCGACACGGTCAAAGACGAACTAAAGACGACGATTCATTGCCTCTAGAAATTCCCATCGACCGGAAAAATTTCAGAACTATAAAATTAAATTAATTATTTGATATTTCAGAATATATATCTTCCGCTGGTAAAATGCTATAACACGAAATCCAGTTACAAACTAATTATTAAAAATAAAGATACTAAATATTAATACCTATACTTTATTTAATACTTGGCTATTCTGTGTAGTAGGCAAACATTGTTGGTAAACTGTTTGGATGAAAATTATAAGAAACGGCAAAAGGTAATTATGACAAATGTCAAAAGACGTATGAAAATTATTATTCTGGCAATCCTGAAATGGCTTTTGCAGGTTATATTTTTTGAAGGGTAAAATTTTGCGTCATTTTAATGTATTGGCGCATGTCGGTTGCCAAAGCGATTCAATTATACATTCCAAAGTAAAGACTACAATACTTACCAGTTCCACAGCTAAAAGTAACCCTTAACTGTGATAAAAGTGGTTTTTGCGATAAATTTAACGCAAGGTGTGCTGTTGTCTAGCTTTTAAATGTGTGAATGTAAACCATCTAGTGGTGTATTTCTATTCATTACTGATTTATTTCAAAATGGATAATTCAAAGGCACTAATTATACCAACGACAAGCGCAAAAAAGGTTAAGAAAACAGATGCTATAAGAAATTTAAAAGCGAAGTTCGAAACCTTATCTTTAAACTTGATTAACATTGACCAGTCAAGATTGTTTTTAATATTCAAACAGCAACTGAACCATTTCTTCTAAGGACACCCAAACAACTGCTCATATCGAAAAAAATTATAAAATATCTAGATCCAGGATTATTTTAAATGAGTTGTATTCTGACCAATAGAATAGTTGCATGGTTGCGAATAAAATCAATATTCCACCTTTATACTCAGCACCCATTTAAATAATAAATATAAACGGTCTTCTGGATCTATGTCCAACTCTGAGCAAGTCAGGAAAATGAATCGTATGAATTTTTACTCATAATGTTGATGAATCCGACAAATATACAAAATCCAGAAATGCTTGTTACATAAACAGTTTACTACAATTTAAACACAAAAAAAGTTGGACTGCTTTTGTGGAGAAAACGCTCCAATTGTTATAATAGAGATTTTAAAAAACGATTACGGTAGCGTATTGAACTAAGTTAACAAAATTAAGTAAGAAAATTGTTTAAAACGCTACGAAAAACTTACGAAAATTAGGTTTCTTTTGGTTGTCTGCTGACAAGTCGTTCATTGCACTGCAAAAATTGATGAAATTGATTTTAAACTAGTCGACCACTCGTCGAATTCTCCGGATTTAGCACCGTCAGATTATAGTTTGTTCCCAAAACTCGACGAACATTTGAAAGATAAAGCTTTGGACGAATAAACATATTTTTTTTAAAGGGCTTAGAATTACTTTATTAACATTCTGCAAAATGTGCAAGTCTTCACGCAGAGTAAGTTGAGTTCTATATCATAGGCTAAGTAATTATCAATACCCCATCGTTAAAAGTAAAAAATTTCAAAATGAATATGTATGGATTTAAAAAATAAAAAATAGTTTATATATTTAATTTTGATTTTTTAAGTAAGTCATAACTGCTATCATAATATTGCACTATGCTGAACTACCAAAAGATTTGGTGATTAAAACACTCAGTAATACTACTTACTCGCCTCATACTATGCGTTAAAAATAGTGCAAGGCAATCGGGCAATGGGGGTAAATATGGATGTAGAAATTAAGTACAGGATATGGTCATTAATTGCGTTAATATAGTTTTTGGAAAAAAATTTCAAGAAGTGTAACGATTTCAATTCCAGGGAATATACGACAGCTATACTCTGTTTTTTAATTCTACGGAGTAACAAAAAAATGAAAATGTGACGTAATTGTTCCGTTATTGGCTCAATTCAAAATACCGCTAAAAAGACAAGTCCAGCACAACAAGGCACAAATGTAGAAACTTTGAAGTTTGACGTATGATTCATATTTTGTGCGAATATATATTTTTTATAGTTTCATCTCGTATGATATTATATTATATAGAAATCAATTTTTAAAATGTTTGCAATATTTGCTTCCGAAAAGGTAATTTTGATTATACAAGCTGTTCCGCGACTCGACCGACAAACTTATCCCATATATTCCGGGGGTCATTAGAAACAAAAAATGTTATATGACCTATAAGTGAATTCCTCTTTGTTTCGTAGATATTGAAGGAATTTAATTAAGAAAAAAATTATAAAAGAAAATTTATTCATAAATTGATAGATAATTAACACAAAATTACAGTAACTGTTCAAATTGAGAACCGCTATATTCTAAACAAACAACTATTCTTTGTGTCATAGAATGTAGGCTGTTAATTGTTACCAATTCATTCTTTAGAGAATTAGTAGCTTCAACTATACGGTCAGTCAACTCTTCGCGTGTATCTGGTTTACCATTAATGTACACACGAGATTTGAGGCAACACCATCGAAAAAAATCTAACGGAGACAAATCATGTGACTGAGGTGGCCAATGTACAGAACCACCTCGTCCTATCCACCGTTTCGGAAAATTTTCATTAAGAAACACCGTCACTTGTCTCCAAAAATGTGGTGGTGCCCCATCTTGCTGGAACGAACCACATACCACGACGAGCTTTCAAAGGAATATCTTCCACATATTCGACAATTCTTCTTCCAAAAAGTGAAGGTAACTTTTTGCATTAAGACGTTCTTCAAAAAAATGACACCCAATAATATGAATAAGCCGCACCACCACACGTTGACAGAAAAACGATGTTGATGGTTAACCACGATTGTCTAGTATGGGTTTTGATCCGCCCAGATGTGAGAATTACGTGTGTTGTTAATACCATTCCTTGTAAATTGGACCTCATCCGTAAAAACTATGTGTGGAATAATCTCCTAATTATTTTGTAACCACTGGCAATATCGTACTCGATTTTCTAAATCTCCAGGAAGTAAATGCTGGACTTTTTGTAAATGATAGGGATAAAGCCCATTATGGTGCAGAATTCTCCATACATTGGTTTGAGGAATTCCCGTTGTATGAGATATTCTACGGATACTGGTAGAAGGACTTCGTTCAATTGCATTTTAAACTACTTCAGCGTTCCCTAATCCATCTTTTTCTACACGACGATTTGGGAAAGATTCTGTCTCTCTTAAACAGCGCAAAACGTTTGAAAATGTTGTGTGGTGAGGAAGAATGCGATCTGGGAACTGCGCAGCTGCAGCACGTCCACTTCCATCGCAAAAACCATATCGGCATATTCTGCATTAGTAAAACGCGGCATAATGGCTTAAATTAATATTATAGCACAAAACTCATTACTTTGTCAAACATACGTCAATTCGTCAAGACTAACTAAATTAGTGGAATTCACTTATAGGTCATATAACATTTTTTGATTGTAATGACCGCCGGAATATATGGGATAAGTTTATCGGTCGAGTCGCGGAACAGCCTGTATATTTAGAATTTCAAAGTCTCTATACAGTTTTCTCTTTATAATGTGAACTATATCACATAGATGTTGTTGATGCCGTTGGTGTTGTGTAAATATGGTTTGCTCCTCCCATTATTTACGTCACTTCGTCGTTTAAAAAATAGGCTATAGTTTCATGTAGTTATGTCATTTGTTCTAAATTGTGTGAAGTCATCGATTTCTTAAATGGCAATTCTAATTTTTTAATATTCACTCAATAAGTTACACTGCAAGTATTAAAAAGTCGTTACATAAATTGGCAAAATAAAAATTATTATGCATTATTCATATTTGAAAAAATTCCGGGTCGGTTTTTATGCACTTTACCATTTAAGCAAGCAATTCAAATATCACGCCAAAATGGTACTGATACTGAAAATAAGTAAGGAATATCCGCCATATTTTATAAGCATAAACAAGCCTTAACCTGTGAGCATTCTTTAATATGTCTGCTTTGGTTTATTATGTTTTACTGTGTTACTAAATATAATCTGTACATTTAAGTACGGCACGAACAACATTAGTGATCAGGCACTTAAGACACTTAAGATGACAAGCAGTTTTAAATATGTACAAAATGTTAATGCTACAAACTCCAAAAATGGGAACAACAGTAATTGTAATGAACATCTCCAAGACATTAAGTGGGTAGGTACTGCTCCAATTACAATATATTATAAGAATCGATTATATATAGCATAATTAAAGAATAGAAACAAGTGAACTTAGATCTCCTAAAGAAAGATTGGACAGGCATTTGAACCTACTATACTCCATTCAGTCTAAGAATAAAGCATTGGGAAAGATAGGGCTTAAAATAAACGTTTGTGATTGGTTGAAATCGAGTGTGCATTTACACCGGCAAAATAATCGCATTTAGCTCGTTCTGTCAAAAATTTGTTTACTGACAGTTTTGTTCAAAGATTTTGTCGATTTCCGTATTTTACATAGTTATTTGTTGTTAATATTCTCAAAAAATAGTTCTTCTTAGAACTCGCAAGTGAAATATTCATTTGTTAAGGTATTTTATCAATTTCGTTAACTTTCTTTTCGTAATCGCTAATATTCTATAGTATGGCGGAAGCACTTTTACCAGGTCCTTCAAAAAATCGTAAAGGGAAACACATAAGATCTGGACAAAGGCAAATGGCTTATAATGTGTACATTAAGGATAAAAACAATATGTCTAAAACAGCTGCAGTCAATCAAACAGCAGAGGAAGTGGGTATTAATAGGAATACAATGTACTGCATTATTAAAGAAATGGAATTATATGGAGTTCCAATTTCTCCTCCAAGAAAAAGAAATTATCGTCATACTTACAATAAATTGGATGAAGCACAAAAAAGTACAATTAGACGACATGTGCATTCCTTTTTCTTGAGGAATGAGTTACCAACTTGTATAAAAATGTACGTAAATGTCAAAATATAATGATATCAGATATGTATATCCCTGCTATCCATCTGACAGTAAACATATGTTTTACTCGTTTTCAAAATACAAAGTTCATCGTGTGTAAACTGTGCTCATATTGTAGCGCCATCTACTTTATTCTTAGACTGAATGGAGTATAGAATTTGATGAATATGTCAAAAACACTATATGGTAGATGGCGTTTCTTTTGTTTTTTAATGAACCTCTTTGAAGGTATAAAACAGCTGAGCATCACGACGAAATGAATTTAATACAAATTTTAATTATTTTTGATGAATGGTTTGAACAAGTATAACATAAATTGATAAATAATGCTGTAATAGTCATGGACAATGAATTATATCTCTCATGTAGAGTGGAAAAGCTACCTACTTAGAAAAATAAAACTCGGATGGACTCAAGATGATATTGTAGAACTATTTGTTATTTGTGTAGAAAATAGTTACAGTGAACATGACTTATTATAGTCCAATAAAACATATTAACTTTTTGCAGCTAATTTTAGTATATTTATAACTTTAAAATTGTATTTTTGACATACCTTCATAATAAATTTTAAAAGTAGTTTACATTTTATTTTAAATTTTATAATAAAACCTGATATAAATAAATATCAATAATTTAAGATGTGGTTACATATTACTTTCATATTTAAAAGAAATTATCATGAAATATTTATATGCCAGAGTTTACAGTTTACTAGAATAAATTATATCAAACTTCGCATTCAATCCCAATTTTGAGATTTTATATATTAATCCGAAAAGTCACTCTTATACAATAATTTGATCAATATACATTCTCACACCCATTAAAAAAATAATAACATTTAAAATTGTTCGCTAATTACTTCTTTTCAACTGTTTTTTGATATGTCATATCAAACTGGTTTCAAATGATTTAGTGATGTTAGATCATTTATTTGTGGATGTACTTAATAAAGCAAAGCTATTTACATGGCAGATTAGCGTTTCTTGAATTGGGAAATAATGCAGGCGCCAATTCTGACCGCAAAACTTGCAGAAATCTTTTTCAGTAAAACTGTTTACAAAAAAGAATACACACACATTCCAAAACTTTAACGATCTGGGGATTTTGTGTATGGATGTTCTGCATCTAACAGGAACCTTTTTAGGTCAATTGTTTGTGCACATTTCAACAAAATACTGCTTCTTCCGAAACACGTTCGGAATAATTTTCAATCACAAAATGCAACATTTTTTGAGTGCGAAAATTTTTAAAATCATATCTTTCCAACTGACATTAATAAAAATAATTAAGAAATATTATTATTATAAGCTACAAACAGCACCATATCAGTGAGATGGGTATTGGAATCTTATAACATCTGAAATTACATTAAAGAACAAATGCCAAATATGCTACGATGTTAAATGAATTTTCAATATTTGAACTTCCCATTGTTCTTTTAAATATAGGATCGTATTGCATATTAGAACAAAAAATCCTTATCATTAAAAAGAAACTTCGATGAGGCCATTGAAAAACAAATAACATGAGAAACTAAAATAATCTAAAAAAAAATTAGTCCAACTTCTCATTATTGTAAATTACAACAAATAAAATTTAGCATAGCGGGTCACTTAGAATCACCAAATGCATTCCTCAAATGCACTTCTTGCACATAATAAGTACATATTTAATATCTTACCTCTAACTGCTCTAAGGGTAATGCATCTTGTACAGGATTTATGGCTAAGGATTTGAGTCTTTCTAATTTTTCTTGTAAATCAAGGACGTTTTGTTCTTCCTGCTCGAGCTTGGCTTCGACTTCACGCAGTCTTTGTTCCAAATTTGTTTTTTCATCATCACTTCTTTTGCGTTCTTCCGTTAGTTTTTGTGCAATTTGCTATATTATGGGTAAACAAAAAAAAAACGTAAAGTGAGCAGTAACTAAAGAGTCTAAAAATGTGTTTCAAATATAGGATTATCATAAAAATGTATAAACTGCAAATTTAAATGCTTCAAAGTTCTCATGATCAAAGATTACACTTTATTAAATTAAATAAGTAATGTTTTTTCTATTAATTGTGATTTTTTTAATCTCTGAGCACACATTTAATGAGTGAATATAGCTAGGATATAATACAATTTATTATTAAACTTCTGTAAATCTAACTGAATTCTAAGAATAAATGTTCTTAATTACCTGAATTTCTTTCTGTGCTTTTTCCAATTCTTCCTTAGTTAACATCGCTTCTTGTTCGGCAGTAGCTCGAGCCCTTTGATGCTCTGCAGAAGAACTAACAGCTTCAAGTCTTTCAACTAGTAATTTCTGTACAGATTCTTTAGCTGCTACCTGATATGTTGTTCGGTCTTCCTATAAAATAATACAATTAATGTTTAAGTTTCACATAGTTCCTTTGTGTATATAATACTTCTAGCTTTTGTAATTCTTCACGGAGTCTATCTTCACCCCAGTTTTTTCCTACTTGTGTTAGCTGATTTTCTAATGCTGCGACTCTAGACAGCAATCGTTCTTCCCCAACATATGCCTAATAATAAGAAAATTAACAACATTAATTCCAGTTCTCAAAAAGCCAAACCTTTCCTTTTACAATGATTAGAATTTAATTTCATTTCATAAATAGCAATATTGAAATATATACCTGCCAACTTTCTTCAGCAGATCTTCTTGCTTCATCTACAATATGCTGCAATGCTATAAGTTTTGTTTCTAAACACTGTTCACGTTGAGATGCTTCCTGAATAATTTGATTTAGCTTATACAATTCTTCCAAAGGTACGTATCCTTGAAAATTTAAAAATTAGGTTTTAAATTCAATAAAAATCTATATTTGTACCATGTCTATTGCCTTCTATTATACTAGGACTTGCCTTTGCCTCTTTCCCATCCGGTAAATATAATTTCAATGTTGCTATGATGCATCCATGTGTAACTTTTCTATTATTTTCTACTACATCAACTCCAAACTGTACAATATCTCCAGAACTAACCTCATGAGGTTCTGAATCATTAGATGATATTCTATTATTATTTACAAATGTACCATTGCTACTTTTTGTATCCTTAAACACAAGATAAATATTAACAGCCCTTTCTTAAATATTTTTATTTTAAATTTACCTGTAAATAAAATTTGCCACAATCATACCATAATACTGCATGATGCCGTGAGAGTACCTTGCAATCAAATATGGCATTGGTTGGAGTGGCTTTCGCTCTGGCTAATGATCTACCAACCTTAACAGGTTGATCTAGGCATAATGTACGTTCTTGAAAAGGGTGAGAATTGGGTCGGCAAATTAACAATGCTTTTGCACTCATGGTGTTAGTAGGTATTACCATGTCGTTGTTAGAGGTAGGGGTTGGGTATGTGGCCACATATTTTACCCAACTCCCACTTACAACAACCATTGCCTAAAAATAAAACAAATATATATACAAAGCACAATTTTAAAAAAAAATGTACTGTCGCAAAAGAACTTTATTCAGGTTAAAATACTTACAGCAACATCTAGTAATTTTTATAGTTCGTCATAAAAAAGGAGAATATGTGTTTTATTTTGACAACAACAATTGTCCAATAATTGAGGAATTTCAATTATTGTCAGATATGTCAAAAATAGTACCATGAAGTTGTTACCACGTTATTGTGGTTTGATATGAAATTAGTCAGAAAGTGTTCGAAAATCTTTTTTATGTTTAAAATTAATGGTAAATGGAAAACCTAATATTGTCTTAATAGATATAACAAAAATATTCATTAAATTAGCCCTACATAAAGTAATTTGTCATGTAATTTAATATAGAATTTAATAAACAAGAAAACTAAGGGAGATTAAACTAAATTCATACCAATATATGTATATTTATTTTTATTGTAAAAATTTCAATACATATTAAAAATTGTGTACCAGAAAATGTTAAAGAAGATTATTGATAGAAATTTGAGATATACATGAGATATGTATATAAAAGCCGACAAGACTAATTAAATTTCGTACAATTGGGGAATTTGTTTGTTGCCAATAGTACCAATTTATATACAACTTCAACCACTTCAACTCAACACAAGCATACAGCACAAACAACAAAATTTTCAATTTTGTAATTTTATTGGAATAAAACCAATTTAAAAAATGTCTGACACAGAAAATACTGAGGAAAAGAAGCCAATTGTCATACGTAATTCAACTGATTTACAAAGGTTAAAATTGGAAAAATTAATGAAAAATCCTGTAAGTAGGCAAATATGCTTGTAATATATATTAATTTTGTTATATTTAATAAACAGGATAAACCAATAATAATTCCCGAAAAACCAAAGGAAAAGGGAATGCCAGCAGTTCCTGATTTTGTAAGAAATGTAATGGGCTCCAGTGCTGGGGCGGGTTCTGGTGAATTTCATGTATACAGACACTTAAGGAGGAAGGAATATGCAAGACAAAAATACATGAAAGAGAAAGGTGAAAGGGTAACCTTAAGTAATATGCTTTTGTAACCTAGATTATTAAGGTTTAATTTATAGGAAAAAATGGAACAAGAGTACCATGATAAATTGGAGGAGAACAAAAAAAAGGCAGATGCAAAAACTGCAAAGAAGAGAGCCAAACGGCTAAAGAAAAAACAATATCTTAAAAATAAAAAGAGGAAACCAATTAATAAGAAACTAGAATCGGAAAGTTCAGATAGTGATGAAGAGGACTCTGAGGAAGATAAATCAGGTAAAGAAGATGATGCAAAGGGTGATGAAGACTCTGATGAAAAAACTAATCAAAATGAAGCATGTCCAGAGGTGAAAAAAGAAAATTGTGAAAATAAATATGAGAATATCCCAGATGTGGAATTAGAAGAATGTAAAAGTGAAGACAATTTTAAAGAGAGTGAAATTAAGGATATAAATGAAGATGAAAAAGAATAATCATGAAGAAGCAAAATTTGACAATAGAGATGATTTTTAGGTTCAAATAATTTATATTAAGAAATGTATAAATGTAAATAGGATTTTTAATAAAAAAGTTGATATTTAATATATTGCAGTTACATGTAAAAAAAATGATATTTATGTAAATTGTTTTGAAATATGAAAAGAAATGGTCAATAGTATTCATAATTAATGTCGTCGGTGGTCTTACTAAGCCTCCTAATTTTGGTCAAATACGTTTATACCTGCTAACTTTACACGGCGTCTGTGTATTGAAAGAAGAAGACTATAAAAAATAAAATTAACAGTTTATTCCTATTCAGTAACTGCGAAATTCCAAAAATATTTGACATAATATATCGTCGGTGATCTTACAAAACCTTTAATAGACAGACGTGCCGTGTAAAGTTGGCGGGTACAAAATTATTTGACCAAAAATCGAACTTACGAGGTTTTGTAAGATTACCGACGATATATTATGTCAAATATGTTTGTAATTTGGCAGTTACTGAATAGGAATAAAGCAGTAACTGCGAAATTCCAACAAATATTTGACATAATATATCGTCGGTGATCGTACAAAACCTTTAATAGACAGACGTGCCGTGTAAAGTTGGCGGGTACAAAATTATTTGACCAAAAATCGAACTTACGAGGTTTTGTAAGATTACCGACGATATATTATGTCAAATATGTTTGTAATTTGGCAGTTACTGAATAGGAATAAACTGTCAATTTTATCTTTTTATAGTCTTTTCATTTTATTATTTAATTTATAATGTCAAGTACTTCTATAAAACTGCTGGAATGTGCTATACTCAATTATGTGTAAATTAGTTTTGAAGAGAGACTTGAATTTAATAATAATTTATGCCTGTATTGTAGGTTTTGTATACTTTTTTCACCTTAAATTCATAGTGGTGGTAAAATGGTTAAAATACCGGAAGTACTTTTGGTCAACTTAAAAATATCTGATAGTAGAAAGGGCATAGGTATTCTAGCATAAAGGAAATAAAATGGAATTTGACTTTTGCCCCGCCCTGTATAAAATATTTATAATTGTTTCAGCTACGACACCATTGAAATAAATTAAGTAAATAGAAAAATTCAAAAAAAAATGTATGTTAAAGAAATATTTTAACTTAAATTGGGACACAAAATTTCAATATTATTATTATATTTAACATTGTAATGATTGAATCATTCAATCTTGCCTCTCTGACGTTTGTGATGTTGTTCCATATGTTTCATGAATGTTAGATGTCGCTTTCGACGGTTGGTAATAATTTTATCAGTTTTTGGTGTAATCGCGTATTGTGTGGATCTGTGAGAGTAATCCGTGATAATTTTTCGAAGTTTAACCGTCTAAAGTTAAGTTCGTGTTAATCTTATTACGTTTATATAATATTGTAAGTATTTTGGTGTCTAGAAGTTCTTATTTTATTCTGTTTTTATTATTATTAACTCCATAAGTATCACTTGACAAGTCGAAAGCAAAATGGCTGATATTGATTTTCTCCGATTAATTTTTTAAAACTGACTGTTTACCGTTCCTCTTGCGCCAATGTCGTCGATTATATCTGTACCCTACGACGAGGTGATTATTTTTACTTTTGCCTCGTTTAGAAACGATCAGCAACTTCGAACTATCATCCTATATTTGTATTAACGTCATACGTGCTATAGTAGAATGTCTTCATTTAAATCGATTTTAGCATCCACACATTAAGAAATTATTATACGTCTTAAACATTTTATAGGCTTACTTATATAAATAGTTCAAATTTTAGAATTGTTTTTACACTATTCAAAAGACGTTAATTAAAAACGTCATAAGATTTGGCATTTTACACCTGTTTTAAATTTAATGACCGTTTCACGTTGGTTCTTCGTACATGCTTTTTAAACTTGATTTTCTGTATTATTGTGACGGTTTATTTTCGTTTCAAAAATAAGCACCTTCATGAACAAAGACATAGGTACACTAAAACGTATTTTTAAAGCGCCAATACAGAATGGGAATGATTTTTTTTCATTTTATATTTCAGGTAATGCAATAGTAGTTTCATAAACGTTTGGCCCCGGAATTATCATGAAAATGGTTTTGTCACAACGGCAGCGAGAGGAGCTGTAAGTTTTCTTTTGTTTTTTTCTAATTTTATATGGGTTTATGAAAGCATTTTAAGATATTTATTGTATTGATTTGCTTCTATGTCTTTCAAATGGCAGGCAAAGTACAAATTCGTTTGGGAAATCATTATTTATGTTTTTACTTTTACGGGAATAATTAACCTGTTTAAATTTTCCTTTTATGAGGTATAGTTTTATGAATCATCACTGGCAATGACATAATAACTTATTCTTTTTTATTGTAATTTATTGATCGATTATTTTTTAAGGTCAGTACTACTGTTTGTAAAATAAAATAGAATGCCTGTTTTTATAAAAAATTAAGAATTTCTCTGCTTTTCTTATTTGGATTGCTTTAGTTGTATTATCAGTATTAAAAATTAATAGATTTGTTGTTTAAATTATTGTATTAAAATTATTTTGTTCATTTCTAAATGTTTCTTTTTTTTTTTGAATAAAGTTTTTTAATTTTAAAACACATTTTAAAAGGTGCAATTTATTATTATTTTCATATTAATAACATAAAGTATTTATTTTTTATTTTTGAATATTGAACTGAACTTCTTTAGTAGTTACTTTTATACATGGCCGTTTAAAAGTTTATGAATGTATTTTTTTAAAGTAAGTAAAGTTATTTCTAAAACATTAGATTGCATGTTTTGGTCTTATGGTTTCATGGTGATTTCTTGGAGCTGATAATTTAACGAAACAAAAATCCTTAATCCCATGAACATATAACCTACAATTAATGTGCTTTGTTCTAATCATTTTCCAAATATTATTTTTAAAACTAATTTAAAGAAACAGAAGTTTATTAAATTATGTCTATTGATACGTTTCAATATAGAGATACGTTGTGATTAATGAACTAATTTCTTTTAACACCCCTGTATGTTATAGTGCATATCTTTCCGATGTTCGTGTATACTTTCTAGACGAAATAAATTATGAATAATTCTCAAATATGTACTTCGTAATCGTTACGACTCTCGAGACGCATTTCTTACGTTCTTATGTTATTTACATGCATTAAAGTGTATAAAACTTTCGTTGAAGAAGCAAGCTGCTTTTTAAGTGTATACAGTCAGTGATTGTTGGAATATTAATGACAACCTGTTTCAAAGAACGTTTGCATATTATATCACATCTATTTATGTTTTTATTAGAGTATCTCTTGCTTTTACTAATTTACTAAAATTACAATATTTTTATTTAATTTAAAATTGTATCAATTTTGATGGTTCTGTTATAGATTTATGCTATACCTACCTACCTATTACAAGTTATCTTGGTGTATATTTAGTGAATTGATAAAACAATGAGTTTGTGGATTCATTTATTTATATATGGATTTAGTAGATTTTGATAAATAAATACTATATGATTGAAATTTTGTGTTACTCTAGAAATCCTTGAACTTATTTCTGCAAAAATATTAGGTTGGCCCTAACAAATTAAATACGTACAAGTCATTATTATTACTGTTTTAATTTATTGTCACTTCAAAACTATTTACATTAAGTGATATTCGACATGTATAATTAGTGACAAATAAATGATCAATTATTTATTATTTATTTATTCCACTAAGCACTCCTGCGTTTAATATACATACAATTTGACAGCTTGACAATCATATGGAGTACCTATATGTGATCTGTTCTGCACATGCGTTAGATAAAAACAAACAAAAACAAAAGGTGACAGATAAATACTGAACATAAATAAAACCTTTGATATAACATGAAAATATAACCTGAAGATAATTTGACGCTGTTGAGAATTACCTGAATTGATTATTGGATATTTATTCAGCAATGAACAGTCAGTAAAAATAAATATACTAAATTTAATATTTGGTGCATAAAACACTTGCCAAACGATAATGTCTTTATTGTCTTTATTTTGTTTTCGGTGTATACCTACATTGGTTATAATTCAAATATTTTATTAATCGCATTTAAGCTTATGTGTGTTGTGCCAACCATTGATCAATTGACTTTTCTATTTGCTATCAAGGTTCACAATATTATTAAAACTGTTGATTAAAATAAAAGTTAATACACCTAACAAATTTCTTGCTTGTTTTAATTGTTTACTTAAAGGAATAATATTACTAAATCATTGGTGAATTATCGACTAAATTAAGTTAAATGCACTTTGAACTGACAATATCTGAGATTAAGACACGCCTAATAAAATATGTGTGCAAACAAGAATATAATCGAATGCATTTATGGTAATAAATGTGATTTATTTAATGCATATACTGTTACCTGTATTTATTTTTTAACGATCAATATGTGGAGTTATTTAAATTGAATATTTCATACATACTTGTTAATTTGATTTTAATTTATAATTTTTTTTCATTTGGTGTGTTTCCAATTAGAGCTATGTAATAAAGTATTAAAGGTAAAAGAATTTGAATTGATTAGGTATGTATAAAATATTGTTAATGTCAACTATTAATTAAACCCCCTAGTAGGATATGCTACTACTTATATGATTTGTCCACATCTTTAGAACATTATGTGTAATTGAAAATATTTTGAAATAAAATCAAACAAGGATGGAACACCTTTCGATATTTTATTTTTATATTCATATTATAATGAACCTTAGCATAACAGACTTGTTCTTCAATCCATGTATATGAGGCATTAACGTGTTAAAATAGCTTTCGATGTGGCACATCTTTTACGTTTAAATTTTCTTCCTATATCTTTTCGTTCAAGAGTTAAATAAAAAAAAAATTGTCATTTTTTGAAAGGCTGTTTTACCTTTTTATGAAATCAAGAAAAGTATTTTTAAATATAAATATGCTCTGCTTATCTACCGAGCTTATTTAATTAAACCTAGGGAAACATCTTCCCGCGTATGTTCTGCCGCCAGAGTCGTGCTAAAGTATTAAATTTACAAAATAAAAATCATTTTAAAGTCAAATACTCATGCTTACATGCAACTGTAATATTTCCAATATGATGAAATAGCATTAATAAGTTGTAATTTTAAATTCATATTATGTTAAAGATGGTTGGTATGTCGATAATTTTTAAATTCATTGTTAAGAAAACCCTTTAAACTGCGTTTGTGGGATTATACTATTAAATTTGACATTATGTATGTTAATTGAATCAGGGGGCAGAAATTATAAAGCGTAAAATTTGTTAGAGTGGAAATGGCCGATCAGTAAATCAATTACAGACACTGGTTATGTATACATATACCAGAAGCGGCACTGTTAGTATTAACACCGGATCTTCTATAATCCTGGATTTTAGATCAAATATATAATTGCAGAGGTTCTACGGTATTGTTATTATATGTATATTAGCACTTACTGTGACGCTCTTGGTATCTTATACATTGTAATATATATACCGGGTGTCCAGTTTAAAATGCAGTACATGGGGATATTGGAAACCGTTGGAGATACAACGTCGGTTAAATGGGAGAAAAGTTGCGTATTCATTTGCCCATGAATAATCCGAGATCAGACTTTGAAAATTTTGTTTCATTGGGCAGATACAGGGTGAAAAAGAAAAAAAATGCATTTTTGAAAATCTTCCATATTTTGTTTCCTAGAAGAGATAAATTTACAAAAGTTGTAAGCTAGGGATAACAAGTCATGAGGATTTTAAAAATGATTTATAAAAAAACCTAGGTCTACTAGATTTTGCGTGACAATAATCAACTTTTGTTTTTCTTATGGCAGCCATATTGGATTTTGACATTTTTAATATCTTCAAAAAAAATGCTATTCAATGATGTATAACATGTTTATGTTCAAGATAGTAAAAACATGAAAAATAGGGAAAGTAAGATTTTAACATGGTAGGCCATGGAACTGTGGATATCTTAAGTGTATACTGATAAAAAAACAAAAAGTAACAAGTCACCAAGTACTGTTAAAATATCTTTAACATTTTATTTATTACTATTCATTAAATAAAGGTGGTTAGGTAGCTGAATCATTAATATAACAACTGTTCAAATAAGCCACCGGTTATTCGTATGCACAATCTACATCGTGTTAGTACTGCCTCACAAGATTGTCTAACCATGTTCGGTGTCATTCCATTCACTGCTTCTTCAACTGCTTGACGTAATTCTTCCACATTTTCATAAGATCTCGAATACACCTTGTTTTTCAGATAGCCCATACAAAAAAATCAAGAGGTGTGAGGTCCGGGGACCGAGCAGGCCACCCTATTGGTCCTCGGTTACCAATCCAGTTATTGTAATATTGATTATTTAAATAATTTGTAACCAACAAGGAATTGTGTGGAGGCGCTCCGTCTTGCTGAAAATACATATTTCGCAATGTGGCAAGTGGAAGTTCTTCAATTCGTTCAGCAACATGTGTGCGCAAACGTTCTAAATACCTTTCAGAATTTAAATTCTCATTGAAAAAGAATGGACCGATAACATGGGTATCAATAACGCCGATCCAGACATTAAATCCCCATCTGACTTGCTGTCTAATGTCATCGGACCAAAAGATAGTATTTTTACGATTAAACATTCCAGAGTTAGTAAATCGACTCTCATCAGACCATAACATTTTCGCAAAAAAGTTTGGATTTTCATTAGGTTTTTCGATGAACCAATGACCGAATTGTGCTCTCCGTATTTCGTCACCATTTTGAAGCCCTTGACTGGCTCTTTCACGATAAGGTTTGAATTTGGCACGCTTTAAAATGGTACCAGCTGTTGACCTAGCGACGCCAAGTGTATTTTCAATTACCCGTAAAGACGTACGGGGATTTTCAACTACTGCTTGAAGAACAATTTTTTCATTATTTTCATTGTTTTTCCTTTTTTTGGGTTTGACAAAACTTCCATGCCTTATCAAATTATCACGCAATCGGCGAAAAATGCTTTTTTCTAGCTGCCGCCTTTCAGGGAATCTATCGAAATACATTTCTGCAGCCAATTCATCATTTCTTCCTCACAAAATAAAACACTCCATCATTTGATATTTGTCACTATTTGTAAAACGATCCATTTTAGGTTTGCACAGTACAGATACTTATAACAATACAATGAGATTAACAATAAGCTTACTGACAGTTCAGAATAAACTTCACAGCTTTTAGAGTTGTTTAATACAGATGTCACATTTATTATCACGGCCTACTATGTTAAAATTTCTCTATTTTCTCTATTTTTCATGTTTTTACTATCTTGAACATAAACATGTTATACATCATTGAATAGCATTTTTTTTGGAGATATTAAAAATGTCAAAATCCAATATGGCTGCCATAAGAAAAACAAAAGTTGATTATTGTCACGCAAAATCTAGTAGACATAGATTTTTTTTTAATAATTTTTAAAATCCTCATGACTTGTTATCCCTAGCTTACAAATTTTATAAATTTATCTCTTCTAGGAAACAAAATATGGAAGATTTTCAAAAATGCATTTTTTTCTTTTTCACCCTGTATCTGCCCAATGAAACAAAAATTTCAAAATCTGATGTCGGATTATTCATGGACAAATGAATACGCAACTTTTCTCCCATTTAACCGACGTTGTATCTCCAACGGTTTCCAATATCCCCATGTACTGCATTTTAAACTGGACAGGGTGTATACTATTCCACTTTATTTATTAAATATTAATATCATCAATAGTAAGGTATGGTGGAGACGCGTTATATTCAATTGCACGTTACTGATGACGTTTACATATATTGTCATAATTGTATTAGTGAAACTAAAAAAGTTACTTTGTTAAATTATATTTGAGGGCTTTTATTTCATTAGTTTAGATATAAAATGTATACATTGATCGTAATATACGCATTTATGGCAAATAATCACATAATTTCCGTTTCAATATTAAATTTCTCTCTTACATATTTTTAATAGACTAATATTCAAGTCGGCGTTGTCAGATAAATAATATCTGTCAAAAAGGCATGTGTTGTGTATATTTTGCCCGTCAAATTTGCGTGTTTATTTTTGCTTTGATATAAATTATATAAAAACAGTTCTTCTTAGAACTGTACATCCTGTTTATTATCTATTTGCGCCCTTTGCATATAATGCCGAAAGGCTTCTGTAATCAATTGAAGCTTTTTACAAACTTTTCTATTATCATCTGACTAATGAGAATAGCCGTAAGTATTGGTTATTTTAAATTTTATTATGGTTACGTTATGAAATATTTATAGTTTTTGGACAATCTAAATCAATATAATAAATAAGTTAAGGAAGACTGAAGTCTTAGAGCATTTCAGTTACTAAATATAGTTATAGTTATTGTATTGTGAACAATTTTGTTTTTGATTATATCAAATGTTACTGACAGAATTGAAAAATGAGGTGTGGCCACCACACGACTTTCTTATACGTATGAGCGTTTCAAACTAGATATACTATTTTAAGAACTTTTTTACACAAAAATTCAAAACCCTATTCTCAGTACTTCTATTCTCTTAATAAATCCCTATAGAATGCATACTTTGCAAGATATTCTAGAAAAAGTGCTACTCCCTAAGAGTAGTGTTACTTCCGGTCCGAATTTTGAAATTTCATTAATACAAAAAATATTGCAAATCTAGCACTAAATACTTTTGTACTGTATTTGATAAATATATATAGAATGCATAATTTACGACATATTTGCAAAAAATCGCTATTCGATAGGAGTAAAAGTGGTGCTTCCGGCCTGAATTTTTAAAAAATTTGTATACAAAAGATATTGAAAATTGTGTTTTAAATACTTTTATACCCGTAATACATCTATCTAAAAAGCATGACTTGCGAAATATTCGCAAAAAAGTGAATCAATAAAAGTAAAAAACCTACTTCCGGTAGGAATTTCGAAAAACTTTTTAAATAAAATTGTTCTCAATTTTAATTCTAAGTACATATGAATTCTCTATAAATTTGTTTAAACTTAGTACTTGACGAAATAACGGCAAAATTCAATTTTTTCACTGATGTAAACCACTACTTCAGGTCTGCCAATGTTGCTGAAAATCTAATCAGATCTCAAGAGGGAGATTATATTCGTAAAGGGATTGATACTTGTAGCGGTTTGACCGCTATCGTGGTCACACACACAGAGAGACATTTTTTAAAAACCACTTTTTCGGTATCAGGGGACCTCAAAACGTGGACATCTGCAAAAATCTCGAGGTCGAAAATTTTCATCATCACAATACTTCCTTATACTACGTATAAGAAAGTAAAATAGATCCGGCAACGTAAACAAGACGAGACATCATGGATCTATTATGACGTACAATTGTATGTAACGCGTTTCCTCTATAGGAATAACTTTATGGCGTTTCGTTCTTATGATAAAATATATCGAATAGGAAATTCTCCTATTGGATTCGAGGATTATAAAATTCATAAAACATATGAAATTTCTAAAAGAATATATAAAGGGTGAAACGAAAGTTTTCCGACTATGTAAAAACGTTTTCTTCGAATACATAAACACAGTTTTGAAGAGTGTACAGTATGGCCATGTGTTATCATGGTTACATCGTATATTTATTACGCATGTCATTTTTCTTCTCAGTTGTAACAATATGGCTTACAAATTAGAGCTCGAAAGCATATTTATAATTTAGTTGGTAAAATGCCTAAATTGCCAATTTTACACCTTTTTGAGAATGATGATATTTTTCGAAGTACCATATATCAAACAATTCGTGAGTGCGAGGAGGGTATACCTTGCCAGAACCTACCGAAAAGTGTCCGACCACGAAAGCTTGCTGCAGCCGGAAATCAAGAATGACTTCTTCACTTTGCTGAAAACCACATTGGAGCGTTTACCCGTAAATTAGCACGCCGTTTTCATGTTTCTAATAGCACCATTGCAAGAGAAATTAAAAAAATAACGTCAAATATAGAAAAAGACAAAAGTGTCCCAACACACGGCAGTTCAACTTGAAAGAATTTCAAGATGTCGAAATTTGAGACAAGAGCATTTTGCTGGAAACAAAATAATCATTACGGATGATGAAAAGTATTTGCCGCTTAGCAATGCGGAAACTCCGGGTAATGCTGGTTTTTACACAAGAAATGTGAATGGGACTCCTGATGAAGTAAAGTATAAAACAAAAGCAAAATTCCCTCAAAAAAATCTAGTCTAGTGCGCTGTTTCTGAGGTAGGTATTTCTCGACCTTACATAGGGGCATGTGAGAGGAGAAGCAGTAACCGCCAATTTTTACATTCAACGTTGCTTGCCAAATTAGTTGATTTCATTAATGAACATCATCCAAATGATGATATCATGTTTTGGTCTAACTTGGCTTCAAGTCATTACGCCAGAGGGAGAAGACAATGGTTGGAAGCGCAAAACATACCTCCAGCTAAGCCTATAGAAACCTTATGGGCTTCATTAACTCAGAAGATCTACGCGAACGGTTGGTCAGCACATAATGACTTTCAATTAAGGAACAGGACCCGAACTAAACTACGTGATATTCCTATCGAACGACTTATGCCAGGCGTTCTAGCAAAACTACGTCACATCGAACAATTAGGACCGTTAAGTGTTCTATAATGTAAAGTTTACAAAGTACAAACCATGTTAGATATTATGTGAAAATTTCTGAATAGTAAAGTTTTCGGAAAGTGTAACATTTTTCATTCAAAATAGTCCGAAAACTTTTGTTACACCCCTTATACGTTTCACGTAAAAACAAAAATAACGAATGGTATTTAGAATTTGTCAAGGAATATATATATAGGTGATATAAAGTTGGAATAATTTTAATTTAAAAGAATGAGGTGTGACCACAACACGACTTTCTTATATACGTATGAGCGTTTCAAACTATACAATTTTAAAAAATTTTTACACAAAAATTACTCAAAATCCTATTCTATGAACTTCTATTCTCTTAATAAATCGCTATAGAATACATACTTTGCAAGATATTCGAAATAAAGTGCTACTCCCTAAGAGTAAAAGTGTTACTTTCGGTCCGAATTTTTAAATTTCATTTATACAAAAAATATTGCACATCTAGCACTAAATACTTTTGTACTCTTGATAAATATATATAGAATGCATAATTTACGACATATTTGCAAAAAGTCGCTATTCGACAAGATTAAAAGTGGTATTTCCGGTCTGAATTTTGAAATTTTTTTCTTTTTACGAAAGATATTGAAAACTATGTTTTAAATACTTTTATGCCCGTAACGTACCTGTCTAAAAGGCACGACTTGCGAAATATTCGCATAAAACTGATTTTCCATGGGAGTAAAAGACCTACTTCCGGTAGGAATTTCGAAAAACGTTTTGAATAAAATTTTTCTCAATTTTAATTTTAAGAACATGAATTCTTTATAAATCTGTTTAAACTTAGTAGTTGACGAAATATTGGCAAAATTCGATTTTTTTACTGACGTAAACTACTACTTCCGGTGTCAATTTTACTGAAAATCTAATCAGATCTCAAGAGAGAGATTATACCCGTAAATACAAAATTTGGAATTGATACCTATAGCGGTTTGACTGCTATCGTGGTGACACACACACACAGACATACACACAGACATTTTTTAAAAACCACTTTTTCGGTATCAGGGGACTTCAAAACGTGGACATCTGCAAAAATCTCGAGGTTGAAAATACTTCCTTATACTACGTATAATTAAGAAAGTAAAAATGCCTGTATAAATATCAAAACATATATTATTATGTACTTATGCAGGGAAAACAATTTCTGAGCTTTCGAGGCGCATTCCTTCTTCATCAGAGGCTATGAACGACAAATGAGGAGCAACACTTTCAAAGCGGAACGTATCCACTAAACATTTAATCAAATAAAACGCATTTTTCTGCAACTTTATTATGAACGAGGATTTTTTTTTTGTTAGATAGAAAATGACTTGTTCAGTTCGGCAGTGTTTTCAAAATTAAAGTCTGAATTATAAGGATCCCAAAATTTTGAAAAATCTTTGGATATGTTGCGTTTTTAAAGAATATTTATGCCAAAAGAATAAGAATGCAAAAAGTGAGATAATAAATTCTGTTTATTGTGCTCTGTTTCTTTCGCTATAGTTGTAAACATCATTGAGAAACTTAAATACTCTAATATAATGAAATATTTTAAAAGCAATTGATTCCAAATTAAAAGTCTCCACGGCCATCTGGAAGTTAGTTTCGGGGAAAGAATTTTGATATGTTGAAAATAAGTGTGGTTGAAAAAGAAGAGCTATAGATAGGTGATCACTAAACCAAAAACGGTCATCAATATGTTAATAATAATGTCTCACACTTTATCAACCATTTTGTGTTTGTCTTCATAACGGGGTCTTCTGGTTCCTCTTCTTTTTCATCGTTATCACTATTTCCATTGTAATAATCGTAATCTGTTGAGTTCCTCACATGCTGAATTGACGATTTAAATAATGACACACAAGACTGTATATTTATACTGTCAATTTGACGATGTTGTAATTGGTTGTAGAGAATTTTGCAATGCGGCATGATTTTATTAAAAAAATATAACCAGTAAATGAAGTCATAATCATTTAAAATGGTTTTCAAGCCTACAGCTTTCCTTATTGTCGGCTGGTCACTAGATTCATCCGCGTCAGACATGTGATACGATCTTTTTTATATCTGAAGACACTCACAACACATCTTGATTTAAAGTTTCATATGGTTGGTGCAGCCCGCGGAAGTCGCTTTTTCACAACCTCATCCAGTATAGCAGTACGCTTTGGGGATCTTGTGAAAAAAGAGGAAAAACCATCTCGTTTGCAAAAGAAAACTTTCTCTGTTTGTTATGTGATTTGTGTTTGTTATCAGATTCAACTGGTGCGCGTAATAGTGAATATAATTTGAATGTTTGTAAATATCTTTAATTTTTGCCTGAACACCGTTGTTTTTACCACTCATTACTGAGGCGCCATCGTAGCTTTGGGATATTAATTTTGCAAGCGTTTGGTCCAATTTAATTTCCCTAGGTTCTTCCAGTAAACATTTCTTAATGCCATCAACAGTATGATTCTCTGGCTGCAGAAAAGACAGAAATCGATCTTGTATATTTCCGCTAACTGGGAGAATGTAGCTGAATCTGTCGTCGAATGTGTCGAATTTTCCAAGAATATGTCTGTTTTTACTGACGTTTTCATTGTGCTGAATTATATTTAATCTATATGCAGTGTTCAGCTGGCACATTATATTTACCTTCCCCAAAACTGAATAATTCTATCATGTTACTAAGATGTTTTTCACTCACTTTATGTCTTTTTACTTTTTCACCAAAGTGTTTTAAATCCCTAATACCTTAGAAGTTCAGACAGGGCCGCTTTGTGGAGAATTCCTAATTAAGCACACATAACAAAAAAAAGCATTTTGCACATTACACCCACACTTTACATTCTCCAGTTTCTTACCTCTTGATTATGTAATTCATTTCTGATTTCAAAGTTATTTGTTTTTCCCATGGTGTGTACTTTTTTTGATGTAGATCCTTTTTTGTCCATCTACTTTTTTATAATACTTCAAGCAAAGACTTCAAGTTATAAACGTCCCAAACCTTTTTTAATTCTCTCACAGTTCCAAATTTAGAGTTCAACCGTTGATTGAAGGAATATATAAAGATGCGCCACTACATAGCACTGAGCGTAGCCAAAACTGGGTCCGAGATCTATAGCGACTGCATCAGTCGTTTGGATCCGAGATTCGAAACAGCCCGAGACAGCGATGATGTTTCTCGGCAAGGGGTTTACGGGACGACTTAACGGAAAGACGCTATTTTACTATAGCGTTGCCCATCTTTATATATTCCTTCAATCAACGGTTCAACGTAGCCTTCAGGAAACACAACTCTTTCATGCTGTCTTAGTTCTTTTTCATTCCTGCCGAAAACACGATCAGGTAGGAAGTAGAAATGTCCCCTTACAGGGAAAATGTATTAGATTTCTTCATTTGTCTGTGGGCTTATTTAAAAGCCAGAACATCAGCCTATGTAAAACATGAGAATTTTGTTCTGGACTCCACAGCCATTCGAAGAGGCATTTTTTTAATGTTTGAACCAAATTGACAATAACTCAGGAAGTGCATTAAAGCAGATCCAACCTCGTTTGATCCACGTCCGCATCGCCTCGTTCCATGTATAGAAGACAGGAATTTCACCATCAACATTGACTACATAAAATGAATAGAAGGCAATCTGTAGTGAGTAGTAAGCTTCATGAATTGGAAGTTTTCGCAAGTTTTGCAGATGAACAGAAGCTGGCGCTATTTTGTGGGATTTCTTTCATTAGTAGATGAAATTGTTTAGGACTCATCTTGTGCACACTTAAATCCAGATGACATTTCAAATGTATTGGAAATATTTTTAATTTACAACCAAATATAATAATTATGGTTGTAAATAAAATAGTATACAAACCTCGGTGAAAAGTTTCATTCCTGTCTCGAGATAAAGTCATTCCTGACTACTTAATCTCTCGACAGTAATGAAACATTTTCCACCTCGGTATCTAATATACTATTTGGCCACACTGTAAGTTTTTGAATTGTTTCTTACCTGTAATTATAGAAACAATTCAATTCAAAGTTATACGTGTAAGCTATGCGGTTTACGAGAATTTGCCATTTCCTTAGGACGACTGCGTTTAGGGGTCCTTGTGAGAAGATAATTAGACAAACGATATTGTTGGTAAAAAAAATTGCTTTTGGTCTAATAAAAATCTTTCGGAATATCGATACATTCATATAACTTATTATTAGGGATAGAATGATTAAATTTTGGTCTGAAGTTACTTAGCTCGAGATATTTTGGAGCATACCTACAAATTAATAATAATTATCAACTAACCCAAGGGTATTGATATTACTTTTCGCTTCCTAACCTCCCTTCTTTTTGTAGGGATTCTTTTTCTGGTCCCCCAGTCTTCCTAATTTTCGCTAATCACAAAACCATCATCATTGGAAACCTGATTATTCATAATTTTTCTTTAGAGCTTACGTTTTCACACTATTAACAAGCTACAGTACACCGGCACTGATACTTGCATGAACAGTGAACAGTCCTAATTGTAAAATAATAATTAATTACAGTTGCGTATTACATGTAAAACGGATAAGTTGCTTTTTAGATACTCGGATTCAAATTGAAATTACTATTGGCTCTGTTGGGTTTAGATGGGTTTAAAGTTAAGCATCGAATATAGCATTACTTAAAATTTCTAAAACCAATCCTAACTCTATTTCGCAATTTTGTGGATTTGTTGCGTTGTGATATTATTGCTCCTCAAATATAGTAAAGGTTATGGTAAAAAACGTGATTTTAAATATTGCAGGAGAAATACTATGGGTATTAAAATATAAGAATAATTAATATTAACATTAATTGTAATTTAAAGTTATTCAACTGTCGCGGAGTGATGTAATTAATACTGTGATTTAATTATACTACCATACCTACGATGTTTTATTATTCGTGTATAATAAATTAATTTTACTTTTACCACCAAAATGACATACATACTCGTGAAAAGATATTTTCATTGAGATTAGTGTTGTAGGTTTAATTACATAGGAGCAGTCGATTAAGTAGTGAGTAGTTAATTTCGAAGAGAATTTCTCTTCCTCGTAAGTTCGATAAAATCAGATTCTTTCCTTGTTTTATCAGACATTTTCAGAATCATCAAAGCTTTTACTTATTCAGATACTTTCCGATTATATTATGAATTATAAATATAAAGCCAACATTAGGTGCACAAAGTAATTTTCTCATTGCATGTTAAGGGGTGGTATCAACCATTTAAAATTGGAATTTTTACAATTACTTTTAAATTATTTATATTGTAAAATTAGATCTCGAAGTACTTTTATCAATTTATCAAAGCCAATATTTATATGAAAATTAAAATATTTATTTGTTTTCTTCTTTTGTACGAACCAAATTTTTCTGACTCATTTGAACTGTATACTCGGAATTTTGTCACAATAAAATCATTCATAAAATTGAATGGAAGCCTGATAATTGATAATAAATGGAATCGTCAATATTAGCTCCTGTTATGAATGTGCACATTACAAATATTGGCTTGTGAAATTATGCAGGCGTTTGTAGTTTACCTGAAGTTTATTTTATTACATACTCCCTTTTAGTACTTGTTCTGTCTGTTTTCTTTGTCTTTTCCAATGTATGTACAATATGTATATCTTTAATGGGGGATGGTGAAATGACGTTATGTTCTTAATTATTAGGGGAGGAGTATCGATTTTTGTTGTTTATGGGGGTACCAACCCAGTATTATCTCTTTTTCATGTACACGGAGGGGTGTTTTTTAATGATGTGAATCACTTGGGAGATACATTTTTTTAAATGGAAATGTGTTATATTGAGTATTTGCATTTCTTTTTTTTAAATTTCTTTACATTTTATTTCGTTTTCTTACAAATTCATAAAAAGGATTTTTTCCGTTGATTCAGCTTGGCTAGTTCTTTCTCGTAAATGTATGGACTTATAAACATTATTATATACATAATTATATTTACATTAAAATTATTAGTGTAATGTTTCATAAGTGTACTCTGGCGCACTTGAATATTAGATCATTATTTCCTAAGTTGAATGATGTAATCAATTATATATACCCATGCAATATTGATATTTTAGCAATTAGTGAAACTTGGCTAAATGCAAATATTGATTCAAATTTGTTGGTTATTAATAATTATAATCTTTTTAGAAGGGGTAGATTGTCTAGGGGCGGGGGAGTCTGGTTTTTTGTAAAGAATAACATAAAGGTATCTGTGTTAGATGTAAATTCACACATTGAGCAATTATGACTAAACATTGTATTGAATAATAGAAAAACTGCAGTTGGTGTAGCGTACAAACCGCCACAAATAGACTATAGATATTTTTTAGATGAAATTGTCTGTCCCTTGGACGTTGCATTTTCTGTTACGGATAGAGTGCTTTGATGTGTTAATATAGACTTACTCAGGCAAAATAAACTAAATGTGGAAAATAAAAGATTATTAGATTCAAATAATTGATTGAAGACGGAGATACGTGTTGAAACTCCATAATTTACAAGTAAAAATTGAAATAAATTCAAATTGAGTTCAAAACAGTTTTATTCAATTTACTACAATTGTTTCACCCTACTAGGGCTTCATCAGGTGATGAATATTATAATTATAATAATCATCCCCTGATGAAGCCCTAGTAGGGTGAAACAATTGTAGTAAATTGAATAAAACTGTTTTGAACTCAATTTGAATTTATTTCAATTTTTACTTGTTATTAGATTCATACGGGATATTCTAAATATTTTTTTTTGCAGAAGACGGATTTAATAAAATTGCAAAAGAACATTAAATAATAACTTTCATATAATTAAAAACATGTTAGATATCACAGCAATATACTATTTCTATTGGTTTCAGTCATCTGTAAATGTCTACGAGTAAAGAATAGAACAGGAGAGAGTCTCCTTAATAATAATATTTGTCCAAATTTGGTAACTCAATATGGCCGCCGCAATGCCTAGGCGTGCATAAATATTTTGTATAGGGTATATGTATACTTCCTGTGATCTCGATAATCATTTAAAATAGGTTGTTAGTCCAAAAATAATTAAAGAAATATCGTGAGTGTATTATGTTTTCAATTTTTTTCTTCTTTTCAATATATTATAAACGGGTTTAAATGAAATCTGCGTCAAAAATATGACAGATATTAAATGACTTGGATATATATGTTACGACATTGAACACATAATCAAACATGTCAGATATATGACAATTTATTTAAAATACCTCTTTTTAAATTATTATTGCCTATGTTGAATGCCAATGAAATAACTTACCGATGAAGAGAAAAATTAATATTCTTTGTTCTTGCCGTTTTAGAACGACCACAAGCCACACAATTGACCATTATAGAAACACTAAAATGTCATTTTTGACATAACCGGACATAACTGACCCATCGAAACTGGTAACTCCGTCTAAAAAATACCTATTTCCCCACAACGTTATGCTCTCTCCTGTTCTATTCTTTACTCGTAGGTAAATGTGATTTGCCATGAACAAAATAAAATAAATTATCGTATATGGTTGAATTGTTTTGACAACCGATATGGCCAAAGTATGAACTAAAGACGAGGATTCAGTGTCGCTACAAATTCCCATCGACCAGAACAATAAAATTAAACCAATTAATGCATATTTCAGGATATATAGCTTCCGCTAGTAAAATACTTACATGAAAGCCAGTTACAAATTAAGGATTACTTTTCTATACCTGTATGTTAGTTAATATTAATAGTTGGCTATTCTGTGTAATAGGCAAGCATTGTTGACAATTGACAATTATAACTAACGTAAAGGTGTATGAATATTATTATTTATGACAGTCCTGAAAAGGCTTTTCAAGGTTATATTACTTGACAGATAAAATTTTGCAACGCCATTTTAATTTATTGGCGCATGTCGGTTACCAAAGCGATTCAACATATTCGTATTAAAGGATCGGTTAAATTAGCAGAGTTGATCAGAAATTGGAGGAGTATTTGATAGCATTTTCAGATTTGTCGTGTGTTGTCAACTTTTGAAGGTACGTGTTTTTAAAAAATTGAAAATCACCGGCATTTTCAGTTATACATATCTTCGTAACCATTGTATAGATAGAACAAAACAAAAAATGGCAACTGGCAATAATTTTTATGTAGAATTTAATAATCGCAATTAAAAATTCATGGCGCACTTCATTATCAAGATATAAATAAACATATGTTCTGTTTAATGGTAATTTCAGTTGATTTAATAAAAATGCTAATTTTTTTTGCTGATTTTGTAGCGGAAGAAATTCAATTAATATTACTTTTCGAGAAAATTGGCAAGTAGGTTTTGAAAAACTATTTTAATGCGAACAAAAAACATTAATGCGCGGAGTTTGTGGGCGGATGCTTGTTAGGGCTGTCGTAATATTCATTTTTAGTTCTTCAACGTTGTTGGGTTTATGTCCCCAGATGAATGTATCGTAGAACATAAACGAATAAACTTAAAACAGGTGCGTTGTTTTTTGTTAATACAAACTCAGGTATGGACAATGAAAGATTCTCGATCAGAAACTATTTTGGACATAGTATCATCTTAGTTATGTTATATGAGTTTTGAATCTACTCTAAATTCTAAATATTTTTTTGAACCAATATCCGATACGACAGATGCTACTACTAGATGACTACTACGTGCGGTGGATTGATATGATAAAAGTGAATTAATTGAATCTTGAATCTAAATATCACAAGTAGAACATTAACTAATGTCCACAGGCCACATCGCTGACACTAATTTTTTAGGTATCGACAGCACTTTGTCTCCTTTCTATTAATTGCGTCTCTACAACCTTCTATGCAAAAAAGATAAACAAAGAAACAACAATTAAGCGGAATTCAATTACTCTATTAAGAATGTTACTCGATGTGATCATGTTGTACAATGTATGGGCATATCACCATGACATGAGATTCAACGTCTCCCTATTTCTAAAACAACTTCTATCATTGTGAAGTGTGTGGGGGGTCAGTGCACTTGATGATAGGTAATTCATTACATAATGAAAAAGACCATAATACAAACTCAACACGCCCCATTGCCGGTCAGTAAAAAAAAAAACCCCATGCGTTTCGACGGTAATTGTGATAATTGCTAATTACAGTTTTCATTCGGATAGCGCAACTATTAGTGAAATTGTGCTTTGGGGAAAGTTAAAAAGTAAATATGACTTTATTAATGACGGTTTATGAGCTATGACACGCGATATCTTAGACACACATATACACCTACAATCCGTTTGATGTGTATATTTATTATAATGAATAGATGCATACAATATAATAAAATGATTTGAGATTGTATAAGAAAAAGGGGTCATTTAAATATCTCATTTCATTTTCTCTAGACATTACTTTGGGATGACATTTCATAATCTAACGCAATATCAGAAAATTAAGTACCCATTCGTCTGTGCAAGATAATTTACGTGGAGGGTGCATTAGAAGTTTTTCAATTTGCGAGTGTATTGGAAACTTGAAATTTGGCACGCGTCTGTAATCGATCATCTCTCTTACGTCTGAAAATTTTCAGCCTTCCCTCTAGCTATTATATTTTTTTCTAGTAATGCTCTTGATGATTTATGTAGAGACCGTGACATAGAATTCTTCTTAGAGATTTATACCTTGTCACAGAATAAGAAGTAGGTTTTTGTGAATACCCCTGGACGTGGCATTCATTCAGTGGAAAACTGCCACATGTGCCACTACTACCAGAAACTGTTGTTAAAACAAGTTACGCTTGTTTCAATATTTTTTATTTCGTGTTAAACTACTATTAAGTATGTAGATCACATTTCGCTACTTATTTCACATAAGCTAAATAGATAGGTACATACATACTGTTGCGTTTTCGGGTTCCAATAAACAACTCGTGCAATTATTTATTTAAAACAGTCTGTATATTTATGTAACTTAAAATTATTTAACAATATAAAAATATATAACTAAAGTAACACACTTAAACTACTACAATTTAATTATCACAGGTATTTATTTACTACTACTAATATGTCCGTATTTATTTACATAACAGTTCTATTTATATAAGACGGCACTACTATATTTATTTCTTTGGCTACCACTATTTATTTCTTCGCACTTGATCCCGCAATGAATCCCGTAATGAATTTATCCGCAATCCCTCCAGAATGAATCCAGCCGCCTTATATACGTATGTGAAAACATCTCGAAGCATTCTCGTAAACTCTATCTCCCTCTAGAATGTTTGTAGAATATTCCCAGACATTCTGTCTCCGCTGGACTATGCCGTTCGGCGTGGAGATTGATTTATGGTCGTGTGTAAATAAGAGCGTTTTTATACGTCGGGCCGAGATGATTTATGGTCTCTTTTTGTGCGTGTGACAATTTCGTTTTTATGGCGCCGAGAGATCTGATTCTTTTATTTAATGTAAACTCATTTCGTTACAATACATACGTGGTTTTAATTTGTATATGTTTTGATCCTTCTCTGTAACATTTAAATTATATGAGATAGGTAGAGTGGCGTTTGTATATAGTTACATAAATTAACGGAAGAATGACCACGAGCAAATGGATAGACAGTATTTAAATACTCACTTTGATTAGAAAATTACTAAAATAAATCTCAAAATGAACAAGACCAATTAAAAGATATTTTGTCAAAACAGTAAAATTAATTTTTCTTAGAAGTAAACTGAATCAGTTGCAATTTGTCTTTTACACACCTACTTTACAGATTTACTTTCTTTGCATTTCTAACACATCCATACAAAATTCCAACAACATTTAATTAAGCGCCCATTTATTAACTGTCTACCAACACAATATCACCTAACTGTTCCGCCTGTTAACTGCAAAGACTTATTCCGAATTCCACTGATGGAATGCCATTTTTGACTACCTGCTACTTTATATAGAGACACAGACCTGTAATGAATGGACTCAAAAACGGTTAAATGAACTCTTGGCGCACTCAAAAATGTATAATGTAACGATTGTAACGTTATATTTGTTAAAATTCCTAAGCCGATTATTTCCGCAGTTCCCAAACATTACATATAATAGCAGCAGTAATAATGCAAGAGCAAAATTGATAAGCCTTCTTAACATAAACAACAATATCCAATAAGAACAATAATTATTATTGTAAAATAGACTTGAAGCAGCGTTATTCCAACAATAAACACAGGTCGTTGAAATAACACTTCGGGGATATCGCGTATAGCGGTTTTCTCTTTAAACTAATCTTGGGTTAGTGGCTTCTCCATTGCTTCCGACTAAAGTATACCAGTTATACGTGATGATCGTTTGTATGAATCGGCATGACATTTTATTTTAAGTTTCTCGACGCCGTCAGGGCGAGGTACTAGACGAGTATAATACATCTTGAAGGAGAAAGTAATTTGCCAGGTAAAATATTTTCTCCAGAGTTTTTGCTTCTTTTTTTTTCAATAACTTCACCGCAAACAACTGTTAAAAAAGCGTGGGAATCCGTTCTTGGTTTAACAATTACTACGTTCGTATTCTAATGCTTTATTTATTAGCGGATGCAGCTATGTTTATTGTTAGACGTTGTAGTGCGTAAATTTTTTGCTTTTATTTGTTTTGGTTCTCCTATTATATGATGATGATGTGTTCGTCTAATTAGTGCGCTCGATGGACTGTGGAGGTTCTCCTCTCTTCAGTTACATGAATGAAATTACATTTATTATTGTCGTGATCTTACCAAGAAGAAATATTGAAGCATTAATAATTTCTTTTTCCTTGGCGGATTCACGTAACTTGAACTAATTTTTCGAATTCTAAGAAGAGAGTCCGTTTATTTCACGGATTCATTTGAAGGTACAATTGATTGTATAGTGATGCTGTAACACAATGTATATACATAAAATAAGTGT
This sequence comes from Amphimallon solstitiale, assembly GCA_963170755.1. Taxonomy (NCBI): domain Eukaryota; kingdom Metazoa; phylum Arthropoda; class Insecta; order Coleoptera; family Scarabaeidae; genus Amphimallon; species Amphimallon solstitiale. The sequence continues at coordinate 46,986,455 of OY720683.1, read as the reverse complement.
AGTTTCTAAAATTCGTATTTGTTAAGAGGATAACGTGTGTGTTCTAGAATCATTCAAGTTTCATTCTTTTACTTTCTTATACGTAGTATAAGGAAGTATTGTGATGATGAAAATTTTCGACCTCGAGATTTTTGCAGATGTCCACGTTTTGAAGTCCCCTGATACCGAAAAAGTGGTTTTTAAAAAATGTCTGTGTGTCTGTGTGTGTGTGTGTGTCTGTGTGTCTGTGTGTCTGTGTGTGTGTGTGTGACCACGATAGCGGTCAAACCGCTGTAGATATGAATTTCAAATTTTGTATTTACGTGTATAATCTCCCTCTTGAGATCTGATTAGTTTTTCAGTAAAATCGGTAGACCGGAAGTAGCAGTTTACTTCAGCGAAAAAATCGAATTTTGCCAATATTTCGTCAACTACTAAGTTTAAACAAATTTATAAAGAATTCATATATACTTAAAATTAAAATTGAGAATAATTTTATTTAAAAAGTTTTTCGAAATTTCTACCGGAAGTAGGTCTTTTACTCTTATCGAAAATCAGTTTTTTGCAAATATTTCGCAAGTCATGCCTTTTAGACAAGTACCTTACAAGTACAAAAGTATTTAAAACATAATTTTCAATATCTTTTGTATAAAAAAAATTTCAAAATTCAGACCGGAAGTGCCACTTTTACTCTTATCGAATAACGATTTTTTGCAAATATGTCGTAAGTTATGCATTCTATATATATTTATCAAGAATACAAAAGTATTTAAAACTGGATTTGCAATATTTTTTGTATAAATGAAATTTCAAAATTCGGACCGGAAGTAGCAGTTTTACTCTTAGCGAGGAGCACTTTTTTGATAATATCTTGCAAAGTATGCATTCATTCTATAGAGATTTATTAAGAGAATAGAAGTACTTAGAATAGGATTTTGAATAATTTTTGTAAAAAAAATTCTTAAAATTCTATAATTTGAAACGCTCATACGTATAAGAAAGTCGTGTGGTGGCCACACCTCATTTTTTACTTTCTTATACGTAGTATAAGGAAGTATTGTGATGATGAAAATTTTCGAACTCGAGATTTTTGCAGATGTCCACGTTTTGAGGTCCCCTGATACCAAAAAAGTGGTTTTTAAACAAATGTCTGTGTGTGTGTGTGTCTGTGTGTCTGTCTGTCTGTCTGTGTGTCTGTCTGTCTGTGACCACGATAGCGGCCAAACCGCTGTAGATATCAATTCCAAATTTTGTATTTACGTGTATAATCTACCTCTTGAGATCTGATTAGTTTTTCAGTAAAATCGGTAGACCGGAAGTAGCAGTTTACTTCAGCGAAAAAATCGAATTTTGCGAATATTTCGTCAACTGCTAAGTTTAAACAAATTTATAAAGAATTCATATATACTTAAAATTAAAATTGAGAATAATTTTATTTAGAAAGTTTTTCAAAATTCCTACCGGAAGTAGGTCTTTTACTCTTATCGAAAATCAGTTTCTTGCGAATATTTCGCAAGTCATGCTTTTTAGACAAGTACGTTACGGGTATAAAAGTATTTAAAACATAATTTTCAATATCTTTTGTATAAAAAAAATTTCAAAATTCAGACCGGAAGTACCACTTTTACTCTTATCGAATAGCGATTTTTTGCAAATATGTCGTAAGTTATGCATTCTATATATATTTATCAAGAGTACAAAAGTATTTAGAACTGGATTTGCAATATTTTTTGTATATATCAAATTTCAAAATTCGGACCGGAAGTAGCACTTTTACTCTTAGCGAGGAGCACTTTTTTGATAATATCTTGCAAAGTATGCATTCTATAGCAATTTATTAAGCGAATGAAAGTACCTAGAATAGGATTTTGAATAAGTTTTGTATAAAAATTTTTTTAAAATTGTATAGTTTGAAACGCTCATACGTATAAGAAAGTCGTGTGGTGGCCACACCTCATTTTTTTGTTTGTCAACAAAATAGGTTTTAAAATGACAAAAATCAAAATAAATAAATTGTGCTTTTTCTTAATATTAACGTTTTTGTTATTAATGAATATGAAGCATGCATTTAGTATTTTCTATTTGAATAGTCGTCTGTCTTTAAAGAATATTCAAAATGCGCTATTTAGAATAAACAAACAAGTCACTTCCAAAACACATTTCTTAGTGAATCAGTCAGTAAATTACATGTCAATTTATTAATTAAAAACAGATTTTTCCGTAATTTAGTTTATTTTATGGAATTTCTAATAGAAGCAGTGAAATAAACGAATATGAGAAACATCATAAGTGAAAATGCTAATTGCTGAGTTTGATACTTGGTAAATACACCAGCGGAAGCTTTACGAGAAGGCTTTGTGAGGCTTTGTCAGAATTAATTATTGATGGCCATGCTATGCAATCTTAACGAAAGTCTAGTTATATTTTAAATAGCGGCGGTAATTTTTTAAATGGTCTAGTTATAAAAGGATGTCAAGGAAACGCATAAATATTAGGCAAGTCGGTATATCGATGGATGTCATAAGAAAATCCCATATTTGTGTGAAATGCAGGTCACATAAACGTAAAAGGGCATAGATGCATATTTAAAGTAAATAAAGTTCTTTAGTGCGGCACATTTTTAAAAAATCTAGTTCTTTATCAGTAAATAATCATAAGTTCGGCGTACAGCATGAATTCCCGGATTTTTATTTAGAACTGCTTAAAATGTTTGTTTGACATTATCAGCGGCAGCACCAAATAATTGGGAAAGGGATTGATGAAGACGACATGCGATACATGTATTATGCTGTATGTTTGTTGTTACAGTCAACCAGCCGCCTTCATTTATTCAGCTACATCTGTTACATATAATAACACTTTTTTTTATCATGCTTTTCACCCCATGGCGATTTCAAACACGAAGTTACGTTATATAATATGTATACTGTATTCGTTTTTTTGAGTCTCTTAGATGCGGGTTACATATACCGAGGTCGTCATATTTTAATTTCTAATAGGAAAGTAGTAAGTGGATTCCTCGGGCTCATATATGTCACTATATTTATCGTTAAAACAATTTTATAAAAATGAGTAAACTCAGGATGATTCACTCTCCTTCATGAAATGTTATACGTTACTAGCACTTTAAGGCTGGCGTCACACTTACCGTTTTCGACGCTGCGTTCGGAACGGTAGCTTTTGTGTGATGCGCAAACGCAGTGTGACCGACTTCATCTGGTATAATGTGTTGCGTTTGGTCACAAAAACGTACCGTTCAAAACGCATCGTCAAAAACGGTGTGACGCCCGCCTAAGTAGGTCCGAATTAAATGCTTTCTGCCGTTCTAAAGCAATTGGAGAGCAAGCAATACGTGCTTTATGTGTATCCGACGACACATGTTTTGCTACGCAGGTTTTCAGTTATTACGACAGTAATACATTGCAATTTACATCGAAGCTGAATACTGTCGAATTGTAGCGCAAGCAAACCTCTTATCCACCTTTCATCAGTGCACTAAACACATGTAACTAATAAAAGTAAACAATAGATCGGCGCGCTACACACAGTGCTATGATGTAAAATACTCTCATCACCTACATTCGCCGCGATAGATACAACTTCTTTTATATATACATATCGTAAGTTGTAAGCATATGTATTATAACCCGAATTGAAACATTCGTATAATATGTACACTTAGTTGCAAAAAAAGTTTAGTGGAAACTTTTTTGCAAGTAAGTGTATATATACATTTTGTCAGTGTACATATATACAATTAGTTGCAAAAAGAAATGTCTATTAAAATTTCGAATATTGCCGCTCAATGTGGTTAGTGGAAACTTTTTTGCAACTAAGTATATGTACATTGGGACATTGCATACCATTGAGAAAGAATAGGTAGGGAGACAACGTCACGTGATCAAAATGGGTTCGCCATATTGATACTACACTTAAGTCAAACAGGTAGTGTTGGTAAAAGTGGAGTGTTTGTTAAGTGCATCGTGTATTAGAGTTTTATAATAAATTAAATATTAAAAGACATTATGGTTTCTTGTGATCTACGTAGCTGCAACAGCAGAGACGGCGTTGATAAGAAGAATTCGTCTGGAATAACATTTCATAGGTTAGTGTAGGTCTGACAGGTGTGGGATGACAGATTATAATTTTGAGTTGTCCAGACCAGGTGAGGCAGCCATTTTGAGCGTACAGCAAAGATGCTTTACAGCGTCTCCATAGTATTTTTCCTCAATGTTGCATACATAATCTACAACTTGTTACGTATTGTTATATTACTGTACCCAATTTTGAATTACATTCTAGTCCACTCCTGGAATGTAACTTGATTCCGATCCCTACTTATGAAATAGTCGTACAATCTGGTCCTTTAATAAACCGTTCGTCGCCGTTTCCCGTTTAGGATGAGAATATTTTTTAATCCATAAAAAAATGTCTGGTCTGCATTGCATGTTGTGCCGTATAGGACTATACTACCATTTTTTTCCGTAATCGCCAAGTACTTAATTGCCAATTATTACTACCCATTACGCCCTATATTTTTTTGCACTATTGAATTTTGTGAATTTATTTTTTAAACGACCTGTTTGTAGATACAAAAAATGAATCGCTTTCATTATACCTATATATGTATGTTAATAATACGATTCGTAAGTGAGAGATTAGTGATGGAAGTTTGGAACCGTTCATTTGAAAGTTTTATTTCAACTCTATACATTCGTATCCGTTACAAATAAGTAGTTTTCTTTATGCTATTTAATTACTTAATATTGGTAGTTAAATGAAAAGAAAGTATATCCAGTTTTGCTAGTCATTTTTTGCGTATTTTTTCGAATATTCTTTGCAATGTATTATAAATCGTTATTTTAAGTATCTAATGTATATTATATTTTTAACAAAAAATAAATTTACATATAATGAGATTCACTATTTCATTCATCTTTGGCAATTGAGGTCGTCGTATAGGTTGTATACAAGAACGATCAATTTATTATTATAAAATATAAAGTGAGACGTAGCCTAGTATTTTATATTAGACTTTTTCATGGAAGTAAAAGCTTACTTGGATTTTTTAATTTTTTTTAAAGTGCTATACAAATAGTATGTATAATTTCAATCACTATTGAGCTTGTTCTAAAATTTAAATTGGGGATGACCGTATTAGAATAAAATATACAAAAAATAGATTTAGTTTAACAGTAATTGATATTTTATAATGAAAGTTTAACGCATTAAACTATTGACATTATCTCCATACAAGATGTTTATTTATTAGAGATCCATATTCTTATTACGAACATCTGATCTGAATTGTATTATTATATATTGTATCGGAAAAAAGCAGTTATGTTTAATGATAATATAATATAAAATATATTATTTAGTTGAATAATGAAAATGTGTATACACGTCATAAACTTAGGATAATTGCCGTCACGTAATTTGAAAAATCTTTAATTATACACACAAGTGTCGATCTAATTTCACTTTTTTTACTTTCTTATACGTAGTATAAGGAAGTATTGTGATGATGAAAATTTTCGACCTCGAGATTTTTGCAGATGTCCACGTTTTGAAGTCCCCTGATACCGAAAAAGTGGTTTTTAAAAAATGTCTGTGTGTCTGTGTGTGTGTGTGTGTGTCTGTGTGTCTGTGTGTCTGTGTGTCTGTGTGTGTGTGTGTGACCACGATAGCGGTCAAACCGCTGTAGATATGAATTTCAAATTTTGTATTTACGTGTATAATCTCCCTCTTGAGATCTGATTAGTTTTTCAGTAAAATCGGTAGACCGGAAGTAGCAGTTTACTTCAGCGAAAAAATCGAATTTTGCCAATATTTCGTCAACTACTAAGTTTAAACAAATTTATAAAGAATTCATATATACTTAAAATTAAAATTGAGAATAATTTTATTTAAAAAGTTTTTCGAAATTTCTACCGGAAGTAGGTCTTTTACTCTTATCGAAAATCAGTTTTTTGCAAATATTTCGCAAGTCATGCCTTTTAGACAAGTACCTTACAAGTACAAAAGTATTTAAAACATAATTTTCAATATCTTTTGTATAAAAAAAATTTCAAAATTCAGACCGGAAGTGCCACTTTTACTCTTATCGAATAACGATTTTTTGCAAATATGTCGTAAGTTATGCATTCTATATATATTTATCAAGAATACAAAAGTATTTAAAACTGGATTTGCAATATTTTTTGTATAAATGAAATTTCAAAATTCGGACCGGAAGTAGCAGTTTTACTCTTAGCGAGGAGCACTTTTTTGATAATATCTTGCAAAGTATGCATTCATTCTATAGAGATTTATTAAGAGAATAGAAGTACTTAGAATAGGATTTTGAATAATTTTTGTAAAAAAAATTCTTAAAATTCTATAATTTGAAACGCTCATACGTATAAGAAAGTCGTGTGGTGGCCACACCTCATTTTTTCTATAGATATTAACAAATTACAATGTACTAATTTATTTGCACACATAGTGATTTTTTGACTCACCATTATTGTGGTTAAATTAATATAAAAAATATATTGCCAGGGCTCACTGTGACTAGGACACGTTTCGAAATTATTGGTTTTCTTCGGCTTGTGGTACGGCTCTTAAATATACATCTATTTTACCAGCTATAAGCTGAACTGAAAAAGGAGTTTTGAATTCTGTAAGTCTATTATGTTACTAATTGCTTTTCATTCCTCATCCGCGTTTCCAACGAATGTTCTACCTCTAGGAAAAGGTAATTTTTCTGCCGAAATGCGCATACGGGGATAAGGTGGCTAACACTATTTCACATTGTGAAGTCCCCTGATACCGAAAAAGTAATTTTTAAAAATGTCTGTCTGTGTGAAACTACGATAGCGGCCAAACGGCAAAAGATCAACTTTTATATTTAAGAATATAATCTTCCACGGAAGATCTGCTTAGATTTTCACTGAGATCGGTATACCGGCAGTGGTAGGCTACTTAGTGAAATAATCAAATTCTAACAATATCTCGTGAGCTAGGTACCTACTAGGGATGTTAGGGAGGTTCGATTCCGATTCCGATAAGTCGGACCTTCCGATTAAATTACACTTCCTATTTCGACTTCGGTTCCGACACTTTTAAATCGGAGGTTGAAGCTACATTTTATATAATGGAACGAATGATTAAAATACAGGATTCACTCTGCCTGTACGTTTAAAATTCAAGAAAATTTGAAGATTTGATTAAGTAGGTGTATTATTTTATTGTTAACTGAAATTAAAGAAACTGAATAATGTTTGTGTTTGTATTATTTTATTAGATTGTTCTTAAAACACATCTCTGTTCTGCCTACGGCTCCGCCTCCGACTCCGGTTCTGATTCCGGTTCCCATTCCGATAAATCAAATTTAAAAACTCCGATTCCGACTTCGGTTCCGATAAACCCACTTCCGTTACATCCCTAGTATCTACTAAGTTCACAAAAATTTCTGAAGAATTAAAAATACTCCAAAGAGAACTGAGAAAAAATATGTTAAATGTTTTTCGAAATTCCTACCGGAAGTTTTCAGTCTTATCAAAATATTTTTTATGAATACTTCCCAAGTCTTGCTTCTAGACAGATACATTAAGAGTATAAAACTATTTACGCATATATTCAATAATTTTGGTATTAAAGACATTTCAAAATTCAAACTAGAACTCTTTTATCGAAAAGCAGTTTTTTGCAAATATTTCACAAATTATGCATTCTGAATGCATTTGTTACAATTGCAAAAGTATTTAGAGCTATAGTTGCAAAATCTTTGTATAAAAAAACAAAATTCGTACTGAAAGTAACACTTTAACTCATGGGTTTATTTTATTAAGAAGATAAAAGTATTTAAAATGTAATTTCAAATACACCAATTTGTAAGATAGGCGTGTGATGCCCACACCGCATTATTTGTTGTTGTTATCTTTAAGTATATTGACAGCATGTTTTCTTTTGTGTGATAGGTAAATATTATGTAATGCTTGATTTATTAATAATTAATATCCTTATATTTTAGAATCACTTCAAGGTTAGCTGATTTGTTCAAGTTTACAAGAAAATACGGAATCACTCAAAGTATGCATACACGAATTAATTCGTATATAAAAGTGTATGAATGCACATCTACACCAGAATTAATTCATGTATGCATACTTTGAGTGATTCAATAGTGTGAGAACTTATTCTCCAAGAATTACTTTGTTGCATTTTAATGAAAATGCGGATATCGCACTTGATTACATGAAATTATGCAGCCCAAAATTCCACAACATTCAAAAGAATGAACACAACTTGAAATTAATTGAAAACGAATTATATTGATATTTCGTGAAAATAGTAAAAGTAAGTAAAATTGTCACATAATTTGGCAATTTTACAAAAGGATATTTTGACACAGTTTTGGCTCATTTATCGAAGGAGATAATATATACGGATCAGGCGATAGTGAAATGAGTTACGAGTGTACGTTTGTCTAATTTAATTAATAAATAAATTTCCGGTTGGCATTTGTTTATAGATCCGCCTAAATATAATTGACACTTTAAAAGTGACGTTATATTAAAATTAATTCTAATTTTAATATACACCGTCCCCAGAAAAGCTGCTGCTAAACGTCAGGTAGCAAGAAGAGCAGTTGATATTGCTCTTCTTGTTTTATTTCCTGGCTTCATCGATTCAATTAAATTTGCTCTTGTATAACCTATTTCCTTATTTTATTGAATACTTAATCTGGTTTCAATAACTGTTCAGATAAAATGTGCTTGACATATTAGCAATGAAGTTTTGTAATAGAAATATGTAATTTACACGCGTCGGAAATCCCTTGAGATTGTAGCAACATCTCTCAATGGAAAATTGCGACGATGTATTCGCACGTACCTCTTAACACAGAAAAATACACTGTATATCGTATAAATCTAAAAGAATACTTTTTTTTTGTTATGGTAATTTGTTTAATAATAATGGAAGTTTCTGTCAAGTCCCTCTGGCATAGCGAACACCTGGATGCTTGTGGCCAAGTCGACGTAATTTATACGGATTTTAGTAATGCTTCTGATCTGAATGATCATGGTGTAGTAAATTATCGGCATTTGGATTGAATTTTTTTCTATTAGCGAACACTTGGATGTTTGTGGCCAAGTAGACTAATTTATACGGATTTTAGTAATGTTTTTGATCTAAGTGATCATGGTGTCATACTAAATTATCGGCATTTGGACTGAATTCTTTTCTGTTACTATTTGTAAGTCTTACTTAAGCAATAGATGTAATTATGTTTTTTATAATGCATATAAATCTCATAAGTTTATGCCCTCATCTGGAGTTTCTTAGGGCTCGCATTTGGGACCTCTTTTTTTTTTATATAAATGATCTATTAAAATCTTTAACTTACCCGTACACGAGGAAGGCTACTTCTTCTAATATAGTTATTCTGTTGATAATTCTGTTCTTAGTAAAGTAATAATGTAAAAATGTAAAAAGATCTTGCTATTTTTAAGTTTTGTACCGCTTGCACTATCTTTTAGTAATCTTTCGTTATTTAAAACCTTGTTCTGTAGTGTTATTGCAAATTATCCGTTGAAAAAATTGATGGTGTATATCTTAAGCGTAATATAGATGATTAATTACTTGGAAAGACATGGTGTGCAATCATTCAAGATCACAGGGAATCTTTTGGAGTAAAATCTACTTATTCTTCTATATCAATTTTCTTGTACCTCACTTGTGGCATATTTTTCCATAGAATCAACTTACAGTATAGTTCTCTACCAACTAAATCGTGTAGTATGGCAGATTTTTCCTCTGAAGATTTATTTGGCCAATATATTAAGAAATTAAGTATATCTTTATGTAGGTTTTTTTTATATTTACTTTATATAACACAGGTATGTGCTTTCTTCCCACTTGGCAAAATCACTATATGCTCACTTGTTCTGCATTAGCAAATACATGTTTTCATCCTTTTCTAAAATTGTGATTTTGCCAAGTGGGTTATGTTTGTCCTGTAAGCATTCCGTTGGACAATAAAAAAAAGTATTATTATTATTATTATTGCACTGTTTCTGTTTTGTGTCGAAACAGTATAGTCAATAATACAATAATTCAAAAATTGTAGATAATCATGAGCTTAAAATTTAAAAATATTTTCATTTATACAGAATGTTCGACAACAACGAATCAACACAAAATTGTTTTTTTGATAGAATGCTATGATCTTTTACATTTTATCATAGTTCTTTGAGAGCTGATTATACTGACATCGATTTGTTTTAGTCGATTTACAATTTTTTCTGAGGTTTCTGAGATTCGTCAAAAATTGCATAAGTTTTTGAAAAAATACTATGCAATTACGATCAATGATCAAGGAGAACTATTTCAGTTAGTAGAGATATTTCAGTGCGTGAATTTAATGTTTATTTCGACATTTTAATGCATGTTCTGATTTTTAATTTTGGCGAATGGTATGTAATTCTAAAGTTACATACCGTTCGCTAAAATTAAAAATTCTATGCGTAGTTGGAAAATATCGCGATTACAGTGTAACCGTAAGTTGTTAAAACGCCAAACTTAATGACCACATGCTTATAATTTAACATTTAAAATGTACAAAACAAATACAAGTATATTTAAAGAAAGGAAATATAAACAAAACTAATAAATATTCAAAAGTATCGCCTTCTTATTCTGTACAGATTTGCAGTCGAGTTTCAAATGACCCATAAACATTTGCTATAATTTGTTGATTAGTAGTGGAAAGAAACTGTATACCTATACTCGTAAATTCTTGATGCCAGTAAATAATTTCAGTTCCTTTCCGACCATACATAGATCATATTTATTAATTCTAATTTTAATAGTAGATTGTTGTATTAGGATTAAAAATGTCTCTTTTTTCGACGAGTACAATTTTACATTTGCGAGGAGGAGCGTAGCGTAGCCGAGCGAATGTAAAATTGTACGAGTCGAAAAGACATTTTTAATCCGAATGGAACATACTATTTTTTCTCCAACCGAAATCATGCATTGCGATAATAAAACGAAGTCTATTTTTTATTCAACCGAAATCATGCACTGGGATAATAAAACGAAGTAGGTAACGTTGTCATGGATATGTTGTCAAACATTAGTCATACATTAGTTGTCATTGCATTCATTTGTGATTATTAGTGGTCCAATTTGTTGAAAACTTTGTAAAAATGGAAACTAATGAAGATTTGGGTGTTCCTGAAGACATACTAGAGTGTGCGAAAGTAGTTTCTTTGAATCTTCTCCCGCAGAAATCTAGAGAAATTTATGAGTACGCGTACCAACGGTTTATTGATTGGTGCAAAGGAAAAAATGTTCAGGTGTATTCAGAAGATGTAATTATAGTGTATTTCTCAAACTTAGCAAATAAAATGAAGCCGTCTACGCTTCTTCTACAATATTCCATGTTGCGGTCAACGTTGGATATAAAGAAGGGTATCGATATGAGTAAATATTCAAAGTTGCGTGCTTTTCTCAAGAGACAGAGTGAGGGATATTTACCAAAAAAGTCGCGAGTATTTACAAAGGAGCAAGTGGTTAACTTTTTGGACAATGCACCCGATAATTTATATTTGATGCAGAAGGTAGGTACTTTCAAAATAAAAGAATAACATTTTTAAAGAGTTTCTTTATAGGTTGTCTTAGTATTGGGGGTTGCAGGAGCAATGAGGTGTGATGAAATCGTGAAATTAAGAATTGATAATGTTGAAGATGTGAAATCCGCCTTAATTATAAAAATTCCCGATACCAAATCGAAGAGGTCACGTTCCTTTACAGTGTTGGGAGAAAATTATTTAAGTGTGTATCGAAAATATATTGCTTTACGTCCACCCAGATTGGTAGAACGTCGATTATTTCTCAGATATGTTAATGGAAAGTGTCATCGAATGGTGGTTGGTATTCACAAAATCAGTGCCGTCGCGCAAGAAGTATCAAAATTTTTGAATCTGGACAACTGGAAAGAGTATACCGGACACGCATTACGACGAACGTCTGCTACTCTTTTGGTTGACGGCGGTGGTGACTTAACATGTCTTAAAAGACACGGAGGTTGGAGATCAAGCACTGTGGCGGAATCCTACATTGAAGAGTCACGTTTGAACAAAGAAAACATTGCGAAAAGGATATTGGGAGATGTAGATGATAGTGGTAGTACTGGACGAAGCGCCGATATCATTTCTGATAATAATATCACAATTGCAGAAAACGTGTTGGACCGCTTAGATCGCTCTAAGAATGGGGCTACTGATGGCAGTGGTTTATTTAATTTTAACAAGTGCTTAAATTGTACATTCAACATTAATGTGAATAAATGAAAATCGTTAAATAATAAATTAAAACTATGAATACTTTTTTATCCTAGGATTAAAAATAACCACTTTTACTTCCTAGGATTAAAAGTGAATATTTTTGTTGCTTAGATACCACTTTCTTGGATCAGTATGGAAAATGACAAACTTAAATACTCCTCACAGTCAAAATATGTCATACTTTTTTTACGGTTGGAGAAAAATACTTTATTTTTGCTGTAAAGTAAATGTATGTATTTGTAATAACTATTTTCTCTTGAAACTAAAGTTATAAATTTAAATTTCAAGTTTTATCAATTGTGAAATTTTCATTGTATTGCTAATTCATGAATTTTAAAGCTTGCCGCTTAGTGCATTTTAAAATGTTAGTAAAAATTACATATTTGTAAATTCTAAGCAACTTTTTTCGACTACTTTACGGATGTGGATATGTAATGCAAGTTATGGCAACTCGTATTTTTAAATTAAAAGTTGTAATTATGTTTATTGCGTAATAACATTCTATAACTTTTGCACAGGCACAAGAAAGTAGGTATTTTTAAGTAGTACATTTTTAGTACTTTTCATTAGCATATATGTAATACAGTATGTTCCATTGATTTTACTTTCTTATACGTAGTATAAGGAAGTGTGATGATGAAAATTTTCGACCTCGAGATTTTTGCAGATGTCCACGTTTTGAAGTCCCCTGATACCGAAAAAGTGGTTTTAAAAAAGTGTCTGTGCCTGGGTCTGTCTGTCTGTGTGTCTGTGTGTGTGTCTGCATGTGTGTGTGTGACCACGATAGCGGTCAAACCGCTGTAGATATCAATTCCAAATTTTGTATTTACGTGTATAATCTCCCTCTTGAGATCTGATTAGTTTTTCAGTAAAATCGGTAGACCGGAAGTAGCAGTTTACTTCACCGAAAAAATCGAATTTTGCCAATATTTCGTCGACTACTAAGTTTATACAAATTTATAAAGAATTTATATGTACTTAAAATTAAAATTGAGAATAATTTTATTTAAAAAGTTTTTCGAAACTCCTACCGGAAGTAGGTCTTTTACTCTTATCGAAAATCAGTTTTTTGCGAATATTTCGCAAGTCATGCTTTTTAGACAAGTACGTTACGGGTATAAATGTATTTGAAACATAATTTTCAATATCTTTTGTATAAAAAAATTTCAAAATTCTGACCGGAAGTGCCACTTTTACTCTTATCGAATAGCGATTTTTTGCAAATATGTCGTAAGTTATGCATTCTATATATATTTATCAAGAGTATAAAAGTATTTAAAACTGGATTTGCAATTTTTTTTGTATATATGAAATTTCAAAATTCGGACCGGAAGTAGCACTTTTACTCTTAGCGAGTAGCACTTTTACTCTTAGCGAGTAGCACTTTTTTGATAATATCTTGCAAAGTATGCATTCTATAGAGATTTATTAAGAGAATAGAAGTACTTATACCCTGTCTCAGAATAAGAAGGAGTGATTCAAATATCCCGCCAAAACATGGAACACATAGCTTAAAATTTAGTAGACAATTTGATATGACATCATGACAATTGAGGTTAGAACTGTATTAATTCTAACTAAGGATTTAGCGGTTTTGTTTCATTTACTACTTTCGTTAAAATAGATGGATGTGCCGCTTTTCATTCTACCAGTCGAAGCAGCAATACGAGTGCACGGCAATTGGAAACAGCAGAGTAAAGTTATAAACACAAGTAGGTGCATACATCTATAATTTGATGAATACAAATCTCTTAACATTCAAATCTATTCATTCTAGTTTCACAAAAAAAATTAGAAGAATCTATGGATAAAGATATAGGCCCAATTTACAAATGAAAGCATAGGCTTTGTTCTGAGCGTTTTGAGGAGGATTGCCGTTATAAATATATAATTACTGCACATTTTAGTGTATGTGCTATATCAACATGAAAATTGCGAATCAAGTCTATTTATTATTAAATATTTATATCAGAGAGCAAGAATGAGTCAAACCTTTTGTCTTTTATCAAAATGTCCTTAAGAACTTGCAGAAAAGGTTTTGCTTATTAGTTTCTATTTTAAGTATCAATAAAGAACTTATACAGATAAATCATTCGTATTACTGCTACAAACCTTGAGGAGGTAAATTCAAGCAACTAGTCTTCGAAATGTGAATCTTACAACAACAGTAATAAATAGAAAAATTTACATCGGCTGAAGTTGTTTACACGAACTGCAAAGATAATTACATATACCTACACATTACTAATTATTATTCCCTATTAAAATTTATTTATTATGAAAATATATAAAGTATAACAAATATTTATTTCCACCATACTTATATTGGAAATTAACAATAATTTAGTATTCACATCATGTTAATAAGATTAAAAATGTACATGGTCGGCACAATTTTTAAAATTCTTATTGTAACATTTGTAATTGCTTCTGTCAAAAGTTCTCATAAAAGTGATATTCTGAAAGGTTTTTTTTTTAAAGCAGCTTCATCTTATGTATCAATTCAGATCCTATATGAAGTATTCTTAATTGTCTGTCTTTATCGGTATGGGTATTTAATCCTACAGGTTTTCAACAAAGCTTGTCGTGCACTCATTATACTTGTGGCAATCCAAACTTTTTCCCATATTCTACACCAGATATTTTCACCTGTTTCTATTAGTACAGGTTTCTTTACGTTTGATATATCTGAAATATAACATGTATATGAACATGTGGTAATATAATTAGTATTTAATTTACACTTACTTGAAATTAATGAGTCAATTCTAGAATATGTGTGAGTTGTCCAGTTCATTTACGGTATGAACTCATCTATAGTTATTTTTGCAATGATATTAATTGTTGAATGTTTGATTTTTGCACTGACGTACAGTATTTTTGACAGATTCATCAAATCAAAGTTTCAAATGCCTGAACACTTGTTCCTTAGTAAGCCGTCTGACCCCACATGTTCATCTTGTATATAAAAGTACGGATTTAATTTAATAACAATACAGTATAATAAACCAAAGTAAAAATGTAAGAGACTAGGTTATGGCTTGGCTATAAACATAAAATGACGATTTGTCAAACTTATTTTCCCATGTTAAACTTGCCTACGCAAGAACCAATGAAATACTTTAAAAATATACGCCATTTTGGCGCGATATTTGAATCACTCCGTCTTATTCTGAGACAAGGTATAGAATAGGATTTTGAATAATTTTTGTAAAAGAAATTTTTAAAATTCTATAATTTGAAACGCTCATACGTATAAGAAATTCGTGTGGTGGCCACACCTCATTTTTTTTTACAATATTTAATTTTAGCGAATGATATGTAATTCTAAAGAATATGCATTGAAATGTAGTAATACACATTAAATTCACATACTGAAATGATATACATTATGTATAGCTTTTCATTTAACAGCATAAATTTGTGTTGATTCGTCGTTGCCGAACACTCTGTATACGTGAAAATACTTTTATATTGTAGAGCTCATGATTATCTACAATTTTTTTTATTAGAAATGTTTCCCTATTGACATCAATTATATACCAGTAATAGTAATGGACCAATTATATACCAGTAATGGACTTTAAAGTTTCGGTGGGGCACTCGATACATATATTTAATTAACTGCGGCTTTAATTTTACTTTTTACCCAGTGTCCAAATAATCATGAACAACAGTATACGTTTCACTATGACCGAAAAGAAATCGTAACTTTCTTTAATTAAATCTTTTTTAAAAGTACAAAACACACCCGCCTGTCAGTGATTGCCTGTTGACATGTGCTGAAGAATAAGAGGAATATATGGATATACAAAAAGAGGAAGAGGAAAATTAGGCGGCGTCTACCACGACAACTTTTCATTTTTAGTCTCATTCCTGGCATACTTTCTATTTTAAAGTGCCGGTGTATTCTTAAATATCATGTCTCTTGTAAAAGTTCCTCGCGATATGTGGACGAGGGAACTCGTCTTTGTTGACTCATTTGTATGTGTAGAACAAACTAAATTCTGTTCTTTTCTAATTACTGGTTGTCTCTTTGCAGTACGTTCATTGCAACTAAACGAATTGACATTCTATAGTATTACCGATAAGCGGAAAAAATGCGCGAAATTTTGTAGGCTAATTTACATTCTAAATTCAGATGAAAACAAGATCGCTCCTTCGCGTTTCCACAAAGAACAAGGTTAGTAGCAAAAACAAATGTCGCCCTTACGTTTTACTTTCTTATACTATACGTAGTATAAGGAAGTATTGTGATGATGAAAATTTTCGACCTCGAGATTTTTGCACATGTCCACGTTTTGAGGTCCCCTGATACCGAAAAAGTGGTTTTTAAAAAATGTCTGTGTGTGTGTGTCTGTCTGTCTGTGTGTGACCACGATAGCGGTCAAACCGCTGTAGATATCAATTCCAAATTTTGTATTTACGTGTATAATCTGCCTCTTGAGATCTGATTAGTTTTTTAGTAAAATCGGTAGACCGGAAGTAGTACTTTACTTCAGTGAAAAAATCGAATTTTGCAAATATTTCGTCAACTACAAAGTTTAAACAAATTTATAAAGAATTCATATGTACTTAAAATTAAAACTGAGAACCATTTTATTTAAAAAATTTTTCGAAATTACTACCGGAAGTAGGTCTTTTACTCTTATCGAAAATCAGTTTTTTGCCAATATTTTGCAAGTCATGCTTTTTAGACAGGTACACTACGAATATAAAAGTATTTAGAACTTAATTTCCAATATCTTGTATTAAAAAAATTTCAAAATTCGGACCGGAAGTATCACTTTTACTCTTACCGAATAACGATTTTTTGTGTCGTAAATTATGCATTCTATATACAGGGTGTCCAGAAACTCTCCTGACAAACGAAGACCGGAGATTCCTCAGATAATTTTAAGACAATTTAACCCAATTCACCCTAGTCCGAAAATGCTTCCTAAGGTCATAGGCGTCCGTTTTGGGTTGGTAAACGGTTATTTTAACGCATAACTTTTTTGTCTTTAACTTTTAAGCATTTGTGACACTAGATTATTAAATTTTCAGGTATTCTAGTACTAAAAGGTACTCTTACTTTAAGTCGTTAGGATACACCGTTTTCTAGAATAATCGATTTGAAAATTTTTCGTTTTTTCGTCATTAAAATTCAATTTATTATTTTTTGCACTAGTTCGCTCTGAACTGCCAACAGAAATAAAACCTACGTTTTTAATTGTCAAATTGTTGTCAGTTCGCGAAGTTGAAATGACGAAAGATGAAATGACGAAAAAACGAAAAATTTTCAAATCGATTTTTCTAGAAAATGGTGTATCCTACCGACTTAAAGTAAGAGTACCTTTTAGTACTAGAATACCTGAAAATTTAATAATCTAGTGTCACAAATGGTTAAAAGTTAAAGACAAAAAAGTTATGCGTTAAAATAACCGTTTACCTACCCAAAACGGACGCCTATGACCGGTACTAGAAATTCGCAATTGATGGAATCAATTCATCTCTGGAGGATAAATAAGCATACCAGTTTTTGTTTTTCTAAATAGAAGCGTTCGGGAGATATTAAAAAAAAACTAATTACAAGACGCCATCATCAAACAGCTCTAGCTCCCTTAGGAAGCATTTTCGGACTAGGGTGAATTGGGTTAAATTGTCTTAAAATTATCTGAGGAATCTCCGGTCTTCGTTTGTCAGGAGAGTTTCTGGACACCCTGTATATTTACTAAGAGTACAAAAGTATTTAGAGTTGGATTTGCAATATTTTTTGTATACATGAAATTTCAAAATTCGAACCGGAAGTAGCACTTTTACTCTTAGCGAGTAGCACTTTTTTTCGAATGTCTTGCAAAGTATGCATTCTATAGCGATTTTTAAAGAGAATGAAAGTACTTAGAATAGGATTTTCAATAAGTTTTGTATAAAAAAATTCTTAAAATTGTATAGTTTGAAACGCTCATACGTATAAGAAAGTCGTGTGGTGGCCACACCCCATTTTTTTTATATATAACAACTGTGGTAGATAGTGGATTGTATAGAAACAAGTCGCCTTGGCATTGGGGATTCATGCTTGACGTCAGCGTTTGTTGTCAGCGTAGAGAAATCAATAACCGAAAAGTTTCCGTTTTGCACAAGTGTGCTACAGTTGTTTTAAATCTTAAAAAGACTAATTGAGTTTCTTTTATTATATTATATTGTGCTTTTAAAGCGGTGTGTTTGTGAAGCGTAAATTCAAAGTGAAAACCTATATTTCATTAGTATTTGTTATACAGGACTAACAAAAAATCGGAGCCTTATGTTTAATCGTAGATAATACGAGAGCTACGTCTTCATCGTTGCCAAATTTCGTCGGAATAGACGAAATTTGCAGTCGACCACTGAAGGGCAGTAAAGTAGATGTATGACAGGTCGCATTTTGCATAAGTGATTAGTATTAAATAAACAGAATCTTTAAGAAAAAATAATAACATGATCTGGAGATCAGTAAAGTAATCAAACCCGACAAAAGTTTCTAGACACGAATTTGTTTACTGGGCAATCATGGTGAATTTTCGAATTGTGTCCTAAGTACATAGTTCCGCCCCAATGCTGGATTTGAAATATTAGTACAAATATGGCAAATCCTCCGTAGATCTTTTTTGGGTACGCTCTGTTTGATTATGATTGATGTTAGAGATAGACATATTTGAACTATGAATACAAGCATTACAGCAAATCAATAACACCAGCGTTCGGTAAACTTTTAGAGAGAACGGAAAAAACTATTTGACACAAGTCACACAAAGACAACTTGTTTTTACACACTAGCTATTGTGAATTAGAACAACAGCTTATATTTCTATTCCTTTAAAATTACAATTGGTATTTCAATTGTATACATAGTTTCTTCTTTCTGGCAAGGAATTTAGCAGTCTCATCACCGATATTAATGAAACTTGCAGGCATTAGAAATCGCCACTTTCCGATTCGGCGTAACTTTACGGTCTGATATCGACCCTCAAAATATTGTTATAATGTAACATAATATGTAGATGGCTAAACTGCAGGTTAGATGTGTTCCAATTACGGAAACCAATTAAGATGAAAATTTTCTCAGTCAACCTCTGATTTAATGATCTCTGAACGTTTTATTTGTGTAGAATTTGATGTGTGATAAACAGCTAACGGACGATCCTTCATTAACTGCTAGTTAAATCGTCTCAAAGTAACTGGACATGAAGAGTGCAATATGTTATGGTGCGAATACATTTGCGACGTGAACCGTTCGCGAGCTACTTGTTTTCATTATTAGGACGGGGTTTCAACGCCGAACGAACTGCTTGTGCACAGCTTGTGGCCATCCGGCTCCTGTCGATTTTTCTGACGTACACAAAAATGTTCTCGGTTGGGTTTTTGTTTTTCTATCTGTTTGCGAACTCACACTCTCTATCCTCGTTGTCATAGGAAAATTTATAGAAACTGATTGATATTTAGTTACTCTAGGACCCTAAACCCTTATATTTAGAGAGTCCTATTTCAGGAAGAAGGAGGCTGCCGGGGGATAAAGGTCGTGAGATGAATATACCTATGGACCAATATAATACTGACCAATGTATGAAGATCATATGTTTGCTGGTTTTCTTACCATCAGCGTGAGAAAAACAATATAAAAAGCAGCTAGAGTTTAGGAAAAGATGTAATTTTCCCTGCTGTTGGTTGGTTCCATTCCTACCTGTGGATCGCTCGCTGTTCGTCTTTACAACTCAAATGTTGTTACTTTCTGATTGCGAGCCTGAAATTGGGTAGATTTAAAGAACTTTAACAAGACGAATATTCCTATTTTTATTGTTATGTTTTTTTGTTTAATACACTCTATAATTATATTTTTCACAGCCGGTTTTATAATCAAGTTAAAATTACATTTAATATCAAAGTTGACTTCAGCTTTGAAAATTGGTTTCATAATATCAATTTAAATTTAAAGTACACTTTAAAATCACTTTAAGCTAAAGTACCAAATTTCTCACTTTAACCAACTTAATATTTCGTTTAACGACAAGTACGATATAACCTCACATAATATAACTTGTGTTGTTGACAATTTGCTTGTCAAATTTCGAATTTATAATTATACACTTCTATTTATTTTGAATTCTAAATAGTAAAATTAATTAATTATTTATTAATTAACAGTAGGTGCAGTTATTTTAATACAGTAGAGTCTCGATATAGTGAACACACCATATAGTGAACTATCCACTGCAGTGAACAGTGACTGACAAGTTGATTTCCACTGATGAAGCACTGAAATCTTTGAATACGGTTTTTCAGTGGGCTGAAGAAAACCCAAATGAAATAGAATATTCTCGTGTAATTGCCCTTCAACATTTGAGAACTAAGTTGGTTCAAAAAATGTACAATAAGCCAACAAAGCAAACAAAAGTAACAGATTTCTTTCAATCCACTGACTAACTTAATTTTGCATATGTATTTTTTTTTCTACTGTATTACATAGTTATTAAGCACTATTACTGCTATTCATTTTTTTATTTTATTATAAGGTTTAAGCATTAAAATATGAAGTGTTAAGTTAATAAAGTAATAAACACCTTGTAAATATTCCTATTGAGCGTTCTTAACTGCACTCCAAATAGTGAACAACCTCGGTGGAGTAATAAAGCCATGCATTAATAGTTCACTATATCGAGACTCTACTGTAGTAATAATATTGTTTACTTAGCAAGATCTGCTATACATTATAATATTCAAATATTTATAATACATTGAATTAGTATGCTTTATATTATTTTCAATTTATTATTTTATACTTGACTAGTACTTAGAGTAACTGTTTTAAGGCATCCTTGAAATTTCTCAGATTATGACAATCTTCGATATTGCTCCGTAGTTTATTATAATTTACTAGACTACCTGTTAATGTAAAATTATTCCAGTTTCTGGTTTTATACCCCTGTACTTTGTTGAATGGTATTATCATGTCACATCAATCCTCTTATATCTAACCAAACAAATTCACCTATTTGAAAGCGATTCATTTTACCTTCACTGCATTGCACTAATAGTGTATTATAGTCTGTTTCAAGATATAGTGCGACATCATTAATAAAACCATTACGGACGTATCGTGCTAATCCCTCCATAATACGGCGATGACAAACACAGTACCTGGAAACTATCTGTGCCGGCTTAAGGGTGTCAAGAAAATAAAGGAATTAATATTAATTTATAATTTTAACATTCAATTCAGTGATAATATCTCTTACAATTAACAGAATAAATTAGCGAACAAAATGTATTCTTGTATTTCACATAGCCTAGTTGACATTTCCTATAAATATACATTCATGTTATAATACATGTACACATATTTTTAATCAGATATTGATAATACGGGGGCCTGTAGCGTGTTTCTCACATCAATTACTTTTATTGCATACCACCTCCCGTGTTCAAGTAACCTCTGGAAGCTTGCATTCGCACTATATCTTGAAACAGACTATACCCAGGAAATAGTAACGGCGATGTGTTTTTCTTGAATTTGTAGATAAGTATTTACCACATCTTCCCAATTTTACCTCTACTAGTAAATGATATATATTGGTGTACTGCATTGATTTCGATTTTATGAACTGATAGTAGGTATGCTTATTAAAGTTGGAGATTTTGTCGGAGCAACAATTCGTCCTCCCTGCTTAAATTAGTTCCTCTATTTATTCTCTTTCCTGTATATTTCTGGGTACAAATTTTACGTTATATATTTAGCAACAAACTAGCACTATTAATTAAATATCAAAGACGAATGTAAGCTTTATGCGTGAGAAAATGTTGAAACCCAAACGCTCGTAAAACTCCTAGGTAAACCAACATAAATTCCTGAAATAAAAATTAGAATACAATATAACCAACACAGAAATATGTATTACATTAATTAATTTCAGTTAAAGTGGTATTCCAATACCCTTATAAAACGCTTTTGTTTTTTTCCACCTCCAGCTTTAGCTTAACTTATTTTTAACCAATGTTGTTCTGGTAACACTGTTTCTTCGTTTTTTTTTAATTATTCTTTTCTTTGTTAACATTTAAATCCTGTAATGTTGTTTAAATGGTTTGTTATGTGTCATTTCATAAAAATTGCAACAATATCACCCAAAGCTGTTAAAAAAAATTCATTGGAACAAATAAATACAGTTCCTACAAGAGTTAGTTTCACACTAAGTTATAAATTCTAAACGTTATTATAGTTTAAACAATTTACGTCGAATTCGTTATAGGAACAAATATTAGTCCCTAGACTATCAAACCCAAAAAACACTTTATCGAAATTCATAAAAACTGCCTTTATTCGTATGTTGCGAAAACGCAAAGTTTGTAAAATGTCTGAAATGGGTTTCGTGTGACAAATCAGATGTTCAACGACAATGCATAGATTTTTATCACAAAAGGAATGGATGCTGCTCTTGAAGAAGCCGTTGATGAGATAGAAAACCCTCAAAATTCTTTTAATAATATTTTTACTTTCTTATACGTAGTATAAGGAAGTATTGTGATGATGAAAATTTTCGACGTCGAGATTTTTGGAGATGTCCACGTTTTGAAGTCCCCTGATACCGAAAAAGTGGTTTTTAAAAAATGTCTGTGTGTCTGTCTGTGTGCGTGTATGTGACCACGATAGCGGCCAAACCGCTGTAGATATCAATTCCAAATGTTGTATTTACGTGTATAATCTCCCTCTTGAGATCTGATTAGTTTTTCAGTAAAATCGGTAGACCGGAAGTAGCAGTTTACTTCAGCGAAAAAATCGAATTTTGCGAATATTTCATCAACTACTAAGTTTAAACAAATTTATAAAGAATTCATATATACTTAAAATTAAAATTGAGAATAATTTTATTTAAAAAGTTTTTCGAAATTCCTACCGGAAGTAGGTCTTTTACTCTTATCGAAAATCAGTTTTTTGCCAATATTTTGCAAGTCATGCTTTTTAGACAGGTACACTACGAATATAAAAGTATTTAGAACTTAATTTCCAATATCTTTTGTATTAAAAAAATTTCAAAATTCGGACCGGAAGTCTCACTTTTACTCTTACCGAATAACGATTTTTTGTGTCGTAAATTATGCATTCTATATATATTTATTAAGAGTACAAAAGTATTTAGAACTGGATTTGCAATATTTTTTGTATATATGAAATTTCAAAATTCGGACCGGAAGTAGCACTTTTACTCTTAGCGAGGAGCACTTTTTTGATAATATCTTGCAAAGTATGCATGCTATAGCGATTTATTAAGCGAATGAAAGTACCTAGAATAGGATTTTGAATAAGTTTTGTATAAAAAAATTCTTAAAATTGTATAGTTTGAAACGCTCATACGTATAAGAAATTCGTGTGGTGGCCACACCTCATTTTTTTATTTTGCAAACTGTTTAGAGTATTGTCTGAAAAAGGATATTTCGCTTCAGGGACTATCCAAGAACCAGCTATTGTTCATTGAAAACCACGAAGAGCGAGTTTCTTTTGATGCTATTTACGATGACAACACGACTGTTTCCTTGGTTAAATGGAACAATAATTCTGTGGTTACTATTATTACTAACCAATTTAATGTTGACCTGCTGCCCACAGCAAAGAGATAGAAAAGGGAAGAAAGAAGTCAACATCCAACAACCCAATGCTATCAAATGTTATAAGTATTGTGGTAAATACGAAAAGATATCACAATTAGGCCTCAATTCTTATGCCTGCCATACACGTTACGGTCCACCGGAGAGGTCTACCTGTGCAGGTACGCCCGCGCAGGTAGACCTGAGATAAACCTGAGCGTGTGTGGGACATTTTTTGAACCTGCGCAGGCGACCGGTGAAAGAATCGAAAATCAATTCTTTCACCGGTCGCCTGCGCAGGTTCAAAAAATGTCCCACACACGCTCAGGTTCATCTCAGGTCTACCTGCACAGGTAGACCTCTCCGGTGGACCGTAACGTGTATGGCAGGCATTAGTTCGCCCTCCGACTTTTAAAAGTTGGAAATCACATATATAAACCATCGACATCTAGAGTAAAACTGAACTTTGTTTTGACAATATTGGTCACATCATTACAAAATATGAAAATAAAACCTGTCGAAGATGTAAGGTTTGCCACAGTCAAACTGTGTTTATGTGCAAGAAATGTAATACATATATGCACAGCGGTTGTTTTGAACAATAATCATAACATTTAATAAGTGCTCATTTTCATTCTCTTTTACCAGTGTTGCGTAGCATTTGTTTTTCTCGATTTTTTTTAAAAAAAATTGTTACAAAATATGTCTTAAGTAAAGTAACAAAAAAACATAATTTCTTGTTTTATTTTTACCCTTGGTCAAATATGGGTTTTAAAGTGAATTTTGGGTACAGGGACTTTAGCATATACAGTATGTCCACGGATCGAGTTCCAAAGAGGAAAAACTTTTTTATTTTGCATTATACAAGAAAAATGTATTCTTGATAAAAGTTTTTGCATGTCTCGAAACGGCCAAGTGAGTTTTAACCTTTTCAAAATTTCTTTTAGTTTAAGATAAAAATCGAAGAATTGGTCGTTTTATTTGAAAATTTTTTAAAGTCCCAGAAATTAAGTTGCGTTGTCATGGTAATTATCCATATTTAATTATCTAATTAACTGTCAGTTAGAAAAATCAACCATAATAGTTGAAAATGTTGTCAAAAGACCAACGAATTTACCTAATTCAATGCTATGGCAAAGGTAATAAAGCGATCCGTCTAGTTGTCGAAGAATTTAATCAAAAGTTTCCGGATATTTACATCTCAAATAGAGGTGCACGAGCATTGGTCAAAAAATTCCTATCCACTGGTTCCATACTGGATGTAAAGAAAAAAAATATAGCACGCGATGATGACGACGCCGCCACTCTTCTTGTAATGGATTCAGTACGGAACTATCCCAAACTTTCTTTGCGGCGCAGATAAGTCCATCTGGGAATTAGTAAATCGCTCATTCAAAAGATTTTGAAACAAAGGAAGTTCCATCCCTACAAGCCCATTTTTAATCATGCATTAGAACCCGGAGATCCTGCGAAACGTTTGTATTTTTGTCTGTGGATGGGCGCTCAAATTATGGATAATCAATACTTTTACCGAAATATTATTTTTTCTGATGAGGCCACGTTTTCTACTAATGGTACTGTTGCATCTCAACATGTGAGATATTGGAGCGATTATAATCCGAATTTTCGCATGCCTCACAATCGACAATATTCGGCAAAAGTTAATGTGTGGTGTGCAATTTCTTACCATGGTATCATTGGACCATATTTTTTTGATAATACTGTCAATCAGCATACGTACTTGGATATGCTGCAAAATTTAGTTGATGAACGTTTGGACGATCTACCGATTAATTACCTCGCAAGGTGTTATTTCCAACAAGATGGTTGTCCGGCTCATTATGCTAGCATTGTTGTTGAATGGTTAAATCAGCAATTTGGACAGGATTGGATAGGTCGAAATGGTCCCGTGATATGGCCACCAAGGAGCCCTGATTTAACAATGGCTGATTTTTATCTTTGGGGTCGTTTGAAGCAAATAGTTTATGCAAATAATCTTCCTCCGAACGTAGAAGATTTAAAGGAGAGGATTAGAGACGCTGTGACGTCTTTAACTCTCGAAGAAATTCGAAGAAGTTATAGAGAATTGCGCCGACGGCTAGAATTGTGCTTTGAAAAGGGCGGTGAATGGATTGAGTAAAATAGTTATTAGTTATATCATTTTTGTTTTTGAGTTTATGAAAAAATTTTCAAATAAAACGACCAATTTTTCGATTTTTATCTTAAACTAAAAGAAATTTTGAAAAGGTTAAAACTGACTTGGCCGTTTCGAGACATGCAAAAACTTTTATCAAGAATACATTTTGCTTGTAAAATGCAAAATAAAAAAGTTTTTCCTCTTTGGAACTCGATCCGTGGATATACTGTATATATATATATTAAGAAACCGGCCGTTATTTTGTTGATTACAGTTTTAAAAACTGAATAACCTTTTTTGGTCTACTGTCCACTGAGGCTTCATTTGACGAATGCATGCAAACTACAAATGACGACAGGCGTAATTTGCATCTTAGATATGTCCACAGTATCGTCATACAATCGTCATGCAAGCTACAAAACGGTTTATTTCTCTCAAGTGTAGCATCGTGGAAGCACGTTTTTATTTCACTGCGAAAATGTCATCAAGCGATGATGAAGACGTGATTGCAGCATACAACTTTATTAGAAGGCGACGACACAGACGTAGATTGTATTGGCTTCATCCATATATTGAAAAAAACATTAATTGTAGATTATTTGTTGCGGCAAGAGAGCTATCAGAAGATGATTCCTACTTTTAATCATTTTACCGAATGACCAAAAATACGTACCGAACATTAGTATCTATTGTTGGACCTTTAATACAAAAACGAAATACTGCAATGCGAGATTGTGTCAGCCCGGAAGAAAGGATACTTATAACTTTGAGGTAAATTTTAAACAGCTTTTTTGGATGTTAGTATTTATTGGTATAAAATTAAAATAAAACAAAGTAAAATAAAATAGAAAACGCTTCATTAATAAAACAGCAGTCATCGGATATACAAATTTCGGTCAGATCACAAGTTTTCAAGGTTTCGTAATTCTGGTAAATCATCAGCAAAATTTGTATTTGCTGAATAATTTACTGGAGAGACTGGGTTATTTGAACTAGATCCTACAGAAGAAATTGGCGAATAATTGTCTCTGTATTGTAACTGCTGTGTTGACGAATAATCCTTGTATTGTTCCGAGTGCTGTATTTGTGAATAATTGTCCCTGTATTGTTGTGGGTGGTGTGTTGGCGAATAGTTGTCCCTGTATGATGGCCGTTGTTGTGATGAGCCCGACTGAATATCCTCGAGTAATAATAGCACCTTAATTCTAAACTTTCGCATTTGTTCCTCAGACAAATTTTCTACATCAGACAATAAACTAAGTAAAAACATTTTTCTTGGATTATCCTTCTTTGTTCCTTTTCTTTTCATCCAGTCCACAAATGCTTTATCCGCTTCGTTGGTAACTTTTCTTATTTTGGGTGGTCTAAATTTGGTTAAGACCGATTCAGAACATTCTTCGGCATCAGTTTTAGCAGATTCAGCAGGTTCTTCGTTTGTTGAAAAATTTGACGTATTTTCAGTCTCTATGTTGTTAGTCTCTACCTCTGGAAAAGACGGGACATTGCCTGGTTCACCAGTGTGAACAGTTGCTTTCACAAAAGGGAAAACAAACTGTAATTCATCATGTAGATAGTATAATTTTTTTTGCTTCGTTGATGAACCACTGGGAGTTGGTTTTAGGCTGCGGACAAATCCATTCCTTATATTCCTCCACCTAGTTTGACAGTCGCTCACTGCAAAGAAACATACATATTACAATATCATACGTCTTTTCTTCCAGGTACCTATCAAATGGGTGTAGTTTTCGAGCACTAGGATTTTACTTTGCTCGAGGAGAATGCACTATATCACGAGTTGTAGCAGAAACGACAGAAGTTATATGGAAGGCACTTAATGACACATATATGCCTATGCCAACTACAGATGAATGGAAGGCTATTGCAACCAGATACAACGAACTTTGGAATTTGCCAAATTGCTTAGGATCTGTGGACGGGAAACACATAAGGATTCAAAAGTATCCTAACACAGGTTCTGCAAATTACAACTATAAAGGATACCATTCAATTATTTTATTAGGATGTTGCGATGCAGACGGTTATTTTACGGCTATAGAATGTGGATTTGCTGGAAGAAATAGTGATGGTGGCGTCTTTCAAGCGTCAAATTTGGGAAAGTGGTTAGAAAGAGATGGCTTAAATATTCCTAATTCAGGCTCACCGTTGCCACATGACGAAGATTCTGGAAATATATTTCCATATTACTTTGTTGGGGACAATGCATTTCCCTTAAAAAAGTATTTAATGACACCATATTCAGTGAGAAACATAGACAACACCAAAAGAATGTTTAATTATAGATTGAGCCGTGGACGAAAAACAATTGAATGTGTATTTGGTATGATGTCACAAAAATTTCAAGTTCTTTTAAAACCAATAACATGTCGCAAATATGCTACAATAGTTTCAATAGTAAAATGTATATGTATTTTACATAATTATGTACGGAAACATGAAGGAGTACAGTACACAATCAATAATACATTCGGTCAAGCAACACAGATAAACAAACCAATTTTAATACCTAATATGACCTTTGTAAACACACAAAACGGTTTACGTAATTATTTAAAAAAACTATTTTTTGAGACCGGACTGTGCACTATCCTGGCAATGGAATTACTGTGTAATTGAATAAATAAATAAATAATATGATTACTTACCAGACGCGTTTGTTTTTAGTGCCACTTCATTCCACGCTTTCTCCGTGACGTCTTTTCTCGAATATTCTGCTGATTTATTATTATACAGACAAGGATATGCTTCGATAATCCGAACAAAGTTGGCTGCTGAGGCCGCCATTTTGTACACAAAGACGTGTTTGCGTCTCGCAGTACGCTTGAGTAGTGGCAGGCTACCGCACAAGCTGCATGACGAACGCATGACGATACGCAAATGCGACGATGCCGCACCGTGGACACAGTTCCGTCCCTTTCTACACAAGATGCAAGCAAGCTACACACAAGCGTGAAATGACGATGTCGTGCGTATGACGTGCTGCTACGTGGACAGTAGGCCTAAACACATCTCTTTAATTTTTATATTCAAAATTATCAGTTTATTCCTATTTCCAAAAAGGTTGATGCACACTTCTCAAGGTTCTTTTGGATGGAAAAGTACACATGCCCAAGTGAACAAAAATAATTTAAATAAAACTCTGTTATAATTGTACTAATAATCTAACATTGACATTTTTCATTGACAAATTCCTTTCTTGCGAGAGATCAGAATAAAAAACGAGAAAGCTGAGATTATGCATATGATTGAGTGGGTGGATAGTTGTATAGTGACTCATACGTGGTTACTCTACATTCAAACTTTAACTAATCTATGACATTATCTAATGCAATGGAATCCGAGATTGTGCACCTTTGTATAGTATACTTTTTGGTTTCTTTGTTGAATTTATCGACACATATCTTGCGCTAGACTAGACTGAACTTCTTTCGTAATATGTATATTATGTATGTATATTATGTGCTTACCTTCTTACTACATGCGCGCGTGGACGGTACTCATGGTCGTAGCAGGCAACTCGAAAAAGAAACGATAAATGTTTAATGCTTATTTACCGGAAGGTATAGGTGTTACTGTTTCTTTTGAGGTATATATTTTTTTGTTTTCTTTATAGGAAATCAGAACTTGTAAATGTTAATCTGAATTATTATTTAGACGCAGTTAGTACTCGTTAAATGTCATTTCCATTAGTTGTTGCCTTTCTTTCACTTAGTTGTAGGTAGTATAATTAGAGCCAAATATTACAATTGCTATTGTTTCTTTCTATTCAAATTAGTAATAAAACAATAAATATACATAGGTTGGAATAGGTTACTTAGAGATTTTAAAATCTGTTTGACAATATCGTGTTTCTTCTATAATTAATTTTCGTTACAATAAAGTAAAGATTAGGGACTAAAATTACTATAAATTATTTAATTAAGTGATGCATAGAATTCATTTAAACAGTGGTTTCATTTCGAATGTGTTACTTTCTCTTGTTTGCTTAAAATTTCTAACAGTTCTTCTGCCGCTGGGACACTCAAAGATAAGGTGGAATGTATTTCTTAATCCACTGTGAATTGTCCCACCTGAAAGTTAATATGTTGATAAGTTCTGGTATATGTTTAATTGTCCCACCATCTGATTTTCAAATAAGAATAGCAGTTTCAAACTCTATTTTATAATTCTCTAGAGTTTATTTTATCACATATAATTTTTTACACTATTTGTGAAACTAGATTTAAATTTCTAAGTGTAGTCCTGATTTAATGAACCCATACACTATCAACTGTATTACCATTTCGAAAATAAGCATGAGCTATAGTCTATTCCACCCAGGAATCAAAGTATTGCTCTTATGGAGATCGCACGCGACGTTGTATAATTTCAATGTTGGATAGGTACTAGGGAAAATTTCATATGGCAGGGTTAGTAAGTATATTACGTCAATTTTATAACGATAGTAATGTCGGTAAAGGCTGATTGTCACATTGACATTGGTGGTTATGTTCAAATATTCTTCTCGTGAAAATTACATCAAGCGACTTGACAACGTTCTATGTACCAAATAAGGATAGTTATATACGGACGATTATAAAATAGCAAAGGAGGGCAATATTCCATAAGAGGTCCGTACTTCGATCCCTAGGTGGAATAGACTATAGAAAGATATGTTCTGAGGTGAAAGCCACCTCAATATTCTGAAAGTGAATCCAACAATATAAATTATACCATATTTTACAAGCATATTTTATAAATCTATTTTTAAAATATAGTTTTAGTATTAGCTGGCTATGGAGAAATAGATACACGTCAGTTGAAATGACAGTTATAATGTATTATATTTTAACTATATTGATGTTGCTAAACATGTTAAGCACGCTTACACATCGTACGTGAATTCAGTCTTATTTTGAGTCGTGCATAAATGTTGCATGTATGTTTAATCCGAAGTTTAACCTGAAAATGTCGTAAATGATTTTGAACAAATCGCGTAAATATTATAATAGGGAACTGTATTTTAAATTCATTTGCATGATTTTTTACGTAATAATATTTCATGCAACAAGTAGGTAATAATTATATTAAATCTAGGAAAATAAACTTTTCCTATATATATGTAGTTTACAAACAAAGCAGTATTCTTCCGTGTTTCTTTTTCTTTGCAATGAAAGTTGAGGTATTGTTTTTGCATGAGAAGTTTAAAACTTAATTATATGCAAGTAAAGAATACATTCTCATTATGAATGAATTGTAATAGATTTCTCTTAAGAGGTAATACATTATAAAAGACAATTTTATAAATTACAGTTATTACTTAGCAAATTAAATTTCCTGGTGTTTTAATAAGTAGTACGAATACAGTATCTTTTAGAAACATGGAGAAGTACATATTTATTAATTATTTCTAACATGTCTGTATTATTATTATATTGACTAGAATTATTATTAACGTTAAAATAACTGCGACATGTTTTTGGGCATTTGGAGTTTATTTCCGATAGATGGATAAGACTTAGAATCTAAATAAAAAATGAGGTGTGGCCACCACACGACTTTCTTATACGTATGAGCGTTTCAAACTATACTATTTTAAGAACTTTTTACACAAAAATTATTGATAACCCTATTTCCAGTACTTGTATTCTCTTAATAAATACCTATAGAATGCATACTTTGCAAGATATCCCAGAAAAAATGCTACTCCCTAAGAGTAAAAGTGTTACTTCCGGTCCGAATTTTGAAATTTCATTTATACAAAAAATATTGCAAATTTAGCACTAAATACTTTTGTACTCTTGATAAATATATATAGAATGCATAATTTACGACATATTTGCAAAAAATCGCTATTCGATAGGAGTAAAAGTGGTACTTCCGGCCTGAATTTTTAAATTTTTTTTATACAAAAGATATTGAAAATTATGTTTTAAATACTTTTATACCCGTAATGTACCTGTCTAAAATATTCGCAAAAAACTGATTTTCGATAAGAGTAAAAAACCTACTTCCGGTAGGAATTTCGAAAAACCTTTTAAATAAAATTGTTCTCAATTTTAATAATAAGTGCATATGAATTTAAATTTGTTTAAACTTAGTAGTTGCGAAATAACAGCAAAATTCAATTTTTTCACTGAAGTAAACTACTACTTCTGGTCTGCCGATTTTACTGAAAATCTAATCAGATCTCAAGAGGGAGATTATATGCGTAAATACAAAATTTGGAATTGATACTTGTAGCGGTTTGACCGCAATCGTGGTCGCACACACAGAGAGACATTTTTTAAAAACCACTTTTTCGGTATCAGGGGACTTCAAAACGTGGACATCTACAAAAATCTCGAGGTCGAAAATTTTCGTCATCACAATACTTCCTTATACTACGTATAAGAAAGTAAAATGACTTATAATATTATAATTTTTTTCTATTGCGTTTTTGTGTACTTATAGAGACGCTAGCCTATATTAGATTTCTACATTTGAGTTTGAAAATTCTATACAGAGTGATTCATTACAAACGTGAGGTATAGGAAAACCTAATACAATTTTAAAGACAATTAAATATTACATCCGAAAAGCCCTTCATATAGTGGGTGTTATATTTAAATAAGGATGTTAACACACGAAATGAAGTGGAACTATTTTAAGTGAATGTTCTCAAATAGTTATCATCCTTATTTCAAATATAACACGCACTATATTATGGCCTTTTTGGATGTAACATTTAATTATCTTTAGAATTGCTTTTCCTATACCTTACGTCAATAGTTTCCTAGTAATTACATTTTTCATGTAGCCATATTTAAAAATTATTGTTTAAAATCGCATAGTTTTGTACACAGCAATTATGTGCATATCTTCATTCTTTGGATATTTTATTCAATTTTGTTTTTTCTGTTCATACTGTCATTGATTTACAACATTTCCATTTTAATTTACGGTCCTTGAAAATTAATGTCTTCAAATCTATCCTCTTTTTTTTCCCATTAATAATACAAATTATGTATTTGCGAACGTCGATTGGATTTTAGTGAAAGTATATAGCTTTTTCACCGTTCCCTGTTTTCAAATAAATATATACGCAATCTACTAACACACCTTTTCGTTGTTAGTACATTGTTTTTTCACCATTTATTATACGTATACTTTATGGCATGCTGGTCTTTAAACTTCGTGATGATAAGTATTACTACTTCGTGATTTCCCATTCTCATAAATTTAAATTTCCTGATTACTACGTGAACTGTTTAAATAAGTATTCTAAAGCTTGTATGTATTATTAATATTACGTGGAACACTGCCTATATTTATAATGTAGGCGATGTAGGAAAGAAATAACGGAATAAAAATGTTAGAATATACTGAGCGTCCAACGTTGGATGCAATTCATCCTTAGTTTTGTTTATATTGCAAAATATATTTTAGAATTATTTTTAAAAAATGCATAAGTTTCTTTATTTTATCTGTTTCATCTTTTAACACACTCTATACAGGTTATCGATATTCAGTGTGGAAATAAAGTAACGGATAAAGGAATTAACTTCGTTAATATTTATTTTTTGAAAAAAATCTGGAGGGGTATAACGATTTTAAATAAGGGGAATATTTTCATCGCATTTTCAGTTTCTAACGTCATTTGTTTTTCATGTTATGACGTCACCGACTTTTTTTAAGACAACCTATATTTTTTTTGATTGATTTCGGTAGTACTTTCAATTCCCTATCCAACGGTATAAAACTTTTAATATACTGCATTTGAAAAAATTTGAGAGAAATAGTCTTATAGTTGAAATATTAAAGATTCATTAATAAATCTGTCACATAAATTTGATGGAAAGTTTGACGGCACATTCGTTTTTATTATAAAATTATAAAAACGCTGAAAAACCGAAACATAAATTTACTATCTACTCCATACAAAGTTAATAATTACATTAAAGCTAAATTGATTAACCAGAAAAAAAATCTAACAATAACATCAAACACAAAAATAAGCCTAGAAATAACACTTTTTAAATTAGATTTACATTAAGTGTTCAAAATGACGACCCTGTACCAGCTGAAATTAATCCAGTTTAAGGTCAAATTCTGTGCTGATCTTCTAAATTATTAGATCGATTTTTATTCACTTCCAGTATAAAAATATACACTGTAAAAAGAAATCTTGTAAATTTACAATGATAATCGCGGGCAACTTTGTTACCCGCGATTATCACGGTAAGATTACCAGCCCATGTAATATTAAAAATGGCTATAATATTACAAAATTTACATGTAAAGTTAAGACACACGGTTTTAAAGTTACAAATATTACTTGTATTGTTACAAAATGACACTGTATTGTTACAAACAAGGGTTGTAACAATACAGTATTAAAACGTAAAGATAGTAATATTAAAAGGATAATTACATATTGCAATTGTATTTTTACAAGTAATACTTGTAACTTTGAAGCCATATATCTTAACTTTACATGCAAAATTTGTAATATTATAGCAATGTTTAATATTACATGGACTGGTAATTTTACCGTGATAATCGCGGGTAACAAAATTGCCCGCGATTATCATTGTAAATTTACAAGACTCCCTTCTACAATAGGTGTTGGGTAAAAACAAAAGCAAGAAAATCTAAAACAAAATATTACAAGTATTTGCACATTTTTCTTTCAGCAGATGATGTAAGTATATATGTATATTACATTGCAATAAAGGAAAGATTTTCACATATTGCGTAATTGATTAATTAAGGATAGTATCTTTCCAGACATTTTGTTTTTGTTTCGGGATCCTTTGTCCAGATGAATTTTCATAAAATATTTCTGAATAAACTCCAGTACGCCCAAACATCTTTTGGGGTACACCAAATTTAAATTATAGTAATATGCAAATGTGATTTTAATTGCTGTCATCAAGCTTTCTGTTATTGTTGTTATTCTTTTTCTATGTATAATGTGTAATTCTCTGTCTCTGCAATGTAGAAAAAAAAATATATTCATAGCTTGTTAGTTTGGATATTATTATTATTATACCTTTTAAATAGACTATACATGGCGCTGTTGTGGGTACGTCATCAGTTTTGAAATTTTCGCTCTGGAAAACATTAAATTCATTAATAATTATTACTACTCAAAATAATATTTTTCTTTACCTTCCCAGATTCCGTAAGCAAAATATTCAAATCATCACCTAAGAATGTGGCTACTGTTTTCAACGACATCATCATCTTCATTCTTAGGCCTTCAGTTAAATGTTGAACGTATTTTTTCTTAATTGTAAATTTAAGAATTTTGTCAATTTTCGACAAAAACATGCTCTCTAACTCGTCTGCGCTCTTGCCCATTAATTTTCTGAAGTGCCAGAAAGTATCTTCCTGCAAAAATAGTACAGGCTATTTCTTCTTAATGCTGTTAACACTATCGGATATATTTATAAAATGCCTCTGCAGAGCATAAGTGTTCTCCAATAATTGAATTGTGTCTATTGCAAATTCCACAGCATTGTTTAATATACTTTTTTTTTCTTGGAGCATATCCACATCATCTTTTGATAGATGCGTTTCTCAGTCAGAACACCCTAAGGAATAGTAAATAGATCTTAATGTAAAAAAATTAAATACACACTTACCGCAGATGTACTGTTTAATTGCACCTTGAACTGTTTCGGCGGTCTATTTAGGTAAGCATTTCTGTCATACAGTTTTTGAAATAAAGTGTGAGAACCGTCACCAACAGTCACATCCTCAAAACATGAGAAGGTATTTCGATATAACTTTCACTGCGATCACCTTGGATAAAGGATGGCACATGTGGTTTGATTTCTCTGACTGCAACCACTATTACCTTTGCAACACTATCTAGTGAACACTCAATACGGTTGCCTTTTTCACAATCTCTAATTACTTTGTTAGATAACCTTTGCCAAGGGACTTCAAATTCATCTCAATATTCTCTATCTATAATACTCATATTAACTGGATTTGCTGCTTCAAAAGTATCTGGTAAAGTTTTATCCTGTACTGTAACCGTCGATGTACTATGAATTTAGATCTGCTTTTTGCTCATCGACAGTCTCATATTTTAAAGAAGTTTCATATTAGTTGAGGAACATTACTTATTAAAATACATATATACTTACTACATACATAAATATCGTTAGCAACAAAATCAAGCCAATAAAAGGTATGTTACCGTTCTAATTTACAAAAAAAAAAAAATCAAACGACTTGATTTTATATTTTAGCAATAATACATATATACCTTTTATTAAATGCCCAAAAAACGTTGAATTTTACACTATAACTTGAATTGCGTCCGACAACGACCACAGCCGTGCAAGTTACTTCAAGAAACTAAGTTAAGCCCGGACCAAATCGTATTCTTCCTCGTATTATTTACGACAAACCTATAAAATTTGAAAAGTATCGCGCCAACATTTACTAACCAAGAACTTGATATGCATATGTGACCTCATCTTATAAAGCAAAAAATGTCTAACGTCGAATACAAAAAGTGCCTGGCTTGTCTAGGAATGGATGATATACGTAGGTATATAGATGCATGAAAGACCCAATCCCCCCCCCCCCCATTGTTGATTCATATTTGCTTTGTACAAGTACTAAATAACAGGTAACCTTAATATTTTGGTCTGTATTATTGCAAGTATATTGACAACATTGCATTAGCATTTGTATAATTCCGGCAATTAATTTGTAACTTTACTATTCTATAACATATCTATAGTAAGTGATAGTAATTTTACTCCGAATTTCATGCCAAGTTACAGATTGGTTTGTATTGTTACAAATATACTGGTATATTGCAGAGAATGTCGTTGTAATTTTACAAAATTTTTCTTTTTACATCGATTTTGGAGTAATTTTACACAATTTCTCATGTAGATATACACCCATTTTTTACAGTGTACAGTATCCCTATAGAAAGAAATCTAATGGTGTTAGATCTTAAGACCTAGCTAGCCATTCCATCGAACATCTTCTTCCTATCCATCTTCTTGGGAGAACTTGGTCCAAGTAACGTCGGACATTAATTGCAATGAGGCGAGGCACCATTTTTTTTTTTACAATTTTGTATGTCATCTTGACATTTATACTTATAAGTCACTGTCATTTCATGTTATATTTTTAATGTTTGTCAAACCCATATATTTTATGTCCTACTGTGGCAATTGTAAGATAATTTATAGTTTACTTAACAGTTGTCCCTAATTTAATTATTTTGTAGATCTGATGAAGGAATAAATATATTTCCGAAACGTTATTTAGCCAACAATTGTGTTTGAATCAACTATCCAGCCCAAAATTCTACTTTTATTAAAGTAGTAATTATTTCATACTATATTATATAGATATATATATATGAAAATTATTGAAAGATAAATTATATAGAATTATTATATTATATTTAATGACTAATACTAATTACTAATATCTAACAAATATAATATTTTCCAATTTAAATTAATTATAATTTAATATTTACTTAATAATATTTAATGTACAAATCTTCTTTTAAATTTCTTTATTTTTAAACGTTTTCTCGTATTAATATTTTACAATTACATTTAATTTACACTCAGTTCTCAATAGACTGATAAGTATTTTTTTTTATTAAATTTTAATTTGTTAGGTATTTACCATACGTATATACACTACATACATATATTAATGTAATATATTTTTTCAGTTCTTTCTGATCGGTTTATGATGGGGGTGATCCTTTTGTATGTACTGTTATTTGAAATAACAGTTTATATGCTATGAGCAGTCAGTTATTCAGAGGGAATCAATCTAAATCATCAGTCTATTGATATTTGATTTTAAAAATAATTATATATATATATATATATATATATACAGGGTGAGTCATCTAAGCGGGTAAGGCCGATTATGCCTTTATGAGTAAAGATATTTCGAAGCGGGTTTTTCCTCAGCCTTTAGCTGTTCATTAGGAGCACATTTTAAAAATATTTTGTTTTATACAGAGTGTTCCATAACTTGGTGGCTAACAATAGTTATAGTTTTTTAAATGGAACATCCTATATATTATTGCATTTTTGTATTCCCCGTATAATTTTTAGTCAAAAAGTAATAAGTTAGTATAGGCCTAAAGTGTAAAGTTTTTGACTTATTCCCATTTTTCTGAAAAATTCAATGTTTAATATAAAATTATATATATATATTATATATATAGGTATATTTATTTAGTAATTGTAAAAAAATAAAACATGCTTTTATTAGGACCTCTCATTGTAAACAATACTGCAAAAAATTTTGTCCATCTAATACGTCGTTTTCGAGAAATAAAATTTTATACAAACACTGAATGTTTCAGAAAAATGGGAATAAGCCGAAAACTTTACATTTTAGGCCTATACTATCTTATAACTTTTTGTCTAAAAATTATACGGGGAATTCAAAAATGCAATAATATATAGGGTGTTCCATTTAAAAAACTATAACTATAGTTAGCTACCAAGTTATTGAATACTCTGTATAATACAAAATATTTTTAGAATGTGCTCCTAATGAACAGCTATCATAAGGAAAAAACCGCTTCGAAATATCTTTACTCATAAAGGCCTAATCGGCCTCACCCGCTTAGATGACTCACCCTGTATATACTGGGTGTTTCGGAATTGCACGGCACTATTGTAGGTACTTGATCTCCAGCATAAAATAAACAAAAAAGTCCATATAAACATATGTCTCAAATTAGTTTATTACTAAGATATTGGAACATAAAGATATTTATTTAACAATACAACATCCAAAAGACCTGTTTAAAATGGCCACCGTTTTGTTGAATGCAGCATTCAGCACGACAAACTCATGCTTCTTTAGCACATCGTATAGCATCAGGATGATTCTTGATAGTTACTGCGGCTTCCACGATGCGATTACTAAACTCTGATAAATCCCGATCTAACGCCGTTAGATCGGTAGTTTAGTAATCGCATCATGGATGCCTCAGCAACTATCAAGGATCATCCTGATGCTATACGAAGTGCCAAAGAAGAATGAATTTGTCGTGCTAAATGCTGCATTCAACAAAACGGTGGCCACTTTAAACAGTTCTTTTGGATGTTGTATTGTTTAATAAATATCTTTATGCTCCAATATCTTAGTAATAAATTAATTCGAGACATGGACTTTTTTGTGTATTTTATGTTGGAGAAGAAGTACCTACAATAGTGCCGTGCAATTCCGAAACACCCTATGTATTTATATTTATATAAAACATAAATAAGCTTAAATTTTAAAGAAGAAGACAGGATATGAGTGAACATGATTTTTTTTCATGGACGAAAAGCCCTTTATGGACACTAGATACTGGTTCTCCCTTTCCCTGGGGGTGTGGGGCTTCTGGTTAGAGATGTGCGCCCCAGTATACTAATTAAAAACTTCTCCATGTGCACTTTTGCTTCAGGGCTGCTTGCGCATTTCTTCAAAGCGAAGCTTGTGTCTTGCTATCTCATTTGTATTGTTTTTTGTTGCAGGCGTCGGACGCCACCTGATTCCACTCAAAGAAATATTTATAGAAACAGCCAGATCCTGTTGGGGTTGCGTAAGCCAATAGTCTACCTCGCCATGGGGTCTACCAATCCAGACTTCCATTTTGTTTACGAGTTTCCAGGTCCACCTGCCCTTGCTACCGGAATCTCATTCATCCTCTATGTCTCAGTATGCGGGGCCTTAAAGATTTACCTCGTTTCTCAGCTTTGCCCGCTTCACTGTTGTCATCCTTTGTATACAACCTTGTCCTCTCATCTTCCAGTGTGTGGAATGGTATTGCACCTGCAATCACTTGTAAGGCCTCCGCAGAAATAGTCCGGTATCCGCTTACAACCCTTAACAGTACCCCCACTTTTGTATTTTCTCTAGCTTCTTCCTATGTGTGTCAACAGTAAGTGCTCTGCTCCAGATTGAGGCTTCATACATTGTAGTTGACTGGACTACGTTATGTACTCCTTTTCGCTTTAAACTTATTGGGCTACTATGTTAAGCATCAGGCGTCACTTTCGCCGGAGCAGGAATTGATTTTTGCTTTTCACTTTTTCTGCTATTGCTTCAAAAATTTTATCAAAGGTTAGTTGCGCGTCGAAGTCCAAGATACCTAATGCTATTTTTGACCAGATAGATTTCTTTCCTGTTCTTTCTGGGACCTTCAAGAATCATAACCTCTGTTTTTCTGGAACTAATTCCATAGAATTACCTGTATAGGTGATATCTCCGTTATTTGAGTAGATACAGTAATGAAACAAAAACGCTTGATGATTCCGCCTTTTGAAACGCAAAAGTATTAAGAACTCTTATACCACACTCTCACTTCTATTTTTTTTCAAATTGCATTATCCTCACTTATTTCTTGCCGAAAACGATTGCAGTTAACATTTGAAATGAGGTGATACAATAATATGATGAGTGTTCTTGTCAAATTGAAAACAAAAGAATATATGAATATAAAAAACGTTTCTTAGTTGAGGTATTTTTATCTATTTCAAGCCTATCTTCCAGCAACTTTAAGTTTATGAATGCTAGAGTTGTGCGACGGTCGAATATTAAATATTTTATTTGATGCCGATTAGATTTAAAAATATGAATTATAACGACTTTTTGGTTTTTATTTGGTCATTTTTCAAGTTACAAATTTTCTCGAGATCGCATGGTCATGTTTTGGTTATAGTTCGAGAGGAACCCATCGTTTTCTGACCGGTGGGCACAAAAGTATGCAGCAAGCCCGTCGCCTAGATGATAGAGGCATTCGTTTTTTTGGTAGTGAAGCCAACCACCCAGTTTGCCGAATAAAACGCCTTTTCATCGTAGTTCTCCATTGACAGTTCCGTTGAACGCATTATTACTATTATGTAATCAGGAGGTCACCCTTAATTGATCGTTCAGCTTCCGAGCGGCGGACCCCCATCTTTTTGGCATCATCGCTTTTAGGACATACCGTTCATTCCAGATGCAATTCATTTAATTTTAAATGCACGTAGACAATTTTATTTTATCACCAGTCGTGACTCATCAAGTAAATTCTTTCCTTTTGCTAAACGCAACTTATGTATCAACCTAAAGAAAAAGCTTTAAACTGTAAGCACTTGGGTGGTTTTTTTATATCCCGATGTTGGTCACGAAAAAGTCACTTTGAAACGTATCATCATTGGCTATCCAATTTGTGTATTAATATACAAATTGCATATTAATGCATATTATAGTTATAATATCTGTTGTGTAAAAATATGCGTGTACTATAGTTTGTTTTATCAAATTCATTGGATTTATTGGGTATTTTCGATGTTAAAATTGAAACATGATATGCTACTATAAGAAAAAAATATTATAAATGTATAGTTTGTACATTATTTTATATCTAGTGTTGTAGTAATTTTGGTAAAATATAATTAAGTCATTTAATTTTCAAGCATTATTTTGACTGATTATATTCTCAGAAATAAACCGATGGGATATATTGTATGTATGTAGTTTATTTTAAATGATCCCTCCTATCTACATTTCATTTAATAATGTTATTGTGTTGAACAATTTTAAATTTTTGTATAAGACATTATAAGTTCTGTGTAAGGGAATTAATTGCCCCAGTTTGACTTTCTAATTTTTCCGTTGTTGTCACGAATAATTAGTGTTTTAAATTTAGTATATGAAGGATCGTAACAGACTGATAATTATAAGATAACCTATTTGCCACATATGTGAGCCTTTTTTATTTCAAATAGTTTTGCAATAGTTAGTTTTTCTGGGTAATAGATTGCAGCTCCTAAACATAATACATACATATATAATTAATTACTTTAAATCTTCTGGAGTATACAGATATTTTTTGTGTAAGACTTACGATTGATAAGCGACCATCTTTTAATGATATTTTCTGTAAGGCTTATGCAAGCTTGTACAAACTACGTGATTAGTGTTGGTAGAGTGCAATTGGATAATTTGTTTTTGTATATATACAGAATGTACACCTGGGGGAAAAGCGTCCCAATTTTGTTTGTTTAGTTGTGCTTTTGTTTTGGATCAATGAAGCAATTTAATTAAAGTTTAGTTTGTGTTTCTACTGAACTAATCCGAATATTTGTCTTACACTTACAAGGCAGTTGCAATTTTCATCATTTTTATTGTTCAATTGTTCTGCTCAAAGTCCTTCACCCTATCCTCTTTCCACTTTTTTGTCGACCATCAAGGATTCTCATTGACGCTGTGGTCGCCGATATAGATAGGGCGCCGCATTTAATATCGCTTTGTATCCACGCAACCAAAGAGACTGGGGTTTCCGGGTAGAGGCGGCCCCAGCTCTGCCGCGGGTGGGGATACTGCACGGTGTAAGGGTGATCTAATACATAAAATATTTGTAACTAGAATGCGTCAAAAGTTTAGAAAGAAACAACAGTTATAAAATGCATTCTGAATGAAGCGATGCCAAAATTGATGGTAATCGGCGAAATAGATTTTAAAAAACCGTTACACCAGCTATTAATTTATATATAGTACGAGAGATGTTCTCTTTCCGCTGAGCCTATTTAGTAGGCGATGATATTTTGCGACAAATTTTGTATGGCAATTTCAATCAGTCGTTTACTTTAATTATAGTGACAGTTGTCAAATATACCTAATTGTTTGTAAGTTACATTAATTTAAAGTACTCCTTTAATCATGGAAATGAACAAGGAGCATCATCGAGCGGTGACTTTTTACAATTTCGTGACTTAAGCCGTGAAGAATGTTTTGAGGAAATCAATCAAGTGTTTGGTGACAAGTCGTATTGCTTCGCTACCGTGAAGCGATGGTACAATGAATTTCAACGCGGTCGACTTCTCTTAAATAATAGCTTTCGAGCTCCTAAGCCAAAACCGACAGTTACAGAAAAAAATATTGCTCTTATTCAGAACATGATTCTAGAAGACTGTAGTATGTCGGTCTTCTACAATCATGTCAGAGGCATTCAAGCAACTTTAAAGATTGGTGTGAAAGCAATTAACATTATTTTGCACAAACATGTGAAGGTCCGTAAGCTTTGCTCTGGGTGGATTTTTACAAGTAGACTTTAAAAAGAAGACCGTGTGAGATGCTGCAGATCAACACTAGATCGCTTTAACCGTGTATTTGGTGTACATCATCACAGGTGATGAAATATGGGGTATATTGCGATGATCCCGAAAAAAAGCAACAATCGACAATTTGGGTCTTTGAAAATGAGTCAGCTCCAACAAAAGTTGTTCATGAAAAAAGTCAAACAAGATGGTCGCCATATTTTTTGGAATTACTGGGCATGCTTCCACTGTAGCACGTGTACACTACAGTTTGTTTGCCTCAGGTTCTCCAAAATGTTCGCGAAACACATTCAAGAGGAGGGATCATCTTGCATCAAGATAACGAGTATTTGAATGCCAAAAAAAAGTAGAAGTAATGAGTCATTTACC
Source organism: Amphimallon solstitiale (assembly GCA_963170755.1). Lineage (NCBI taxonomy): Eukaryota > Metazoa > Arthropoda > Insecta > Coleoptera > Scarabaeidae > Amphimallon > Amphimallon solstitiale. The sequence continues at coordinate 46,942,953 of OY720683.1, read as the reverse complement.
GTATAGTCCAAACCTAGCACCTAATCACTTCTTATTTCCGCGGGTAAAGGATAAATTACGGTGTTTACGTTTCTTATCGGCCGAAAAAGCTATTGATACCTTTAAAAATGAAATAAACTACTGCGAGAAGACTGGAGAAAATGTTTTCAAGATTGGTATTCACGGATGCAAAAATGCATTGTCTGTGGAGGAGAATACTTTGAAAAATTATAAACAAATGCTTTTTTGTAAATAAATTGTGTTTTATTTTACCAGGCTTAGCGGAAGGAGAACAGCCCTCGTATGTTGATATGCATTTATATATTTCAATGTCAAATTTGATATTATCACCATAAAGTAAGGGTGCAATTTAAAAAAAAGTGTTGACGGGTGGATTCTGGGAGAGTTTTTGATGTCGTTCAAAACAGTTCCTGTCTCATCATTGTATCTAATCGAATAATGCAGATGTTACCTGTATAAGAAATTCTGGGACTCACAGTTACCGAAAATATAACATTCCAAATATTACAACCGCCTTAAAATAGCAAACAAGCGCTCTGCATAGCTCATAAAAACCTCAGTTTTTTATAGTAATAAAATAGTAATTTGTATATAGAGTGGATATGATTGCTATGTTTGAATGTAGATCTCTGGTTTGTTATACCACGCAGTACGTGGTTCGGGTTGGCATTTTTGCGACAAAAATTCTCTACGCATCAGCTAAAATGGATTGCAGAAACTTTATACACGCATGCGAAAGATGTGGATTAAAACTTCTTCCTATGTCATTTTCTCAGAAAGTCGCAGCTGAAATTTGTAGGGTTAATAATAGAGATTATAGGGATCATATACCTATGCAAAATATGAACTTTACGGCACTTGTTTATAGATACTAAAATCACATGCGGATTTTCATGTATGTTTGATTCTTATAGTAATCACAAAATAGTAACAAAATGCAACATTTCCAAATCGTATTTACAATTGTTTTCATGTAAAACGCTATCTTTTTATAAAGCTTGATTATTTAAATAATAATTATCTGCTACAAGTAAATTACTCTTTTTTTTATCTTGTATATATAATGACTCATTTTAATTCGACAAAAAAGAACAATGTAAATTCATTATTTCCTTATTTTTAAATAATTCTCTACTCAATATTAAAAATGTATTGCAAAACCGTTATCTAAAACAAATAAATTAATTCATCTGCGCTTTATTATGTCTCGATAGAGAGAATATTTGCAATAAGCTAACTCCAAGGAATTTGCGATAATTTTGGTTGTGATAACCTCTCTTTATGTTGGCTTGCAATTGCGCGTGAATTTCAGAAAATATTTTGCATTTTTCTCTGAACATTTTAAATTACAAATATAGATGTCTATATGAATATATATAATACATTCAGGTTGATATACAAAATAAAGTTGTTATTGTTAATAGTTTTTTAAATATCCAGTACAGTTTTTAAAGCCATCTATGTGTGAGGTCGAGAACTTTTCTGGTTCCCCTCGTATATCACCTTTTATTAGAAAGTCTCTTAAAAATATGTTTTTCAAATATAAAAAGTCTCCAGGAACGATATTGGCCTGTAAGTATGTAGTTCAGATTTTCCTTCCTTCCTGTATATTAACCACAAACAACTTGATTTTATATGCTATTTTATATTTTTTCTACGCGCCTCTTATTTTTTTTGTACTAGTTTTAAGGATTGCTTCGGTAAATCCATTACACATATCTATATGAGTTAACGAATGTATAACGTGCAAATACCTGTAAGTGACTTGCCGTCTATTCTGAGCCACTAAAATGAAGGAATGTGTGGTTGTCTAATGATAAACGTCTTCCGTTCACCCTGTTAGAAAACAAAGTGATTTTCTCTTAAGTACGCCTAGGATATAATATAGATATGCATGCAGTCTCTTGATCTATTTTTGGGAAAAGAAAAGCAATATTTATTGTTTGTAGTGATATTAGCTTTTAAGCCAAGAATTTTTATTATCTTATACTTCCTAGATTAGAAAAGACACTGAAAGGAAAGATCAGTTGATACTTCCAAACGCGCATTTAAAATGTGTATATTTAGTTTAAAATATCTGTATTGTCAGTTTCCAAATCATTTTTACTTTCTTATACGTAATTTAAGGAAGTATTGTGATGACGAACATTTTCGACCTCGAGATTTTTGCAGATGTCCACGTTTTGAAGTCCCCTGACACCAAAAAAGTGGTTTTTAAAAAATGTCTCTCTCTGTGTGTCTGTCTGTCTGTCTCTCTCTGTGTGTGACCACGATAGCGGTCAAACCGCTGTAGATATCTATTCCAAATTTTGTATTTACGTGTATAATCTCCCTCTTGAGAACTGATTAGTTTTTCAGTAAAATCGGTCGACCGAAAGTAGTAGTTTACTTCAGTGAGAAAAACCGAATTTTGCAAATATTTCGTCAATTACTAAGTTTAAGCAAATTCATAAAGAATTAAAATGTACTCAAAATTACATTTGAGAAAAATTGTGTTAAAAAAGTTTTTCGAAATTCCTACCGGAAGTAGGTCTTTTACTATTATCGAAAATCAGTTTTTTGCCAATATCTTGCAAGTTATGCTTTCTAGGCAGGTACATTACCAGTACAAAAGTATTTAAAACATAATTTCAAATATCTTTTGTATAAAAAAAAATTCAAAATTCGGACCGGAAGTAACACTTTTACTCTTACCGAATAGCGAGTTTTTGCAAATATGTCGTAAATTATATTTTTTATATATTTATCAAGAGTACAAAAGTATTTAGAGTTAGATTTGCAATGTTTTTTGTATAAATGAAATTTCAAAATTCGGACCGGAAGTAGCACTTTTACTTTTAGCGAGTAGCACTTTTTTTTATATATTGCAAAGTATGCATTCTATAGACATTTATTAAGACAATAGAAGTACCTAAAATAGGTTTTTGAATAATTTTTGTATAAAGAAATTCTTAAAATTCTATAATTTCAAATGCTCATACGTATAAGAAAGTCGTGTGGTGGCCACACCTCATTTTTAAGATTCTTGTAATATATTAATATTATTCGATAATTTTTTTTTAGTATCAAGGTTTTTTAAATATATTTCTTTTTTTGTTGTTACAGTAACAAAGCCATCGCTGACTATCTAAGCAGCAATGGATACATGGATGCTCTGGAGGCTTTCAAAAAGGAAGCCGATATGCCCGGTGAGGTGGAGCGAAAGTTCGGCGGTTTGCTCGAAAAGAAATGGACCTCGGTGATTCGACTGCAGAAGAAAGTGATGGAATTGGAATCGAAACTGAACGAAGCGGAGAAAGAATATATTGAGGGTGCGCCCACGAGAGGCAAAAGGTGTCCGACTGAATGGATACCCAGGCCGCCTGAAAAATTTAGTCTTACAGGTTAGAATGCAATAAATATTATTATGCTTACACTTTTCGATAAAATTAATGGACTTAAAAATAGTAAACATCGAGAATGTGAAATTCTAGACTAAACAATTTACTGTTTATTTATATTAAGACGGTATCGAGCTTCCTTTTACTTTCTTATACGTAGTATAAGGAAGTATTGTGATGACGAAAATTTTCGACCTCGAGATTTTTGCAGATGTCCACGTTTTGAAGTCCCCTGATACCAAAAAAGTGGTTTTTAAAAAATGTCTGTGTGTGTCTGTTTGTCTGTCTGTCTGTCTGTGACCACGATAGCGGTCAAACCGCTGTAGATATCTATTCCAAATTTTGTATTGGCGTATATAATCTCCCTCTTGAGATCTGATTAGCTTTTCAGTAAAATCGATAGACCGGATGTAGTAGTTTACTCAGTGAAAAAATCGAATTTTGCAAATACTTTGTCAATTACTAAGTTTAAACAAATTTATAAAGAATTTAAATGTACTCAAAATTAAATTTTAGACAAATTGTCTTAAAAAAGTTTTTTGAAATTCCTACCGGAAGTAGGTCTTTTACTCTTATCGAAAATCAGTTTTTTGCGAATATCTCGCAAGTCATGCTTTCTAGGCAGATACATTACCAGTATAAAAGTATTTAAATGATAATTTTAAATATCTTTTGAATAAAAAAAAAATTTCAAAACTCGCACCGGACGTACCACTTTTACTCTTGCCGAATAGCGATTTTTTGCAAATATGTCGTAAATTATGCATTCTATATATATTTCTTAAGAGTACAGTTACAGTTGAATTTGCAATATTTTTGTGTACATGAAATTTCAAAATTCGGACCGAAAGTAGCACTTTTACTCTTACCGAGTAGCACTTTTTTTCGAATATCTTGCAAAGTATGCATTCTATAGCGATTTATTAAGAGAATGAAAATACTTAGAATAGGATTTTGAATAATTTTTGTATAAAAAAATTCTTAAAATTGTATAGTTTGAAACGATCATACGTTTAAGAAAGTCGTGTGGTGGCCACACCTCATTTTTTCTTTGTATAGCCGAGCCGTTTTGGCAACCGACACGGCCAAAGTACGAACTAAAGACGACGATTCAATACCACTACAGATTTCGATCGGCCGGAACAATTTCAATACAATAAAATTAAACTAATTAATTAATATTCCAGGATATATATATTGCCATAGTAAAATGCTATTACATGAAAGCCAGTTACAAATTAAATATTATAAATAAAGCTATTAAATATTATTTTTTCTACACGTATATTTTAAATAATCTTTGGCTATACTGTTTAGGAGGCAAGCATTGTTGACAAATTTAAAATGTTTAGATGGCAATTATAATAAACGTCAATAGATAACTATGACAAAACGTCAATAGATAATTATGACAAATGTCAAAAGGTCTATGGATATTATTATTTATGACAGTCCTGAAATGGCTTTTGTAGGTTACATCTTGACAGGTAAAATTTTGCAACATCTCAAATTTGACACCATTTTATTTTAGTGGTGTATGTCGGTTGCGAGGGCGACTCAACTTTACCTAATTTATCGTTCAATTTTCCGCAATAACTTTTCAGTAGTGTTTATTTATTGCTGATGATTAATTTTAAAAAAGTTTTATCGTATTAATTTGACAGTATTTAGACAGTAATATTCTGATTCCATTAATCAAAAAAAAAATTAATCAGAAAATGCCTTTTATTACCAATTAGTTGACCCGGCAGACGTTGTTCTGCCCTATCCGTAGGCCACAGTGCCTATACTCCTGTTTTTTGTTTTCTGAATCAACTTTTTTATCTTCACCATATCGTTCGACAACTCTTGTGTGGTCTTTCTACACTTCTTGGGGTCTCTCTGGGGGCGCCACTGTGTAACACATACTCACCATTCTTCCAGTGGTTTCAGTCCGATATGGCTTACCCATTTCCATTTAATCTTAGCGATCCTTTCAATAACGTCTGTTACTCCTGTTTGTTTTCGTATAGTGGTGTTTCTTACTTTTGCCTTAAGGTGATTCTTAACATTCGCTGTGTGACTCTTTTTTTCTCTGCGGTATTTTCCGTTAAGGTCGTGGTTTCCATTCCTTACGTGAGAACCGGAAGAATACATTTGTCGAAGACTGCATTTTTAACATAGAGGAATTATCTTGGTCTTTCAGAATATATCCATCCCAGCCGGGTTCTTCTAGTTCTTTGCGCTATTTGGTTTTGTTTGCCTAATTCTATAGTGCGTCTCCGGTAAATATATTTCCCGACGCTTTTTAGTTTGTGGTGTTCAGGGAACTTTTAGCAGTTCGAGAGAATTTTTTTTGCTTATATTCATCCGCAGGACTATCTTTGTGGCGGTTCAATTTAGATGCGATATCATTTTTTCCAGCTCGTTCTTCTCCGATGTTATTAGAACGATATCGTTGGCAAATTGTGATTTTATTTGTAGCTTTGTCGTGGTCCACTTTAATCTGTATTGTTGCTTGTTGTTATATGCCTTTGGTTATGTTTGTATGCCTCGAGTCTAATCTGGCGTTGTGTAAACATTTAATTACGGCCAATGAAATAAAATGTATTTTTCAGTTTTCTCTGTCTCCTTTTCGGAAACCAGTTTGCTCCATGTCTAGTTTGTTTATAAAGTCGCCATGTTATGATTTGAGTCAGTAGTTCATACAGGTGTGATCGGAGGCTCATTAGCTGGAAATTTTCTAGGTATGCGCTATCATTTTTTTTGTCTATGAGGACAACTTCTGCATTTTCTTAAGAGGATGAAATGTGATCTTTCTGTAACCATCGGTTTATTATTAAAGCGTTGAACAATGACTATCTTCCAAATTGTATCGTTTCTACAATGGATCTATCCTCACCTGGTGGTGCTCTTCTATTTTTCCTACTGTTTGAAGCCGACAGAATTCTACTTGTATTGATTTTCCGGAGTTTCTTCGAGGTTTTTTTTAAATTACTCTATTATTGCTATTTCTTGAGTTTGATATCTTTGTATTATTTTGATCTTTCATTTTTGTTATTTTCACTCTGCCGTTTAGTTCGGGCGAATTATATTTTCCTTCGCGAATCATTGGGAGGGGTCACTGACAGCAATGGGGTGCGATTCCCGAATTTTCGGGAATCGCACCCCATTGCTTCAGCTACCATCTTCAATTTAAGGGTGAATTTTTATTTATTGAATAACTCATTTATTTTCAATTTCACACGAAAAATTTTAATGACAAAAGTTGTTTGAAATTGAATTTGCGACAACTTTGGCCCCTATTGTTTTCTTCCTAGGATCAATATGTTTTTATTTACTCCCGAAAAGAGGTGAGGGTGTACCTAAATATGGTATTATCTCGTTTATTATTGACTTTACCGTAGTAAGGATAATACACAAAGTTGTTGGGCATTAAATTTTCTGTAAATAAAACGGTTCTCGAATTGTATAACTTTTACAATGATAATTTAATGTATGTGTAAAAAAACCCATAAGTCGGAATTGTTTTGTCACTTTGACAGCGATAAAAGTTTACTTTAACTTTTATATCGACAAAAAAGTTGTTTACCTTTGGTTGGCCTGACAACAATTTGTATTTTCTCGTTATGTCATAAAATCAACGAACTCACTGTCAAAATGAAATATTAAAGTGAACGCAACCCTAAGCTTTGCATACTATCTTTGGTTGACTCGACTTTAAGTTGCTTACTTTATCATCATAGTGTTCGTTGTGAAGTGTTGTTATGACAACATTTGTAATTGTAAGTAATCTTCACAAAATGTATAAGAACTGTGTTTTTAATAACTGTATTTTTAAATAATATGACTACTATGTAATACATTTTTCATTAATTATTTATACATTTAGTAAATTATCTTACCGAATTACATTCGAGCCTTCTTTTTATTTCCAAATAAATTTTCCATTTTTAAACTCAAATTTAGTTGCTAAATGGTAACTGAACTCAACAAATTGCCTCTTCGTTTTATCAGGCAATTTGTTTCGTAAAGTTACCTAGCAACAAAAATTTCGTTAAAAGCTGAAAATTTATTTGGCAAAAAGAAAGCTCTCGTGTAATTATAAGTGAAAAAAAGTAACATTTATTTTTTCTCAAGTACACTTTTGAAAGCCCTGCGAAATTCGAATTATGCCAGTTTCAACATTATAGCTATATATCGTGAAATATTAATTAATTAGTTTAATTTTATTGTACTGAAATAGTTCCGATCGATGAGAAATTCTAGTGGCATTGAATCGTCGTTTTTAGTTCGTACTTTGGTAAATTATCACGTGCTTAACATGTTACAGCGCCCAGGCCTTGTTCTTTATTAGATATTGCTTTACCAGAATCATCCTCATCAATCAAAATTTAAAATAAGTGTCGGGGTGAAAACCACATATAACATAAGGTAAATCTTTGATTACTCGCAAAAATTACTGTATATACAGGATGTATCAATTATAAATCTCCACTTAATTGTAATTAATATGTCTTCAGGAAATTTATTTTATTTTATTCCACAGGTCACAGAGCCCCAGTGACCAGAGTAATATTTCATCCGTTATTTAGTATTATGGTATCGGCAAGCGAAGACGCGACTATCAAAGTATGGGATTTCGAGACGGGCGAATACGAAAGAACCCTGAAGGGTCACACGGACTCCATACAAGACATAGCGTTCGATTCCAGTGGCAAGCTGTTAGTGTCCTGTAGTGCCGACATGTCTATAAAACTGTGGGACTTCCAGCAGAGTTACGAATGTGTCCGTACCATGCTTGGGCATGATCACAACGTGTCCAGTGTATCGTTCATGCCGGCCGGTGATTTCGTCATCTCTTGCAGTAGGGACAAAACGATCAAAATGTGGGAGGTTTCCACTGGATATTGTGTGAAAACTTTCACTGGTCATAGGGAATGGGTAAGTTTTCTTTTTTGCTTTGCAAGGGCGGTTTGGCGGAAAAGTGACTTTTCATTAAAAAGTTATTTTACAATAAAAAATAAAATTTATTTTTCGACGTAATCACCTTGCAAGTCTACACACTTAGCCAAGCGCGTTTCCATTTTCTTCAAACCATCCAAAAATTAATCTTTCGGAAGCTTTGCAAAATATCTTTGTATCGGATATCACCGAATGCCTGAAACCTCATTCCACCGAGAAATTTGGAAATAAATTACTTCGTGCCAGATCTGCAGTGAGATCATGAATCTCGATAATAACTTAGTTTCGGATACGTTACCCAAAGTAAGTCGGAAGTTTCCGCAACGTTTACAAATTTTCTGTAAAATTGGAATTGTAGCTTTTGTAGTTTTTGTTTCACTTATGTCAGAATTGTGTTTCCTACCATTAGATTTTAAGTGTTGCTAGTGTTAATTTTGTATTTTTCCTTATTTTCATTAGTCTAAAATTCTACAGCAAAATAAATTCTATAAAGAAATAAACTTTAAAAATATTACATTTTGTACAAAAATTATAAAAAAATTAAATGAATTTTCTGTCTTATATCTCAATACAATTCCCTTAATGTGGCGTTATTTTTAAAAACAGCAATTTCCCTTCATACATCACGCTGCAAAATAAACTATTTACAATAAAAAGAAAGCTGGAATGTCTGGTAGAATGAAATGCAAATAGTTTCGATACCTCTGCTCCTGTCGAATTTTACGTTTTGCTGACGAATCGAATCTTCCGTGATTTGGGGAATGGTGACTATGGTGGATGAGGCAGCGATTCATACCGCAATTCGACAATTTCCTTGTAGCAACATCGGACGAATAAGGAGACGCATTTGGAATTCCAAAAAAAAAAAAACTGTAGCCATGATCTTTCGAAAAATGGGTTTTTACTGTCTTGGGGACACGTTCCTCGGGAGAAATCCATTGTTTCGATTGTATTTTAGTTCTGGAGTATAATGTATCTAAGCTTTATCGGAAAAAATCCCTTGAATTACGTTTGAAGATGGCCAACGTTCTCCTGATTCTTGAATACGAGCGTGCGTTTCATCAGCGTTAAGGGGAGGGTAAGGTTAATTCGTGCAAAAAAAGGCATATTTTTGTGAATTTTTTTGACGACACAGTTGAAATCTATGCATTAAAGCCAATGGTACATTAAAGTATAACATTTGAAGAACATTATGTGAAATTTTCATGAAGAAATATTAAAAAATTCGGCAATGGCAGCAATTATTTTGAAGTGTCTCGAAAAAAAATTGAATTGCGGTGCCCCTCATAGCTCGGTACTGGATCATCTGAAATGAAAAAATCAAAGTTTTTTCGTTAGATAATCGTTTTCTCCAGGTAACGCTGGGAGGGTTTTTCGAAATTTCTATTTTTCACTTTTCGGGAACACTTTGAAATGAAAAATACGATTTTTGCGGAAAAAATCGGCGAATTTGTTATTGTAAAATAAAAAATATCATCAAATTTGAAAGAAACTCTCCAGCGTTACCTAGTAAATTATGTACAGAAATAGTGTTCAAAACTACAAAAGGATCGGTGCAGTAGTTTTGAAGTTATGAGGGGCACCGACTTTGAAAACGTGAATTGTGGGAAAAACGCTTGAAAGTTTGAACAAATTGGAATAAAACGTCCATAAGCCAGTTTTATCGGCTTACCTCACACTGAATTATCGATGCCAGTTATTGACACTGACTAAATAAACAGTAGACGTCAAATCCTTGAAGGGCATTAGGCGTTTGTATGACGGCCACTGCTATACCGTAGCGGTTTAAGCGGCGCGCGGAAGTGACACGCGGTCGCTTAAACCGCTGTATCTTCGTTAGTTTTGCTCAGATTCATCTCAAATTTTCACACAATATTCTTGAAAGGTTCTCCATTCAGTAAATCAAAAAAAAATTTCTTTTAAAAACCCTACCCTCCCCTTAAGCAAACGCGGCTCCCATCTCGCGGATAGGTTTTTCATAATTAAACGTTCACGATAATATTTATGTAACTTTTCATCGGTGTCTTCAATTATTTTAGTTAACATTAAGAATTCTTTTTTCTCTATATTCACGCAACAACGAAAACAGTTTTCTTTAAATGAGTATAAAACATAACACATAGGTTATCCGATTTGTTTAAATTTTGACTGTATACACCATAAACATTGCGGAACCCAACAACATAAACACCGTAGCAAAAGTGCCGCCAATTTTTGAAAAGTTACTCTTTCCGTAAACCACTCTCGTAGTTGCTTATCAAATTAATTTGTAGAATGTGTAGGAAGTTTTCTGAGAATGATAAAATTATTATCTGATAAAATAATAACAATAATTTACAAAGTAAACAATAAGTTGCAGGAACTGCGATTGCATTGTTATCATCACTTTTTTTGAATAATTCCTTTCCTTATATCTTTGTACTTTTTGAACAGTAATTGTTGCAAATGACGATTTTAATATTTAAATCTAGATATAGAATTACCATTTTTTATCTAGAAATACGCATACATAAATAATATAGTTTTATATTTTTTTAAATTACCTTCTCTTTATCCAAAATATATTTAAAAAATGGCCACACATAAAAAAAAGTAATAAAGGGTTATTTTAATTTATTCGGATTTTTTATTTTTTGCATAATGGCTTTTTCCCTTATTCTCTTTATAACTATCGTATAAGCTCCGTAATATCAGCGCTTACCCACTGAGTTAGAACATTTAAAGCTTATGTATTTTGGAGACGAGGCTAAACCGAGGTCCCAAGAAGTCAAGAGATTTGGATATTGAATTATCAATATCTCATTGACATTTCAAAATATCTAGTGACACACTTTCGTCCTCATCCTTATTTGAAACTTCATTTAAAATTTTCTCCAACCTCTTCTTTATAATTTCTGGATTAACATTATTCCAAGCTGCAACAAAAGTTGTTTACTGCGTTTCTAATACTCACCTTTTTCAAGGTGTCGGAAATATATATTCGTATCATAGAAGGTAGAACAACAATTTTGTTAGTCTATTTACATTTCAGTCCATAGGCTGTGTATAAGTGGTGTTACATTAGGGAAGAGAAACATTGTTACAATTTGCCCATACCCTCTTTAATTGACCTTCATTTGATGCGATCACGTGTTATCTAGTAGAAGTAAAGCTTTTATTGGGATACCTTTATCCTTTTAAAACATTTTAACTTTTAATTTAAAAAAAATAACATCAAATCTAGCAACTAGAAAATTAAAATTTACCTGATAAACAAACCAATAATCAGTGTTTGAAAATGCTAGGTCATCCAAGCTGATTTTGAATTTTCATAGTCGACAGCATATTTGAAATTTTTAAATGATCTTTGGTTCGCAGCTGCCCCAAATAACCAATCTCTTTATTTTATGAGACCCATCAGCATTAGTACGTGCCAAAAATCTTCTATGATTTTCTGTTTTACCAACAGCAAAAAATGTTTCTACCGACTAGACAAATGTTTTGTCTTGTAACAATTTCCAATAGAATCCTGTTTCATTGCAGTTGTACAGTTACTCCAACGCACTACCAAGTAATTCTGTTTTATATTTTAACTGAATTTGAAACGGATCCGGAGTTCTGGTTAAGAGGACATTTTTCTCCCAGAAATTATCAAATTGTAGGTTTTGCGACATAGTTTTTGTCTACATACATTACACTTTGTGTATTCAATTCTTGAATCACAAGCGACTTTTCATGAGGAGTAAGGCACTTTCTTTTTTTAAGCGACATTTTATTGATAATTACGGAAATTACTACATAAACAGAAACTACAACCACCAACAACAGCCTACTTAGATTGAATACGCGAAAAGAAATACGTAAAACTTATACAACTGGAGAAGTAGTGAATACATATGTATATCGGGGAATGACAAACAAATATATCGAGGATTTACACTTTAGTCTGTGTTTATGTTGAAGTAAGAGCGACGGTGCTAGCGAAGCGAAGAAAATCGCACGTGTTGATTTGAATGCAAGGGTTTATATTGGAGTAACAGGGCAAAAGCGAAATGAATGTAGATTTTACAAATGAAATTCGTTTCCATAAGCGACGATTATATGTTAGCTTAATGTAATTGATATGTTGTTCACGTTATGCGGGGTTTTTCTTACGCGATGCTTACACAATCGAGTGTTTTATTGTACTGTTTCGAATAATTTGTGGCCGTTTGTTTTGCAATTATTCGGACAGTTCAATCTGGAAGGAACTATATTTTTTCTCGATTGTTTTTAATTATTAGTTTTTTGGAAAATTACTTTATTTATAATCATGAAAAAAATGTATAGTTAGTTTCACCACATGCTTATTCGATGCACTGGAGTCCTACATCATGTAATTTTAATTGAAATGTTAAATGCATTACATTTAAATAAATTTCTAGAAATAATACGCAAATAGAGGACCTAGTATTAACCTCCAATTATATCCAACGGCTCAGTGAAATAAATCGCAAAAGCACGGGTGCTTACTTATGGAGATAGTGAAAATATTTTATGCATGATTCGGTATATTTAAATTTAGGAAGTCGTTTATGAATGAAATTCACATAACGTATTTTTTTATCAATAGGTTCGAATGGTCAGGGCTTCTCCAGACGGATCATTACTGGCCAGTTGCTCAAACGATCAGACAGTACGTATATGGTTGGTTTCGAGTAAAGAGTGTAGGGGTGAGTTCAGGGCCCACGACCACGTAGTCGAGTGCATCGCGTGGGCTCCAGAAGCGGCGTCTGCGGCTATCAACGAGGCGGCTGGCGTCGACAACAGGAAAGGAGCTCATATGGGACCGTTCCTGGCGTCTGGTTCGAGAGATAAAACAATTAGGTACGTCCCTTGAATGACATTAATTAAATCATTAGCATGACTAGATTAGTTTGAGGCCTATAGATTAGTAATTTGTGTTATTAATTTATTATAATCTTCGATGCATGTTTTACACATATTGTTTGATAATTCTGAAAAGAAGCGACATACTGCATTAACATTTTATAGATTACTTGACATCCGATATTGTTCTCAAAATTAGAGATTATTTGTAACTACCACATGGTTGAATTGTTTATTATCAAGAAAACCATCATCAAACATATTACGTTTGCAGCATAATATAATATACTACAGTACACAGACCGAGTGCTGAACGCTGGGCGGAGTCCTCGCTGCGCGACTTATGGTCAGTGTGCGACAGAGAAAGTATTCGGAAAAAGGAAATGATAATATATGTTCATCATCGCATACATTAGCCGGACGAAGGAGTATATGCAGATAAGAAATTGTAATATACTGACAAGAGATACATATATAGGAAACATATAGCACTTCGATGTTTAACGCTTGACAATTTTTCCAGACTGCTCGTGCTTATCCTAATATTCATCCACTGCGCATCTTGTGGGAGGGGCATCTCACCGGTCAGCTCTCAATCTGTGAGCTGTAGCATATTGTGTGTAGACAAGTTAAACTTCGCTGCAACGCATGCCCAAAACTGGGCATGCGTTACAAATTATTTTTAGTTTTAGATGTTCTTATCACATATATGTATTGTTATAAATATTTAATTAAAGTTTGTAAATCGATAAACTAGCATAAATAGTTTTAAAGATCGACAATAATTGTGCCTTGTTATATGTAGAAAAATAATTAACCTTTACTTAAACAAATGAAGAAATATATTTGCCACAAGTTGTATAGATTATGGTTATGTAATAGTAAATTAAATAAAACCAAAAACCGTGTCTCTGTATAGGTCATGTACAATAATTTGTGACAGCATAATATAATTACAACACCAAAATAAATCGACTCCACATGCAATAATATAATTCACTCTTGAGTAGAATATCCAGGGAGATATGTATTAACATCACCTTTAGTAAATACTCAGTGAGTTTTCAAGTGTTAGCCCACTTTTCAATATATGTGATACTACACATAAGGCAAGTGATAATAATGAATAAGATAGAGTAGTATTCTTATGTTCCAGAAATACTGTCATCTACATTTGTAGCAATGTATAGAAACAACACACTAAAGTTTATATGAATTAGGTAATTGTGTTATTACGTCACATATTTAAATATTTGAATTGTTCATAACAAAAAGAACAATTATGTCTAGAGTTTGAGTATTGTCAGAGGCCGAACTACCTCATTACAAGACAATATACGGTATAGTGAGCCATGATATTTGCCTGAAAATTGATAATTGAATGGATGCATGTAATATGTTGCTTTTCAGTTGTCAAGCCTGACTTTATAAAGAATTTTTCTAAAAATGACCTTAGAAATATGATTTTTGTATGGATTGGGGTGATGACAAAAAATGGATATATCTTATTTACAATACGGTATTCATGATTCATATGTAGAATATGGCACAATAAACAAATTTTAAAACAAAAAAAAATAATAACTTGAATTTAATAGGTATAGAAACAGGAACTGTTACGTGAATGGACGAGTAAGAACAGAAATTATAAAGTAACAGTAAATATAAACATTAAAATAGGTAGAAATTAAAAGTGTTAAAATTCACTTTTAAAAGTTTTTGAACATGCTTCCGAAATTAATAAAGCGTGAAGCACTTATATTTCTAAATATTTGTCGAATATGTTCCCTCATGACTTCTTTTGTGATTATAGGTATACTGTATATTTGCTCTTTTACGGATCCTTATAAAGAAAATTAATTTTGTGATGTCCTAAGACCCAGCTAGTGAATAGGGCCTCCACCGGATAGCTACTTCACTGAAAACATTTCATTAAAATATTCCGCGCCTGTAGCATAGAATGTAGAGATTCGCCGTCTTGTTGCATCTACATCCCTTCGTAAATTTAGCGAAACATCTTCCAATAATTCCACTAAATGGTTGATAGAAATTACTCATAAGCTTCTCCGTTAATATTGCCTTCAAATAAATGCGGGCCTATCATCCAATCACCACTAATGCCTCCCCATTGCTGATGATCTATTTATTAGTGAGTAAGAGTTTTCATTTGAATAGTAATGAAAATTGTTTTTGTTAATGTTCCGTGTCTATGGAAACCAGCTTCATCCGCAAATCACACACTCACAAATAGAATTGTCCGGGCATTCACTTTAATTAGTGCCCGCCCATTGGCAGAGCACTCTTCTAGCTATAAAATAATGGGGTGCGTAACTCATTATTTAAATGTATTTATTATGGATGCTATTTCTTTCTTTTTAAGGTCATTGCAACGATGATTTGGCTAATATCAAGCAAACAACTTCTTTCATGGGTACTGACGTGTGGATTATCTGTTGACGCTTTAATAATTCTTAACTGATTTTCATCATTAACTACATATTAAGCTTTCCTTGTTATTGAATTAGCAATAACTACCAGTAGTAATGAAAGCATCCATTACGCTTCTAAAGGCATCTGTTTTGGTACACCTTCTCTCAGAGTAACGCTGCTGGTAAACTCTTTGGGCTGATAAATATTTTGTTTTGCCTTCCTTCAGTACAAAAACACAGTATTAAAATAAAAAACATAAACTTGGCAAAATCATATAAAAAAATGACAATAGCTCAGTAATGGTCACTTTTAAAATAATAACGTCTTATATGTTTTTGGTGTGAAATTTAGTAACCAATACAAAAATGAACCGATACACAGGCTGTCAGATTAAAAAAAAACCTTTTAGAGAAAAATGTCACGTAACTTTAATCCAGTTTTCTGCAAATTCAAATAGTAATTGAAAAAAAAAATATGTTTGTATTAGGCCCTTTTATTATCAACAACTCTACCAAAAATTGTGTCCATCTAATACGTCGTTTTCGAGAAGTATAATTTTATGAAAACATTGAATTTTTCAGAAAAATGGTAATACATAAGTCGAAAACCTTAAATTTTAGGCCTATACCATCTTAAAACTTTTTGACTAAGAATTATACGGGGAATACAAAAATGTAGTAATATATAGGCTGTTCCATTTCAAAAACTATAACTATGGTCAGCCACCAAGTTATGGAACACTCTGTATAATACGAAATATTTTTAAAATGTGCTCCTAATGAGCAGCTATCACAAGAGAAAAAATACGCTTCGAAATATCTTTACTCGTAAGTGCACAATCGCCCTTACCCGGCGAGATGACTCACCCTGTAAATCTCCACGTGATAATGCATGTATTAACCTCTTTGAATAGGCGTTAATGTAAACATTAACAAAAAAAGATTAATTGCGAATGCGCTATTACGTACACTAAAGAAATTCAAGTGTATCAGAGTAATTTTTTGTATACATTATTTGCTAACATATGAGTATATAAATACAGTTTGGACAGGTTTTTATATACATGAATTACTTCTATATAAAAAAATTAAAATAATGAACTTATAGGACCATTTTTTTAACCGCAAAATTTCATTAATAATTAATTCTCTCACTTTTATTAAAATATTCATGTTAATTAAGTCTTTATGTCACAGTATACTATATCTAAATATAGAATTAAATACAAGAATAGAACAGGAATTCAATAAGTTTGAATAATGTATACAGTGCGTTCATGATGAAAGGGACAAATTCGTTTAAAATTCAAGTAATTATTTTGCAGAAAAACGCTCGGACAGGTCGATTAGTATTTTTAGTTGTGAATTTTTTGACATAAGAAAATTATATACAGGGTGTCTAAAGAAGAACATATGCAGCAATCATTGTTTTTTTAAATGGAACATACTGTATATTATGCCATATTTGAATTGTATGGTAAATTCTCAACACTTTTTGTGTAACATACCATATCCCCAAAATCAGCGGTTTTCGGAATAATGACGTTTGGAATGTGATAAATTAAAAAAAAAGTACATGAAAATCGTTTAATCTGAAGTAGAGTTTTTTGTTGAAGATAAAATTTGCAATACCAGGTTGTGTTTGTTGGCTTTTAAAAAATGTTCAAGGTGTCCTTGTTCAATTTAAACATTTTATTTCATTACCTATGTGTATTTTAATTTATCACAAAACTCATTATTCTGAAAACCGCTGATTTTGAGGATATGGTATGTTACACAAAAATGTGTTTAATGTGTTTAGAATTTACCCTACAATTCAAAAATGGCATAATATACAGGGTGTTCCATTTAAAAAAAACAATGATTGCTGCATGTGTTCTTCTTTAGACACTCTGTATATAATTTTCTTATGTCAAAAATTCAAAACTAAAAATACTAATCGACCTGTCCGAGCGTTTTTCTGCAAAAACATTTGCATTTCTAAGTTTAGAAATGGATAACAAAATTAGCCTGGGTGCACACCAATTATACAAAACAATTTTTTTGTCAAACAAAAGTTTAATGTTACGTCAGCGTCCATTAAAATGTATGGAAATGTTTGAAGGAGATGCATACCAATCAAACAAATTGCATTTCTAGCAAATTATTAATTAATAAAGTGTTAATTAAATTTATTTGACATTAATAATTATAAATGCCAAATGTATAATTTAGTGTAACATAATGTGTTGTTTAATTGGTGTGCACGCAGCTTATATGTCGTAAAATAACAACCAGAAATATAAACTATATATTGGAATATGTTTATAAAACATCAGTTTATGTATTTTCTGTAAGTCGAAATGAAATGATCGGTATTTATATTCAATATAAATGCACATAATTCCAATAAACACGTACAGCTCAATACAACAGTTATTTCACAAGTGTTTCTGTTCAAAATCCACTGAAAGCAGCCTTCATATCATTTGTTTGTGTCTTCATTCTTTATACGCCATCGTATTTACGTGTAAATCTATCCAAATTCACCGATGAACTCGTTATATCTAAACTTGCAAAAATGCTGATTCAGTAAAAAAACAACTTTGAGTATACTTTCAGTAATATCATGGTCATAGCACAGTATATAGCTATGTAATAGAAACAGTAGTTTCAATAGAGGGAAATAATTGTCCTCCGTCAAACTGACGCGTGCGTGAGTGCGCAGTAGTCAGCCATCAACTGTTGTGTCGTGGCGGGATTATTTTATGTTGTACGTATAATGTATTACATTTTAAATGCGTGTGTAATATGTACTTAAGCAAGTTGTGTATTCTCTTTGTTTGTATTATTGATATAGCTTTTTCATAATTTTAAAAATAGATTAACATAATTTTCTCATAAACGATTTTGTTCTGACGCCACTGGTTTATTCCTGAAAGAAGAATTGGTTGCGCGGGCGTGAGGTGCGCAGTACCATTTTGGGACACAAACATCAAAGGTGCCGAAAGCGATTGAAACTACTGTATCTCTACAGCTCTATACTGTGGTTATAGTTGTAAATTTAAATCGGAGTTTATACAGACTGTCTGTAAATGTTTTTACGCCAAGTAAGTTGGTAGTATGGATTTTTTTTTCTAAAATTGGTGAAATCCAGTAGCGAAGTATAGAAGCACGGCATATTATTACGCAATTCTAAAACGCTATAATTGAATGAAAATAACACTGATAAGTAGAAAATTAGTTTTATAAAAATTGTTGAAAGTGTTCTCCATTTGCTTGTAAACACATTACTCATCGTTTCATGTTTTCAAATACATGGCAAAGCTGTTCTTGTGTTATGTCTTGAATTTCATGCCTAATGCTTGTTGAAGTTCATCCAAATTGTGCAAGCGGTTTTTATAGACATTATTCTTTACCTGCCCAAAAAGAAAATAATCTGGTGGAGTTAAATCTGGACTCCTCGGTGGCAACAGGCCTTGGCTTATAATACGATTTCCATAACATTGTTGCAAATATTCTATGGTGGTCCGTGCAGTATGACCGGAGGCTCCATCTTGCTGGAAATAGCCTCTCGTTATTTCATCATCATGCAGCTGATTAATAAATTCTGTCAAAATGACAGTTTGATATCTCTGCATTAATTGTTTTGTTAAAGAATATTGGCATTATTATTCTCCGCCTTGAAATTGCAATCCAAATTCCAGCTTTTAATAGATGCAAATCTTTTTAAACGAAATTGTAAACGTTCTCCATAGCCCACGTTCAGTAATTCTGGCTATTTACATAACCAGATAAATAGAACTTCGTCAGTCAAAAAGGTTAGGTCCAGTAAATCATTATTATTCAAGTGCTTGTTAAACCATTGACAGTATGTGTGGTTGATAATCACGAGGATACAATTGCTGCACAATTGTAACTCGATAGGGATGCATATGTAAATTTTTATGTAGAGCTTTTGCACAACTAACTCTACTAATACCTGCAAAGAACCCATAATTAAGAACTTGTGCTTATTTAAATATACTCTAGCTTGTGTACCTGACTGTGCTGATAGTCTTCGTAATGATTTGTTGTGGCCTTGATTGACTCGTTCTTCAAGATCATTAACAACAGCTTCAGTTAATACTGTACTTGTTCAGGCATAAACATTTTTGGCTTTCGAGTCAATACTGAATAAAATTTAAAATAGTTGTTACTCAAAAACAAATTATAGAAATTATTACTTACCTACAACTTACCAATGATAATTATTGAGCTCTAAAAAGAACTGTTCGAATTTAAAGGTATAAATATCAATAATTCAAAGCAAATAATTTTTACAAGACCAACGATAACAACTGTCAATAATACAATTAATGACTATTTATTTATCTACGTCTATGTACACAGCTCAAGCGGCAGAGTTACCACTATACTTTGATATAATTGTAGGCATACCAATTTAATTGGCATACAAACATTAACAGACATATTATACTTATGTTTTGTATTTATCTGTCATTTCATACTTACTAAAACAGACGATGCGGCCAATTCTATCTCTTAGTAGGGACGAAAAATTACACATTATCAAGATGCAGCACCCACTATGTAGTAGTATTATATGTATACAGGGTGAGTCATTTCCGTGGGAAAGGGCGACTGTGACTTTATGAAAAAAGATATTTCGAAACGGTTTTCTTTCTAAGATAGTTTCTCATTAGTGGCACCTTTCAATTTATTTTATATTATACAGCGTGTCGCATAACTTGGTGGCTGACCATAGTTATAGTTTTGTGAATAGAGCAGCCTGTATATTATTACATTTCTGTATTCCCCGTATAATTCTTAGTCAAAAAGCTTTAAGATGGTATAGGTCTTTAATTTAAAGGTTTCGACCATTTTTCTGAAAAATTCATTGCTTTTATATAATTATATTTCTCAAAAATTACGTATTAGATAGACACCATTTTTAGGTAGTGTTTCTCATAGTAAAAGGTCCTAATACAAGCTTATTTAATTTTTCTGCAATTGCTAATTGCATTTACAGAAAGCTGGATTAAAATGACATGACACATTTTTGTTGCGCTGTATAATACAAAACATACCTTGCCTTCAAATACTTTCCGTATTAGAGTAGGCTGTTTTTGAAGTTTTTAAGTAATCAGTGTTGGTGTACATGCTAATTTTTTGAAATTTCAAGTTGTACACGCCTATTATTATTTACATGACATAAACAAACTATTAATATTATGCACTGTCACCAACCATTAAAAAAAAGCATGGTCGTCTCTAACGCGGAAAGTATTTGAAGGCACGGTACTTAAAAAGTGCTCCTAATGAGTGGAAGAAAACCGCTTCCAAATATATTTTTTCATAAAGGCACATTCCCTTTTCCCCAGGTGATTCAATCTTTATATGGTTTGTAGAGACAAAATATAAAATATTAGCATAGCAATTCAATGAAAAATCTAATATAAAAACGCATTGTTTGGAACAGCTAGACTAAAATATTTGTGAGTTCATTATATTTTGTTTGTATTTGGTCGCTGTAAAAAACTTGAAATAGTACGTATATGTTGTAAAAAAAATCAAGGTTTGTACGAATAAAGCCGGCGTGATCGAAACCAAATAGCAAATGACATTATGTACCGGCATTTCGGAAATTTATGTTGTCCCTGTAAATTGGAATTGCTAAAACACTCAATAATTTGTAACTAATGTTATTCCTGAACATCTAAATTACTGTTTTCTTGGTTTTCGTTTCAATTAACGGGTATTGTGTAGATGTTTTAGATGTGATTATTAGTTGTTTCTAAGAGTTAATTTGTTTTGTGTTTGTTTATAAGTTAATTGAGCTCTTTTGTGATGTTTTTGGGATAAACTTTTAACTGCACAGTATTTTTTTGTTTGCTTTTTAAGTTTCAACTATGTTTTGTAGATTATTTGAGAGATTGCCTGTGAGTTTAAATAAGCAATTAAAAAATAACCCACTCTGTTGTGGTTTCACTTAACTCATTTGTAATGACTAGGCTTCGGATAGTTATGCACTAAACTTAAAAATGTGCATTCAAATATGTACCAAAAACTTTCAGAATATGCAATACTTGCAATACAATTATCCTAAGTCTAAGGATAATTGTATTGCAAGTATTGCATATTCTGAAAGTTTTTGGTGCATATTTGTATGCACATTTTTAAGTTTTTTAGTGCATAACTATCCGAAGCCTAGTAATGACTAATGGTAATATAAGTTTGAATTGCTTTTTACGTAATTTGATTGATTCGGCGTTCTATTTTAACAAAAAACTGGAAATTTATAAAATATCACGCTCTATAAGTTTGACTGATGCACTAAATATGGCCGAATCCCCATCATAAATATCTTTGTCAAATTTTATTGTTACCCTTTAAATTTGTACCACACGCTCGGGCTTAATGACAAACACGAATGTCTTAAGGAGGCTTACGCAGAGGTGCCTTATGCGCCAATGTAAATTCCGTCGATGTAAGGTGTTCCTTAAAATAAAACAAACAGCAGACATTTTTGTTTTTCGTATTATGTTTTTGCATTAAATTGAATACAAAGAATTAATTAAGGCTTCGTTGTGAGTATTTTCTTATAATTCAAATTATTTACTCTCAAAGTTGGCAAAATTTACAACATCATAACACAGTTTTAGAAACTTTATTTTGAAAACTAATTCCAGTCGAGCATGCATTGAGCATTTGTTTATTTGTGTTTTAAATTTCGTTTTGATATTTCGTAAATAAAAGCGGTACTATTGTTTTAACGAAACCTTGTCCAGAATTTACATTAGCGCATATGGCGCCACCCCCTTACGTCCTACCTCACGGCAGTTAGTCGGCACCTCTGCGTAAGCCCCCTTAAGGGGCCCATATCTCTGCAAGTCCTTCGGTTATAGGGGCTTTTAGCGTGGCCTGTCTGAGTATATGATATTATGATCATGTGATAATAAGATTTAAGCAACAATTTTGAAGTGTTAGATGGCTTAACGTTACTGAAAAAGTGTCACACGACGCGAGATGCAAGTAAAAAAATTAATAGCAAAAAAAGACATAGAATTTGTATCTAGCCAATATTAACAATGTATAATATCCATCTTAATAAATGTCAGATATTTACATACGCGAATTAATTCGTATATGGATGAATACATGCACCAAGCTGGTATTGCAAACAACAACGTACAGAAACGTGTTTCAATGTTACAAGTCGTACATACGTCGAGTTGCATATCAAATGCCTATAAGCAAATCCTAGCCACATGTGTGACCCAAGCGCAACGACACAGGACAGTGTTAACTTTCAGCAGCAAGGCTAGTATAAATGAGCAACTGTAGATATGTGTGTATTCAGTAACTCGCCAAAGGGTGGTGTACATTATTGCAAAATGTAATAAGTACTTGATTAAAGCTCCTATGCTTTAAATCACCAAAACAAAGTATGTTAACGCTATTATAATTTTAATATCAAATATCGATGAAAACAATTCATTACCTATTCATTCGAAAACAAAGTAAATACAAACATATTAACACACAATTCGACAACATTTTGATGTCATTATTCGGTATACGGGGAAATAGATTTTGGTAATTGAAATGAATAAGGCCCCACATAAACAATACTAATACAAATATTTTTCCTGGTTTTCTCTACACCTCAAACCTTGGTAATAATGTATTTAAGTGTTGCCACAAAATGAAATATTGCCCAATTAAAAGTGTTTTTTTTTCTATTTTGGCATTTTCTATTTCACAGGATATGGGATGTCAGTGCGGGTGTTTGTCTCATATTATTAACAGGCCACGACAATTGGATACGGGGTGTTGTATTCCATCCGGGCGGAAAATTCCTCGTGTCCGCCAGTGACGATAAGACCCTGAGAGTTTGGGATCTTAGAAATAAGCGCTGTATGAAAACGCTCGAAGCTCATAAACATTTCTGTACGTCGTTAGGTAAGTTGTCGATTATTTTTCTTCTTTTCTTTAGACATAACCTCAACAAACGTTAGATTTTGCTCCGTAACTCCGCAACAAAATCACAATTTTAGTGAATGATGAAATTATATTTTGCTAATGTAGGATAAGTGTGCATATAGTGATTTTGCTGCTAGGGAATGATCATCAATATAGAAAGAGTGCTCATTTTCAGCATTTACTGATATAACATTAGCTACTGCTTGCTCATTAGTTTGTTTATTTCCTTAATTTTCGTTTCGTTGCAGTTTTATCATTTGGATTCATTTAATGTTTTTCTCTTGTATTTTTTTTGCATTAAAATAGTGTTTTAAAACCTACTTGTCCATTATTTTCTCAGAAATAATAGTAATTGTATTACTTCCGCTGTAAAACAAAATTTAAAAAGATAACTCCGTAGCAAACCTTATACCTACAAAATCAAAATAAGCGTTTTAATGAAGCCAATAATTGATATCATAAAAGTTAATAATAAATGACAAATCTGAAAATGCTGTCAAATACTCCGAGCAACTTTGCTAATTTAATTAAACCTGTATCTTCAATACTAAGAAAGTTACCCAGATAAGGATATTCAAAATGGGCACCCCTGTATAACAATTTTTTTCCTTCTAGATATAATGAGAATAAATATGCAAATATATAAAAGCAGTTACAAAATATAAATTTTATTGCCTCGGGAAGTAGATATTTTAGGGATATCCATACTAGTTTTTTGTTGTCATTTCTGTTGAGTAAATTAGCACAAAATACAAATCGGAAGAAAAACTATATATTAATTGATAATGAATAAACAAAGGAAGGAATGATGTATATGTTTGTATTGGGTCTAATTTTTGTCATTATGCTCATGTCATTTCATGTAAGAAATTGATAACTTCAGGCTTCAGTCAATATAGACATATTTAAACATCAACAAATGCGGGACCTATGTCTAATTATTTCACAGTGATATCAGACAATTTACGGTTGGCAATAAAAAATTAGTACCAATACAATACGAAACTTGGATGAATAATTTTAGGGATTTTATTTTATTAAAAGAACTCTTGATTTTTTAATGAATTTATTTAATATTTACATGCTTTTTATGTACATCTAATTTATTTTATTTTGATTAAGTTTGTCATCTGTATCGTATGTGTATTGCATTCAATTTGTTTATTTCTTTAATGATATTATTGTTATGTGTCTTCAATAAATTTTGCATTAATGCTTTTTTTAGTAGGTACTTAATTATTTTTGATGTATGCTATATTGTTGTAATTACAGAATAAATTATTATTAGTAAACAATTACGGAGCAACCTAATGATATCTACCGTCTGTTCACATAACTTGTTTCAAACATTTAATTTTTCTTCTAGATTTTCATAAATCACATCCGTATGTTATATCCGGCAGTGTTGATCAGACTATTAAGGTATGGGAATGTCGTTAAAGAATTCGATAAACAAGAACAAAGAAAAAGACCGATTTTAAAGAAATCCACTTCGAAAAATGTGTCACGAGATGTAACTTTTCTTTGTCTTCAATTTATTATTTAAAAGCAAAAAAGAAATACATAAACAAAAACAAAAATTAGAGAGAAAAACAGCATAACAGAAAAAAGGACTGTGGTGTGCATAGGTCTTATTTTTTTTTTTATATATATAATTTTAAGTCAGTGTAAATCATAAATCTCAGACTTTCTATTGGGCACATATTATTTATTATCAACGTGTAACAATCATGTTAAAAAAAAGAAGAAGAGGAAGTGTATGTGAACCCTTTCATCCATATTTGTATGCTGTAAACCGTTACTCATATGTAAATAAGATAAGCTTAAGAATGGAAAATTTTAAACAGATATGTGCTCAATTAAAAAAAAAGAAAAACGTTTTATTTTCCTTATTCTCGGTGTGATCAATTGATAATCTTTTTTTTTTTTTTAAGAAAAACAATAATACAACATGAAGTAGTAGTTTAACTTATTTAAGTATCATAATTTATATAAATATATATAGATATGGAAATTATAGAGATGTTTATTTTTGTTTTTTTTTTGTTTAGGACTAATTCTTAATGTGATTTTACTCAAAATAAATCATTGACTAATATTGCATAATACAGTATGGGACAATCATATTGGATTGAGGAATATAGTCGTTTTACATAGAGAAAACGTGAATTTGGATGACCTCACTTCTAAATTTGATGTATAACAATCTATATTCGATTGTCTTACATTGTATATATGACAAATCGGCAGACTTCTTGAATTTTGGGGAAATAAATAACATGAAGAATTAAGTCTTCGCTTATAACAGTGATTTTTTTTAAAACCTATATCTAATCTAGCTAGGGATAAATAAATACTAATTTCTAGGATAATTAATAATAAACATAAATTACAGCAACATATAAAACGTGAGTTGATAGATTTGGGCTTGCGGTTTATTTATTTATTGTTCCCCCCCTTGTTGTCATCGAAGAACCAGTGAGTGGTAGATATGATAAAATATAAGTAAATAAAATGTAATATTAAAATAGAATCGAAGAATTCCAGTAATTTTAAATCTTATTTATTTTTAATACTTTTTAACACAATTTGATATGTAGAGTAACTACTGAACTTTTCTCGTTCCTGTTTATAGCCCAAATATACCTTCTCTCTTTCTCTTTTTAACTTTTAAAATTTGCTCCCATCAACTTAAGTAATCCCCTAGAGATATATATATACCTTCTGTCTATCTCATTTACTATTAAAATAAGATAAATCCTGTGTAGCCAGTCAGCTATTGTTGTGTACCACTAGTTTTACAATTTAGAAAGCTTGGATAACTCAATAAAATATTTAAGGAAAATTAAAAAAAAAAGGAAATACGGGTTTGTAAGTATTGTCAATCGTAGAAACAAGTTTTCACTTTGTGTTTTACTTTCCATATCTGATAAATTAGTGTGTTTATGTTCAAGTTTTGTTCATTTAGTTAAATAAACGATGTAAATTTGCATGTGTTATCTTTTTATTTATATGTACTATGCACTAGCATAGTACATATTGTAATCCAAATTATTACATACTGTGAATTTGTTTAAAAATAATTTTTTGCGATCTTTATCTACTAATTATTTTCTAGAAAACGTCAAATCACTCATGTCAAAATGGTCACCATAATTGTACAATAATCGGCAAGTACAATTCTAGCGCAGCATCATTTTGACTTGATTTTTTAAAATTATATTTGTTACTTTTTAAGTCTTTTAATAGCAACTTTTCTTTGGATTTTTGAGTCAGACTCATAGAAATAATAAAAGTATTAAAAACAATAAATTAATTAATATTGTATTTACTTATATTAATAAATAACATTTTCAACTAAAAATCTATAGGTTTCGGTCTGCTTGAACTGTTAATGATCTCTTTCAAATTTTCAGGTTGCACTGTCAAATGACCTCTTTTACTGTTCATATTTTAGGCCAGACCATATAGGGCACTTTAGTATTTTAACATATAACTACTTAATTGACATTTTATTCTTAAAGTGAAGATTATTATAAAGTAGGGGTTCGTCGATGAATGATACTAATATGTTTTAACTACATATATGATAAAATATTAGTGACTGTGAAGAGGATCAGGTCACAATTTTAATATGAAAAAATGACAAGAGATCAGTGAGTTTATAATAGAAATAATGAAAAAAAAACTTTTCCTAAATATACTGTATTGTATATTCAGTAAAAGCTTTAAGAATTAACGCATATTTAGAAATGTTTAAAAGTAAATATAATTTTCTTTAATTTATATGATTTTGTTGGCAAGTAAATTGTTTTTTTTTTATTTTACCTGATCGGATTAATCATTTGGGGTTCGTTGTCTTTCACAATTTTGATGAAAGTCTTTTTTGAATTATTCTTTCATTGTATTTGACACTTTACTGAAGATGTTCAGCAATTGGAGCTTCTTACAAGATTTCTTTATTTTCTTCTTATGTATTTTAATAATAGAGTACCAGCTGCTTCTGTGTATTGCCTAGCTTCTCCTAATGCCCCCCCCCCTAATTTACAATATTATGTTTATGTTGGCAATACTTACAAATATTATTGAATAACGAAACATTATATGAAAAAAAACCAGTGAACATAACCGTATTTCTTATATTATGTGTATTATTATGTCGAAAAAATTAGATTTAAAATTTTTATTAATTCATATTATTAATAAATTTTATTGTTTTTCTTTTTCTGTTTTGAAATTTCACGTACCTCCCCACCCTCTCCCCTATAACCCCAATCCTTGATTTGAATTTTTAATTTCTGCAATACTCGTTAAAATTGTGTATCATATTATTTTTAAGCATAATAATTTTAATTGTATTTTTGTTTCTTCCCCTCCGGAAGGACACAGAAAACGTTAAAAAGGAAATGAAAATGCAAATTCTAGTTTATTTTTGTTACTGTATAGATGATTTAATTTTAATTTTCTTCCTGTTTTCTTTTGTTATTTTTATTTAATAAAATTTGTAAAAAACAAATATTATTTGTCTTTCTTACAAGTTGATTTATTATCGACAGTCTCAGTATGTTTTTATTACTGATTTCACGTATCTAAAAGAAAATATATTTATACATATATATCTGTTGCCGCGATTGTAAATTGTACCGCTTTATAGTTATTATAAATATACATATGATGATAAATAAAACAAAAATAAAATATATATGTATATGGCTATATTTTTTTGCTTTTATACATTAATTATAATTTGCACGAAATATTTCTTGCATCGTTATAGTGAATGTAATTTATACATATATAATATTTAATCTAACTAGTATCAACTTGTTATTATTTTCTTTCTGTATATAATTCAGAATATATTATCTCCCAGTATGGTGTTTTTTTTATAATACAATCATCACATCATGTGCAATTTAATATTTTCAAAACCGTTTTTGAACAGCAATTATAATAATTGAGTGGATTTCAAAGATGAATAATATTGGCCGCCATAAGTCCTCCGGTAAATTCGTTGGTATACATTAGTGACATTTTTAGCAAAATTTTGCAACATAGAATTCATTTTGAAGTTTTTGTCATAAAACGTGACATTTTTTTGAAAATGCTGTAAATACTAGATTACTGCTCCTTGTTTGAGTTAATTATAGCTGGGACTGTTCTGAATTAAGGGAGTACTGTATGGGAAAGTGTTGGTTGTGGAACCTAATACTTTGCAGACAGAACCTCTAAACATTATTTAATTATATAAAAAATTAAAATTAGACCCATAATGAGCACTGTAATATAGGTAAAGGTTTGTATGATGTTCGTCTGGTGCGACCTTGAGGATCTTGCAGCAAAAGAAGGTAATACGAGCTTTAGCCAGGGCTAGAAACAGACAGTTGTTGAGACATTTTTAAACATCAGATATTAACCTTACCCTCGATAAACATTGTCTGTTGTCTTCTTTGCGTCCGTAAATCCCAAAACCAGAGGCACTGTGATATCCATTGTTACCCTATAACATAATACTAACGACACAGAAGCTAGAGAGGGCCAAAACAGGTAAGAATTACCATTGCATCAAGTTCTAAAGCAACCTTCTGTAGTCAATAAAAGAAGATTTGACGAGCAGAAGCAGTGGCGGCTACTGCAGGGAGGGCAACGGGGCACTGCCCCTCTATGACAAATTTCTTTTAACAGATAAATTAATTATAAATACCTAATTTGTATGTAATTTTTCTGATTTGTTTGATGACAAATAATATGTTTACGGAAGTAACAGTCCGTCTTTTCAGCGCGTTTAAAAATTGCAGTCTGACGTAGGCTCCGGGGCATCTCGCGCGACTGCCCCGTGAGGCCCCGTCTGTATTGGAAATCGAGCGATGAAACTGGCGCGGGTAGCGCGCAGATATACGTCAGCGGTGGGGCACTTCTCTATGGTGCCGCGTGGCTGTCCAGTATGTAATATAGAGATGGTCTTAACGGTGATTTTTCATTCTCTGTTCTAAAGCAAACGGTGATTTTAAAAGCTCTTTTAATCACAGCGAAAGCAGGAGCCGTTTATTTTCATCGTTTATTTTCGCCGTTCGCTTTATTTGAAACAGCTCTTTCAATCACCGCTCTCCGAACTGTTTACTATTAAACGGCGAAAATAAACGGCTCCTGCTTTCGCTGTTCGCTTTACTTGGAGCCAGTGTTGCCAGAGCTAGGGAAATTTCCCTAGACCTAGGGAATTTAGGTGGGTGCTAGGGAAAAAGGGAATTTTTACGAAATAAGGCTAAATCTAGGGAATTATGCTATGTCACAATATTTCCAGTATATATGTTGGGGATTCCCTTAACGTAGAAACTTTAAATATTGTGAATCATGTAAGGAAACCTCGATATACAAAGATCCCAAAAATTTCGCATAGTAGTTGTTAATTGCAACTCAATAGCGAGTGGTTTTTATTTTGAAAAGCACCATTCCAAATTTATACGTTCATCTTATACCTACAAACCCATCTAATTAATACCGAATTATGATGTGGTTACTTTTATTAACTAATCAATAGATTTTTATGACCCGTAATAATGACACACATACTCATATTTTATGTGTTAAAACTTGAACAAGAAGTAACTTAGGAAAATTAAATAATTAAGATTGGAATTCCTATTTCTAGAAGTGTATGTATATTATTGTTTATGAAGCACGACTATTCTACAAATTTAGTATGCCAATTTTCAAGAAATAAATAAACGTATTGTTATATTAAATATATAAAGCAAAAGAAAATACCCTTTGTGAACTACATTTTTAAAGTAACATGGGAATTACAATATATACAAAAGAGGATTTTATAGTAATAAAAACTATAAATTATGGGTAATATAGGAATCACTTCAGAGTAATAAATTCCTATATGTACATATTTACATATATTTGTAAATATTATTTTATGGTACGGGGCGGGGCTATTTATGAATTTATAGATAATGTATATTGTTCTAATAAAAATACAATAGACAAAATAATATGTCTTTATTACGTTCTAGAAGTATATGTTAGCACTTTAAAGTAACACGTGCGAATTCTATACACAAAAGAGGATTATTGATAGTAATAATATAAAACCTGGAATTATTGAATATTTTTTATTTATGAGTATGACATAAAAGATAACCAACTGATGTCAATAAAACTAAAATAGGTATATTATGTACTTACCCCCAAATTTTACCCAATATTTTTATATATTCAATCCAAGAATTTTATTTGAATTTTTAATTAGCGGTCAGTATCAAAAATACATTGACTAGTTTCAGTTCAGCCTCAAAGAACAGTTTTAGTATTTTAAAGAATACACTTATTACTATCTCTTAAATAAAGTTTCTTTCTAAAGCAGTGAATCAAAAGTGCGTTTCCATTCAAAAAGGTGAATATTTCAGATTTTGCTTTTATTCTAACAATTAATTAAAATATATTTGTAATTATTTTTATGCAGTAAGTAAAGGATCAAAATGTCATCAGAGGCCGGGCCATCTTCTGTGAAGGATATATCTGAATTTTCATCAGCCTCTTCGTCCGAGGAGGCACAGAATATATCGAAGAAAAGAAAAAGAAAATCCTATGCACAGAAATACAATATTCGGTGGGAGCAGAACCCGCAGTTTAAAAACTGGTTGCGAAGCAGCGAAAAAGGACAAAATTATGCATACTGTAAGGCATGTAAAAAGCATTTTATATGTGGCAAATCAGAAATATTGAAACACGCGCACGGAAAAGCACATACAAAATTAGTAACTTCTGTAACTAAACAACAGTCTTTGACTGATATATCTTCTTTTTTACAAACAGTCGATCTTCAAAAGAAAATTAAAACCGCTGAAGTAAGATTCGCCGCTTTTGCAGCCGAGCATAATATTGCGTTCAATGCATTAGTCATTAGATCATTTATCGGAAATTATAAGAACCACATTTACCGACTCTGAGATCGCAAAAAATTACAGTAATAACCGCACAAAAGCAACTGCAATTGTTAATAATGTTATCGGTTCTTATAGTTTTGATAAAACTATAGATTTATTAATTTGTAATAAATTTTCACTGATTGTCGATGAATCTACCGATAAAGGATCCATTAAACATTTAGCGCGAGTGTTTGATGGCACTAGCATCAAAGACTTATCTTTCGGTTTGTTGAAAGCGCCTAGTGGTACAGCAGAATCTTTATATAATAGCATTACGGAATATTTTGTTAAAAATAATATTAACTATAAAGAGAATTTGATAGGCTTTGCTGCCGATAACGCAAGTGCAATGATGGGCAAACACAATTCACTATCTACTAAGTTAAAAGCAGATATCCCAGATTTATTTATATTTGCCACTGTTTTAATCTTTGCGCTAATTATGCTTGTGAAAAGCTGCCTTCTTCTCTTGAGGAACTAGTCAGAGATATATACAGCTATTTGCAATACAGTTACAAAAGACAGAGTGAATTCAAAGAATTTCAAGAGTTTTTAGCTTTAAAACCCCATAAAATACAACAACTCTCTCAGACTAGGTGGTTATCTTTATTATCAGTTGTTAGACGATTTTTAGAGCAATACGATGCTTTAAAATTGTATTTCACAAATGCACAATTAAGTGATAAAGATATAACAGCGAAAAATATTTTCAATAGTCTCAACAATCCCACTATAAAATTATATTTTCATTTTCTAGAATATATTTTACCTATTTTCACAAATTTAAACACAGAGATGCAGTCTGAGGGCGTTAAAATTCACATATTATATAGAAATGTAGAAACTGCATTAAAATCTTTACTAGATTGTTACTTAAAAAGGACTTATCTCGATAGAACGCCAACTGAAAACGTAGAATATAAAAATCCTTTGTTATGGGTAAAATAGCTAATAATACCCATGGGCTAAATATAAATGAACTAGCGAACTTTCGACGGCGATGTTTAGATTTTTTAATAGAAGGGTACCATCAAATATATCAGAGGTTCGACCAAAAGAATAGATCAATTATTATTTTAAAGCAAATCGAAATGATTTCACCCATCGATGTAATATCAAAAAAATATGAATCAATAGCACCTATGACCATTAATTTCCCGAATTTAGTTGGCAATGATTTAAATGAGATAGACAGGGAATGGCGAATGTTACG
The DNA here is from genome assembly GCA_963170755.1 of Amphimallon solstitiale. Taxonomy (NCBI): domain Eukaryota; kingdom Metazoa; phylum Arthropoda; class Insecta; order Coleoptera; family Scarabaeidae; genus Amphimallon; species Amphimallon solstitiale. The sequence goes on along the minus strand of OY720683.1, from coordinate 46,910,237 downwards.
AAATACAGATTTGTCTCAATTTGGAGACTTGAATGTTGAACAATTCTGGAAAAAAATTGCCAGTCTTAAATCCGGCGACGACATGCTTACGTATCCAAAGCTGTGTACATTTATATTTAATATATTTAGTTTGCCACACTCTAGTGCGACTGCAGAGCGTGTATTTTCGCAAATTAACTTAAATAAAACCAAAACCCGTAACCGGTTATCCACCGAAACGTTGTGTGGCATTTTACATTGCAAAACATTAATGAAGGGCAACAGTTGTTTTAATTTAAAACTCAACAATGATTTATTTAAAAAATTTGATATATTGTATGATAGTATTTAGATAGAATTTATTTTAAAAAATTGTTTGTCTTTGTTATATGTATATTTAATATTATGTTACCTAGATTAGTTATTGTTATATTAAAATATATAAATATATATTTTGTTTTTATGATTTGTGTAATCGTTTTTTTTTAAATTTTTTTGTATTATATAACCTGCAATCTCCAATCCGCTTTTAAGTACGTCTTGAAAATTGTTTAAAAATTCTAGGGAAATCTAGGGAAATTTTCTGCAAATGTCTAGGGAATTAAAAAAAATTCCCCTGGCAACACTGCATTGCACTGCTATTTCCTACACGATCGACACACATCCCTGCTTAAAAGTAGCTATTCTTGAAGTTAGGAGAACAAGGGATGGGAATGTGATCTATTACTTCTCTCAATAGAACGTTCACTTCTCTTAAGTTCGAGAATCGGGCCCCTGTCCGGTAACTCGTCGAGTTTGAGCCGATAACCTTGAACAAAAGATATCTACTCTGACGTCACTAACACGCTTTTCAGAAACCCATGCATTGCTAACAGTCAGGGGCGCGATTCTCGAACTTAAGAGAAGTGAACGTTCTATTGAGAGAAGTGATAGATCACACTCCCATCCCTGGTTCTCCTAACTTCAAGAATAGCTGTTTTTAGGTAGGGATGTGTGTCGATCGTGTAGGAAATAGCAGTGCAATGTTGCCAGGTTGCAAATGAATGCGGATTAGGACAATTGTTGTATAGAACAGTGTATATTAGGTAATATCGTTCATCCGGAAGAAGAGAGTTACATCTCAAAAAAAGTCTTTTTCGTTATTTTTGCTGCAAACATCTACAAATCACGTCAGTTTTTATGGGAAGGAAAGTTACATCTGAGTTTACACCTAGGCACCGCTAGATGGCAGATGTAACTGTTCGTTGTTTAACAAGTAGGCGAGAAGCAGTGCTGCCAATTGCGGGTATTTTACCCGAAATGCGGGTATTTTAATCAGACTGTCGGGTAAAATTTTGAAGCGGGTAAAATCGGGTATTTTCACATAAAATAATTTCCTTTTCTTAATTCAATTTGTTCAACCTCAGATATTTATAGGTTTGTTTGTAGATAGGATTTGTGATAGCACAGACAATAAGTATTGTCTGTGGTGATAGTTATTCGACAGTCTCCGACTTTTCTAAAGAGCATGCGCCAGTCAAAATTTAATTACGAACTAGGTTGAGATTTTAATAGTACGAACGCGTTGCTTACTAGTATTCACTAGGTTTATATTTAAATATGTGCATAAAATATTTTTAATCTGTGGTAATTTTAATTTAATAACAATCCAAATATGGAGTGTTTAGTTGCAAATCATTACTTAATATAACGCCCGGTTTCATAATACATGCGCCAAAGTCCCTTTAACCAAAGTCTACTTTGAGTTAAAGCTGACTTCAAGGTGGACTTAAAGTAAATGCGTTTCATAATGGTATTGGGATGTCACTTTAGCTAAAGTTAATTTCCATCTAATGTTTCTGTGTTGGTTGCAATGTATTATAGTTTCTTTTTCAATTTTACGAGTTTATATTGGCTTTCCTGGTAGTTTTACGCGCGTTTTATGTTTGGCAATTTTGTGGTATAGTTAAATATATTGTAAAATATTGTTCAAAATGTGTGACCAGAGTGTAAAGGGAAAGAAAAAGAATAGAGGAGCTAATTTTACAAAGGAGGAAGAATTGTTGCTCGTGCTAGAAGTAGAAAAAGAAAAAGTGTACATAGAGTGCAAGACAACAAATAAAATTTCAAGTGCCGAAAAGGTTTGAAAAATAATTAAGAGACTGTAGTTATTATATTTTGTAAAATGTCATTTGCTTTGTAGGAAAAAGCATGGGAGAGGATTACTGCAAACTATAATAGCAAAACTTTTCAATGCCGAAGCTTTGATCAGCTTAAGTCAAAGTATGACAATCTAAAAACATTGGCAAGGAAAGTTGTTGCTAGTAAACGTAATTATTGTAAAGGTACAGGTGGTGGTCCTTTCTTAGGGGATAATTTAGATCCAGTTATAGAGGCTATATTAAAGATCATAAATATTAAGACGGTGGTTGGAATAAATTATTCTTGTGACTCTGATGGGTTTTCTGTAACTAATAATAATACTAATAGAAACAATATACATAATTATATTTTTATTTTTAGAATGAATATGTGACCACATTAAATAGTTCACAGTTAGATGATACTTCTACTTCAAGTAGTTTTAACCACGAAGAATCCATTCCTGTAAGTATTAATGGAGATATATTGTTCAGTTTATAACTATTTGGTGAATCAACAGATAGTAGTGACAGTAGACGACACCTACAATGTGGTATCCATCAGTGAAACTGGTACATTGGATATAGATTCTGAAGTAAAGCTGTTCTCTATAAGTATGTCTGTATGCTAATACATTTTCTTACAGGGCACATCCCAAGGACCTGATACAGAGCTGGTGGGCAATACACAGGAAACTGTGATAAAAGGGGAACCAGTAGAATTAACCCCAAAAGCGACATCATTAAAAGTAAGCAGTAATATTTAGTGTGCATGAAATTGTAGCTATGTATGTTACAGAGGAAAGTAGACCCTGACTGGAGCAATTATGTGCCCCGGAAACTGAAAGAACCCGTATCTAAGAAACTGAGGGCTACAGTACCCAATCCTGTAAGTACATTGAAGACGGAGTACTATGCCTCAAAAATTGAATATTTAAAGGGTGAAACCGAGGCACAGAAGCAGAGGTTTGAAATGGCAGTGCGTGAGGAAGAGAGGAAGCAGGAAGAACATAATATAAAAATGAAAATATACGAATTAGAGTATAAAAAGCTACAAAAGGACTTTTTTAGAAATTAATTGGTTGGTAGTGCTTTTGAAGGGATTGCCTCTATTTCTAATTATAAATTTATTTTGCAGGTTGCACAGACCACTAAAGTGTAAAATCTTAAGTAAAAATAATTATTTATCTTAGTTATATACATATATGGAATACCTATTTAAGAGAGCAGTGAATTTGTGTTACATTTTTTGTCAGTTTTAAAAATTTGTTTTGTAAGATTACTATTAGGTGTACAAAAATAAAGCAATAAAAATATAAAAATTTACATTTATTAAATAAATATAAGTACTAGAAAGCAGAAATAAAAATTATATGTACATGTTATAAGTTATTAAAATGTTCATTTATTAATAAACGCCTCATTCCTAACCCTCCATTATCATTATTAGCAACTGCTTCTACATTATCTGCTTCATGCACATTTAAATCGGCCTCCCATTCATTGGGTATTTCCTCGTGCATCTCAATTGCGATATTATGCAGTATGGCTGTTGCCACAATTACATCCATTGCTGATTGTAACTGTAATCGTATTCCCAAACTTAAAATAGGGAACCTCCGTTTCCACACACCATATTGCCGTTCCACAACATTACGGGATCTCACTAAAGCTTCATTATATAAATTTTCTGCTGGTGTGTTTGTATGAAGTAGTGGTGTCATAAGGTAGGGTTCGAGTCTATAACCACTATCCCCTAATAATAAATTTCGACCATATCTCCCAGCAGTAAAATCTCTCTTAATATTAGAGTTATTAAAGACTGTTTGATCGTGACAAGAGCCCGGCCATCTGACAATGATGTTTCTAATTTTTAAGTCAGAATCAGATACAGTTTGCACATTCAATGCAAAATAACCTTTTCGGCACCTAAAAATTTCTGCATCCTCACCTCCTGGAGACTGGATTCTTATCAAGGTACAATCAATAGCACCAATCACTCGAGGAAATCTTGCAATATGGTAAAAGTTTTCAGTAATTCTACCCATTTCAACATTGTTACGAGGCATATAGATATAATCTGGCATTAATGAACATATGGCAGTGGTTACCCGTTTAATTATCCTACAAGATGAGGCCTTGGATACTCCTACAAAATCTCCAACTGCAATAAGCATACTGCCAGTGGCATAAAACCGTAATGTCAACAATAACTGTGTCAGTGGTTGTATGCAGCCTCCACTAAAATATACCATTTATTAATAGTGATACAATAATTTCATGATAATACCTACCGATTTGTAGGAAGTGAAATTAAATGTTCGATTCTTTCTAATAGAGAAACGACTGTATCTTTTGTTAATCTGAATCTATCAAAAAATTCGTTTGCATTAAATTTATTTAAACAGTTCTCCCTATTTCTATAAATTTTGCGTCGTCTTACGACTAGATTACCCTCATCGTCTGATGAGGAACTGGAACTTGTTTGTAATATAAATTGGTTCATTTTATTATATAGAATTCGAATAAATCTGATTCGAAATTTAACAACACAAGTAAATTGTGAGGTTATACTGTATTTGTAGTTAAAGTAAATATTAAAGTTGGTTAAAGCCAGAAAATCCTGACTTTGGCTTAAAGTGACTTTGTCGTTCACTTTAAAGTTAAAGTGAAATTATGAAACCGAAATTGAGATCTAAAGTCAACTTTGAAATTTAAAGTTACTTTAACTTGATTATGAAACCGGCCCTAAGTATCATAATATCTGTTTTACCAGCAATAGCATTAAAACTGAGAGGCAATCTGTTGAAGATGAATGTACATTATGGACCTATGATAATACAAAATTATTAATATTTATAGAAATTATGTCTGTTTTTATACACTTCATTGTAAATAATCGTTTCTGTTTTTAAAGATGATCTTTTATAGAATATTTTTGTTTGTATATTTCCAATATATATTTACCTTTTATATACAGTTATGAATGTTATGATTATATCTTATATACAAATGTGAATATACTAGAAGGTTATGTATTTCCACTATGTACAACAATAAGTAAAGGAATCGTGATCGATAACACCTCCACGCAACTGACCCTACCAACCAAATGTGTATTACTCCGAACAGTAAACTAGTAGTTGGAAGTTGGAAACGAATCGAATATGTGATTCTACTCTCCGAGCATCGATCATAAAGTACGCATGCGTTGTACAATTTTTGATAGTTACCAATTACTCTGCGAACAAACATAAATATTTTTATTGTCTACCAAATCTAAACGCTACTGTAGAACGGGATTCCTTGTTGTGTGAGTAATTCCCCCGTATTCCCCACGCTGAATCGTATTAGCGAATTCATTCATTGGGATTATAAAGTGAAGTATCTATCCCTGCCTGTTGTGTTTTGTTAATAAAAGTGAGTATCATTGTTTATTTGTTTCATTTACTAAAAATAGTACTATATTTGGTATACATACTCAACGTTGCACTTTTTAGACGGTGTATCGGTTATTGGTTGTGAGATTACTTACGATAATTCTCAATAGCCGTAAAAATGGATCGGTGGTTGACACGAGAATGTGCTAAAGAGAAAAATGCGGTTGAAATGGGGGAATCTTCAAAGAATAATGGGGCTGGAGAAGGTAGAAGTCGAGTTGAAGAAGAAGATCTAGTTGAACATCTCAACCTCATCCCAGAAAAGAATCAAAGCCCACACGAGCGAGAATCAAGCAAAAAGCGGAAGCGGTCGAGCACGCTCCTGGGTCAACGACGAAGAATTTAGCAGCTGGTTAAGTAAATCAGTAAACGTAAAAAATGGACATGAATTTGCTTTTTGTAAAGTGTGCAATTGTGACATCACTGCCCACAAAAGTGACATACGGCGTCATAGCTCTTCTGAAAAGCATATTTACAATTTTAAACAAGTGAATTCAAACCGAAAAGTTATTGATATGATGCCCACTTCAGATGTTCTAGTCCGAAGGGCAGAATTGAAGTTGTGCGGACTGCTCGCTTCTAATAATCTACCGTTTGTGCTTATGGATACTCTAACACCGCTGTGTGCAAACATTTTTCCGGATTCTAAAATTGCTGCGAAAATGACTGTTAAAAGAACAAAAGCTACTTGTCTTGTTAAGGAAAGTTTAGGAAGTACATTTCGGAAAAATCTGTTTGAAACATTGAAAGAACCTGGATGTTTTTTTTCCTTAGTCATGGACGAGACAACGGACGTGAGTGCAATAAAACAATGTGCAATAGCTGTTATATACTATTCAAAAACAAATGATGTCAAAGTAACTTTCTTTGATATGGTTAAAACTGCATCTGGAAAAGCTAATGATTTGTTCAACTCTTTGAAAACCAGTATTTTGGAAAAAAATATTCCGCTGGCTAATCTTGTAGGCTTTTCATCTGATACCACAAATGTGATGGTGGGAGAACATAATTCAGTATTTGCAAATTTAAAATCCGATTTGCCTAACATTTTATGCGTAAAATGTTCCTGTCACATGGTACATTTATCTGCGTCAAAGGCATGTCTCAAATTACCCAGATCAGTTGAAGACTTGCTTCGTAATATTGGTTCTCATTTCAGTCGCAGTTTTTCAAGACAAGAAAAGTTCAAAGAGTTTCAGTATTTTTTCCAAACTGAAATACACAAAATATTATTACCTACTAACACTCGGTGGCTTTCTCTACTGAGTTGTGTTAACAGAGTATTAGAGCAATACGAACCTTTGAGAGGATATTTTAGAGAAGTAGTTTTTGAAGACCCCTCAAAAAGTACGACTGAAATGCTCAATACATTGGACAATAAATTCACGAAAATTTATTTAGAATTTATGTCATATACATTGGGACTTTTAACAGATTTTAATCTTATATTTCAATCAGAATCGCCGCTTATTCATAAATTGAAACCTGAAACAGAAAGATTGTTGATGCATTTATGCAGCAATTTTATACATTTGAGTGACTTGAAAGGGAAAAATGTTTTTGCTATTGACCACACAAATATTCGCTTGTTTGTGCCACTTTGCAAAGTTTATGTAGGTATATCTGCCACTGAATCTTTGGAAATGTTAAGAAATTGTGCATCCCAAACTGAAATTGACCAATTTCTCAAAAGTTGTTTAAATTTTTATGTAGAGCTTGTCTCTGACATTAAAACACGATTTGATTTTTCTGATCCAATTTTTAACACTTTAAGCATTCTCGAACCAAAAATGGCCCAATCCTATGAATTAAAATCTCTGCAAAAAATTGTACAAAGATTTCCAATAATTAAAGAATTTACAAATCTTCAAATTTTGGACAACGAATGGAAGCAGCATGCTCTTTTAAATCATATGGAGTATGGATTAGATTCTGAACTGAGTTGTGAAGTTTATTGGAAAATGGTATTTAAATTGAAAAATGTTGCAGATGTTCTTCTTTTCCCCAATTTGAAAGTAGTGTTTTCTTTACTTTTAATTCTGCCTTTTTCAAACGCTTGTGTTGAAAGAATTTTCAGTGATTTGAAAAATATCAAGACAGACCACAGAATTAAATACGTTAGACACCGCAACGCTAACGTCATTAATAGCGACAAAAAAAGGTATTAAAGATATGGGGGGTTGTGTAATATTTGAACCAAATCAGGAAATGATTAATGCCAAAATTTGGACAAAATAGTTATTAAGGTGCGAAGGGTCTGGTATTTATAATAATACAAGGTGAGCATTATGAACTATCCTGAGTTGGCCATACTGATTTTAATATAGGAACACAGTGTAATTGGCAAGCCTTTTTTTATTTATTTTTGTGATTAGGTTTATTATTTAAAAATTTCCTGTGATAAATGTTAATGAAATAGGGTTAGTTTTAAATTGAATTATATGAAATTTTTTTTTCGAAATATAGTATAGTCGAGTCGTTTTGGCAACCGACACGGCCAAGTACCGCGCGATCATTTAAATTCTAAATTAGAGCAGGCTGTGAAATTTAAATTAAGTTGGTATATAAGTACTAATTTACGTCAAAGTGACGTTTCAAAAAGTTAATTAATCAATAATTGACATTCTGGACAACCTAATAAAAAAAATCCCGCCTGCTATAATTTAGAATTTAAATGATCGCGTGGTATTATTATTTATGACAACCCCGAAATGGCCTTTGTAGGTTATATTACTTGACAGGTAAAGTTTTTCAACATCTCAAATTTGAGGTCATTTTAATTTAATGGCGCATGTCGGTTACGGGAGCGACTCAACAATAATTGCCCTTTATTTTTTACATTTTGATTTTGACATTTGACATGTAAATTTAGTATGGACAATTCACGGAAGTAAATATTTCCTAGTTTTTGATAATACTGGGACTTTTTTGTTGCCAACCCGGGTCAGTTCAAAATGCTCGCACGTAGTATATTCTGTGTTCTGTGTATTCTATTTTGTAGATTTTCTTAATATAAGTACAGAGTGGGCCACCGAAAACGAAACAGATTGAATATCTCGAAGGAGAAAACTTTTTTGAAGAAACGCAAAAACAGGTCGATTTTTGATCCAAGGGGGACACCCTTCCATCATATCTTCAACTGTGATACGTCATTCCCCTCCCCTCCATCACTCTAACCATTACAATTTAAATAGGGAAAGTACTAAATACGATACATCATTGAAAAGGTAATTGTACGGAGAATTCAGCAATGTGATTGTTGGTTGCGCTATTTTTGATTTTAGCGCCCTCTAGCGGGTAAAAAAACGGTTACGTATTTCACAATGTGACACATCATTTCAAAGCTAATTTTATTAGCAATTTAATGCACAATTGAAAAAAAATTAAATAATCGAAACACCTTGCAGAGCTCTAATATTAGAAACTACGAACTTATTAGTTTACAAAAGACACTGACAGTCTGTACTTGAGAATGATGACAATTAAATGTCAAAGATATTACGTATTTAGTTGCTAATAAAATTAGCTTTGAAATGATGTGTCACATTGTGGAATACGTAACCGTTTTTTTACCCGCTAGAGGGCGCTAAAATCAAAAATAGCGCAACCAACAATCACTTTGCTGAATTCTCCGTACAATTACCTTTTCAATGATGTATCGTATATACTACTTTCCCTATTTAAATTGTAATGGTTAGAGTGATGGAGGGGAGGGGAATGACGTATCACAGTTCAAGATATGATGGAAGGGTGTCCCCCTTGGATCAAAAATCGACCTGTTTTCCCGTTTTTTCAAGAAAGTTTTCTCCTTCGAGATATTCAATCTGTTTCGTTTTCGGTGGCCCACTCAGTATATTATATATATAAGGATTGTTGGTGAGTGTGCTGTTTTTGAGGTTTTAGTTATTGGGTTATTAAACAAAATATAATTTGACTATAAGGAATTCATAAGGGGGGAAATAAACTAAAAGTATCACAAGAACAAATTACAGTCAACAAATATTGCTTTAATTACAGACGCAGCCTATATAAAAAAAGGATTAGTCAATTGCTACCTAATTACAGGGATTATCGATGTTTTATATATAAAAACCTTTTAAAATGTTTGTGGTGAGTTTCAAAATTGTTTGTTTGTCTTAAAATAGTGTTAAGTTATTAATTGTTACAGATGAAATGTAAGTTGTATTTTTAAACAAATAATTTTATGAGAAAGACAATAAACAAATTGTCGAAACGTTAAATGTTTTCGTTTTTATTTACCGTTATATAAAATAAATACCAGCCTAGGGCGCTAACCCAAGAAATTATTATTAATAATTGGATTTATAATCAAATTAACACGGCTAAGAAACAGAAACTGAAGTTAACACTTTGGAACAATAATTATATATATATAAAGATCTTACATAGTTACATTCGAATTCTTTTAGACCACTTTTAATTTTGACGCTTGCTATTTGAAATGTCGGGTAAAAGCGGGTATTTTCATTCGCTTATGCGGGTAATGCAGACGTATGGCTCCGGCAGCACTGGCGAGAAGAGCGGTGCATTTCAGTATGACACCGACTTTACAGGGAAATGCTTCGTTTGTGCTCGGAAAAAGTGTGATATTTAGATTTGTAACCATATTTCGGTTAGGTTTTTAAGAACAACACAGTCACATTTTGTGTTATACCATTTTGATGTTATAAGTAAGTATTTATTATATATTTTTTATGAGAAAGAGAGCGACAAGTTCAAATGTAATCAACTAATTGTCTTCAATTTTTCGTCAAAACTGTTACATTTTTAAATATAACGGTCTTCCAGAGCAAAGATGTTTATTGGGTGTGTAACATTTCAACATACAACTGTATTCTAAATAAATATAGTATAATATTTCAATTTTATTCCCAAAATGCGCATGTGAATACCGAAAATCGCCGCGGTTGCAAAATTTGATCTCTAGTTGTTTTTAAGGTTAAGGTTATAGCTGCAAGACAAATTTTCGTTAGAAATTTTATACTTTATGAATAGCAATAATTATCAATTACTTTTTAGTTTACCACGATGAGCAATCGTACACAGCGTATATTTGACTTGCTTAATGCACAACCGCCTCAGTCTGACGCCGCCGATGCTGTAAATAACAAGTTCGAGGACAATTTGCTTTTTCAACATGATTCGAATCAGAAAACTGTTCAAGGTAAAATTCGGTTAAAAATCCTAAGCAATTGAGTCCGTATTAATACTGGGGATTTTTTTTAGGAAATTTCTCGGTAGATGAAATTGCTGTTGAAGGTAATGTTTTACAAAGCGGGAAAAAATTGGATACCCCAGAGAAAAATGGCGGTAATAATTGTGTCTTGATGCCTTTGACATTAAATAAAAGCATGGATGCAAAATCTCCTTTAGAAAAGTCATCGAAGGCAAACTCATCGTCATCAGCCTCTGAGTCAATAACTGAATCTGATTCTTCATCAGACTCTGAATCTGATTCATCTGAAAAATCTAGGAAAGAACCTTTTTCTGAAAACGACAGCATAAATGATCCAATTTATAATTCACCCTGTTCAAGTGACCACTCCGAGGAAGAAATAATTTTTCAGCTTCAAATTAAAGAAAGGAAAGTAAAAGACCCTTCTCAGGTTAAAAAAACAGGAAAGAAAAGAAGGAATCAACCTGAAACGTGGAAGAAAAATGTAGCAAAAAAGATGAGGAATAGTGGTCAGAGCTACACATCCACACATGTTACAAAAAACAAAGAGGGAACAGTACTAAAAAGTAAAGTAACCCGCGCACCACAATCACTTTTGCTTCCATGCAACCTAAAATGCAAATTAAGATGTTCGCAAAAGATAACAAATGACCAGAGAGAGAAAATCTTTAGTGAGTATTGGAATCTGAAAGATATTGAAAAGCAGCGGGAATTTATATCGTCAAGCCTGAGAACAGTTAACCCTAAATATAAATATACCAATTCAGAAAATCCCAGAAAACCAAATAATGCATATTTTTTCTTGATTGAAGCAAAAGAAGTTCGAGTCTGCAAATTTTTTTTTATGGCCACGCTAAGTATCAATCACAGAGTGATCAGTACAGTATTGAAAAAGCAATTGGTATGTAAGAGCGGAAAAGTTGTAGAGAAAGATAGAAGAGGCAGACATGGAAGGCACCACCGAGTGAATAACGATCTTAAACAGGGTGTTAGGATGCATATTAATAGCATACCTCGAGTTGACAGTCACTACTGTCGATCTCACTCAAGCAAGGAATATATTGACGGAAATAAGACCATCGCAGACTTATACCGGGATTATTGTAATTTGTGCAAAGAACAGAATTTGCCTTTTGTTAATTACCAGATGTACAGCAAAGTTTTCAATGAAGAATTTAATATAGCTTTTAATGTCCCCAAAAAAGATCAATGCGAACTCTGTGTTGAGTATAAAAATTCAAATGAACAACAAAAAAAAGACATCGAAGAGAAATATAACAAGCATATTAGAGAGAAAGATTTAAGTAGAATAAAAAAGGAACAAGATAAGAATGGTGATGATAATTCTAAAGTTATAGTGTTTGACTTGCAAGCAGTGCTGCCTTGCCCTATAGGAGATGCATCATCATTCTACTATGTGTCAAAGCTAAATGTCTTCAATTTCACTTTGTACGATTTAAAGAGCTCTGAAGGCACTTGCTTCCTATGGCATGAAGGTGAGGCACTCAGGGGTGCTAACGAAATTGGCACGTGCATTTTAAGATACCTGCAGATGTTAGACCAGCAAACAAAAGAAGAGTTTAATGTTAAATTTTATTCAGACAATTGTGCGGGACAAAACAAAAATAAATTTGTGATAGCTTTGTATATGCATGCAATGTTTACTCTAAAGTTAAACACTATAACTCATAACTTCTTTATAGTAGGGCACTCTCAAAATGAAGGCGATAGTATGCATGCCTTAATAGAAAAACAAATCAGACAATTTAAAAAAAGTAGTCCTATATATTTACCAGATCAATATGCTTGCATAATTAGAGGTGCGAAAAAAAAGGCGTGGCTTATCAAGTACAAGAGCTATGCCACAAAGATATTGTCGATTGTAAATCTCTGTCTACTGATCTATGCATTTCTATCCCTAAAAACGTAAAACTCTCTGATATAAGGGTTTTCATGTTAAAAAAAAGTCATCCTGGCATTCTGTTCTATAAAACCTCTTTTGAACAGTCTGAGTTTAGTGAGTCACAAATCATAAATTCGAAGAAAAAAATTGCCATAGAGAAAGTTGCCTTGAAAAAAGCATTAGCTCAAAAACCTTCTATTACCGACGTTAAGAAGAAAGGCCTCCTATCTTTAATTGAGAAAAAACATTGTGTTCCTATGTACTATTTAGACTTTTACCAAAACCTTTAAAGTTATTTTTTTATCTTTAAGTTGTTTCTATAATGTCCTTTGCGTTGAAAAGAGTGTTCGTTCATTTGTTTATTGTTGTTCATTTAATATTGAAATAAACTTATACTGAATTAAATTTACTTGTATTGGTGGTTAGTTTTTGTTATTTTTGAATGCCTTGATGGTTGAAATATGGTGCTGTGATAATAAAATTGAGACACTAAGTAGAGTTGGTTTCTAAGGAAAAGAGTTACATTTATCAAAATCTACAGAATTATGGCGAGGGAACAAATATGAATTATGTACTTTAATAAGATCTAACTTACAAAGAATTTTAAATATAATAATTTAGAATACTCTTTTTTCATTTTTACGTTATAAGTCATTTTCCAATTTGCAACAATAAAATAATAACGATAAAACAAGAATATTTTCTCAGAAAAAGAGTTACATCTTTCAAAATTTCTCTAACTACAAAGGTAAAAAAAATGTCAATACATAATATTAAAAGAGCCAGAATAAACACATAAATAAAATATAATATTTGTCTAAATTTTTCGGCATTTATTAATAGGGCTTCAGTATACCTTAAAATAATTAAAAAATGCTCTCCTGAAAAATGAGGTTTTTTGAAATGTAACTCTCTTCTTCCGGATGAACGATATGTAATACGAAAACTATTTCTTTTAAATAGCGTGTGTAATGTTGAAAGGTTTTATGGGTTATATCAGTTGGATTTCCGGAAAGTGTTAGGCTAAACATCGAAATGTGAATATTGTTTTCTACGTATCATACATGTAGAAATAATGTAACATATATTAAAGTAATAAAAATAATAAAATAAAATAAAACACCTTTTTCACAAAATTAGTTTAATAACTATTTAAACATATTACCTACCAGACATTTTATAATAAGTAAAATACATGTTATACAGACAAATTTTAAAGGTAGGGTGTAAAAACGATTAATGCAAAATTACAACGAATATTAACACTATAAAATTCTGAGAATTAGTTCAATGGGAAATACAAAATATTAATGAGAAAGAACGGGTAAAACTAACGCTGACAGGATTACGAATTACAATTCTAAATAAGATATCAATGAAAAGTTTAATATATAATTATGTATTTAAACCTATTATCTACGAGACATTTTATAATAAAAATACATGTTATACAGAACAATTTTAAAGGTAGCTGAAAAACGATTAAAGCAAAATTACAACGAATATTAACAATATATCATTCTGTGAATTAGTTCAATCGGAAATACAAAATATTTCTGAGAAAGACAACGGGTTAATTTAACAGTGACAGGATTATGGATTAACAATTCTAAATAAGATATTACTCAAAAGTTTAATACATATTTCAAGAGTGTCTTAAGTCTTATCCGATGTCGGTATACAAGATAACAAACCGAAAGAAACGTTCAAATACGATATAAAGAACACATGGTTCATGTCAAATTACACAATGTAGAAAAATCCGCATTAGCTCTACATCATATTGATACAAGTCACAACTTCAGCCTAGAAAATGTTAGTTTAGTTAAACAAAGCAACAATAGAAACTTAGATATGTGGGAAGTCATATACATGAAAAAACATAAAAATTAATGCGCATGCTTCTCTTAACTTTTAATATGTTCGCTTGACTTGAACCGATAGATGTAAATTCTCCCAACTCTTGAGGGAAGGGATCTATCTCTCAAGTTCAAGAATACGATTTTTAACATTTCAAGAGAATCCCCTCCATTATTCTCTCGAAATCTCTGTTCTCTGGACTCGAGAATCAGGCCCCAGATATCTGGCCGGTAAGTACTTATCTGGCGTTTCAGAAACCGGGCATAATACAGCCATTAGTTCGGGACAGTAGCCACCATAGGGGTTCGGCAGTAGGATGTGCCCATTCTTGAATTTTTGGAACTTTTAGGGTGTAGTGCAGCGTGTTTTTGACTTATTATTCTTTATCAGTAGGTACAGCATAGCTAAGAAATTTGTTAATTGAATAATGTTTTACCCTTAAGCAGAATCCCAAACATCGGAAACCTATTCCTGCCCACAGTACCAACAGTATCTAGCAATGTATTTTGTTTGTTTTGTCTTGACTTTGTGGCTTATTTGACAAACATAGTAAACTTATAGTCAAAAGAGCAAGAGAAGGTGCCATTTGTAGCTTCTGCCGGAAGATCCTTAATTTATTGGGGACAACAACCAACTTCTCACGTCCGGCACTATAAACTGTTTTCA
The DNA here is from genome assembly GCA_963170755.1 of Amphimallon solstitiale. NCBI lineage: Eukaryota > Metazoa > Arthropoda > Insecta > Coleoptera > Scarabaeidae > Amphimallon > Amphimallon solstitiale. The sequence goes on along the minus strand of OY720683.1, from coordinate 46,895,072 downwards.
TATTCCTTTATACAATAGTACAAAAAGATATCGGTGTTACCTACGTGGTGTTATGACCAATGTGTAACAGGAGTAAATTCTCAGACATTTTATTTACCGATATGTCATTGTTAGAATATTATTCTAAAAATGCGACATATGCCTAAATTATTTAGATTCTGGAATAAAATTATAGTTATTGCCATTATAAAGCAACCTTTGAAGTGGTTGGAGACTATTTATTGACGTTTCTTAGTTGATTGAATGTCAAAATATGATTTTTAGACATTGCATCTACTGTACTGTAATTACGTTTAAGTTAGTGTACTTTCAAAAAATAAAGGGTCTAAAAGATCATTTTGCTTCAAAAACCCCTTATAGTACAACAAAGAACTTTAATATCCATAGAACTGAATATAAAGGTAAGTTTATTTTAAATAGAGCTACAGAACAACAATTTATTTTCCTAAGCTTTTGGTAAACCTTGTAAAATATGGATGGTAATACGACACGGTACTCGTCATCCTAGTGCAAAACAAATTGAGAACATGAACACCAAACTACCCCCGATTCGCAAAGAAATTATGAAACTTTCAAAAAGTACAAGAGTTCCTTCTCTATATGTATCAATTAAACATCAATTAGTGAAAACTTTTTGCAGAACATTTATCTGAATCAGAGATGAAATTATTCAGGCGAGCTAGAACAAAGTTTTCACAAGCATGTGCCAGTAATCTCACATTGATTGGTAAATGTGAGATGGCTTCGTTAGCTAAGCGAATGCAGAAAAGCTTCCCTCATCTTTTTCTTTCTGTATACGATAACAAAGTGTATCAGGTACGAATAAATTCTTGCTCGAAGCAACTCAAAATCTATCTAACCGCCAAAATTAGTTTAGATTAACACATGCAAGTAGAACAATCGAAAGTGCTCAATATTTCTGTATTGGCTTATTTGGAAATGATACAGTTACTAATAATGTATCAGTGAACTTTATAGAAGATGATGAATTATTAAGGGTAATTATTCGTATATTTTTAAGATTAATATAAACAAATTACATGATCTCCCTTCACACTTTTGCCAGAGAAAAAATAAGTACTTTCTCTACTCTATGCTTTTGGGTAAGTATATTTCGTGTACCTATACGTATTTATTTTTCAGTTCTATAGGTTATGTTCAAAGTGGCAAACTGAAATACGCCAAAATTCCTCAAGTTTAGATGAAACAAAACTGTTTAAGAAAACGGACGCTGTGATGAATATTCTAAGCAATATAAATAAGAAATTGGGTTTGGCTGATTTTTTAACTTTCGGTAAAAGCAGTTTATAGGTGTATGTATAGAGCCTCAATAGCCTGTCCAACTTTTCTTTACAATTTTCAATTTGTGTTTTATACGTAAGAATCAACGAATCAAAAGGTATTTATTACTTCTGCAGTATGACGGATGCTAGTTTAAATAAAACAAGTTACGATTGTTTAAATATCTTCAATCTCTTTTTAACTATGATAGAATATGTACAGCTCTGTGCAATAAACTGGCGTATACTTAATATACGAATATGTAAATATGACTTTTATTTTCAATTTCTCATATAGTGTCAATTCAATTTGTCGTACTGACAGACAGAAATATTTAATATGCCCGCATGTTTAGATTTGATAAATACCTAAGTAAGTCTCGTATTATAGCGAAAATCGAAGATGACTGGTCAATTAGAGCAGTATTATACCTATCACAGCAATTTTGCATAAATAAATCTACTGTGCTAAAAATTAAGAAACGCTGGGCGAAAGAAAGAACATTATATAGAAGAGGTAGTTCTGCTCGTCCTCGAATATCCACGCGCGAAGAAGACTTTTACAATATCCAAGGGAAAACCCTTTTGATCAGTGGCGGCTGCTGCAGGGAGGGCAACGGGGCACTGCCCCCCCCCCCCCCCCGTGACACTTTTAACAGCTAAATTAATTATAAATACCTAACGCCCGGTTTCATAATACATGTGTCAAAGTCCCTTTAACCAAAGTCTACTTTGAGTTAAAGCTGACTTCAAGCTGGAGTTAAAGTAAATGCGTTTCATAATGGTATTGGGATGTCACTTTAGCTAAAGTTAATTTCCTTGTAATGTTTTTGTGTTGGTTGCAATGTATTATAGTTTCTTTTTCAATTTTACGAGTTTCTATTGGCTTTCCTGATAGTTTTACGCGCCTTTTATGTTTGACAATATTGTGTAACTATAGCTTGAATTCGCTTTCGATATTGATAGTGACAGTTTATTATTAAATATATTGTGCAAAATGTGTGACCACAAAGAAAAGGGAAAAAAGAAAAATAGAACTAATTTTAGCAAGGAGGAATTGTTGCTCGTGCAGGAAGTGGAAAAAGAAAAACTTTATATAGAGTGCAAAACAATAAACAAGATTTCAAGTGCCGAAAGCTTTGAAAAATAATTAAGAGACTATAATTATTATATCCTATAAAATGTCGTTGACTTTGTAGGAAAAAGCATGGGAGAGGAGGATAACTGCGAAGTACAACAATAAAACTTTCCAATGCACGAAGCTGTGACCAGCTTAAGCCAAAGTATAGCACTTTGATATATAACTTTGGTATATATGGAATAACTCCTTAAGAAAACAGTGAATTAATTGTGTTCAATTTTTTGTCAGTTGTTTAAGAAATTTGTTTTGTTTGATACAACTATCAGATATACAAAAATAAAGCAATGAAAACATTTAAATTTACTTTTATTAAATAAATATAAGGCTAGAAAGCAGAAATAAATAATTTACAATATTAATATATGTCTGTACTTGCACTCGTAAAAAATAGAGTTATAGATGAAATAAATTTCATTTCAAAAAATTTAGTATGGCGTATCATTATATTACTTATACATACTTTCAATATAAAGTTTTATGCTATGGATTTAGCAAACAACCTTTTGAAGTATTCCGGTGAGACAGAAATTTCAATTTCATATAACTTATGAATAGTATGAAGAAGAAAATATATGTAGGTACATATTACAAGTTATTAAAATGTTTACGATTAACAAACGCTCATTCCTAGCCTTCCGTTAAAATTATTAACAACTGCCTCTATGTTATCTGCTTCATGCACATTTAAATCAGCTTCCCATTCACCTGGTATTTCCTTTTGCATCTCAATTGCAATATTGTGTAGTATGACTATATGCATTCTCCACTAAAATATATCATTTATAAGTAGTGATACAATAACTTCATGATAATACCTACCAATTTGTAGGAAGTGAAATTAAATGTTCGATTCTTGGTTAGTCTGAATCTATTGAAAAATTCATTGTCATTGAATTTATTCAAACCGTTCTCCCTATTTCTATAAAGTTTACGTCGGTCGTCTTACGACTACATCAACCTCATCTTCTGATGAGGAACTAGAACTCGTTTGCAATATGTTTTGGTTCATTTTATTAGATAGTATTCGAAATAAATACCAGTGTATATCTATTTCCAAATTTAACAAGGTATTCGTCAACAACACAAGTATATTCGTAACCTCCGTGATATAGAGGCCTGGAATAAAGCTTGTGTCACGTGATCTGACGTCACGAATGCCGGCTGACTAGCATTACAGTTTAGATTTGCCGTGATCGCACATCCCAGTCGCGTGAACTAGATTTCGCAAGTTTTTCTTTCAAAAACACTCATAAAGAACTTCAAATAAGTTAAAGTGATAAGTTAAAGGTGTAGAATTTCAGATTTACCTGATTTATGTGCAGATCATTTGTAAAATCAGTGAAAAGAGAGTGTTTCTCAATTGTGGAGTGCCGAGTTTGTGGGTTAGCAAATATGGCCGCTGGTAAATTTTGTATGTGAACGTTGTTTTATTACTTATAAATAACTTTCGGGTGGTGTCGTTTATAATATGGTTGTGTCGTTTATATAAAATAATTAGTTAATCAAGAACGCCAACAGTTTGACTAGATACCTGAGTGAATCTTGTTCATTTAATTAAAAATGCCTGATAAATGCTGCGTGCCTAATTGCACAAGCAATTACGATAGTACCCATACGTATGTGTCCGTCTTTTCTTTTCCAAAAGATGAAGAGTTGAAAAAAACGTGGATTAAATGCATTCATAGAGAGTCATTTAATCCAACAAAACATTCAGTAGTATGTATTAAACATTTCTCAGAGTCATCGGTTATAACAATTGATAAAATAACCAGAAACGATGGATCTGTATTAGAGGTGCCAAGAAAAAAGCCAGCACTAATTAAAAACGCTGTCCCTTCAATATTTCCAAATCAACCCTCATACATGACAAAAAAATCCCCAAAAAAACGAAAACATCCAGACGAAAGACGACAGGAGATACTAGATCGAGACGAAACCGTTTTTCAGGCGTGGAGTCGCGATGATGATATATTAGATTTTGACAACTTTTTATTGAAATTTAAAGAGAAACATTTGTTTGATTTTGTTTATAAAATTACTGCAAATGTTATACATTTTTTTAAAGTTGATTGTGATTCAAATGCGTGTCCAACAATCACGTTAGGTTTCAAAATATTTAGAGATCTGAAAGTTGCTTTTTTTTGTAACAGTAAAATTATCCCTTCAAAGTTTTCGTGGATATTGGGAGATGATTTAATTTGTTCAAAATGGTCACAGTTTGATTGTTTATTGAGTCATATAAATTCAAATGACATCCATAAAATGGTAGGAAAGTTCCAAACCGACAAATTAGAGGGACGTTTTGGCAAATATAGGCAAATGAGCGGGTCACACTTTCATGTTTCAGTAACACAAATTCTAGAGTCAGAAAAAAAACTGAAAGTTTTAAGTCTTCTTAAGTTAAAGTCCGCCAAGTTTGGAACATTTTCATTGAAAGATTTTTCACTAGATGACACAGATGAAAATGATGATGGTTTCTTGCTATTATCTGAAAACGTCTCTTCTTTTTCAGATATATTAAATAATTCATTTGACATTGCACTGAATGCTTCTGTATTATCATCTTTGTTCTATATTGCCGGATACTGTGCACATTCACTAATTAAGTTTGTTAATGGTTGTGACAATTGTTTAACATCCATTACTACCAATTCAGATTTTGTTATAAATTTTACCAATTGTGGTGAAAATGACTCTGCAGATATTAGCAAATATTTGAAAAATTTAACAAGAGGAGCTCTAAAACAACCATCTGAATTATTCTTTGAAGTCTCTATTCAGGCGTATCAGATATTTAGTGAGCTTATTTCAGATAAATATGAAACTGAATTTCTAAAAACAGGTAAACAAAGGATTATTTTACGGGAATTGACAATGTTAAAATTGGAAAAATATGTAGAAGAAATCAATGAGAAATGTATTTTATGCAGCAAAACGTTGAAGTCGATATTGTTAAAAAATAGTCATGTTCTTGCCAATATATTTCTTAATAACTATTCAAAAATAATCAACGACAAAATTAACACCCAAAACATGGATCTATCCAAGAGAAAACTGATTAAATTTAATAGTTAAGTAGTTATAAAACACATTAACGCATGGAGATAGGGCTATTGGCGAGGCCTCCATAAGAGCCAACGCGTGTATTATGGGTACCTCAACGGTGACGTGAAAACCCTGTTCATTGTTTTTTATCATAATAAGTTCCTTTGTTGAAATAATATTCAGTTTTACTCACAAATATAGAAATGTCTCTATGTTGGGTATTTTACTTTTCGCAATTGTCAGCCGGCTTTCGTGACGTCACGATTGCTTGTTCGCGGCCTGTACTTTCTCGTAGGTTACGGTATATTATAATTATTATGTGAGGTTATACCGTACTTGTCGTTAAAGTAAATAGTTAAAGTTGGTTAAAGCTGGAAAATCCTGACTTTGGCTTAAAGTGACTTTGTCGTTCACTTTAAAGTTAAAGTGGAATTATGAAACCGAAATTGAGATCTAAAGTCAACTTTGAAATTTAAAGTTACTTTAACTTGATTATGAAACCGGCCGTAATTTGTTTGTAATTTTTCTGATTTGTTTGGTAACAAAGAATATGTTTTCGGAAGTAACAGTCCGTCTTTTCAGCGCGTTTAAAAATCGCAGTGTGACGTAGGCTCCGGGGCATCTCACGCGACTGCCCCGTCTGTATTATAAATCGAGCGATGAAACTGGCGCGGGTAGCGCACGTATATATGTAGGCGGCGGGGCACTACTCTATGGTGCCGGGTCCTGGTGGCGGTCCAGTATGTAATATACAGCGGTGAGTGTATGTTGTAATTTCTATCGGTGCAAATGCAACTATGAATTGCATTAGTAACATTAAGACAGAATTAAAATATCTAGGCTTCCCTAGACCAGATTTATTGATTAAACTAGAAGATCACAATTTGAAAACTAATAAAACCGTGACGAGAAAATTCAACAGAAACTCTTACAGTTTATCAGACTGGTTCTGTGGGTGTAATGTGCAAAATGCTTTTTTATATTTCGGTGCTACAAAGTTCACTTTAAGACATCCGTTTTGGTTGCAAAAGTATTTCTTTATCGCACGCTAATTTTGTTGTTTTGACGTTGGTAACAAAAAAAAAAAATGGAACCAAATTATATTTAAATGTCAAAATGTAAGCCTTTAATGTAACAAACATGTGCAATAGAAGTTGTACAAAGAATAAAATGCACACATGCTAACATTTTATTTACTAATTAACAATATAAATTGTTAAGCAGAGTTGATGATAAGTTTTCTGATGCTACTATTGAAATTTACTTCCAATGTTGAATAGTACAACTGTTATGAAAGTTTGTTTTTAATAATATATCGAGACTATGTTGGCGAAAGATTTTGTAAATTGTCTTCTGCTATTTTGCGAATCTCTGGGGTAGTGCAATTATTTATTTCGTCCTTTTTGTTGATAATTTGAAATAATTTATTGCATAAATCAGTATGAATTTTAATGATAATTACATATAACACCGCCTATATTCAAATATTTAAAATGTTCACGAAGTTGGCCGAAGAGAGGGCAAAGCCTTCATCGACATTCCGAAGACGTCCGAATACAAACGAAGTTGGCCGAAGACAAGGCAAGGCCTTCACCGTTATTCCGAAGACGTCCGAACACATACGAAGTTTGCCGAAGCCAAGGCAAGGCCTTCACCGACATTCCGAAGACGTCCGAACCCATACGAAGTTGGCCGAAGTCAAAGCAAGGCCACCACTGACATTTCGAAGACGTCTGAACACGTACGAAGTTACAGTTTCCATAGACGTTTTAATCATAATTACATAAACACCGCATATATTCAAATATTTTAAGCTTTTTTGAACTTTTAATAACCAAAATAGAAAAAATCAAGTAAACGGTGTTTTTCTACTTTGAAGAGAATTAAAACATTTTCTAGAAATACTATGCGGGAAAGCAGACTATGTGCCTTAGCAATGTGTTCCATTGAAAAACAATTACTGACATCAACACCAAACTTCAATGAATGAGTTATTAATCATTTTGCTGATCGTAAGGAACGGCGGATGGATTTTATTTTCAAACAAGTTAATTAAATAGCATATTGAGTTTAATTTTTGTCTGTACTTAATTTTTGATATTAAACACTCAAACCCCCGGTGCTCTCCCGTCAAAAAAAATCAGGGGCCGCCACTGCTTTTGATACCGTTAGAAAAACTAGAATTGCAGTAAATTTTCCTGGCTCACGATCCATAGCTTGTCGAAAAATCCATGAATCGGACTTGAAAAGTTCTATGCTGGTTAGGAAATTACAATTAAAAGAGGAAAACAAAAAATGTCGATTACTATTTTCTTTGAATTACGTTTACCTATAGAGAATTGCCTTTTTGGCAAAATGTCATATTCTCTGATGAAAAAGTGTTTCAGTCTACGCACAATGGTTATGTACGTGTGTATAGCATGGATAGTCTATCAAATCAAGCAAGTACGTACAGCTACGACTCCAACATAAGAGAGAGAGATCGTGCGAGTGAGATAGAGCTAGTCAGTGCAAAACATTCATGTGCTCCCATAAGATTTACATTGTTATTTTGGCTTTGGTTACGAATTATCTGTTTATCTCGTTTAATATTGATCGGATATCAACTTAAATATTTGGAACACGTGGCAGAATAAAAGTACTAAGTTGTATTTATTATAAATACCTAAGCAAGTACTATTAAATAATATAATGAAAAACAAGTTTATCAATGCGTTCGAGTATAGGTATGAAACATATTGCAGTGACCTTGAGTTTGGTGGTAGATTATAGATAGGCATGATCAAGATCACTTCAAGATTTAATTTAATTAATTGTTATTTTATTTATTTTTATCATGATGTGTATATAAATATCCATTATGTCTATATTTTGCCAAAATTTAATTTTTATTTACGTTAAATAATATGAGAATGTTATTATAATTTTTATAAAAACTATAAGATTAGAATAAGCATAAAATGTTACGTGATAATAACAAGAAAGTGTTTCCCGCTCGAAGAATACTGTGACCGGGAGAGATCGACCGTGTGGCCGGCGAAAACAATATTTTTCGCTAGATGCATTGGATGAGTCATGAACGTGTAAACAAGTTGATATTTACATGTTTGTTTACCTTTTTCAAAGATTGTTAATGCACTGCTTTCCCGAGTGGTGCAGCACTGCTGCTATGTATTTCTGGAGGTGGAATCGTATATACCGAGAAGAACCGGGCGTTTTTGTGAAGAAAAATATCGATATAAATCCGGGACCGCTGAGAAAGCGGGAGTTGCTTGGTGTAAACCGCACTCAAAAGAGGAAAAAAGGAGAAGTAGGTGGAAACCTCTTCTTCCTCTTAAATGTTATATTAACTTAAAAGTTTATTCATGAATTTGAACTTAGAATATTTTCAAAGAGATTTTTCGATACTTATAAAATTTTCAATAATAATTAAAACTTGTAGTATTTTCCGTAATAATTTTACTGTACTTATAGAATTTTCTAACCGAAGCGGAACTCAGAATAATTTTATGAATTAGATATCGTTTTAATTTGGAGTTTAATTTACATTGAGACTTGTAATTATTTTAGAAATAATTATTTATGTACGGAACAGTTCTATTTAATTAGAACTTTGAATTTATTTTTTTTTCTAGGATGTTTTGTTTTACATGTAGGGTTATTACAACATGCATTATGATAAAGCATTTTAGTGACTGTAACGATCAAGTTGAATAGCGTAATAATTTTTTTTTATAAAGATTTTTCTTTACTATTTTATTTACCAGATTAGAGGATTTGTGGTTAATAATTTTGTTTTATGTATATATAGAATAATTGAACAGTGATCGAATTTTTTATGATGGATGAGTTTGAAGTAATGTACGAAGAATTAAGGTGATTTGATAATGTTTGTTATAAATGTGTGTATAGTGTTGTACCAATTTTTTTTGAGTGGTGTTTTGTATTGGAATCTCAAAGGGAGGTAAAGTTTTATTTTAATATATATATTTTCTTTTATGTATATCAAGTATATTTTATAGTACTTGTGTGTTTGATATTAACGTGTTGGGTAATAGATCAGGAATGTGTGCGATGAATTAAGTAGTTGTTTAATTCATAGCATGGAGTCCTGGTGAATCCTTAAAACACGAATTAGTCTTGGTGGTACTGTGTTGGGAGCGAGAAAAGGCGCCAGGCAGAACTAATCAGGGCTGAGTTAATTAATCAAATGCACAAAGACATTTTTTTTTATTATTAAATTTAAAATTTGTATATATGCCTTAAGGGGTGAGCACATGGTAGTGTATGTTCGGGTTGTGTCCGACGAGTTAAAAAACATACTCGTAGGGTGGAACTTTGGGGTACCTACCAGTGTGAATTTGCTTTCTGATGGTACTGTCTTGGGAGCGAGCAAAGGCGCCAGGCAGGACTAATTAGGGCAAAGCCATTCCCTTAATGTTTATATTTTTGTAAATAATAAATCGCGTAATTTTTGGTTATTCATATTCCAGTACAATTCACAATATGCAATAAACTTTACTTTATTAAAGATGTTGATTGTTTACATGTATCTATGAAGTATATAAATCATGATAATCACGTTTATTTAAAAAATATAATTTTTTTTCTCGATGTTATGCTTTCATTATTTATAATTTCTTTATTATATTGACTAGTTGATTATGATATGTGTAGTTTTAGATGATGTTTTGAAATATTAAAATTTTGTAAATATATATTTGTATAATTTAAAATTTCTCGTTTTTATTGATACTGTCTTGTAATAAATTAGATGATAAGATTTATTTTGCATTTTATTTTCTTTACCTGACCTGGTGATAATTAAAGAGCATTCAAATTGATTGGAGAATTTATTTATATTTTCTGCCCCTGACAGAACATTTTCTTTAGTCATTCTAAACTGAGCTAGTTAAATGTAAAATTGCCTAACCTACTATTTAGCAGAAATTTTGTTGTATCTTAGTCTAGCATAAGGCCTAGCACTAGGATGCATGCTTGATTCTTACCTACTTATTGATTGAATAATTCTAATTATTTTTATATAAATCTCAATTTGCAAGAGTCACAGCAATATGTTAAATCGCAGTTAAGTGCACCATCCCTCAAATAATATATTTACCTTTTCATGTTGTGTTGCACAAAAGAAGAAAATTTTTGGAATTTTTCCTTTTAAATTTTGGCGTTTGCTTAACGTTTGGTGATTCACAATAGTTTTGGGTTCGGAGAATACTAATATTGATTTTTTATTGGTTTAAATAACAATTGTGACGAAAAAGTGCATATTGTAATAAATAAATAAATTTTTAATGTGACAATAAAAAACATCTCTTTTATTTTTTATAAAATCTCAACGTCAAATGAAAGTTAAGGCAAAATAAGAAAATAAATCAAAAATCGATTTCCTAAAATTCCATGGCTATGCATACCATGTGCTTGCCGGCGACCTGCGGATAGGGCTTACTGTAAGATAAAACGATGACACCGAGAGTTTGTATGAGTTAGTACGAAAAAGCAATATACACACTGCTTTTTGGTCGAGTGTAGTGTTGGAAAAGGGGGGATTCGAGTACATTTACGCTGAGGCTAGAACGAGCTAGACTGACTCTCGTTTAATAAGGGCAACAAGGATAGATAGCAGCTGTACTGCAGTTTGTATATTGCTTTCTCGTACTAACTCATACAAACTCTCGGTGTCGTCGTTTTATCTTACAGTAAGCCCTATCCGCAGCTCGCCGGCAAGCACATGATATATCTTAAGTGGGTAAAATATATAGATTACAACAACAAGTAGATTACCATAAAGTAAAGAAATTCATATATATATATAATTTGAATAACGTGAAAGAAGAAATGTATTTATCACAATAGGGATAAAAAAATTAACTTTTTCATGTAAGAACTTTAAATAAATTATTTTATTATGTACATCCAAAAATGCTAACTGTATACTTACAAATATTAAAATATTAGCAGTTTACAACAAAATTTGTGCAAACGTTAAAGTGATATAAAATTTGTTTCTTTTACTAGTTTTTCCAATATCTTCTTTTCTTTGATGAATTTTCTAAATCGTACTCTTCAAAATCTCTAAAGAATGTGGCTCTGTCCTCTTTCTGCAATGTAAGCAAAATATACTCATTTAATTTGTATTATTAGTAAAATAAATATTTACCTCTTCCTCTCACTAATATTCGTTCTTTGACTATTTGCTGAGGTAGATACTCTACTGAGCACTTCTTCTACAGGTAATTCAAACATTGGAAATTATTTGTCAGGTTCAACATTGACATATATTGGTACATCACAAGTGCTTGAATTTGAGCTACGTTCAATTACTGCGCTTTGACAATGAGTGACCATATTGTTGTGGAAAATTAAAGATAAGTACTTGGTATAGAATAATTATTTAATATTTTATTACCATGTACATTAATCTCATAATCACCATCAGTAGAATGATTACTACAAAGTACAGTTGTTCTTGATGGTTCAAAGTTCTTCCTCTTTTAAGCAATAATTCACTTTTTTCTGCAATGTATATCAGTAGGAAACCTATAAAACTAACGTTATCTCCTTTTTTAATCAATCAAATGAAGTTAACCTACGAGATTTTATATCACCACCTTTAACATAACGATTCGTACATCCATACGCCGAAAACGAACTTACCATTTTTTACTATATTATTTAATACTACTTGGGGATTTTTGATAAATAATAAACTGCAAGTTATTGTCCGATTTTTTTGCAACGTGTTCTAAATATTTAAGTCGGAATCTGATCAATATTACACGAGATAAACGGATAATTCGTAAACAAAACCAAAATGACAATATAAACCTTATGGGAGTACAGTACACAAACCCAAGTGCTGACCGCTGGGAGGAGTCCTCGCAGCGCGACTTATAGGTCAGTATGAGACAGAGAAAGTATTCGGAAAAAAAATGACAACATTTGTTCATCATCGCATACATTAGCCGGACGAAGGAGTAAATGCAGATAAGAAATTGTAATATACTTAAAAGAGATACATATATAGGAAACATATTGCACTTCGATGTATAACGCTTGACAGTTTTTCCAGACTGCTCGTGCTTATCCTAATATTATAAGAATCTACTGCGCATCTTGTGGGAGGGGAATATCACCGGTATGCTCTCAATCTGTGAGCTGTACATGAATGTTTTGCCCTGACCAGCTCTATCTCACTCGCACGATCTCTCATTTTAATGTTGGAGTGAATCCGTGAACAGTATGCGCAGTCCATATAGTATTAATACATACATGGTGTATAGACACCCGAATGCATGATTTAATGAACGATATATGTATATTTTTAAAATGACAATTATCCTGTGCACACGGCTAATATTGTTAGAACTTGTCTTGGTAATAATAATATCGAAACTTCGTCGTGGCCCGCTAACACCCCAGATCTGAACCCTATTGAGAATATATGTGGATTATTAACTAAGAAAATATATACCCAAAATATTTGTTTTCTAAATGTGAATCATCTTTGGGATACTATAGAAATAGAAAAGGCGTGGGAAGAATTAGTGGCAGATGAAAATTAATTAATTCAATGCCTATCGTTTAATAAAGTCGTTGAAGAAAATGGCAGTATATCTCATTTATTAATGTTTTCTTATTTTGTTTCTGTATTTACTTTTATTTGTATTCTATTTTGCGTGTTGAATATTAAACAATTATATAATAAATTTTATTTAAGGTGGCCATCTAATAGAAAGAGAATCGCCACATTGCTCTGTCCTCTTCTAACCATTAGGCGTGTATTATGTGTTGCATACGTGACTGCATTTATATTAGCCATCTGGTTGAAAGTAGCAGCGATATAATTTGTAAAATAAATTTATTGGATACAAGATGACACTACTAACGCAACGTATGTCTTACATTGAACCAAATTATATAGAGACTGATAGACCAGACCGTTTTTTTTGTATGAGACAAAAAAGAGAGTTTTTGTCTCATACATACACGATTTAATAGAATATGTGTCTATTTTGAAATCCTTGATATTTACCCTAAATTGTAAAAATGCAAATAACGTCCTTACAAAAATAATAGGAACATACTTACATATAATGTTTGTTTTGTAAATACCTATGTAGTTCTATGTCCTTTACCTATTTGATTTAGATAATAAACAGGTATTTTTAGTGATTATTGCATTTCTGATAAAGGAATATATAGGCTGATTCAATTTAGACGGTCACCATGTATTTATTCAAATTCGTTTTTGAGCATTAATAATAAAAAGAACAGAACTCTGCTCAAGAAAACCCGTAAGTAGTGAACCTGTCAGTGTAAGAAACACAAGGCCTATAATGTGTGTAAAAGTAAGAAAAAGAGAAACAATCAATATATATCACATACCTACAACAGTCTAATTAAATAAGTTAAATATACATGTGTGCTCAGACAGTTGTCTTGGATATTATAAAATGCCTTCCTTGTCATCAAGTGTTTTATTAAGTTCTGATACCGTATCAACTATTAGAATGACCAATTCAATTGGAAAAAAATTTCAAAGACCGCCATGAAATTTATCCGACAGTGTGCATTTCGCACGTTAATAATAAATTACTAAATATAATTAAAAACAAGATCTGAAGAATATTAAAAAAATTAAATTTCTTACATGCCTATGTAAGTAATTTGTATTACAGAATTAAAGAAAATAGTTTAAAAATTTTGTATAAGTACCTAAATAACTTGCCTAATAATTAATACCAGTGGTCGATCAGTGGTCGAAATTCGACTTTAATTCATTAATTTTTTAAGTTTGAGTTATTCAGGTTCTTTTCTCAAAAAGTATACTTCTATAACCGTTGCACATAATTTTTTTTGAATTTTCTATTACGTTAGCTGCGAACGTGTAGAAATACGTCGTTATCCATTAATTTTCGAGTTAATTAATTAATGTATTTATTTGTAACACATATTATACATAAATTTTATCTTTCTGCACTCCTTATTCATATGAACTTTAACTATCTATGCCAGAGTACAAAGCTTTTTCGTCATGTATTAATATATACCTAGACAGTTGTATTATTTATTCATTTCAATTTTATTAGGGTTTCACAAAAATGAAATAGTATGCTAGTTTTCATATACAAACTAAAGAATATATTTTGTCATATTAAGATGGCTACCTCACCAATTTCAATTACATTGCAAACATGCTGCTAACATATCGCACCACAATCCGTTGATAACCAAAAAAATTCCGGCTTATCCGCACACTTGTCTCCAACTGAAGTTTGTCCGAATAATATGGGAAAAATTGTTAAAAAACAGGAAGTTTTTGTACTAAAAATGTGCTTACTTCGAATATATAAATACTTGTAAGATATTAGTAGCTTAGCCTATAGAGAAATAAATTCTCTTTCTTTTGATGCTTGATCCAAAGCAATTAAGAGTATTCCTTCGCTGCCTTTTACATCTAAGTGTCTCCACCCAGCATTCTGATTTAACAAGGAATGGTTTTAGCAGAAAATCAGATTCTGCCCCTCACATTCTGGATAATTCCGCTAGTGTACGATATAATATAAAAAATAACCCCTGTGATCTCACTATTTCCTCTAATTTAATTCTACAGGAAAAGGTAATCAAAGAATTTCCAAATTTTTCCAAGTTTTATTAAGGAAACGCTAAGAAAGAAATAATGAAAAATTATCATTACACCTCTGTCAGAACATTCTGTAAAACACAACAATATACAGATCAGGGCATAAATTTACAAAATACATATATACATGCACAACAAATATTAAAAAAAAATAATAAATGAGATACACTTTAACATGTATTCGCAAATTTAACCCAAAATTGTCTAGACTTATTTTAGGTAATTTTTATTTCATAAATAAAATTCCTTTTTGACTTTCTTATACCTACGTAGTAAAAGGAAGTATTTTGATGACAAAAATTCTTGACCTCGAGATTTTGCAGATTTCCACGTTTACAAAAAGTCTCTCGCGCGTTCTCTCTCTCTCTCTCTCTCTCTCTCTCTCTCTCTCTCTCTCTCTCTCTCTCTCTCTCTCTCTCTCCTCTCTTTGTGACCACGATAGCGGCCAACCGGTAAAGTCCATCAATACCGAAATGTATATTTAGGAATATAATCTCTCTCGGAAATCTAACTAGATTTTCAGTGAAATCGATAAATCGGGAGTAGTACTTTATTTCAGTGAAGAAATCAAATAATAGCAATATCTCGTCAACTACTAATTTTAGAATGTAAAGTATACCAAAGCGATCAAGACTAAATTAGAAAACAATTTAAAAAAAAAAAAATTTGAAATTCCTACTGGTACATACTCTTATCGTAAAACAGGTTTTTGCGAATATATCGCAAGTCATGCATTTTAAATAGATATATCACGGGTATGGACATATTTAAAGCTCGATTTTGAATAATTTTTGTATAAAAAAATTTCCAATATTCGGACTGATTCCTTTTACCTCCTTATACGTAGTATAAGGAAGTATAGTGATGATGAAAATTTTCGTCCTCGAGATTTTTGCAGATGTCCACGTTTTGATGTCCCCTGATACCGAAAAAGTGGTTTTTAAAAAATGTCTGTGTGTCTCAGTGTGAGTCTGGCTGTGTGTGACCACGATAGCGGTCAAACCGCTACAACGATCAATTCCAAATTTTGTATTTACGTGTATAATCTGCCTCTTGAGATCTGATTAGATTTTCAGTAAAATCGGCAGACTGAAAGTAATAGTTTACTTCAGTAAAAAGATTTAGGCAATTTAGGCAATATTTCGTCAACTACTAAGTTTAAACAATTTTAAAAAGAATTCATATGTACTCAAAATAAAATTTGAAAAGAATTTTATTAAAAAAGTTCCACCGGAAATGCGTGAAACTTAATTTTTTTAAATAACTGATCCTATATATTTTTGGATTTTCTAGTACTGCTTTAAATTATCTGTTCAACTGTTTTTTCTTTTTCAAAATTGAGCCAATAGTTTTTGAGTTATTTATTTTTTTTGAAAATATTTGACCAAAACACTTGTTTAGAAGTAGAACTTGTACAGTATGCGAATCTGGAAATACTTTCTCATTTAGTTTCCATAGATTTGCATTTAATTTGAAATATAAGTCGAAAATCTGTTTTGCAATATATGTACATTAGGGTGACCATTATGTGTTAGGAAAAATTGTTTTTTCAGCATTCTCTTTGGCTACTAATGTTTTGTCGAAAGACGAATGACAAAAGCAATATATTCTACAAGTAGTTAGTCAATACCGTAAAGAATTTCCGGACGCATACAAATCGACTGTTGTTAGGACAACTACTGAGCCATAGCTAAACCTAAGGCTGGGAATTTGTCAAACGTTTTACTCATTAGCTATTGCTATTCTAGAAAAAATCAAGGTATGTACTTTTTTACATTGAATTTCAAATCTATCTATTCATGTATAATAAGTTGCACTTTAATTCAACAGAAGAAAAAGGGAAAAAGTTGATTTTTTCCAGAATGGGGGAGGGAACATTAACCCCTCTGCGGTACCCCTTAATATGAATCAAATAAGTAGACATTTTATGTGGTATATTTTTACATTTAACGAAAAAAAAATAGGGGGGTACCCGAAAGAAATCTCAAATTTGAAAAATAACGACCACCCTAATGTAGACTATGTTGCAAATTATTTGCCAATTAAATGAGAACATATTTTCAGATTTGCATTTAATTTGAAACATAGTGTTACGCTGTGTTTCAAAGTAAATGCGAATCTGAAAATGTTTTCTCATTTCATTTTTATTTAATTTACACATATTTTGCAACATAGTGTAGATATGTTACAAATTAAATGGAAATTAAATCCAAAAGTATTTTCAGATTCGCTTTAATTTGTAAGACTCTGTGTATGATCACTTTGATCACCAAAACATAAATACTTTTTGTAAAATACTCTGTGGGCTAGATATTTTCGGTAGATATATTACTAAATAAGAATACGAGATGCATCAGTTCTATTTTCGGCTTTTTGTACGAATAGTATTATATCAGTTCAATTTAATGTTATTTGTATATATGCGATTGCGATTTCTTTCTTTAAACGTTACTCTTTTGGTGTCTGACAGAAAGACATATATAACGTCATTGTATGACTGAGTAAGATATACAATAAGTTTGTCTGCTCTTCGTGCGGACACTATATTTCCAGAATAATTTTAAAAACTAATATTATTGTCGACAGCGCCCTCTGTTTAAGAACTACTGCACCCATCACTCTGATTATGATATATGGAATCTACTTTTCTTAATAAAGAATGTCCAGATATGTCCGAATCAATCCGAATGCCGTGTAAAAACAATTAAAAGCACAAGACAGCTATAAAATACGCTTAATTGCTTTGTATCAAGCATCAAAAGAAAGAGAATTTATTTGTCTAGGGGGTAAGCTACCTAATATCTGGCAATTATCTATATATTCCAAGTAAATATGAAACAAACTAGCAGATTTTTGGTATAAAAACTTCCTGTTTTTTAACATTTTTTTCCACATTAATCGAACAAACTTCCGTTATTAAAATTACCCAGTCCCCTGGAGATAAGTTTGTAGATTATGCTCGTATTTTTTAATTTTTAATTTATTGCGTACTAACGGTTTCTGGTGCGATATGTTCGCAACATGTTTGCAATGTAATTGAGATGGGCGAGATGGCCACCTTAATGTTAATATCTTTACAAACGATAATTTCAAATAAAATAATCATCAAGATAAATAGTAGTTTGTACAACGAGTCAATAATGACAGTTATTATTCCCGAGAGCTGGATTTACGAACCGAGCCGTGAAGCGGCGAGGGAGTAACTCGGCTCGAGGGTATAATAGTTATTATTGCGAGTTAGTATACACTACTTTATCTACGACTAACTGAAAATTACTAAAAAAATCAAAATAATTAAACGAAAATGTCAGGTTACTATATCGATATGGCGTTTGACGGTTAGACAGTTAGTAAAATGGCCAAACTTGTCTACCGTTACTACGACAACGTTGGTAACGTTATGTTCTTATTGGCGGAATGCAGAGAATAATGGTAACGTTATGTCTCATTATTTCCCGGTCGCATTTCATAATACCCTGTGGATATCATGAGTCCTATTATTAACCAATAGCAATTAATATAATACCTACTTTATTGTTTAGTCGTCGATGAAGATAATTAGAACCAATCATTTTGACAACTAATGTGAATAATGAAGACATTATTTAACCTTTCAAATACAGGATAAAATAAGCCATTTTCACATTGACAAAATAATGTCAAAATTGGCAATAAGACATATACGCCACTTAATTGCACAGAACTGTACATCTGTTCCGATAATTATTTCATATGTAATTTCAGAGCTACTATGATTTTAATAAACTTTTTTGGCTAAAAGAAGTGCATTATTATTAGTTCTAGAAACAAAGATATTTGCAATTTCCAATTGTTTTTTGGATTCCTTCGGCTTCTGGGTGTTTTGCTAGATGCTCAGATGTTGTTTCAGAAACCTGTTGACTTAATTGTTTAACAACGCTTTAAAAAAGCTTGGACTTATCATTCGCTTAACTGAAGCTTCAATACAATGTCCACATTGATACAGTAGAAATAATTCAAAGAAGGTTGTAAAATGCCTACTTCCTAACCGTTACAGTTATATCGGGTTTTCAGAAATTAATACCTCCTAAGAAATAAAAGAATTGGCATCATGGTTAACTTTTTTCAAATAAAACAAATCTGTATTTATTATCCTGTAAATCTTGTATGTACTATTTCAAAACGATACTGTATTATTGAAAATTTATTAATAATTAAAACATTTTGATTAAAAATGTAAATACTCAGAATAAAATTTACTATTACAATTACATCGCCTTTTTTTACAGACAATTGGTATCAATGTCTAATTGTGCTTATGTTCCTTTGTTTTATTTGGAATGTTTTTACTCTACTACTATATTCGATGGTCAATATTTTTATGGTAGTGCGTATGACTTATACATGTATTTTCATAAATTTTTAACAGATCTATTTGTAATTTGTGTCCTTGATAGATAAAAATACAACAATTTCGGTATTAAGGTTTAAATAGATATTTCTTAAAGTTATATACAGGATGTCCAGAAACTTTCCTGACAAACGAAGACCGGAGATTCCTCAGATAATTTTAAGACAATTTAACCCAATTCACCCTAGTCCGAAAATGCTTCCTAAGGTCATAGGCGTCCGTTTTGGGTAGGTAAACGGTTATTTTAACGCATAACTTTTTTGTCTTTAACTTTTAATCATTTGTGACACTAGATTATTAAATTTTCAGGTATTGTAGTACTAAAAGGTACTCTTACTTTAAGTCGGTAGGATAGATACACCGTTTTCTAGAAAAATCGATTTGAAAATTTTTCGTTTTTTTGTCATTAAAATTCAATTTATTATTTTTTGCACTTGTTCGCTCTGAACTGCCAACAGAAATAAAACCTACGTTTTTAATTGTCAAATTGTTGTCAGTTCGCGAAGTTGAAATGACGAAAGATGAAATGACGAAAAAACGAAAAATTTTCAAATCGATTTTTCTAGAAAACGGTGTATCCTACCGACTTAAAGTAAGAGTACCTTTTAGTACTAGAATACCTGAAAATTTAATAATCTAGTGTCACAAATGCTTAAAAGTTAAAGACAAAAAAGTTATGCGTTAAAATAACCGTTTACATACCCAAAACGGACGCCTATGACCGGTACTAGAAATTCGCAATTGATGGAATCGATTCATCTCTGGAGGATAAATAAGCATACCAGTTTTTGTTTTTCTAAATAGAAGCGTTCGGGAGATATTAAAAAAAAAATAATTACAAGGCGCCATCTTCAAAGAGCTCTAGCTCTCTTAGGAAGCATTTTCGGACTAGGGTGAATTGGGTTAAATTGTCTTAAAATTATCTGAGGAATCTCCGGTCTTCGTTTGTCAGGAGAGTTTCTGGACACCCTGTATATCATGAAAATAAAGTTTCTGGCTGTATATATTTGTGCAATTTAAATCATACGCACAAAAATAAAAAATGTGAAAGACATTATTTCTATATATGTATTGTTTTGACAATAATCATGTTTTATGCTGAATTTATTTGGTCCATTTTTTGTTTTTTCCAGACGACGTTCATTCTATGTACAATGCTTGTATTACACAAACTTGCAATAACAAACTTACAGCATGGTGTCTACCTCTCGATTTAAACACTATTAAAGTAGGTACTATAAAGTATAGATTAATCCTGCAATATAAATATTTGTAATATTTTAATAGATGCTAGAATTCTTCGAAGATTTGAAGCACTATTGGCTAGACGGATATGGCTTTGAATTGAGTTACAAACAAGCATGTCCTTTATTTAAAAACATGGTGGAATTTTTAAGCAGGTAATTGTAATCATCCACAAGTAAACGGCAGTTATTTTATTCGTATTTTGCTCTGCAGTGAGGAACAATATCCGAAAGTAGTTTTAAATTTCACTCATTCAGGTGCCCTGTTAAAATTGATCTGTCATTTGCAACTGTACAAAGATGAGAAACCACTAAAACACGATTATTGCAATATTTGGGAAAAGAGAAAATGGAGATTGAGTAAAATTGGTGGATTTGGATCAAATCTTGCATTTCTACTCTACCGGTACGTGAATAAATTTAAGTGCGAAATTATTTCGGATCTGATATTTTTAATATAACATTAATTTTCCAGTATAAATGAAGAATATAAAGTGTTAGTTTTGCATCAAGAAAAAGTAATTAGATTACCATGTTGCCCTGATGATGATCTCTGCGCTCTCGATATCATTAAGCAACATTACGTGTCAAGCCTAACGGATTGTAATTTTAATAGGATTTGTAGTAATTCTTAATATATTTAAGACGAGACGTTTTATTTATTAATGTTTCTATGAAAACATATAGCGTTACCAATGCGATGTTATTAGATTTTAATTTCTGTATATAAATGGCTCGTTTACAATGTTATACGTTGTTACTTTTGATGAAACTTGGCTCCATTACTATGCGCTCAGCCAGACTCGAAACAGCAACGAGGCAGTGGTGTGGCATCGCCGCAATCCTACGCCAAAGAGGGACAAGACGTTTTATTCGGGTGGAAAGGTCACAGATTGAAATTCGAAATCGAATTGTTTCAAA
Source organism: Amphimallon solstitiale (assembly GCA_963170755.1). Classification (NCBI taxonomy): domain Eukaryota; kingdom Metazoa; phylum Arthropoda; class Insecta; order Coleoptera; family Scarabaeidae; genus Amphimallon; species Amphimallon solstitiale. The sequence continues at coordinate 46,873,390 of OY720683.1, read as the reverse complement.
AATCCGATTTTACATTACGTAAAATTACACATTTAATTTGGTTCAATATTTGCTAGTACTCAAATATAATATTTCTAGCTCCAATCTACAGTCGAAAGCAAAAAAAAGTAGACAAGAAATCTTCGACTTTGTAAATTTGGCTTTATTTACTTGTCATTAGTGTCAAGTCATTATCCTTTGGAATATCAAATAATTATCAAAACATCTTCTCATCTGATTAATATGAATCAAAATACTAATTTCTGCATTCACTACCGAAGAAAATTAATTTCAATAAGCACATTTGTGAGGTGGCGGTCTTGCTGAGCTGTTGATAGTCTTTTGCGGCCAGAACCAAAAATTCTTCAAATTCTGTAGTGATTCTCTATGTTTTTTTAATAATTTTAAAAGCTGTGCTTTTATTTATATTATTTCTTTCTGTAATTTCACGTATTTTAAAACCGTTACTCAAATCTGCAATAACATTGACTTTAATATCTTCATTTATGGAAGGCATCTTTATAATAGTTTAATATCAAGTGTAAGGTTGTCAATTTTGATAAATAACCAAACATTGACAAGTAACTGTGAAGCCGCTATTACACTAATCATTTTGAGAAAGTTTATGACAGAAACCTGTATTTTTGTCTACTTTTTTTTGCTTTCGACTGTAGCTTGGGTAGAATATCTGTCAATTATGATACCATCTCAAAACTTTGAAAAAGTATTATCACAGATGAGTGAAAAATAGAGAAAGCCGTTATATATATAATGTGTCTGTAATTGATTTACCCCGTCGCCATTTTGCGTTTTACAATATTCACCCCTATTTGAATTAATTGTGTTTCAGACTCGTTGGTCATCGTCAGTACGGTGTAGCCAAGGAATAAGGTGAGATATTCTTAGAGATAGAATCCTATATTCTTTCTCCTATTTTTATTATGTATCTGCGATATTTCCTTTGTTGTTTTATTATTCCTGGGTTGGACGACACGCGGATTGACAATGTCTGCCTCGCGGCGTTGTCGGCTGTTGTCACTCAGACCTGACGATCTTCTGACATTTAAGCTGCAATTGGTGGTTTGTCTTCCCAGTCGTCTTCCTTTTGTGTCTATCTCGAAGAATATCCCACCGTCTTGGCTACACCGTACTGCCGATGACCAACGAGTCTGAAACACGTGTCTGCGGTTGCACTACAGCAGAATAACCCTATTTTCTTTCTCCTATTTTTATTATGTATCCGCGATATTTCCTTTGTTGTGTTTGTCTTCAAACAAGCATCAAAATGTGTTCGCAATAATTAACTGATAATTATTTGTATAACAATTTTTATTTCTAACTTGCCACTGTTCAGAATTGATATTGTGGCGCCATCTAATTTTTGCTAGCCAAATTTCGAAGATGTTTGATTCGAACCAAACTGGATTTGGCGCCCTTATTAATAAGCAAGATATCACACGTAATTATAACTCATATCTATCATTCATGAATTACTCGTGATTTATTTAAAAAATGTATTTTCCATTGATCATTTGTATGTCTAAATAGTTAACCAATAAATGTTGTACCACAGACTAAACAATCCAGACCGGCAACTTAATCCTAGATTTTATCCAGAGTACACATCCTTGTTTAGCAAGCGTAAATTTCAATACTCTACCATCTTTGTCAGATTCACTGAACTTGGAGATGAGATGGCGCTAGCGTCAATTGAAATGTTTGTTATGCTGTGGTTATATGTCATTCAAAACAACATTTCAAGCTTGACACGTTTGACATATTTTTGCAATCCTTTGTCGTACATCGTATTAATTATATGTTGATACAAATATGGTGTCCAAGTGTTTAGTGTGCGGGTTTGGGCACGATGAAGTTAACAAAATGCACAGGTTTCCTGCAAATATCGACTAGTGAGTATAAATATTGTAAAGTTGTGCTTTAAATATGCATATTACAAAATTTCTTAGTCATCATATTATATTATATTACAAGATTTGTATTATTTTTGTCTTCTCGTTACTGGTTGTGTAATTTAGTTTTACTATGTATTGTATAAGTACATGTATCAATAAAAACTATTATTATTATATCCCTATGTTTTCCTTGACAGTTTTCACTTGATTATTATATTTCTTTTAATCTTAATAGTTTATTGTGTCTAATAGGTAACCGTAAGAGCGATGTTATAATACATGTAAGTAAAAGATTAATATTTATATTTCGTATCACATATTTAATATGTTACACCACAAAATTACACATAAGATGCTCAAACTATGGCTATAATTGTTACCAATTGTTACAGTAAGTAATATTTATTACCATAGTTTTGGTAACTTTTGTGTATGTTTCTGTTACCTACATAAATAACGTATTTAATAAGCGTATTCTAAAAACAAGTTCATTTCAAATTCCGCGCCAATATGCTGCTAGCGCCATCTTCGTACTAAGTTCGCTGATGTGTGACAAGGATAGAAGATCTTGGATATTTTTTTTTCAAGTAGTTGCCGGTCTGGGTTGTTTAGTCTGTGGTTGTACACTAAAAGTATAGTAGTATTGCTGTGGCAACCACCATACATTTTTTCCCAGCAAACGAACTAAACATTTCATTATACATATATAAATTCTGATTGGCGAGATGTAGCGCTGGATAGACGTTTGTCATTAATCGTGCTTTCGTGAGCAGGGCCGTCACGGGCTTTACCAATATCGAATTTTATTTTAGTTTCTATTACAAACACTAAGCGCTAGTAGATGATATACGAAGGTTTACGAATACGAATCGTTATAACGAAACTTAAAAGCGCGTAATTTGTGAGAATCCTAACCTAAAATTATATGCGTCATTGATAATTCATAATAAAATTATTGCGTAGTGTTGTTTGCATTGAGTTTCATTAATTATTTAGATTTGTTGTAAGTTGTGAGGAACTATGGTCGTAGTCAAGTATTCTGTGATCACATGTAATTAATGATAGCACTTCACCGAAAGACAGTTTCCTTTCCTAATTTGGAGGAATATGTAAGTGCAAATAGTCCATAAATATAAAGAATTATTGTTCTCTATGTATTTACAAAATCAGCATTGTGCAGATATTAATCAGTAGTAATCTAGTGCTCCATCCCTTAAAAGGACCAATCCTGCTAAAGTGTATAAAAACCATCGGATTTGTGAAACACGTATATTATATGTATAGTCGTCGCTAAAAACAATTTATCGACGACTAAACAATAAAGTAGGTATTATATTAATCACGATTGGTTAATAATAACACTCATAATACCCGGAGGGAATAATGGAATGCGACCGGGGAATAATGAGACATAACGTTACCATTATTCCCTGCATTCCGCCCTACGAGGAAAGAATAGAACAGGAGAGATAATAAACTAGGAATAGGTATTATTTAGACGGAATTTACCACTTTAAGGCAGGTCAGTTATGGCAATATTGATCAATCATAATTTATAAAATGAGTGAATATCTTGTCATACATATATCCGGTATATTTGATTATGTGTTCAGTGGCGTAACATACATATCATATGTTTTCTTTAATACAGTTAGAATAAATGTTACTATATTAAAAAGAATAAAAGGATTGAAAAATAATGCACTCACGATATTACTTTAATTATTGTTGGACGAAGAACCTATTTTAAATGATTTTCGAGAACATACGAAGTGTACATATACCCTATACAAAATATTTATGCACGCCTATGCATTGCGGCGGCCATATTAAGTTACCACTTTGGACAAATATTTTTATTAAGGAGACTCTCTCCTGTTCTATTCTTTCCTCGTAGATTCCGCCAATAAGAACATAAGGTTCCCAACGTTGTCGTAGTAACGATAGACAAGTCCGGCCATTTTACTAACTGTTTAACCGTCAAACGTTATATTGATATAGTAGTCTGACATTTTTGTTTAATTAATATGATTTTTTAGTAATCTTCAGTTAGTCGTAGATAAAGTAGTGTACACTAACTCGCAATAATGACTATTATTCCCTGGAGTCGAGTTACTCCCTCGCCGCTTCGCGGCTCGGTTCGTAAATTCGGCTGTTATTTAAAAGTCTAACAGCAACAGATAAGCATTATTTAATAATAAAAATAAGGATACCTTGCTACTATTACTATTAACAAAAGGTACATCTGTATAATATTTTGTACAAAATATCTCTATTTTGATTTTCTTTAATGTATATTATGTATTGTGTAATATACAATAATTACTTTTTTTTGGAGTTTCATTTTTTCATTCCCTATGCGTATATTTTTAATTTTATATATGGATTTATTGGTATCTACGAAGTTCATTAACATGTTGCAATTTGAATATGAATTGTTAATGTTAATCATTGTATAACTTTTGTAATGTTCAATGTATCTGTATATTATACTCAAAGATATATTATTATACTACTACATACTTAATTTTAGATTTGTATTTTCGCGCGGTTTTGGGACTTCAGAGTCCTAGTTCGTATTACAACCACTGCGCGAGTGTCCTAAGATTAGGTGGAAGAAACCTGTAATTTCATGGCGAGAATTATCCGGTTTGTCATAGTTTACTATTCTTTCTTTTTGGAGTTTCTGCATTTTATTTATTAATTCCTGTTTTAATTAACGGATTTAACGGTAAAATTTATATTACCTCGTACAATTTACGCTTTATATAAAGAGTTTTTTTCAGGTCATGCTCAGTTTGAAATCATCATAGTGAAAAAAGCAATATGCGATCGGATATATTTTTGTATTTATTTCTGTTAATTTTAAAAATTTCTGCAGAAGAATGTGAAAGCAGCATTGAGAAACACTTAGGCACTAAAACAGCCTATAGATTTGTGGCCAACAAAAATTACTCCAAAGACCAGAATTTGCAAGGTACAAAATAAATAAATTATACATACATAATAATTTCAACATTTTTATGTTTTGTACTAAGGTTGTGTTAAAAAAATTTGGATGTTGATTCGACATGGAACTAGAAATCCAAGTGTAACTCAAATACAAAAAATTAACAGCCATTTGCCTATATTACAAGATGTTGTATTAGAGAAAAATTCAAATATTTATAGGAGTGAGTATTTCTTAAGTAAAAATAAATATAATTTTTTATGCAAGCTATTTAATAAGAATATATCATAATTTCTTTTATTTAGGTGGTTTGGTCAGGTCAGACATAGAATTATTTGAAAAATGGCAACCAAAAATTGCAGAGAAAGATCAGAAAAAATTAGCAATTGAAGGTGAACATGAAATGTTAGAATTAGCAGAGAGGATGCAGGCTAGGTTTCCTGACATTTTACCACCAGTCTACAGTAACACTTCATATAAGGTGATCTTCGGACTAATAAAAATGTTATTCTTTTAATAAAATTTTATTCTTAGTTTAAATTCACGAAAACCCAAAGGACTAAAAGAAGTGCCCAAAGCTTTTCGATAGGTTTATTTGGTAAGAAGACTGCTAGAGATGTGTTCTACCCAGAACCAACAAAACTAGACCCTATATTGAGAGTAACAATATTTGCACGTTATATAAATAGCAAAATGTTGTTAAGCCATATGTTTTAGTTTTATAAATTATGTTCGAAGTGGAAAAACAGTGTCAAATACAATGATACTACATATGAGGAAAGGAAAAAGTTTGAAGAAAGCAGGATTATGAAAAGTATTCTTAAAAAAATTGGTGATAAACTTGGACTGGATAATCAATTATCTTTTGGTAATAAGTTTATTTATTCTATAATATTTGTACTTGTGCTATAGTCTATTTTTAAAGTAGCGAGACGAATTTCTGTCTATTACTGTCGAGCTCTGAAAAGAACTGGTAAAGTATATAATGAAGTAACGGAGAAATAATAGAAACAACAACAAGGCGTAACCATAAACAATGTCAGTTGACAGAATCTGAGCAAGATTGATACGGTGTCATTTGGCCTTGCTTTCAACCAATGAGATTTCACTGTCAAAGTGGTCTGTTCAGCAATTCGTCTCGCTATTTTAAAAATAGACTATATAACATAAAAACTGGAAATTAGTAGTAGTATAATTGAATATACATAGAAAGTTCTATAGAAAGTCTATTATATACAGGTCTCTTCAAAAGTTACTTCCTAATTTTATATGTTTATAATTGTTCAAGTAGTTGATATAGGAGAGTCGTTTTGGCAACCGACACGGCCAAAGTACGAACTAAAGACGACGATTCAATACCACTACAAATTTCGATCGGCAGGAACAATTTCAAAACAATAAAATTAAACTAATTAATTAATATTTCAGGATATATACCTTCTCATAGTAAAATACTATTAAATGAAAGCCAGTTACAAATTAAATATTATAAATAAAGCTATTAATATTATTTTTTCTACACCATATTTATATAACATTTGGTTATACTGTTTAGGAGGCAAGCATTGTTGACAAATTTAAAATGTTTAGATGACAACGTCAAAAGATAATTATGAGATATATCAAAAGGTATATGAATATTATTATTTATGACAGTCCTGAAATGGCTTTTATAGGTTATATTACTTGACAGGTAAAATTTCGCAACATTTCAAATTTGATGTCATTTTAATTTAGTGGCGAATGTCGGTTGCGAGAGCGACTCAACTATATAAAAGTATTAAATTTAAAAAATGCATACTTTTTTGTAATGAAAAATATGATGAAAAAGGAAATTTTATATTAGTTGGTTTTAAAGCTATTAAAATATTTTTTGATTAAGATAAAATAATTTTATCGGTGTCTGTAAATGATTCTCTTTTTAAAATATTTATAGATGATGCTCATTTAATGTATACAACTTGTGCATTTGAGACATCATGGACTAATAAGAGAAAATCACCATGGTGTATTCCTTTTGATATGGATACGATTAAGGTATAATTGTTCGAGTTAATTTACAAATCGCATCAAATTTACATCATATAAATATAAGATAATAAATTTGTTCTAGGCAATGGAGTATGCAGAAGATTTGAAATATTATTGGGTAGATGGCTATGGAAACGAAATTACATACAAGCAGACCTGTCCTGCTTTCAATGATATGTTAAATTTTATGCTAAAGTAAGGACCATATCATACTTAATCTTGATTAATTCATTTTATATGATAATTAAAAAAACTTTATCAAAAATTTGAAGTTTTTCTTAAATTTCATTAAATGTGGGATTTCTTTTAATGATTTTTAAAAGAATTGTGATATTGGTTCATTATCAGACTTGCAGTACCTTCGTTTGATATTTCTAACTTCTTGAATATAATGAATTAAGATTGCAGTTTTAAAAATGAGCTTTAAAGATGTATTTCATATTTTGAATCCATCTGAACTTTATCTTTTTGTTAATATTATCTACCTTATCTTTTCAGTAAAAGTCCATATCCGAAAGCATCATTATATTTTACTCATTCTGGAACATTATTGAAAATGCTCAGTCATTTGGGTTTATATAAAGACAGCAGAAGACTAAAGGCAGCAGATTATGTAAAAAATGCAGATAGGAAATGGCGTGTCAGTAACATTGACTCATTTGGGACCAATTTAGCTTTTGTTTTATATCAGTACGTATTATTTTAGAAGCATTTTTTTAGATGTAATGCAGAGAAATTAATATTTCTGACCAGGTCGAAAAGTTAGTAGAATGATAGTTTGACTGAAGGTTATCTGTACAGGGATTTTTGTGAAAAAAAGAGATATGGCTTATGGTATAGTAAGTATACATATAATTATGTGTTTTTTTGGTTATGATACAAATCATACTTATGTCAGAATGATCACATGATCCGTCCGTACAGTAAAATATTAAATAGCTGCGTTCGGTATTAAGCTCGGCGGTTTGAGCAGAGCAAATCAGCTGATGAACGTATGTTATGAAGTAATCAGACCATTACCGAACGATACCGATTTCTACTACAAATGGAGGCAAATTCTCAAGCTGTTTATAACCTTAAAAAGGTCTAAAAATGTGGAAGAACCTAAGATTGTTAATAAACTGTGAACTGAAAAAAGTAAGAGTGACAGCTGATGTTTTTCGAGCTAAATGTAATGGCACATATTTTTTTACTACTAACAAATTATATTCCTATTTTAAAGTAAGTAAAGAGTTTCTCTTTGTTTTACATGTGCTAATTTTGTAGTAAAATGTCGAATGTGTCTGGTCATAGCCTAAAATTTTGTATTATGATTATAAGAATTGTAGACTTTCCAGGCAATAAAATAAATATAGTCGAGTCGTTTTGGCAACCGACACGGCCAAAATTCGAACTAAAGACGACGATTCAATACCATTACAAATTTCGATCGGCCGGAACAATTTCAAAACAATCTAATTAATTAATATTTCAGGACATATTCCTCCCCTATATGTAAAATACTATTACATGAGCCAGTTCCAAACTAAATATTATAAATCAAGCTATTTCTACACCTATATTTTATATAACATTTAGCTAGACTGTTGACAAATAAAAGATGACAATTATAACAAACGTCAAAAGATAATTATGACAAATGTCAAAAGGTGTATGAATATTATTATTTATGACAGTCCTGAAATGTCTCTTGTAGGTTATATTACTTGACAGGTAAAATTTTGCAACATATCAAGTTTGACGCCATTTTAGTTTAGTGGCGCATGACGGTTGCGAGAGCGACTCAACTATACAAGTCACTGCCTGACACCACATAACCATAACCTACAAAAATGTTCATAAATCGCTGAGCTCGACCAAAAAGTTCCTAGCTGAGCGAGCTTCATTTTTTTCATCCATCCCTTCATTACCGAACGCTTCTGATATGTCAGAAACAGTTCGATTTATCATTGCCGAACAGTTTTGACGTAATTGATGAAAAAGAGTGTATTGCCGAACGCAGCTAATGATATTTAATGAAACAACTTTAACATGAGCTGTCATTCTGCTAACCTCGTACTTCTGAATCAAGTGCAGTCATCAAACCATCTTGCCGTTCTAGTCTAGAAAGTAGTAGAAACATGTCTTATTCACAAATGCAGCTATTAATGTCGTAGTAATTAGAATGCTCTTATAATCAGAGTGGTGACAGGAGATAGGAAATCAATAGAAACCAAATCGATCATTATGTCAAATGGTAAAATTCGGTATTATTAAATATGGAATAATATATATAACTTGCGTATTAAACGTATATGTATTTTTTGTATTTGTCAAACTGCTTTATTTTTAGGTTAGGTGTCAAATGTCCATCTTACTGATGTGAAGGTTAATTTACCTTTTCTTACATTACATATATTATGTAAGTACTCATGAATGTGGCATAATTTAGCTGTGAAAACAACTGATTGTATAACAATATGTATAGCAGATACAAACGCAAAGATACCGAAAGCACAAAATAACCTAACGACAGCCGACAATCAAAGACAGAGACTAAAGACACATTTGGCAACTCGGCGCATATTCCATACAGTGCATCCAACGTAATATGTACACTAAGTCATAAGAAACGCTAATAATGCTTAGGTATTTTTGTAATTCAGTATTTCTAGGCCCGAAATTACTAGAACATCCGCAGCTTGCCTGTCAACGTGAAAGAACTATATAATAACCAACATACCCATGATGTAGTAACCTATAATATGCGTATAAAATGAATATGTATTTAAAAAAGTGTGATAAATACAGACCGGGCACGAGAGGTTGATGACTCATCGTCCACGGGCGCACTATTGAAATTTTGTATTTTTAAAAAGTGTTTAATTTTATTTATATAATTGGATAACTAGTGGGTGGTGATCTATAAAATACAAAATACGTTATTATTTGTTCATTTTGTAGTTCAAATCGAGTAAACTTTCCGTACTTTATTTATCTTACGCCAATGAAGAAAGGAATTTATGTGTAAAATCCACTTTTTTGCTGCCGTTTTCGCGACAACAACAGATGTTGCAGTTTACCATATGAATAGTGCTATTCAGTAACTGCGTGATGTTTACATTATTTCTTTGCTCCGGCGTAATTTCAACCTGGTACGTCCGGTCTATAGTGATAAATAAAGATAAGAATACTGTAAAATACATTTTTGCACAAGACGCCATTATGTAGGTACAATTTGCGTCAATTTAACCTATCAGACTAATCTCATGAGTGTCATCACTCTGATTATAAAGACATTCAACATGGTAAGATTATTATTATTGTTATAATATATAATTTAATTGTATATTATATGCCACTGATAAATGAATAATAATAATAATCTATTAAACAACTGGTAATTTAATAAATTATTTCAGAAATTTTACTTATTTTGATTTAAAATTGTCTGTATTTTATTCCTTTACGTTTCTCAAAACTTGAAGTATATGTTCCGTTCTTATCTTTCTACAGATGCAACAATGAATCTAAATTGTTGGTTTTGCATAACGAAAGCCCCGTGAGATTGCCAAGTTGCCCGGACAGCGACCTCTGTGATCTGAACAAAATAATAGAGCATTATAGTGCAAGTATTAAGGAATGTCATTTTGATAGCATTTGTGAGAATACTAAATTTTAAAAAAAATGGAAAAGTATTATAAATTTTATTTATTGACATATATTTGTGTGTTTATATATTTTTATAAATTTATATGTATTTTGTTATTTATTTGTTAATAAATATTTATAAAATTAATGTTTTATTTCTATTTAGTAACTTTTTTTTGGAGAGTAGTGTATTTTACTAGCTGATTGGTTCAGGAGTGAGCAGATATTTCTCTGCAACCATGTATTTTATTTAATTACAAACAGCTGTTACATTGACCCTTGGTAATAATAAATGTTATGCTGCCTACATCGCTATGGAATATAGTCTGTTGTCAATCTTCTTTCAATTTTATTGTAGTTCATGAAGTATGGTCGTTGTTGTTTAGCAATTGTGATGTGTTCATGGTCTGACACATTCAATAATATAGGATTCCAGTCCGTGGTGTGTTTTTATTTCCAACTCGTCTTTGAATGAGCACCTTAGTGTGAGTTTGAAAAGTTTCGGCGGGAGAGAAAAGTGCCAGAAAACAGCATTTTAACTTCATGTGTTACGGGCTTTGGACAGCAAAACATGTATAAATTATGCTTTGAACAAAAAATCAAAGTTTAACGAAGATAAGCAGGAAAGTCAGTGATGTTGCAAGCAGTAGCAAAATTGGCTGAACATAAATTACACTGTAAATTTATATGTAAAATAGCTACTACAATGAGTAATTTATATTTTGGAAGAAAATAGTAACAGTAATGTGTAATTTTCGGAGATAAGTATGAAGTAGTGATTATTGTAATTAACGTATGCTATTTACAGATATTTATTACAGTTGCGTCTCATTATAGTGTAGCACATATAGTATAGATGGCTCCAATAACGTTTACTTTATGTTATATGATTAATTATTTATTATAATTAAAAATTTCCGTAATAGTTAAATTTGCATTTCGAATACATTTAATTTCGGGTTAAAACCTGCTGTTTTTTTAATCCACCACGAAATGGTTCATCTGTTTCCGTAAGTATTTATTTTATATATAAAAAACGAACTAATTTTTAGGCTACACTTTTTTTATGTTATTGCCAAATAGATTTTAAAAATGGCGTGCAAATATTTTCTTTGGCCTTGACGGCAGCCAAGATCCTATGTGGCGCGAGGTGGAACGGCTTGCGCTCAGTGGTGGCTGCTGAAGGGAGGGCAAAGCGGCACTGCCCCCCCCCCCCCCGTGACAAATTTCTTTTAACAGATAAATTAATTATAAATACCTAATTTGTTTGTAATTTTCCTGATTTGTTTGATAACAAATAATATGTTTTCGAACGTAACAGTCCGTCTCTTCAGCGCTGACTTTTAAAAATCGCGGTCTGACGTAGGCTCCGGGGCATGTCGCTCGATGTTGTATTAGGAATCGAGCGATGAAAGTGGCGTGGGTAGAGAGCGGGTATATGTCAGCGAGAGAGCACTTCTCTGCGGTGCCGGTGACGCAAGTCCAGTATGTAGTATACAGCGGTGAGTGTATGTTGTAATTTCTATCGGCACAAATACAACTATGAATTGCGTTAGTAACATAATCGAAATGACAGAAAATGACACACTGAGCTATGACATTAAGATAGAATTAGAAAATCTAGGTCTCTCTAGACCAGATTTATTGATTAAACTAGAAGATCACAATTCGAAAACTAATAAAACCGTGACGAGAAAATTCAACAGAAGCTCTTCCAGTTTATAACGGACTGGTTGTGTGGGTGCAATGTGCAAAATCCTTTTTTTTTGTTATGTGTGCTTAATTAGGAATTCTCCACAAACCTGGACTTCTAAAGGTATTAGGGATTTAAAACACTTTGGTGAAAGTAAAAAGACATAAAGTAAGTGAAAAATATCTTAGTAACATGATAGAATATTCAGTTTTGGGGAAGGTAAATATAATGTGCCAGCTGAACACTGCATATAGATTAAACATAATTCAGCACAATGAAAACGTCAGTACAGAGTGGTAAAAACGGTGTTCAGGGAAAAATTAAAGATATTTACAAAAATGCAAATTATATTCGTTGTTACGCGCACCAGTTAAATCTGATAGTTGAACACATAAAAACAAGTGAAAGTTTTCTTTTGCAATGTATATGGTTTTTCTACTTTTTTTTACAAGATCCCCAAAGCGTACTGAGGTTGTGAAAAATCGACTACCGCGAGCTGCACCAACCAGATGGAACTCTAAATCAAGATTCAAAGATCAGCCAGCTTTTCTTTTTTTTCGATAAGTACCTGTGTAATAGAAATTCTGTATAATCTTCTCAAAATTGTTATCTCGATGGACTAAGCCGTGGCCCACCTATAGTGCACAAATCGAGAGGTAACAGGGGGTTCTAACCCTCCCCCCCTGGTTACGCCACTGATACAGATACAACAGATGTTTACATTAAAAAAGAAAAAGGAATAACACACTTACCTGGAATAAGGTGAGGTAAATTTGTAAGTGTAAGAAGGGAAGATTTTGATTGCGGGCATTGTTGTATAGCTGTCAAAGCGTATGAGCAAGAAATAACAACTTAAAATAAGCAAGAAAGAAATTTAACTATGTGAGTGGCAGTATGACCAAATTAAAATTTAAGACAGAGGGCGCGAAAGTATCGAACTTCTTTTGTTCGAGGATATATAAAGCAGGAACAGGACTGACACGCAGATTTCGACTTTGATTTAGATCGCGAAAAAACCAAAATTTAAAACGAAGCTCCGGCGGCATTCTTGATACGCAAGATAAAAGTATATCTATTTATATAGAATACCATATACAGTAGGGCGATATGCACTATTTGTTTTCTTAAAGATTGGAAAATATTATTAAAGAATAGAATTTAGAAAATTTTGAATAAAACAAAATGGCAGATATACATATATAAAAAGGAATTTGAAGAATTGTATAATCAAACTAAGTGAGTCACGCATAATTTTTATGAATAATGATGTTGGATCGACCATAGAGGTACTACGTGCGAATGTTTGCCTCAAATGGATTGTTGAGCCTGATTAAACATTTGAATAATCACATGACAATAATTTAAATAGCTGAACACGAATATACGAGCATATTGTAATGTGTAAACACTAAGTGGCTAGAGGTAGTATGTGAAAATGTTTGCTTCAAGCAATTAGTGTAAATTAATTTCAAAATATTTAAGTAGCAAAACACTAGATTATCAGAGTATTACGTGCGAATGTCAGCTTTGGTGAAATAGTGCTTGCATTGTGCTCAATTTTCACTAATAATTCTTTTAAAGAAAAAGAAATACATAGTGAACATCCATTAAATCACTATCATATCAATTTCATATACTTTATAAACAAATCGCATATAAAACAATTCTATAGAAGAATCATTTTGATAGAATGAGTTAATGTTAATCATATAGTTATTCGAAATATATTCACTGTTATTATTAAGACAAATATTGTGTTTAATTTCTTTACTCTATCCCATAATACACCAGATAAGAGAAAGGTTTATAAAGCAAGGAGTAAACCGCTGTTCGAATCTACGTATAAATTTTAATATTTATGCTGTTACACTAAAGTCATACATTGAGGTATCACCATTATTTATGTCACTTTAAAAAGTAGATATCACAGCAATATGTATGTAAGAAAATTATACATACATAGAGATATATAAGATTAGTTCGTATATAGTGCGACCAAGAGAATCTGTCCCTCGGAAAATATGCGAACTAATATAACAGCGTCTTGCTCCGCACCCCCCTAGCCAACACTTATCATGTTTGATAGCTGTGTACAGTCCCGTTTTATGTACTGATTGCTTACTTGTTTATCAAATCGTTGTTTTAATTTATTCCTGCGTTATCTCCTGATTTCTATTATTTACTCTCTCCTTTCGATTATCCAAACAATTTTTCTTAAAACGATTTCATTTTGTATTGTGAGTTGAAGGTAAGTAATAATATAACCTCAATTTTGCAGTACGCGTCTATTTTGTAGATTATCTATCATCTTGATTATGGATAAACAAAAATCTGTAAAAGATGACGTCTTACCCTTATAGAGCCGAGAAAGGAAAATAAGTCCAAAATAACTTATATTAGATGATGCAGACAAGTAATATAATAATAATATATTTAACATACTTTACATTTATTCTAATCTAAATTTCAGATCTGTACTGCGGAACAGAATCACATCCATATAGTATACATGGATGTGATATTGTTTCAAATTAAATGCGAATGTGAAAACATTGTTAGCAGCAGCCCGCATATCACCGATGTATTGTGTGTGGTATCGATAAGTATACAGAGTTATATATTTTCCTTATTTGTCTTGATATTTACAAATGCAATAATTAAAAATTACATTTTTGTATTTAAATAACTCTCTGTACTTATCGATACCACACACACTGATGTGCGGGCTGCTGCTAAAAATGTTTTCACATTTGCATTTAACTTGAAACATAGTGTACACTGTCAGTAAGAATGTACCCACTTTACACAGTTTACATACTTATATGAAATCTGAAACTGAAGATATTATATCCTGGCTCTTTTTGACAAATATACCATATCACAAATGTTAAAGTGTGAATTGCTTGAATTTAATTTTGCAGGCGTTTGCTGAAATTACTCCGAATATGTGGCGAGCAGAATAAAACACGTACAGAAAATAGAAAAGGAATACATCGAAAGGGACAAATTAATGGATATTCATGAAAAATTTATTATTAGATTAGATGAATCAGATTCAGAAACCGATTGGTTACAATCAGATGATGAAATATAATTTTAAAAATCATGTAGTATATACCGGGTGTCCAGTTTAAAATGCAGTACATGGGGATATTGGAAACCGTTGGAGATACTATGTCGGTTAAATGGGAGAAAAGTTGCGTATTCATTTATCCATGAATAATCCGACATCAGATTTTGAAAATTTTGTTTCATTGAGCAGATACAGGGTGAAAAAGAAAAAAATGCATTTTTGAAAATCTTCCATATTTTGTTTCCTAGAAGAGATAAATTTACAAAAGTTGTAAGCTAGGGATAACAAGTCATGAGGATTTTAAAAATGATTAAAAAAAATTTAGGTCTACTAGATTTTGCGTGACAATAATCAACTTTTGTTTTTCTTATGGCAGCCATATTGGATTTTGACATTTTTAATATCTTCAAAAAAAAATGCTATTCAATGATGTATAACATGTTTATGTTCAAGATAGTAAAAACATGAAAAATAGAGAAAGTAAGATTTTAACGTAGTAGGCCATGGAACTGTGGATATCTTAAGTGTATACTGATAAAAAAACAAAAAATAACAAGTCTCCAAGTACTGTTAAAATATCTTTAACATTTTATTTATTAGTATTCATTAAATAAAGGTGGTTAGGTAGCTGAATCATTAATGTAACAACTGTTCAAATAAGCCACCGTTCATTCGTATGCACAATAAACATTGTGTTAGTACTGCCTCACAAGATTGTCTAACCATGTTCGGTGTCATTCCATTCACTGCTTCTTCAACTGCTTGACGTAATTGTTCCACATTTTCATAAGATCTCGAATACACCTTGTTTTTCAGATACTCCCATACAAAAAAATCAAGAGGTGTGAGGTCCGGGGACCTAGCAGGCCACCCTATTGGTCCTCGGTTACCAATCCAGTTATTGTAATATTGATTATTTAAATAATTTGTAACCAGCAAGGAATTGTGTGCAGGCTTGCTGAAAATACATATTTTGCAACGTGGCAAGTGGAAGTTCTTCAATTCGTTCAGCAACATGTGTGCGCAAAAGTTCTAAATACCTTTCAGAATTTAAATTCTCATTGAAAAAGAATGGACCGATAACATAGGTATCAATAACTCCCATCCAGACATTAAATCCCCATCTGACTTACTGTCTAATGCCACGAACTAGGTGTGGATTTTCATCGAATCAAAAGATAGTATTTTTACGATTCCAGAGTTAGTAAATCGACTCTCATCAGACCATCAAATTTTCGCAAAAAAGTTTGGATTTTCATTATGTTTTTCGATGAACCAATGACAGAATTGTGCTCTCCGTATTTCGTCACCATTTTGAAGCCCTTGACTGGCTCTTTCACAATAAGGTTTGAATTTGGCACACTTTAAAATGGTACCAGCTGTTGACCTAGCGACGCCAAGTGTATTTTCAATTACCCGTAAAGACGTACGGGGATTTTCAACTACTGCTTAAAGAACAATATTTTCATTATTTTCATTGTTTTGCCTTTTTTTGGGTTTGACAAAACTTCCATGCATTATCAAATTATCACGCAATAGGCGAAAAATGCTTTTTTCTGGCTGCCGCCTTTCAGGGTATCTATCGAAATACATTTCTGCAGCCAATTCATTATTTCTTCCACACAAAATAAAACACTCCAGCATTTGATATTTGTCACTATTTGTAAAACGATCCATCTTAGGTTTGCACAGAACAGGTACTTATAACAATACAATGAGATTAACAATAAGATTACTGACAGTTCAGAATAAACTTCACAGCTTTTAGAGTTGTTTAATACAAATGTCACATTTATTATCACGGCCTACTATGTTAAAATATTACTCTCTCTATTTTTCATGTTTTTACTATCTTGAACATAAACATGTTATACATCATTGAATAGCATTTTTTTGAAGATATTAAAAATGTCAAAATCCAATATGGCTGCCATAAGAAAAACAAAAGTTGATTATTGTCACGCAAAACCTAGTAGACCAGATTTACAACTTTTGTAAATTTATCTCTTCTAGGAAACAAAATATGGAAGATTTTCAAAAATGCATTTTTTTCTTTTTCACCCTGTATCTGCCCAATGAAACAAAAATTTCAAAACCTGATGTCGGATTATTCATGGGCAAATGAATACGCAACTTTTCTCCCATTTAACCGACGTTGTATCTCCAACGGCTTCCAATATCCCCATGTACTGCATTTTAAACTGGACAGGGTCTATAGTGCAATTTACATATATCATGCCATATCAATTAATTCTTGTTTTACTTTACTTTGGTTTTGACACAGTTTAGCTTTTACATTGACGCTTTGACATTTGTAGTAGTTTGATTGCGTTTCACAAATTTGTTTATTTGATATTAATAAATTGTATTTATTGTTTGTTTTGTACCCACGTTATTTCTCAATAAAGCTCTATTATCATTTATTTTTTGGCATATGATAAATACAGGGTATTCCACGAGAGCCGTTCGTTAGAAGTTTTCGTGGTTAGAAAAAACTTAGAATTCTGAAATTTTGGGGTCCAGGGTTATTCAATATTCTCTTTCAATTTAAAATATTTTCAAGATCATACTACTTCCGGTTATACCGGAAGTCGCCATTAACTTCCTTATTTTAAATGGAACACCCGGTATATACCTATTTTCAATTTTTTCTTAGATATCTTGATTTTTTTGAAAATTTTGACAGATGTAGACCTGTTTTGAGCATTGCGCCCTTTAACCAATTTCGATTGGTGGAAAGCGCTTCTGGGGTAGACGGAAACACAGGAATGATACTTGCGAATGCCATATTGACAACTGATTTATCGCATACAGGGTATCCAAAATTTAATGACCAATTACATCATTTTAAAAGTTGAAAAAGCTCGTTTTTTCAAATGGGACACCCTGTATTTTATTGGATGGTCGGATGCAGAATTTGATTCTGCATCGATTTGCTATAACATTCCCTATACCTATTTCCAGTGGTTTTCTTGTTAATCCATATTTTTATCAAAAGGTGATCAAACTCCAAAAGTTCTACCTAGTAAGCCTTGATTTTGACAGGAATTGAAACAATGTTGATTTAATGTCAAAGCAGTATCATCGTACAGATTCGTGAGGTATCTACTTACAGTTCTAGGGATTTTGTTAACTTGCTTAAGTACAGTTTATAATGGAGAATGTTGAAGAATATTCCAATAATGATTTATTAAATTTGTTTTACACGCACGGTGAATGTGGACCAATTGTTTGACGAACATGCAGACTATTTAATGAACGATATCCGGAGCTACCAACAATGACTCCCGGAAAATTCGCAAGAATCGAAACTCGCTTTATAGCAACTGGAAACGTAAGGGCAACTCAAAATAACCTAAAGCCCGTAACTGATAATGAAGATAACGTGGTGAATGTGTTGGCGTTTTTTCAAGCTTATCCGCGGAGTTCCATTTCGACAGCAGCGTTGGATTTGGGTATTTCAAAAACATCAATCCACAGAATATTAAAAAAACATGGAATGCATCCTTTTTGTGAGATAACTGTTCACGGATTACGTCTTGGTGATGAGGCAAGACGTGTCAACTTTTGCGAATTTATGATTTTGAAAATGACCGAAGATCCGAGATTTCTTCATCAGAGTATGTGGACTGATGAATCGAAATTCAGCAGGCAAGGAACTACAAATCGCCGAAATTTTCACTACTGGGCACAAGATAATCCACATGTTATTAAGGAACATAATCACCAAGACCGCTTTAGTTTCAATGTTTTTTCTTTAATTATGGACAACAGAGTGGCTTATCAAGTGTACGATGGAAATTTAAATGCGGCTAGATATCTGGAGATACTGAGAGGGTTTGTTAGTGATTTTTTAAATGCCCTACCTCCACGTGATAGAGCAAACAGTTGGTTTCAGCTTGATGGTGCTCCAGCACATTCAACTATAGCTGTACACCGGCAATTGTCAATGATGTTCGAGGATCGGTGGATTGGCCCTCGGGGACCTTGGAACTGGCCACCCAGATCACCCGATTTGACCCCCTTGGATTTTTACCTCTGGGGTCGTATAAAAGAACTAGTGTACTTTAGGCCGGTACAAACTAGAGAGGAATTATTGAACCGTGTTCACCATGCGTTTACTAATATAAGTCCAGACGAACTTCGGAGATCTGTTTCGCGAGGAGTATATGACAGAGTTATTCAGTGTTTGAACCAAAATGGAGGTCATATAGAACAATTATTGTAATTTTACATTCTCTTATTATTTTTTGTCATTATGTTCCAATTTTTTGTTTTTATTTTATATTTCGTTCTAAATGTTATGTACTAATGTCATGTTCTAATTAAAGTAATTTTTTTACCGTTTCATTGATGTTTATTTGGCTTCGAAAGGCAAGCGATGTTTCGGTTTCTGCCAAAAAACACATTAAAATAAAAAATTTGGATTAACAAGAAAACCACTGGAAATAGGTATAGGGAATGTTATAGCAAATCGATGCAGAATCAAATTCTGCATCCGACCATCCAATAAAATACAGGATGTCCCATTTGAAAAAACGCACTTTTTCAACTTTTAAAATGATGTAATTGGTCATTAAATTTTGGATACCCTGTATGCGATAAATCAGTTGTCAATATGGCATTCGAAAGTATCATTCCTGTGCTTCCGTCTACCCCAGAAGCGCTTTCCACCAAACGAAATTGGTTAAAGGGCGCAATGCTCAAAACAGGGCTACATCTGTCATAATTTTCAAAAAAATCAAGATATCTAAGAAAAAATTGAAAATAGGTATAGGGAAACCTGATGAAAACCCACTATGAAATTTTCTCAGGAATCCAAAAATGAAATAATATACCGTGTGTTCCATTTAAAATAAGGAAGTTAATGGCGACTTCCGGTATAACCGGAAGTAGTATGATCTTGAAAATGTTTCAAAATGAAAGAGAATCTTGAATAACCCTGGAACCCAAAATTTCAGAATTCTAAGTTTTTTCTAACCACGAAGACTTCTAACGAACGGCTCTCGTGGAATACCCTGTATAGTACATTAAAAGACTATTGAGCTTATATTACATATTACATATTTTTAATGAATAATAAAGTTGACTATTCAATTCACCTGTCATTGTTCAAATATGAACCAATAAAATAGCAAATATTTACTTTCGTATCATAGCAACAGGAAATTTCAGCGATTATATCTTCCTAGAATGTATTCAAGTGGATATTTTAAACAAGTGAAAGTTTTTATTAATGTAACTCATTTACTAACAATATTGAAGGTACAATTAGAAAAACTAACATTACTGCAGTGCTGCAGCAGACATTCTGGAACAGAGCTATCACTGGGAGTACCCGAGGGAGTACCTTTCTCTTGTAGCTTAATACCGTCACTATTACTGACAGATGTCGAAGTTGTACATGACACATTTGTTGTTGTAAAATTTCTTCGCATTTTGGTGATAATCGACTCGTGGTGCTCATCATCAAGCTGCAAGTACGATTTTATGGAATTCAGATTTTGGTGTCCCGTTATTTTCATCAGTTGTTGCTCTCCGACTCCAGCTTTCGCCAGAGATGATACAGTTGAAGAGCGTACCGAATGATTTGATATCTTCCTTCTTTTAACATCTAATCCAGTTTTTTCAGCTAATAACTTCACCCATTTACTGATCTCACATATACCAACTGGACTGTTCTTATACCACACCGCATTCTCAACTTTATCCCAAAACGGATTCGGTGTCAAAAACATCCTTTCTGTTTTCACATTTTTTCCTCTCTTCGATTTCAGTAGATAATACAATCTAAATAACAGAAGAATATTAATTATACCGTCTTGAAATTAAATATAAATAGGTTACCTAACTGGACACATATCGGTATTGCTTTTATTCTCTATCAACCACTTGCTGCCTGTCAATGATTTAGTTCCCCCCTGCGCAGTTTTCGAAAATACTGGATTATACTCAATTCTACCAGTTCTTCTTCCCTTGTTATCGAGTTCCTCCTTGAAGTAATAGGTGAAACAGTTGCTCCCTTCTCCTCCCCGCCAAGCTAGTTCGTAAGATGCTATTAAGAAAAACTTTTTCTGTAAACCGTCTGGGGTACTCTCATCTAATATGCGTATCATATTTAAGTATTCTGGTTCTGTAAGTGCCGCCGCGTTGCTGGTTCTTTTTTCAGGACACGCTTGCAGTTTTCTTCTTGTAGCATCCCTGGCGTCACGTGCTGACTTAAATATTGCATCAGAAAACGGGTTTACGTTTATTTTCCACTTATTGAAGAACATTTCTTGAACCATTTTCGCCGTCACGTTCCACATGTGCTTGATGACGCCTTCTTTATAATCGGACCCATCTTTTTTCTTCATATTACATGCCCACGACTTTGAGATGACATTTAAGTCCACAGGAGAAGTAGATTGATCCAGTTTATAGCCTTTTGCTGTTAAAAATGTACTAAATTGTCTCCATACTGAATCTTTGGATTTCTTCGTGTTCCAAGGGATATTTTCGCAAATTTCAGCATCGATTTCGTCTTCAGATTTCGTGCCAAATCTTTTCTCAGTTCCCATTATTTAGAAACACCAGTTTTTATTCAACGAAACGAACTAAATACGAACACGATTCCAAAAATTTTAATGACAAACATAAATGTTTTTTTTGTTGACATGGAAACGTAATCATGTGTAACTAAATTTTGAGTCATTTTAATATGAAAAATTGATTTGGTTCATTGAATAGTCTCTCGAATACGATTCGTAGTCAAAGTTGAGTCTACTATTTTTGTGGTGCTTTACACTCATGTCTTTCATAATTGCGAATACTACTCGTGCTCCGCACTCGTAGTATTTAAATGCAATCATGAAAGACATTCGTGTAACCACCACAAAAATAATCGACATAACTTTGACTACTCATGGTATTATAAGTGATTATTTAATTATACATAACCTAGAATTAGATCGATTAATCTAACCGGAAAACGTAGTTTGTCATCATTATAATTTTAATATTCATTTTATAGTTTACAATACTTATCATGATGGCAAAGTATTGATTTGAATCATACAATATTAAAAAATGGCCCAGGGATCATCTTTGCTGAATTCAAGTGTATATATTTGTTGTTTTCTTTACATTCTTCAAATATAATGTATATGCATATTCAAATTATAAGATTCTATCTTATTTTAATTACAATCGTTACATAACATTTGACATGATACGACTGATTTAAATACTGGCGCGCTCAGTTTTTGTCTGGGAATGTACACTACAAATCGACGGTGCTGCTCGAAGGGTTACGTCTTGTTGGTTTGACTCTAGTTGAATGGCTTTGTCAACCGACATGCGCCAATACATTAAAATTGCGTCAAATTTGGGAAGTTGCAAAATTTTACCTTTCAAGTAATATAACCTACAAAAGCAATTTCATGACTATCATAAATAATAATATTCCTATTTCTACACCTTTTGATATTTGCCTTAATTACCTTTTGACGTTTCTTATAATGGTCATCCAAACAATATAAATTTGTAAAGTATGTTTACATTAATTTAATAAAATATAGGTGTAATATGGTTTGTGTAGGTAGCAGGTGAAGATAATTGTAACACAATCATAAATAATAACCACTAGAGGTTCTTTAATCACTATTTATTATTTTAATAAATACATGCTGTTTACATGTGTCTAATGTCTTAACTTACACTTGTAGTAGTCCAACTGCCCGTCAGATGTCACTACTATTACATCTTCCTTTTCTAAACAAAGTCATCATATTTTTGCGGTCGCCTTATGGTTCTACCACTTCGCGTTGTGTAATTCGTTACAGATAAATTGTCATCCAAAGACTTGTGACTCTCATACGCATTTTGAGCAACATCCAAATCACAATCGTTACCATCTGCCTTTGGCGAGTATTGATTTAGTGACTTTCTTATATGTAGCGAATTCCTACGCACTTCTCTCCCTTTTTCATTTAAAATCTTGTATGACCTTGGCGTGTCAGCAGGTCCCAAAACCTTACCCGACTCCCAACCATCACCATTATTAACCGTAATATTTTGTCCCGGTTTAAAGGAATCCCTTTTTTTAACATGTTGATCATGGTACATTTTGTACGTTTCTTGATTTTTAAGAAGCTTAGGTTCAACATTATTTTCAATTTTTGGTTTCAACACTGATTCGGTTACAGGAATTGTAGTTCTTGTAATTCGTGACATTAATAATTGCGATGGTGTAGCGTCAAGCCCAGCTATTGGTGAATTTCTATATTCTAATAAACAAATATCTAAATCCTTATTATCATAAAAACACTTTTTCAACATTTGCTTGGCAGTTTGGACTGCTCTCTCTGCCAATCCATTACTACGAGGATAGTTCGGTGAACTGGTTACAATCTCAAAATTCCAATCAGACGCGAAATTTCTAAATGAATAGGAATTATATGGCATATTATCTGATATTAAAGTTTTCGGAATGCCGTGTGTTGAAAATATGTTTTTAAATACCCTAATTATCTCATCAGCAGTTTTGTTATTAATTGGTACAATTTCTAACCACTTACTATAATAATCTTGTACTACAACATAGTTATTATTTTTAAATTCCAATATGTCAGACGCAATTTTATTAAACGGTAAATCAGGTATTGTGTGAGGAATGAGTGGTTCTTTAGTGTTTGCCTTTCTAAATCGTTCACAAACTTTGCAACTCATGATTACAGCCTTGATATCATTGTTTATGTTTGGCCAATAAACAATTTGTTTAGCTCTGGCTTGAGTTTTGGTAATTCCCAAATGAGATTCATGCAACAATGTTAAAATGAACTTTTTTAGTGATGAAGGCACTACAACTCTATTTTGGAAAAACACTAGATCATCTTCTACAGTGATATCATTTCTAATATTAAAAAATGGTTTTACAGCATCCCTAACTTTGCTAATGCTATTCGGCCACCCACTATAGTAATAATCTATAACTTGAATTAACGTTGGATCTCTTTTACTAGCCTCTTTAAATTCAACCTTTCTTATTTCTGACATATTCAAATTTAAACTTAAAGAATGTACACATTCAGAAATCCATTCATCATCTGCTTGATCTACTTCTGGCAGATAAGCACGCGAAAGTGCATCCGCTATAAACATATATTTACCTGGACAATATTTAACTTTTAAATTATACTTCAATAATTTAATCTTCATCCGCTGAAGTCTAGATGATGCAATTTTTGAAACTTCCTTATTGGATATACCAATAAGTGGTTTGTGGTCCGTTAATACATTGACTACTCTACCATAAATGAAGTTATGAAATTTCTTTGTAGCAAACACAAGCGCTAAATATTCTTTTTCTACCATTGCATAATTCTTTTCTGCATCATTTAAACTTCTGGACGCATAACATATAGGTTTGCCATTTTGCATCAAACAGCAACCTACCCCGTCCTTTGAAGCATCGGTTTGTACCGTAATCTCTTTTCGTTCATCGAAATTTGCCAACACAGGCGCTTTGCTAATTATATTTTTTAACTTATTAACAATATCGCTATGTAATGGTAACCATTGAAAAATATTATTTTCCTTTAACATCTCTCTCAATGGTGCGGTTAATATTTAATAACTGTATTTATAATATTTTACTTGTTACTGGCTCTCATGTAACAGTATTTTGATAGAAAGCTATATATCTTGTAATATTAATTAATCGGTTTAATTTTATTGTTAATGAAATTTTATTTTTATTGGCATTGAATCGTCGTCTTTAGTTCGTACTTTTGCTACATGGCTACAGACGACCATATTTGTTAGTAAAAGTCACTTATTCTGCATATAATATCAAGCAACTTTTTACCAGGTCCTGTCAAAATTGTCAGATTGGAATTTTGACATTTCAAACTACTTACAAATGTGATACATTTCGGCAGTATTTTATTTTTGACGCTTTAAACTACTAGGAACAAAATTAAAAGGTAGGATTTTAAAAACTCAATGCAATATTCTCAGAAAAACTTGATAATAGTTTTCACTTTTCAATGCTTTTACAGATAAATTTCTGTTATGTTAACTTTGGACAATAATGCATCGCTTTGTTGTTGGGCGCGTCTTTTTACCTAATCACTACTTAAAGCGTATCAAAAGAGGAACTAGATTAAATTGTCAACAATGTCGTCACAATAGTTCTGGTTTACCTGAATCAAAAGTTGAGGATACCAATCCCGAATCCGTAGAAGTTATATACCAGCGATGGCTAGAAAATCCATCCTCTGTCAGTCACGTGAGTCTCTATAATATACTAGTATAGGCTGTGTTCGAAAATTCAAGGCATTGGGTTTTTGTGACCAAGGTGACGCCATAAGATGTGGATGTATAATTTGCAGTTTGATGGATACCGTTTTGGTGAAATAAAAAGACACGGAGTGACAGTCGATAGATTTAATTCTAAACTCCTTTCATTATTCAAATTGTAACATAAATGTAGTTTTGTAAAGCGTCTTCCTCAAAAAAAAAAAAATTCATCAAGAAGAAGAGTATGCCCATTAAAATTTCAATTCATACAATTTAAAGAAGTGTTGTATTGCTCTTCTACGATGAGAATATTTTGCATACGGGGCCAATTAAATCGTTTTAGACCCGATCATGGAAAGTGCAATAAAATGTTAAAATTATAAATATAGGTCAGGTATTAGCGTTTTCAGATCGCGCAAGCGCCCCTAACATAACCTAACGACTACCGAAAGAGCCGGAAACAACAACTTCACTTACCCTCCGATGCATATTTTTTTATAAATATGAATTTACAGATGGTATGGTTGAGAGTCAGTTGTCAGTAAAATGTATGTATAAACAATTGTAAAAGACATACATATATGTATGTATATACATAAACAATATATTACAAACACTAAAATAGAAAAAGAAAACTTAACACGAAATTTTTTTTCATACGAATAACAAAAAAAAACACTATGAGATCTGTCAAGGAGTCTTGAAGGGAATAAAAGGCTTTTCTAAAAGAAATTCTTTAAGTAGGCTTTTAAACAGAACCTCAAACATTTCTTATATTCTTGGGTAGATTATTAAAAATTTTGGCAAAAGAATAGTTCGGTGATATTTCATATATGTTGGAATGTATGATGTTTCAATCGAATAATATTAGTCTATCTTGTTTCGTACATATGTGATAAGGAGTCATCATTTTGAACATTTGTTTTAACATGCATTGCTGCCTTATATAAAATTGGAAACTATATTAACCAAATTCGTGCCGAAAGTAATAAGTCTAGGCTGAGTAAAGAATATGCACATAGTCATGCCACTATTCACCATTAATCTGCTGACCCGCACCACAATTTAATCAATGATCGTATTAGATTTTGCAGATCCTCCTGATTATTTGTAGAAATTGCAATCTATGTGGCGTCAGCATACATTTCTACAAGACCGCTTATTATATAATTGGGCATCATTTATGAATATTAAAAATAGTAAAGGGCTCAAAATAGACCCTTATGGTACTCCTATATTATTTGCACTTTATTCCGGTTGATGGCGGGATAGCGTACGACCGTATACCAAGAGAGTACCACAACAAAATCGACCTCAAGACTATCGAAGAAGCGAGAAAAAAAGACCTGCCATGTATTTACCAGCCTCAAGTGAATAATATACGGACCGGAAAAAATATTGTTTCGGTTGTCTTCTCCGTCCGAATACCGTCCTAGATTCTGAAAGTAATTAATTCCCTAGGAGCGCGGGTAACCTTCTATAAACTGCTGTCAACAAACATTATTAAAGGCTGTGTTTGAACAATTTCATGCGACGTTAGCAAAATATATACAAAAATGATTGCTTTTTCAGCAATGTCTATTACAATTCTGTCACTATTTTCTAGTTTCAAAAAAATATTCGCATCTTTTACTTTCTTATACGTAGTATAAGGAAGTATTGTGATGATGAAAATTTTCGACCTCGAGATTTTTGCAGATGTCCACGTTTTGAGGTCCCCTGATACCAAAAAAGTGGTTTTTAAAAAATGTCTGTGTGTGTGTCTGTCTGTCTGTCTGTCTGTCTGTCTGTCTGTGTGTGACCACGATAGCGGTCAAACCGCTGGAGATATCAATTCCAAATTTTGTATTTACGTGTATAATCTCCCTCTTGAGATCTGATTAGTTTTTCAGTAAAATCGGTAGACCGGAAGTAGCAGTTTACTTCAGTGAGAAAATCGAATTTTGCCAATATTTCGTCAATTACTAAGTTTAAACAAATTTATAAAGAATTGAAATGTACTCAAAATTAAATTTGAAACAAATTATCTTAAAAAAGTTTTTCGAAATTCCAACCGGAAGTTGGTCTTTTACTCTTATCGAAAATCAGTTTTTTGCGAATATCTCGCAAGTCATGCTTTCTAGGCAGGTACATTACGAGTGTAAAAGTATTTAAATGAAAATTTTAAATATCTTTTGTATAAAAAAAATTTCAAAATTCGGACCGGAAGTACCACTTTTACTCTTACCGAATATCGATTTTTTGTAGATATGTCGTAAATTATGCATTCTATATATATTTATTAAGAGTACAAAAGTATTTATAGTTGAATTTGCAATATTTTATGTGTGCATGAAATTTCAAAATTCGGACCGGAAGTGGCACTTTTACTCTTAGCGAGTAGCACTTTTTTTCGAATATCTTGCAAAGTATGCATTCTATAGCGATTTATTAAGAGAATGAAAGTACTTAGAATAGGATTTTGAATAAGTTTTGTATAAAAAAATTCTTGAAATTGTATAGTTTGAAACGCTCATACGTATAAGAAAGTCGTGTGGTGGCCACACCTCATTTTTTATTTTACTACCTATTTTTTTCTTTATACATTTTCCATATTTATGTTGTTGATGGACAAGCATTTTTTATTTTGCTTTGATAGAATTTAAGTTTATTTTCCCCTATTTTTACTCTATATTCGCGTTTTTTATTTTGATAATAATTTACAACATTCATATTATTACAATGCCTTGTAAGCCTGACTAGGATAATTTTTGTTTTTTCCTTCCTTAAAATACGCTTCAATACTAGGACAGAATACATCATAATACCAATTGTATAATAGACATAAACTCAATAAAGCCGTCATTGTGTCTAGTATTACTCATATGAGACCATTCATGTTGCATTAAATAAAATCGAAACTGTCTCAGAGCTTGTGGCGATAGGTTACGATGCTTACACTCTTGATGCGTAGGAGCATCAGAAGTAACTTCTCCATATGAAACGAATTCTGCCATCCACGCCATATGATCAGCTATATTAAATTCAACTCGATTGCAGGACCACTTAGGTTCGGGGATATTAATGACCATGTAGTCAATAGTCGATTCCGTCGTCTGTCCAGTAAACACCCGTGCTGGGTGTTGGAAAAGTCACCATAGAAATGAAAAGAACCAAAGATGTTCTCCAATTTTCTTGCATTTGCACACTTCTGCATAACGTCAATGTTAAAATCTCCGCACAATATCGTATAATATTATTAATTCATAATTGACAGTGTTGATGTTATTGATAATAGGCTTGGGACTCATTTTTCCGAAATATATCACAAAGAGACAATATAAGTACAGACACTGGGCAACAAAGTGATTCCATTCACATTCGTGGTTCATCGTCTTTTCGACGTCACTCAAGAAATTATGGTGGAGGAGCCTCCACGGTCGATACAAAACTAATAAATGATAATCTAGCCGTACTTGAAATGATAAGAAGCTATCAGGTAAGTGTTACAAGAACCTCTTGCATATTGAAAAAAAGAATTCTATACTTATTCAGACACGTGGATATCATATAGCTGATTTGGATCCCCTTGGAATGTCGGGGAGCACAGAAAGACTACCGTACCTTCATCCTATAGGTTCGTTTTCACTAATAGGTCCAATCGACAGGGTATCTTTAATGTGTTTAGACTCATTGCGCTTTCAGATGCATCCCACAAACACGGAGGAGAGGATCATATGAATCTGGTGAAACAAGTTAAAGGTAAACACATACTCTGTCACGGAGACGCATATTTAAAATCCAGTTTATAATTTAATTTTCGTTATATTTAAGCCGAAATCGTTAACACTCAAGTTTTCAAGTTACCACCGAACACCTTCATTGGTGGCAAAGAGGATGCGTTGCCTTTAAAAGAGATAATCACTAGATTGGAGGACGCTTATTGTCGCCATATAAGTGTGGAAACGGGGCACATAAATGACGTGGGAGAGCGTAATTGGATCAAAAAGAAATTCGAAACTCCAGGGGTTACAAAATTACGTAAAGATCTTCGGAGGCTAACCTTAGCGAGATTGATCCGAGCTACTGGGTAAGATCAAAAGATGTAATACTGGGCGAGTCAACTCCGCGGGTAAGGCAGATTGTGACCTTATGAGAAAAAATATTTTGACGTTTTAAAATTATTTTGTATTATACAGATTGTTCCATAACTTGGTGGCTGACCATAGTTATAGTTTTTTAAATGGAACACCCCTACATTATTACATTTTTGTGTTCCTCGTATAATTCTTAGTGAAAAAAATAGCACTTTTCTTATTATTTTTCTAGAATGATACTCTGTAATATAACAAGAAAAATGAGTGTGCTTAAAACCACACGGCAGAAGTGAAAACTTCATCAAGGCTCTCCCATGTAGCGGTCGCCCAAAGAATCGCCAAATTGAAGACGTAATAAGCGACCACAAACACCCGCGTGTCCAAAATTTCACAAACATTCATCAATTTTCAAAAAACTCTTCCACCATTTTGTTTTTTTTTGTCATTTTAACTTTGGATTCGTGACCGGCGACCTCAACCACCCCCGTATCTAAAATTTCACATTCATACATCAATTTTCAAAAAATTCTTCCGCCATTTTGTTTTTGTTTGACAATTTGACTTTGGATTCGTGATCGGCGATCTAAGACAGCCCCGTTTCTAAAATTTCACATTCATACGTCAATTTTCAAAAAGCTCGTCCGCCATTTTGTTTTTTTTGACATTTTGACTTTAGATTCGTGATCGGCGATCTAAGACACTCCCGTATCTAAAATTTCACATTCATACGTCAATTTTCAAAAAAAATTCTTCCGCCATTTTGTTTTTTTGACATTTTGACTTTGGAATTGTGATCGGCGACCCCCAAAACACCCACATCTAAAATTTCACATCCATACGTCAATTTTCAAAAAACTCGTCCGCCATTTTGTTTTTTTTTACATTTTGACTTTGGAATCGTGATCGGCGTCCCCCAAAACCCCCGTATCTAAAATTTCACATCCATACGTCAATTTTCAAAAAACTCGTCCGCTATTTTGTTTTTTTTTTGACATTTTGACTTTGGATTTGTGATCGGCGACCTAAGACACCCCCGTATCTAAAATTTCACATTCATACGTCAATTTTCAAAAAAAATCTTCCGCCATTTCGTTTTTTTTTGACAATTTGGCTATGGATTGGTGATCGGCGACCTAAGACACCCCCGTATTTAAAATTTCACTTTCAGACGTCAATTTTAATAATAATAATAATAATAATAATAATAATAATAATAATAATAATAATAATAATCTTTATTACCCAACAGGCCAGTGCCCAATAACAGGATAATTATAATTTATGCGTGTATACAATTAAATACAATGTAATATAAAAGTAACTAAAAGTCTCAATATGAATATAAAAAACAGAAAAAAAGAAAAATATATGTATATATAATATATAATATTCAACAACGCAGTAATGTTCATACATATTTAAGCAAAAATATCCTCATACAGTCCATTGCCCAGACGGGATAACGTATAAATTGCACGTTTCATTATGTTTGTCCGTGCAAATGGTACCAAGAAAGTGCATCCATATCTTGTGTTAAATCGCGGGACAAGAAAGGACAACCGTTCAAGTAGTAATGGACAATCAATTTTATTGGACAGGAGCTTATATAAAAACTTTCCACACAGAGTATCTCTCCGGCCGTACAAAGAAGTCATGTCATGACGTGTTAGTAGCTCTTCCTGTGATGTGCCCCTCTCCGGATAAATTCCATCATGTTTAAAAAACAGAAACTTCAAGAATTTTCTGTGGATGCGATCCAAAGGTAAGGTATCACAGGCATATAAAGGATACCAAATTAAGGCGGCATATTCTATTTTACTCACAACATATGCAGAGTATAATGACTTAAGCAGTGACATATCTCTGAAGTATGTACTTAGAAATCCGCATGATAAAACCAAGGAGTTTGAAGGCTTCTGAGCATATGCTTGAAATGTGTGATTTGAAAGTAAGGCTTGAGTCAAATAAGACTCCCAAATCTTTAACTTCTGGTACCATTTTTATGTTAGTGCCGTTAATGAAGTACGCAGATGAACTATTAAGGAAACCACGAGTATACGAAACTACGCAACATTTGTTTACATTTAGCTTGAGTTTATTAGAGTCACACCACTCAACTAGCACATCTAAGTTGTGTTGGAGTTTATTTATATCATCCAATGTTGAGACCTCTGAGTATAGTTTAATGTCATCCGCGTATCCAAGAACAGGGCAATCCATCTTGAGAAGCAAATCATTGATAAATAAAATGAACAATAATGGACCCAGATTTGATCCCTGTGGCACTCCTGAGGTGAGAACGAAGTCATTTGATGGTAGCCGTTGTAAGTTACATAGCATCTCCTCTGATGCAGATAAGATGTAAGTAGAGAAACACAGGAGGGAGAGAAACCCAGAGAACTGATTTTGGACATTAAAATTTTATGATCAATCATGTCAAATGCTTTCGACAGGTCCGTATAAATAACATCAACCTGTCCACGTTTGTCTAGCAATTTTCAACAAATCCTTCGGCCATTATAGATATATTTGGCACTTATTTAGTAAACAATGTAAAACTGTTATGATACCAAAGGCGAACGTGACTATTGATGAACAATTACTGGGTTTCGTGGACGTTGTAGTTTTATACAATATATGTCCAGTAAGACATGTAAATACAGCATAAAGTTTTTCTGGCTTTGTGAAAGTGAAACTGGGTACGCTATTGATGGTATTATATATACTGGAAAGCAACCTGGAGAAGAAGTCCAACGACGTCTTGGAGATACTGTAGTGACTACTCTTATAACTAATATAAAGAATAGTTCTCGAAATTTAACCTGCGATAACTACTTTATCACTATAGATTTGTTTCAAAATCTGCTAAAAGTCGGTATTACCACAGTAGGAACACTTCGTAAAGATAAAAAGGAGATTCCCATAGAGTTCAAAGCTTCGAAAGATCGTCAGGTATCCTCTTCGTTGTTTGGATTCAGTGAAAACTTAACCCTTGTTAGTTATGTGCCCGAAAAAAATAAATCAGTGATATTGCTTAGTACAATGCACCATGACAGCGCTGTGAATGAAGATAGTATAAAGAATTTTACAATAAAACCAAACGGGGTGTAGATCATATGGATCAAATGGTTACCAATTATTCGTGCAAAAGGCATACACGGCGGTGGCCATTTGCCGTATTTTCAAACATGTTAGATATCGGTGCAGTAAATGCATTTTTTTTTTATATAACTGAGCATCCAGATTTTGAAGCACGAAAAAAACATCGCCGTAGGATTTTTATAAAAAACCTTTCCGAAGCTCTGATATTACCCTATAGAAGATCTCAAAATCCGTTTTTACATAAAAGAACAGTCGAAGCAATAAAGATCTTCATTGAAATTCCAGTAAATCAACAGTAGCAGCTACCTACGAAGAAAAGGCGTTGTCATATCTGTCCATCAAAATTAGGAAGAATGAGCAAACAGATTTGTAATAAATGTAAGAACAATGTGTGTAAGGAGCATAGTGTTATGATATGTAGTAGCTGCCATTAAAAATTCTTATTATTTGGAACAATTATAATAATGTAAACTAAGGGTATTTCATTATTTTAGAATATCCATATAGATATCAAATGGTATTTTGTATTTAAATTTTTTGAGTTATTAAATTGTATTTAATGCTACAGAACTGTTTTTCTAAACCAAAACTACTAACTACTAATGAATAATAAAGAAACGCACCAAGAAAAGGCAGCTAAATCCTATTTTCTCGTACTTAATGTATGTGAGTCTCAAAGACTCACTATATGTAAAAGAGTAAAAAATTTAAGTCATGCGTTCTAGGGTTAAGGAAATACACACGTTCTGGAATTATCGTATTTTAATTCAAATCATTATTAAAACATTAATCGACCCCTGTATAGATAAAAATATCATGTCATGTGGGAGACCGTTATGTATTGTGTGGAGATGCAATTCGCCGGACCGTAATACATTGATCGCCAGTGCACACGAGAAACTGATATTTATTTTTCGCCCGTCCGGAATACATTGATATCAGTGCACATTTAAACGGCCATTTTTCTTACCAAATCCTTCTGCAAACGACGTTTAAATTGCCGGTACCTTCGATTGCGTGCGATTGCCGACTCGAAATAAGCATACAAAAGGTCCCAAAAAGCCGGTTCCTTAAGACCCCGAGTCTTGATGAGCCCTCGCAACCTTCAAAATTTCGTATTTCACGCTTAAAAGTGAATCTGTGGTGCAACTCAGTTCGCCTGTCAGTTTGACGTTTCTCGGGATTTTTTGATTGTCACGTAAATCGTTATGACGTAAGCCATTTTGCTGTTAAAACAACGCGTACACGCTCTTCTTTAAAAGCCCATATTTTTACAACCGCTCCACTTAGAAAGAAAAATCTCTCCGTCGACCGGAAATTCAATGTCGCCCTTGCACCAATGCCAAAGTGCAGCTTTCAATTTCGCGTATCCAGAGAGGAGTTCTTTGCACAGTTTTGCCGATTTTTGTCGAATTTACGGTTCGTTTGGTAACCATGGCGACTCGAGCGTTACATAGCCAAGCGTGACGGCTCAATCTCGTTCAGTGCCCACAATCAACGCGCCCATAGAAGTTTACACTTCAATAATTTAAAGAAGTATACACAAACAGTAATTAAACTGTGTCTAATGCAACAGTAAGGCAATATATGGTGAACCCAGTCGAGACACGCAGATTCATTAAAGTGTATATCAGTATGTGTGTAACCGTAAAAAAATGCTATTCTAAAAAATAGTAAGCACACCAAATATATTGAAATGCATAGGATTTAGATAATTCGCGGTACTTTCACTAGGAGTGCAAAGGATTAGAAGTATAATTAGTATTGTAGGTTATTATTAAATATCTAACGTTTTGCAGATTTGAAACCTTTTTGGCCAAGAAGCATCCGTCGATGAAAAGATTTGGCGTGGAAGGCGGTGAAGTGGTGATACCATGCTTAAAACAGATGATAGATAAATCTGCGGAAGTGGGAGGTGAATGTGTAGTACTAGCTATGGCCCACAGAGCTCGCCTGAACGTCATGGGAAATGTTTGTCGCATACCTTTGGAGAGATTGTACATGCAGTTTCAAAGTATAGACGTGAAAGAGCCCAACGAGGGCGACATAAAATACCATTTGGGTCTAAACTTTGACAGGTGCTAAAATTAATAAAAACACGTGCTCTCCTCATAGAGTTATATTTATAATGGATTACTTTTTTTTTCAGAGTGAACAAAGTCACCAACAAACCCATAAAATTCATTCTGATTGCAAATCCATCGCATTTGGAATGTTCGGGTTCCATAATGCAAGGAAGAGCCTATGGGGAACAATATTTCCGCAAAGACCTGACAGGTCAAAAAGTATGCGCCAATTAGTGCAACTGGAGATTTTTGTCTTATCTACCGAGCTATGACGAAAACAAGTGCAAAAATTTTAAAAATCTTTTGGTATCGTACTAGAGGGCATTGTGAGAGACTGTAGTGTTAAGGGAAGCATAATAGAAAAGGCAGTTCAGGTGATTGCGGTTGCTAATGATTTCGGAAGATAAGAACAAATGCTGGAGGAAGCTGTAGTAAAGATAAAAAAGAAGCTGGAAAAGGAGGATTGTGATTAACGAAAAAAGACAAAGTACCTATATGAGAATAACTGGAAGTAATACAAGTAGCCTTCAAGAATAACTCGCAAAACGCAAATCGCAAAACGCAAAATTTCTTCACAAAACTCTACTCTTCTGTCATAATCGTCTTCAGTTAACTATTGAGATATTTTCTATTTATAAGGATAGTATTTATGGAGTTTTGTAATTTTATGAACCGAACCCAAGGAAACTCCAACACTCGAGGGGAGCCATTTTTCTTCGGATGAATACCCGAAAGAAGTGGTGGGGGATTATTCTGTTTCTGAAGGGATAAATATGTCACCGGTAATAGATCAAATGTTGAAAAACAAAATATTACTTTGCTACAAATTCTATTCCTTCATAGCTAGGTAGATAATATAAAAATCTTCCCTTGTCCTGTAAAGTGACAAGCAGCCGGGGGGCTAAATTCTTCGCTGACTTATTTTAGGTGTTGCCGATATGCATACATGGAGATGCTGCACTGACCGGTCAGGGTATTACATACGAGATCCAAAACCTAGCGGACTTACCTCATTACACTACCAATGGTACTATACATATAGTCCTAAACAATCAATTGGGTTTTACTACGGATCCAATCGATGGTAGATCTTTTGCATTCAGCTCTGGTAAGTGATTGAAATACATAAAATAAATTTATACGAAGGTAATTTCCCGACAAATAGGACATTTTTTAATGTTTTTTTTTTATTATTTTTTTTTATAAAATTATTTATCCTCTTCACCTTTAATGGACTTGAAGCGGCTGAATTGCAAATATTCTGTTTGTGTAATGGTCTTTCTCAAGCTCCTTAAAATACTGCCCCGGGGCTTCAATAAGTTCTTCATCTGACTGAAACTTCTTTCCAGCAAGGAGAACAGTTTTAGTTTTTGGAATAAGTGGAATGCATTTGATGGCTAGATGTGGTGAACACAATCTGAAATTTATCCTTTTTTCGCGCACAACTTGCCTGAGAATGTGCGATGCCTTGGGAGAAAAGAATGATTTTATGAGACATTCTACATTCTAGACCATTTTTTAAAAAAGTGTTTTCTTAATCGTGTGATCCTTTCAAAATTAGTCTATGAGAATTAGTCTTATCGTATGACAAAAATATTTTAGGCATGAATATTTGTTGACTTTTGGCTTCATAAATCGAAACACATTTTCTTAAAAATAAACTTAACATTTATTTTCTTTAACACTAATATTTTTAAAATGTGCTCCTAATGAGCAGCTATCGCAAAAAAAAGCACTTCGAAATATTTCTACTCGTAAAGACACAATCGGCCTTACCTGCGGAAATGACTCACCTTATGTATTCCGGGTGTCTGTTTAAACTCGGCCATATTTCGGCAACCGTTATCATACAACACGGCGGAAAAAATTTTGATAGTAAAACGGACCATGGGAATTTCAACGCAAATATTTTTAAGTTTCCAGAATGATCGCAAGATAGGTTAAAATTTTTACTAGTAATATTTTCAGAAGTTTTTATAACATTTTTATTTGAAACTTTTTGATCTAACTCCCATACGAAGGGGAGGGTGGAGGGGATATACAGGGTGCGTTATTAGTAGCCGCTTCTTCGATTGCTCCCTTGTGTTTTAAATGAAAGAAAAAACAGTTAGTGGAAGATTCATAGTTGCTTGTAGCGCGTATTGTAAAAATACTTTAAGCTCTGACGGCTACATGGCAATTTTTTTAAAATGACTCACTCTATATATTTTTGGATCTTCTAGTATTGTTTTAAATTGTCTATTTAACTGCTTTTTCTTTTTCAAAATTGAGCCAATAGTTTTTAAGTTATTAATTTTTTTTTTAAATGTTTGACGAAAACACGAGTTCAGAAAAAAAACATTATTTCATTGTTTTTAAAAGTAAAAATATTAACTTTGATGGTGCTTGTAGCCAAGAAAATTCTGCATCATTCCGGTTTCACTGGAAATGCACGGAACTTATTTTTTTTAAAAGACTCACCCTATATATTTTTGAATTTTATAGTACTGCTTTAAATTGTCTATTTAACAGTTTTTTATTTTTCAAAATTGAGAAAATAGTTTTTGAATTATTAATTTTTTTTGAAAATATGTGATCAAAACATGTGTTCAGAAAAAAATCATTTTTACATTATTTTTAAAAGTAAAAACATTAACTTGGGTGGTGCTTGTAGCTAAGCAAATTCTGCATGATTTGGTATAAGTTGCACTCGACAATACCTCATACTTCCCGAAACTTTCACATACCAAAAACTTATTTTTTTTAAATGGAACACCCAGTATTTTATTGAGACATTTTGTTCCTTTTTTTTCTCTTTCATTTTTGTTAACAATGTCCTATACCTATTTTTTGTAATTTCTGAGATAATCATTATAGGAGCAATTAGCGGTTAATTAAAGAACTACGAGCGCTGTTGTTCTATGCATCAAAATATTCGTTCAACCAATGGAAGGCAGGAATGGAGCCCTACTTCCTTAGTCAACTGTCAAACAAAGTAAAGGTCAAATCCAATTATCCCAAAAGTAATAATTTTACAGAATAAACAGCATCGCATTTCAATTTCTTAATTCCGGCAATATCCAGTTGCAGTATTTCATTTTTTACACTCTTGGTTAACAACGAAATAAAATAAAGATTATGTTTACTGACATATTTGAAGATGCCGTCCCACTAAAAGGTGCATGAGACAATGCTGCTATAATTTGCCTAATTGCTCTTATTCTTTCATTGTGGTAGGAATTGCATATTTCCTAATTATTCTGGATTCTCAAGTTTGACTTACTTACATCTAACTGACGACTAATTTTCGTAGTACTAGTATGAGGGTGTTTGACTACACACGCAAGTACTATAAACGTCTTATCCTCACCAGTTATTGATTTTGTCCGCTCTTTTTTTCATATTCAATACTTTCTGTTTACTCGAACCGTTCCTTCATATTTTGGAAGGTTTCTGGCTTCGGTTGACTTCTACCATGGATCGCTATGCATAAAGTCTGGATGCTAGCAATGAGTTTCTTTCAGATCCACCCAAAACGTCAATCATATCTATTAACTCTTCATAAGAATAATTCATTTGTATGATAACTAATAGCGATGCTTTTTTAAATTTGACATAAATGTTTATCGACCTTCTTTAACAGTTGACTCAGGCAGTCGGCCGCATTTCAACCTTTATTGGGCGAATATTTGGGTGCATAGAACAGCGCTCGTAGTTCTTTATTTGACCGCTGATTGCTCCTATAGTGATTATCTTAAAAATTACAAAGGATAGGTATAAAAGGAAAGGGAACAAAATGTCACATTAAAATACCGGGTGTTCCACTAAGAAAAATAAGTGTTTGGTATGTGAAAATTTCAGGAATTAGGTTTTGAAAAAACAAAGTTTTTTGAGGTATTGTTGAGTGCAACTTTACCAAATGATGCAGAATTTTCTTGGCTACAAGCACCATCAAAGTTAATGTTTTTACTTTTAAAAACAATGAAATAATGTTTTTTTTTCTGAACACGTGTTTTCGTCAAAAATTTCCAAAAAAGATTAATAACTTAAAAACTATTGGCTCAATTTTGAAAAAGAAAAAAACAGTTAAATAGACAATTTAAAACAGTAGTAGAAGATCCAAAAATATAAAGAGTGAGTCATTTAAAAAAATTCCATGCAACCGTCAGAGCTTAAAGTATTTTTAGAATATGCGCCCCAAGCAACCATGAATCTTCCATTAATTGTTTTTTCTTTTATTTAAAACGCCAAAGAGCAATAGAAGAAGCGGCTACTAATGACTCAGCCTGTATATATAATATATGTATAAGTTTCCAAAATTTCCGCGAGGGGGCGCAGTTCTCAAGGTGAATTGAAAATTCGATAATTTTTCATTAAATTCAAGTTTAAGATAGGTTAAAATGTTTACTGGTAACATTTTCAGACGTTTTTAGGTAATTTTTATTTGAAACTTTTTGATCTAACTCCCATATGAAGGGGAGGGTAGAGAGCGCTATGCCTGCGTACAAAAGTAGGTGTAACTTCGGTTTGCGTTAACGGATTTTAATGTTTGTAGGATCATTAGCTAGAGGATTCTACGAAGAATGAAAGAGTATTATTACTTTATTTAAATGTCGGAAAAGATAAGAAATAAAATTTAAAAAATTATAGCTAGACAATTTGAAAACATTTAAAAGGGGAATCTAACGTCCCAGATAGCACACAACGTCTCAATGACGACATTTATAAGTCATTTCTCGTCAAAGACGTCTGATGACCTATCCAGGACGTAAAGTTGACGTCTGTTTTGACGTTGATATGACCTCCTGTGTTAGACGTACAACTGACGACATTTTACAACCAAGTTTGGACTTTTGAGGCAATTTTAGTAACTTAATTTAATTGGAAAAAATGTTTGTCTTACGATAATTATGTTTTAGTTGTTTTCTGTTTTATGTTCAAAAGATTTTTTGAAATTAAATATTCCCGCTACTAAATTATTTGGTTGAGTCCCACTCAAATGGCGCACCTGCGCCCTGAATGCCATTTCCAATTCATCCTATTTTACGATTGATTGTGGTACGTAGCATAATAATAAATATGGCATATATTATTGTTGAATTCGATACTAATCAAGATGGCGACGAAGGCGGTTTGGCCGTTGTTAACTCTTGCTGGCTTACGCCTATGAAAAGTTTTCTGGCATCGATATAAGAAGCAACATCGGTTTGATAAAGTTTTGAGATTAAGTGAACCGGCAGATGAGAACATGTGGAAGTTGTATAGGATTTCACGAATATTTTACTCCAGTGGTATTATTACTGTTACCGTAGTTTATTATTATCGTTACGTTGAAGTTTAAAATTACAAACGATCTACTGTTCTTAGTTCTCAGTCAAGTACCAAATACCCAATACTAGTATGTATATAGATATATTACCGTATTTTGCATAGGTATTTTTCTATTAAAAAATATTACTCCAAATGTTAGTTTTATTTATACAAATAAAGAGCAATTACAAAGTGTTTTAAATAAAAAATTAAATTGACGCCGATGGGAAGGCATTTTGAGGTTATATTGACGTTAGTTTGTAACGTCTTTTGACATCGGGCATGACGTCCTTTTGAAGTCAGCGGATGACGTCATTTTGGATGTGACAAACTCTCGTCAATATTGGATCCCTCGTACGTCAATTTGACCGTCAGAATGACGTGATTGGTGACAAAAATGTACGCTTAAATGTCGTGAAATGGACGACACTTTGTTACCTGGGGTAACATATGCGGAGAATTAAAAAATCGGTGGGAAGATTTAAAT
Source organism: Amphimallon solstitiale (assembly GCA_963170755.1). Lineage (NCBI taxonomy): Eukaryota > Metazoa > Arthropoda > Insecta > Coleoptera > Scarabaeidae > Amphimallon > Amphimallon solstitiale. Next base: position 46,832,820 of record OY720683.1, on the reverse strand, counting down.
GAATACATTTATAGAAGAGTATGATGAAAATTCAAATAAAAGCAAACTATACACCTTTTAAAATAAAAATAAAATTATTGCTCGTAATAAATTAATAAATCTATATTTAAAATTTTTATTTTTCTGGATTGTCTTCGTATAACTATTGCGGTTTCCATTATCCTCTTCAATTTTTTTATGTAATTCAATATTACGATATTAAAAATATATTGTTCCATTTAAAATTTTAAAGAAAAAATAATATACATAAATTACGAACAGCGCCATCTGTTTCGGACAACCACGAAATTTCGTACTACATACAGTTCAATTCCCTGTAATGGTGGGTTTATGCAGCGTGAATTAGTCCTAACTTAGTATTAGTACTAGTCTTAAGAAAGTTCGATCATTGAGTATACGTGTTAGCGTAGTCTCTTAGGACCGCGTTAGGACACGACCTTGAAAGTTCGGAATTTTTAACTCTTAGGGCTTCGTTAGTCAAGATCTAAACCTTGTGAGGTAATACGTACACAGCTACGTACCACTTACGCAGTGTAATTTACAAATTTAATATATTATGTATAACGTGTGCTTTTAAGGTTAAGACTAATTCTAAGGACTAATACTAATACTAAGTTAAGGAACGCTACATAAACCCACCATAAAATTATCTAATGAGCCTAGAAACATTAAAATTCGTTGAGCCAAAGCGAAATTATACCTACTTTTCTACGCAGATATATCCCCCTACACCCTCTCCTTCGTATGGGAGTTAGATGAAAAAGTTTAAAATAAAAATGTTATAAAAACGTCTGAAAATATTGCTAGTAAAATTTTTAACCTATCTTGAACTTGAATTTAATAAAAAATTCTCGAATTTTTAATTCACCTTAAGAATTGCGCCCCCTTGCGACCATTATAGAAACTTAAAAATAGTTTTGTTGAAATTCCCGTGGTCCAGTTTACTATAAAGTTTTTTTCCGCCAGGTTGTACGATAAACGGTTGCCGGCGTATGGCCGGAGGCCGAGCTTAAACAGTCACCCGGTATATAAAGAAATAACAAGTGACGATACTTTAAATTTTAAAGATTGGTGGCCGGAATATTACAAGAAAATAGTTGAGTCTGAAGAACAACCAAAGAAAAACTTTGGTATTTCTCGAGTCCTGGGACCGTTCTTGGTAGCAACTAAGTAAACTCAAAAAAAAGCGAATATAAATTAACCTTGGCAAAAAATAATAACAGACAAGTTAAATTTCCAACACTTAAAAACCTATACAACCAGAGAAGTATTCATTATGGAAACCAAAATAAAAGATGCGTTTTGCGCAGGAAAATGTTGGCTTTTATGAAGGCATTATTTAAAATCGGCACAAGAAACAAATCTAAAAAAGAAACGGAGCAGCCTTAAAATGATCAATTTGTAAGAATATTTGAATTTTTTGTTGTTGTTTGCTTTTATTACATTTTCGATAATAAATTTTTCAAAAATAATAACTAATTTACCCTTAAAGCACAAAACACTGATTTAATTACAAGAATAAGTATTTTCATTGTTGAAAGAGGTTAAGTTATGTAACTTTGACCTCCAAAATTAAATGAATAACTGCTTTCTAAAATTTTGAGATGAATTCCAAACTTACTTGAAGGGTTTATAGAAGTTACCACCCTTACCAAAATAATCATATTTTCTACTTTTTCAAAAATAGCTTCTATCGATTATCTCTAAACATTAAAAAATGACTTCTCCTCTTTCAACAATAATCGATTCAAAAAATTCGATTTTCGAAAACAAGGACGGTAGTTTCTTCAATATTTTTTGGACCATTTTTGATACAATTTGGACCTATCATAACGTGAAACAATTCGACAAAATTTAGGATTGAGTTGGACCTAGCATAATGTCGAACAATTCAACAAAATTTAGGGTTGGGTTGGGTTGGACCTAGTATAACGTGGAACAATTGGACAAAATTTAGGATTGAGTTGGACCTAGTATAACGTTGAATAATTCAACAAAATGTAGGTTGGGTTGGATCTAGTATAATGTTGAATGATTCGACAAAATTTAAGGTCGGGTGTGCATGAACCTTGTATATCGTGGAACAATTCGACAAAATTTAGGGCTGGGTTGGGTTGACCTAGTATAATGTTGAATAATGCAATAAAATTTATGATTGGGTTGGGTTGGACCTAGTACAATGTTGAATGATTCGACAAAATTTAGAATTGAATTGGATCTATTGAATAATTTAACAAAATGTAGGTTGGGTTGGACTTAGTATAATGTTGAATGATTCGACAAAATTTAGGGTCGGGTGTGCATGGACCTTGTATATCGTGGAACAATTCAACAAAGTTTAGGATTAGGTTGCGTTGGACCTAGTATAACGTTGAATGATTCGACAAAATTGAGGGTTGGGTGTGGTTGGACGTAGCATAACGTGTAACAATTGACAAAATTTAGGATTGGGTTGGGTTGAACTTAGTATAATGCTGAACAATTCAACAAAATTTTGGTCTAGGCTGGGCTAGATCTAGTATAAAGCGAAACAATTTGATAAAATGTAGGTGTTTGTAAAACGATAGATACTTTGCAATATCTCTTGATCCACACAAAATATGAGTTTAAAACTTAACAACAATATAGAATAACTTTAGAGTGAGCCAGAACATCTGTTGCAATTTTCATGGAGAGCTAATTTTTGCAGCAGTTTCGTGTACAGGTAGCTTACCAGTTATGATATAAATTTATATTTAGTGTTTGATGAATAAAGTACAAAATTGGCTAATATCGATAAAATATGATATTTGACGTAATAGTGGTGTAAAATGTATTTTTGCTGACAAATTAGTTTATTTAACATTAAACCGAAAACCTTAATCAAAAACTAATATAAATGGCACAGTGACTTATGGAATTAATGGAAAAACAATAATTAGAACAAGCTGGATCAACTTACAGAATTTTTAATTATTTCAATTGTCAGGGCCTATCATTTTTTTTTAGATACTTTGAAGCAATGTATAACATACCTAGAACAACTTGGGACAACCTTGAGATATTTATTTGTTGAACAAGAGGGCTAACCTCACGTAGGCGAATATGTCTTAATAATATTTATTTCTTCTTTTCGAAGATATAGCGAAACTTGTCGGCGCTCCAATCATCCACGTCAACGGTGATGACCCTGACGCCGTAATACACGCAGCAAACGTGGCAGCGGAATGGCGAGCGATCTTTCGGAAGAATATCTTTATAAATTTAGTGACGTACAGGCGATATGGTCACAGCGAAGGTGAAGAACCGTTCTTTACGCAGCCGGCAATGTATCGGAAAATAGTTAAAATGAAACCAACTGCCGAACTTTATACTGAAAAATTAATAAGCGAAGGCGTGGTTAACGAGAAAGAGGTATTGAATAGTCTGTTTAGATGTAGGGTATTACAATATTTTAGTTGTAAAGCTTCTGTAGTGTTTATTGAACCATGTTATGTTTATGGCAATTATGTGTGAAAAAATGTTCACCACGGCTTTGGCGCCAAACTGCTCTCGTTGGTCATAATTTTGGATGTCATCTCGGTATAATTAACGAATCTACTGAAGTGAAAATGAGCCTCATTACTGAAGATGATTTTCTTTCAAAAATCGTGATTATTTTGATAAAAAATCACAAAGTCGCTGTATGCTATACAGGTGCCCATTTTTTTATCTGCCCATATGGGAAACTTTCTTGGTATTAAAGATACAGGATCAGTTAAATTAGCACGTATTTTCGTAACCATTGCAAATAAAGCTGAACTAAAAGTGGCATCTGATAGTAATTTTGAAGTAAAGTTTAACAATCTTAACTAAAAATTCATGGCACACTTACTTATCCCGATATAAACTGATCATGACATATTGAATTTTTGATATGAAAATAGTGACACCATTTTTTTATGAAAGATATTTGAATGAAGAACGATATATACGCTTTCTGCCTAACGAGCTGGAAGATTTGCTATAAGATTGACCACTAAATTTAAGTCAAAACCTAAGATATCTTTAACAAAAGTAGTAAAATATTACATTCGAAATAATGGTGGTCATTTTGAGCATTTACTAAAATAATATTTTATTTCACTTGCTGAAATAATACTTTTTTTTTTTACATAATACATGCTCAAAGTGACCAACCATTATTCTGGATGTAATATTTCACCCCTTCTCACCATTTTGGAATCAACCATTCGCTACTGCTTGCTCATTAGTTTGCTTATTTCCTTAACTTAAGTTTCGTGTCTATTTGTAGTCATTTGTCTTCTTCTTTCTCTTCATCAATATGTCTTATATCAATATTTTTTTCGCATTAAAATAATTTTTCCAAGTCTACTTGCCCATTATTTCCTCAAAAAGTAATACAAATTGAGTTACTTCCACTATAATAAGAAGTTTGAAAAGACAAACATACCAAACCTTATATTTACGAAATCAGAAAAAAATAAACATTTTAATGAAGTCAACTGTAATTACCATTCAAAAGACCATATTGCTGTGGACCCTATATTTCTAATAAAACAGAAATAATAGATACACCAATTTAGTTATTTTAAATAGAATTAAAAATATTCGTTAAAAACAATATTAAGCTTTAAGTATATGAGCTTCATTAAGTAGATATTCATTTTAGAACATATTTAGTATTAGTTATAATAAAAATTATTATATAAGTTAAAACAATTAATTTAAGATTTTTTGCAAATATGTTGTAAGTTATGCATTCTATATACAGGGTGAGTCATAGTAGTCGCCTCTTCGATTGCTCTTTTGTGTTTTAAACAAAAGAAAAACTAATTAGTGGAAGATCCATGGTTGCTTGTGGCGCATATTGTAAAAGTACTTTAAGCTCTGACACACTTCCGGTTTCACTGGAAATGCACGGAACTTAATTTTTTTAAATGACTCACCCTAAATATTTTTGGATTTTCTTGTACTGCTTTAAATTGTCTGTTCAGCTGTTTTTCCTTTTTTAAAATTGAGCCAATAGTTTTTGAATTATTAATTTTCTTTGAAAATATTTGACCAAATCACGTGTTCAGAAAAAAATCATTTTCACATTGTTTTTAAAAGTAAAAACATTAACTTTTGTAGTGTTTGTAGCTAAGAAAATTCTGCATAATTTGGTAAAGTCGCACTCGACAATACATCAAAAAACTTTGTTTTTTCAAATCCTACTTCCTGAAATTTTCACATACCAAAAACTTATTTTTTTTAAATGGAACACCCAATATTTTATTGAGGCATTTTGTTCCTTTTTTATTCTCTTTCATTTTTGTTAGCAATATCCTATACCTATCTTTTGTAATTTTTAAGATAATTACTATAGGAGCAATTAGCCGTCAATTAAAGAACTACGGGCGCTGTTCTATGTACACAAATATTCCTCCAATAAAGGCTGGAATGCGGCTGACTGCCTGAGTCAACTGTTAAAGAAAGTCGGTATACATTTATGTCAAACTTATAAAAGCATCGCTATTAGTTATCATCCAAATGAATTATTCTTATGACGAGTTAATAGATATGACTGACGTTTTAGGTGAATCTGAAAGAAACTCTTTGCTAGCATCCAGACTTTATGCATAGCGATCCCTGGTAGAAGTCAACCGAAGCCAGAAACCTTCGAAAGTATAAAGGGACGGTTTGAGTGAACAGAAAGTATTGAATATGAAAGAAAGAGCGGAAGAAGCAATAACTGGTGAGGATAAGTCGTTTATGGTACTTGCGAGTTTAGTCGAACACCCCCATACTAGTACTACGAAAATAAGTCGTCAGTTAGATGTTTGTCAAATTTGAGAATTCAGAATAATTAGGAAATATGAAATTCATCCGTAGCATATTCATTCACATGGTTAGATGAAAGAAATGTTCAGAATCACTTACATTTTTGTCAATTGGCAGCAGATAAATTATCCTGGCTTTCTCAATTTTTTGTTGTTTACCAACGAAGACACTATTAAAGTGAATACGTTCATCGTCACAATTTCCGTTATTATAACACATAACCCCCCCCCCACTTTATCACACCTGTAAACTTTCAAAATCGTTGGTCATTAAAACTGTGGGGAGGAATAGTGGGTAGTTAAATAATTGGACCTTTTTTCTTTGATGAAAATGTTAATGGAGTATCTTCGCTATCTACGGACGGATTTTCAAAACTTTTTGAAGACATTTTCAAATATGTCACCAAACATAACCTTTATTTTATTTCGATGTTAACCAACAGTGTCAAAAATGAAATACTGCAACTGGACATTGCCGGAATTAAAAAATTGAAATGCGATGCTCTTCATTCTGTAAAATTCTTACTTTTGGGATAGTTGGATTTAACATTTACTTTGTTTGACAGTTGACTAAGGAAGTCGGGTGCCATTCCTGCCTTCGATTGGTTGAGCGAATATTTTGATGCATAGAACAACAGCGCTCGTAGTTCTTTAATTGCCCGCTAATTGCTCCTATAGTGATTATCTCAGAAATTACAAAAGATAGGTATAAGATATTGTTAACAAAAATGAAACAGAATAAAAAAGGGAACAAAATGCCTCAATAAAATACTGGGTGTTCCATTTAAAAAAAATAAGTTTTTGGTATGTGAACATTTCAGGAAGTAGGTAGGCTTTGAAAAAACAAAGTTCTTTGAGGTATTGTCGAGTGCAACTTTACCAAATGATGCAGAATTTTCTTGGCTACAAGTACCACCAAAGTTAATGTTTTTACTTTTCAAAAACAATGTGAAAATGATTTTTTCCGAACACGTGTTTTGGTTAAATATTTTTAGAAAAAATTAATACCTCAAAAACTATTGGCTCAATTTCGAAAAAGAAAATACAGTTGAACAGGCAATTTAAAGCAGTACCAGAAAATCCAAAAATATTTAGGGTGAGTCATTAAAAAAAATTAAGTTCCGTGCATTTCCGGTGAAACCGGAAGTGCGTCAGAGCTTAAAGTATATTTACAATATGCGCCACAAGCAACCATGGATCTTCTACTAATTGTTTTTTCTTTTATTTAAAACACAAAAGAGCAATCGAAGAAGTGGCTACTAATGACTCTCCCTGTATATTTATCAAGAGGACAAAAGTATTTAGAACTGGATCTGCACTATTTTTTGTATACATGAAATGTCAAAATTGGGACCGAAAGTAACACTTTTACTCTTAGCGAGTAGAACAGTTGAAAATATTACGATGTGTAAATGTCTGATATGGCTGTGAGTTGAAACATAGTCATTGATATTTTTACAAATAAGAATAATATTATTTTTTTATTAAGGGTTTCTGGATTGTAGGAAATGTCTAATCATTGTCGCAAATGTGAGAATGTTTAGGCATGATGGACACTGAATGCATTCAGGAGATGATTTATTAATTATGTTTTAAAAAGAAAAGGCTATATGTGTGTACGGATATTTATAAACTCAGTATTTAATTAAAACACAAAAATATAAAGATAATATTGTCTATAGTATAAAATAAGGCCACAAGCTTTATTTTTGAGATCATAGTTATTATGATAATAATTTTTATATATAATTGAAATGCATAAATGCTTAAATTATATAATATACTGTTATTAAAAGAAAGTAATAAAATAATAACATACTTTGATATATAAAAATAAATAATAATACATGATTATTTAAATAAAATAAATTTTAAGTTTTGATAAAAGACATTTATGTTTTATTAGTATACCAATATATAACAAGAGAATTGTAATGGATAGAGAGAGCTAACACTAAGGGAATAAGAATAATAAGATACACTGAACGTAAGAGAAAGGCGAGGCACTCTGTTAGAATCCATGCTAAAATATCAGATGCTGTCACGTTATAATAACAATCACATGCATTAAAAACTAATCACATTTTTCTTTAACTATAATTAAAGGGAAGGCTCACAGCAATATGTTTATGTTATATCTTGATAATTAATTGTGCCATGAATTTTCAATTAGGATTATCAATTTTTACGTAAAATTTATTACCAGAAATCAATTTTAGTTTTGTTTTATTTTCAATAGTTACGATAATTATTTATAACTAAAAGTTTCGGCAATCTCAATTATTTTTTAAATATCTCAAAATTCATAATAAATGACAAATATGAAATTCTTTTCAAATTTCTGAGCACCTTTGCTAACAGATCCTATATCTTCAACATTAAGACACTCATAGGGAGATACAAAATGGGTAAACTGTAAATTTGCACACCCATTTTCATAATATGCTTTAGTAACAGTTACACGTGTTTCTATGACTAATAGCTAAAATTGCTAAAAACTAAATATGAAAAATTAGAAGTTCATAACGATTTTCTTTATTGTTCGTGTTTCTGACAGGTAACTGAAGTTAAAGAAAAGTATATGAAACTAAGTGAAGCAGCTTTTGAAAAGGCGAAGAAGGAAACTATGTTCATTACTTCTCATTGGATTGATAATCCTTGGCCGGAATTTCCCAAGTCGAATACATCAGAATTACCACCTACGGGCGTTCCTGAGGACGTTCTTATGCATATCGCAAAAGTTCATTCCTCGCCGCCAGGGAAAGGATTCGTTCTTTTTAAAGGTTATATATTGAGTATTCATCTATATTACTAAAACACGCTAGAAAGAGAAAGCAATTCAATTCGTCACGAAAGTAGAAGAGTTGTGAAATATATATTAGTTATCGTACCTAACAATCAACAAAAGTAAAGAAATAAGTTACTAAGATACAATTCAATATCTTCATAAATTTTATTTCGTCACTTAACTATCTCGCATTGATCACCTTTATTGAGACCTTTGTTAATGTATTAATGAAACAGCTTTTACTGCCTGAATGCTTTTATTAAAACACACAAATATGGCTAATTACAATACACACAACTTCTTGCCGCCATCTTTGTATCATATATATATACATATATATGCGAAAGCCCGCTTTCCGCGACCATTTGTATATACTGTACTACGCATGGCGACCAAACATACTTTTGGCGACCGGTAGGCAAAAGTCGCCCACTTGAATGTTATATTATAGCAGCAGTTTGGCTGCCACCACTGTTCGGAGACGTGCGGGTGTATCAGCGCGAAATAGATATGGTGCGATATCTGAAATACAGATGTCGCTGCTATTATGGGAAAGCAATATTTATAAATAATAAGATTGATATAAAGAAATCAGTTCAAGCCTCATATGTAAATGGACTGAAAGATGTCATTGCAAAGAATAATATACAAAGTAATATTAAAAGGTATTTATTACAAAGTAATATTCAAAGAGGTTTGTTTGGGGTTTGTCGGCGTTTAATGCATAGTCGTACTTACTAGGTGGTCAAAAGTTTGGTCTCGCATATACAGGCTGTCCCAGAAATAAAAAGACGGAGTAGTAAAAATCGGAAGTTAGATTGTGTAAAAACGTACCCTTAAAATATCAAGTCTTTATTCGTGCGCAGACGGCAGAAAAAAAAAATAAAGAATTCAATTGGCCTTACGCGCACTCCGTTCGACTTGCGGTATAGAATTGCACACATGCATGCATTGGCGGCGGGTCGGTAATAAAATCGCGCGGCACACGACAAAAACATACGTATTTTTGTTGTGTGACCCGCGATTTTATTACCGACCAGCCGCCAATGCATGCATGTGCAAGGGCGATAGATACATAGATATTCAGTTTGTTACTAGCCGCCGATGTGAGTTGACACATACTTATCGACATGGCTTTTACGACGCAAGAATTATGGGATATGGTGTATCTCTACGGTGAAGTAGGTGGAAATGGAAGGGCTGTTGAACGTTTATACGCCGAACGTTTTCCTAATCGCAGGCGTCCGTCGTATCAAGTGATTATGGACACGGTGTTTAGGTTACGCGAACAAGGCACACTACTCCCACGCTACGAAGGCAGGGGTCGTGAAAGAACACGGAGAGTTTTACATGCGGAAGAGCATCTCCTGGATGTGGTAGATAGGGATCCAGGTATAAGCACGCGATCTGCAGCAAGACAAGTCGGAGTGTCCCGATCGACTCCTCCGCGAGAACTTGCTGTACCCATACCACCTGCAACGGGTTCAAGCTCTAGCACAACAGGGCCGTGCACGTGTTAGATTCTGTACCTGGTTTCGACGAAAACAAACTAGAGATGTGGACTTTTGTGCCAGCATACTATTCACGGACGAATGTTGTTTCACCCGAAATGGTGTGTTAAATTTTCATAACGCACATTATTGGAGCGATGCAAACCCGCATGTAATACAGCAGGGTCATTTCCAAAACCTCTTCTCAATAAATGTTTGGGCAGGAATTGTCGGTGATAGTCTGTTTGGACCGCACATACTACCTGCACGACTGACCGGAGAGAGTTATTTAGAGTTTTTGCAGAATACGTTGCCGGAATATCTCGACGATGTGCCTCTGCAACTTAGAAGACAACTCCGGTTCATGCACGATGGCGCGCCTCCACACATTTCATTGGCAGTGCGCAATTAAATATCCACCTGCTTCACTTACACAATCGGTTCTTTTCAGGACCACCATATTACTTGTGTTAAAAAAAAGGAGGAGGAATAGATACTTCATAATAAATATCACACCATTAATTACTTTTTACACCTGCTAGAAAAAAATAATTACATTTTGATATTTACTACGATTTATTGAATATTCTAAAATAATAATAATCAGCTGTTTCCGACTACAAACACATTAAAGGGCAACAACCTTCCTATTTTAAAAATAAAAACAATCTTTTATTGTCTGCAATAAAGTGAGCCAGTCGCCCATCTGCGTCAACAATTGAATACATAGCTGCGTTATTTAGACGCATCCGGAAAAAAATATGTTTTATTATGAATGAGTATGATTTAACATTTTTTTCCCGTTTTATACAAATAAAAGCGTATTTTTCTTTGAATGCGTGTTCGTTTCTATTTACAAATGAGCATTTTTACGTGTGCCAGGTCCGTAATGTAATTTTTTTATTTAAAAAAATAACATAGAAAATTAAATTTTTAATTTCTTCGTTATTGCGGCATATTTGGGCCTGTTTCTGTTCGGAGTTTACATACCTGCTACTCCGTCTTTTTATTTCTGGGACACCCGGTATACAATACCGGGGGTCTGTTTAAGCTCGGCCATCGGCCATATCTCGGCAACCGTTTGTCGTACAACCTGGCGGAAAAAATCTTGATGGTAAAATGGACGATGGAAATTACAACAAAAATATTTTTAAGTTTTCAAAATGATCGCAAGGGGGCGCAATTCTCAAGATAAATTAAAAATTCGATAATTTTTCATTAAATTCTAGATTAAGGTAGATTAAAAATTTTACTAGCAAAATTTTTAGACATTTTTATACAACTTTCATTTGAAACTTTCTGATCTAACTCCCATACGAAGGGGAGAGTGGAGGGGGGTATGTCTGCGTACAAAACTCGGTATAATTTTGATTTGTCCCAACGGATTTTAATGTTTCTGAGCTCCTTAGATACAGAATTTTACAAAGATATGAAGGATATGTAGTACGAAATTACGTGGTTGTCAAAGAAAATAGCAGGGGGTGCTGTCCTCAATGTATGTATTTTATTTGTTTTTTCTTTAAAATTTTAAATGGAACGGTATATTTTTAATATAGTAATATTGAAGCACATAAAAAACTGAAGAGAATGATGAAAACCGGAAGTTGCACCTTTTTTCTTGACGAAGATATAGTCATACGAAGACAATCCAAAAAAATATTTTAAGTATAAATTTATTTATTTATTGTGAGAAATAATTTTATTTTAATTTTAAAAGTGTCACTACACAGTATATAGTTCGCTCTCACTAAATATTTTTATCATAGTCTTCCATAAATATATTTATTTGAATGTTCTCACCGATTTTTTAATTCTTGCATATGTTACATTAGATTATCCTCTTAAATGTTTTCAAATTCTCTAGCTATTTTTAAATTTCATGTATTGTTTTTCTAGACATTGAAATAAAATAATTATAATGATAATAATAATAATAATAATAATATATCTTTATTACCCAACAGATATAGGTAGACCTAATTATAGGAAGAGAGCAAACATAATTTCCATAACTCGTGAACTAAGTAGATAATAACGAGGAAAAAAACAATATAATATAATGCATTAGTTATAATCAAATCATTTACTCATTAGTAACGAAAGCGTATACAAATTGATATCTAATACATCCCCGCCTATAACATGAAAGTAAATAAAAGAACCTATTATATACCTAAACATAAATAAGAAAATATATTGACCAAGTAATATAAAGGAAAAGAAAATATATTTAATCAGAAAAAAAAAACAAAACAGGAAAGAACTTCAACTTAACAAGTGTTCAAAGTGTTCACCTTCATTTTCAATACACGTTTACTTGTCGATTAGTAGAGAGCAGAGTTACTTCCATTTCGGTGGCAGCAATTGTTGTACTCGGCTTTTTGTGATAAACTATGTGTTTTATTCTACTACATAAATAAACATTAAGAACATCTGGCAAGGCGAATAAAAAGTCAATAATGTCTTCTTTCGGGATAATTTAGGGAATATTGCCCCGAAGCAAGAATGCATTTTCAAAGCATTGAAAGTACATTCTGATTATGTCATAAGCTTCAACGTTAGAATACGACATTTTACAAACTTAATAATGATGTGCAGGTGTCCATAAATGCTTAATTTGCTAAATACGTACAAAAAGTTTAACAACAAGTGACACTATTATCTTTGCATTTCGATTTTCATGGCCTACCTTGGAAATGTCATCATAATGTAATTTAGTATCACTGTGCATGCCTTGTTGTATGATGGAAATTAAAAAAAAAAGCAAACTACACGGTTCACTATTGTTATTATTTTATTTCAATGTTGGAAAGATAGGAAATGATATTTAAAAAATAATAGCTAGAGTATTTAAAAACATTTAAAAGGAGAATCTAACGTAACATATGCAATGAATTAAAAAATCGATAAAAAGATTGAAATAAATACATTTAGCGAAGAGTATGATGAAATTTCAAGTGAAAACGAATTATGCATTGTCTAGAGACTCTCTTAAAATTAAAATAAAATTATCATTCCCAATAAATAAATAAATTTATATTTAAAAAGTTTTATTTTCTGGATTGTCTTCGTATGACTATATCTTCGTCAAGAAAAAAGGTAGCAACTTCCGGTTTTCATCATTCTCTTTAGTTTCTTATGTGCTTCAATATTACGATATTAAAAATATACCATTCCATTTAAAATTTTACAGAAAAAATAAGTAATATACATACATTGAAAACAGCGCCCCCCGTTATTTTCTTTGACAACCACGTAATTTCGTGCTGCATATCCTTCAATTCTTTGTAAAATTCTCTATCTAATGAGCCCAGAAACATTAAAATCCGTTGGGCAAACCAAAATTATACCTACTTTTGTACGCAGACATACCCCCCCACTCTCCCCTTCGTATCGGAGTTAGATCAAAAAGTTTCAAATAAAAGTTGTATAGAAACGTCTAAAAATTTTGCTAGTAACATTTTTAATCTATCTTAATCTAGAATTTAATGAAAAATTATCGAATTTTTAATTTATCTTGAGAAGTGCGCCGCCTTGCGATCATTTTTGAAACTTAAAAATATTTTTGTTGTAATTCCCGTCGTCCATTTTACTATCAAGATTTCTTCCGCCAGGTTGTACGATAAACGGTTGCCGAGATATGGCCGGTGGCCAAGCTTAAACAGACACAGTATATAATTTTTGTGCTACGATCACTGTATACATTACCAGCAAGATTTATCAGAATAAGTTTAAGAATTGGAATAACAGGAATCGTAAAGGTACTTTTACCAGATAAAATATGTCCTGCACGAATATAAGTGCTACATAAGTTTAATTTCCCCTATATACATAATCTAGAAAGTTGATTGATTTATAAAAGATTCAACTATTTTAGAGTTGCCCTGAATATTATTCAATAATTTAAGAGCAACAATTCAATTTGAGCACTTAAGCGTGTTTAATAATGAGAAATAGTACGAAAGCTTTCGTGTACAGAATCTGGTACAAGCACTGCCTTATGGTAAGAAAGTGCAGGCGAACCTTCAACAAGTATTCCTAAGTTAATAAAAATTTACAACTTCTACGAACAAAGTCCTATATTAATATATGTTATATGTTACAAATGAATTAGGGAGCCGTTAAAAAAACAATGTGAGAATTAGAAATCTTTAAAGTTAGGTGTAGTAAGTTAATGCAAAATTAAATTGTACAAATTGAAGATACGTAAATTAGTGGGGCACATATATATTACAAGCAAATTAAAAAAAATCTAACAAAAGTGTGCCCACAACTAAACAATGATACATTGAAGTCAATGATCCACGTTTATTTACATGAATTTAAAATTTGACTAATCAAGTAAAATCAAGGTTGTGGTTGAGTAGGCGAACACACATAGTACAATAAGTCTAAACCAACATACATACATAACTTATGTATTGGTTTAGACTTATTGTACTATGTGTGTTCGCGTGGAATAGAGTTATGTAACATAACTCTATTCCACTGTAAGACCCAGTGCGAGGAAATTCTTGATAAATCCACGTGATTTCTGTCCGCAGTGGTAGATATGAATGACTATCCCATGGAGCCACGAGGTCATAATACTCGCCAATTTATCCTCTGTTATCCCATCTCGTCAGAGTAATCGTGCAACGGGAGTACAAAGAAAACACCAAAAAAAAAAAACGCTAATCATGTCCTGTAAATTTTTACAATTTTCTTATAAACAAAATTATCATCCAACTGCACAATAGCTTCCGCTACTTATCCTATATAATCAGATACGTCAAAGGTTCAAAATAATTATACGAAAACCAATGATACGTATCGCATGGATTTGGTGTCTTGCAAAACCACATCGATAATTAAGAAAGCCTCAACAAGTGTCAATAAAGCGCTTTCTCATTCAACTGCACAGACATGCGTACGAACCCATGCTTAGCACATGATCAAAAATACAAGAACGAAGGACACGAATAAATCAAAAGAAGACAGAAGAAAATAATTTTACAGACTAAAACCGAATAACAAATCAACCAAATAAGGGAGTTCAAATATAGCACAGAAATCTAGACTATATCGATAAACTAAAGCTAAAGGAAGACAGCAACAGATGGCGCAAAATGTTCCAAAAAGGAAATAAATAAATACTAATTAGATAAGTGAGGTAAAATTTAAACTAAAAAATAAGCTTCTAAGCTTAAAGTTGCAAATTAATTCCGCGGAGCCAAATTTACGTGATATTTAGTGTCCTTTCTAAAAGAAATTCTAAACGGAACGTTAATTAACTGGTTAATTATTTTAAGGAATCCATTAAATTACATAAGGATTCTGAAAACGATATCCGCTTAATTAATGATTTTGTTAGCTAAGTCCTGGTTGCAGTTTAAACTCACAATTACTATGAGATACAGTCGTCAAAATAGTGTGAAATTTTGGCTTTATTAATAGCATGATCACTGTTTGAAATAGATCAGAAGAAAGCAAGGCGCATGAATTTTACCGAAAATGATAAAAATGGGGTTTTTGAACTTGTCGGCAAGTTCAAAGTATTGGAAATCCATTTCACCGTTTTACGAAATAGTTAAATTAGCTAGCCATTTAAACTCGTTTTCAGGAGCCGGCTATTAGTTGACACTAAATTCTTGACAAATTTATGATACACAAATGTTTATAATTTTTTTATTGTTGCGTTTTTATGTATTTTAAAAATATATACATTTCTTGTACACTATACACAAGTAACATATTCAAAATTACTATATCTTCACAATAATTACAGAATTTCAATAAAGATATAGTTGAATCGTTTTGGCAACCGACGCGGCCAAAGTTGGAACTAATGCCACTACAAATTCCCATCGACCGAAATCATTTTAGAACAATAAAATTAAACTAATTAATTAAGGATATATATGTTCCGATAGTAAAAATACTATTATCTGAAACTCATTTAGCAATTGAATATTATAAATTATAAAAAAGTTATTAAATCTAGCTTTCTATACCTACATTTTAATTAATACTCCTCTTCTGTTTAGTAGACAAGTGCTGTAGATAAATTTGTATTATTTGAATGACTATAACAAAAATCAAAAGTTTAGAAATCAGTGTTATCCCACTGGTGATTTGATGAAGAGCATAACTTCTAAGGTTACACCTTAGCCAAAAATACTACGTTTAACACTCTTTTTTGTTTTTATACAGATTTCTACTGAAGATTGCAACTTAATTGCCGAAATACGTATATAGATTTTTTTATATCTTTTTAATTTTTGCGGCAAGGGATTTTTTCTTTTGCATTTTGTTTTAAAAATCAAAGGCAATTATAACTAGGCATCGGCAGTCTGGGATACGTTGCAAGACTCTACAACTATTGCTGTGCCCAATTTCAAATTACATTATTCATTTAAGTCCAGCTCTGCAGTGTACTACCGATTCATAATTATGAACAATATTGCTATTTATGACAGTCTTGAATGGCTTTCTAGGTTATCCTACTTGACAGATATAAGGGGCGTTCGCTTATACCGGGATATCAACAATTAAATTGGTCAATGGTGGTCATGGATTTTAAAATTATTGTCGTAGCGTGCATCGTACAATTTATGTATGTCATAATTTTTTGAATGTCAAAATCTGTCAAGTTATTGTGTTGAAGTTTTCTAATCCTGCACGGTTTTAGAATCATGGTTCTCACCACAGAGCACAAAATTAACATGATTGAAGCCTATTTTCAAACGGGTGTGCTAGTTAATGGAACTTGGGAATACAGTCAACGTTTGTGTTTGGACAATTTTCGAGAGCACTTCCCAGCCGTAGCAGTATTACCGGACAATTTTTATGCATGCCCTACAAATTGTGTTGAAGTGTTTCGCGAAACTGGTTCTGTGACGCATAAAAAAGGTGCTGGTAGACCAAGAGTTCGTACAGAAGAAGTTATTAATGACGTTCGTCAACGTATGGAAGAAGAGCCTACAAAACCTTTAAAACGTCTCTCTCAAGAAATTCGGTTTTCTTATGGAACATGCCAAACGATTGTAAAGAAGGACCTGAACATGCAGCCATATAAGATGCAATCATATCAAGTTCTTCTGCCTGCAGACCACCCCAGACGCCTTGCGTACCGACATTGGTTCGTTAATAATTTAATGAATGACGATCTGCTGAACTTAACTTTTTTTTCTGACGAAGCTTGGTTCCACCTTTCGGGATACATCAATTATCAGAATATGCAAACGTGGAGCACTGATAACCCGCATATTTTTATTGAAACGCCACTACATGCTCAGAAAATTGGTGTTTGGATGGCAGTTTCTCGCAGAAGAATAATTGGGCCAATTTTTTTCAATTTCACCGTCAACGCAGAAAGGTACAGAAATATTTTTTTGACTAAATTTGTGCAACAGTTAGACGATGATGAACTTCAATACGGTTATTTCCAGCAAGACGGTGCAACAGCACATACTACACGAGAAAATCTTGCTTTTCTCCGCGAGTCTTTTGATGACCGGTTGAGAAGTTTGCATACTGAAGTTGAGTTTCCTCCGAGATCACCTTGTTTGACAATTATTGACTATTTTATCTTTCCTTATTTAAAAAATAAGATTTTCGCAAATCCGATACATAATTTGCAAGAACTGCAATAAAGAATTGTTCAGCAATGTGCAACCATAACGCCAGAAATGCTGCAAAACGCTTTTCACAGCATGAGGAGGCGCGTAAACTTGTGCATTGAACAAAACGGGGGACATTTCCAACAATTATTGTAATTTAGATTTTCTGGTTAATAAAAACGTTATTTATTTCATAACTTGTAGTTCATTATTATTTTACAGCTGAACTAAGTAGGTAACACATTTGTAGGTTATTGATAATGTCAGTGTAGCTTGACAATGATTGAATTATTTCAAAAGGACGATTTAAACTAAGACAAGCGTTTTACATTCCATGACCAACATTGACCAATTTAATTTTTGATATCAGTACTATCTTTTTGCTAATTTATGTCAAAATCGTTGGGTTATTCTAAGTTGAGCAAATCGATGTAAATCTAGATTGTTCGGATATTCGACCTCGGACGTATTAGACGAAGCTCGATTTGCTAGAAGCATTTCGATCTAGGTCACAGATGTTGTCGAAAATAGAAAGGTTATGTTACATTTAGTTGGTGTTGTATGATTGCGGTCGAAGGAGTTGTTAATTTCAGTTAGTGCTTTGAAATAATAGAATTTACTGTTATGTTTTCATTTATTATTATAATTCAAACATAAATAATTTGTAATTAATAAAAAGAAGACTGAAAAGTAGAAAATTACTAATAGCATTTCGGTTTTCTTCTTCGTGTTCTTCATTGTATGCTTGTACATTTAAATTCCTTTCTTCAGCAAGTTCTTGTTCAGTATCCATAACATCATTTGGATCATCCCCAGTCAGTATAGAAATACTGTGTAAAATAGAGGCTCTAGTAATAAGAAGACAGATTAAATCTAGTCGAATTGTTTCCATATATTTGAAACGCCTCCACCTGCCTTTCAGTAATGCGTTTTCAATATGCACACGAACTTGTGATAACTTCTGATTAAAGTTTCTCGGTTGAGAAGTTAAAAACCCATTATTTTTGAAACCAATAAGTTGAGTAGACAACACATATGCCAAATCTCCCAATAAATGGCCATTATTAGGAAATTCTACCAAATTCTCATCCATATCTTCCTTTAAATGTGATTTTTGAAATAGTCGGAACTCGTGCATGGAACCAGTTCTCCAGCATAAATATCCGTAAATAATTTTCTATTATCACAGACACCTTGCAATAACACTGAATGAAATTTATTTCTATTAAAATATAAGTTTGTATGTTCTTTGGGTGCTAATATGCGTATTGTAACGTTTTCGGGTTCGCAATAAACAATTCGTGCAATTTATTTATTTAAAACAGTCTGTATATTCATACACTTAAAATTAATTACAATATAAAAATGTAAAACTAATGTATCACACTTAAACTACTACGATTTAAATAAGCACTTGTATTTACTTCTATTACTAATATTTATGTCCGTATATTTAAATCACTTCTATTTATTTGACACAGTAATATTTATGTCTTTATTGCACTATATTTATGTTTATTCTTCGGCTACCACTTAAGGAACTATTTATTTATTTCTTATATTTATCTTACTGTTCAACACGAGACTACTTAAGGACTTTCTTATTCCGGAATTACTCATCCAACTGTGACCCAGCCGCCTTATATACGCGTTCGAAACATCTGGAACACACCAGATAAACGCCAGTGTTCTTCTCGATTTTTGTAGAACATACAAGAGACATTCTGTCTCTTTGCAGTACAACGCTAATGGATGATTTATTGCTTTATGATGTTTACCAGTCGCGTCGAGATGATTTACAACCTCTTTTTATTGTCGCTCGGAAGTCTGCCTTTCTTTTGTTGTCGCCCGGACGTCTGCTGGTTTCGTTACATTGCCCCATTCTTAAAAACTGCGTTTCGTCCCGCACTATTCCATGTTCTTGTCGCTGGCGGATGACGAAATCCACATCGGGACCCACGGGTACACCCAGCCGTCTTGTGGAAATGGCAATTCACCGTCCCAGGCGGCACAACGGCTGATTGGACCGACAGCCGCACACGACCATTTCCGTACCAGTATACCGAAACACTGCCTCCAGCATGTTTCTTACGGTTCTTCATTCCAAACGGTCTAATCCGCAGCCCAGTTTCGGAATTGCCAGCCTCCTTATATTTTGCTCGAGTGCTCGTCCTCGTGAATCGACAAGCGATTCCCATAAGTTGGCTCTCTAGGTTTTCCGGTAATTTGTCGCACATCCGCCACTTCACCGCTGTCACGTCCATGGTATGGGGCCAATTGGTTGAAACGCACCACCCCTGGCTCACTATGTGGTGTTAGTCTTATGCGATAAACCACCCAGTATTGTTGGAGCTTTAGGGGCAGGCCTCGGCGACGTTGAGAATTATATAACCAAACAAGGTCTCCTTCTCAGTAACCACCTCTCTCGGCTTGCACGTCGTGACGATCCTTCTTCTTGTCGCTGGCATCCTGAGTGTGATGGCGTACTCGCTCGTGGGCATCCTCCAACCTTCAGAGAGTCCCATTGAGCCCAGTAGGATTCCAGTCCCTGTGACCGAGGAGCTACTTCTTGACAAGCCGGTCCGCGACCAGTACCTTTCCAAATCATCAATGAACCAAGGTCTTCATCAGCTTCTTGATCGATCTGCAAATTGTCAGGTTGCCACTGATCGTCAACCTCGGCAGTTCTGAATGTGTTGGCCGATTTTTCTACCAGTTGGTTGTTATGCCTGCAGTCTTCTCGACGTGGTCTCCTTGTAACAGCATCAGCGTTTTGGTGTTGCAGAGATGCAATTCGCGCAATTGATTTTGAGGCTCTACGATACTGGGTCGACGATTGCCTCTTCTCATCGATCCGTTTCAGTTTTCGTTGCTCCGCTATTGTTTTCTTGGGCTTCTTCCCGCATTTATTATGCACATGGCCCATTTCCATTTCCACTTCCATTTCCAATTCCAGCATCGGAGCGTTCTTCTCTTAGGTTGCACCTGATTTACTAATCTTCGGACTACCTGTTCCAGGTGTGCATGCCAATACTTCGGGGACATCCACCCATTTGATCCTGCAGCGGCTTCGAATTGTTTCCGGTACGTCATCCATGACGTCTTCCCATCGAAGGTGGGAGGTTTCACTTTTGCCTTCGCTGTTCGGGAGATCTCCAGGCTTCCGCCCGAGGTGTCATGAGGACCGCAGTCGTTCATCGCTGGCAACTGAAGCTGAACCCCAAACTCGTCCCCCATTCCGAACACGCGCTCCTCAACTTTATGTTCTACGGCTACGATGGCCTCAGAAAATTCCTGTCTCCCATTCGATGAATTCTTTTGAATGTCTTCCTTAAAAGTAGTCTCGAGTTGTTTTGAATTACTCGCAATATCATTTCTTAAAGCTTTTGAATTATTTGCAATTTCATCTTTCAAAGCTTTTGAATTATTTGCAATTTCATCTTTCAAAGCTTTTGAATTATTTGCAATTTCCTTATTTAAAGCTTTTAAATTATTTCCAATTTCTTTTAGAGTCTCGCATTGTTTTGCCATTTAAGTTAATATCTCATCTTTTAGAGTCTCCATTATTAAGCTTAAATCAGCCTGTACTTGAAACAAATATTTCTCGGGATCCTCACCTTCATTTATTAAAAGGTCACGAAGCCGATCCTGGAGAATTGTTTTTTTTTTCAGACGTATCTGCGTCCCTTTCTTCCAATTCTGCCCTTAACTCGGAGAGCTTTAATTCTTCCAAACGTTTGGTAGCCATTTATTTATTTATTTATTTATTTGCACTTATATTGTTTATCCCATTTCTGACACCAATTGTAATGTTTTCGGGTTCGCAATAAACAATTCGTGCAATTTATTTATTTAAAACAGTCTGTATATTCATACACTTAAAATTAAATACAATATAAAAATGTAAAACTAATGTATCACACTTAAACTACTACGATTTAAATTAGCACTTGTATTTACTTCTATTACTAATATTTATGTCCGTATATTTAAATCACTTCTATTTATTTGACACAGTAATATTTATGTCTTTATTGCACTATATTTATGTTTATTCTTCGGCTACCACTTAAGGAACTATTTATTTATTTTTTATATTTATCTTACTGTTCAACACGAGACTACTTAAGGACTTTCTTATTCCGGAATTACTCATCCATCTGTGACCCAGCCGCCTTATATACGCGTTCGAAACATCTGGAACACACCAGATAAACGCCAGTGTTCTTCTCGATTTTTGTAGAACATACAAGAGACATTCTGTCTCTTTGCAGTACAACGCAAATGGATGATTTATTGCTTTATGATCTTTACCAGTCGCGTCGAGATGATTTACAACCTCTTTTTATTGTCGCTCGGAAGACTGCCTTTATTGTGTTGTCGCCCGGACGTCTGCTGGTTTCGTTACAGTATATAACTGCCATCTATACAGCGGATTATACCTGAGGAAAAAAACAACTCTGTTATCACAGTTTATTTACTGTAAAATTAATATCCAGAACATTTACCGGGAGACCGATTTATGGCTTCAAACTGTCTTATAACATTACGAGCTCTTTCTCCAGTAGGCCAAGCTACAACACCATATCTTCTGTTAACTAGAAGTGTTTTTTCACAAGGTCGGTGGATTTGCTGATACCAAATCGTGCAGCTACAGCGCTGTAGTTAATTTAAAGTCAAGACGCGTTATATAGAACATGCAAGGTTGTAAACTACCTAAAACTCTTCATATTTGCTAAGCATCATACTGTAATCATGCTCTTTTGATCTACATTGAGTTGTGGGTGCCCAGGCTTAACTTCGTTCTCTTCAACAGAGTGCAACTTCCGTAAGACGTCTTCAAACGTTTCCGGACTCATTCTGAAGTACTATTTCTTCAGCAAAGTTTTCAACTTTTTCAAAACATTCAGTATTTCCATTACTATTTCAACATCATTCAATAACATATGATCCCATCCGTACATTAGACAATGCCAAATCAATCCTCGTTGTTCAAAATTAATCTTTTAACAGTTTTTGTTTACCGTGTTACATTTGACAAAAAACAACTTAAATTTGAAGATGATTGAGGTTAAGTTGCAGGCACATTTGACAGTTGAGCCACTCACTTGTTTTCCTATTTTTCGTTCGTTTATTTCAGATTGATTTATAATCAGTCAAATGAATCTGTGCTCGGATCGCCGAGGTGGTATCCGAACGCAGCTAAAATTTTATAACATCTCAAAAATTATTCAGTTTTAATTTATTGGCGGTTGCCAAAGCGATGCAAACATAATTTTGCTCCCACAGATACAGTATAATAACAGGACAAAAGTTGACAATGTTGGAATATTCATAATAAACCTACTTTTTCTTTGATAACCTCCAAATTCAGACTTATAGTCAATTTTAGCAACCTGTTTCTTCTATTAATACTGTTTTCTTTTAGCCTAGCAAATTTTTATTTTCTTGTACGTAATATAAGGAAGTATTTGTAATCTCAGATGGCCACGTTTTGATAACAAATTAGTTATTTACGAACCAAGTGCGGGAAGACTATTTTCCCGATGAGCGCACATTGTAAGCACGAGCAACCGCAGTAAGCAAGTGCTTTTAATTGCGCGAATGCGTGGAAGATGTCTTCACGCAAGTGGTTTGTACAATACTTTTTGTACGAACATTAAATTAAAAAAATATTATTGATTAATGTCATTGGTATCATACCTAACCTAAGATAGATTACCTAATTAATTTAAGCATTTCATGTACGTAACTATTACGCACCTTTCCCTAAAATTAAGTTATTATATTCTTACACAATTTAAACATGAGGTATTTAAATGTCGTCGAATAGATGGCGCCACAATTTTTTTGGAAGAATTTTTAATTATTACTCATATTTCCCCAACTTTTAGTGAAGAATAGTGGAGGGAAGTGGTATTTTATAGACTAAATTTTATTACAACCAAGTTAGATTTTTTTTAAATGTCCCAAAGTGTCAGTGTTTTTTTCAATTTTTACAGTCGCCTCAACCGGGAAAACGTATTTCCCAGTCGAGCTACACAAGCGCCAAATGTCACTTTACAGGCGGTGAGTACAAAAAAGTGTTTTTTGCCACCGTCTTTCTCCCTCTAGCCACGATAGTGGACAAATGCCTAAAGCTATCAATATCTATATCTGTTTTATATTTACTATACCCTGTCTCAGAATAAGAAGGAGTGATTCAAATACCGCGCCTAAATCCGGAACACATAGCTTAAGAATTTACTAAAATTATATATAACATATTATTGAGATTGAGGTTAGAAATAGTGCTTTAGATAGGAATTGTAAAACCGTATTATTTTTAACTAAGGATTTAGCGCTTGAATGAAAATAGTAGATTATGTTCTGAGTGTTTTAAGGATTACTATTATAAATGTATAAGTATTATACTTCTTAGCGAATGTGAAAATTGTGAATTAAGTCTGTTATCAAATATTTGTATCAGAGGGGAGAGTGTATCAAACTTCTCATCAAGTGGCCCTCAAGAATTTGCGGAGAAGCTTTTGCATATTATTTTATATCGTAAATAATATCAATAAAGAAGTTAAACAAATAAATCATTGGTGTTCTATGATAAACCTTGAGTAGGTAAATTCAAGCAATTACTTTTAGAAACATGAATCTACATACAACAGTAATAAATACTATAATTTACATTGGCTGAAGCTGCTTACACTATCTGCAGAAATAATTACATATATACATTACTAATTATTATATTTGCTATTTATGTATTCTGTAAATATTGATAAAATGTTTTCGTTGAATAATTTATACGATCTTAAAACTTTTAACTATGTGTTGGAAAGTAAGGATAGTATTTTCATCATATTAAAAAGATTATTACATATTTAATAATTTTAAGACACTAGAATGTGTAACGTGTTTTTTTTTGAAAGGAAATCAAAAACAGTTTTTCTAAAGCGTTATTAATGAAAAGGTAAGTTTAAATTAAAAAAAAAGAATTTATATAATTTAATAAATTTTATTAGCTTATGTATACAATAACCCATCAAATGTGCAATATTTTTACCATCACTTTATACACTATGAAGTTCAAGAGTTCATTTTAAAGAGAGCACTACCATGTTTTAATGGAATCTATTGTTGATACATATACACACAAATATACATATATTAAAATCTATTTTGTATAGTAACATTAAAAGTAAAATGTTTGTAAAGACGAAGAACATTTTATAAACATGTTAAAATAAAAGAAAAGTGATTATAAATATTAACCAAATGGCCACATAAACTAGTTTGAATCAACTGTGTTGGACAAGTATGAGTCACTTTCGCTATCATTGCTTCCGACACAAATAATAAATGGTTCCACAATATCATTCACTAATCCATCTAAGTTCCACATTCTTTGTTCTACTTTAATTACATGGTCGATACAATTGCTCCAATTATTTATGGTAACATTTCTAATTGCTTCAGTTAAAAGTTCTCGCACATGGGCCATTTTGAAAGTTGTATTTTTTGCAGCAACTTCACCTTTTATTTGGGCCCAAATCATCTCAATTGGATTGAGCTC
Organism: Amphimallon solstitiale; assembly: GCA_963170755.1. NCBI lineage: Eukaryota > Metazoa > Arthropoda > Insecta > Coleoptera > Scarabaeidae > Amphimallon > Amphimallon solstitiale. The sequence goes on along the minus strand of OY720683.1, from coordinate 46,807,573 downwards.
ACAATGATATGGTGGTAACCCCAATATAGTTCTATGTGCAGCAGCTGCCATTTCATCAATTATATAAGTATTATATTGATCTTTATGAAGGCGAACCAGAGGCAATAATCAGCATGTATCATTTATGCAATAAACGGAATATTTTTGGAATGTAACCAGTCTTGGATTGCAACTTTTCTCCATGATGAAGTAGACAGCCTTCCCACTCTGCGCCGTGCACTGATTATGACTGTGTCAATCCAAACGTTTCCCTTTGTATGTCCTTCGTTCAACCATGTTTCATCTAAGTAAAATATTGGACGACCATCATCTCTGTATTGTTTTATTGTTCTCAGGTATTTTCTTCTCCACCTGATAATTTCATCTTTTTCTAGTAGTAAATTTTTCTTGTTACGTTTAACATATCTGAAATATAACATATATATGGACATGTGGTAATACGATCAGTGTTTCATTAGAACCTATTTGAAATTAATGAGCTTCAAGAATCTGTGTAGAGTTGCTCGGCTTATTTTTGGTATGGACTCATCCACAGATATATCTGCCATAATTTTATCAAGCGTTGGAAGTTCGTTTTTAAAAAAGAAACTGTGTACCTTCTGTCGTACAGAGTTTTTTTTTACAGATTCATCAAATTTATGAAGTTTCGAATGCCTGCCTACTTGTTCTTTAGGAGGCCGTAATTTGCCTGTCTCCTTATATTCCTTCATTATCCGATATACAGTTGACTTTGCCAAATACATATTTATCATACATTGTTATTGAAGTAATATTTATAACTTACTTAGTGTTCTGTTGTTCCCATTCTGGGAATTTGAAATGTTAACATTTTATACATATTGTAACGAAACCAGTAGACATCCGGGCGACAATAAAAAGAGGTTGTAAATCATCTCGACGCGACTGGTAAACATCATAAAGCAATAAATCAACCATTTGCGTTGTACTGCAAAGATACAGAATGTCTGTCGAATGTTCTACAAACATCGAGAGGGAGATGAAGTTTACGCGAATGCTTCGAGATGTTTCGTATGTGTATATAAGGCGGCTGAGTCACCGATGGATGAATAATTCCGGAATAAGAAAGTCCTTAAGTAGTCTCGTGCCGAACAGTAAAAATAAATATAAGAAATAAATAAATAGTTCCTTAAGTGGTAGCCGAAGAAAAGACATAAATATTAGAGTGTTATATAAATAGAAATGATATAAATACGGTAGTGTTACATAAATATTAGTAATAGAAATAAATACCTGTGTTAATTTAAATCGTAGTAGTTTAAGTGTGATACATTAGTTTTATATTTTTATATAGTAATTAATTTTACGTGTATGAGTATACAGACTGTTTTAAATAAATAAATTGCACGAGTTGTTTATTGCGAACCCGAAAACGTTACAATTGGTGTCACAAGTGGGATAAACAATATAAGTGCAAATAAATAAATAAATAAATAAGTAAATGGCTACCAAACGTTTGGAAGAATTAAAGGTCTCCGAGCTAAGGGCAGAATTGTAAGAAAGGGACGCAGATACGTCTGAAAAAAAAAAACAATTCTCCAGGATGGGCTTCGTGACCTTTTAATAAATGAAGGTGCGGATCCCGAGAAATATTTGTTTCAAGTACAGGCTGATTCAAATTTAATTTTGGAGACTCTAAAAAGAATTACAAATAATTTTGAAGATTTAATAGATGAAATTGCAAATAATTCAAAAGCTTTGAAAGATGAAATTGCAAATAATTCAAAAGCTTTAATAAATGAAATTGCAAGTAATTCAAAACAACTCGAGGAAGACATTCAAAGGAATTCATCGAGTGGGAGACGGGAGTTTTCTGAGGCCATCGAAGCCGTAGAACAGAAAGTTGAGGAGCGCGTGTTCGGAATGGGGGACGAGCTTGGAGTTCAGCTTCAGTTGCCAGCGATGAACGACTGCGGTCCCCATGCGCCTCAAGCGGAAGCCTGGAGATCTCCCGAACAGCAAAGGCAAAGGTAAAACCTCCCACCTTCGATGGGAAGACGTCATGGATGACGTACCGGAATCAATTCGAAGCCGCTGCAGGAGCAAATGGGTGGACGTCCCCGAAGAAAGCTACTGCTCTGATTGTGTCGTTAAGAGGAGAGGCCAGTGACATTCTGCAGACCTTACGTCCGGAAGAGTGTCAAGACTACCTTAAATCAATCAAGCGTCTTGAGATGAAGTATGGGCATGCACACCTGGAACAGGTAGTCCGACGATTAGTGAATCAGGTGCAACCTAAGAGAAGAACGCTCCGATGCTGGAATTGGAAATGCAAGTGGAAATGGAAATGGGCCATGCGCATAGTAAATGCGGGAAGAAGCCCAAGAAAACCATAGCGGAGCAGCGAAAACTGAAACGGGTCGATGAGAAGAGGCAATCGTCGACCCAGTATCGTAGAGCCTCAAAATCAATAGCGCGAATTGCATCTGTGCAACACCAAAACGCTGATGCTGTTGCAAGGAGACCACGTCCAGAAGACTGCAGGCATAGCAACCGACTAGAAGAAAAATCGGCCAACACATTCGGAACTACCGTGATTGACGATCAGTGGCAAACTGACAATTTGCGGATCGGTCAAGAAGCTGATGAAGACCTTGGTTCATTGATGGTTTGGAAAGGTACTGGTCGCGGACCGGCTTGTCAAGAAGTAGCTGCTCGTTCACAGGGACTGGAATCCTGCTGGGCTCAAGGGACTCTCTGAAGGTGGAGGATGGCCTACTCAAGCGTGTTGTGGAGAACCCAAATGGAAAAGACTGCGTCAGCGGACCAAGGCGAAGGTTGGAGGATGCCCACAAGCGAGTACGCCATCACACTCAGGATGCCAGCTACAGGACGAAGAATTGTTACGACGTGCCAGCCGAGAGAGGTGGTTATCGAGAAGGGGACCTCGTCTAGTTATATAATCCTCAACGTCACCGAGACCTGTCCCCAAAGCTCCAACAATACTGGGACGGACCATGCGAAATACTAGAGCGAATAGATGACGTGGTTATCGCATAAGACTAACACCCCATAGTGAGCCAGGGGTGGTGCGTGTCAACCAATTGGCCCCATACCATGGACATAACAACGGCGGAGTGGCGGATGTGCGACAAATTATCGGAAAACTAAGAGAGCCAACTTATGGGAATCCCTTGTCGATTTACGAGGACGTGCACTCGAACAAAATATAAGGAGGCTGGCAATTCCGAAACTGGGCTGCGGATTAGACCGTTTGGAATGGAGAATCGCAAGAAACATGCTGGAGGCGGTGTTTCGGCATACTGGTATGGAAATGGTCGTGTGCGGCTGTCGGCCCAATCAGCCCGTTGTGCAGCCTGGGACGGTGGATTGCCATTTCCACAAGACGGCTGGGTGCACCCGTGGGTCCCGGTGTGGATTTCGTCATCCGCTAGCGACAAGAACATGGAATAGCGTGTTTCGGGACAAAACGCAGTTTTTAAGAAGGGGGCAATGTACCGAAACCAGTAGACATCCGGGCGACAATAAAAAGAGGTTGTACATCATCTCGACGCGACTGGTAAACATCATAAAGCAATAAATCATTCATTTGCGTTGTACTGCAAAGAGACAGAATGTCTGGCGAATGTTCTACAAACATCGAGAGGGAGATGGAGTTTACGCGAATGCTTCGAGATGTTTCGTATGTGTATATGAGGCGACTGGGTCACCGATGGATGAATAATTCCGGAATAAGAAAGTCCTTAAGTAGTCTCGTGCCGAACAGTAAAAATAAATATAAGAAATAAATAAATAGTTCCTTAAGTGGTAGCCGAAGAAAAGACATAAATATTAGAGTGTTATATAAATAGAAGTGATATAAATACGGTAGTGTTACATAAATATTAGTAATAGAAATAAATACCTGTGTTAATTTAAATCGTAGTAGTTTAAGTGTGATACATTAGTTTTATATTTTTATATTGTAATTAATTTTACGTCTATGAATATACAGACTGTTTTAAATAAATAAATTGCACGAGTTGTTTATTGCGAACCCGAAAACGTTACAATATTTAAACTGTTTGTTTTTCGTTATGTGCTAGATGTCCTAATCGATCACGCCGTTTGGGCGGCGAGACTAACGCTTTGCTGGGACCTGGTAGATCACTCATGTTCATTTTGTACTTAAAAGTACAGATTTTATTTAATAACAGTTACATGTAATATATCAAACCAAAAATGTAAGAAAGCAAAATCACAGGTTATAAACATAAAATGGCGGAATGGGCGTACTTATTTTTGCATATTAAACTTGATTGCACAAGAACCAATGAAATCTCAGGAAAAATGTACCATTTTGGCGCGATATTTGAATCACTACTTCTTATTCTGAGACAGGGTATAATATAATCTGTTCTTGTATTTAAAGCTTGATTTGACACAATTTTTGTATAAAAAATTCGCTCTAAATAATTTTTAGCCTTTTAATAATTTCATATACTGTGCGTATGGGAGATATTTGCGAATTCTTTTTAAAAAGTTGTTCTCAAATTCACTTTTGAGTAAGTCTGTATTCTTCAGAAATTTGTTTAAATTTAGTAGTTGACGAGATAACGGAAACATTTGTTGTATAAGGAAATAAAATAGTATAGTTATTGGTGGTAAATTTAAAATTCGAACGATATTTCTATAATATGTTTTCCACATAAGATTATGTTTATTTCATAGTACATTCTCTATACCGTTTGACTGAAATAAAAGTAGATATAGGGAAACACAAACACGCACACAAGTGCATGCAAACATGAAATGGAGGGGTACGATAGTAGGGGAGTACAGGTTCATATCGGGCGTGATATCGGGACACCGGGGTACCGAGGCTTTAGTGCACAACGTGTCTTTTAGTATGCAGTGAATTAACACAACCTTCTGTACGAAATTGTTTCACAATCTTATGGATAGCTGGCACAGAGGGACACAAATCAATCTGTATTTTTTCCTCGACAGTTAAGGGCATTTTATTTTAATATTTGCGAGTCTGCTCAGATACAATGTACTTATGTACGTTCACGCTCTAAAGTTACGGAAAGAATGCCATGTCTGCGCGCGCTCTCGATCTCCCCACACCACCGGTGTTGTATACATACATACATAGGTACATGTTTATGTGTGTGTATTTGAAGATGCATATTAACTTTTAACTACGACAATCTGTATGTATTGTGTTCTCTTTCTAGCCTTCGACCGTATTTTGAAAGGCCGCATGAAAATGATAAGTAAAGCAAGAGTACTAGACTGGTCCTTGGCGGAAGCAATTGCCTTTGGGAGTATCTTAAAGGAAGGAATTCCTGTTCGCCTATCGGGCCAAGATGTTGTAAGAGGACAATTTTCTCATCGCCACTACGTCCTTCATAATCAAGGAAAGGGTACGCCAAAGTATATGTAAGTATTCCAATAAAAAATATAAAAATAGGGTATTATAAAGACTTAAGTCTAAAAAGTCATAGTTTCATACAAGGTTAAAGCGTAAACAGAGAAAACAATGTAATGTACAAGGTGGGTGAGTCACCATTGTTAAGCAATACGCTGCAGCAGTAGGAACTGATTATCGCCCATATGGTTTCAGCGACAAACCATCTCTTTCTCATACCTGCAAAGTTTTCTGGGAGACCAAAAAATGTAAGGGCGATTCTAATCTTAGTGGTGGGGCAAAATCGTCCAAACAATAGGGTTGGTTTATAGAAGTAAATTAGATTAGAAAGTGTGTGGTTCTGATTTTAATAATTTCAATATTTAATGCCATTGGTATTAGTGGCGTTGATTGACCTTCTATTTATTCATTTTCGTAAACTTTATCCTAATTACTTTTATCTATATCTGTCCTCTAAAATTTTGGAATATTTGCATTAGTAGAATGGCACGAGTATGAAAAATACAAATAAACAATAAGTTTCAGTAAGAGCAACTAACTCATGTTAGAAGTTCATGCCCTTTACTTATTTTGAATGTGAATTCTTTATTTCTTTTTTTGTTATATAATACATCCTCCCCAAAACAGAGAAAAAAGTTCATGCAACCTGAGAATACATAAATAATAGAAACTATTTCGATATAATCGATTTGCAATTTACTAAATGCATGTTTTTTCCTATTTCAGACCATTAAATAATCTTTATAAAGATCAAGCGGAGTTTATGCCTGTAAACGCTCCGCTATCTGAGTATGCCGTGTTGGGATTCGAATTTGGATTCTCCCAGTGCAATCCGAACTGTCTTGTTATATGGGAGGCTCAATTCGGTGACTTTTCCAACGTATGCCAGTGCATAATCGACAATTTCGTTTGCTGTGGTGAAGCAAAATGGCTCAAACAATCAGGATTGGTGATAAACCTGCCGCACGGATTAGAAGGTACGATATAAATTGTGGTTTCAACCATGTGTATATTACTACTGCCGTGTTTGAATGTTGCCACGCATGGATCTGATGAAATTAGAAGCATGTTCCATTGTGCCTTTCTTGAATATTTTCTGATATTATTCTTTCTGAACCGTTTTACTTCTCGTGCATAGTCTAGAGCATCTTCTGCCAATTATCCAAGAGGTAGCAGTGTATGTTTTGTTATGGTTGATTCAATAATAAGTAAGTTAAGTTTAATATCATGAATAGTGTTCTAAATGTTTATCCAACGCTTGTAAAGCATATCTATTATAAAGCTTCATCATCTATTTTGTATCCACATGAAATTGTTTTTAATAATACAGAAAACATTGTCATTAGATTTTCGTTGTCGCCAGTAGAACTACTGTATAAGCTAGATTTTTGAAAAAATTATTTCATCGTTTGTTATTCCGTGTACTTCTTTAGCAACATCTACTACAAGGTTCATTTCTTCTCTAAACTTTTTTTGAATTGCCAGTTTTCATTTTTCTACTCCTTCTTTGTAATCGTCTCTCCCTTGCCATATTTTCAATTCCAAGCGATAAAAAATCTTATTCAGTAAACACTCAATAACTCGTATTTTTGCATGAAAAGGCGAAATACCATCTACCAATCTGCAGCTTTCGAGATTATCAAGCGTGGTTATGAAATTTAACCGGTTGTTCATATCTTAGTAAACATCCACATAAATAGTATTTTTGAGACGAAATGTCTAACATAGTACTGCAGATTTTATCATCTACAATAGTAAAGAACAAGGTTGGCCTTCCTTTTCTCCACAATTACTTTTATTGGAGATACTTGACATATTTGTTATTCAACTTTTTCTGTCTCATATTTTATTAGCTGTGCTGAGTAGAATCTCAGTAACAGTTTTATTGGCCGAAAATAGTTTGTGCTTGAAGGAATGGGATTCTGCCACAAAATGTTTTTGTAGTTCTCTTGCAACAGCGTGACTGAAGTGATACTATCGCTAAGACAAATATGGTTCTCTGTAAATTTTTGCTTATAGGGACTTAACCCAAAACTTCCATCACAGCCCTATTTGAAAATTAGTTCAACAGACTTTATTTCCTTGCAATAACACATTCCACAGCATCTCACAAAGCTGTCTTGTGGTATGATAGATAAGGGATTGTAGTAAACTCACTTCAGCACACGTTTGCCGTCTGCGTAACTTCCATGGCCGGCAACGTCGCTGACTTAGCTCCGGTGAATTGAACGACGAAATTTCCCTGGAAGAATCATTCCATTATGACTTTTCTTCATAGTTTTAAGAGATTCTTCAACTTATTGAGAAAAGTTTTTGTAAATATTTATATTATTTATCAAAATTAGATTGTTTTGGTTACTTCTTGTCTTCTGAGGCTTTTTAGTTATAAATATTCTAATAAAAGTGTTGTTCTTTCTCCACACTTTTCCGTTGGTTAATTTGGTCTGCTGTTTTTGAATATTTTTCATTCCATTACCTTTTCAAGCTTCAGTTGATCGATTAATTAGAAAGAAAAACTCGTTTCACAAAAATATATAGGATTTATTTCATACACTAAATGTATATACATTTCGTTTGACAAGCAAACATCATCGGAAATATACAAATTTATTCGTGTTTTTACATTATATATATATATTCGAACATTTATTGTGACAAACCTTCTTATTGTAGTAAGTTAAACCTCCTTAAATCTAACCGTACTTTTATTGCAGTAATATTATAAACTATGGTGGATGTTTACTGAATGTGTAAGGGTGGTATGAATTCTAAGAAACTCTGACTAAGTGAAGATACATCTTTGTTTAATAGGTTGTTTTTAAATTTCTTCATATAAATACTTTTGATTAGGTACTGGTATGTACATTATCGATTGAACATATATGTCCTGTGTTTACAAAATGATACGCTAAAGCTCATTTATCATTATTATGATTTTTCAAATGATATAAATTTTCTGATGCTCTAATTTCTGCGTTTCTTTTTGTCTGCCTTTATAGTCCAGTCGAATTAGACATGAAATCAAGTAAGTTCTATTCTGGAATAGAAATTAATGAAGTTCGGCGCGTGCTGGCGCTGGGAAAAATTGCGACCGGGGGGCGTGGTGGGGTAAGCCAGAAGCTCCGCGCGCCGGCCGCGCCAAGCCCGAATCGCCGGTTATTTAACAAATATATAACTCCAGGCGGCGCGCGGAGCCTTTGGCTTACCCCACCACGCCCCCGGTCGCAATTTTTCCCACCGCCAGCGCGCGCCGTACTTCATTAGTTTCTTTGACTTACATAGAATGCTCCTACAGATCTGAAAAAATTCACGGCGATTCCTTGAGGTATTGAGAGAAATTTGATATTTTTTTTTCTTAAATATCCACCAGAACGATAATAAACGTAATAAAACTAGAACGTTGTTATCTCCAGTTCTAATCAAGATATTCGCATAAAGTTAGCCTCAAATTACTCGTTGAAGAGAAAGGAAGCAGAATCTACCATAATATTACGATAATGTGTCAATTGTCGGAGATATTTCATTTGTTTATAAGCAAATAATTTCGAACCTCCAAAAAAATGGCAATTTTTGAGAAAAAAAAATATTTTTTTTCCATTTTCGGAAAGACCTCTCAATGAATTAAAACCATGATTTTTTTGAACCATGTGCGACAATATGCAAGGAAGGGACAGCTAATTTAGGAATTTTGGCTTGTTGCTTATTTTAGCTCAACTATACAACACAGGTGAGTGAACTTTGCACTGTTCTCTGGGGGACATTTTATATTGCCTGCACCATGAGGTTCAAAGCCATACGTTGATTATTCATCGATTGAATGCAAAAAATAAAAAATCAAAAAAGCCATGGTTTTATGCATTTTGCAGCTAAACAAATAATGATAATCGATCGTGCAATGGCTTGTTTTTTAGAGAATGATGGGGCGAACAACTTTTGTACGGACAGTTTTCACATTTAACCTACGGGAAAGAAGTTTAACCGGAAAATGTCACTTTTCAATTGTTTAACAATTTCTCACGGCCAAACCCGGACCTTAAACTTTTGGCATTTTTCAGGGTATGTTCGTGGGGGTCAAATGTACCTATAAAAAAATCGGCGACAAAACCATATTCCAGAATAGAACTTAATTTAATTCGACTGGACTATTATAGCAATCATTACATTCGATTTTGTATATTGCTGAGTATTTTAAAGGGTCTGACTTGTCTACGTCTTTATGTAATAGCCTCTTAGTATTCTGTTCATTGACAAATGAAGGTATTATTTTGTATCTTTTACATAAATTGAATTTGAAATTTGATATTCCCATCTTTTGTTTAAACAAAATTTTCAAAAAAAAATATTTTCTGCTTTTATGGATTCTAGTGTAGTTCTGGTGGTAATTAATTTTTTTCTCCCTAATTTGCGTTTTATTCGATCTACTATATTTTTCTCGTAACCGTTCTCAGCGGCTACTTTGTATATGCAGGCTGAGTCATTAGTAGCCGCTTCTTCGATCGCTCTTTTGTGTCTTAAACAAAAGAAAAAACAATTAGTGGAAGATCCATGGTTGCTTGTGGCGCATATTGGAAAAAATACTTTAAGCTCTGACTCACTTCCGGTTTCACCGGAAATGCATGGAACTTAATTTTTTGTAAAAGACTCAGCCTATATATTTTTCGATTTTCTTGTACTGCTTTAAATTGTCTGTTCAACTGTTTTTTCTTTTTCAAAATTGAGCCAATAGTTTTTGAGTTATTAATTTTTTTTGAAAATATTTGACCAAAACACGTGTTCAGAAAAAAAATCACATTGCTTTTAAAAGTAAAAACATTAACGTTGGTGATGCTTGTAGCCAAGAAAATTCTGCATCATTTGGTAAAGTTGCACTCGACAATACTTCAAAAAACATTGTTTTTTCAAAGCCTACTTCCTGAAATTTTCACATACCAAAAACTTATTTTTTTTTTAAATGGAACACCCAGTATTTTATTGAGGCATTTTGTTCCCTTTTTTATTCTCTTTCATTTTTGTTACTAAGGTCCTATATTTATCTTTTGTAATTTCTGAGATAATCACTATAAAAGCAATTAGCGGTCAATTAAAGAACTACGAGCGCTGTTGTTCTATGCACCAAAATATTCGTTCAACCAATGGAAGGCAGGAATGGCGCCCGACCTCTTTAGTCAACTGTCAAACAAAGCAAATGTTCAATCCAACTATCCCAAAAGTAATAATTTTAAAGGATGAAGAGCATCGCATTAATTTTTTTAATTCCGGCGAAGATTATGTTTTCTGACATATTTGAAGATGTCTTCAAAAAGTTTTGAAAATTCATCCGTAGATAGCGGGGATAGTCTCTCCATTAACATTTTCATCCAAGAAATAGGGTCCAATTATGTAACTACCCACTATTCCTTCCCACAGTTTTAATGAACAACGATTTTGAAAGTTTACAGGTGTGATAAAGTGGGGGGTTTTATGTGTTATAATAGCGGAAATTGTGACGATGAACGTATTCACTTTAATAGAAGGTGGGTTGGTAAACAACAAAGAATTGAGAAAGCCAGTATAATTTATCTGCTGCCAATTGACAAAGATGTAAGCGATTTTGAAAGTTTCTTTCATCTAACCCTGTGTATGAATATGCTACGGGTGAATTTCATATTTCCTAATTATTCTGAATTTTCAATTTTGACTTACATCTAACTGACGACTAATTTTCGTAGTACTAGTATGGGGGTGTTCGACTACACTCGCAAGTACCATGAACGTCTTATCCTCACCAGTTATTGCTTTTTTCGCTTTTTCTATTCAATACTTTCTGTTCTCTCAAACCGTCCCTTTATATTTTCGAAGGTTTCTGGCTTCGGTTGACTTCTACCAGGAATCTCTGTGCATAAAGTCTGGATGCTAGCAAAGAGTTTCTTTCAGATTCACTCAAAACGTCAATCATATCTATTAACTCTTCATAAGAATAATTCATTTGGATGATAACTAATAGCGATGCTTTTATAAGTTTGATATAAATATATACCGACTTTCCTTAACAGTTGACTCAGGCAGTCAGCCGCATTCCAGTCTTTATTGGACGAATATTTGGATGCATAGAACAACGCCCGTAGTTCTTTAATTGACCGCTAATTGCTTCTATAGTGATTATTTCAAAAATTACAAAAGATAGGTATAGGACATTGTTAACAAAAATGAAAGAGAATAAAAAAACGAACAAAATGCCTCAATAAAATACTGGGTGTTCTATCTAAAAAAAATAAGTTTTTTGAGGTATTGTCGAGTGCAACTCTACCAAATGATGTAGTATTTTCTTGGCTACAAGCACTACCAAGGTTAATGTTTTTACTTTTAAAAGTAATGTGAAAATGATTTTTTTCTGAACACGTGTTTTGGTCAAATATTTTAAAAAAAAATTAACAACTCAAAAACTATTGGCTCAATTTTGAAAAAGAAAAAACGGTTGAACAGACAATTTAAAGCAGTACAAGAAAATCTAAAAATATATAGGATGAGTCACTTAAAAAAATTAAGTTCCGTGCATTTCCGGTGAAACCGGAAGTGCGTCAGAGCTTAAAGTATTTTTGCAATATGCGCCCTAAGCAACCATGGATCTTCCGCTAATTGTTTTATCTTTTATTTAAAACACAAAAGAATAATCGCAGAAGTGGCTACTAATGACTCACCCTGTATATGAAAACCCTTTATTGTAATTTATTTCAGAAAGTGGGGTGTTCTGTAGTCTATTGAGAAGAAAAAGGAATGTAGTTTGTTTATGTCTGAAGGAAGTGTACGAAGTGTTATGAATATAATTATCTCTGTATGTCTGGTTTTTCGGTGTATGTCAAAATGGAAACTCCCTAATAGAGATAAGTAAATCCAAAAAGGGTAGGGTGTGTTCAATTTCCATTTCATGAGTAAACTTGATAGATGGGTACTGATTATTAATGTAATTGACAAACTAGTCTAAATCAAAATCTCTTGGAATAATTGCAAAAATGTAATCAACGTATCCGACCCAAAATTTAGGAAACGTTGGTCCATTTTCTTTTATATCATTTTCAAAATAATTAAGGAAAAGGTTCGCAAGAAACGGTGATAGCGGGTTGCCCATGGCTGTTCCAAAAGTTTGTTTGTAGAACTGATTATTGAAAGCAAACATGTTCTGGTCCATACACATCTTGGTTAGTTTTAAAAATTCAGTTATCTCTTCTTCTTTAACATTGTAGAAAAGTAGAAAAGAATTCAGGGTTTCTAAAGTTTTTTCAATAGGGACATTAGGAAAAAGGGAAGTTATATTAAATGAAATTAACTTATCATCAGGTGAAATCTTATATTTTTCTAGTTTCATTATGAGTTCTTTCGTGTTTTTAATGGAATGATCATATTCAAATTTTAACTTACTAAATTTTTGTACAAGTCATTTTCACAACGCATAGGTTGGAGAATTAATATTATATATTTTTTTATTGGATATTATCGGTCTAAATGTATTTCCCTGTTTATGAATTTTAGGAAGACAATACATTTGTGGGATTTCAGGATTACTCATGTTGAGTTTTAAGTAAATTTTCTGATCTACTAATTTAGTGCACGTTTTTAATGTTTTTGTATCTTCTCTTTTATATTTGCCTAACGGGTTTTTTGCTATTTTACTGTATATGCCCCCCCTCTATCATGTTTTCTATTTGTTCAATATATGAGTCTTTATTTAGAATTACTACATCCTTTATCACCTTTAGTGTATATAAAATTTTTCTTTTTAAGTGACTGTATAATGCGTTTTTGATGCTTAACATTTGTGTTTTGTACATTTTTCTTTTTGACTATTTTACTTACGATTCGGGTCGCTTTAATTTTGAAACTCGGTCTATCTTCTTTCGGGATGTAATATGTGGATGTTTCCAAGTCATTGATAAATTCTTTTAGATGAAGGTTCGCAGGTTCCACCGAAAATTTCAATCCTTTGTTTAAAAATTGAAGTTTTTCTTATGTGAAAACTGCGGAAGATTGATATCTGACATTATTATACTCCTTTAGTAGCGTTTCTTTTTGCGGTAGAAGGGACTCGAGTTTCTTGTTGTGTGTTGTTTTTTCAGTTGATCGACTTTAACGTACCAGCATTGTAAGAAAAGAATTACAAAATTCTAACGGGTGGGCAAATTTGAGGTTAGGAAGTAAATTGGCTTAAAAACACACTTTTTTTTGACAAATTCAGTTTTATTGATACCAATGTAAAGTAGAAATATGGGAATTAATAATGGAATATGATGTCGGGCAAATGTCCACCTCTAGCACGTCGGCAGACGTCCGCTCTTTTCACAAAATTTTGAACCACATTTTGCAACAAAGCTTCGCTTATCTCGTCAATGCAGCTTCGAATTTCATCTTTAGAGCGTCAGTTGTTTGTGGTTTGTTCACATAAACCCGGTCTTTCAAATGGCCCCAGAGAAAATAATCCAGCGGCGTTAAATCACAAGAACGAAGCGGCCAATTGACATCGCCAAATCGAGAAATTACGCGACCGGGAAATTTCTTATACAATAACTGAATTGTTTGGCCGGCTGTGTGGCTTGTGGCGCCGTCTTGCTGAAACCATAGGTCACTGATGTCAACATTAGCCAATTGTGGCCACAAAAAAACGGTTATCATGGTTTGGTAGCCCAGAGAATTCACGGTGACGGCGTTTCCTTGCTCATTTTCGAAAAAATACGGATGATGCCGCCTGACCACAAACCGCACCATACGGTTACTTTCTTTGGATGTAATGGTTTTTCGAGGACTGTTTGTGGATTTTGTGAGCCCCATATGCGACAATTTTGTTTGTTTACATAACCGCCTAATTGAAAATGGGCCTCATCAATAAAGATGATTTTGTTGAAAAATGCGTTGTTTTCGTTCAGTTTTTCAAACAGCCAATTCAAAAACGTTCGACGCAAACAATGGTCGGCCGGCTTTAATACTTGAACGAATTGAAGTTTATAAGCGTGAAGATGAAGATCTTTATGCAAAATGTTGCGCAAAGTGCCTCTGGTGATGCCCAATTGTTGCGAACGTCGACGAGTTTATGTTTCAGGTTCATTCTCAACACGTTGATGTACAGCGGCTATGTTTGCATCACTACGGCCACTACGAGCGTATTGTTTTGGTCTATTGTCAGCAAAAGTACCGTGAGCCTCGAATTTAGCGATTAAATTACGCACAGCGGTCTCAGAAAGAGCCTGATTACGAGGAAAAGCTGTTCGAATTTTACGAAGTGATACAGTAAAATTTTCACCATTTTGATAGTAAGTTTTCACAATTAAAATTCGTTGTTCAAGAGTGTAGCGTTCCATGGTTAAAATTTCCCGACTTTTTACTAAATAAATGTCAAAGGATGACAGCTCAATTCTTGACATTTCATTAATTGACAGCCAATTTACTTCCTAACCTCAAATTTGCTTTATTTATCGTGTGAAGTTCTTCAATTTGCGATGTACGACGATTGTATTAATGTTTACATCAAAGTGTTTTTAATTGCAATCTCCAAGATGATCAAAATTCTTTCAAAGCGATTATTGTCACTCTTGTGGTTTAGGTATGGGACCGGACCATTCCAGTGGCAGGCCGGAGCGCTATCTCTTGGCGTGCAAGGATGATCCCACGAATATTCCAACGGGAAATGATGCTCCCTTCCGTCAACTGAAAGAATGCAACTGGATCATCGCCCAGGTGACGACACCGGGTAACTTATTCCACATCCTGCGTCGGCAAGTGCACATGCCTTTCAGGAAGGTGTTGATTAACTTCTTCCCGAAGAGTTTGTTAAGATTGCCAGTCGCGCGGAGTTCCATCGACGAGTGCAAAGAGGGGACGTCTTTCCAAAGAGTTATACCGGATCCGGTAAGTCCTTCTGGTGTGAAAAAGGCGTGCTTCAGTTGCGGCAAAGTGTATTATGACCTCCTGCGTGCGAGAAAAGCGAAGAAATTGGATAATGAAATAGCCCTCGTTAGAATTGAACAGGTAAAAATATGTATTATTGTATTTTGATTATTGTTGATATATTAGAATTTCCCGTGGGAGGAATAGCTGAAACACCTTGTTATAAAAAGATTCTAGCAATGGTTGGAGTAGCTGTTGATTTATTTGTCATTTTGCTAGACGTTAAAGTTGAAAACGTTCTTTATATTTTACTTAAAATAGATTCAACCGCTATCGTTGTAAATTTTAATGTACAATATATTTTTAGAAACTAAGTGTTACATAGAGTATAAATAACTTTATTAATACGGATTGATGTTCTAAATATTCTAAATCAACAAGTTTTATTCCAAATTAAACACAAATTAAATCTAATCTTTGCTTTAAGACATAAAATAATAAAGATCGTACGTACAGGTGTTATTCAAAAGCACTACAAAATGCCCATTCAAATGAATTGCTATCTGAATTCCCTGTTGCAGAATAATAATCATTTACCCGTGGTTATAACGATTCATTCTGCCTTTAGAAAACAAGTAATTACTTCCCACAGCAACATTCAGGTTCATAAGAATTTAATACAATGAATATTTAGATTTTCATGTATTTTCATTAAATTTCATTCCGCACTATTTGGCGAATGCAGAGAGGCCGATAACTTTCGAAGTAATTGGCGTAAAACTGTTGGGAGATGTTGATTCATGTATTAGGATTGTTAATTATCGTAGTGTTATTTAAAATTTAAATTCTAAATATGATCTCGTTGTTATAGGGGAAATATGCCTATCATGGCCTACTTAACTGTGACGTCTTATTAATAATGTATAACCAAGTAAAATTGTGTGGGAAATTTATATACACAATCACGTTAATGTTGATAGTAAATCATAAAATTTTTCATAAATTCCGTACATTTTTGGAAAAATAAAAATAAAAAGGAAGAAAGTGGAAGTTTTTCTAATTTGCAATTAATATTACAAATATCTGGTTCTCGAAAGATATCATCTCCAGTCTAAAATTAAAAGAATAGTATCGACATAAATGGAAAAGTTCACATAAGACATTTTTCTACAATGAATTTCAACGACTTCATACATTGTGTAAATTTCAGATAAAGTCGGCTTATTCTGAATATCTTCAAGAGATTGATAGATCCATTATTACTAATCCTAGACAAGTTTTTAAGTATGTACATTCCAAGTCTAGTTCTACTAGAATTCCCAATGCAATGTATCACAATGAGGTTCTCATTGATTCTCCGCAATCAATTGTTGATGCTTTTGCTGATACTTTTTCTTCAGTCTTTCAAAAGAGCCCCAGTTTTAGTTTTGACATTTCTCCAGTTGACAATGTGCCGTTTACTATATTCCCTGTGAACAAAGATGAGGTAGTCTCTATCATGGCTACTTTTCCTTGTAATAATACTGCTGGTGATGATCAAATTCCTAACTTTATTTTAAAGAATCCACGTTGTGCTTTGGCTGGGGCATTAACATCTCTTATAAACTTGTCTATTAGAACCTCTACTTTTCCTGATTTGTGGAAATGTGCGAGAATTAGTCCGGTCTCCAAGAAAGGTAATAAATCAAATATTAAGAACTACAGACCCATATCCATTTTATCAAATTTTGCCAAGGTATATGAAAATGTCATTTAATCATGCCTATATTGCAATACGAAATTTTATATTTCTGAGTACCAACATGGATTTGTTCATGGCCGATCTACTGTCACAAACCTTGCGACCATTACAGAATATATTAGCAGGGAGCTTGACGTGCGTGGTCAAGTTGATGTTGTGTACACGGATTTCAGTAGTGCATTCGATGCCACTGACCATGGATTATTGATCCAAAAACTCTCGTCGTTTGGTCTCAGTCCTTCCTTATTAAATTTACTGCAATATTACTTGTGTAATAGGCTTACTTATGTGTTTTACAATGGCTTTAAATGCAGTACATTTTATCCAACATCTGCTGTTCCTCAGGGATCAAAGCTGGGCCCAGTGCTTTCTGTATTATTTATTAATGATTTAATTGAGTCACTGACTTGTCCAGTTCTTGCATATGCGGACGACCTGAAAATATACGGAAGTATTAACACTCTCAAAGATATTGCATAGAACACCTACAGCAAAATTGGTGTTCAGATTATAAACTCGGACTTAATGTTGATAAATGTTTCTTTGTGTCCTACACGAGGAAAGTCCATCCATTACCTTCTGCTTATGGTATAAGTGATCGATCACTGAGCAAAGTTGAACGTATTACTGATCTTGGGGTTGTCTTTGACTTTACTTTGAGTTTCATACGTCACATCATGACCACTTGTCTCACCGCCTCGAGAACATTCGGATTTTTAATGCGTATCTCGAAATATTTCTCAAGTATAACACTTTTGAAAGTTCTCTACTTCAGTTTTGTAGCTAGAAAACTGGAGTATGCCTCTAATGTGTGGTCTCCTCATTACATTTACTTGAGGCTGAGTATTGAGAGGGTGCAGCGCCGATTTGTAAGGTTCCTGTCCTTTAAAATTGATGGAGTGTATCCTGAGCGAAACATCGACTATGGTGGGCTTTTGGAGAGGCATGGTGTCCAGTCCTTGAGTGGTCGTCGTGAAGAGCATGGTGCTCGATTTGTGTTGAAGTTTATTCGTGGTTCGATCAATTGTGCGGGTCACCTTTCTGGTTTGATGTTCGTGTTCCCAGACCAGCCGCCCGTTCGACTACAACATTTTCCTTACCTTTCCCAAGAACAAATTTTCTTATGCACTCTCCCCTCACAGTTATGTGTAGAGCCGCAGATCTTCACTTCAGTGACATTTTTTTGTAACTAATATAATTTATTTTTGTTTTCAAATACTGATTTTTGTTCATTTATATTAATTGGTAATTTAATTTTTTGTATGGTTCTTTATTAAAATTTGTGTGTTTTTTTTTGTCGTGTAAATGGGAAACCGTTGGACAATAAAGTATATTATTATTATTATTATCAAATTATTATAACAATAATAATATATTTTAAATAAGGAAACAAAGGTTGATTAACAATAAATAATTAAATCAATTAAAAATGACAATCAACAAATAACAAAAGCAAAATTGACAAGGTTGGTAAAAATTTCATCGACAAATTTCGCCGATGAATTGCTTCGCTTGTTAGCACCTGCGCATTCGCAATGATACCTCTTACATAAAAGCCATGTGCTTCTCGTGCTTTAGACCGGAAATATACATAATCAAAGTCTTCAATCTCTCTCTATCTTATTTTCGAAGGTCCGTGTCCCGGCACTATATCTACGTTATTTAGGTGAAATAGGTTTTGTTCCCGACGGTCCTGGTGTGGGAAGTTCAATCACATGAAGAGGGCTGGAAGAGCCAATCTTCAAAAATGTTGTCACTTCATGGGTATATTACAGTTTTGGCAAAAGCATGTATACTGCATTTCCTGCTGTAGCAGCTTTCAAATAAGCTTTATCGAAAAGGCCAGCTACTTGAACACGTGTGAAAATTCTGCCAGGATATTGCTTAAATTATCTGTGAAGTTCTTGGCTATAGTAGCTGTAGAGAAGTCCAAAAATTCTACATCAATGGTTGTACACGATGTGTACAATGTGCTGGAAAACAAAATAATATCACGCCATTGTCCTTCGCGTATAGTCACACTTCTAGGCTTCTGTGACTATTATGGCCGTCTAAAAGGTGCAAAACTTTGTTTTCTTTTTAAGCTTTCGTGTATTGCACAAAAGGTTCCAACCACTATCGTGCCCATCTTACTTAGGCAACGGACCAAAGTTAAGTGCTGTCCTTGTTTTGCACTGGACAATGCTCTAACTTGCTAGCCAGCATTTTTTGCGGCAATTTTTGGACTATGCTGATACCGGACTCGTCAACATTTTAGAAATTTGTGTTAAGGGGGCTTACGCAGAGGTGTTGACTAACTGCCGTGAGGTAGGATGTAAGGGGGTGGCGCCATATGCGCTAATGTAAATTCTGCCGATGTAAGGTATTTGTTAAAATAAAACAAACTGCAGAAATTTTTGTTTTTCTTATTATTATTTTGCATTAAATTGAATACAAAGGATTAATTAAGGCTTCGTTGGGAGTACTTTCTTATAATTCAAATTACATCATAACACATTTTCAGAAACTTTATTTTAAAAACTAATTCCAGTCGAGCATGCATTGAGTCTTTGTTTATTTGTGATTTAAATTTCGTTTTGATATTTCGTAAATAATAGCGGTACTATTGTTTTAACGAAATCTTGTAAAGCCCAGAATTTACATTAGCGCATACGGCGCCACCTCCTTACGTCCTACCTCACGGCAGTTAGTCGGCACCTTTGCGTAAGCGCCCTTTAATCATTACTTCATTAAAGATTATAACATATCCAGCGATGTTTTCTTTGTTGAAAGCCTGCGTGCGAGCACCCGATATGTTTTCGAATCTCCTGAGGGAAATCCATAGGATTCATTTTTGACCAGCTATTTATTTTTCTTTGCTAAATGGATTTTTTTAGGTTTCTTATTTGCAAATTCAAAAAGCAGTTTGTTCACTCAGTAAATGGTGAAAGAATTTGCTCAATATATTATGGAAATAGAAGTTCGATTTTTTTGTTTATCAGACAGCTTTTAAAAAACTGGTCTTTTACCTCCTGTTGCAATCATTTTTGAATCTTCTACGTAGTGTTATGGCAAGGACATTGAAGGTTTTCCCATTTTTTTTGTACACTCATTAAAGTTACCATATTTTCCTTCCACCATTATTACCCTTGAGCCGTAGCCTACATTGTTATTGAGTCTGTAAGTGACATACCCACAGTTAGAAAAAAGGCTTTTCAATTTTTATAGTATGCTTATGAGAGAAAGCTATGCCATCAAAGGAAGAATTAAAGTATGCCATCATAGAAAACTCCAGATTTTAATGAAGCCATTTCATATATTTTTTTTTATTAACAACATGATTTCCAATTACTTGATGGGTAAAATTTAATTCTGGACTCACTGAAACTACTTTTGATGAACGCACTAGTTTGTGAATCTACACGCTGCAGCATTTACTGCCCTACAAACAGGTCAATTGAGAATTTTAAAACTCGTTTTCCTCAGTGTAGAAATAAATAATATGATTTTTCTGCTTTGCACTGAGTAATTAATTATGTAAATTTTAATTAGAAAAATTTACACAGGGGGAGATTCAAACCCTCTTCTCCCAATAGCTAGTGAGCTGCGCTACCACTACGCTACTTGAATTCTCTAACTAAAATTTACCAAATTAATTACTCAGTGCAAAGCAGAAAAATAAAATTTAATAACCTGTGTTGGCATGCTTTACGTATTTTATCCATTTCTCATTAAATCACTCAAACCACCTCCTTGCCTAAGATCTGTCTCAGTTGAAAATTATTTTTACTTTCTGCGTCAGCCGATTATATACTAAAAAATATTTTTATACAGGGTGTTTAAAAAAGATGCGGCAATATTAAAGGGGTTGATTGTCCAGGTCATTTTATACAAAAAAGTTTATAATAAACAAGGTCCGCAAACGCTTCGTTACCGATCTACAGCGTGTTGAAGTTTAATTAAAAGAAACAGTAAAAATTAGATTTCTCCAAGACGGCATTAAAGATCATAATGAAATTTTAGGCGTGTTGTTTTTCAAGAAACAAATAGGTCGCCGCTGATTTCTCTAAAAATAAAAATATGTTTCTATTCTTTGTTCAATTGTGAAGAAAAAAGCTCTCTTAATTTTTTATCGTACGACGTAACGTTTTTTAGTAAAAAAAAACACACATTTTAGTGCATGTACATATATCATGCTTACAAAAATATTTTTAAACAGTCCTGTTTTATTCACTGACATATTGAATGACATATAATTAATAATTTGTTGAATTTCCTTATCATGAATCGCTATACAAATACAGAGATGACCGACATGCACTACATTTATGAAATTGCTGATGGAAATGCATTAGAAGCTAGGCGGTTGTATACTGAAAGATTTCCTGGCCGTATTGCTCCTGATAGAAAAACTTTCGAAAGTATTCATCGGCGTCTTTATGAAACAGGCACATTAAGACGAAATGGAGGAGCAGGAGGGCCAAGGACAGCAAGAACGGTAGAGCTGGAAGAGGATGTGCTAGACATGATTGAAGAAGATCGAGGTACTTCTACTCGAAAAATTGCTGACGCTTTGGATGTAAGTAATGGGACTATTTGGCACATTCTGAAGGAAAATTTGTTGTACCCATTCCATATACAACGCGTTCAAGCATTACTTCCTGCTGATTTTCCTCCTCGCATTGCATTCTGTCAATGGCTTTTGCAGAAAATGGTTCAAATCCCTCAATTCCTGATGTTGATTCTGTTCACCGATGAAGCGAATTTTTCAAGAAATGCAATACGCAATTTCCATAATAACCATGTATGGTGTGACGAAAATCCACATGTAATTGTTGAAAATCGTTTTCAACATCAGTTTTCTTTGAACGTTTGGCTTGGAATTGTGGGTGACTGCCTAATTGGACCGGTATTTTTTACCAAGGAGACTAACCGGAGAGGTGTATCGCAACTTTTTGGAAAACACGCTCCCTGGATTTCTGGAGGACGTACCATTAGCAATTAGAGGTGCAATGTGGTATATGCACGATGGCGCACCAGTCCACTTTAGTCAAGTAACTCGTGATTTCTTAACACAAGCATACGGAAATCGCTGGATTGGCCGAGGTGGACCACACTTATGGCCTGCACGATCCCCGGACTTAAATCCCCTGGATTTTTTCCTGTTGGGGCATTTGAAGTCATTGGTGTACGCTACTCCATTGGAAAAAGTAGAAGACTTAAGAAATCGCATCATTGCTGGGTGCAACTCAATTGAAACCGATCCTGTTGTTTTTGAGAGAGTTCGCCAGTTGATGAGGAGAAGATTGGATTCTTGCATCCGAGCTCGAGGTGGTCACTTTGCACAGTTATTGTAATTTTTGCTTGCTAAAATTGTTGGTATGGTAAAATATTTGTTTTTGCCCTTAAATAAAACCCTTGTTATTTAAAAAAAAAATTCTGTAATAAATGTACATGCACTAAAATGTGTTTTTTTTACTAAAAAAACGGTACGTCGTATGATAGAAAGTTAAGAGAGCTTTTTTCTTCACAATTAAACAAAGAATAGAAACATATTTTTATTTTTAGAGAAATCAGCAGCGTCCTATTTTTTTCTTGAAAAATAACACGTCTAAAATTTCATTATGATCTTTAATGCCGTCTTGGAGAAATCTAATTTTTACTGTTTCTTTTAATTAAACTTCAACACGGTGTAGATCGGTAACGAAGCGTTTGCGGACCTTGTTTATTATAAACTGTTTTATATAAAATGACCTGGACAATCAACCCCTTTAATATTGCCGCATCTTTTTTAAACACCCTGTATATTTGTCGAACGAGTTTCCTTTGCAGTCCTATTCCTTGTAGGATTTCTCACAATAAATTCTTTGGTATTTTATCGAAAACATTTACTAGGTCTACGAATGACAAATACCTTTATTCTCTGTCCTATGATTTTCGGCTTCCTGTGAATACGTAAACTTGGAAAATTTTCTCCACTTCTAAATCTAAGAGCGTAATTCCTTTGTACTTCTTAGAATTATGTTTGCCTGATTTTGAAATACTTACACTATATAATAGTCTCTCTCTCTGTTTCTCACCTTCTCGTTTACCAGCCAATAGGAAGGTCGTAATTTCGTCATATTTTATTCATTTTACTTACTGTTACTTGTAGTGTCACTAATTTTTTTTTTATAATCATGGTACTTTCTCTTTTCCCCAAGTGTTAATAAATCCCCTTGCCTATTTTTAATAAAATTAGCATCAAATACCTTCCCCTTTCTAATATATTGAGTGATTTAAAGAACAGTTTCTGATTTTCCCCAGAAAATTCTATTTGAATTCTTGCCTCTTCTATATGATTTTGTTTCTCGTCTTTAATTATTTTCTCGTTACATTTATCACAAATTTCCTATTAGTACATAATTTTCATCTTTTCTTAGTGTATTTCCTACCTTAGTCAGTTTTGTTTCAAGTTTACCTAGCATTATTTCTGGCTGTGGCTGCCATGGTATACACCAAAAATATGAAGTACCAAAAATCTCTTTGCAGGTATATCCCTTCCCATACGACCTCGTCAAGGCGGAGGCAGAGAAATATCCAAACGCGAAAATTTGCTTCGCCCAAGAAGAGCATATGAATCACGGCTATCACCACTTCGTCATACCGCGTCTTCGCGGTGTTA
Source organism: Amphimallon solstitiale (assembly GCA_963170755.1). Taxonomy (NCBI): domain Eukaryota; kingdom Metazoa; phylum Arthropoda; class Insecta; order Coleoptera; family Scarabaeidae; genus Amphimallon; species Amphimallon solstitiale. Next base: position 46,783,945 of record OY720683.1, on the reverse strand, counting down.
TACCTGGCAAGGAGATTAAGTATAAAATTAATGATATATTTAGAAAGTACAAGAAACTAATTTTTCGTTTCGCAGATTGATCTCAAGACAGCCAGCTTGTTCTGGTGCCACGGGATTCCCCAAAACTCATCAACGGCAATTGAATAAATTGTTAGAAGATTTCATAAATGCATGAAAAAGTTATCGTTTTTTTCTAGAAATAGAAATGTCGTGCAAGGTGATGTTATGGTTTTAAAGAAAATTTAATAAAGTGGTGACTTTTATGGAATAATTTGGAGTTTTATTTATGTGAATTTATTGAACTGTTGCTAGGTACTTCCTAAAGGCTGTATGACATAGTGCTTAAGAGTGGCGTTTACCAATAAATAGAAACTTATGCAACTTATATTACTCGCGGGACGGGTAGACGCAAGGGGGTGTAAGTAGGTGGAGGTTGACGATATTCGGTTCTGTCACAGCGCTTCGATTTTATTCACAAATTCTGTCATAGATAAAGAAATACTATAGATAGGAAACATAATGTATAAAAAATGAGTACTTATGTTGATGTTGTTGATGTTTTATAATAAACCAATTTTCGCTTGCCCATAACTGTTATATTATTATACATTCGAATATTATAGGTATATGTGACATTTAAATGCCAGTGACAGTTTGTAATTAAACTATCACTCGATTTTAAGTCTGCAATAGCCGACCGATTCCGATAGATTTTCGTCTTCACTAGGACCGGTAGATATACCGTAAAGTGGGGATAGACGACGCGAAAAACCGCGTGTAAAATGTTTACTGTTTAATGTTTTTTATCTTTAAAAATAATTACATAAATTTCATTTTTTCTTTATATCGTACATCAAATGTGCAGCTCGCGCGTAGAGGTTGTTTTTTTTCTTTTGTGTACCAGCCTTAGTTAGTAGACATTAATCAAATTCATGCATTTTTGTGGTTATTTCTAAAACACATAACTTTCTTAAAAAAATAAATTAGTACAAAAACTGACCTAAAATTACAAAATGACTTTAATAAACGCGAAACGACGATGCCTTAATTTTCGATAGGTAAACGCCCCTCTTAATTGTACAGAATATATTCTATGAAATTTAGCATTGTGTCACATAGAAAATATGTGCCGAATTTAGTGTGAAATTGACCTATTACAAAGTGAATTTACAATTAAGACTCAATGCTTAATAATGAAAAGGCACTACATCCATCTCGTCTTCTATATATTTTTCAGAAATGTCAACCTTACAGTCTTTCCTAATTCTTAGTTTATGCTTCTAAAATCTAAACTAACTGCACTATCACTAATTGTGAGACTCTATAATATTTCACGTTTGCACTTGTACACTAAAAATTTCATCGATAAATTCTGTAGCGACTGTAGTCATCTTGTCCTTGATAAGAACGCCATTTGCTCTCACACAGTACGAAAAGAACTGCAGAAACTTACAAAATCCATTTAACAGCCTTTGCCAATCAACCAACACTCTGCTGCAGGTGGAACTTTCACTATTCGGTCAACAGCAGCGCTATGTAAGACAGCAGTTACAGCTATTATCCCAACACTATTTATTTATTTTTGCTACAAGCTTTTTGTCAAGCGTCTTCCAATTCCAAATGTTCTTTAAAACAATATTTCTAGTACTAATACGAGCACTTAGAAATTGTTTAAACACTATTGTCATTATCATTAACACTTAAATAGTCATATTTTCTTGCGATCATACTGGTTCACTGAACAGTTACTAAAGATTCAAATATTAATAGGATTCACTTTACTTTTAACAAAGATGTTTAACTAAATTAATCATAAAAACACATTTAATAGTATTTCTGAAGCTGACACTTTCCAATATTCTTGATGATTCTCAATTTATATATCAAATATAACTGAAATTCTTAAAATTTGTCTAATTACAATTACAATTTTATAAAAAAAGAGTAAGGAATCCCAATGAATTCACAGTAGTCTTTATATAATAATAACATCTTTATTGCGTTATACATACACTTTATACATGCAAAGTTCAAAAGCAGGAAATATAACGTAACGTAGAATAGTACAAAAAAATCTGCGAGTAAATAGTGACTCAGAATGCAGCCCTAAGAAAATGAATAATACCATAAGGCTCTAAATTACGTAGTAAATTGAAAAGCATTTTATGAAAAATATATGACCTAGTGACTGACTTGTAAAATTTTAATGGTGTGTACATACTGCGTGATTTTGAGTTTGGTGGTAAATTGTAAATGAGCATAATCAAGATCACTTCTAGATTTAATTTAATTAATCACTATTTTATTTATTTTATCATGATGTGTATATAGATATTCATTAAGTTAATATTTTGGCAAATTTAATTTTTATTTACGTAAAATAATATAAGAATGTTATTATAATTTTTATAAAAATTATAATATTAGAATAAGCATAAAATATTAAGTGAATTATAACAAGAAAGTGTTTCCCGCACGAAAAATACTGTGACCGGGAAAGATTGACAGATTGACCCGGTGAAAACGATATTCTCCGCTAGATGAAATTGACAAATCATAAACGTGTAAACAAATCGATGCTTAGATGTTTGTTTACGTTTTTGAAAGCTAGTAATACATCGATTGACCGAAAGGTGCAGCACTATAGAAATGTAATTGAAGAGGTGGAATCGGTATCGTACCGAGGATAACTGTACGTTTTTGTGAAGAAAAATATACATATAAGCGAGGACGCATAGTAAAAGAGACACTTTTCAAGCTGGTGGAAACCGCTTAAATTTAAAAAAATATACCTACACCTGTGCTTATATTTGAAAATGTTAATTTAACTTAAAGATTTATTCATGAATCGGAACTTAGAATAATTTTTCTGAATCGGATTTACGATACTTAGAAAGTTATTAATAAAATTAGGACTTGTAATATTTCATAGATTAAACGTTATTCTAACATAGAAATTTGTTCACGTATTGGAACTTATAATACTTCCTTAATAATTTTATTGTACTTATAAATTTTTAAAACCGAAGTGGGACTTTATATTTTATGAATTAGATATCATTTTACTTCAGGAGATTCGTTTACATTGGGACTTGTAATTATTTTTCGGAAATAATTATTCATATTTGGAACAGTTTTATTTAATTAGAACTTTGAATTTTTTTACACCGTGTGTTATGGTAAAGCATTTTAGTGTCTGTAACGATAAAATTTAATAGCCTAATAATAATTTTTTTTTATTAAATATAACACTCTGCGTTTTTAATAAAATTTTCTTTATTACTTATTTACAAGATTAGAAGATTTATAGTTTATTAAATTTTGTTTTATGTACATATAGGATAATTAGACTGTGACAAAAATTTAAATATATTTGAGATGAATGAATTTGAGATGTTGTACGAAGAATTAAGTAAAAATTTCTTATGTGGTGCTTTGTATTGGAATCCTAGAGCGAGGTAAAATTTAATTTTTTTTATATATGTTTTCTTTATATTAATTATACTTTATCGTGTTTGTGTATTTGATATTGACGTGTTGGGTAATAGATCAGGGATGTGTGCAATGAATTAAGTAGATATCTAATTTATAGCATGGAGCCTTGGTGAATCCTTAAAGCACGAATTGGTCTTGGTGGTACTGTTTTGGGACCGAGCAAAGGCGCCAAGCAGAACTAATCAGGGCTGAGTCAATTAATTGAATGCACAAAGACATTTTTGTATTACACTTAAATTTATATATATACCTTAAGGGGTGAGCACATAGTAGTGTATGTTAGGGTTGTGTCCAACGAGTTGAAAAGCATACTCGTAGGGTGGAACTTTGGGGTACCTACCAGTGTGGATTTGCTTTCTGATGGTACTGTCTTGGGAGCGAGCAAAGGCGCCAGGCAGAACTAATTAGGGCAGAGCCATTTCCTTAATGTTTATATTCTTGCAAATGATAAGTCACATAATTTTGTTATTTATTATTCAGTACCATTCACAACATACAATATTTTTTTTTATTTGAAATGTTGATTGTTTACATGTATCTTTGACGAATAAAGAAAATGATAATCATATTTATTTTAAAAAATATAAATTTGTATTCGATGTTATTCTTTTATTAATTACCTATAACTTGTTTATTGTTTTGACTATTTGATCATGACATGCATAATTTTAGGTATGTAATATTTAAGATATTTAATTTTGTAAATACACTTGTATAATTTTTTTTAAATTTTCTTTAATATCTTTAATAAACTATATTATAAGGTTTATTTTGCATTTTATTTTCTTTACCTGACCTGGTAATAACTGAAGAGCATTCAATTTGACTGGAGAATTTATTTAGATTTTCTGCCCCTGAGAGAAAATTTTTTTTTAGTCAGTTTAAACTGAGCTAGTTAAATGTAAAATTGCCTAACCTACTATTTTGCAGAAAATTTATTGAATCTTGGTCTAGCATAAGGTCTAGCACTAAGATGTATGCTTGATTCTGGTCTTACTTACTGATTGAATAATTTAAATTATTTTATATAAATCTCAATTTGCAAGAGTCACAGCAATACGTTGTTTTCTATAATTGCAAGGCGATGCTTTGAATAGCAGTAATAGAAAGTGTTACGCATTGTGCAATTGTGTGACGGTAAATTGTTTTCAAAGGCTGATCAGTTTTTGAAATGAAAAATCAAAATTTCATAGACATAGATTGCGTAAACTGTAAGTAGAATGTTTGCTTTAAATAGCCCACGACAGGATTGATTATAATGCTGCCGGTACATTGTACGTAGAATTCTTTTTGGTCAGCGAACAGACCCCAAACAACAATTCCATATATTAATTGAGAGTAGGAACAACTAAGCAGTACGCAACGAACTCTCGTCCACGAGGTCCCGCAACGGACGGATCGCTTAGCACAGTGGTCGGCAAACTTATTAGCCAAAGAGCCAAATATAAACATTACAACAATTTAAAAAAAAATTGGGAGTCAAATCTGCTTGTTTAGTAAACTTTTATTACACTAAATAAGTAGTACACTAAATAAAACTAAATTTCATACTTAATAAATATTTATTAATGCGAACAATGTGCTTGCATCTCCTTGGAAAGTTTGAGTAAGTCATGTTTGTATGTTGTTGTTTTTAATTTTAGGCATGATTCCAAGTTCTCATCAATAAGACGACATTTCAGTTTACTCTTGATAAAGTTCATGCTTGAAAAAGATTGTTGGCTTATATATGTAGAACTGAAAAGGGAAAGAACAGCAACGCGACCTTTTTCAGCTGAGCGTAAGAGTCAGGAATACTATTCCAAGCATTGAAAATGATCATGTCTTCCTTCTCCAGGTCATTCACAGCAGACCACTTGTGTTGTGAACTAAGATCACATTTTTTCTTCTCCAATATTTTCAATTCAACACAAAGACGTTCGAATTTAGAGCGCCATATCTCCTTGTTTTTTAAATCCAGCAATTGTATTTCAAAGCTACTAATGTCAATTTCAAAAGGAGAAAATTTCAATTCGGTTAACGTAGCATTAAGAGGATATTTGACAAATGCTAAAGTTGCTCTGCTGTTTTTAAATTCCTGAAACCTGCTGAGAAATGCTTCCCTCATATTTAAAATTATTGTTTTAAAATGGTGTTTATCAATAGAGGATTTATTTTCTTGGCGATGCTTCAGCAGGCTCGGAAAGTGAAACAATATTTCCCTTTCAAAACCCTGAGCAAAAATGGATAATTTGTTGTCGAATGTTATTACTTCTTCTAACATCGAAAAAATTAAGTTTCCTTTCCCTTGTAGTTTACGATTGAGCTGATTTAGATGAGATGTAACGTCTACCATGAAATAAAAGTTTTGGATATACTGCTCGTCTGTTAGTTCTGGATAGTGAACGCCCTTCTCAAGGAGAAATGCTTTAATTTCCGGAAAAAGGGACGCGAAACGTTTTAAAACGTTCCCTCTTGATAACCTACGTACCTTGTTATGAAGCAGAAGATCAGCGTACTCACTCTCCATTTCAAATAAAAATTCTTTGAATTGGCGATGATTAAGAGCTTTAGATAAAATGGAGTTGATAATGGTTATCACTAGGCTTAGGATAATTATGCACTAAAAAACTTCAAAATGTGCATAAAAATATGCACCAAAAACTTTCAGAATATGCAATACTTGCAATACAATTATCCTTAGGCTTAGGATAATTGTATTGCAAGTATTGCATATTCTAAAAGTTTTTGGTGCATATTTGTATGCACATTTTGAAGTTTAGTGCATAATTATCCTAAGCCTAGTTATCACTAATTCCATCACTTTACAAATTTCATCCGGAAATGTTTGCGCACAAAGCGCTTCTTGGTGAATGATACAATGGTAAACAAATATCTCGTGATTAATTTTTTCTTTCAAAATAGCAACAAACCCTTTTCTTACGCCGGTCATACTTTTGGCCCCATCTGTTGAAATCGACACAATTTTATCGTGGGGAATATGATGTTTATCCATACACTCAATTACACCATTTGCGATATCTTCTCCACGCGTCTGACCTGTGAGTGGCAATAATCCTAAAAGTTCTTCTTTAGGGCCTGAATGAGACATAAATCTTACAAAAAGTGAAACTTGCGCTGTATCATTTATGTCACAAGATTCGTCAACTGCTATTGATAAAGCCGAAACCAATTTCAGATCTTCGATATGCTGGGTGGTTATTCTTTAATTCTTTTCAGTATATCTGCTTTGTTCTTAAAATCCTGAAATAGCTCTTCGGATGCATTTATAAAACAATTTTTTATGTATTCGCCATCTGTGTACGGTTTCCCTCTCTTAGCAATCTCTTGGCTAAAAACAAAACTTGCCATATTAATATTGCTGGAAGATTGCATCCAGTTATTAAACATAGAAGTTGACGACTCTTGACTCTTCTGAAGTTCCTCAACTGCTTTCTTCCTTGCATCACCGGTAGGATATTTAGTGGTAAGTGAAGCGTGCTTTCTTGTAAAGTGTCTCTCTAAATTTGACTTCTTGTTATGGGCGAATTTCTCTTTACAAATAAGACATGTCGGAAGTCCATTCAAGTTTTGAATAAACGCAAAATTATCGGTCCACTCAACTTTAAATTGGCGGTTTTCATCTTCCGTTTTTCTTTGCTTTTTTTGGTAGCGATGTTAATTGGGGTGCCTATAAAAATATTCCAAATATATTTTTTTCTAAAGCCACCAATACAAAATTATTATCATTATTAAATTGATGAAAATAAAAATTAAAAAAAAATCTTTTTAAAAAATACAATTTTATTAATATATGTAACAGCACTAAAAAGAAAAAAATAATTTTTTCCATCATCAGAATAACAACACTTTTAATATGATCAAGAATGGAAGAAAACTTCCAACATTTGGACAAATAAAAGTTATTGAAAAATCGATTACAAATTTTGTACCGGAACCACAAACATACATAGCAGGTGTAATGAAATCGTATAAAAATACCTGTAAGATGTGCAGCTAGATTGAAAAATACAACAACTTTTTAATAAGATAGGACAACGGCAGACACGGTAGATAAGACAAAACTGTTCACACTGCAACTGCTGGTCTGTGATGCCAATTTGTACCCCCACTACTTTAGAAAAAGTATGCGCGCGCATGCTTGTGGTACCTTTGTATCATACCGGAGCACGCCGAAAACATACGAACAATTTCAGCCGGCAGCTTGTACATGGTTTGTGTTTAAGTTTACGAAAACTAATAAAATTAAACTCGATGTTCGTTAAGTATTTTAACAACAATATAAAATTTTAATTACCTATCTATCTTTTAACTTAAACAAAAAATTATACATGTTCTCGATTTATAGAAGAATTTTAATTTATCAAAATAAGATGTAATTTTTTTCTTACCAAGTTTTTTTTTAAATGAAAATATTATTGCGCCTTCCGTGGATATTTGTGCCAGAGCCGCACTTAAGGAGCCAAAGAGCCACATGCGGCTCTGGAGCCGCACTTTGCCGACCACTGGCTTAGCAAGTAGCCATCCATTTCATACATTCCATCAACTGCAATACCCAGCAGACAAACAGTATCCGAGACACAGTAGAAGAAATTGACAAATTTCAGCCGCGACGCATAGGATTGCGACTTGATAACAGAAAGAGAAGTCAGAAGAAATACAAATTGAGGTAAAAAACAACAAGAACTTATGGAACAAATATTTGACTAACAGAGATGACATAAGATATGTTGAATATAAAACACAAAGCAAAAAGGTGAAGAAAATAATGGAAGAAGCAAAGAAATTAAAATGGGAGAAGTTTTGAAGAAAAATGGAGAAGGATTTCGTGGGAAATCAAATACTTTTCTTTCATGTAAGGACAGGATTGAGGAAAGGTCACACTACTACAAAATATAAGAGGGATGAAGGAGGTAAACTAGTCACTCACTAAGGAGGAAGAAATGCGAAAAAGTAAGGATAGCACAAAAGGATGGGGATAATATAACAGATGAGATCGAACGTTGGGAAGTTGAGAGAGAGGTAGCTAGAGTATATATTGGCAAGGCTCCAAGGGAAGATGGAATTGGAATGAAGCCTACAAAATCCATAGGAGTAAAGGGCATGTGGTTGTTATGTAAGATATTATCTGCACCTTGGAAATATTCCCAGAATTTGAGAAAAAGCCATATAATTATTCCTATATACCAAAAAGGGAGATAATATATGCGACAATTACAGAGGTCTATCTTTATTGAGTTAAGTGGGAGAACTATATGAAAGAATCTTGGAAAGAAGATTGAGAGAAACGATAAACGAAACATTGAATGACAATAAGTATGGATTCAAAACGGGTACAAGAACTCAACAGGTACAACAAAAGTCCCTTATGTGTTTTTGGATTGGAAAAAGCTTTTGACGGTGTCCCCAGAGATATGATATAGGATGTACTACGGAAAAGAAGAATTGAACAAAACTCAATAGATGCAATTAGAGCATTGTATAGTAGATGCAGAATTGTTCTTTGTCATTGTCATCCGAAAACAATGTGGAATGAAAGAATAACTAAAACGTTGGGTCCTAAAGGACTTACCTGGAGGGAGGCACAAAACGTTGGTAGAAATAGAGGAAAATGCTACAGGGTTCAAGAGAAGAATAAGTGTGAAGTTAAATCAAGAATAGCAGAAAAGTTCCAAAGTTTAGAATTCACAAATGCTGCTAACTGATAGAAACGTACTCTATGTTCTCTAAAAGACAACAAAAACGATATATAATTATTATTTTATTATCAATTTATTAAATAATTATAATAGACCAAAACAAAATAGTCACAAATTATTCTTAGGAATAAATTTTGTCAAGTTTACCAATACACTGTTTTAAATTAAAGAACTTCAAATTTACTAAAACAGACATGGCGTAACTTACATAATTTTGAATACACTTTTTACGTAGGTATTCATTAAAAGGAAAAGCTACATACTTCGATTCCTCGCGCTGGAACCAGTTACAAATTCTTGTTCATGTTCAACAGAAATAAACGAATTTACCAACTTGACAAATGCTTATGTTTCATCTACACAACAGGTACATAGTTCCAATAATACCAACATACGTATATACGTTACATACTCGCGCACAATTAGGAAACCACTTTATCTATTCCAATTATCGAGTGTTATCCAAAGATTGTCTTTAAACTTTTCGAAACTTGTCCGGTGATGTTTATTTTTCTAATTACGTTTCAACTGGTGCGTGTTCTTGGCCGGTCAATACGATCAGTTTCATTCATTGATCGAGGTGATAAAATGTAAAAGCATCAAATTAGAACTGTCAACTTAGAGAATATTTACCGAAGAAAGTCCATCGATTTTTATGAAATATTTGAATATCCGGTCGTGTCTTTACTTCTACTTTAGGAAGAGACTATTATATACAGATGTTATACAATGTACGCGCTAAACTTTACTATGACAGAAATATAAGATTTGCTAGAGAAATAATATTAATTAACAATTTAATGCTGTTGAAATTTAGTATTCTCACTCAAATTAAATATTGTCTGTTCAATTTCTCTGCCCTGTTTTGAATTTGAATTTTATACGAATGAAACAAATCGATACTAGTCAACTTGCATACTGAATTGGTGAAAAATATGGACGAACTTTTAGCATTCATTTGAATTTATTTGTAAATTGTCAAAATTAAAAGTGTAACATACTTAATCATTATAATAATAAGTGTATTGCATTATGCTAATATATTAAACACATAATTTAAATTAAATTACTTTTTATACATTTACAAGAGCTTACATTTATTTGTAAATTTAATTATCTTCTTAACACACTCTTGAATGCTATTGTTACTCAACCCTTTGACTTTATTATTTAATACAAACTATGACATTATATATAAATTAGAATAAAACCTAAACCTGGTAGTATTTTTACGCTTAACCCTAATTAAAGTTAATATGAATATATAAAATAAGAATTAAGGACAAACTACATTACAGACGATAATATAAATTTTAAATCAAACACTTTTTTTTTGGTAAGTGTAAATCCTTTATGGATGATACCATGTGCTTATGTCTATTATAACATAGTAATGTGGGACTCCAGTCTAAAACGAACCGTCTACCCGCAAAAACCACCCTATTCCCCCTAGCGTATTTCGTGGAACCATCATATATTGATATCTACATCACGAAATCGCTGAGTAATCAGTTACCCTAGCCTTGTGTCTCTACTGCCCGTTCTGCAGTTATCTTTCCTTTTCTTCCTTTGCTTTCATAAGAGCCTTAATCATCTGATGTAATATATCCCAATGCTCTCTACAACCTAACATCGTTCCTATCAGATTCCTTGGTGTTATTTCTTTCTCCAACTTCCTTCCTCCTTCTTGCATTAGCCCATCCCATTGCACATATTTGAACATTGTATGCTCTATAGTGTCAATGCAGCCGCAGTACATACATACCTCTCCTGCAGCTTTACCTATTCTCTTTGCATATGTTCTGAAAACGCCATGCCTTGTCAAAACCTGTGTGAGATAGTAGTCCAAACTTCTGTGTTTACAATCCATCCACTCCTTAAAGTTCTGTATGAGCTCCGTCGTTCACTGTCCCCTAAATGGGTTGCAATTTCACCTATCTTGCCATGCATCAAGAGTTCTGCTTTTTGCATACCTGCCTGTTTCTTTTCCTTTTTGCTTCATAGATATATATCCTCTCTTGCGCCATTAAATCTATCGGTGGAATCCCCGTAATAACCTGGAGAGCCACAGTTGGTGCGGTCCTGTATGCAGCAGTGACTCTAATTAATAACTTCCTCTGTGCCTTTTGTAACAGTAGCCAGTTTTTCCTAATATTCAGCGCTCGCACACATATCGGTGCTCCACACAGTAGTACGGAGTGGACCACCGCGACAAGAACTGCCCTCTTGTAGCTTACTGGCTCCCCAATATTTGGCATCAGCCGTGCAAGTTTGGCCATTTTATCTTCGGCCCTTTGCACCACTCTTCCCAAATGCTCGCCAAAGCTACACCTTGTATCAAAGAACATCCCCAGATATTTGGTATTGTTCTTTGGCACAATATTCACAGTGTCTGTTTTGAATGTTAACCCTTCTCGTTTTCTTTTCTTAGTCATTACAAGCGCCTCTGTCTTTTCTGGAGCAAGCTTTAGTTCGTTTTCCTTCATCCAGGTGTGTATTTGTTTGAGATTTTCATTAATAATTCTAATTAGATCTGCTTTGTTGTCCGCTGTAACTATGAGCACCAGATCATCGGCAAACGCAATGCTTTTTGCTCGCCCCTGCAATTCAACCTCTAACACATCGTTGTACAAGATATTCCATAATGTAGAACCCAGAACTGAGCCCTGCGACACCTGCTTGGACTTCTCGTATATCCCTCTTTGTTATTTGGATATATCTTTCTCTCAGATAGTCAGATACGATATTTATGAGATACTGAGATATCTTTCTTTCCTGCATTTTTTTCTGAATTAAGTGCCAATTGGCTGTATTAAAAGCATTCTGGACGTCCAAGGTTACCAGGACATTCCACTTTTTCCCATTTTTTTTCGCCTACGTTTTTAATTATTTCCAGTGCCTGTAGCGTTGATCATCCCTTTCTAAATCCATACTGGTGCTTTGCCAGACCTCCTTTTCTCTCAATATCTTCCTCCAACCTGAGTCGTATCATAGATTCATGTAATTTACTTATGGTGTTCAAAAGACATATCGGTCTGTAGGATTTCGGTTGTCTCGCTTTACTTTGTTTCGGTATGAGTACAATTTTGGCCATTTTGCATTCTGAAAATGTTTGCGTCCTTAGGAGTCCGTGTAACACTTCCAAGAGCCACTCACCTTCTGACCTCTCTGTTTCCTTTATGGCAACTGTGGAAATTCCATCCAGTCCTGGGGCTTTCCCTGATTTCATGCTGTTCACAATATCTTTCAATTCTGAGGCAGTGAATGCTGGTACTCCATCCGCTCTGCTTTTATATTCTTGTGCTCTGTTCTTTGAGTAAAGGAAGAGTTTTCTTACGACTTTCTTTTTTTCCGTATCTGGTATATTGTATAGTACAAAGTTTGTTATTCCTTTAAAATCGAACACATTAATTGAAGCCTTAAAGATTACAGAGGCGTTAAATAAAAAATATAAAACCTATTCTAAATCTTAATTTAACTTGAATCTGTTTAGGATGAATTTCTAGAGAAATAAAAGCAAAGTGAGTTATAAATTAATTTAAAAAAATCATAATTTATATAAAACTTCAAAATAATATTCCTATTGTATATGACATGGCAGGTGGACATATTGGTAAAGAAGAACACGTACGCCCAAAAATACCAATAAACCTGGCAGAAATATTGAATTATAAAAATAAGAATAAGTAAATAGAAACAGCAACAGTAGTAAAAATTATTTAATAATTTTACAAAATAAAATGGACAATTTTCTATTCTTAAATAATAAGCAATTATAACACTTGCTCAGGTATCTCTATCCCACTTATGATAAGCTATAGAGCCTTATATTAATAATAATTCTTCTTAACTTTCAATTAAGTTAAACCTTTGTAAGAAGCGAGAACTGGACAATATTATATAATATTAATTATATTATATAATATTTCTGAAACCTGTAGATCATTGTTGCTGTTTCCTTTTATTCTTTAATCTAACTAAACCTAGAGCTAATTATCATTGCTATTTAACTTTAAAACATTATTGTTAATTCAATAAATCAATTTAGGCCAGTCTACATCATATAATTAGGTAGTAGACGTGCTTTCTTTTATAAGATCATACGTGCATAGTAAGGCAATAGCACTGACAAACCAATTCATTCTTTTAATTTACATTTTAAATACATATAAGGTTTTAATATCAATTGATATCGTAGGTGATCCACACATTACATAACATATTCATACTACAACACAAGTAGTTGTTTATTTGTATTAGACAAGTCAAAATTCCTTTAAATACCATTACTTTTTATTCTGTTATCACATTTTAAACATAAAGTTTATATAAACACGTAATAGTCTTTCTGCCCTTATGTATTGTTTTTTCATCATTATACCGGGTGTTTCAGAATTGCACGGTATGTGTTCTCTAGCAAAAGATAAACAGAAAAGTCCATATAAACAAATTAATTTATTACTAAGATATTGTAGCATAAATATATTTATTTAACAACACAACATTCAAAGGAACTGTTCAAAGAGGTCACCGTTTTGTTGAATGCAGCATTCAGCACGACAAATCCATTCTTCTTTGGTACTTCGTATAGCATGAGGATGATTCTTGATAGTTGCTGGGGCATCCACGATCCGATTCCTAAGCTCTTCTTGTGTGTCAATAGACGAATAATAAACCATAGACTTCATCCAGCCCCACAAAAAATCTAACAGCGTTAGATCGGGAGATCGTGGTGGCGATTGAAGCAACTAATCATACATACACTATACAGTTTGGACCAAAAGCAACTAACTAAAATTATAATAAAAATAAGTTGGTACATTGTTAGAGACGAGAGATGTAAAACTAATGGTTATGAAAATGTGCATATATTCAGGCTAAACTTTTAGACCCTAACAAATCTATTTCTCGAGAGTAAATGACGTACTTCCTTTGGATTTCGACCGACCCATCGGTTACCATATGTCTTGTTTAAATAATCAACGACAATATGAGAATAGTCATGCATAAACCAAAGCCCATGCAAATTGGCAGAAGCTCATGAATATTGTTTTGCAAAAAATGCAAATAAGATATTCCTGAAAGCTTAAGTGACAAAAAGAAGATGCTGATATGATTGTCGCCAAGAATACCACATCAGACATTAAATGAAAAGGTATGTTGGTAATGTGTAGTAATAATCGTATGAGGGTTTTTTGCGGCCCAAAATTTGTAATCCCATTTCTTGTAAAGCAAGATTCATCGGTAACCAGCAGGCAGTTGTGGGAATTAGGACCTAGGTGCATTGTGTAATTAACCACTGGGAGAAATTTCTGCGTTTGTTATAATCTTGTGGTAACAAATCTTGCACAGGCGAAACGCATGTGCAGCATCGAGTATTTCTTTTTCAACGTTTATAGTTCGTCACAATCTTTGTCAACCGGCATTTACTCGTACAGGTTTCGCGTTCCACTTTCTCTAAGACGTGTTTCAATGGTTTCAATCGTTTTACGATTTGGTATTTTTCGGTTGAGAAATTTTTCGTAATAACTTCAAACAGCAGCCACGCCATAAGTTAAAAGCATGTCTGTTTGTTCTGCAAAAGTGAACAAATTTGTGGTGTCTCCCATAATAATTTAAAATTAAACTGTCTCACAGTTCTCACTCACACGAAAATGCACAGAACTAATAACACATATGCATAACTTACATAAACAGTGTTAAATATTAATTAACAGATTTTTAATCATCTGTCACGTAAATAAACGATATTCAATTGTTGCAAAACATCTAATAACACGGCTACTTGACTAACATTATCAACCTACAATATCTTAGTAATACATTCATTTGAGACATATTTTTCTATGGATTTTTTCGATTATTTTGTGCTAGCGAATACATACCTACAATAGTGTCGTGCAATTCCGAAACAGCCTATATAACAGGTGAATCAATTCGGGGGGGGGGGCTACAAGACTGTTTGAAGCACATTGTATTGTCGATTAAATTATAAAAGCACAGCTAGGATGAATGTTATGTATGTTTTGTAGACAGTAAATAAACTCACCAACTATCAAAGTCTCATAGTTTTCAATTAGAACCACATATTACATAGTTTGGCCCGCCTTTTAGACCTTGAGTAAGAGTAGTAGTGTGATAAACTCTTTAGATAATTTAATTAAATATACCCGGAGTGTGTAAGATCGATACAACGTAGAATTATGCTATGAAATGTCTTCTTCTTCTTCTTCTTCTTTACTGGGTTGAATTAGTCAAGCTAACGCTTTTTACTATTAATCTTAAAATGGCTGATCTTGATTTAGAGGGATTTAATGATATTCTCTTTCAGAGGAGTCATGAACTATGAAATGTCAAATCACCTAAGTGGGTAACGTCACAAAATGTTGCAAAGTAGTAGTGAGAGTTATTTTTGAAACGTATATAACACTTTGTTCAGTAGTAGAGTGAAAATATTAGAGAATATCACATACGTCATCACAAAGCTGCGCGAACGCAAAGTAGTGGCGTAGATGATTAAGAGGGCAAAGGTATTAGGAATAATTTTTTTAAAACTACCTCATTATGAATATTGCTGCTAGTATAATTTAAATAAAATTAAGTCAAATTAACGCAATACATTTTTCGATTCAAAAACTTTCTTATTTTGGAGAATTACTTCGACTCAACGTCGCAGTTAAAGTTTATTTTACATTTATTAAATCCGTATAATTATTATAATTTGAAATAGGTATTGGCTTCTTTCAAGCTACAATAAAGATACATACAGAAATTTAATGTTGTCTAAAGAGTATATTGTTATATCAACTTGTGTAAGATATGGAAGACGAAATTAGTTTACAAGTAATATTACAATACATATGCAATATAAACAATAACAGTGTAATGGATGTATGTTAATACCAGTATATATCATATATGGAACATAAAAAAAGTGACAAATTGTTCTATTTTTTTAAATTGAAGTTTTACAAAATATTTAAGAAGTGTAACAGAACATCCAGTGTCGCTTGTTCATTTGTGGCTGTTTTAGCCCTATCAGATATTGCCAAATCACTTTTATTCTACTCCTTCTAGGATTGGTTGATCAGCATCATCACCTTCAATGTCATAGTCATCATCGATACCTTCTTCATTATCAATTTCTTCGGTATTAACTGTAAAAACTATATCAACTTCTTTAGCAATATTTCTGTATGTCACATCAGAAATTCCAACTGCTCTCATTAACCTCTCTTTGTAATATATTAAGGAATTATCGGATGCTTATTTTCTGCTTATTTTTTCATAACGTTGGGAATTATTTATCTTCCTTGGCTATGTATAACTTTGCCTTATAAGCCAACTTTCTTCGATGATGAAGCCATCACTGTATAAATAATTTCTAAATATTTATACAATAGAGTAAAATATATACTATTTAAACTTACCTTAATATATAATTATTTTATGTCTTGATAAAGACAATTATTTAAAGAACAATATTTTACTAAATTCAAAGAAGCAGCAACAAAACATAAACACCAAAATAACGTAATCGTAAGCGCCACGCTACTGTTATAAAAACACCCCTAAACTGGATCGCATGGGTTATAATGAACTCGCCCAACTCTAATACGTTCATAGTACATTATGAAGTATGTGGTATTCTCTAAATGTTATCACTCTACCGGAAGGGAATAATTATTTCAATCGTTAGAATTAAGAGCGGCGTTTACCAACAGATAGAAACTTATGCAACTTATATTACTCGCGGGACGGGTAGACGCAAGGGGGTGTGAGTAGGTGGAGGTAGACGATATTCGGTTCTGTCACAGCGCTTCGGTTTTATTCACAGATTCTGTCATAGATAAAGGAATACTATAGATGGGAAACATAATGTATAATGAATGAGTACTTACGGAACTGTTGATGTTGTTGATGTTTTATAATAAGCCAATTTTCGTTTGCCCATAACTGTTATATTATTATATACTCGAATATTTTAGGTATATATGACATTTAAATGCGAGTGACAGTTTGTAATTAAACTGTAACTGTCACTAGCATTTAAGTCTGCAATAGCCGACCGATTCCGATAGATTTTCGTCTTCGCTATGACCGGTAGATATACTGTAAAGTGGGGATAGACGACGCGATTAGCTTGAAAAAACCTCGTGTAAAATGTGTGTGACAATGTTCACTGTTTAATGTTTTTTATCTTTAAAAATAATTACATAAATTTGATTTTTTCTTTATACCGTACATCGAATGTGCAGCTCGCGCGTTGAGGTCGTTTTTATTTCTTTTGTGTGCCAGCCTTAGTTAGTAGACATTAATCAAATTCATGCATTTTTGTGGTTATTTCTAAAACACATAACATTTTTAAGAAAATAAATTAGTACAAAAACTGACCTTAACATTATAAACTTATGCCTTTCGCATCACTAACCCAAATTTGAGATTATAAAATTACAAAATAAGTTTAAAAAACGCGAAACGGCGATGCCTCAATTTTCGATAGGTAAACGCCCCTCTTAAATATAAAAAATTTATTATCTACATTACTATTTTTGTATACATGTGATTTTTGTCACCTCCTTCCGGTCACATTGATCACAGTGACACAAGACATTGCTTTTGAGAAATAATTCACTTGGAACACAGGAACGGACTCGCCGAAGTGCACCACTATAATTAGACCTCTCACATTATATCATTTCCTTATTCACCCACAGCATAACAATATATATCTAAGCAAACATATTATACAGGTGTGTATAGAAAAAGTGTCCAGAAACTCTCCTGACAAACGAAGACTGGAGATTCCTCAGATAATTTTAAGACAATTTAATCCAATTCACCCTAGTCCAAAAATGCTTCCTAAAGTCATAGGCGTCCGTTTTGGGTAGGTAAACGGTTATTTTAACGCATAACTTTTTCGTCTTTAACTTTTAAGCATTTGTGACACTAGATATTAAATTTTCACGTATTCTAGTACTAAAAGGTGCTCTTACTTTAAGTCGGTAGGATACACCGTTTTCTAGAAAAATCGATTTGAAAATTTTTCGTTTTTTCGTCATTAAAATTCAATTTATTATTTTTTGCACTAGTTCGCTCTGAACTGCCAACAGAAATAAAACCTATGTTTTTAATTGTCAAATTGTTGTCAGTTCGCGAAGTTGAAATGACGAAAGATGAAATGACGAAAAAACGAAAAATTTTCAAATCGATTTTTCTGGAAAACGGTGTATCCTACCGACTTAAAGTAAGAGTACCTTTTAGTACTAGAATACCTGAAAATTTAATAATCTAGTATCACAAATGCTTAAAAGTTAAAGACAAAAAAGTTATGCGTTAAAATAACCGTTTACCTACCCAAAACGGACGCCTATGACCGGTACTAGAAATTCGCAATTGATGGAATCGATTCATCTCTGGAGGATAAATAAGCATACCAGTTTTTGTTTTTCTAAATAGAAGCGTTCGGGAGATATTAAAAAAAACTAAATACAAGGCGCCATCTTCAAAGAGCTCTAGCTCCCTTAGGAAGCATTTTCGGACTAGGGTGAATTGGGTTAAATTGTCTTAAAATTATCTGAGGAATCTCTGGTCTTCGTTTGTCAGGAGAGTTTCTGGACACCCTGTATATTGATTATGTCTTGGTCAACTTAGATGTTTTTATTAAGTTTTGTCATTTATGTTATGTGCAAAAATATTCCAAATATTATTTTGTAGATTTGTTATTACTGACAACAATTAGTTATCACAGAAATATTTTCACATTGTCCTCAATAAATATCCGTTATTTCAATTTTATACTATGTTACCCACAAAAATACGATAAATTTAAAGTATTTGCAAATTCCTAATGTCAATTTCAACATTTCACGCTAAACATATTAAGCGTTGGTTGATTATCGTATTATTTGTTAAATAAAAGAAATTACATTTGGTCGTATTTTGAATTTGTATATGTTTTTTCTCTCGCCCTAGCATTTAAGTTATATGAGATGGGTTGAACAAAGATTGTATATTATCGTTACATAAATTAACAGATGAATGGCAAAGAGAAATTGGACATACAATATAAATGACAGACCCAACATGTGGTGCTTTTAACAATAATAGTTCAACACAGAAATTCATAAAAAAAATTGTCGCCCTATATTAAAGGAGATCTTAACATTTTGACACCCAACAGAGTGGGGCACTTTAACATACATAAATACGATGGAAATACTCTTATTCTTCTTCCTTTAATATTTATTTCTTCTATGTGATTCACGTTTCATGTTATGACTTCATAAATAACAACAAATTAACTGTTGAATACCTAATAAATTGATCCAATTACATTTTCCCATTAATAAAGACGGCAGTAAATCGTAGGCGGTTGTTGGCATTACTATTTCTAAATAGGCCGTCTTCTTCTTCAACCGCGTTATGTAAGTCTTTCTCTACACAATAGTTTTGGTCATTTTTATAACCACGTTGAACAACCATTAAAACGTAGGTATACCTATATATTGTGGACACATGTAGGTACAGTATAATGGTAAGGAAGGACGACAGTTGTGTGGTGTACCCCGCTTCGTGTGTAGGAAGAAGTCAATTTTAATGAGAACCCGAGAGCTTGATCGGTCTAACTAGGAGGATAAAATGCTGCCCTCCTCGTTATGTAATCTCATATATTGAAGACAGGGCATATTATAAGTCATAAAACGTTATTGCCTCTACTCATTATGTCCATCGCGTGGTTCTTGTATAAGTACGCTATCCTTTCAGTGTTTATTGGCGTTACTCGTTCGAATCGATGTTATTATACGAATTAAACAATGCATTGTAAAACAAAGTAAGTAGTTTGTAAACCAACAGCGTTTTCGTGCAGTTTGTGTAGTAGCTAACATTATTGTAATTGCCCCTTTTAACACTAAATGTAATTACGTATTTTCGTAAGGTCCATATGATACTAAATGTAACAGTAAATCTTTGAAGATTACATTTTGTAAAAATTTACTTTAGAATTTAGCTAATGTTTATGCAAAAAAAGCTGTGCTAAATTCATAAGAAATTTACTCTTGGATCTAATAATTGTGCTAAATCTACCTGGAAATTAGTGCACAGCATATTTTTCGATATTTTTGTTTAAGTACATCACTTCTGTCCTGGGATATTAACACAAAAAGCACATTATTTAAAATTTAAATATTGTAAGATGCAGTTAAACATGGAGAAAACCCAGTATGTGGTCATAGGAGGGAAAGGACGGGATATAGAGTTAGACAGCGGATCAATAAAAAATGTAAGCCAGTATGAATACCTGGGGGTCACAATAGACGAGGACGAAAAAGACGACAAGTACATAATGAAGAAAATAGGCAGAGCAAAGAATATGACGAAAGCCTACTCTGTGGAACAAGAACCTGACAAAAAAGGCAAAAACGAACATATTTAAAGCAATCATTGAACCAGTTATGACATATGGGTCAGAGATATGGGTGATAGACAAAAGAATGAATCAAAGGTTGCTTTCGGCGGAAATGACATATTGGAGAAGATGCTGGGGAATATCTTTATACGACCATGTCAGAAATGAGAACATCAGAGATAGCATGGGGGCTAAGGAGACTATTATAGATGCTATAAATGGGAGGCAGCTGAGGTAGTATGGACATCTGCGTCGAATGGAGGAAGAAATATTACCAAGAAGAGTATGGCATTAGAATCCATCTCAAAGGAATAAACGAGGCAGACCAAGAAGGAGATGAATGGAAAATAAAAAAGAAGAAATGAGGAAGAAAGGTCTACGGGAGGAAGAGTGGAACGATAGAGATAAATGGCGCTTAGGATGCGAGAAGCGGAAATAACTGCAAAAACTCGCTATTAAAAAAAATATTGTAAGATTATTTGAGCTTACAATGAAAAATGAGGTGTGCGCACCACACGACTCTGTAATACATATTGGCATTGGAATTTGTTAATCCTCGAAGGCCAAAAATTTTTTTAGGCCACGGCCAAAAATCCTTTTTTAGGGCTATCAAGTCGTAGAAATTAATGGAACTTATTAAGAAATTAGAAATATAGTAACTTACCTCGCGGAGTACCTTGGCCTCGCCAAACAATTGTTTTAATAGATAAATGTATAATAGTTTTTATATATGTATTTCTTTCTTTCTTTACCACAATTTTATATAAACTTGTTTTATTTCTTGGGTTTGTGGTTCGTTTTAATTAAAACTAATACATTTTTCTAACAACGTTTCGATGTATTTAACATCTTTTTCAAAGTGTATACAATAGATTACCACAAACCCAAGAAATAAAACAAGTTTATATAGTTTTTATATTTCATAAACACGTTCTGTATTGAAAATCAATTCTTCTCTTCTTTTCTGAGATAAATTCTTGAATGACCGATTTATTAAAATTTCTATAACTATACTTAAAACAAAGATTAACATGAAATCCAGAGGAAAAAAGAATCTTTATTACTTTTATTACTCTCTACCACAATACAACAGTGTGTCACGTGATAATTAATTATTCTTTTTTCAATATTTCAACTATACAGAAGCACTTTTATTAGAAATCTCAATTTAGTTTACTTTTAAATTATTTATCCTATCCTTTGAGGAATAGTTTTTGGAATTAATAGGCATGTTATACTGTTATTATAAAATTATTTAAAGAATGATAAAATTGAAATGTGTTTTTTTTTAATAAGAATACACATTGAATTTGGGAGTGCACGTGCACATGTGCACTTATTGAGGAACCGCCACTGGTCTGTGGTAGTAAGAGAGAAGTCTGTGTTGTTCCACTGATTCCATAGCAGTGCTCAAGTTCTTGATGTTTAAATTAATTATTAATAATTTTCTTTTACGCACAGTACATTCCTTCAAGTACAGGCATGTTAATATAATCGTTCTTCTCATTTTAAAACATTCCTAATGCACGACTTCTGGAAGATAAATATCCTAGTCACCTCTGCAGATGTTCCTGTGTATACAATACCATAACGCAGATGTGGTACAACATACCTAAGCAGCATAATATGCAGAAAGGCTCGCCTGCTCAGTTACAGACGTTGTTATTACACTTAAAGCGTAGTAAAACAATGATATTTTTCCCGCCAAGAACTCAACCTGTTTTTTCCAGTTCAACTGCGAAAGCACTTACAGCCTCAGAAATCTCACATCATCCTCATTCCTTATTTCTTGACATATAATATATGTATATATAATTAAATTTCTTGGACGATTTAGAGGTCATACTAATTTCAAATTAATTTAAAATTAGTTTAATTGTTAATTAGGTAATCTCTAATATCTTAAAAAATTACCCAGCGGTCCAGGAATCGAACCCGAAATCTCCCGATTACCAGTCAGGTGCGTTAACCACTACGCTACCGTGGGCTCGGTCTCGATTCCTTTAAATTGTACTGATATACATATACATATACATATAGCAAGTAACAGATGGAAAGTATAGCTGGTATACCAGCGTTTATTTATATACCAAAGTTTATTTTTTTTAAAATAATTAGAATCTTTGGAAATAAGTCTAATAGGGCAAAATAATGCATAGGATGTAACCACACTATTTCTCGGAGGATACCTATTAAGTAAAACTGAATTTACACCCACATAGAGATTATATTAATTCATATGCTCAATAATTCATAATAATAAAATAGCATAATACATACATAACAATATGGTTAAGAATATTAAAAAGCCCTAGTACGGTGAAACAATTGTAGTGAAGTGAATAAAACTATTGTAACGAAACCAGCAGACGAAATGAGTTACATTAAATAAAAGAATCAGATCTCTCGGCGCGATAAAAACGAAATTGTCACACGCACAAAAAAAGAGATCATAAATCTCTCGGCTGGTAAATATCGTAAAGCGGTGAGTCATACACTTACGCATGGTACTGTATCGAAAGCGGAGACAAATGTCTGGAATATTCTTCAACACATCGAGAGAAGTATGGAATTTAGAGGAATGCTCTAGTAATCTTCACATATGTATATAAGGCGACGGAGTCACCGGGATTCATTAGATTACGGGATTCATTCATGGCGGGCGGAGTAGTTCGGGATAAAGAAAGTCCTTACGTAGTGGTAGCGTAGAAATAAATATAGTAGTGCCGTCTTATATAAATAGTGTGATATAAATAAATACGGGCAGAGATATAAATAATAGTAGTAGTAAATAAATACAAGTGTTAATTTTAATTTATTAATAGTAGTTTAAGTGTGTTACGTTAGTTATATATTTTTATATTGTTATATAATTTTAAGTATATAAATATACAGACTGTTTTAAATAAATAATTGCACGAGTTGTTTATTGGAACCCGAAAACGTTACAATTGGTGTCAGTGTGGGATAAACAATATAAAAGTGCAAATAAATAAATAAATGGCTACCAAACGTTTGGAAGAATTAAAGGTCTCCGAGTTGAGGGCAGAATTGGAAGAAAGGGACGCAGATACGTCTGGAAAAAAAGCAATTCTCCAGGATCTGCTTCGTGACCTTTTAATAAATGAAGGTGAGGATCCCGAGCAATATTTGTTTCAAGTACAGCCTGATGTAAGCGTCATAGTGGAAGAAATTAAAAATTCTTCAAAACAATGGCGCGAGACTCTACAAGATAAAATTGAAAATTATTCAAAAACTCTAAAAGATGAGATGTTAACCTTAAAAGATGAAATGGCAAAACATTTTGAGAGTGATATGAAGACTATAAAAGATGTTGTAAAACATTTCAAGACTCTAAATGATGAAATTGCAAATTATTCAAAAGCTTTGAAAGATGAAATTAGAAATAATTCAAAAGCTTTAAGAAATGAAATTGCAAGTAATTCAAAACAACTCGAGACTACTTTTAAGGAAGATATTCAAGAGAATTCATCGAATGGGAGGCAGGAATTTTCTGAGGCCATCGAAGCCATGGAACAGAAAGTTGAGGAGCGCGTGTTCGGAATGGGGGACGAGTTTGGGGTTCAGCTTCAGTTGCCAGCGATGAACGACTGCGGTCCCAATGACATCTCGGGCGGAAGCCTGGAGATTGCCCGAACAGCAAAGGCAAAGGTAAAACCTCCCACATTCGATGGAAAGACGTCATGGATGACGTACCGGAAACAATTCGAAGGCGCTGCAAGAGCAAATGGGTGGATGTCCCCGAAGAAAGATACTGGTCTGATTGTGTCATTAAGAGGACAGGCCAGTGATGTTCTGCAGACCTTACTTCCAGAAGAGTGTCAAGACTATCCTCAACTAATCAAGCGTCTTGAGATGAAGTATGGGCATGCACACCTGGAACAGGTAGTCCGACGATTGGTGAATCAGGTGCAACCTAGGAGAAGAACGCTCCGATGCTGGAATTGGAAATGGAGATGGAAATGGAAATGGAGACGGAAATGGGCCATGCGCATAGTAAATGCGCGAAGAAGCCCAAGAAAACCATAGCGGAGCAGCGAAAAATGAAACGGGTCGATGAGAAGAGGCAATCGTCGACCCAGTATCGTAGAGCCTCAAAATAAATAGCGCGAAGTGCATCTGTGCAACACCAAATTGCTGATGCTGTTGCAAGAAGACCACGTCTAGAAGACTGCAGGCATAGTAACAGACTAGAAGAAAAATCAGCCAAAACATTCAGAACTGCCGTGGTTGACGATCAGTGGCATCCTGACAATTTGCGGATTGGTCAAGAAGCTGATGAAGACCTTGGTTCATTGATGGTTTGGAAGGGAATTGGTCGCAGACCGGCTTGGCAAGAAGTGGCTCCTCGTTCACAGGGACTGGAATCCTACTGGGCTCAATGGGACTCTCTGAAGGTAGAGGATGATTTACTCAAGTGTGTTGTGGAGAACCCAGATGGAGAAGACTGCGCCAGTGGATCCTGGCGCAGGTTGAAGGATGTCCACGAGCGAGTACGCCATCACACTCAGGATGCCAGCGACAGGACGAAGAATAGTTACCACGTGCAAGCCGAGAGAGATGGTTACCAAGAAGAGGACCTTGTTTGGTTGTATAATCCACAACGTCGCCAAGGCCTGTCCCCAAAGCTGCAAGAATACTGGGAGGGACCATACGAAATACTAGAGCAAATAGATGACGTCGTTTATCGCATGAGACTAACACCTCATAGTGAGCCAAGGATGGTGTGTTTCAACCAGTTGCCCCATACCATGGACGTGACGACGGTGAAGTGGCGGATGTGCGACAATTTGCTGGAAAACCTAGAGAGCCAGCTTATGGGAATCCCTTGTTGATTTGCGAGGACGTGCACTCGAGCGAAATATAAGGAGGCTGGCAATTCCGAGGATGGGCTGCGGATTAGACCGTTTGGTATGGAAAATCGCAGGAAACATGCTGGAGGCGGTGTTTCGGCGTGCTGGTACGGAAATGGTCGTGTGCGGCTGTCGGCCCAATCAGCCCGTTGTGCAGCCTGGGACGGTGGATTGCCATTGCCACAAGACGGCTGGGTGCACCCGTGGGTCCCGGTATGGATTTCGTCATCCGCCAGCGACAAGTACATGGAATAGTGTGTTTCGGGACGAAACGCAGTTTTTAAGAAGGGGGCAATGTAACGAAACCAGCAGACGAAATGAGTTACATTAAATAAAAGAATCAGATCTCTCGGCGCGATAAAAACGAAATTGTCACACGCACAAAAAAAGAGATCATAAATCTCTCGGCTGGTAAATATCGTAAAGCGGTGAGTCATACACTTACGCATGGTACTGTATCGAAAGCGGAGACAAATGTCTGGAATATTCTTCAACACATCGAGAGAAGTATGGAATTTAGAGGAATGCTCTAGTAATCTTCACATATGTATATAAGGCGACGGAGTCACCGGGATTCATTAGATTACGGGATTCATTCATGGCGGGCGGAGTAGTTCGGGATAAAGAAAGTCCTTACGTAGTGGTAGCGTAGAAATAAATATAGTAGTGCCGTCTTATATAAATAGTGTGATATAAATAAATACGGACAGAGATATAAATAATAGTAGTAGTAAATAAATACAAGTGTTAATTTTAATTTATTGATAGTAGTTTAAGTGTGTTACGTTAGTTATATATTTTTATATTGTTATATAATTTTAAGTATATAAATATACAGACTGTTTTAAATAAATAATTGCACGAGTTGTTTATTGGAACCCGAAAACGTTACACTATTTTGAACTCAAATTGAATTTATTTCAATTTTTTACTTGTAAATATAAAATACCCCAAATTTATGTCTGCATTTGGTATTTTTCTCTTTTGTAATTTAATTTGACAGCGCTTTATTAAAACATCACTTTTCTTCTACATATTTTGCATTCCCTCTAGATTTGTCTAATATCAAAAGTATATTGAAAAATTACAAATGTTAATTTGTTAAAATCGGAAAAAACGTTTTTCAAATTAACTCAACATATTTCTTACTCTTGTCTCGTAAATGCCATAATTTAACTGAAAACTTGCCCTTGTTTTCAAAGACAGAAACTTTGTCAAATCGTTTCTATTTATTTGATATATCACTAGATGCAATTTACTTTTAATACAGTTTATTGTGGTAAACATGTTGATTAATAGTTTTATCTTTTCTTTTGTAGCACCAAGTTAATGCTATTTAAATGGCATGTCAACTGTGCTATCACATCTTTCAACTAGAAAAGAGATTATTTCGTGTAGTAATTCTTGACACCTTTCTAAAAACTTTCCACGACTTAATCACCTTGGATGAAGTTTACGATTTATAGCACTTGTTGATGGATAATGCAATGGAATGGAAAAACAATAAGAACATTATTATTAGCTCTACACAATGCAACAACTTTTTGATTGCCAGTCGTGTCGCAGTTCTTTTACATTTTTTCAAGAAGCGTCGTAAATATTTGTGTCATGTGTTTTCTCTATCGGAGAAATATTTTTTTAAAATTTGTCTTTAAGCAGCATCTGTTATATCGGCGAATCATCAAACTACAAAAAAATGTATGATCATCGATAATTCCAATTTTCCATATCCTTGATAATGATCTCGATACGTCTAGTAACTGACGCTCCTTGATGCGCAAATATGATCTCTGTTTTATTTTTGATGTGTTCGAACAACACCCCCACTTCGAAAGGTTTTTTGTGTTTTACCAGTATGAGTATAAAACATTGTGGTAGCTTTCGATTCTTTAGTTGCTCTAATGGTCTGCTCTTGGTCTTGGTCTGCTTTCAAACTACTTCTCAAATCTTTTACTGTTCCTCTTTTAAATTAATAATTATATATTTATTTATAAATATATAATTATGCTGGATCCCCTAACGATTCCTTTTAATTCTTTATTTATAAATATATTAACCATTTTAGTACTGGCCCTCTAGGGTATAGCGTATACCTATAGGCTGTACCTACTGTTACTGAATTCCACAGATAGACTGACTAGCTGAGCCCAAATGATCTCGTTTTATAGTCCCATAAGAATTACCAGATTCCAACGAAATTAACTAGATTTTGCGAAAACTTTCGACAAAATTCTGCTAAGAGACAAAACATCTCTATAATTTAATGTATACCAGTGCGCTAGACCATTAAACATGAACTCTACTTCAATTAATATAAGTCAGTATTCATATTCACCCGATCTCGACGCATTCCAGGACGCTGAATCACAATTGCATCGGAGTAATATGAACTCTCATTGCGTAATGATTAGGTTCAAATCACACACCGGATTTAAAAGAAACTGTGAGTTATCACTTTTTACTTTCTTATACGTAGTGTATTGTGATGACGAAAATTTTCGACCTCGAGATATTTGAAGTCCCCTGATACTGAAAGGTGGTTTTTAAAAAATATCTCTCTATCTGTGTGTGACCAGGATAGCGGTCAAACTGCTATAGATATCAATTCCAAATTTTGTATTTACGAGCATAATCTCTCTCTTGAGATCTGATTTGTTTTTCAGTAAAATCGGTAGACCGGAAGTAATAGTTTACTTCAGTGAAAAAATCGAAGTTTGCCAATATTTCCTCAATTATTAAGTTTAAACAAATTTATAAAGTATTGAAATGTACTCAAAATTAAATTTGAGAAAAATTGTATAAAAAAAGTTTTTTGAAACTCCTACCGGAAGTAGGTCTTTTACTCATATCGAAAATCAGCCTTTTGCGAATATCTCGCAAGTCATACTTTCTAGGCAGGTACATTACGACCATAAAATTATTTAAAACATAATTTTCAATACCTTTTGTAAAAAAAAATTTTCAAAATTCGGACCGGAAGAAACACTTTTACTTTTATCAAATAGCGATTTTTTGCAAATATGTCGTAAATTATGCATTTTATATATATATTTATCAAGAGTATAAAAGTATTTAGAGCCTTATTTGCAATGTTTTTGGTATATTTGAAATTTCAAAATTCGGTCCGGAAGTAACACTTACTCCTGGCGAGTAGCACTTTTTTTTCAAATATCTTGCAAAGTATGCATTCTATAGAGATTTATTAAGAGAAAAGAAGTACTTGAAATAGGATTTTGAATAATTATTGTATAAAAAAATTCTTAAAATTCTATTATTTGAAACGTTCAGACCTATAAGACAGTCGTGTGGTGGCCACGCCTCATTTTTAATATTATTACAGTGCGGCCAAACGTGTAACTCCTAAAGTCGTTATATACCTTTTCATTCAGGTATTAATGTGCTACGATCTAGTCTAAAAAAATACTTTACTCGTGCGGGTTACGGGGTTAAGATAAAGAGAACAATTATTTGTCTTAATGAAAACTAAAAACTATTTTATCGACGACTAAACAATAAAGTATGTATTATATTAATCAATATTGGCTAATAATAACACTCATAATACCCGTAGGGAATAATGAAATGCGACCAGTGAATAATGGGCCATAACGTTACCATTATTCACTGCATTCCGCCAATAAGAACATATAATGGGCCATAACGTTACCATTATTCACTGCATTCCGCCAATAAGAACATAACGTTCCTAACGTTGTCATAGTAACGATAGACAAGTCCGGCCATTTTACTGACTGCCTAACCATCAAACGTCATATTGATATAGTAATCTGACATTTTCGTTTACTTATTTTGATTTTTTTTAGTAATTTTCAGTTAGTCGTCGATAAAGTAGTGTATACTAACTCGCAATAATGACTATTATTCCCTCGAGCTGAGTTACTCCCTCGCCGCTTACGCGGCTCGGGAGTAAATTCAGCTCTCGGGAATAATAACTGTCATTATGGACTCGTTGTATAAACTACTATAATACTAAACAATGCGATTATGGCGATTAAATAACGTGCTTCAATGAAACAAAGAAAATTATAACTATTTGGCTTTATCTTCTCCTCTCTGAAATCTACACGAGTCGTATAAATTGAAACATAATATATATATAGGTGTTCCAGAAATAAAACGACGGAGTAGCAGAAATCGGAAGCTAGATTGTGTAAAAACGTACCCTCAAAATATCAAGTCTATATTCGTGCGCAGACGGCAGAAAAAAAAAGGATTCAAGTGGCCTTACGCCGACCCTGGATGACTTGTTACTTGTGTTAGAAAAAAGGAGGAGGAATAGATACTTCATAATAAATATCAAACCATTAATTACTTTAATTTTACACCTGCTAGAAAAAAATAATTACATTTTTGATGTTTACTGTAATAAAGGTTAGAAAAACTAAGATTTATTGAATATTCTAAAATAATAATAATCAGCTGTTTCCGACTACAAACACATTAAAGAGCAACAAACTTCCTATTTTAAAAATAAAAACAATCTTTTATTGTCTGCAATAAAGTAGATCGTCCATCTGGGTCAACAACCAACTACATAGCTGCGTTATCTAGACGCATCGGGCAAGAAATATGTTTTATATGAATGAGTACAATTTAACGTTTTTTTCCCGTTTTATACAAATAAAAGCTCATTTTTCTATGAATGCGTGTTCGTTTCTATTTACAAATGAGCATTCTTACGTGTATTTATAACCATACATTCTGTGCCAGGTCCGTAATGTAATTTTTTTATCTAAAAAACAACATAGAAAATTAAATTTTTAATTTATTAGTTATTGCGGTACATTTGGGCCTGTTTCTGTTCGGACTTTACATACCTGCTACTCCGTCTTTTTATTTCGGGGACACCCTGTATATATATATATATCCGATTGATAGGTTTTTTGTTGGTTTCTACTACTTTTAAAAAAAAATAATAATGACTCACTGATTTTATTTATCTTCTCCTACCTCTATCGCCTACATCGCAGACATATTACACCACAAAAAACAAATATTACTGGTAAATTTAAAGTTTACTAAAATTTTTTGCTGCCTTAGTAAATTAAATAAAACAAAAAGAACATAAGTTTAAGAATAGTTCAAACTATTATATTAAATAATTATAAACATTTCACACCTCCGAAGAATTTCTCAAAACAAATTCTCAGAACGAATTCTTAAAAGCAAAAAAATCCAAATGGAAACTGCGAACAGAAATTCACGACGGGAACCTTCTGTCTTTACGAGTACTATTTCTATAGGATGAATTTAATTACCGAAGATGGACTTAAGTTCGAGATTAAAATCGATCTTTCTAACTCTTTCTACGATGAAAGTTTCGAGTCTCAGTCAAAACTCCAGTCAAGGGGTAATCCCCTGACCGTGACTATTTCGTGTCTCCCCCAATCGCGATTAGTTCATTTCCTGTACATCATACTTTTAAAACGTATTTGCCAATTTGACATGCCCTGTATGCAGTTTAACATACCAGTTAAGCACACTATTGGTTGCCTTAAACAGATACGCCATTCGCATGTTCCTTTTTATTTTCTTAATTTGTCACATTCCTCTGACACACAGTATTTCCTAATAGTCGTACGAATATTTACGCAATACTTGGCTAAATGTAAAGTGGATACAAACATTACTCTGTGTTTTAAATTTTTCGGGAGAATGCTGACGTATTTTTGTGATCGATTTTCAAACACGTCGCAATCAGCCCTTTGAGTCTGACATAGATAATTTCGGTTAATACGCGCTTTATATTTGTCAAATACTTTTGGATATGGTATAAATTCTTAAAGTATCATAATCACAAATTAAATTTTGATTATATATATATAATATTAATAACAACAGTTTTATAATGGTCATTGTTCTATTTATAAAAATATAAAGTACCTATATATTTTTTCACTATAATTTTCTGAAGTTTTCCGCGATAATTTTATTACAATAACTTTATGTAAGGTATTCTGAAAGTAGAAGTAGTTATTTTTGTAATACCTGACCGGTTTCTCGGCTTTAGCCATCGTTCCAAGCTTCAATAATAGAATTAAGAAATAATAATACTAAATACGTATTTTACGATTTAAATTTTATGTTACTCCGTTATTTTTAAATTACTTCTTATCGGTCGACTTAATTTCTTACGTGGCACTAAACTTTTTCATTATCCTTCCGCATTAACTCACCAAGTATTACTACAATACATACAACGAACGTATGTAAAGCCAGCAATGCACTACAAGACGAAAAAGCAGCTTTACGATTTTTTTCGCCAATTATTTTCCTAAAGATAATTCATCTGATAATTAAACTCCGTGCTTATAATGGAAAAGTACGGCATTTCGTTAATCAACAAGATTGGATTTATATGCGATTATGCCGAAAGAAAGTCGAATTTTGTTCTCTTTCCTTCTCTATACATCTCACTCTCTCTGTCTGTAAATCTGTCTGCATAGCCGTTCGTACCGCATACGGCTTCGAGTTCGTTAATAGGCAAGCGAACCGCTTTGCGTTTAAATCTTCGAAGCCTCAATATATTTATGCCTGAAAGTGTTTGTGTGTGGGTTTTTCTGGACGATAATTTTTCAACGGACTCCATTACATAGTAATCTTTCAAAAACATTAATTAATATGTCTAACCGTAGGCCATATAGACAAGTTTTTGGCTAACTTCATCAACATGCCGTTTCGGAAACTCTTCGTTCGTTTTTAATTTGTTGCTGTTACAGATCTATCCTAATAACTTCATCTCAGTGTGAGATTTATTTATAAAATGAGATACATTTCTCTTCTGATTAATTTTACTGGGTCGAATGCCAAATGTTTATAATAATGGTTTGAATTTGAAGCACGAAAATTAAGAGATGTTATGCTTTTTATGAACCGGAAATGGATTGTTACTTGCTAGTCGAAGGATGGATATCAAGAAATTGGTTGTTGAAACTATTGCAATTTCCATTACGCATTTTTAAAAATTAAAAATATATTCTTTAAAAGCCAGTTGGTTCTACAAGGTAAAAAATAAATTGGGGTTAAGTATGTAGTGGTTTAATTTATTCTTTAATTTATATACATATTGCTGTGGCAACATGACTATTTGGAATATGATAATTGTAGTATTGCCATACATTAGGCTTTGCCAAATAAATTATGTTGTGTGCTGTTCCAGCAACATAAATAATAAAGATGATGATAGTTTTTATCATCCTTAATGTGTATTTTATTTATCTTAACAGCACGTACTTTATAAGTATACGTGAATTCTATCAGTGTACAGTAGAACCCCGGTTAACCGAAACGGTTCCATAAATATTTATGTGTGTAAGATATTAACAGTGAGGCGGTGCGCCGAGCCTCTATCTCCAGAAAGAGTACGTCCGTGACTTATCGGGGATGCGAGAGACGTTTGGCGTGTCCTTGAGACGATGACTCACCTCCCCCCACCCCGTCACCAACCACCCTTCCGGTCACCGCGTTGCAGTTGTGTACTGTTTGTGATTAGCAAGTTTGTGTTTTCGGGTGTTTTTACTAGTACATATCATATTGACCGTAAAAGTGTGTGAGTGTATGTGTGCTATGGCAACCAAGCGAAAGCGTGTGGTTATTTCTTTTGCGGATAAATTAGCTGCTATCAAACAAGTTGAAGAAGGTTGTTTGCTTAAGACCGTTGCGGCTAATTATGGAGTTGGTGTGTCTACTGTCTCGGATTGGATAAAATCTAAACATAAGTTTTTAGAGCAAGTGGTAAAAAATAGTAACAGAAAAACACTGAAGACGTCAGATTTTGAGAAAGTTAACGAGGCTTTATTCATGTGGTTCACGCAACAAAGGGAAAAAGGCATGCCACTAACAGGTCCCTTACTACAAGAAAAGGCTAAAATGTTAGCAGAGTTGTTAGGTGACGAAGGGAAAAGTTTTTGTGCCAGCTCAGGTTGGTTAGATCGCTTTAAAAAGAGGTATGGGATCCGTCAACTGAACTTGTGCGGTGAAAAGTTATCTGCAGACCAAGACGCGGTTGATGTTTTCAAAACAATGTTTGCAGATTACACTCAAGGCTACAGTAAGGATCAGATTTATAATGCCGATGAAACGGGTGTTAATTTTAAGATGTTGCCTACCAAATCTCTAGCTTCAGCAACTGAAACGTCTGCCCCCGGTCACAAGATGAAAAAAGAAAGAATAACGCTTTTCTTAGCGTCGAATGCCTCTGGCACTCATAGGTTGCCACCAATGTGTATCGCCAAATCTATGAAACCCCGAGCTCTAAAGGATATTGCGCCAAACGCTTTGCCAGTGTTTTATAGAGCGCAAAAAAGTGCCTGGATGTCCAGTGACTTGTTTGAGGAATGGTTTTTAAAATTGTTTGTACCACAAGTTGAAAAGTTTTTAGCTGGAACAGGTTTGCCAAAAAAAGCAATTTTATTAATCGATAACGCTCCCTCGCATCCCAGTAAATTAAAAAAAGGCGATATTGAAGTTCGGTTTCTTCCTCCAAATGTCACTAGCTTTATTCAGCCTCTTGATCAAGGTGTGATCGAAACATTTAAACGCCACTATCGAGTACTGTTGTTGAGAACTATCCTACAAGATTGCGAAACAAATAATAAACTGATTAATGACGCACTGAAGGCAGTTAACATGAAACACGTAATTTATTGGTGTGCGGAGGCTTGGAATAACATTAAAGATGAAACTCTTCAAAGGTGCTGGAGGAAGATTTATGATGGACTGGCCGAGGAAGAAATTGAAAGTTTTGAAAATTTGTCAGAGATGGTTCTTAGGATTCCTGGATGTGAAGACATGACTTCAAGTGAAGTGGACGAATGGGTCGTCGCCGATGATTTTGATGAACTTTCCGACCAAGATATTGTAGAGACAGTGTTGCAGCCAGCTGACAACACAACAGTAAACCAAGCAGACGACGCGGATGACGGAAACGGCAGAGTGACAGCTGAAGATGGATTTAATGCACTAGAGGTAAGTCAAACATTACTGTACCTGGCCCAGACACAAAAATTTTAATAGAGATTATGTACATACATAGTTTTTAAATAAGTTAAATTACACTATGTACAATACTTTTATTATTTTAGGTTGCCCTAAAATTTGTGGAACAATGCAGCGAGTCGACGCCTACTGACGTTCTTCTAATTAAAAGATAGCGGGACATCGCTGCTCAAAAACGATGTGAAGGACTTACTAAAAAGCAAACAAAAATAACTGATTTCTGTACTCGTATTTAATGTACATATACAAGTATGTAACTTAAGTTGTTTAGTTAATACTATTTTTTAACCCATTACATATAACATTTTTTAGCAGGAATAAAACACTGAGTTATGTAGACTTTGTTTGTGATTGAATTTTTCCTACACACCATGTTCATAGGCTATTTTTAGCATACGATGGTTTAACCGAAAAATTGGTTATCCGAAACGGCTCTCCCCCCTTTATTTCGGTTAACCGGGGTTCTACTGTATTTGATATTTCTTCCCTCTCGTCAAATCTCTTGTTTTGCTTTAGATTGGGATAAGGTTATAGCTTATTTAAAATGAAAACCAGAAATCATATAAAACATAATTGTAGAATTTATTTAATATTTATTACATAAAGAAAAAAAATATAGCATCGCTATACTATATTCACCATTTTTATTCTAAAAGAAACATAATTAAAAGAAAACGTTTGTACCTTCTTCTAGGTTGTAACGTTTTAATGATACGAATATATTTTCTTATACTTAATTAAATAGAAATCTAAAATATTTTCCTGTTTCAAAACAAATAAATTCAATTAACTTTTGTATACTATTTACATTTTTTTGCTAGTTCTATTTTCATCAGATACATTATATTCGCACGTATTGCCCTGATAAACTTAGAGTTTCGCAATGGTCAATGTTTGGAGAATAAGCTGGAATCTGATTACTATCTATAACCATTCGCACGTGTTACAGCTAGCATCTCAGAGTCCGCTACCCAGAAACACTTTCCTTATTTCAAATCTAATTTTAAATCATTAATTTATAATCAAAACTTTATTGTAAACATTAATGAGGCCTAATACTGTGCCAGAATATATACATTTGCACGCTATATCTTCTTAACACTCAACACCATTAATTATTTCATCTTTTTTAAACTTGAAACTAATGAACGCTTATTTCAGGAAAATATTTATTATCCCTGTTGCACAACGTTATATTGAATATACATTTGCACGTTATATTTCAATACACGTCTAGCCACATTGATAAATCTTTGTCTCTAACTTACTTTGAATCATTGAGAAACTTTTCAAATTCTGCCATTTGCATCTCCATTATTTTTACAAAAATACAAAAACAATTAACAAAGAAAATAAATGAATGAAACCTAAATGAAAATAAAAATTAACACGCTAATACAAAAGAAATAAATATGAATCGTGGTGTATCTAACCCTACGATTTTAAGTTTTCGATAACCAGCTAATCTGTGAATCAATCAATGAATGAATTTTGTCGATTCTTGTTTTCCTTTTATATTCCCGGGGAAAACACGTGGCCGTTCTCAACGCCATCTGCAGAAACTACCATTTGAGTTGTCACCCTGCGTCTCTAGTGAGCTCTTGGCTTCTTGCCGTCGTGATTTGAACACCCACACACACGCACTTGTTGTCCTTTTGACAGTTCCTCACTTAAAAATGTCAACACTCCAAGAATTGTCCGTTTATAATGTAAAAGTTTCTTATAAATTGTGCAGCGTTTCTCCAACGTAGGTATACTTGTATTAATATAACTCTTCTTTATATTTGTTTATGAATTTATTACCTTCTTTACTATTTTTCACATATTTCCTCTTTCCATTAGCTAACACAATTCTTATTTTTGTTTTATGTCCAGCTCTCGGTAATATTAGAGAAACATTGCAAACAACAGGTATCCTTTTTATAAGATTACTCGTACTACTACGGTCCATTTGGTTTGCCTTTTCGTTGCCTCCTTCAACCGAGGATTTCTCTAACGGTGATATATCTATCTGTAATAAACTACAAACCAAGTTTACATTATATTTTCTTTTTATTTTGTAGGTCATCAAAAAAACCGTACAAAACCTATCTACAGCTTATGAAACATAATACTACATGTACGCATTCATGAATGTATTCCACTATTATTACCAGCTGTCGTTTATAAAACACTACTGCTGATTATATGTCTCAGAATATTTTATTTATATCCTTTTTTTATTATTTATTTACTTATACTGATAGGTCCAGCCCGCGACGGGCCATACATAGGCATCAATATACGTATGGAACGTGCTATGTGGCAACGTGTGTACGATACCACTCCGCGTGCTCCTATTTTGAGTGACTTTCTTAAAATTTGAATTTATTTTGTAGAATTATTGATTTTTTTACTTTTATCTTTTAGAAAACGTTATTGTTTTTTTATTACTTAAAATTACTTTTCCGTAGCAGCTAAGAATACAATAATAATAATAATAAATTGGACCTTATTATGTCTGAAACAAATGGGCAAATTACGTATACAGAACGAATATGGAAACGACTATATCCTTGCGCGGTTTAAGTCTTACTAAATTCTTAACTGCAATGTGCTGCTGCTGCGGGTAGAGGGGTTTCGGTGGGGGTTTCGGTGTTGCCACTCATTGCTGACTATGGCCCGTTCCGAGCTGGACCTATCGGTATAGTCATAAGTTAAGGTAAATATTTATTCTCTTTGCATGATTTATTTAATAAAGTTTATTACCTTATGCACGTTCTCAAGTTTACATAATTTATTCAATTATTTTTCTCCCGTGCATATCGAATTTTATTTTCTTCATACATTTTTTTATTGCATTTAGATGACTAGTTCTTATTACACTACCATCCTTAAGCATAACCCTTTCTCGGTTATTTGCTTTCATTTCTATTTTTTAATTTTTTTTTTAAACAACGATCCATTATTTAAAATGTTCAGTGCAATTCTCACACAAGTCAGGTTGTTTTTCATTATACACAAACCATACATCTTGTTTCTCTTTTCTATAAAAGAAATATATATATATCTTAAATTTTATCTCGTCTTTTATTTTAGTACTTATTTAATATCTAAATTGTAAATATAAGTTCAATTTTATGTCTACATTTTCTCACATAAAACGTATGCAACCCAATATACTCATGTTAAATTTTGAAATATAATAAACCTATTATTATTGTTTCTTTTATATTTTATACACTTAAATTAAGTCTTAATGCTATTACTATTATCTTATTAATATGCAAGATACCACGGCAATATGTATACGAGCTTGGATTGTACATCCTATTTTAATATAGTTGTTTGCTCGCGCGCAAACTTTAAACTTATTTTTTTATACACTCTGTATATATCCTCTACATTACATCCGAATATTAAGACTCTAAATCCTTGCTCGATGATTTACAACTTCCACATCTGTTATTTGTTAGATTTATTCTCGTTATTCATTAACTGTTCCTTCTTTATAAATGTTACTTCCCGAGAAGAAATGTATATTTGACCTAGCCATGCTATACACTCCTTTAACAATTATATATTTCTTGAAAAAGTGTCCTTCAGCGAACGCTGTACATTTTATTTAAGTGTAAGTACTGAAAGTTCTGCTTCTTTTTTTAGTTTACCCGTTTTATGGTGATAAATTGATATTTGTGCATTATAGCTTCTATATGACATGAGATAGTAAGAAATTGTTTTGTTGAGATTGCAGTATTTTTACTTCAAAATAACTATTGCGCGAGCTCTTCTTTCAAGGGGATTAAAATTTAAAGTCAGTTCCTGAATAGTATTTCAACAGTTAACAAGGGCTCCGCATATTCTGTAAAAACAAGTTAACAACACAGTTTCTTATGTGTAAAAATTATGTAATTTCTTTAGTGGGATTTAAGTTTACGTTAACAATTAAAAGTAGTTTAAACTTTTACATTTATCTGTACTACTTTGAATTCTGTGCTGTCTTGCATAAATATACCAAGTTTGTGGAGTTTGTGCTTTTTATTCTAATTAACTGTCGCCGATTAAATAACTAATAAAGCCTATACGGCCTTACAACCCGTGGGTGGCGAGTCCAGAACATTACGCGTTTGGCATAATAAATCAACATCGTCCAAATAGTGTTCACAAACAATAGGTATACTAAAATATATCTGTGATTTTCCTAGATTGGTAGTAAAATAATACATATTCGTATTTAGTTTCCCTTTACATACTTTAACACAATTTTTCATATACACAGTAATTATAAATTGGGCACAGTAAATAACTAATAGTATTAGTTATTTACTGTGCACATGAGTAAGAGAGAGAAAGGTATATTTTGGAGACAAAATTGCCGTTAGACTGCGATCATATTATTACTGTAAAAGCACGAAATCATGAAAACGCTCGTTGGTCGCTTATTTATATGTAATGTGTTATAATTGGTGTTATACATAGTAAGAAACGTTTGTATTTGTTGTGACAATGACTGGCTGCTGTGTTGCACGATGCAAAAGCAGAAGCAAAAATGGATATCGTTTGTTCCGATTGCCAAGTGGTATGTAATTATAAATGCAATGTATTTAGTATATGTATATGTACATACTTTGTCTAATTGTTATTATATTATCTATTCTCTATGTATTGGACAAAGTGACTTAAGCCCAATGTCTATGATCTGTGAGGTAAGTGCTCAGTAACCTAATATATCGTTTAATTTGATTAGAAAACATTTAGATTTTAGCTACAACGTTTTTTTGCGTCGAGAAAACGAAAATATTGAAGTTGGTCAGTTTACGACATTCAGGGAATATAAAACAGATAAAAATGCCTTAGGTTATGCTAATAAGGAAATTTTTAATTTTATGTCAGAGTGTGAACTTCGATACAGACTTTATGAGGACAAAATAATACAAAATAAAATAAGTCAAAAGCAAATTACTATCATACAGCAACAATCTGAAAATCTTCCACCGGTGCCTAATTGCCACAATGTAGTGTTAAATTTAATCAAATTGTTTGTAAAAAGTAGAGTTTATTTTTCATTACGAGAAAAAAATAAAAAGGTATCAACAACTTGTGATAAAAATAGTAGAAGTATTGTTATGAGATCCGTTGTCAAAAAATAAATATAAGCTTGCCATAATACATATTTCGTTTTATTTACAAAAAAATGCATGTATAGTTACTAAAACAAATTTAAACAATAAATAATATTGAAAATCGCCATAATATGTGTCAATTCCATAAAGTCACTAAAACAGGGCATTTAAAAATCGCGCTTCTCACTACATTTCAGTTGGTATTGGAATCAATCAATTGGCGTCCTAATTGCCGTACTTTGTTAGATATAGTGACTTTAAAATCCCATATTGTGC
Source organism: Amphimallon solstitiale (assembly GCA_963170755.1). Classification (NCBI taxonomy): domain Eukaryota; kingdom Metazoa; phylum Arthropoda; class Insecta; order Coleoptera; family Scarabaeidae; genus Amphimallon; species Amphimallon solstitiale. The sequence goes on along the minus strand of OY720683.1, from coordinate 46,744,071 downwards.
TTGTCAAGAAGCATCTTTCTAAAGAACGCACTCTAATTTTCAGACTGATCTGTCAAATAGTTTTGTTGTGACATTCATTTCAAACAGACTTCTATGTAAAAATGGAAAAAAAGTGAATTTTGTGTGCTCATTAAAAACTATTTTTATCTATAAGTATTATATATTTAGTAAATCATATGCAAAAAATAACATTATACCTTATAAATACAATATATTTAATATGATTAAGAAACTGTTACATATTTTAATACTATTGTAATGAGATAACCCCACAAAAAAACAAAAAGAAGCAGACCTCTGGGCGACGACAAAAAACGTACCGGTAAACAAGTCGTAAATCAACTACACTCATATACTACGTCAGTGACAGAAAGTCTGGAATATGGTAGAAGAGAGCCATAATTTGCTGGTGTATCTCTAGACCTTTTGTCTGCACATATATACAAATGCCGCCGTTGGGAGAAGGATTCATTCATTCAGTAGTATTCGTACAGTGCAAATATTATATATATTAATATATTATAGTTCAAGAAGTAAATAAATAAATATTACAGACATAAATAGTAGTAATAGAAATAATACGTGTGTTAATTTATTCGTAGTAGTTTTAAGTGAGTTACATTTATTTTATATTTTTATATTGTGATTAGTTTTAAGTGTGAAAATATACAGACAGATTTACAACATTTGCACGACTTGTTTATTTCGACCCCGAAAACGCAACACTATAAATGACACTGGTCTTTCACTGGGACATGCATGTGAGGTGGACGGTAACGCCTGTACATCTAATTTTCTGAAGTCGGTTTGATGTTTCGAAATGCACTTGTGGAGAAAAACTAACGTATTTAACAATGACAGTTACTCACAATATTGCAAATGGCGAAGAAAAATCACATGACGATAACAATTCTAATAAAATTCACCAACGCAGCCAACTATATTGAGAGTTATGTTTGCGATCCTGTATAAAGTGCTGCCATCCAAGAAACCCTCCCTTAACTAAAACACTGATAAGGTGTAGTAAATGAAGTGCACTTCCCCTGGTTCTGTTTTTGAGGGGATTTAATTTGACAAATATACCTTTCCAACTGACTTATATTTTTAATGATGTTTCATTTGGACATCAAGTCGAACAGCAGCGTCGTTCTGTTTGTGAGGGGACAATGGTAACAGAAGGAGCTATTTAGGTCCAACTGATCGTTTCATATTATACCTATTTTATTAAATTCATTGATTTCTATACTTTCTAGCGAGTTAAGTTTTTTACTTTTTTCTTGTTTAAGTAAAATTTCAAAGATGTTGTTAATTTATGATTCGATTCCAGACAATACTTAGAAAAAGTAGAGTCTGTTTTTTTATCATAACTTATTACGTGTTTCTTCATTCTGAATGAAATAGATTCGTTATTAGCTTTCTTAATAATATTTGTCGCTACTTTGTTTGAAATGTTTCCTAAGTACCTATGTGATGAGACTGTAATTATTAAATGTTTTGTTTTTTGTTTTGGGGTAAATTAGAAAAAGTGCTTGTGTCTTTAGTTGTTGATAGCTATCGTGATAATTCTGTTCGTTTCTAATTCGTAATTATCTCATGGGAATGTTAATTAATCTGTGGATCATAGATTGATACTGTAGCGTTTTCGGGTTCGCAATAAACAACTAGTGCAAATGTTTTGAAAAAGTCTGTATATTTACAAACTTAAAACTAATAACAATATAAAAATATAAAATAAATGTAACGCACTTAAAACTACTACGAATAAATTAACACACGTATTTATTTATATTACTACTATTTATGTCTGTAATATTTATTTACTTGTTGAACTATAATAACACTGCACCATTCACTGTATTTATGTTTATTTGCACTGTAAAAATGCTACTGAATGAATGAATTCTTTCTGGGCACCGGCCGCTTTTTATATCGTCATATAAGACTCTGGAAATATACGAGAAAATTCTATCTTCCTTCTCGATGTTTGTAGTAAATACGAGAGACTTTCTGTCGCTTACACATTACATATATGTGGATGATTTATGACTTATTTACGGTGCGTCGCGCCGATGTTTACATTTCTTTTGTGGCCTTATTTCATTACAATACGTTGATAATTTACTTTTTTATTTCACACGTATCTATTCTTATAAAATAAAGTTAATCTAAAAAAAGTTACATTTTATATCAATTTTATCCTAATATCGGAAGTATACATCGCCCTCATTTCCTGTCCGCAGACTATATACATACGTAAATGCCACGTTCCCCTAATTATAAAACATATACTTTTCAGTGCCTTTTGAGGCCCGCTGTTTATTTATCCTCATTTTATCACTAATTAAGTGCGGGAGTAATCTTTGACTTTATTTTGTTTGTGTCCCGTTATTTTGGTACTTTTGTCACTTCTCACGTTCATACACTCTTTTATTTATTTACGCGTTACGCTTGCTTCTGCATTTTATCCAAACCGACGCACACTTACTTACTTTTATACACACACAGTGTTTATTTATTGTTTCATTTTTTCTTCCCTCGAAGACGGACGGGGTACGTCTAGCTGCTCTATGAAGCCATGCTTACGTTACGTCGCCTCGGAAGTCTATTTTCAGTGTGTTAATATCTAAATAATGCAGTCTCTCTAGTCTAATATTGAATTTGAATTGATGCTTGGCTTAAAAGTGGCTCCTTCGCGTGTTTATCTAATGTTCACGCTTAATAAAAGCGTTAAAACAGATTGACGATGATTAAAACTAATGAAAACAGTTAAATAAAAGACATTAATCGTATAAACATAGTATGGTAATACACAAATATTACTTTATAGAAATATACAAATACATGTGCATTGTGAATTGTGAGTGGTAAGAACTCACAAGTACCGGGTGTCTTCGTTAAGAATCGCATGTTAGGAAATTGTACAAATCTCGAAATGTATATGTGGGACATATGAGGTAGGCGCTATAAATTCTCGGCCTGACAGACTTATAGAGGTTCAAACGTGTTCTACAACAAAATTTGGATCCTGCTCGGAAGCATAATACGGTTAAGACACTTCATTTTCTGAAAATCAAATATGTGGGATTAAATTTTAGAATTAGAACAGGTAAGACGTATTCTCATCGAATAAACGATTTCTAAAACCCTATATTAAGTACTGTCACTTTCAGGAATGTAAGCAAAAGCATGATAAAAAATCTAATACATCATTTAGTTCTATGATCATAATCTAAGATTACTATTTTCAATTAAATAATCATCAATGTTAATAATTCAACACCAAATGCACATAGCAGTACTCTCAAAAACGAAACATTCTGTAGGTACCTCGTCGGCTTCGTCAAAATTGCATTCTTCTGTATACATGACCACAAACTTGCCCTTTACAAACATATTTTTCAATAATATCCTTGTCGTGTTGCGCAGAAGAAATATTCTCATGTAGTATATATGCATATATATATACTTTATTCATGTAGATTCCTTATCGGTATTGCATTATATTCTTACACTGCATTCTATCATCGCCGCATTTTTATTGAACATTTCGGCGACGTTAACATGGTCCCCGTAAGCCTAAAATTACAGGGAACACAGATAAATTCGGTGGCAAAGAATGCGATCGCCCGTACTTTTTATCTTTCATTATATTGTTGAACATGAAACATGTCGACGGGAATATTGAATACGTTGCCGTGATTATATGTAATTGCCACCCTGTATAGCCTTTTTTGGGTTCGTGAATAACATTGCAGATGATAAAATCAGATTATTAATCATCGCCTGAATACGCACTACCGCCATTAATATTTAATATGTGGTTTGATGGTGAGATATTTGCAGATGGATAAATAATTGACTCCAAGGTGATTATTAACCCAAAGACAAAAATCGCGTATTCTAAATTTTCAGAATGGTATGTAGCGTCTTTTTCTTCAATTTAAACTTTCTAGAAATCACAACCTCATTTGTGAATTTTTGAATTAAATGATAAATATTATAATAACCATATAGTAATATTTTAACAACGGGCTTCCAAGGCATTTAGTTTTCTTTGTTGTATCACTATATATAGTGATACAACAAAGTATATGTGTTTTTATTGTTTTAATCTGGATTATCACAAAGTAACCGCTTACAGCATTTTTTTTTTAAATTAGTTGCGTTATGAACTTAACTGTAGAGGGTGATTCAACAATCTGGAAAGAAAATTTACTCTTGAATGTTTAATATAATAAAGAATCCGTGCGCTGTAGTTCTTATATACATACACTTATACTGAGTGATCCATATATAGTTTTTAAATTAAATATTCCATATATAAGTTCAAATTGTTATTTCACGTGAACTATACGTAAAAAACTAACTGAAAGTAAGTCAGTATACATTAATTTTATAAATAATAGAATTGTGCGTATTCCAGTTAATTTAATAGTTATTTACGAACCAAATGCGGGAAGACTATTTTCCCGCATGAACGCACTTTGTAAGCACGAGCGACCGCAGGAAGCGAGTGCTTTTAATTGCGCGAATACGTGGAAGATGTCTTCACGTAAGTGGTTTGTATAATATTTTTTGTACGAACATTAAATTAAAAAAAATTTATTGTCATTAGTATCATACCTAACCTAAGATAGATTTCCTAATTAATTTAAGCATTTCATGTACGTAACTATTACTCACCTTTCTCTAAAATTAAGTTATTATATTCTTATACATGGCAAACATGAGGTATTTATTCTTATATTTATAAATTTATAGTACATTTATTGCGTTTTTTGGGTTAAATCAGCTGGTGCCCCAGATTTGGAGGTGCAGTTGCGTGGACGGGACTGGTTCGTTTGTTGTCGGTGATATGCTCAACATCTGGGAGTACATCGCCGATAATGGGCGAGTCGGTCTTGTCTGTGTGGCTGCTCACGCCCCGAGCCGCCACTGGTTTAAATACAAAGAATTCTCAACTGCCAATATGAGTGCCAATGGGGTCAAATAGATGGCGCTTGAATGTCGCTTAAGATGTCGTCAAATAGATGGCGCCACAAATTTATTGTGAATTTTTAATTATTACTTCTATTTCCCCAACTTTTAGTGAAGAATAGTCGAGGGAAGTAGTATTTTATAAACTAAATTTTATTACTATCAAGTTAGATTTTTTTTTAAATGTCCCAAAGTGCCAGTGTTTTTTTCAATTTTTTCAGTCGCCTCGACCGGGAAATACTCTTTCCAGGTTGAGCTACAAATGCGCCAAATGTCACTTTACAGGCGATGAGGACAAAAAAGATATTCCGGTTCCATACTCAAATACAGCTAAAAACTTAAGTATTAAACTTGATGCAAAACTACGTTGGAAGGACCACATCAAGAAAAAAGGGAAGAACTAGGTAGCAAGTACAGAAAAACCTATTGGCTGATTGGGAGAAAGTTCACTCTGTTTATACATAACAAGTTGTTGCTTGTATGCACATATGGTATACAGTTATTGGGTTGCACTAAACAGAATAATATACAAATCATTCAGAGAATTCAAAATAAAATATTAACGAACTTACTTGATGGACCTTGGTATTGCAGAAACAGTGATATACATCAGGATCTGAACAAGGATACTGTAACCAGTGCAATTAAGAAGTTTAAAGTCATGAGGAGAGGCTTCATTAACATGTAAATCTCGAGGCATTCCATCTACTGGACATCGCAGATTTAGTGACTCAAAAGGACTAAACCCTTTGAGTTGATTTAAGGATTAGTTTAAAAGCAGAGAGTGTGTGGTAATGTACACGTGAACAAATAATATACTTAAGGATTAGCAAAGATAAAGCTACTACTACTGGGTAAAACTTAAAAGTTATTTATGACTAAAGTCATTTACAGATGTATTTTTAATGGCTTATAATTTAAGAGTGCCCTGACAAAACACGAAATAATTAGAATGATGAACACGCAATATGTGCGAGGTGATATATGCATAAATTATTTGAAAAAGAAAACGGACGACGAATTCTATCACAATTCCCTATGAGAAAAGTGCTAAAAATCATTTAAGTTAAGATATCAAAATTGACGACTTCAAACGTTCTTTGACATACTAGAGTTATCAGGATACCATACACATCCTTCCAAAAATTTATTTTGGGCAACTGATAAGGTGTGGGCGTATAAATTATACAAAAAGCAATGTCAGTAAATACATTCTTGGACATAATATTCGTGCTACAATTTGCCAATAACGATGAGACATATCCTGTAGATATATATTTGAAGGTACGTCCTCTGATTCAAAAAATCAACAATGGTTTCCAGCAATAGGGAGTATATAAACTAATATATTACATATATAATCGATTGAAACAATTTATACGCGATAAACCAATTAGATTTGACTATAAATTTTTGGCACTGTGCAGTTCTAGTGGCCATGTGTATATGGGAAAAACTACCACAAACGACACCATAGCACTGAACTTGGGATCTAAAGTCGTCACCAATATTTTGAAATGCGATGCAGTATCTCAGGATCACCTGGTGTACTTTGATAATCTTTTTACCAATCGACACTTTTTGATTCATTTAAAAAAAAGGGTTTAATGCTACTGGTACAATACGTGGAAAGACCACAGAAAATTGCGCACTATAATCGCAAACCAGTTAGAAAAGAATCATGCGTCTCCTACGACTAAAGATTTTATGGTAAATGTGAGATTTTACTATTAAAGTGGAATGATACGTGTACATACCACGATTGTATTGCGCCAATAGGTCAGTCGTTATAGTACATTCAGAAAAAGAAAGCAAATGTTCCTCAGCCAAATTTCATCAAGTCTTATAACCAGCATATGGGAGGAGTTGGCCACAATGACTGGTAAGAAGAAAATTATGCAATTCAAATTCGAGAAAAAAAGTGGCTGTGGCCAATATTCATAAGTATGATAGACATGGCACTTACAAGAAGATTTACAGAAGATCAGTTGCTGTCCTATACGTAAAACTTAGTTGCAATCTTTCTAAATAAAAGACGCATGTTACAGGACTAGTTTTAGATGTTAAATATGACAAAATAAAGCATTGGATGAAATTTAGACGGAACTAAAGAAGGTGTAATTGTATGTTTATAAAAGCCATTGCCATTTTGCTCAAGATGCAATATTACGTTATGTGTAGAATGTTTCCAGCTATATCATACTAAATAATTATTGATTTTGTGCATGACTTGGTTCTGATGCTCAATATAAAATTTTTATATTTATATAAAAGCCTTTTATCAATAAAAGAATTCTAACTAAAAAATTGAATTGATTTGTAATTATTTCTAGTATCGGTGCTTGAAGGTTGAAGAAAAGTAATTCTTTTTTGGCTAATGTCCTCTAGACGATTTTACTTGCGCAAAATTGTTCACCAATGTTATCGAACCCTGAGACTTTAAAATCCGAATAATAAATAATCTTTATTTTAAGATTTCTGTTGTTATTTCATTAATTTGTACTATGCTCCGAATAATTCTTCCTATTTGGTTTTCCTTTGTTGTTACATACAATCTGCAAATATAAGTCAGTGCATTCACTAAATTATGACATATATGAATATTTGCTATTGCATACGTATTATAGACCGAATCTGTCTATTATAAATGCCAGTAACTTGCGCTTGTTTAAACTTTCCGGAGAATTTAGGTAAAATTTACATCTCAAATTGTTTGCTTATCCTCCGTTAATGTTACTTACTTCCGCTTAAATTAAGTAGACATAGTATGCACACGGACATCGCGTATGTGTGTATGTACTCATGGTACAACATAATATTACAGACGCATCCGATGTACGTATGTACTACATGAAAAATAAACACGCGTAATCTGCAAGGTGTATGGACGCGTTTTACGTGTTTGTATTGGGCTTTAAGCACATAAACAAAACTACGTATATTACCTGTATGTGTAATTTCGCGGAAGCCCACTAGAAACAAGCAAATATACAATCGTTCATTATGAATTATGGAAGGAATATATCACGTGGTGTGATTAATGTTCTCTTAATTGGGAATTATCTTACACGATGGAAGGAGACGTGTAAAAAATCAAAAAGTAAATTTGGCAACACGTTTGATGTATACTAATAATGGATAAGGTACCGCGCGATCATTTAAGTTCTAAATTAGAGCAGTTTGTGAAATTTAAATTAAGTTGGTATATAAGTACTAATTTACAATTTGAATTGTCAAAGTGACGTTTCAAAATGTTTGATTTAGAACATAAGATTTTTCTTACTGAAGTTATTTTAAAAACGCCGAACGACAAGAGAATGGTGAATGGACATACTCAGTACCGCACTGCATCAATGATTTTCAAAATGCCTTCCCTAATTTTCCTGCGGATTATCAAAAATTAGTCCAAGAAATTTACACATGTGTGGCGAAATTCCGTAATGTTGGAACTGTAGGTAGGAAAGCTGGTAGTGGCGCGCCCAAAAAAAGGACTCCTGAGATTGTGGCAGATGTTGCAGAAAGAATGGAACAGTCTCCCAAAAAATCTCTTCGCAGATTAGCCCAAGAAATAAACCTTTCATATGGAACTTGTCAAAAAATTTTAAAAGAAAATTTAAATCTTTTTCCCTATAAGATTAACGTCGTTCAAGAGCTATTCCCTCGAGATTTTCCTGTACGAATAGAATACTGTCAGTGGTTTTTGAATAATTTAAATAACAACAACACTTTGGATTTCACATTTTTTTCTGACGAAGCATAGTTTCATCTATCCGGCTATATAAACAAACAAAATATGCGTATTTGGTCTTCGGAGAATCCTCATGAGTTTATTCAATCGCCTCTCCATCTGCAGAAAATTGGTGTTTGGCTAGCGGTTTCTAGAAGGCGTATATTTGGACCTGTGCTTTTTGAAGGAACGATAAATGCTGAGACATATCGAAATAATTTACTTGAACCGTTATTACAAAATCTTCATGATGACGAACTTTTACATGGGTATTTCCAACAGGACAATGCAACAGCTCACAAAACATGGGAAAGTATGGCTCGAATTCGCGAGTTTTATGATAATCGAGTCATTGAATTTCCGCCTCGCAGTCCGGACTTAACGATTCTTGATTATTTCATTTATCCGTATGTGAAAAACACAGTTTACAAAAATAACCCACAAAATCTTGAAGAACTGATCTCTGCAAATTTTCGCTCTTCTAATTATATTCCCCTACATTCTTTATAGCATTTGTGCATCTATTGATCGACCTGGTTCAAATATCTGGTTAGTTAAATTTGCACCATTTGAAACTGGTGTTCTGTTTACCAATTGTTTAATGGGACCTCAAAAGAAAAAGTCCAAAGGGGTGAGATCGGGAGATCAAGCTGGTCAACCTATTCCTATCTACCTTTCGGCAAATTGCTCATTTAACCAATTTCTCACCGGTGCCGCATGATGAGCATGAGCACCATCGATTTGTAGCGACATATTATTATTACCGCTAATGGAAGTTTATCTACTAACATTTTGAAAACCATTTACCAAGAATTCTAAAAAGTTGTCCCCGGCCAGCCTGTTAGGAATAATGACTGACTCAACTAACCGATTCCTGATAATACCTGCCCAGATATTTACGTTAAACCTATGTGGTAAGCTGGTCTTAATACCCGATGATTTTCCAAAGAATAGAAATGTGAATTTCGCTGACTGTAAATCCATCTCGTGAAAAATTAGCTTCGTCTGTCTACAAGGTATTTCTGCAAAATTGAGTATTTCTTTGTATTTGTTCTAAAAACCAGTTACAAAAATTCTCGGGACGTGGTAAATCTTCATGTAATAAAGGTTGAACTTTTGATAAGCGTGAAACCGCTCATCCTTAAAAATTCGGCTAACTGTATGATATGTTTAGGGTAGGCTAATTTTATACAAACGTTCTAAAAACATGTATTTAAAATTTTCATATACTATGATTTACTATACAATACAATTACATAACTGTAAAGACAGATTTGTAAAATTTTTAATGACGGCCTAATTATTCAAAATGCCCATCATTGTTAATGCAAGCCTGCAACCTTTGCCGCGTGGATAAAACAGAAATTTCAATTTCCGCCTCCGATATGTTTCAAAAACAATGTCCTTAACTCTCTCCCATAAATAAAAATCTAGAACGTTGAGGTCTGGTGACCTGGCGGGCCAGGGAAATATACTACCCCGTCCAATCCACCTGCCAGGATATGTCTCATCTAAGAAATTCTGGACGTTTGACGCAAAATACGTCGGGCACCCATCGAGCTGAAAAAACATATAACGACGAACGTCCAGAGGGACATCTTCTAATAGAAGGGCAGCTCATTCAGTAAAAAAATTAAATAAATCTCTCCAGTGAGATGATGCTGTGATCTTTCAATATATTTTAGACCGTAGTTATACAAATGCCCAACTCTCTACTTATGGTTCTGGTCCCTACATGTGGATTAAATTCAATATATGCTAATACTTTTATAGCATTTTCTTCGGTTCGGCCAGTAGGTTGCCTTCAATACACCGGAAAATTAATACTTCCGGTGGTCCTAAGCCTTTCAGCTAACCTACGAAAAACACTGCTCGCATAATGTCGTCATCCAGGGAACTGCATAGCATACACTCTGGAAGCAACTGTTGTATTTCGCATGCATTCGAAATAGACACCAATCATATCGAATGCCTCTCCATTCGCTAACCGGATCTCAGTAAAAAAGAAGTTTCCCCAAACACAAAAAAGTAAACGAAGTCAATCAAAAACCCACAATAATATTTATTATTTTCACAACTCCTCGTTTTAACACAATGAGAGTTATTGTTTTATTTTTTCATAGCTTACTTTTTTATTTTTAATGGTATATTTTTGGATTAAAATAAGTATTAATGTAATGTAATTGTAATGTAATTAATGTAATGTAATAATCTTGCTTTATTAAACAGGATCTTTCAAATTGGTATAACATTTTTCTTGATAATAATAATAAATGTAGCTCAAAATTGTTAGCTTTATAAAAAAAGGGCCAGTAAAACAGGAGAATTTATGAATTTTCATCAATTTTTGTCAATATCTCCTGTTCTAAAAAAACATACAAATTTGGTTTTTTTACCGAAATGTAGAGGTTTTAATTCTTTATTAGCTTATGTAAAAAGAAACATATCATTGCATTTAACTTTTTTGAAAAATGCCTAATATTTGCTTACATTTCAGTTAACGCCATCTACCGGTGACGGCAAAAGTCCGAGATACAAAAACACAAGTTCAGTTTGAAGAGCAAATAAGGCTCTTTTAAATGAGACCAAACTTATTCAAGTCGGTTAGGCCAAACGGGAGTAATCCTAGTTTATTTAAAAAAACATTTGAACTGCACTTTATTTCACTAAATAGTAAAAAATGTGCAAGACTAAAAGTATTAAAGAATGCGTAAGGAATAAAATTTAAAAATTTTCAGTAACCCTTAATTAGTAAAAATATGAAGAAATTCTAAATTTTAACATTGATCCTGACTGTTACGCCCCCTTGCGGATATTTTACAAACTCCAAAATAATTTCCAGCATTTTCTCTTGGGCACTTTTACTTGAAATTTTTTTACCCGGAAGCAATATGACTACTGGTTTGTGAGATATGACCGGCAGCCATTCTTAGTTGGCCACCCGGTACATAATAATTTGAGAAATATTTGCAAAAAACTGGTATTCGGTAAGATTAAAAATACTTTTGTATGTATAAATCTGTATAGAGTGCAAAATTGCGAGATATTTGCAAAAAGCTGTTATTTGATAAGAGCAGAAGTATTACTTGCGATCCGAATTTTAAAATTTCTTTTATACAAAAACTGTTCCAAATCTAGCTCTAAAACTTTCGCACCTAAATCTGTATAAAAACTATATTTGCGAGATATTTGCAAAAAGCTGGTATTTGATAAGAGTAGAAGTATTACTTCTGATCTAAATTTTAAAATTTCTTTTGTACAAAAATTTATTCAAATGTAGCTCTAAATACTTTCGTACCTATAAAAATCTGTATAGAAAGCATATTGCGAGATATATGCAAAAAACTGGTATTTGATAAGAGTAGAATAGAAGTATTACTTCTGATCCAAATTTTAAAATTTCTTTTATACAAAAATTTATTCAAATGTAGCTCTAAATACTTTAGTACCTATAAAAAATCTGTATAAAAAGCATATTTTGCGAGATATATGCAAAAAACTGGTATTTGATAAGAGTAGAAGTATTACTTCTGATCCAAATTTTAAAATTTCTTTTATACAAAAATTTATTCAAATGTAGCTCTAAATACTTTCGTACCTATAAAAATCTGTATAGAAAGCATATTGCGAGATATTTGCACAATCAAAACCGTTTTTCGGTAAGACAAAAACCTAGGAATTTCCAAAAACTTTAATTAACATAATAATATTGACAATTACTATTTGTCACCATAATATTTAACATCAGGCAAAACATCATATAATTTAGAAGTCAACCATCTTTCCAAACTATATAGTAAGCAGGTATTAAATTAATAATACTGCCGGAATCTTTGATTATTTGTTTTGTATCCCTAGTCACATAAAATTACAACATTGTATGTTTAAGCAAAGTCATTAAGATCTTGCTTGTCAGTTGAGGTAAATATGCAAGTTGCATTTTTTAAACGTTAGAAAAGATAGTTTGTTTAATTTGTGTGTAATATTATCAAACTTAATACAATTTACTTGACTGCGTCAGAGTCAAATAAGTGTTCAAATAAACTGTTTGACAAATAATTTGCTGCTACTTACATATTACACAATAGAGTGCGTCCAGTTTCTACTTGGTACATTTCAAGATTACTTCATATCTAGCACATACCTAATATATTTATGATTCTACGGAAATCGTACATGTATTATAATTGTGTACTTATAAATAATTTATATCCGTTTTATTATTTTTTATTCCAGTTAACATATACGTGTTGAAGTGAATAAGTATCATTTAACCATCAGTAATTAAATGGTGCTTGATTTCTGAATTGTAAATATTTTCGTGTTTCACTAAGCATCGCGGCCAATTTGAGTGTAAGGAGCATAAAAAAGAACATTTTTTAATATGTACATACATACATTTTTATTATTATTGTCTTTTTAATGGAAACTCTACTCGGAATTTCTTTAAAGGAATACTTGGTGATAAAGACACTTCTTAAAATTGTACTTTTATGTTCGTTTAAAATTGCTGTAATTTTAATTATTTTACGGCACCATATTCGTTGGTAATAAAAGAAAATGTTATGCACATTATGAACATATTTTTTATGTTCATACATTTGTCAGAGAGCCGCTCGCTAATGTTTAGATACGTTTATTGAATACTAGCAGAATGTGAGGTAATATTTTAATTCGAAATGTTTATACTATAAGGAATTTTTTTTCCATATTAATAAAATGAACATAAAGTAAATTATATAGATTTATGTTGTTAAGTAAGCGATAACAGAAAAAGATTCTCTGAAATAGTGTTACTGACCGTACCATAAAAGGTAAGCATATAGAATCAGCAGGTGAAAAATATAATTAGAAAACCAAGGAGTGCGTGGAAGAATGACGACCAAAGGTTCTTACCTTTGGTCGTCATTCTTCCACGCAGTAGTAGTTATATCGCCTGTGTCTAATTTTTTGTCTAAACTAAGACAGACACACAATGTGACCTAGTCTGTTCTGCGCATGCGTTAATTCAAAATTATCTGATTTGTGAGATTTGAAATGACAGATTAAATACAATATACAGTGAAACTTCCCTTAACGGCACTTCTATTAGCCAGGCACTTCCCTTAAATGGGTATTTTATCCGGTCCCGAATTTATAAGTAGGGAATTCCTAATAAATTGGTTTCTCTTATGCGGACACTCCCTTGAACGGGCGCGGACAGTTATTTACCTTGTTTTTGACTGCAAAGTTTTAAACGGACGGATATGTATTTGAATACATTTATTATCGCATGTTTTCTGGCGAAGCCGTTAGCGCAAATCAAGAAAATGATGACGCTTTAATAAACAGGGGTAGTCGTTAATAATTAAAGGGTACAAACCCTACGATAGGTACTTATAATTTTGACAAAATACGGTTATTTTTTCGGGCACTACCAACAAAGACGATGGAATTTAGAGGCGAAAAATATGTAGGCGGCAAGTTATCGAAAGAAAGATTAATTATAATGCACTGTGTGAATATGGCAGGGGAGAAAGAAAAACTATTGGTTATCGGAAAATCAGCACGTCCTCGCGCATTTAAAAATCTTAGCTTTGCCCTTCTTCCAGTCCAATGGTATTCAAATAACAAGGTTTGGATGACTAATTCTATTATGACAGAGTGGTTGCGTGAATTTGATCGGAAAATGATCGATCCTAAAGAAAAGTTTTATTATTTTTGGACAATGCAACTGCCCATCGTAAGGACGTACAGTTGCAAAATGTTGAACGCGTTTTATTACCGCTAAATACGACAGCTTAATGCCAACCCCTAGGTCAAGGCATTATAAAAATGTTCAATACTTGGTACCGACATTTAATACTAAAACACATTTTATCGCAGTGTGAGAGTTCTGATTCCGGACATAATTTAACTAATCCTGTTGGCGTTTTAGATGCGATTTATTTTATTAAAAAAACATGGGATGATGTCTCATCTGATACAATTAAAAACTGTTTAAAGAAAACAGGATTTCAAGAAGTAAATGAGGGGTTTGAAAGTGATCAATTTGATCCTGAAGATGAAATTCCTTTATCTAAAGTGTCTCAAATATGTACGCTAATGGAAATATTAGGAAGTAATGATGTACAAGAATTTATAAATATTGACGCCAATTTGTATACAGAAGACGATAATCCAGATCATATTTTGCCCGATATTTTAGAAAACGAAAGTCAAATAGTGATGATGAAGAACATGAAATAGAAATTCCTAGAACTGATGATTATGAGATTTATGCAATAAAGACGAATAATATGTGCCGTTCATACTTGCATTGTGTTCTTTAAAGTCAATTAGCAAAATGCCCTCACAATCCCAGAATATTGTGGCCATCACCTTTTTCGTTGATTGAACGACTTTCGCCTTTCTGGGACGAGGTTCATCAGGTCGTCGCCATTCCATGGACTCCCTTGGATAGAGGATAGGGCTTTAATACTACTTACATATTAAAGTAATGATAATCAAAGAGTTTAAGTGCATTTTATTCGCTTATTTTTAAAATTAGGACGATAGTGTAATACTTACTTTTTGTTTAGAATTTAACTCTCTTTCAAAATATGTCAAAATATACAGGATGTTCTATTTAAAAAGTCTTGCTTTTGTAAATATCTCAGAAACTAGCTCTTCAATTGTTTCTCTGTTTTGACTAACTTTATCAGCGGAAAAAGTCCTACTAGTTTGCTAATTTAACCCAAATCGTAGCTCAAGAAATAACGGAGAAAGCAATAGTGCACCGATAACTTTGGACACGGTGTATATATATACAGTGTTTCAATAAAGTAAGGAACACCCTAAATATCAGCTTTAAAACATATCTCTAGCAAAAACGCTCAGACACGTATTTTTTTATTTTTGAAGGCGCATTTTCTTAGATTAAATTGAAGTATACAGGGTTATCAAAAAAGAAGATATGACGTTATCATTTGTTTTTTTAAATGGAATACCCTGTATATTTTTAAGAAAATCAAAAGAGCTTCTCATGAAGATTTCAACGATATATGAGTTGTTGGGAATATCTTTAATATTTACTTGTAGAAATTGAAAAAACACTTTTGGTGGAACAACGTCATAAAATAATTACAATAGAGTTTAACTTGTTTATTTTTAAATCTAAAACAAAAATTTATTTAAGTAAATGTTCAAATTGCTGCCCGTTCACAATCTGACAGTAGCCTAGGCGAGAAATAAACTCATTATGAACATTGCTGATTACATCTGGCGTGATTCTTCGGATCTCTTGGCGTATGCGTTCTTTTAAATCATTAATATTTTGAGGTCTATTTACATAAACTATGCTTTTTAGGTAACCCCACAGGAAGAAATCTAGTGGTGTTAAGTCAGGGGAGCGAGCTGGCCACTCAACAACCCCACGTCTGCCAATCCATCGGTTATTAAAAATCAAATTTAGGTAGTCACGCACAGGTCGAGAATAATGAGGAGGTGCCCCATCGTGTTGGAACCAGATTTCATTACCAGGACTGTCAGGGGTATTTGGATCAGGATAAAGTTCTACAAGCGCAGGAAGAAGCTCTAACTGTAAAAAATCCAAATAGATATCCCCATTTAAATTTCCATCAAAAAAGAAAGGTCCTAAAATTCTATTTTTTAGTATTCCAGCCCAGACGTTCACCTTCTGAGGGTGTTGACTCTGAAAATAAAATGTTTCTAGCAAACATTTCATCACGTTCACAAAGTATTTGCAAGTTTTCTGAAAACTCCAAACGGCGATCAAAATCATCTTCCGACAATTCATGGACAAGATGCACTTTATAAGGATGATATTTCTGCTTATGCCACATTTTTCTAACAGTCTCATGGCTGCAATTAAAGTTTAAAGCTGCTTGACGAGTAGCACAATTCGGATTATCTTGCACTGTCAAAAGAACATTTAATTTAGTTTCATAATCCACTTTTGGTCGCCCAGTTTTAGGTAGATCCCTAACATTTCCGTACTCCTCATACTTTAGAAGTATTTTACTTACAGTTGAGCGAGTTATTGGTTGCCGATTAGGATGCGCTGCATTAAATAGTTCGCAAACTTCCACTGTACTCCTTCTTCGGTCACCATAACCAATCATCATTAGAATCTCAATCCGTTCTCTCTCACTTAGACCCATTTTTATCAAAAGAAATGGCAATTATAAAACAAGCAAGGCCAAACAAACTAACGGTGGTTAGTCACTGTCTAATTAGATAAGACGTCACCTTCCATACTGACAATTCCGTCATGACAACGTTCAAAGATTAAAATTACCAAAAATTATCATGTAGTTCCACCAAAAGTGTTTTTTACTTTCTTATACGTAGTATAAGGAAGTATTGCGATGATGAAAATTTTCGACCTCGAGATTTTTGCAGATGTCCACGTTTTGAAGTCCACTGATACCGAAAAAGTGGTTTTTAAAAAATGTCTGTGTGTCTGTGTGTCTGTGTGTCTGTGTGTCTGTGTGTCTGTCTGTGTGTGTGTGTGTGACCACGATAGCGGTCAAACCGCTGTAGATATCAAGTCCAAATTTTGTATTTACGTGTCTAATCTCCCTCTTGAGATCTGATTAGTTTTTCAGTAAAATCGGTAGACCGGAAGTAGCAGTTTACTTCAGCGAAAAAATCGAATTTTGCCAATATTTCGTCAACTACTAAGTTTAAACAAATTTATAAAGAATTCATATATACTTAAAATTAAAATTGAGAAAAATGTTATTTAAAAAGTTTTTCGAAATTCCTACCGGAAGTAGGTCCTTTACTCTTATCGAAAATCAGTTTTTTGCGAATATTTCGCAAGTCATGCTTTTTAGACAGGTAGGCTACGAATATAAAAGTATTTAGAACATAATTTCCAATATCTTTTGTATAAAAAAAATTTCAAAATTCGGACCGGAAGTATCACTTTTACTCTTACCGAATAGCGATTTTTTGCAAATATGTCGTAAATTATGCATTCTATGTATATTTATGAAGAGTACAAAAGTATTTAGAGTTGGATTTAGAATATTTTTTGTATAAATGAAATTTCAAAATTCGGACCGGAAGTAACACTTTCATACGTATAAGAAAGTCGTGTGGTGGCCACACCTCATTTTTCAATTTCTACAAGTAAATATTAAAGATATCCCCAACAACTCATATATCGTTGAAATCTTCATGAGACGCTCTTTTGATTTTCTCAAAAATATACAGGCTATTCCATTTAAAAAAACACATGATAACGTCATATCTTCTTTTTTGTTAACCCTATATACTTCAATTTAATCTAAGAAAATGCGCCTTCAAAAATAAAAAAATACGTGTATGAGCGTTTTTGCTAGAGATATGTTTTAAAGCTGATATTTAGGGTGTTCCTTACTCTATTGACACACTGTATATTTAAAAAATGATGTGTGATCTTGGCCTTTAACAAATAATCTATATTGGTTTTAGTATGAGGCTTCTTTTAAATAATGTCAAATACATACTAATGTTTTGACATTTTACTTTCTTATACGTAGTATAAGGAAGTATTGTGATGATGAAAATTTTCGACCTCGAGATTTTGCAGATGTCCACGTTTTGAGGTCCCCTGATACCAAAAAAGTGGTTTTTAAAAAATGTCTGTGTGTGTGTCTGTGGGTCTGTGTGTCTGTGTGTCTGTGTGTGACCACGATAGCGGCCAAACCGCTACAGATATCAATTCCAAATTTTGTATTTACGAATATAATTTTCCTCTTGAGAATTGATTAGATTTTGAGCGAAATCGGCAGACAGGAAGTAGTAGTTTACTTCAGTGAAAAACTTAAATTTTGCCAATATTTCGTCAACTACTAAGTTTAGACAAATTTATAAAGAATTCATATATACTTAAAATTAAATTTGAGAAGAATTTTATTAAAAAAAATTTTCGAAATTCCTACCGGAAGTAGGTTTTTTACTCTTATCGAAAATCGTTTTTTTGCAAATATGTCGTAAATTATGCATTCTATATATATTTATAAAGAGTACAAAAGTATGTAAAGTTGGATTTGGAATATTTTTTATATAAATAAAATTTCAAAATTCGGACCGGAAGTAACACTTTCATACGTATAAGAAAGTCGTGTGGTGGCCACACCTCATTTTTTTAATATGTCTTCATTAGAATTCTGTAAAATATTGTTCTATGTATGTATTATAACAATATAAAATATAACTTACATTTAAAATAGAGTAGGTACTAATTGTAGATACAATTTTTTTTAAAATAATAAATTTCAGTACAAATTTCATGATTTCTAGATTATGTTAGCATACAATGAAATTATAGGTACTAAATAAATAATAAACCAACTGATTTTTGAAATTCTAGAAAGGAATTTTTTTTTGGTTTATGTTAGTAAGGAAAAGTAAATTTTTCATTAATTTCACTTCGGTCATTAACACAAACTGATTAATTTTTTTTAATTTGGATGAGTTCCAATATTGATCGCAATTTATTGTTTGTTTCAATATTTAGAATTTTAGTATTATTAAAATTAGCTATGTTTTAAATTTTATTTAGAAGATGTCTTATACCAAGAAATAAAACCAACAAAGATTATATATATATATAGATGCTTTACTAACGTTGAAGGCAAACAATCAGTCCTTTCACTGAATTCTGAAAATTGCTATACTTACTATTTTTGATAAACAAAATTTAGGTTTTCTCTAATTTTTTTAAAACAATGCTGAGAAAAAAACACAAATATTTATCTCTGTGACGTTTCTGAATTCATTCCTTCTTCGGACTTGTATACAGAACAACATTACAATTTGTTACAAAGGCAAACTCTTAACACTTTAAAAGCAATAAAAATCTATTGCTTTTAAAGCAATAAAAGCAATAAAGTAAAAAGCAAAAAGCAAAAACAAAATTATTGGTTTTAAGTGTTACATCAGAACTCCCTTGGAGGTCTAAGGAAAACAAATATAATTTATCCACTAGATGATAAAGGTAGAAAATTTAGGAATACACATTATTATATGTATTACTAAATTTTCTATCTTTACCATCTAGTGGATAAATCATATCTGTTTTCTTTAGACCTCCAAGGGCGTTCTGAATTTATCGTGCCTGTCAGACCAAGTTGATGAATTGTCAATTTTGCTGAAAAGGGTAGATGTTGATACTTCATATGAGGTACTAGGTTGTGGTAGAGGCTCATTAAAAACTTCACCATATTCTGTTATAACGGACTTGCTTCTTGAACTTCATCTAATTCTCCTTGACTTCTTCATTTGCATAATCGATTTGGAATAATTATTGTTGTCTAAGTGCTTTACGTTTGGGATTTTGAGATCAGGATAACTTTTTGGAAATATTATTGAAATACTGTATTATACCGATAGGTCCAGCTCGGAACGGGCCATAGTCAGCAATGAGTGGCAACACCGAAACCCCCACCGAAACCCTTCTACCCGCAGCAGCTTCAATTGCAGCACATTGTAGTTAAGAATTTAGTAAGAGTTAAACCGCCCAAGGATCTAGTCGTTTGCATATTCGTTCTGTATACGTAATTTGCCCATTTGTTTCAGACATAATAAGGTCCAATTTATTATTATTATTGTATTCTTAGCTGCTACGGAAAAGTAATTTTAAGTAATAAAAAAACAATAACGTTTTCTAAAAGATAAAAGTAAAAAAATCAATAATTCTGCAAAATAAATTCAAATTTTAAGAAAGTCACTTCAATCGTCGAATGCGAAGGAATAGGCCGATTTACGTACTCTACAGCAAATAAATCAGCGGTTGTTCGACAGGAATTGCCTGCAAGATACCACGAAACTATTTGTACCTTCTCTGCGGTTGTATACACTGACATGATAACTACCTCTACGTATGCATAGCTAAATACGAATGACGGGACATCTGTTGCGCTCGACTATCGGAATTAGGTTGCGCACGCGGAGTGGTATCGTACACACGTTGCCACATAGCATTACGTTCCGTACGTATATTGTTGCCTATGTATGGCCCGTCGCGGGCTGGACCTATCGGTATAAATTTAAACTAAAAATAAATGATAAAAAATTATAATTTATATACCTATTTAAAAAAAGATATTCAATGTTTAATAAGATGCTCTCTTTCGAAACTCTAAATACCTCAGAACATCAGAAAGCTGTGTGTATTTACTACTAATATCATTCGTTGCGACCCTAGACTTAAACGAAAGACTGCATGGGGTATAATATCGGCCGATGATACAATAATTTATAAAGTGAAGTCGCCAACGAGATTAAGCTAAACTATTATAGTATTACAAAACAAGTAAAACTATATTAAATAACAATCACTATGGGTACATTTTTTCTTTTGTGAAAGTCTGTTGTAGTAGTTTACTAAAAAAAGACGAGGAGAAATATCAATGAAATATGTATTTGACAGTTGTTATATAGATATTGTTGATAATAGTAGGATTTCGGTATTGGTAAAGACATATCTTTTACTGTTAATGAAACCCTGTACTTAATATCCCGAAAACAAATGTTTTAATTTAATAATAAATGGTTAAAAGATGCTTTTGTGATGGATGTCATTTAAGAAAAACATTTGATGGCGGCTAAATTTCTAGTTCTTGCATGACATATTCTGTTAAATTGCACAAACTTGAATATTTAAAAATTAAAAACTATCGTTATCAGGAGAAAGAAACTTTAAACTTTGCAATTTAACTAAACTCGTATCTCAAAAAATAACAATGTTAGTAATGGCGAACAGATAATTATGGAACGATAATCTTTGCTGTATAAACCTCACCCTATCACAGTCAATTCTTAAAATAAATATATTAAATCGTTCATGTCGGAGTGAATTTATAATCTTTAACTCTGTTAAAGAGAAGATTCCGACATACTTTACGCGCAATAGGAAACTTAAATTACACTCGGAAATAGGGATTGGTCTTTTTAAAAGAAAACTCAATACGCCCATAATTAAAATAAACTAAAACAGGAAGAACTAGAAATGGAGCACCGCGCACGAGTATTAAATTTCATTTACGTGACTTCGCGGTGGGTTTCTAAAATAAATTAAACTCAATTCCACCGAGTCTTCTGACATATTCTCCACATATAACCACAATTATACTCACTTTATCGTTCCATAAAAACAAATATTGTCCCTTTTTCCGTTTTAAGTACAGAGGTATTTGAGTTTATACGTCACGCTAAACAGTAAAAGGTTAACCCCGTTTCTATCTTTTTACTCTTACTTCTCAGTTCTTCATTCTTCTTCTTCTTTCTTTTTCGATTTTGTTTGGTGTTGTGAGGCATTATCACTCTCTCAGAGCGACAATCTATGAAAGTTTAGACTGGGTGAAGATGGAAGATGGAAAATTGATGGAGTCGATAAGCACGGCGGCACTCTTCAATTACTAAAACGACTGGAACATTGTAGTAAATAGGACACAGAGGTATCGGTGATAAAAGTTGTGTGGTGTTTATTCTGTGTTAGTGTATTAGAGGTAGAAAGAGTGGGCGTTTTGACTTAGTTGGTTTTAGTTTGTTTTTTTTGGTATTAAATTGTGTCTTGAACATGTGTCGAATTACACGATTAGGTTTTTGTTGATTCAGTAATGAGTGTCCGAAGCAATTGAAGTCATTGCTTTTTATGTTTAAATTAGATCTTTTTTGTCTTTCAACGACGTAGGCTATTTGTTTTAAGCGCAGAAATCATTATACCGGTTTCTAGACAAATAAATGGAAGATGCGTGGGGTGTCGAAATGGTAAAAATGCAACGTATGCAACCTGTTAAGTATGCTTGCTTTATATGTTATAAAATTCATTAAATTTATGAAGATATATAAATTCTAAGCTATAAGTTTGACTCAATTTCGTATTGTAGCGTTTTCGGGTTCGCAATAAACAACTCGTGCAATTGTTTTGAAACAGTATGTATATTTACACACTTAAAACTAATCACAATATAAAAAATAAAAAATAAATGTAACGCACTTAAAACTACTACGAATAAATTAACACACGTATTTATTTCTATTACTTCTATTTATGTCTGTAATATTTATTTACTTCTTGAACTGCACCATTCACTGTATTTATGTTTATTTGCACTATGCGAATACTACTGAATGAATGAATTCCTGCTCCCACCGGCGGCATTTATATATATGTGCAGGCAGAAGGTCTAGAGATACACCAGCAAATTCTGGCTCTCTTCTACCGTATTCCAGAGACTTTCTGTCGCTTCGCAGTACACGAATGCAGTTGATTTACGACTTGTTTACCGGTACGTTTTTCTCGTCGCTGTCGCGCCGATGTTTCTTTTTCTTTTTGTGGAGCTTGTTTCGTTACAGTATGTTTGCTACACACCAGAATGGCGTCACAAACACAGGAGTTTTTGAAATGTATAGGTAATATTCATTGCTTGGCCGTTTGATAAAACAATTAATTCCTTTTCATGGTTTAGCGGCCGTAACTAAACTCAAACAATGTAAAAATAAAAATATTTCAATAATATAGATATTATCTTTTCCAATTAATTAAAAAAATTAACAAAATGATTACCAATTTTATTTGGGTTTTGTCTAACATTTGTTAAGATATTTGTCAAATATATTTTACCTTTTTATTAATAAGTTCGTTAAAGTTTCATGTTTTAATGTTTTTAATGAATTGATAATGCTAATACCTATAAAATCAAAACTTTTTAATTTTGTATTAAGTACCTAATAAAATGATGATGAACTTATTAGGGTCAACAACTAACTTTACCACGTACTAGATAATGTCGATTTAAACGTGTGATAAAATATAGAATGATGAAAACGCGAAAATGTGTAAATTAAAAATGAAACTGCTAGGTTTAGAGCACCCGCAGACACGTGTTTCAAACTTATAAGTTATCGGCAGTACAGCACAGGGCGATGACACCAGGATAAGAATTACTGTATTCCTGTGACGTTATAATTTTAGGTGGAGGATACAATTCAAAAGGTGACTCTAGTTGCAGAAAATAAAGTGAAGCATGTCATTTACTATTTTTTAGCCATTTTTAGCAAAGCGGGTGAAAGTCAGTGACAGATTATGTTGCCTATTGTATACAGTGGCCATTTTCTATCTCCTTATATGGGTAATTTTCTTAATATTGAAGATACAGGATTAGTTAAATCAGCAAAGTTATTCAGAAGTTAGAGGAGTATTTGACATTTATTGTCAAGTTTTGAAGGTATTTAAAAAAAAATTTAAAAATTAAATTTTCAGTTATCCCTATCTTCGGAACCGTTATAGATAGAACAAAACTAAAAAATGGTAGTAATTTTCACGGAGAATTTAATAATCTTAATTAAAAATTCATGGCCAACTTAATTATCAAGGTATGACGTAAACCCACGTTTTTTTAAATGACAGTTACAGTTGGCCATGACTTCATTAAAATGCTTATTTTTTCTGATTTCACAGATATAAGGTTTGGTATGGTTATATTTTTAAAATCTAAATTTATGTTATATTTTGTTAATGTCATCAATTTTTAACTGAGATTATAAGATTCTACGTAAAAATTACTACCAGGCGCCATTTTTTGATTGATGACATTAAAAAATATAACATAAATTTTTAACTGAGATTATAAGATTCTACGTAAAAATTACTACCAGGCGCCATTTTTACTTTTGTTATGTCTTTAATGGTTACGAAGATATGGATGACTAAAAATTTCGGCAATTTTCAATTTTTTAAAAATATCTTCAAAAGTTGGCAAGAAATGTCAATTCTAAAAGTACTATCAAATACTCCTTAAATTTCTTAACGACCTTGCTAAATTAACCGATCCTATATCTTCAAGATTCAGAAAGTTAGCTATATAGGGAGATAGGAATTGGCATCCTGTGTAGTGTTTCTTCATGTTTATTCCGACTCTTTGTATTAAAATTTGCAAGATTTAGGTTTGTCGTGTCTTGCAAAAGTTTAGCTATACTGTGACCTCCGTCATGGCAGTATTTATAAGATCAGGTAATATTTATTTTTTCTAAAGGCTAAATTAACGAATTTGGTTGGTATTTTGGTTAGTATGTATTCCAAAAAGAATAATCAAAAAAAATGTTGAGTTTAGATTAACGCCGACACAAATAATATTGAGATTCAAGCAAAATATGGAATAATAATAGCTATGTATATGTAAATAGAAAGCTTACATTCTATAGAAGCCAAAAATGTAGGTTTTATTGTCAGCATGTGAGTAAAAAGTATCAAGTTTTCATCTTAAAGAACCATATTTTGAGGTTAAAATCCATCTGCTAATCTAAATAGCGTGTAAAACTGATGGATTTTAAATATGGGTTTTTAAGCAAACAATTAATACTTTTTGCTAATATGCTGACAGTGAAACCTAAATTTCTAATTCTGCAGAATGTAAGATTTCTAATTACATATAACTAAATATTATATACATACTATTTGATATTGTTCTTGTATTTTAATATTATTTGTGTGAACGTCATTTTACACTTTAGACAAAATAAATACATGATAAATTTACCGGGTTTTATAGTTAGTTGATAATACATATCAAGAGATGGCGCAAATAATGGATTCCATCTTTTTTTTAGTAATAAGTTTCTTTCAACTTTTTACTGATACAAGTAAAATAGTTGAAAAGACCATTGAGTCTGAAATACGTGTCTGCAGTTGCATTTTCAGCGGTATTACCGATGTACTTTTTTACGTGAATTATTCTATGATCCGCATAACATGTTTTCTTATATTCCTATGAGTTAATATGACACGAAAGCTGACAATGTCTCGAGGTGACATTTGGCTGTATCCTCGATACAGAGAATATTTTGCCTGAATTTTCAATTGGTGATCTCTCTCCTGATTATTGCTTTCATCTCCAAGGTCATTCCGCCTTATTCCTTGGTTATGCTGTACTGACAAAGACCAATGAGTCTGAAACATGTGTCTGCATATGCATTTTCAGCGGTATTACCTATCAACTTTTTACGTGTATTATTCTATAATCCACTTAAGATTTTTTCGTATATTATTATATCCTATGGGTTGATAAAACACGCAGGTAGACAATGTCTACCTCGCGGCGACGCGACGTTTGGATGTATGCTCGATACAGAGGATATTCTGTCTGAATTTTCAATTGGTGATCTGTTTCCTAATTGTTGCCTTCATCTCCAAGGATAAAGACCAATGAGTCTGAAAGACGTGCTTGCAGTTGCATTTTCAATTACCCATGGATTTCTTTGCTTGTATATTAGTGACAAACAAATATATTAATTAACAATATACATAAAAAATCTATTTTTGTTAATTAATTACTTTGCTACTAAACTAATTGCAAATTATATTTCCAAAGAAACAAAAAAAGGATTCTTAAGGACAAAGTAGTTTTAGTAGAAGAACCTTTTCATCAATATGCTTTATGCGTTTTAAACATATAATTTGAGAAGAAATACTTTTTTTTAATAATCATTCATAAAGAACTTTTCTGTTATTACGTGTTATGTTTTATATTATTATTACGTCTATAATTTCAATTGTTGACTATATATACGTCTCAAACAATGCTTTTAATAGTTATTTACGAACCAAGTGCGGGAAGACTATTTTCCCGCATGAGCGCACATTGTAAGCACGAGCGACCGCAGGAAGCGAGTGCTTTTAATTGCGCGAATGCGTGGAAGATGTCTTCACGCAAGTGGTTTGTACAATATTTTTTGTACGAACATTAAATTAAAAAAATATTATTGATTAATGTCATTGGTATCATACCTAACCTAAGATAGATTACCTAATTAATTTAAGCATTTCATGTACGTAACTATTATTCACCTTTCCCTAAAATTAAGTTATTATATTCTTACACAATGCAAACATGAGGTATTTATTCTTATATTTATAAATTTATAGTACATTTATTGCGTTTTTTGGTTTAAATACAAACAATTCCGAACTGCCAATATGAATGTCGATGTGGTACAAATAGATGGCGTGAATCTTGCTTAAGGTGTCGCTTAAAATATCGTCAAATAGATGGCGCCACAATTTTTTCGATGAATTTTTAATTATGACTCCTATTTCCCCAACTTTTAGTGAAGAATAGTGGAGGGAAGTAGCATTTTATAGACTAAATTTTATTACTACCAAGTTAGATTTTTTTTTAAATGTCCCAAAGTGCCAGTGTTTTTTCAATTTTTACAGTCGCCTCAACCAGGAAAACGTATTTCCCAGTCGAGCTACTCGTGCGCCAAATGTGACTTTGCTGGCGGCGAGTACAAAAAAGTATTTTTGAACATACCTTATATAAATTATTCATTATTATTGTTTCTAAATTAAATTAGTCTCTACAGTATGCTTTAGAATAACAAATCATGCTCTTTTCTGTGCAAGTTTAGCACTAATGTTCATATTATAAGAATATGGTGGTTTGTGTTTATTATAGAAATATACGCATTAAAAGTGTGAAAAACTAACGCATATGAAGATCAACAAGAACACAACAGTGTATGCTGAAATTAATACGTTAATATTAAATGTGTAACTTATTAATCTAATTAACATAAAAGCTCTAAATTATTGTTCATTTGTAGTACACAAACGATTTTATCTATCTATAATCAATCGATTCTAAATTCGACATATTAGAAATTAAAATACTCGAAACTCTGTACAGAATATTTAGAATAATCCGGACGATGCGATGGTCCAGAATATGTAGGAATTTCTAAACTTTGTCGGTATCGTATTGAACATTTATTGCTTTATCGAGTTAACCAGAAAAGAATAGAATGTAAGCAGGCATTCCCTTAATAGTCCAGGAATGTGGTTGTGCGTTTCTTTGAAGTTTAAGAGGAAAGAGAAAAAAGAAAAAAATACCATTCTAGTACCCAATAACATCATGTTACGACGCAACAGCTCCGTTTATAAATTTAGAAGACGCGACATTGACACATTCTACTTCATGCGCGGGGAAGCTACCGACGTCTTATGTAGGGGTGACTTTTATCGTCTTATCATCATGTAACAGACATTCATTGTCCTGTCTCGGATGATATATGTAAAGGGAATAATACAAGTTTCAAAGGCACAATAGGAATTCATTCCAAAATACGTGGGGTGTAATTAAATTTGAATTGATTAAATGTTTTTCAAATTGATAAGAGTAAATATGTAACAACACGACATCTTCTGAGGC
Organism: Amphimallon solstitiale; assembly: GCA_963170755.1. Lineage (NCBI taxonomy): Eukaryota > Metazoa > Arthropoda > Insecta > Coleoptera > Scarabaeidae > Amphimallon > Amphimallon solstitiale. Next base: position 46,716,183 of record OY720683.1, on the reverse strand, counting down.
GAAATTTGTTTAAAATAAATCTTATATATAATATAATGGGTGTTTAGACAAATCCGGAGTCAAGTAGGCAACGGACAACGAATAACTGAAGACTATTATCGTTATAGTTTGAATAACACTTTTGCATGTAAAACTATATCCATTAATTCTTCTTTTTCTTTTTATGCATCATAATTTCTTCAATGGAAAGGTATTTTATGAAAAGGTGTTATTGTTAAGCAAAAATTTTCTAGAATGTGAGAACGTTTAATCATAAATTTGACGTGGTCTGATGTTTGCCAGTATGATAATAACCTATATACTCTTAGACAACATTTAACACAGAAATTTAAAAAAATATATGAAAATTATCATGCAATTTCTGTAATAGTGTATGAAACGTACAGTCTAATTACGCAAAAATGATTCCTGCTTCACTAGTATATAATTCTATTAAAAAATATCTACATCAAAATAAGAAATGGTATCTACTTGTATAAAAAGGTTAGCACGAACATACAATTAATAAAATTTACTTGATCAAGACAAAGACGGAGTTACTACATACGCCGTGATTATTCAGGCTTTTCCCTTTAGGGTCATTTTGATACAATTTCTCTTTGACATTACGATTTGACGTTTGTGGTTGTTTAAATTTTTTATTTTCAATTTGCTATAAACATCATATTCGTTTCACAATTTCTTAATCTCTCTTTGCCAAAGTACAATGCCTGGACGTGTTAGAACATCATGTTCGCAATCGCAAGCACTTGCTTCAAATTTGTTGCAATATTTTCAAGAATGAGTGATTTCACATCGTACAAATTCTAATAAATCATTTTTAGCAAGTAGTAGATGCGCTGAAGGTGGGAATAGCTACAGTAAAACGTCTCAAAGCCCTTATATATAATAATAATAAATAATAATGCCATTCTATCTAGTCCAGGGAAGGTTCTGTAAAAAAACAGCAAATTGAAATTTTGCAGAATACTTTAAAATGAGTATCTGAAATATTATATCATACAGACATTTCCAGAGTAGGACTTAAAAATGTTTATTATTAAATAACAATAAAAAGAAACTACTGAAAGTCATATTTTATTGACTAGAAAAAGTTTACATTGAATACTACTTTTTAAATAAAAATCTAATGTTATGTTGACATGTATTTGGTATTAATGAATTGCATTTTTTGTTTGTTTGTTAGCCACGGTATTTCTGCAACTGTATTTTGGCAAATATTAAATATAGTACATTAAATGACTTTAATAATTTTAAAACTATTTAAAATTCAGTACATACGTCGGACTGCCGACAATACATATATCCATCTGTTACTTGATATGATTCAGTACGTTTTAAAGAAACGAAATCGCATACGCACGGTCCCGCGAAGGAAACTGCATCTGACAGAGATTAGGAGGTCATGAGTTCGAATCTCACGCGTAGGTAAATTTTTAAATTTAAATTTACCTAATTAAATAATTATCAGTGTAAAAGCTAGAAGATTGTTGAATATAAAGCATTTTAATGAATAATAATCCATAATCTACACGTAGATCAAGTGACTGTCAATCTAACCTGAAATAATAATCATCATATTATTCATTTTCCAGTTTAAAGTATTTATCAAGACAGCGAAGTATTGATTCTAATCACAAAATGTTAAATGATGACGTAGGGATCATCTTTGCTGAATTAAACTGTACGCCTTCTTTATCTATAAAATATGACAAACGCGCATGCGTACTAATGTAAATCTGTCATATATGAAGATAAAAAGACACTAATGTGAAACAAACTGATATTAGTCAAATATAGAATACACCAGATAAAGAACTTACTTCAGAAATTATAAACTCATAGAAAGAACAGAAAAACATATTACATTGGTAAATGCAAAATGTTTCAATACATACGAGGTAGGCGCCACAAATTCTCCGTCTGACAGCCTTCTACAGGTTCAAACGTGTTCAAGCTCCGTCACGTTATGCATGCACATACGCGAGGTGTAAACTATAAATATGACGGTTCGAAGCCTAGTAGTTTTTAGTAACCTAACCAACGTGACTAGCGCCCGAAAATGTCTGAAGTAACGAAAATTGAGTACCGCGCAGTCACTAAATTTTTAACAAAAGAAGGGCATACACCTTATCACATTAAACAACGTTTAGACGGCGTTTACGGTGATTCATCTCCTTCGTATTCAACTGTAAAAAGTGGGCAAAATGTTTACGTTTGGGACAAGAATCCCTGCAAGATGCTGATCAGTCGGGTCGACCAATTGAAGTGATAACGTGATATTTCAATTATTGAACATTTAGTACTAGAAGATCGTCGTTTGAAAGTGAAGGAATTAGCAGTGATAACAAACATTTCCGAAACAAGTGTTCGCTGAATTCTCCATGACCACTTGGGTATGAATAAAATTAGTGCTAGATGGGTACCGCGACTTCTTTCTGCTCTCCAACGTGAAGGTCGAGTCGAATGTGAGCAGTCGTTTTTAAACAAACCCAAAACAGATTTTTGAGTCCATTATCACAGGGGATGATACAATGGTTCTGTTTTACGATCCTCTATCGAAAAGGGAGTCCATGGAATGGTGGCGACCTGATGAACCTCGAATGAAGAAAGGCGAAAGTCGTTCAATCAACGAAAAAGGTGATGGTTACAATTTTCTGGGATTGTGAGTGCATTTTGCTAATTGACTTTAAAGAGCGCAATAAGTGTGCGTATTTATTGCATAAATTAAGGGACAGTATTCGTGCTAAACGTCGTGGAAAATTGATAAAAGGTGTGCGATTATTGCACTACAATGCATGCTCTCTTCCATACTGCTCCATTTCACAAGCTGCCATCCGCGAATGCGGCTTTCAAGAATTAGAACATCCACCGTGTAGTCCGGATATGGTTCCTTATAATTTTTGTTTATTTTCTAATTTAAAAAAAGACCTTAGGGGACGTAGTTTTAAGGACGACAGTGAGTTGCAAGCAGCTGTTATAACGGGTGATTTTTTAAGAGCTTTTGGATTTGATTAAAAAAAAAACATAAAATTTAGAGAAACGTATGAAATCTTTATTTGAGTCGATAGAACGATCTACATAATTCAATGTTTAAAAATGATTTCATGTAAATGTTGACCGCGGCTACGCCTCAAATGGTTCATACGCTGGGTCCAATTTTGGTATACTCTCTCCAACATATCGGCCGGTATCTCACGAATAAATTCTTCAATATTGGCTTCCAGTGCTTCAACCGTTGCGGGCTTGTCCCTATAAACATGAGCCTTAACATAGCCCCACAAAAAATAGTCTAAGGGCGTTAAATCGCACGATCTAGGTGGCCAATTGACCGGCCCCAAACGTGAAATAAACTGTTCACCGAACTCGCCTCTCATTTGGGCCATTGTTTCGCGTGCTGTGTGGCATGTGGCACCGTCTTGTTGAAACCACATGTCAGCCGACTCCAGCTCTTCCTTTTTGGGCAAAAAAAATTTGTAATCATCGCACGGTAGCGCTCGCCATTCACAGTAACGTTCCTGCCTTCGTCGTCTTTGAAAAAGTCAATGATGCCACCGGCCCATAATCCACACCAAATAGTGCATTTTTCGGGATGCATTGGCAATTCTTGCAATGCTTCTGGCTGCTCTTCACACCAAATATGGCAATTTTGCTTGCACGTATCCATTCAACCAGAAATGAGCTTCGTCGCTGAACACAATTTTCCGATAAAAAAGTGGATCTTCATCCAACTTTGCCAGCGCCCATTCACCAAAAGTTAGCCGTTGCGGTAGGTCGTGTGGCTTCAATTCTTGCAGCAGCTGTATTTTAAAAGGTTCTATACCCAAATCCTTCCGCAAAATTTTCCACGTAGTGGAGTAACAAACGCCCAATTGCTGCGAACGGCGCCGAACCGATAATTCACCGTCATCAACAACACTGGCGGATACAGCTGCGATATTTTCCTCTGTCCGCACTCTACGTATGCGTGTTGGTGGTTTAATGTCCAATAATGAAAATTTGGTGCGAAATTTAGTCAGAAGATTCCGAATAGCCGCCTCAGAAGGTCGCCCAAACTGACCATAAAATGGAAGAAGTGCACGATGCACTTTCTTAACCCAGCATGAGTTTTGATAATAAAATTCAATAATCTGCAAGCGTTGTTCGTTTGGAAGTCGATTCGTGGTTTAATTATAGACCAAACTGAACATGTTTGACAGTAACATGTTACACGAAAACAGCTGAGCTGCCAAAAACAGTGTTGCCAAAAAGAAAGTTGCTAAAAAATCACCCTAGAACATTTTGACGGAAAAACTTCAGATTATTTTTACGAGGGTATCAGATTATTAATTAATCGTTGTAATATATGTATAGAAGTTAGGGGAGATTACATTGAAAAATAAAAATTCTTATATTGCTCCAAGTTTCTTTTTTGTATATCAGGCCGAGAATTTATGGCGCCTACCTCGTATATATTGTAGAAATACTGTCGAAGGTAATTAATAATTATACTTGTAATAATAAACAATGATTATTAACTACTACTAACAACATATAATAATGACCCAAAATGTTGGGATGCCGACTAGATTAATTATTAAATTATGTAAATTATGTTTAAAATAATTAATAGATCAATAACTAGTTGAATATATGAGTCGCCTAGTTCCAAAACCCGCTAAATCCAATTTTCGAACTAATAACGCTATCTCATTGCCAGAAGCCTAAATAATATTTTAGATTATAAAATGTGTTTCAAAACTGTCTTAATTCTATCTTAAATCCATACAATAACAGAAACTACTAAATCCAACTATTGGAATTGCAGGAATAGAAAAACACTATCGCAGAGGCAGGTCTCAAAGGCAGTATGTTTCCAGTGATTTATCAATAAGAAAATTATGGATCTCTTACAATACTAAATACCCAGACATTCAATGTAAAGAATCGTATTTTTGATTTATATTTAACATTAAACTTAATATTGGTTTTAACGCCCCACAAGTGGACGTACGTGCTCTTATTGTTTGGAATATCATGCAAGGAAAAATTAAACGTGAAAGGAACATTGCAAAGAAATCAACTTTCATCACACAATATACATAAATTGCATAAAATGAAAGCAAAGTCATTTTTTGACATTCTGAAGAACTTCAGTGACAAGTAATCACTCTTTTATATGGCGGTGAAAAAAATGTAGTGTTGTCAAAAATCCCAGACCAAATCACATATTATAAAAGGCAGCTACGTATATAATTTTACAGTCGTGATTGGTTCCTCTAAAGCGAAATTGAGAAAAAATAATGTCGTGATACATACTTGGTTGGAATCAGAAAGTTCAAAAGGTTCCATCGAAACTGTTTTGGCGGTTTAAAGTACTTTAAAAAAATGAAAATTCTGACGAGGTTTATGAGGTAAAACTGTTGGCAGATGATGCATACAAATGTATCCAGAAAGTAAATTTAATATTTTTGGTGACCGGTCATTCATTACATCCGCCAGATAGACATATTGAGAAAAATATAGAAAAGGAGAATACAATCACCGATATCAACTACTCTGATAGTAGTCGTTTACATCGATGATATTTGAAAAGTTTGGATCTGTCAAAAAGTTAGGAATTCATTGCACCGTTTTAGACTGGCGAAAAGCGAGTCTTGATGTATCAAGCCAAGATTTTCTCTTCAGTTTAAAATTAATTCTTGCAAGAGAATAATTCTATGTAGAAGTAAAAAAGGAACAATACTGATTCGCAAAGATTCCAATTAAGTCGGCGACATAAACAATGTATTAGGAATTTCCAAGATAGGTAAACAAATTTCTAGTAAAAATCCAGAAGAAACAGAATTAAACAGAGTTGAATTGAACGTTAAAGAACTAAAAAGTGTGGATGGATTTCCAAGTATTTTGGAATTGACAGACAAAAAAAACTGAAAAGGAAAATCTTATCTATAACAAAAACGTTGTAAGAAGATTCGAAGAGGCAGTAGAAAATGAAAATAGTGACAATGAAAAGGGAGAAGAAGAAGAGGAACTATGCGGTAGAAGTATCTTTCAGGAAACTGATGTTGTATAATGTTTATTCTTAGTTGTTGTGTTTTTTATACCTACCAAACAAAATTTGGTTTTGAATTTTTTGATTTATTTTAATTTTCAATTTTATTTTTCATTTTTAAGCGAACGTCGCAAAATAAGCCCCAAACTACTGTAAACCCGTGCAAATTTGAAACTAAAATCCTACAAATCCAGTTTATTTTCCAAAAACAGCTAAATCCCAGAAGTTTTTAAAGTTTTTCAAAAATATATTAAAGTAGGGTTTTCCGCAAATGCCGTCTTAAGTGTTATGTCACAGCCTACCAATATCTATAGAATTCTAATATCCTTATTTTGTGAGTAGTAGCAAACTTTCGCGTTTCCTGAAAAGTGGGTTTTGGAACTAGGCGACTCATGTATAGAAAAGGGTTAGAATTTTGAATATGTTAATTTTAAATTTCCCGCGTCTAAGCTTTTCCACATGTATGACTCAATAGATATGTATAAACTAAACGTTTATGATAGATGGTCCTTATGTGAAATTACGTGACTTATGCTTATTATTATGCTCGTTATTCTCAGGTCGTGTATCTAGTCCGAATGTGCTGCAAATGCTTATTTATGTGGCACAAATAAACTTATTATTAGGGGGCGGATGTCCCAGGTTTAAACTACAACGGAGCAAAGAAATAATGTAAACAATTGTGTGTTGCTTACATTATTTCTGAATAGCATTGTTCATACGGTGAACTGCAACATCTGTTGTTTACTTGAAAAGTTACTGAAAAGGACAACAAAAAATGCCCATAAAATAAGGAATTTATAAGTAAAATCCTTTCTACATCGGCGTAGATAGGAGCGTGGGGTTTTTTTAAAATTTATTATATTTACCTTATATTTCCCAAGAGAAATAATGTAAATATGTACATACTTACTGTTATTTACTTTCAATAACATACGCGTACATTTTCAGTTATCATTTATTTAGATCCAGAACGTTGTTTATGTGACTTTTTCTGATATGGAAATGAATTGTCAGTGATTCCGAAATTTATTACAGTCTGTAAAATATCGTTACAGAATGCCAAAATATCGCACGTTCGTCACTTAGCTTTGCTAAAACATACACAGAAATAGTTTTTATGCAGAGAATTTCGATAGTTTACAAAATTTCATTACATGTTTAAATGACGATGCTCGAAGTATTTCTGAGTGCAAGGCACTAACACAAATTCTAAATTTGAAAAATCAGTTGTTATTCCTTCAGGAACACTTTGGAAATTTGCCTAAACTAATCACATATTTTGAAAATCGAATCTCAAATTAAAAAATGGATTAACCAGATTAGATGTGGCTATTAATAATTCCAAATGACTTCGGATGTGGCCTTCGGCAAAAGTTAGACGCGGTTTTTAATAGAAATCCAGATTTAATAACATTGCGGCAATTGTGTATGCTAAATACGCTGAAATAAAAAAATATTTCCAGTACGCACCTATAACAAGTTGCGATGTAGAAAGGACGTTTTCTGTCTTCAAGTACTTCATTCAAGGAGAACAAATATTACGGAAGAGAAAATGAACAAATAATAAGGTATTTTATATTTTATAGATCACCAGCCACTTGTTATCCAATTATATAAATAAAATTAAAACCTCTTTAAAAATACAACATCTCAATAGTGCGCCCATGGGTGATGAGTCATGCACATTTCCTGTCCGCGCCCTACTTATTATAGTGAACTTTAATAAAATAAATTGAACTTCAATGGTGGAGGAAATAAAACAAGGTTATGTAAATAAAGAGGTAAGTAATTAATTTGAATTCTTTTTTTTTATACATTGAATCGAGACTCTTATTAAATACATGTATAAATAAATAATTGAAGTAGGAATTATTATAACTTTCAATCTTATAAGCGATATAAACTGAATTACTATCGTAACTTTAAAATAAATTATTACTCATAATTTTACATGAATAATTATAACAAAAATGAACAATAGTCTTCAATATCAAGATTTAAATTACTTTTACAATATTAATAACAATTAACAGAAACAGTTTTGCAGCGTTGGAGTATTTACAATGCCAGTCCTAATAACTTTAAAGGAATGGCCGTATTAAATAATTGATTACCTTTGGCTGCGAAGACGCCTTGATCTGCATTCTCCGATGGCTCCAATACAATGACTCGGTCAGCTCGGATCGGGAACGAACGCCGAATGCTGGCACTCGTGGTGGATCTCTCTCTTTCTCTAGAAGCTGATTTTGGATTCTTCGGAATTAACATTTTCTAATTCATGTGAAAACTTCGCGATTTTTTGATGTCTATGGCTGCGTATGGCAATACTTTGTCATTAACTATTTTCTTCTGTAATACCTGTTTCTATCTTGCTTACAGGTTTTGTTAAATCGCTTTTTTCCCAATTTGACTTGACGGATACTTGTCAAACTTATATCAACACGCCTAGAAGAAATTAGCATACTTTCTAATAATACATTTATACCGGTTGTGTCAAATACCATTAGCCATAGGGAATCAGTTTATACGTATGTATGTACGATGCATACGTATGTATGTAATACGTCGCAGCGCGGTGTCTATACATCGTACATACATACATACTGCTATGATATTAGTACAATTGTTATAGGGTTGCTGCGATATAGCTCAGAAAACAAAATTCTCTCTCTCTCAGGTTCCCTCGGCGAAACTGTACAATGTTCACGTCAGGAATCGTGATCTTAGGAAACAGTATAAAAAACAACAAATGACTTGAAGACAAAAAAATGAAATAATTATTTAATTATCTTTTCTAAAATTTTTAATAAAATTGAAAAACAGATCAGATACAATAATTTATTATAAAAAAAACCAAAAAAAAACTTTCATTAACAAATACTCAAGAAAAAACCCTACCCACTAATTGACCAGATAGGATAAAAAAAACTTGTACTGACAAACGCGACAAAATTTACCTTATTAATTACTGAAAATAATTCACAAAGTCCATACAAAATAATAATTACTTAAAATGAATAAATAAAATACCTATAATTAAAATACATCAAATTATAGCAAACTGATACAGTAAAGAAAATTATCTAATTTAATAGCTTCTCAATAAATATAAAATATTTTCAAACACGTGCAGGAAAACAAAATGAAGGATATGAGCCTACTTTTACAATATTAAAATTTTCTCTTATTATAATAAAGAATGCATTCTCTTTCTTAAAAGTAAATACTTAACTTGTATAACAGCAATAAAACTAGTACACAAACTTGATTAAATCTTGGCTCCTTAAAATAAAAATGAAAATTATAACAAATTTTATTCAAACATAAAATATCTCTAATTCAACTGCACTTGACGGGAGACCAAAATTTAATGTCCTTCAATATATAACACACGGCCAGTGAAAGTCACGCATCCCTTCCATATCTAAATAATATTCCGCACATCTATACTATATTATAATATCAAGTTACGGAGCGTAAATAATCTTTCAGGCATCTTCTCTTTTAAATTCAAATAACAACAAAATAAATATTAATATACACAGATTACCAAAAGACCAAACCAAAATACAGTGTGTACCAAAACATTTGCCCCACAGAAAAATAAATTTGAAATAAATCAATTTATTTAATTTTACTTATCCATAATATATAAAAAAACCATAGCAATACGTATACACAGATTCCCTATGGCTAATGATATTTGACACTAGATTTATAAATAACTTTAGGACGCTATCAAAAATACAACCCAAACTTTGTTGGCCGTGAGGCGTCTATTGATTCGAAAAATGTATCTTGATTAGTTCTTTTCCAAAGGTAACTTGTCATTGTTTTTCTTTAATTTAACATGTTTGAAATATGATATGCAACTATATGTGCATGTTGTATTGAAATTTACATTTATTTAAAATTGTATACGTCTTTCCAATAATCTTATGAGTCTATATCGTGGGTCCACTTTAATAACAATTATCCTATGAGTGATAGTATGAGTTCATTTTATCTATTACTTGGACTTTCGTCTAATAATATCATAATCTGACCTATTACAAGCAACTAAACATCAAAGTTTATTTGAAAATATTCATATATAATACAACGAGTAGTCAAAGTATGCTCGATTATTTTTGTGGTGGTTCACGAATGTCTCCTTGCGCTTGAATATTAATATTTACAAGCGCAAGGAAACAAGAGTGATAACACAGCAAAAATGATCTACCATACTTTGATTACGAATTGTATTCGAAGGACTATTCATCGAATGATTCATTCATAAATGACGAACTGAGTTTTTTAATTTTCTAAAATTAAGTAGCTATTGCGTTGGTTTCCATAGTAGTATGTTTTCAACAAACTACTGTCAATGTAGAAAATTTTCTACGATTCGAATTTAATAAGTTATTGCAAGAATAAATAGATTTCTGATATGGAAAGCAATTCAAAAAGGTTTGGTGAAAAAGGTGAAAGTGAAATTGATGCTGAAATTCATAAAACTATTCCGGAAAACACAAAGAAAACAAGAGATTATATCTGGAGACATATATCTGTCAAAAATATCCACCGATACCACTAGTGGTGATTTCAATGAAATACCCACTAGTGTAAATACGCAGCAGTATTTTTGTTGCTAGGACACAAAAATGTGATTCTTTGATTCTTATTGGTCATATTTTTACAAATGACACATGAGTTGAATAGTCTAGGTTATTTATAAATTCTCATGTCAAGTACAGCGAAAACTTTGGGACATGAAATTCTCTAAGTTTGTAATCTTACTTAATGATAAATTCCCTATCCTGAAGCTTCCAGCAGATTAATTTTTTAACAGTTAGATCAGAATTAAATATCTTCTTATTTATTCTTACGTTAACACAATTGTCCTTATATATAATATTTAAATTTAATTATCAAAATTAATGGCAGTTGCCATATTTACTCTAAACAACAATCCTGAAACAAACATGTCTATTTAATGATATCACTATACCTTTACTATCGCATGAAAAATTATTGATAATTGTTTAAATAAAACTATAAGATTCAAGATTAATATCCTTACAGTCGTAAGTACTCTATTGTAACAATATATATAACAGCTTTTGTATGTGTGTGTGTGACCACGATGGCGGCCATCGTGGTTACATATACAGAGAGGGGTGAGGGAGAGGGAGAAAGACATATTTGCAAAAACCACTTTTTCGGTATTAGGGGATTTCAAAATGTAGACATTTGCAAACATTTCAAGGTCAAATTCTCGTCATCACAATACTTCCTCATACTAGGTACAAGAAAGTAAAAACAAAGACAAGAAGCACAACAAGAACCACAGAAGTTCAAACACTTAGGTGCAACAATTGACAAAACGGGAAAGCGAAAATAAAGACGGCCGAAAGAATTCTACAATGAAATTGTACACGAGGTATGTCAGAATTAATGAGAATGATCAGTTTTAAAGTGGTTTATTGAATGTATCTATAAATTAATATTGTCGCCTTCAAAAAATACTTCTTGGGAATGCACACAGCGTCTCCAGTGAGTTTTCCATTCCTGGTAACAATTCTGGAAGTTCTGTTCCGTTAGTTTGTTTAGATGCTGCGTCGTGACTCTTTGGATGTTGTTTATTGTTCCGTAATGGGAACTTTTCAATTGCCGCTTAAGCGTTGAAAAAAGAAAAAAATCACATGGAGCCATGTTTGGACTGTAGGGCGGGCGTGGGTGTACTGGAATGTTTTTCTCTGCCAAAAATTATCCAACCGCCAATGAGCTGTGATTGGGAGCATTATCGTGATGCAGGATCCACGAGCTGGCGATGTCAGTTCGCACACGCAAATCTTTTTCCGCAAGCGTTCAAGGACCTCGCGATCAAGGGTTTGATTCACCGTTTGTCCCGGCGGTACGAATTCTTTGTGGGCAATTCTACACGATTCAAAAAAGATGATAAGCATGGGCTTGATTCAGGATTTGCTCATGCGAGCTTTCTTCGGCCGCGATGATGCAGGTGTGTGGTACTTCGCGATTTGTCGCTCTGTTTCTGGATTATATTCAAATACCCATGATTCGTCACCTGTTATCACTCTGTGCAATAAGTTGGTTCGGTTGTTAAGCGATTCAGCAGTTGTTGGCTAATGGAGACGCGATTTTTCTTTTGTTCATCAGACAAGTTATTGGGCACCAGCTTTGCACAAATTTTTCGCATGTCTAGTTCCTTTGTAACAATTCGATGAACAGTATCCATATTCATGCCGATCTCATGTGCCATCAACCTGAGTGTCAACCGTTTGCCTCGTGCTAACGCAGGATGCACCTTCGCCACGATTCCAAAGGTTTTCGACGTGGATGGCCGTCCGGAGCGATGCTAATCTTCAATGGTTTTCCAGCCATCTTTAAAAGCCTTGTGCCATCAGAAAAATTGCGCTGACGATAACGCAGCATCTTCATATTCTGTTCTTGACATTTGGAGCGTCTCTGAAGCAGTTCTTCCTAGTTTAACGCAAAATTTAATTTCATATTACTGCTCGATATTTGCCTGCATCTTACATGTAACGTGGTATTGGAACTTAACGGTAAATACCTCGTGCTCATGCCACTAACACTAGACTTTGTGGTCATGCGTCTATTCTGGTCGCGTTCCTAGCTACTCCACTCACATGTAGTTGACTCCATTCGGCTGCAGTCGTTGCCACATGTAACGTAAAAAAGTCATTCTCATTAATTCTGAGACATACCTCGTATATTATACCATAAATAAAAACATTATATCAAGAAAGAAATTGAGTAGAATATAGTCTAGCAGTTTAAACAAAGAATCTCTACAAATTTCAAATAACTTCGGTATAACAAATATTATGACTCCCTTAATTCCGACACACCCCATATAAGAAGACGTAATTAAACGATTCACTGCCACAGCATAATATTCCAATTATTTTTTTCGTTACCACCATAAACATGTTCATTATTTTACCCGGTCCCTGCACGGCCTGACGCCCTCTTTTACAGTTATTTATGTAACTCCCGTTGTTGATGGTTCTTTCAAGTACACCGTATAAAGCGACGAACGGGCCGCGGCGCGCTCCCCTTCAGATAGAAGTAGAAAAAAAATTAAATAATTGGCCTCTGCGGCTCATACGATGGTGCGTCTGCAATAAATTCAAAAAGACGGGGACGTAAATTTCCGAATTATTAAAGGTGTGGAGTCCATTACGTGAATAATCCATAAGTTACCCGTTTGTCGTGTACAGTGAGCTGGGACTCACGAGACAGGCGGGTGGATTGGATACATTAATCCTTGAGACGCACCGAGGTGAACTTAAAAGACGTTGTTTATGATAGGTAGATGAATGGTTTATAGGTGGTGATACGACGTTGTTGATTTTATGTGGCTCGCAGGCATTACTTTATGATCAAGTACGTGTGTGGCGCTGTATTATCATTGTGAAAATTGCATAAATTCCATATAATTCTCAACAAGTGCATACGAGTTTGTACTGCCTGGAAGGTAACTTTTACTTTCCGTTGTAATTTTGACACTGAAAATTCACCATAGCTTGTTATTACTTAAAATTAATGGCGTTCAGTGAAATATATAATATGAAAACTTTAAAATATATAACGCATACGATAAAAGTAAGGTTATCAACCTAAATGGCAGAGGTCGCTTATATATTTCCAGAACGGTTTATAATAAGTAAATCTTGAAGGAATTAAATTGTTAGCCAAAGATAGGACAAATGAAAATATATTTCCGTAGAGGGGTGAAATGTATGAATACACAACTCCACTCTAGCCTAAATGTCAAGTTTATGGTGGAATTCTGTAACTTTCTCGGAAGCTCCGGCTATCGTAGGCCCTGGCAACGAAGTGACGTTGCGATGACGATTTCAGAATTTTTGCAGTTAGTGACGTAGAAGTGTCAATTTACGATTTTTTGTACATAACCTTTATGTTTAACATGTAAACAGACATATCATCTCGTAAACATATACCAAAATATTTCAATTTAAAATTTTAACTAATACGAAAATTGTTTGAAATATAATATAGCGATTGCTAACATTTTTTTTTGAAGAAAATGTACGGAACATTTTGTAATGCCAAGACATAGTATAAACATATGTTTATACTGCTGCCAAGATAGCACGAAACACTTTGGAAAATTTCAACAAGAACTGTTATCATTAGGAAAGTTTCAAAGGACGTAGTATCGCACTAGTGTATAGTGAATTTACAGATAAATGTCTTTTCAGGCACATTTATGGATGATGAAATGTGATTTTTTTATAAAGCCAACAAGGACAGGTATCCTTTAAAGTGGACATTGTTTTTCTTACAAGAGTACCTAAACACAAAAGAATACATAAACCTAGCAGACAATATCCACACAACATAAAGCATGTGAAATGTGCACAAACTAAATGTTGGAAAAAGTCTATTATGGTATCGTGTTCACAATAACTTCACAATTTAAAGTTGACTTTTTCATAAGATTTCCTAATAATAAAACTACATCAAATTGAGAGGATGTTTAACTTTATATTATGTAGAAGAAAATAAAAGGAAATTTACCTGTTTAGTCAATGACTTTCTTTATTTGTAAGTCAAACCGCAAAGATTTTATCAATGTGTAACTATATTGAACGATTAATGTTTTAGGATCCAAAAAGGTAACATTAAGTTTTAATAGCATAGGCCAAAGTATATAAATGGTTGAAGGATATAGATGATTTTGTATTTAGAAAATCGACCAATCCTGTGATGTATTGTTGTACTTGGTACACCAAATCATTCGATATTATTGCAGGATTTTGTTGTCGAGCCTCTGAAATTATAGTAATTGAAAGTTCTCTTTATTTGCAGTTTTTACAGGAGAGTAATATTCATTAGGCTGAAATTGCACTTTTTCAACTCTAAAGAATGTAAAAAATTATTGTTTAATAAATTTACCAGCAAGTGTTATAAAACAATAGAAGACATTTGACTCGGATAATTATACTAATATTGGATATGAATTATATGTTTACTATTAAATCTTAACAATAAAGATTAAAAAGAAAAATAATAATACTGAACTAGAAATGTGAACTTTGAATAATAGGTACTCAAATAGAGATTGTTTGTATAAATATTGAAAAATAAAACACATTTTATTGTCAAATATATTTTCTTTTATTAACCTTACCATAAAAGTAGTGCTGAAATTTAGAAAAAAAATTACAGTATGTGAATAGAAAAAATATATATATACAAAAGGAGAGTGTTCTTCATCGGCTAAAGGTGGAGCAAGTATATCTACATGTGTGCCATCAATTACACCTACATCTCGGGCACCCCATTTTTCATAAAAACTATACAGAAGAATAATTTTTAGAACGTTTAGAAAAGATACCCTTAATTACCCTTGGTAAATATATGAACTGGGTGCAATCGATTAAACAAAATACATCTCCGGTCTCCCATTTTTTATCACAAAAAGCAAAATAAAGAATTATTTTTAAAATATTTTGATACAACATAATTGCCCTTGCTTGACACGATTTTTCGATTCACAATCACTGGGAAATTTTATCCATTCAGGGAATAAATTGTTTGATATTACAAGACAGACCTGATGAACTCTGACTGAGAGAAACAAAGCTATTAATACCAACACTATTAGCTGTCTGATGCTACGAAATTTAATGTTGTTAAGACCTGTAACAAATATATAATGTGCACTATAAAGTTAATATGCATTTCAAGTGATATTTATGATAATAACCTTCAAATGTAATGGTATATTTGTTTGTTCAATATGTCCATCCAATAACTGGATCAGGTTTTGAACAGTGTCCTTATTCAGTCTAAACATTTGTTTAAAATGCCTGTTTGGTATTTCAAAAGGATTTTCGTGATCTCTTAAACGTTTGCGGAATATACGCATATAATTTCTAAAATAAAGAAAATAGAGATATATTATGTATACTCTATATATTTTATATTATCGATTACCTACCTGTTGTGATCTTCATCTAATAATAATGCTATAAAGCCATTCATATTTGCAAATATAAAACAATAATAATTATAACAAATAAACCAACAGAAACTATAAATATAACAACAGGAACAGTATATTAACAATAATATAATTATATAATAATAATATAACCACAATATAACCAACAAAATCTTTACTCACGAACGTTTTGACAGTTCTACGTCACTAACTCTCAATATTCTGAAATCGTCATCGCAGCGTCACTTCGTTGCCAGGGCCTACGATAGCCGGAGCTTCCGAGAAAGTTACAGAATTCCACCATTAATCTCTATTATCTTTAAATAAAAAAATAAAAATCTCTAAACTTTTTGGATGAACCCTGTATATGTAGTAAAACTTTGACTATAAATTCTTATATGTTTTCAAAAATTTCTTATCTATGTATTAACACTCCGACTAGCTCATATATACTTACGTTAACACTTGTAAATTATAATTTCTGTAAATTTAAATGTTCTTTTGAGATTCTTAATTATTTCAATACATAATTTCAACATAATTATAACATGACTCTAAAACGGTTTTATTATAATTTTAACCTTTATATTGAATTCTATAGGAACTTAATACTCTCCTGCATCTTCTACTATTAAATATGCCTTTCAGAATATCCAATCTCGTAAAACGTTTCTAAATCACATAAATATAATGCTTTTACAGAAAAATCAAATTTATCTGTTTAAATTGGTGAATTTATTTACTATTCTTAACAAAACTATTTTTTTTTATATAGTGACTAATCTCTTTCTATTATTTATAAGGGTAAGTAAACCATTAAGTTCTAGTTTCTTTATAAATATTGAAAATGCTTTTGTTTGTGTATGTTTTAGGTTATGAATTGGAATTACTAATACGCAAAGAATTCTTATTCATGTCTTTGTATATGTTAATAAAACTAAGAATCTTTTTATATATAATCAGATTTAATGAATATCATAAATATAAACGATGAGGTGGAAATTTATCAACGTTAACTATTATTCTAAGACATACATCGATAAGAAACCCATATAATCGACGTTTAAAATGCTCGTATGATGTGGACATAAAAAATAATAACCGTTAACTTTACAACGGTAACTTTTGTATTATTTTGTTCAAATTTTAATATCAACATGCAGTTTCATTTAATTTATGTACTATTAGAAGATTGGACACTTCTTTATCTAAATTAATGTGATTTTAAAATATATTCGTGAATAATTCATGATATTTTTATGTTGTGAGGTTAGATAATTTACATAATTTCTGGAAAATTGAGATTTAAAACCTTAGTTGTTTTCGATAAATAATTCTGGTTAAGCTAATTACTTTTAAACTTTTTCACATAAAAGAAATATTATGTTTGACATTTCGTCTATAACGATAAAATAATTATTGGTTTTCTACGTTCTCTTCTTTACTTTGATCAAATATGATTAATAAAAATTTAAATACTTATTTTGTTATTCTTGTAGATCTGTATCCAAAAGTCTTGAAGATTATAATGCTACTTAGAATCCTTTTGATGTTTTCTGTACCCAAAATCTGGATGAATCCTTCTTGAATACAACAGCACTCCGAACAGCTTTGGATCTTGTCCGTTATTTCTACAGAAAAATCGCTGTCCTCTTAGATATACAGGAACTCTTCACAAAGAATAGCAGCCCTCTTAGTATACATAAACTTTTCAGTAATATTACAGCCCTCTACAGGAAAATCGCAGTCCTCTTATAAATATGGAATCTCTTCAGAAAGAATTGCAGCCCTCTTAGAACACAAAACCTCTTCTGGAATAATATAGTCCTCTACAAGAATATGACAGCCCTCTACAGGAAAATCGCAGTCCTCTTGTGAATATAAGATCTCTTCAGGAAAATTACAGCACTCTCTTCTGGCAAATGAAAACCCTCTTGAAAATGCGGCACCAAAACTTATTTCTTCTGGTAGAATATCACAAATCTCAGGACTTCTTTTCAAATATGGTAAGTCTATCACTTATTTATATTATGTATTAGCTAATATTTCTTAAAACTTTACCAATCACTTTTATTTTAATTATATGTGTAGATACGTGTATGAATATTCAATTCTCACACTTTTTCACTATTTTGGGATTATTATCGCGTTTACATCGTACAGAAAATTTCTTTTAGGACCAACACAACTACCTCTTTTTAAAGATTTTTTAAAAATCTCTTTATTTATCTATTATCGCCTTGACGATTTCATAATTTTCCAATTTGGCTAATGAACATTTTACAACATTATTTCTTAAACAACATAGATTTTATATTCTTTTGTGAACCTTAAATTCTCCATAATATTATGTTACGAGGGCGTATTCTTATGTTATCTACCTGGCCATGGAAAAAAGCACATAAGAGAACAAAAAAAATTTTTTCTACATAATTCCTTTCAACACTAATACACTTATTTCATCTTTTTTCCAGTTGCCCCATACCCTCAGAAAAAAATTGCTTCGGTAACCCCGCAAAATATTCTTCAACAGTTTCTTAGAGTTTTTCATCAGAAGCAAAACGCTTTCCTCTGAGATACTTTTTTACATTTTTGAATAAGAAGAAGTCTGACGGAGCTAGGTCGGGGCTATAAGGTGGATGCCTTAACTCTATAAACCCACAGTCATTGATTATCTGCTGAACTTTGTTTGCCTTATGAACCCGACAATTGTCGTGCAGCAACAAGTTTTTATGTGGATAAGAATGCGGGCGTTTTTCCTCCAGAGCAGTTTTTAAATTTTTAATTGTGTTTCCGTAGGCCTCTTCATTTATGGTAGACCCTCTCGGCATATATTCAATAAGCAAAACTCCTTCAGCATCCCAGAAAACAGTTGCCATCAGTTTTTTTCCAGAAATTGTGTCTTGGCCTTTTTTGGTGGTGGAGAGCCCTTATGAACCAACTGCATGGATTCTTGTTTAGTAGGAGGGTCCCAGTAATATACCCAAGTCTCATCCCCGGTAATAATTCGAGGTAAAAATGTTTTGTCCCTCTCCAATTTGACATAATTTTCTTGAGAAACTTCTTTTCTGCACAGTTTTTGTTCAGGTGTAAGCAATCTGGGTATCCACCATGCTGACACCTTCTTCATACCCAAATCGTCATGCAAAATTTTGAGAACACTTTTTTTGGATATACAGACTTCATTAGCAATGACAGAGATCTTTACAGGCCGATCTTTTAGTACCAAATTTTCGACTTTTCGCACAATGTTTTCAGTTCGAGCTTCAACGGGTCCTCCGGACTTTGGGTCATCACTGATTGACTCTCGGCCCTATCGAAAGAGTTTAGACCAACATTTTACTTGGAAATAAGATGGTGTTATCTTCCCCATATACAGCAACCATTCTTTCATGATTGTTTTGGACCATTGCCTTCCTTTGTCAGGAACTTTATTACGCTGCGATGTTCAACTTTAGTTTCACTCATTTTATCCAGAAATGGACCGTCTCAAATCTCTATACACAGCATAAACTAAACACAACTTAGCACATGTACAATTTTTCAATAATTTGATTGACATCGTCACTCGTTTGTTTCATGGCTAGGTAGATAACATAAAAATACGCCCTCGTACCTTATTAATTTAATTCTTTCTATAATTATATTTACGTTTGTATGTTATTTAATGTATCAAAAATTATTACTATACAAATTCATGTCAAATGTCATTCAACTGACAGTTCCAAAATTTGAATTCTACGCGCGAACTTTTATTAATATACTTAATTCATTTTTCCTAATTGAGTACTTATTTCCTCATCACATCATTAACGTCAATTACATAAGTTTTTACAAAATCTTACACATCATAATTCAACTATTAATTTTTAAATCTCTCCTTTCCAGATTATGTTTGTCTACAATGGAAAATGAACTGAACGACTTTTCCCTATACAGGATGTCCTTTTATCGAGTGACTATAAAACAAATAAAGTCTTTACTGTATTCAATAAACTACTTTAACTAACAATCCTCACAACTTATTCTCACTATGTAATTACTCAATCTACAGTAAGTTAACCAATTTCAATGAAAATAATATATAATACTATATTGTTAGAGTACGTCTTCATACTATAACAATATGTTTTACTTTCTTGTACGTAGTGTGTCTGTATGTGACCACTAGGGATCAGAAGTCAGGTTTACATGACGTCAATTTCAGGGACGCATCGAGTACATTATGAATTTCAATTTCAAATTTTTCAGCGCGAATCGATATACATACATATAGAGAAACAAGTAGTTCCCAAGTTATAGTAAATACATCTTCTGTAGAAGCAATATTGCAGGGTATTATAAAACATTGTGATAGGGTTGGTTGTTACTTGTTGGAATTCCATTTTAATAAAATGCACAAAAACACTTGAAATAAAACGTATTACAATTTCCAAAAATTATATTAATAAAAATACGACTTGTTTCGCGCACACAGTGGCTTTATCAAGTATATAATACCAATTAAACTCAAGTGCTATTTGAATTTACAGTAGGTATCTGTTGACATTGGTGGGGGTGGTTTTTTGAATAAATTTAAAAGTGGGGAGTTAGATACTTCTAATTGGTTATTTAATAATAGGTTTGTGTTTTTGAATTTGTTGATTTCTAAAACTTCTAAATTATTTAATAGGACACTTGTATTTTGTGTATGCACTATTTTAAAATTTTGGTCGAAATCGTGTTTACATTCGAAGAAATGTTTTGCATAATGAGAGTTTTTTGTTATTCTGAAAGAACCTCATGTATTCTTTAATTCCGTATTAAAAGGCCTGTTTGACCTATATAGAATTTTTGGAAACTCCCATATTTCAACTCACAGATTCCCGATTTTTCACCTTTTTCCGCTCTTCTTTTATTACTTTTGATTATCTTACCTACGGTGTTATTGGTTTTAAATGAAATATTTATGTTTAGTTTCTTTTTAACACTGTACTGATTTCCTTTGAAAACGGGCCTAGATAAGTTAAGGATCTGTATATTTTTTGTTCTTTGTTTTGTGTAGGGAAAGTAGAGTTTACAGCCTTTTTTAATTGTTTATTCCTTAATATATATTATCTACTATCATTGGATCAAAATTGTTATTCACCGCTCTTTGTTTAATTAAATTAAATTCGGTCTCGAAATTTGTGTTGAGAGGTATAGTTAATTTCGTATTATCTATGTACCATGTTATGAAATGCCGCTAGTTTGTGTTGTGTAGGGTGGTTTGATTCGTTATTTATTATAGAATCCGTATGTGTGGGTTTATGGTAAATCGAAGAATCATGGGTATTGTTAAATGTTGTTAGTCAGGTCTAGAAAGTTAATGGAATTATTTATTTCGATTTTCATCTTAAACTTGATATTAATAATAATAATAGTTATTTATTATACAAGGGAAAAAAAGTATAAAATGTCAAACTTTTTTCCCGTCACAGAAAAATAATACTTTATTGTGTACCCAACAGTAAAAAAAACAGCAAGGGGAACACTGTAATTTACAATAGATGTGCGGATTACAAACAATATAATACAATACATTACACATAAGTAATTCATTAAAGTTTGAGCTCCAAAAAAAGTCATTGAAATACTTGTTTCGATTATGGCACATTGGATGCAGTGGACTCCTCACGACGTGTGTCCAGTTGTAGTGTATACCTTGACAGCATTTATGTAATACACAATATCATACCTTATTGTAATACTAGATCATGTCTATTGCATTTCCGGACTGCCTGTTATCGCATAGAAGCACTTACGAAGCTACCGGACAGACGCCGAGATCATATAATAGAATTAACCTAACCATCTTTCAATAAAGAAGTATATAACTGTACTACTTGTATTATTTTCACGACGAACCAAAGGAACCCCCGTGGTTCCGCCACACAGTAGAACAAAATTATGCTCCTCCAACGAAACTGCATGGTTAGTATTTCTACAGGGATAAACTCCAACCGGACAGACGCCGAGATCATATAATAGAATTAACCTAACCATCTTTCAATAAAGAAGTATATAACTGTACTACTTGTATTATTTTCACGACGAACCAAAGGAACCCCCGTGGTTCCGCCACACAGTAGAGCAAAATTATGCTCCTCCAACGAAACTGCATGGTTAGTATTTCTACAGGGATAAACTCCACTGGCCTTATAGCTCAAGAACTTTAAAAATCGTCTCTAGATACTCTCCAATTTCAATTTATAGCAAATATAAATTGGATGCCAAACTACAGCAGCGTATTCTAGCTTACTACGTACGAGCGAAGAATAAAGAAGTTCAATAGTGGCTGCATTAGCAAAATGCCTACTATTTCTAAGAATAAAACCAAGGGTACCAGAGGCAGAAGTGCATACATTAGTGATATGTTTGGCGAAGGATAAATTTCGATCAAATAGCACTGTCCCCCAATGCTATAATCGAACTCAATGAGTTTCATCCTCCTAGAATACTGTATAACATGACATTTATTGATATTACGTGCCCGATCATTGTGCTGACACCATTCATAGAGAGTATCCAAATCACACTGTAGACGAAGAGCATCCGAGATAGTATCAATACGTCTATAGATTTTCAAATCGTCAGCGTATGCCAATCCATCACAAGGAAACGATTCCAAGAGGTCGTTAATAAATAGTATAAAAAGCAGAAGGCCCAAATTAGACCCTTGCGGAACGCGTGACGTGGCAGCAAATTCAGTAGACTTGAATCCATTGTAGTACACATAATTGATTCGTTCCCTAAGATATGACGTCAGAAAACTAACGAGATTGCCATGAGGTCCGAGTGTACCAAGCTACCTCAGCAGCGACCAGTCACGAACCCATGCTGTAGAGGAGATATTATTCTGTGATAGTATGCATATTTGAATTTGTATAGTATTTGCTCGAAAATCTTGGAGAAGTTCGAGAGAATTGTAATCGGACGATAATTCCTCAGGTCACTCCGATCACCTTTCTTCACATTAGGGTGGATGTTATTT
The DNA here is from genome assembly GCA_963170755.1 of Amphimallon solstitiale. Classification (NCBI taxonomy): domain Eukaryota; kingdom Metazoa; phylum Arthropoda; class Insecta; order Coleoptera; family Scarabaeidae; genus Amphimallon; species Amphimallon solstitiale. The sequence continues at coordinate 46,693,137 of OY720683.1, read as the reverse complement.
ATTACGATAAAAATCATCAGTACCAGTATACGAATTTTTGGGTGTTTTTATGAATTAATTTTTCTATATGATCCATGAAAAATTCTGCTAAAAAGGGTTTCCCATAGCTAAACCTTTTGTAGTGGTATATAATTTATTGTTGAACGAGAAATAGTTTTGTGATAGACATGTGTTAAGTGATTCTGTTATTTCAGATATTATTATCGGGTTTTTGTGTGTCAAGAGGTGATTTTTAACAATGTTAATAGTTAAGAAAGTAAACTTGGAGTCTGTGGCTTAATACTAAACAAAAACACTAAAACACCTTAACCACACTAAAACACAAAAAAGCCTAAATACGTATTTCGACAACTAAGTTGTCATTTTCAGTAGAGCTGATTAAAAATCGCATTGTCTACACACAGGTGTGTTCGGGAATAGATTTGTTACATCAAAGCATGCAAATGTTTATAAAACACATCACACATCCTGACTGTTTTTTGTTCACGTTGAGAGTTCAACTAATACTAAATCTGTTCTATATGCTCAGGGGTTCATATTTGTCTGTCACTGTAAATACATTTATAAATTGAAAACGACCGTTTAATATCTACCGTCTTAATAGGGGTATATTTAAAGCATATAGGATAAGTTTTTTTAGTACCGGCACATTTATCCCCGGTTGAGAAAAATCTGCTTCTTTACCAATAAATAAATTAACAATTCGGCGTACTGCTACCGGGACTACGTCGCACTAAGATAACTGACTAAATTAAGGAAAAGAAACGGAGAATCACAATAGGAGTTGATTAAATCTGGAAATAGCAGGGCCGAGCTAACTCTGTCGCAGACGGCGTGACGGTTCAGATAAACTAGAACACCTAAAAGTAGAGCGTCGGTCGGCAACGACGCTAGCGACGTTGTCCGGGCACCAGGACACTGTGTTACCTTATGATAACCTACCTGCGCCTCCTATGAGCTACCACTGGCTGTGTCCCTCCAGCGGGTTTCCTATTGATCACCCTGTATAATATGATGCACCTAACCTTATGTACGTGCTTGTCACAATATTATATGAGATATGTAGAGGTAAAATAAAAGAAAAGATATTACGGAAAGTAGCAAAATTTAATTAAATTGAAATGTTGATTTTTTTTAAATTTTAATCATAAAAGTTGTTTAAGTTTTTTTTTTATAAAGAAAAAGAAGGAGTTGAGTATACAAAATGACAAAGTGTCACAAAGCTGTCTGAACAGTTTAAATAAAAAAAGAATAGCAAACGTTGAATGATTTTGATTTACAAAAAAAGAAATGAAAACTAGACAGGTTGAAAATTTTGTAAACAAAGCGTTAGGTAATATAAATGGAATATAAAAGGAAATAACAAGTCTTAATACTAGATCACAATCTCTGCGCTTCAGCAGAAGATGGTTGGTAGCAGAAACGTTTCATTACCTCACATAATAAAATACAAGTAATTTCATGGAAACGCCACAACGGCAATGTTACACAAAATGTGATTTAATATGTACGCAAGAAAATTAATATCATCCAGTACATAAGACTTAGACTATTAAAGTGAAAAATTCGTTAAATACCAAACACAAGATTTGATTACATGAACATAATTAAATTAAATGAAGGTACTTATTAGTAAAAGTCAAATAATTAAAGGTAAAATTAGAAAGGAAATTTTATAATATACAAAAATACACTGAGCTTCCCGAACAAAATTTGCTCCTGCAGAAATGATTTTAACTAGCTCAGGAAAGATTAAATGAACAACGTGAAAGTCAAATTTCTAACTTACGGTAATAAACGTGCAAAAATTATTATCAAAAACAAGATTAAAATTTCAACACATCAAAGAGACATTCAATTATTCTAATGGTAATGAAAATACTAGAAATATTACTAATTTAAATATTATCTCCCCAAAAGGTATAGTGCTACGGTAATGAATTTACTAAAATTAGTTTTTAATTAAATATTCGACTCAACATAGAGTTACATAATTACGGTAATGACATAACTAAAATTTTTATTGAACTAAATATTCAACATAACAGTGAGAGCCCTTATAAAATCTTCTTGGGGTCACCCTGTATTCCGCAAAACCAGTTTGCATAACAATAACAAGAAAAATGACGGTAATTTAATTAGGATTAAAATGTGACCTTGCAGTTAACTAGCGGTGCGTTAGTAATTATAGCCACTCAAAATTCTTAGGTCAAATTTAGGTAAGATAAAGTCCCGCGCTCTGGTATAAAGTCGTCGAAAATCAGTCGTAAATTATGATGCAAATTACGGCATTAGTTGCACTTATCTGACAAAATGGACGTCGGATGGCCGCAACGATAACCAAAATGGCGGAGGCCCCCTTGATGAAAATTCCACTTCAACAGGCGGGATGGATGTAGAGGTGCAACTACTGCAGCAACGAATGAAACCTCCACACTCTTCACGGAAAATGCGGGGTGATAATACCAAATATATGGCTACTGAGGGCTTTTGTGCCCGTCAAAAGAATCCTATTAAATTAGAGAAGAAAAGAAACAAAGATAAAATCCCGAAAATTAACACAAAGTTTCAAACACTTACCCCAATATGAAAATTGAGATCCCGCGATATACGACTTTACAAGTCACTCAAGGGTGCAAAATTTAGATTAAAGAAACCAGCACGTGGCCATACGTGAATTTTAGGTAACGGTATAACGGTAGAAATTCACGAAAAATAACCAAAATTAAGGTAACGGTAATTACTGCTTACTCCAATTAAAGCCGCATATGCGAAAATATCTTCATAGATAATGTAACCAAGTTACTAAAGGGAGATAAGCAATTTGCACACCATGTTCTCACACAAGATTCGACTATAAAGTGAAGCTAAAACGGGAATCTTCTTCCATATCTCATGCGCGTCAGCTACACGCAAAGTAACAAGCCCGGAAATATCACTGAACGAAAGGCGGGAGATTTCAAATAAACATAATAGGCACACAACTAGATTGACAATAAAGGGAGTCGACATCGTGACTTATATATAATTAAACGCAACCCTTCACATAACTTAGACGAAAAGAAAATAAGCGAAACACTCAACAATTGTACGTAGAAAATATAAAGTCGGCAGTACGAGAGGGACACACATGCTAAACAGTTGGCAAACGTGACGCGGACGGTCACCTGAGCGACATAACCAAAAGTTTGACGGATAGCAACCAAAACAAACCTCAGAAGTGTATATACAATTCATTACGGAAGGAAAACAGATACTGCAGGTAACTATTGATATATGCAAGCTCTAATCAAAACGCTGCAAGAAGACGGTTAAGAAAACCGATCAAAACTGATATTTCAGAGTATCACGACTCTCAACCCCTACAGCAGCTCCATGGAAGAATTAACAGAAGCTACTAACACGGAGAATATCAATGATAGTACAACAGCGATCTGCAAAACAATTAATAGTATGCCCCATAACCCAAGCACTTCCTTATTTAATACTCCTACATTTTTAGTGACATAACTGCGAAGGAAGAATAATAATCGGACATGCTCGAGAGACTGTGTTTGGAAATACGCATAAACACGCGAGACAGTAAATACAACGGCCTGACTGTTGTCTCGAAGAATTTAAAGCCACAAATAAATGCACTTTGTAGAGTTCGGAGGCAACAATTAAGTAGATATTGAAAAAAACTGAAACAAGGCGTAAAAAGTAACTGCAAATGCAGATTATTCGCATCTACAGGTAGGGTAAAATAAGCTAGAGATAAGTTAATTAGAATTAGTTACATAGATACAGAGGTTTTTTTTTACACAAATAGAGTGTATTTGCTCGATATTACACATTGCATAACTATCAATTTCACGGTTCGTGACTTAGGGCTCTAAGAGCACAATAGTCGATTTAGCACATACATAGATATACGGCAGACGGTCTTTTCAACCGGTGAAACGAACGATGTACAAGGTTCACTCAAAAAGTCTCGTGCCCAACATATTCTACGTACTTCACCAAAGTCACATAATCTTTCGAGAACTATACACGAAAGTGAATTTTACAGCATAACAAATTCCCCCCTTTCCAGCGAAAAGAAATTGATCGCAGAGCAATTTCTTGCACCGAGGACATAGGCTGACGGGATAAAGATAGTGAAAAGGGTAAGCGAGAGTTCTAAAACGGACGTTGTCCACTACACGAACGCACATATCCACACTCAGTCACAGCAACACCAAACAGCTTGGCCAAAACCACCACGTGGCCCTTCGGCATTCAGCCGGTACGGGATAGAAAAAGAAACAAAAGAAAAATGGTGCAACTGCTCAGAGGTACGGATATGCCGTTGCGACAACCGTAACATCTGGTAACAACAAAACGAGAGAAGATCGCCAAACAAAAATAGATAATAGCAAACAAGAGTTTAAAGTCTGGACCGGCGTTGTCCCGACTGAAACGCTGAAGGCGAATGATAAACCAAAAAGGCTGAAGTCATCATCAATTCCTGGAGGTAACATTTTGACAGTAAGGAAAGCAAAAAGGTCGCCAGGACACGACCCTTGGAAGGCTGAGGACTATCACACATAAAGGGTCCATCACTCTTTATACCTTCTCAAATAAGATAAGTCAAATCCGGTAATTAAGCAATAACCAGCATTAGTCAGCTTAATGGTAAGTCATGTCCGGTAAGGTAAACGAAATATTGTGTGGACTCTCCTAGCAAGGCTGCCACTCCATATATGCAAAGACACGGAAGATCCGATACACACGGAAGCGATAAAGATACGAGAAGATAAATGCATAGACGGAATCACAGATACAAGCTGTGCAATGGGGCCGGTAAACACACTAACGAAAGGTCGATAAAAGAAAAATATTTGTCCCAAGGTGGTAGAGGAACAATATTAGACAGGATCCATTTAGAAGACTTTTACTTCACGCAGGGTTCACGGTAGGAGAATTCTTTCGGCCCTCTCTACAGGCCAAAAATGCCCCTTTAGATGCCTCCTACATCACGCGAGGTACACGGTAGAGAAATTCTGGTGTTACGGCTGCAAGCCAAGGCACTCTCTACAGGCCAAAGATGGAAGGAGTTAGCGATAAGATAAGGCACGAAGCAACACATAGCGGAAACGTAAGCGAGATAAAAGACAAACTAATTTGTTAATCCTCGAAGGCCAAAAATTTTTTTAGGCCACGGCCAAAAATCCTTTTTTAGGGCTATCAAGTCGTAGAAATTAATGGAACTTATTAAGAAATTAGAAATATAGTAACTTACCTCGCGGAGTACCTTGGCCTCGCCAAACAATTGTTTTAATAGATAAATGTATAATAGTTTTTATATATGTATTTCTTTCTTTCTTTACCACAATTTTATATAAACTTGTTTTATTTCTTGGGTTTGTGGTTCGTTTTAATTAAAACTAATACATTTTTCTAACAACGTTTCGATGTATTTAACATCTTTTTCAAAGTGTATACAATAGATTACCACAAACCCAAGAAATAAAACAAGTTTATATAGTTTTTATATTTCATAAACACGTTCTGTATTGAAAATCAATTCTTCTCTTCTTTTCTGAGATAAATTCTTGAATGACCGATTTATTAAAATTTCTATAACTATACTTAAAACAAAGATTAACATGAAATCCAGAGGAAAAAAGAATCTTTATTACTTTTATTACTCTCTACCACAATACAACAGTGTGTCACGTGATAATTAATTATTCTTTTTTCAATATTTCAACTATACAGAAGCACTTTTATTAGAAATCTCAATTTAGTTTACTTTTAAATTATTTATCCTATCCTTTGAGGAATAGTTTTTGGAATTAATAGGCATGTTATACTGTTATTATAAAATTATTTAAAGAATGATAAAATTGAAATGTGTTTTTTTTTAATAAGAATACACATTGAATTTGGGAGTGCACGTGCACATGTGCACTTATTGAGGAACCGCCACTGGTCTGTGGTAGTAAGAGAGAAGTCTGTGTTGTTCCACTGATTCCATAGCAGTGCTCAAGTTCTTGATGTTTAAATTAATTATTAATAATTTTCTTTTACGCACAGTACATTCCTTCAAGTACAGGCATGTTAATATAATCGTTCTTCTCATTTTAAAACATTCCTAATGCACGACTTCTGGAAGATAAATATCCTAGTCACCTCTGCAGATGTTCCTGTGTATACAATACCATAACGCAGATGTGGTACAACATACCTAAGCAGCATAATATGCAGAAAGGCTCGCCTGCTCAGTTACAGACGTTGTTATTACACTTAAAGCGTAGTAAAACAATGATATTTTTCCCGCCAAGAACTCAACCTGTTTTTTCCAGTTCAACTGCGAAAGCACTTACAGCCTCAGAAATCTCACATCATCCTCATTCCTTATTTCTTGACATATAATATATGTATATATAATTAAATTTCTTGGACGATTTAGAGGTCATACTAATTTCAAATTAATTTAAAATTAGTTTAATTGTTAATTAGGTAATCTCTAATATCTTAAAAAATTACCCAGCGGTCCAGGAATCGAACCCGAAATCTCCCGATTACCAGTCAGGTGCGTTAACCACTACGCTACCGTGGGCTCGGTCTCGATTCCTTTAAATTGTACTGATATACATATACATATACATATAGCAAGTAACAGATGGAAAGTATAGCTGGTATACCAGCGTTTATTTATATACCAAAGTTTATTTTTTTTAAAATAATTAGAATCTTTGGAAATAAGTCTAATAGGGCAAAATAATGCATAGGATGTAACCACACTATTTCTCGGAGGATACCTATTAAGTAAAACTGAATTTACACCCACATAGAGATTATATTAATTCATATGCTCAATAATTCATAATAATAAAATAGCATAATACATACATAACAATATGGTTAAGAATATTAAAAAGCCCTAGTACGGTGAAACAATTGTAGTGAAGTGAATAAAACTATTGTAACGAAACCAGCAGACGAAATGAGTTACATTAAATAAAAGAATCAGATCTCTCGGCGCGATAAAAACGAAATTGTCACACGCACAAAAAAAGAGATCATAAATCTCTCGGCTGGTAAATATCGTAAAGCGGTGAGTCATACACTTACGCATGGTACTGTATCGAAAGCGGAGACAAATGTCTGGAATATTCTTCAACACATCGAGAGAAGTATGGAATTTAGAGGAATGCTCTAGTAATCTTCACATATGTATATAAGGCGACGGAGTCACCGGGATTCATTAGATTACGGGATTCATTCATGGCGGGCGGAGTAGTTCGGGATAAAGAAAGTCCTTACGTAGTGGTAGCGTAGAAATAAATATAGTAGTGCCGTCTTATATAAATAGTGTGATATAAATAAATACGGGCAGAGATATAAATAATAGTAGTAGTAAATAAATACAAGTGTTAATTTTAATTTATTAATAGTAGTTTAAGTGTGTTACGTTAGTTATATATTTTTATATTGTTATATAATTTTAAGTATATAAATATACAGACTGTTTTAAATAAATAATTGCACGAGTTGTTTATTGGAACCCGAAAACGTTACAATTGGTGTCAGTGTGGGATAAACAATATAAAAGTGCAAATAAATAAATAAATGGCTACCAAACGTTTGGAAGAATTAAAGGTCTCCGAGTTGAGGGCAGAATTGGAAGAAAGGGACGCAGATACGTCTGGAAAAAAAGCAATTCTCCAGGATCTGCTTCGTGACCTTTTAATAAATGAAGGTGAGGATCCCGAGCAATATTTGTTTCAAGTACAGCCTGATGTAAGCGTCATAGTGGAAGAAATTAAAAATTCTTCAAAACAATGGCGCGAGACTCTACAAGATAAAATTGAAAATTATTCAAAAACTCTAAAAGATGAGATGTTAACCTTAAAAGATGAAATGGCAAAACATTTTGAGAGTGATATGAAGACTATAAAAGATGTTGTAAAACATTTCAAGACTCTAAATGATGAAATTGCAAATTATTCAAAAGCTTTGAAAGATGAAATTAGAAATAATTCAAAAGCTTTAAGAAATGAAATTGCAAGTAATTCAAAACAACTCGAGACTACTTTTAAGGAAGATATTCAAGAGAATTCATCGAATGGGAGGCAGGAATTTTCTGAGGCCATCGAAGCCATGGAACAGAAAGTTGAGGAGCGCGTGTTCGGAATGGGGGACGAGTTTGGGGTTCAGCTTCAGTTGCCAGCGATGAACGACTGCGGTCCCAATGACATCTCGGGCGGAAGCCTGGAGATTGCCCGAACAGCAAAGGCAAAGGTAAAACCTCCCACATTCGATGGAAAGACGTCATGGATGACGTACCGGAAACAATTCGAAGGCGCTGCAAGAGCAAATGGGTGGATGTCCCCGAAGAAAGATACTGGTCTGATTGTGTCATTAAGAGGACAGGCCAGTGATGTTCTGCAGACCTTACTTCCAGAAGAGTGTCAAGACTATCCTCAACTAATCAAGCGTCTTGAGATGAAGTATGGGCATGCACACCTGGAACAGGTAGTCCGACGATTGGTGAATCAGGTGCAACCTAGGAGAAGAACGCTCCGATGCTGGAATTGGAAATGGAGATGGAAATGGAAATGGAGACGGAAATGGGCCATGCGCATAGTAAATGCGCGAAGAAGCCCAAGAAAACCATAGCGGAGCAGCGAAAAATGAAACGGGTCGATGAGAAGAGGCAATCGTCGACCCAGTATCGTAGAGCCTCAAAATAAATAGCGCGAAGTGCATCTGTGCAACACCAAATTGCTGATGCTGTTGCAAGAAGACCACGTCTAGAAGACTGCAGGCATAGTAACAGACTAGAAGAAAAATCAGCCAAAACATTCAGAACTGCCGTGGTTGACGATCAGTGGCATCCTGACAATTTGCGGATTGGTCAAGAAGCTGATGAAGACCTTGGTTCATTGATGGTTTGGAAGGGAATTGGTCGCAGACCGGCTTGGCAAGAAGTGGCTCCTCGTTCACAGGGACTGGAATCCTACTGGGCTCAATGGGACTCTCTGAAGGTAGAGGATGATTTACTCAAGTGTGTTGTGGAGAACCCAGATGGAGAAGACTGCGCCAGTGGATCCTGGCGCAGGTTGAAGGATGTCCACGAGCGAGTACGCCATCACACTCAGGATGCCAGCGACAGGACGAAGAATAGTTACCACGTGCAAGCCGAGAGAGATGGTTACCAAGAAGAGGACCTTGTTTGGTTGTATAATCCACAACGTCGCCAAGGCCTGTCCCCAAAGCTGCAAGAATACTGGGAGGGACCATACGAAATACTAGAGCAAATAGATGACGTCGTTTATCGCATGAGACTAACACCTCATAGTGAGCCAAGGATGGTGTGTTTCAACCAGTTGCCCCATACCATGGACGTGACGACGGTGAAGTGGCGGATGTGCGACAATTTGCTGGAAAACCTAGAGAGCCAGCTTATGGGAATCCCTTGTTGATTTGCGAGGACGTGCACTCGAGCGAAATATAAGGAGGCTGGCAATTCCGAGGATGGGCTGCGGATTAGACCGTTTGGTATGGAAAATCGCAGGAAACATGCTGGAGGCGGTGTTTCGGCGTGCTGGTACGGAAATGGTCGTGTGCGGCTGTCGGCCCAATCAGCCCGTTGTGCAGCCTGGGACGGTGGATTGCCATTGCCACAAGACGGCTGGGTGCACCCGTGGGTCCCGGTATGGATTTCGTCATCCGCCAGCGACAAGTACATGGAATAGTGTGTTTCGGGACGAAACGCAGTTTTTAAGAAGGGGGCAATGTAACGAAACCAGCAGACGAAATGAGTTACATTAAATAAAAGAATCAGATCTCTCGGCGCGATAAAAACGAAATTGTCACACGCACAAAAAAAGAGATCATAAATCTCTCGGCTGGTAAATATCGTAAAGCGGTGAGTCATACACTTACGCATGGTACTGTATCGAAAGCGGAGACAAATGTCTGGAATATTCTTCAACACATCGAGAGAAGTATGGAATTTAGAGGAATGCTCTAGTAATCTTCACATATGTATATAAGGCGACGGAGTCACCGGGATTCATTAGATTACGGGATTCATTCATGGCGGGCGGAGTAGTTCGGGATAAAGAAAGTCCTTACGTAGTGGTAGCGTAGAAATAAATATAGTAGTGCCGTCTTATATAAATAGTGTGATATAAATAAATACGGACAGAGATATAAATAATAGTAGTAGTAAATAAATACAAGTGTTAATTTTAATTTATTGATAGTAGTTTAAGTGTGTTACGTTAGTTATATATTTTTATATTGTTATATAATTTTAAGTATATAAATATACAGACTGTTTTAAATAAATAATTGCACGAGTTGTTTATTGGAACCCGAAAACGTTACACTATTTTGAACTCAAATTGAATTTATTTCAATTTTTTACTTGTAAATATAAAATACCCCAAATTTATGTCTGCATTTGGTATTTTTCTCTTTTGTAATTTAATTTGACAGCGCTTTATTAAAACATCACTTTTCTTCTACATATTTTGCATTCCCTCTAGATTTGTCTAATATCAAAAGTATATTGAAAAATTACAAATGTTAATTTGTTAAAATCGGAAAAAACGTTTTTCAAATTAACTCAACATATTTCTTACTCTTGTCTCGTAAATGCCATAATTTAACTGAAAACTTGCCCTTGTTTTCAAAGACAGAAACTTTGTCAAATCGTTTCTATTTATTTGATATATCACTAGATGCAATTTACTTTTAATACAGTTTATTGTGGTAAACATGTTGATTAATAGTTTTATCTTTTCTTTTGTAGCACCAAGTTAATGCTATTTAAATGGCATGTCAACTGTGCTATCACATCTTTCAACTAGAAAAGAGATTATTTCGTGTAGTAATTCTTGACACCTTTCTAAAAACTTTCCACGACTTAATCACCTTGGATGAAGTTTACGATTTATAGCACTTGTTGATGGATAATGCAATGGAATGGAAAAACAATAAGAACATTATTATTAGCTCTACACAATGCAACAACTTTTTGATTGCCAGTCGTGTCGCAGTTCTTTTACATTTTTTCAAGAAGCGTCGTAAATATTTGTGTCATGTGTTTTCTCTATCGGAGAAATATTTTTTTAAAATTTGTCTTTAAGCAGCATCTGTTATATCGGCGAATCATCAAACTACAAAAAAATGTATGATCATCGATAATTCCAATTTTCCATATCCTTGATAATGATCTCGATACGTCTAGTAACTGACGCTCCTTGATGCGCAAATATGATCTCTGTTTTATTTTTGATGTGTTCGAACAACACCCCCACTTCGAAAGGTTTTTTGTGTTTTACCAGTATGAGTATAAAACATTGTGGTAGCTTTCGATTCTTTAGTTGCTCTAATGGTCTGCTCTTGGTCTTGGTCTGCTTTCAAACTACTTCTCAAATCTTTTACTGTTCCTCTTTTAAATTAATAATTATATATTTATTTATAAATATATAATTATGCTGGATCCCCTAACGATTCCTTTTAATTCTTTATTTATAAATATATTAACCATTTTAGTACTGGCCCTCTAGGGTATAGCGTATACCTATAGGCTGTACCTACTGTTACTGAATTCCACAGATAGACTGACTAGCTGAGCCCAAATGATCTCGTTTTATAGTCCCATAAGAATTACCAGATTCCAACGAAATTAACTAGATTTTGCGAAAACTTTCGACAAAATTCTGCTAAGAGACAAAACATCTCTATAATTTAATGTATACCAGTGCGCTAGACCATTAAACATGAACTCTACTTCAATTAATATAAGTCAGTATTCATATTCACCCGATCTCGACGCATTCCAGGACGCTGAATCACAATTGCATCGGAGTAATATGAACTCTCATTGCGTAATGATTAGGTTCAAATCACACACCGGATTTAAAAGAAACTGTGAGTTATCACTTTTTACTTTCTTATACGTAGTGTATTGTGATGACGAAAATTTTCGACCTCGAGATATTTGAAGTCCCCTGATACTGAAAGGTGGTTTTTAAAAAATATCTCTCTATCTGTGTGTGACCAGGATAGCGGTCAAACTGCTATAGATATCAATTCCAAATTTTGTATTTACGAGCATAATCTCTCTCTTGAGATCTGATTTGTTTTTCAGTAAAATCGGTAGACCGGAAGTAATAGTTTACTTCAGTGAAAAAATCGAAGTTTGCCAATATTTCCTCAATTATTAAGTTTAAACAAATTTATAAAGTATTGAAATGTACTCAAAATTAAATTTGAGAAAAATTGTATAAAAAAAGTTTTTTGAAACTCCTACCGGAAGTAGGTCTTTTACTCATATCGAAAATCAGCCTTTTGCGAATATCTCGCAAGTCATACTTTCTAGGCAGGTACATTACGACCATAAAATTATTTAAAACATAATTTTCAATACCTTTTGTAAAAAAAAATTTTCAAAATTCGGACCGGAAGAAACACTTTTACTTTTATCAAATAGCGATTTTTTGCAAATATGTCGTAAATTATGCATTTTATATATATATTTATCAAGAGTATAAAAGTATTTAGAGCCTTATTTGCAATGTTTTTGGTATATTTGAAATTTCAAAATTCGGTCCGGAAGTAACACTTACTCCTGGCGAGTAGCACTTTTTTTTCAAATATCTTGCAAAGTATGCATTCTATAGAGATTTATTAAGAGAAAAGAAGTACTTGAAATAGGATTTTGAATAATTATTGTATAAAAAAATTCTTAAAATTCTATTATTTGAAACGTTCAGACCTATAAGACAGTCGTGTGGTGGCCACGCCTCATTTTTAATATTATTACAGTGCGGCCAAACGTGTAACTCCTAAAGTCGTTATATACCTTTTCATTCAGGTATTAATGTGCTACGATCTAGTCTAAAAAAATACTTTACTCGTGCGGGTTACGGGGTTAAGATAAAGAGAACAATTATTTGTCTTAATGAAAACTAAAAACTATTTTATCGACGACTAAACAATAAAGTATGTATTATATTAATCAATATTGGCTAATAATAACACTCATAATACCCGTAGGGAATAATGAAATGCGACCAGTGAATAATGGGCCATAACGTTACCATTATTCACTGCATTCCGCCAATAAGAACATATAATGGGCCATAACGTTACCATTATTCACTGCATTCCGCCAATAAGAACATAACGTTCCTAACGTTGTCATAGTAACGATAGACAAGTCCGGCCATTTTACTGACTGCCTAACCATCAAACGTCATATTGATATAGTAATGTGACATTTTCGTTTACTTATTTTGATTTTTTTTAGTAATTTTCAGTTAGTCGTCGATAAAGTAGTGTATACTAACTCGCAATAATGACTATTATTCCCTCGAGCTGAGTTACTCCCTCGCCGCTTACGCGGCTCGGGAGTAAATTCAGCTCTCGGGAATAATAACTGTCATTATGGACTCGTTGTATAAACTACTATAATACTAAACAATGCGATTATGGCGATTAAATAACGTGCTTCAATGAAACAAAGAAAATTATAACTATTTGGCTTTATCTTCTCCTCTCTGAAATCTACACGAGTCGTATAAATTGAAACATAATATATATATAGGTGTTCCAGAAATAAAACGACGGAGTAGCAGAAATCGGAAGCTAGATTGTGTAAAAACGTACCCTCAAAATATCAAGTCTATATTCGTGCGCAGACGGCAGAAAAAAAAAGGATTCAAGTGGCCTTACGCCGACCCTGGATGACTTGTTACTTGTGTTAGAAAAAAGGAGGAGGAATAGATACTTCATAATAAATATCAAACCATTAATTACTTTAATTTTACACCTGCTAGAAAAAAATAATTACATTTTTGATGTTTACTGTAATAAAGGTTAGAAAAACTAAGATTTATTGAATATTCTAAAATAATAATAATCAGCTGTTTCCGACTACAAACACATTAAAGAGCAACAAACTTCCTATTTTAAAAATAAAAACAATCTTTTATTGTCTGCAATAAAGTAGATCGTCCATCTGGGTCAACAACCAACTACATAGCTGCGTTATCTAGACGCATCGGGCAAGAAATATGTTTTATATGAATGAGTACAATTTAACGTTTTTTTCCCGTTTTATACAAATAAAAGCTCATTTTTCTATGAATGCGTGTTCGTTTCTATTTACAAATGAGCATTCTTACGTGTATTTATAACCATACATTCTGTGCCAGGTCCGTAATGTAATTTTTTTATCTAAAAAACAACATAGAAAATTAAATTTTTAATTTATTAGTTATTGCGGTACATTTGGGCCTGTTTCTGTTCGGACTTTACATACCTGCTACTCCGTCTTTTTATTTCGGGGACACCCTGTATATATATATATATCCGATTGATAGGTTTTTTGTTGGTTTCTACTACTTTTAAAAAAAAATAATAATGACTCACTGATTTTATTTATCTTCTCCTACCTCTATCGCCTACATCGCAGACATATTACACCACAAAAAACAAATATTACTGGTAAATTTAAAGTTTACTAAAATTTTTTGCTGCCTTAGTAAATTAAATAAAACAAAAAGAACATAAGTTTAAGAATAGTTCAAACTATTATATTAAATAATTATAAACATTTCACACCTCCGAAGAATTTCTCAAAACAAATTCTCAGAACGAATTCTTAAAAGCAAAAAAATCCAAATGGAAACTGCGAACAGAAATTCACGACGGGAACCTTCTGTCTTTACGAGTACTATTTCTATAGGATGAATTTAATTACCGAAGATGGACTTAAGTTCGAGATTAAAATCGATCTTTCTAACTCTTTCTACGATGAAAGTTTCGAGTCTCAGTCAAAACTCCAGTCAAGGGGTAATCCCCTGACCGTGACTATTTCGTGTCTCCCCCAATCGCGATTAGTTCATTTCCTGTACATCATACTTTTAAAACGTATTTGCCAATTTGACATGCCCTGTATGCAGTTTAACATACCAGTTAAGCACACTATTGGTTGCCTTAAACAGATACGCCATTCGCATGTTCCTTTTTATTTTCTTAATTTGTCACATTCCTCTGACACACAGTATTTCCTAATAGTCGTACGAATATTTACGCAATACTTGGCTAAATGTAAAGTGGATACAAACATTACTCTGTGTTTTAAATTTTTCGGGAGAATGCTGACGTATTTTTGTGATCGATTTTCAAACACGTCGCAATCAGCCCTTTGAGTCTGACATAGATAATTTCGGTTAATACGCGCTTTATATTTGTCAAATACTTTTGGATATGGTATAAATTCTTAAAGTATCATAATCACAAATTAAATTTTGATTATATATATATAATATTAATAACAACAGTTTTATAATGGTCATTGTTCTATTTATAAAAATATAAAGTACCTATATATTTTTTCACTATAATTTTCTGAAGTTTTCCGCGATAATTTTATTACAATAACTTTATGTAAGGTATTCTGAAAGTAGAAGTAGTTATTTTTGTAATACCTGACCGGTTTCTCGGCTTTAGCCATCGTTCCAAGCTTCAATAATAGAATTAAGAAATAATAATACTAAATACGTATTTTACGATTTAAATTTTATGTTACTCCGTTATTTTTAAATTACTTCTTATCGGTCGACTTAATTTCTTACGTGGCACTAAACTTTTTCATTATCCTTCCGCATTAACTCACCAAGTATTACTACAATACATACAACGAACGTATGTAAAGCCAGCAATGCACTACAAGACGAAAAAGCAGCTTTACGATTTTTTTCGCCAATTATTTTCCTAAAGATAATTCATCTGATAATTAAACTCCGTGCTTATAATGGAAAAGTACGGCATTTCGTTAATCAACAAGATTGGATTTATATGCGATTATGCCGAAAGAAAGTCGAATTTTGTTCTCTTTCCTTCTCTATACATCTCACTCTCTCTGTCTGTAAATCTGTCTGCATAGCCGTTCGTACCGCATACGGCTTCGAGTTCGTTAATAGGCAAGCGAACCGCTTTGCGTTTAAATCTTCGAAGCCTCAATATATTTATGCCTGAAAGTGTTTGTGTGTGGGTTTTTCTGGACGATAATTTTTCAACGGACTCCATTACATAGTAATCTTTCAAAAACATTAATTAATATGTCTAACCGTAGGCCATATAGACAAGTTTTTGGCTAACTTCATCAACATGCCGTTTCGGAAACTCTTCGTTCGTTTTTAATTTGTTGCTGTTACAGATCTATCCTAATAACTTCATCTCAGTGTGAGATTTATTTATAAAATGAGATACATTTCTCTTCTGATTAATTTTACTGGGTCGAATGCCAAATGTTTATAATAATGGTTTGAATTTGAAGCACGAAAATTAAGAGATGTTATGCTTTTTATGAACCGGAAATGGATTGTTACTTGCTAGTCGAAGGATGGATATCAAGAAATTGGTTGTTGAAACTATTGCAATTTCCATTACGCATTTTTAAAAATTAAAAATATATTCTTTAAAAGCCAGTTGGTTCTACAAGGTAAAAAATAAATTGGGGTTAAGTATGTAGTGGTTTAATTTATTCTTTAATTTATATACATATTGCTGTGGCAACATGACTATTTGGAATATGATAATTGTAGTATTGCCATACATTAGGCTTTGCCAAATAAATTATGTTGTGTGCTGTTCCAGCAACATAAATAATAAAGATGATGATAGTTTTTATCATCCTTAATGTGTATTTTATTTATCTTAACAGCACGTACTTTATAAGTATACGTGAATTCTATCAGTGTACAGTAGAACCCCGGTTAACCGAAACGGTTCCATAAATATTTATGTGTGTAAGATATTAACAGTGAGGCGGTGCGCCGAGCCTCTATCTCCAGAAAGAGTACGTCCGTGACTTATCGGGGATGCGAGAGACGTTTGGCGTGTCCTTGAGACGATGACTCACCTCCCCCCACCCCGTCACCAACCACCCTTCCGGTCACCGCGTTGCAGTTGTGTACTGTTTGTGATTAGCAAGTTTGTGTTTTCGGGTGTTTTTACTAGTACATATCATATTGACCGTAAAAGTGTGTGAGTGTATGTGTGCTATGGCAACCAAGCGAAAGCGTGTGGTTATTTCTTTTGCGGATAAATTAGCTGCTATCAAACAAGTTGAAGAAGGTTGTTTGCTTAAGACCGTTGCGGCTAATTATGGAGTTGGTGTGTCTACTGTCTCGGATTGGATAAAATCTAAACATAAGTTTTTAGAGCAAGTGGTAAAAAATAGTAACAGAAAAACACTGAAGACGTCAGATTTTGAGAAAGTTAACGAGGCTTTATTCATGTGGTTCACGCAACAAAGGGAAAAAGGCATGCCACTAACAGGTCCCTTACTACAAGAAAAGGCTAAAATGTTAGCAGAGTTGTTAGGTGACGAAGGGAAAAGTTTTTGTGCCAGCTCAGGTTGGTTAGATCGCTTTAAAAAGAGGTATGGGATCCGTCAACTGAACTTGTGCGGTGAAAAGTTATCTGCAGACCAAGACGAGGTTGATGTTTTCAAAACAATGTTTGCAGATTACACTCAAGGCTACAGTAAGGATCAGATTTATAATGCCGATGAAACGGGTGTTAATTTTAAGATGTTGCCTACCAAATCTCTAGCTTCAGCAACTGAAACGTCTGCCCCCGGTCACAAGATGAAAAAAGAAAGAATAACGCTTTTCTTAGCGTCGAATGCCTCTGGCACTCATAGGTTGCCACCAATGTGTATCGCCAAATCTATGAAACCCCGAGCTCTAAAGGATATTGCGCCAAACGCTTTGCCAGTGTTTTATAGAGCGCAAAAAAGTGCCTGGATGTCCAGTGACTTGTTTGAGGAATGGTTTTTAAAATTGTTTGTACCACAAGTTGAAAAGTTTTTAGCTGGAACAGGTTTGCCAAAAAAAGCAATTTTATTAATCGATAACGCTCCCTCGCATCCCAGTAAATTAAAAAAAGGCGATATTGAAGTTCGGTTTCTTCCTCCAAATGTCACTAGCTTTATTCAGCCTCTTGATCAAGGTGTGATCGAAACATTTAAACGCCACTATCGAGTACTGTTGTTGAGAACTATCCTACAAGATTGCGAAACAAATAATAAACTGATTAATGACGCACTGAAGGCAGTTAACATGAAACACGTAATTTATTGGTGTGCGGAGGCTTGGAATAACATTAAAGATGAAACTCTTCAAAGGTGCTGGAGGAAGATTTATGATGGACTGGCCGAGGAAGAAATTGAAAGTTTTGAAAATTTGTCAGAGATGGTTCTTAGGATTCCTGGATGTGAAGACATGACTTCAAGTGAAGTGGACGAATGGGTCGTCGCCGATGATTTTGATGAACTTTCCGACCAAGATATTGTAGAGACAGTGTTGCAGCCAGCTGACAACACAACAGTAAACCAAGCAGACGACGCGGATGACGGAAACGGCAGAGTGACAGCTGAAGATGGATTTAATGCACTAGAGGTAAGTCAAACATTACTGTACCTGGCCCAGACACAAAAATTTTAATAGAGATTATGTACATACATAGTTTTTAAATAAGTTAAATTACACTATGTACAATACTTTTATTATTTTAGGTTGCCCTAAAATTTGTGGAACAATGCAGCGAGTCGACGCCTACTGACGTTCTTCTAATTAAAAGATAGCGGGACATCGCTGCTCAAAAACGATGTGAAGGACTTACTAAAAAGCAAACAAAAATAACTGATTTCTGTACTCGTATTTAATGTACATATACAAGTATGTAACTTAAGTTGTTTAGTTAATACTATTTTTTAACCCATTACATATAACATTTTTTAGCAGGAATAAAACACTGAGTTATGTAGACTTTGTTTGTGATTGAATTTTTCCTACACACCATGTTCATAGGCTATTTTTAGCATACGATGGTTTAACCGAAAAATTGGTTATCCGAAACGGCTCTCCCCCCTTTATTTCGGTTAACCGGGGTTCTACTGTATTTGATATTTCTTCCCTCTCGTCAAATCTCTTGTTTTGCTTTAGATTGGGATAAGGTTATAGCTTATTTAAAATGAAAACCAGAAATCATATAAAACATAATTGTAGAATTTATTTAATATTTATTACATAAAGAAAAAAAATATAGCATCGCTATACTATATTCACCATTTTTATTCTAAAAGAAACATAATTAAAAGAAAACGTTTGTACCTTCTTCTAGGTTGTAACGTTTTAATGATACGAATATATTTTCTTATACTTAATTAAATAGAAATCTAAAATATTTTCCTGTTTCAAAACAAATAAATTCAATTAACTTTTGTATACTATTTACATTTTTTTGCTAGTTCTATTTTCATCAGATACATTATATTCGCACGTATTGCCCTGATAAACTTAGAGTTTCGCAATGGTCAATGTTTGGAGAATAAGCTGGAATCTGATTACTATCTATAACCATTCGCACGTGTTACAGCTAGCATCTCAGAGTCCGCTACCCAGAAACACTTTCCTTATTTCAAATCTAATTTTAAATCATTAATTTATAATCAAAACTTTATTGTAAACATTAATGAGGCCTAATACTGTGCCAGAATATATACATTTGCACGCTATATCTTCTTAACACTCAACACCATTAATTATTTCATCTTTTTTAAACTTGAAACTAATGAACGCTTATTTCAGGAAAATATTTATTATCCCTGTTGCACAACGTTATATTGAATATACATTTGCACGTTATATTTCAATACACGTCTAGCCACATTGATAAATCTTTGTCTCTAACTTACTTTGAATCATTGAGAAACTTTTCAAATTCTGCCATTTGCATCTCCATTATTTTTACAAAAATACAAAAACAATTAACAAAGAAAATAAATGAATGAAACCTAAATGAAAATAAAAATTAACACGCTAATACAAAAGAAATAAATATGAATCGTGGTGTATCTAACCCTACGATTTTAAGTTTTCGATAACCAGCTAATCTGTGAATCAATCAATGAATGAATTTTGTCGATTCTTGTTTTCCTTTTATATTCCCGGGGAAAACACGTGGCCGTTCTCAACGCCATCTGCAGAAACTACCATTTGAGTTGTCACCCTGCGTCTCTAGTGAGCTCTTGGCTTCTTGCCGTCGTGATTTGAACACCCACACACACGCACTTGTTGTCCTTTTGACAGTTCCTCACTTAAAAATGTCAACACTCCAAGAATTGTCCGTTTATAATGTAAAAGTTTCTTATAAATTGTGCAGCGTTTCTCCAACGTAGGTATACTTGTATTAATATAACTCTTCTTTATATTTGTTTATGAATTTATTACCTTCTTTACTATTTTTCACATATTTCCTCTTTCCATTAGCTAACACAATTCTTATTTTTGTTTTATGTCCAGCTCTCGGTAATATTAGAGAAACATTGCAAACAACAGGTATCCTTTTTATAAGATTACTCGTACTACTACGGTCCATTTGGTTTGCCTTTTCGTTGCCTCCTTCAACCGAGGATTTCTCTAACGGTGATATATCTATCTGTAATAAACTACAAACCAAGTTTACATTATATTTTCTTTTTATTTTGTAGGTCATCAAAAAAACCGTACAAAACCTATCTACAGCTTATGAAACATAATACTACATGTACGCATTCATGAATGTATTCCACTATTATTACCAGCTGTCGTTTATAAAACACTACTGCTGATTATATGTCTCAGAATATTTTATTTATATCCTTTTTTTATTATTTATTTACTTATACTGATAGGTCCAGCCCGCGACGGGCCATACATAGGCATCAATATACGTATGGAACGTGCTATGTGGCAACGTGTGTACGATACCACTCCGCGTGCTCCTATTTTGAGTGACTTTCTTAAAATTTGAATTTATTTTGTAGAATTATTGATTTTTTTACTTTTATCTTTTAGAAAACGTTATTGTTTTTTTATTACTTAAAATTACTTTTCCGTAGCAGCTAAGAATACAATAATAATAATAATAAATTGGACCTTATTATGTCTGAAACAAATGGGCAAATTACGTATACAGAACGAATATGGAAACGACTATATCCTTGCGCGGTTTAAGTCTTACTAAATTCTTAACTGCAATGTGCTGCTGCTGCGGGTAGAGGGGTTTCGGTGGGGGTTTCGGTGTTGCCACTCATTGCTGACTATGGCCCGTTCCGAGCTGGACCTATCGGTATAGTCATAAGTTAAGGTAAATATTTATTCTCTTTGCATGATTTATTTAATAAAGTTTATTACCTTATGCACGTTCTCAAGTTTACATAATTTATTCAATTATTTTTCTCCCGTGCATATCGAATTTTATTTTCTTCATACATTTTTTTATTGCATTTAGATGACTAGTTCTTATTACACTACCATCCTTAAGCATAACCCTTTCTCGGTTATTTGCTTTCATTTCTATTTTTTAATTTTTTTTTTAAACAACGATCCATTATTTAAAATGTTCAGTGCAATTCTCACACAAGTCAGGTTGTTTTTCATTATACACAAACCATACATCTTGTTTCTCTTTTCTATAAAAGAAATATATATATATCTTAAATTTTATCTCGTCTTTTATTTTAGTACTTATTTAATATCTAAATTGTAAATATAAGTTCAATTTTATGTCTACATTTTCTCACATAAAACGTATGCAACCCAATATACTCATGTTAAATTTTGAAATATAATAAACCTATTATTATTGTTTCTTTTATATTTTATACACTTAAATTAAGTCTTAATGCTATTACTATTATCTTATTAATATGCAAGATACCACGGCAATATGTATACGAGCTTGGATTGTACATCCTATTTTAATATAGTTGTTTGCTCGCGCGCAAACTTTAAACTTATTTTTTTATACACTCTGTATATATCCTCTACATTACATCCGAATATTAAGACTCTAAATCCTTGCTCGATGATTTACAACTTCCACATCTGTTATTTGTTAGATTTATTCTCGTTATTCATTAACTGTTCCTTCTTTATAAATGTTACTTCCCGAGAAGAAATGTATATTTGACCTAGCCATGCTATACACTCCTTTAACAATTATATATTTCTTGAAAAAGTGTCCTTCAGCGAACGCTGTACATTTTATTTAAGTGTAAGTACTGAAAGTTCTGCTTCTTTTTTTAGTTTACCCGTTTTATGGTGATAAATTGATATTTGTGCATTATAGCTTCTATATGACATGAGATAGTAAGAAATTGTTTTGTTGAGATTGCAGTATTTTTACTTCAAAATAACTATTGCGCGAGCTCTTCTTTCAAGGGGATTAAAATTTAAAGTCAGTTCCTGAATAGTATTTCAACAGTTAACAAGGGCTCCGCATATTCTGTAAAAACAAGTTAACAACACAGTTTCTTATGTGTAAAAATTATGTAATTTCTTTAGTGGGATTTAAGTTTACGTTAACAATTAAAAGTAGTTTAAACTTTTACATTTATCTGTACTACTTTGAATTCTGTGCTGTCTTGCATAAATATACCAAGTTTGTGGAGTTTGTGCTTTTTATTCTAATTAACTGTCGCCGATTAAATAACTAATAAAGCCTATACGGCCTTACAACCCGTGGGTGGCGAGTCCAGAACATTACGCGTTTGGCATAATAAATCAACATCGTCCAAATAGTGTTCACAAACAATAGGTATACTAAAATATATCTGTGATTTTCCTAGATTGGTAGTAAAATAATACATATTCGTATTTAGTTTCCCTTTACATACTTTAACACAATTTTTCATATACACAGTAATTATAAATTGGGCACAGTAAATAACTAATAGTATTAGTTATTTACTGTGCACATGAGTAAGAGAGAGAAAGGTATATTTTGGAGACAAAATTGCCGTTAGACTGCGATCATATTATTACTGTAAAAGCACGAAATCATGAAAACGCTCGTTGGTCGCTTATTTATATGTAATGTGTTATAATTGGTGTTATACATAGTAAGAAACGTTTGTATTTGTTGTGACAATGACTGGCTGCTGTGTTGCACGATGCAAAAGCAGAAGCAAAAATGGATATCGTTTGTTCCGATTGCCAAGTGGTATGTAATTATAAATGCAATGTATTTAGTATATGTATATGTACATACTTTGTCTAATTGTTATTATATTATCTTATTTGTTTTGACAATAAGGCAAACGTAACACACAACGGAAAGAATTATGGATGAAATGTATTGGACAAAGTGACTTAAGCCCAATGTCTATGATCTGTGAGGTAAGTGCTCAGTAACCTAATATATCGTTTAATTTGATTAGAAAACATTTAGATTTTAGCTACAACGTTTTTTTGCGTCGAGAAAACGAAAATATTGAAGTTGGTCAGTTTACGACATTCAGGGAATATAAAACAGATAAAAATGCCTTAGGTTATGCTAATAAGGAAATTTTTAATTTTATGTCAGAGTGTGAACTTCGATACAGACTTTATGAGGACAAAATAATACAAAATAAAATAAGTCAAAAGCAAATTACTATCATACAGCAACAATCTGAAAATCTTCCACCGGTGCCTAATTGCCACAATGTAGTGTTAAATTTAATCAAATTGTTTGTAAAAAGTAGAGTTTATTTTTCATTACGAGAAAAAAATAAAAAGGTATCAACAACTTGTGATAAAAATAGTAGAAGTATTGTTATGAGATCCGTTGTCAAAAAATAAATATAAGCTTGCCATAATACATATTTCGTTTTATTTACAAAAAAATGCATGTATAGTTACTAAAACAAATTTAAACAATAAATAATATTGAAAATCGCCATAATATGTGTCAATTCCATAAAGTCACTAAAACAGGGCATTTAAAAATCGCGCTTCTCACTACATTTCAGTTGGTATTGGAATCAATCAATTGGCGTCCTAATTGCCGTACTTTGTTAGATATAGTGACTTTAAAATCCCATATTGTGCTTGTCAAGAAGCATCTTTCTAAAGAACGCACTCTAATTTTCAGACTGATCTGTCAAATAGTTTTGTTGTGACATTCATTTCAAACAGACTTCTATGTAAAAATGGAAAAAAAGTGAATTTTGTGTGCTCATTAAAAACTATTTTTATCTATAAGTATTATATATTTAGTAAATCATATGCAAAAAATAACATTATACCTTATAAATACAATATATTTAATATGATTAAGAAACTGTTACATATTTTAATACTATTGTAATGAGATAACCCCACAAAAAAACAAAAAGAAGCAGACCTCTGGGCGACGACAAAAAACGTACCGGTAAACAAGTCGTAAATCAACTACACTCATATACTACGTCAGTGACAGAAAGTCTGGAATATGGTAGAAGAGAGCCATAATTTGCTGGTGTATCTCTAGACCTTTTGTCTGCACATATATACAAATGCCGCCGTTGGGAGAAGGATTCATTCATTCAGTAGTATTCGTACAGTGCAAATATTATATATATTAATATATTATAGTTCAAGAAGTAAATAAATAAATATTACAGACATAAATAGTAGTAATAGAAATAATACGTGTGTTAATTTATTCGTAGTAGTTTTAAGTGAGTTACATTTATTTTATATTTTTATATTGTGATTAGTTTTAAGTGTGAAAATATACAGACAGATTTACAACATTTGCACGACTTGTTTATTTCGACCCCGAAAACGCAACACTATAAATGACACTGGTCTTTCACTGGGACATGCATGTGAGGTGGACGGTAACGCCTGTACATCTAATTTTCTGAAGTCGGTTTGATGTTTCGAAATGCACTTGTGGAGAAAAACTAACGTATTTAACAATGACAGTTACTCACAATATTGCAAATGGCGAAGAAAAATCACATGACGATAACAATTCTAATAAAATTCACCAACGCAGCCAACTATATTGAGAGTTATGTTTGCGATCCTGTATAAAGTGCTGCCATCCAAGAAACCCTCCCTTAACTAAAACACTGATAAGGTGTAGTAAATGAAGTGCACTTCCCCTGGTTCTGTTTTTGAGGGGATTTAATTTGACAAATATACCTTTCCAACTGACTTATATTTTTAATGATGTTTCATTTGGACATCAAGTCGAACAGCAGCGTCGTTCTGTTTGTGAGGGGACAATGGTAACAGAAGGAGCTATTTAGGTCCAACTGATCGTTTCATATTATACCTATTTTATTAAATTCATTGATTTCTATACTTTCTAGCGAGTTAAGTTTTTTACTTTTTTCTTGTTTAAGTAAAATTTCAAAGATGTTGTTAATTTATGATTCGATTCCAGACAATACTTAGAAAAAGTAGAGTCTGTTTTTTTATCATAACTTATTACGTGTTTCTTCATTCTGAATGAAATAGATTCGTTATTAGCTTTCTTAATAATATTTGTCGCTACTTTGTTTGAAATGTTTCCTAAGTACCTATGTGATGAGACTGTAATTATTAAATGTTTTGTTTTTTGTTTTGGGGTAAATTAGAAAAAGTGCTTGTGTCTTTAGTTGTTGATAGCTATCGTGATAATTCTGTTCGTTTCTAATTCGTAATTATCTCATGGGAATGTTAATTAATCTGTGGATCATAGATTGATACTGTAGCGTTTTCGGGTTCGCAATAAACAACTAGTGCAAATGTTTTGAAAAAGTCTGTATATTTACAAACTTAAAACTAATAACAATATAAAAATATAAAATAAATGTAACGCACTTAAAACTACTACGAATAAATTAACACACGTATTTATTTATATTACTACTATTTATGTCTGTAATATTTATTTACTTGTTGAACTATAATAACACTGCACCATTCACTGTATTTATGTTTATTTGCACTGTAAAAATGCTACTGAATGAATGAATTCTTTCTGGGCACCGGCCGCTTTTTATATCGTCATATAAGACTCTGGAAATATACGAGAAAATTCTATCTTCCTTCTCGATGTTTGTAGTAAATACGAGAGACTTTCTGTCGCTTACACATTACATATATGTGGATGATTTATGACTTATTTACGGTGCGTCGCGCCGATGTTTACATTTCTTTTGTGGCCTTATTTCATTACAATACGTTGATAATTTACTTTTTTATTTCACACGTATTTATTCTTATAAAATAAAGTTAATCTAAAAAAAGTTACATTTTATATCAATTTTATCCTAATATCGGAAGTATACATCGCCCTCATTTCCTGTCCGCAGACTATATACATACGTAAATGCCACGTTCCCCTAATTATAAAACATATACTTTTCAGTGCCTTTTGAGGCCCGCTGTTTATTTATCCTCATTTTATCACTAATTAAGTGCGGGAGTAATCTTTGACTTTATTTTGTTTGTGTCCCGTTATTTTGGTACTTTTGTCACTTCTCACGTTCATACACTCTTTTATTTATTTACGCGTTACGCTTGCTTCTGCATTTTATCCAAACCGACGCACACTTACTTACTTTTATACACACACAGTGTTTATTTATTGTTTCATTTTTTCTTCCCTCGAAGACGGACGGGGTACGTCTAGCTGCTCTATGAAGCCATGCTTACGTTACGTCGCCTCGGAAGTCTATTTTCAGTGTGTTAATATCTAAATAATGCAGTCTCTCTAGTCTAATATTGAATTTGAATTGATGCTTGGCTTAAAAGTGGCTCCTTCGCGTGTTTATCTAATGTTCACGCTTAATAAAAGCGTTAAAACAGATTGACGATGATTAAAACTAATGAAAACAGTTAAATAAAAGACATTAATCGTATAAACATAGTATGGTAATACACAAATATTACTTTGTAGAAATATACAAATACATGTGCATTGTGAATTGTGAGTGGTAAGAACTCACAAGTACCGGGTGTCTTCGTTAAGAATCGCATGTTAGGAAATTGTACAAATCTCGAAATGTATTTGTGGGAATGATTTTTTTCTGACATACGAGGTAGGCGCTATAAATTCTCGGCCTGACAGACTTATAGAGGTTCAAACGTGTTCTACAACAAAATTTGGATCCTGCTCGGAAGCATAATACGGTTAAGACACTTTATTTTCTGAAAATCAAATATGTGGGATTAAATTTTAGAATTAGAACAGGTAAGACGTATTCTCATCGAATAAACGATTTCTAAAACCCTATATTAAGTACTGTCACTTTCATTAATGTAAGCAAAAGCATGATAAAAAATCTAATACATCATTTAGTTCTATGATCATAATCTAAGATTACTATTTTCAATTAAATTATCATCAATGCTAATAACTCAACACCAAATGCACATAGAAGTACTCTCAAAAACGAAACATTCTGTAGGTACCTCGTCGGCTTCGTCAAAATTGCATTCTTCTGTATACATGACCACAAACTTGTCCTTTACAAACATATTTTTCAATAATATCCTTGTCGTGTTGCGCAGAAGAAATATTCTCATGTAGTATATATGCATATATATATACTTTATTCATGTAGATTCCTTATCGGTATTGCATTATATTCTTACACTGCATTCTATCATCGCCGCATTTTTATTGAACATTTCGGCGACGTTAACATGGTCCCCGTAAGCCTAAAATTACAGGGAACACAGATAAATTCGGTGGCAAAGAATGCGATCGCCCGTACTTTTTATCTTTCATTATATTGTTGAACATGAAACATGTCGACGGGAATATTGAATACGTTGCCGTGATTATATGTAATTGCCACCCTGTATAGCGTTTTTTGGGTTCGTGAATAACATTGCAGATGATAAAATCAGATTATTAATCATCGCCTGAATACGCACCACCGCCATTAATATTTAATATGTGGTTTGATGGTGAGATATTTGCAGATGGATAAATAATTGACTCCAAGGTGATTATTAACCCAAAGACAAAAATCGCGTATTCTAAATTTTCAGAATGGTATGTAGCGTTTTTTTCTTCAATTTAAACTTTCTAGAAATCACAACCTCATTTGTGAATTTTTGAATTAAATGATAAATATTATAATAACCATATAGTAATATTTTAACAACGGGCTTCCAAGGCATTTAGTTTTCTTAGTATTTAGTATTAAGTATATGTGTTTTTATTGTTTTAATCTGGATTATCACAAAGTAACGGCTTACAGCATTTTTCTTTTTAAATTAGTTGCGTTATGAACTTAACTGTAGAGGGTGATTCAACAATCTGGAAAGAAAATTTTCTCTTGAATGTTTAATATAATAAAGAATTCGTGCGCTGTACTTCTTATATACATACACTTATACTGAGTGATCCATATATAGTTTTTAAATTAAATATTCCATATATAAGTTCAAATTGTTATTTCACGTGAACTATACGTAAAAAACTAAACGAAAGTAAGTCAGAATACATTAATTTTACAAATAATAGAATTGTGCGTATTCCAGTTAATTTAATAGTTATTTACGAACCAAATGCGGGAAGACTATTTTCCCGCATGAGCGCACATTGTAAGCACGAGCAACCGCAGTAAGCGAGTGCTTTTAATTGCGCGAATACGTGGAAGATGTCTTCACGTAAGTGGTTTGCATAATATTTTTTGTACGAACATTAAATTAAAAAAATATTATTGTTTAATGTCATTAGTATCATACCTAACCTAAGATAGATCTCACCTTTCTCTAAAATTAAGTTATTATATTCTTATACATGGCAAACATGAGGTATTTATTCTTATATTTATAAATTTATAGTACATTTATTGCGTTTTTTGGTTTAAATACAAAGAATTCTCAACTGCCAATATGAATGTCAATGGGGTCAAATAGATGGCGCTTGAATGTCGCTTAAGATGTCGTCAAATAGATGGCGCCACAAATTTATTGTGAATTTTTAATTATTACTCCTATTTCCCCAACTTTTAGTGAAGAATAGTCGAGGGAAGTAGTATTTTATAAACTAAATTTTATTACTATCAAGTTAGATTTTTTTTTAAATGTCCCAAAGCGCCAGTGTTTTTTTTTCAATTTTTACAGTCGCCTCGACCGGGAAATACTCTTTTCTAGTCGAGCTACACATGCGCCAAATGTCACTTTACAGGCGGATGGACCACATCAAGAAAAAAGGGAAGAACTAGGTAGTAAGTACAGAAAAACCTATTGGCTGATTGGGGGAAAGTCCACTCTGTGTATATATAACAAGTTGTTGCTTGTATGCACATATGGTATACAGTTATTAGGTTGCACTAAACGGAATAATATACAAATCATTCTTAAGTATATTATTTGTTCACGTGTACATTACCAACACGTGAACAAATAATATACTTAAGGATTAGCAAAGATAAAGCTACTACTACTGGGTAAAACTTAAAAGTTATTTATGACTAAAGTCATTTACAGATGTATTTTTAATGGCTTATAATTTAAGAGTGCCCTGACAAAACACGAAATAATTAGAATGATGAACACGCAATATGTGCGAGGTGATATATGCATAAATTATTTGAAAAAAAAAACGGACGACGAATTCTATCACAATTCCCTATGAGAAAAGTGCTAAAAATCATTTAAGTTAAGATATCAAAATTGACGACTTCAAACGTTCTTTGACATACTAGAGTTATCAGGATACCATACACATCCTTCCAAAAATTTATTTTGGGCAACTGATAAGGTGTGGGCGTATAAATTATGCAAAAAGCAATGTTAGTAAAAACATTCTTGGACATAATATTCGTGCTACAATTTGCCAATAACGATGAGACATATCCTGTAGATATATATTTTAAGGTACGTCCTCTGATTCAATAAATCAACAATGGTTTCCAGCAATAGGGAGTATATAAACTAATATATTACATGTATAATCGATTGAAACAATTTATACGCGATAAACCAATCAGATTTGACTATAAATTTTTGGTACTGTGCAGTTCTAGTGGTCATGTGTATATGGGAAAAACTACCACAAACGACACCATA
The DNA here is from genome assembly GCA_963170755.1 of Amphimallon solstitiale. Classification (NCBI taxonomy): domain Eukaryota; kingdom Metazoa; phylum Arthropoda; class Insecta; order Coleoptera; family Scarabaeidae; genus Amphimallon; species Amphimallon solstitiale. The sequence goes on along the minus strand of OY720683.1, from coordinate 46,663,261 downwards.
GCACTGAACTTTGGATCTAAAGTCGTCACCAATATTTTGAAATGCGTTGCAGTATCTCAGGATCACGTGGTGTACTTTGATAATCTTTTTACCAATCGAGACTTTTTGATTCATTTAAAAAAGAGGGTTTAAGGCTACTGGTACAATACGTGGAAAGAGCACAGAAAATTGCGCACTATAATCGCAAACCAGTTAGAAAAGAATCATGCGTCTCCTACGACTAAAGATTTTATGGTAAATGTGAGATTTTAATATTAAAGTGGAATGATACGTGTACATACCACGATTATATTGCGCCAATAGGTCAGTCGTTATAGTACATCCAGAAAAACAAAGCAAATGTTCCTCAGCCAAATTTCATCAAGTCTTATAACCAGCATATGGGAGGAGTTGGCCACAATGACTGGTAAGAAGAAAATTATGCAATTCAAATTCGAGAAAAAAAGTGGCTGTGGCCAATATTCATAAGTATGATAGACATGGCACTTACAAGAAGATTTACAGAAGATCAGTTGCTGTCCCATACGTAAAACTTAGTTGCAATCTTTCTAAATAAAATGTTACAGGACTAGTTTTAGATGTTAAATATGACAAAATAAAGCATTGGATGAAATTTAGACGGAACTAAAGAAGGTGTAATTGTATGTTTATAAAAGCCATTGCCATTTTGCTCAAGATGCAATATTACGTTATGTGTAGAATGTTTCCAGCTATATCATACTAAATAATTATTGATTTTGTGCATGACGTGGTTCCGATTCTCAATATAAAATTTTTATATTTATATAAAATCCTTTTATCAATAAAAGAATTCTAACTAAAAAATTGAATTGATTTGTAATTATTTCTAGTATCGGTACTTAAAGGTTGAAGAAAAGTAATTCTTTTTTGGCTAATGTCATCTAGACGATTTTACTCGCTCAAAGTTGTTCACGAATGTTATCGAACCCTGAGACTTTAAAATCCGGATAATAAACAATCCTTATTTTAAGATTTCTGTTGTCATTTCATTAATTTGTACTATGCTCCGAATAATTCTTCCTATTTGGTCTTCCTTTGTTGTTACATACAATCTGCAAATATAAGTCAGTGCATTCACTAAATTATGACATACATGAATATTTGCTATTGCATACGTATTATAGACCGAATCTGTCTATTATAAATGCCAGTAACTTGCGCTTGTTTAAACTTTTCGGAGAATTTAGGTAAAATTTACATCTCAAATTGTTTGCTTATCCTCCGTTAATGTTACTTACTTCCGCTTAAATTAAGTAGACATAGTATGCACACGGACATCGCGTATGTGTGTATGTACTCATGGTACAACATAATATTACAGACGCATCCGATGTACGTATGTACTACATGAAAAATAAACACGCGTAATCTGCAAGATGTATGGGCGCGTTTTACGTGTTTGTATTGGGCTTTAAGCACATAAACAAAACTACGTATATTACCTGTATCTGTAATTTCGCGGAAGCCCACTAGAAACAAGCAAATATACAATCGTTCATTATGAATTATGGAAGGAATATATCACGTGGTGTGATTAATGTTCTCTTAATTGGGAATTATCTTACACGATGGAAGGAGACGTGTAAAAAATCAAAAAGTAAATTTGGCAACACGTTTGATGTATACTAATAATGGATAAGGTACCGCGCGTTCATTTAAATTCTAAATTAGAGCAGTTTGTGAAATTTAAATTAAGTTGGTATATAAGTACTAATTTACAATTTGAATTGTCAAAGTGACGTTTCAAAATGTTTGATTTAGAACATAAGATTTTTCTTACTGAAAGTTATTTTAAAAACGCCGAACGACAAGAGAATGGTGAATGGACATATTCAGTACCGCACTGCATCAATGATTTTCAAAATGCCTTCCCTAATTTTCCTGCGGATTATCAAAAATTAGTCCAAGAAATTTACACATGTGTGGCGAAATTTCGTAATGTTGGAACTGTAGGTAGGAAAGCTGGTAGTCGCGCGCCCAAAAAAAGGACTCCTGAGATTGTGGCAGATGTTGCAGAAAGAATGGAACAGTCTCCCAAAAAATAAACCTTTCATATGGAACTTGTCAAAAAATTTTAAAAGAAAATTTAAATCTTTTTCCCTATAAGATTAACGTCGTTCAAGAGCTATTCCCTCGAGATTTTCCTGTACGAATAGAATACTGTCAGTGGTTTTTGAATAATTTAAATAACAACAACACTTTGGATTTCACATTTTTTTCTGACGAAGCATGGTTTCATCTATCCGGCTATATAAACAAACAAAATATGCGTATTTGGTCTTCGGAGAATCCTCATGAGTTTATTCAATCGCCTCTCCATCTGCAGAAAATTGGTGTTTGGCTAGCGGTTTCTAGAAGGCGTATATTTGGACCTGTGCTTTTTGAAGGAACGATAAATGCTGAGAGATATCGAAATAATTTACTTGAACCGTTATTACAAAATCTTCATGACGACGAACTTTTACATGGGTATTTTCATCAGGACAATGCAACAGCTCACAAAACATGGGAAAGTATGGCTCGAATTCGCGAGTTTTATGATAATCGAGTCATTGAATTTCCGCCTCGCAGTCCGGACTTAACGATTCTTGATTATTTCATTTATCCGTATGTGAAAAACACAGTTTACAAAAATAACCCACAAAATCTTGAAGAACTGATCTCTGCAAATTTTCGCTCTTCTAATTATATTCCCCTACATTCTTTATAGCATTTGTGCATCTATTGATCGACCTGGTTCAAATATCTGGTTAGTTAAATCTGCACCATTTGGAACTGGTGTTGTGTTTACCAATTGTTTAATGGGACCTCAAAAGAAAAAGTCCAAAGGGGTGAGATCGGGAGATCAAGCTGGTCAACCTATTCCTATCTACCTTTCGGCAAATTGCTCATTTAACCAGTTTCTCACCGGTGCCGCATGATGAGCATGAGCACCATCGATTTGTAGCCACATATTATTATTACCGCTAATGGAAGTTTATCTACTAACATTTTGAAAACCATTTACCAAGAATTCTAAAAAGTTGTCCCCGGCCAGCCTGTTAGGAATAATGACTGACTCAACTAACCGATTCCTGATAATACCTGCCCAGATATTTACGTTAAACCTATGTGGTAAGCTGGTCTTAATACCCGATGATTTTCCAAAGAATAGAAATGTGAATTTCGCTGACTGTAAATCCATCTCGTGAAAAATTAGCTTCGTCTGTCTACAAGGTATTTCTGCAAAATTGAGTATTTCTTTGTATTTGTTCTAAAAACCAGTTACAAAAATTCTCGGGACGTGGTAAATCTTCATGTAATAAAGGTTGAACTTTTGATAAGCGTGAAACCGCTCATCCTTAAAAATTCGGCTAACTGTATGATATGTTTAGGGTAGGCTAATTTTATACAAACGTTCCAAAAACATGTATTTAAAATTTTCATATACTATGATTTACTATACAATACAATTACATAACTGTAAAGACAGATTTGTAAAATTTTTAATGATGGCCTAATTATTCAAAATGCCCATCATTGTTAATGCAAGCCTGCAACCTTTGCCGCGTGGATAAAACAGAAATTTCAATTTCCGCCTCCGATATGTTTCAAAAACAATGTCCTTAACTCTCTCCCATAAATAAAAATCTAGAACGTTGAGGTCTGGTGACCTGGCGGGCCAGGGAAATATACTACCCCGTCCAATCCACCTGCCAGGATATGTCTGATCTAAGAAATTCTGGACGTTTGACGCAAAATGCGTCGGGCACCCATCGAGCTGAAAAAACATATAACGACGAACGTCCAGAGGGACATCTTCTAATAGAAGGGCAGCTCATTCAGTAAAAAAATTAAATAAATCTCTCCAGTGAGATGATGCTGTGATCTTTCAATATATTTTAGACCGTAGTTATACAAATGCCCAACTCTCTACTTATGGTTCTGGTCCCTACATGTGGATTAAATTCAATATATGCTAATACTTTTATAGCATTTTCTTCGGTTCGGCCAGTAGGTTGCCTTCAATACACCGGAAAATTAATACTTCCGGTGGTCCTAAGCCTTTCAGCTAACCTACGAAAAACACTGCTCGCATAATGTCGTCATCCAGGGAACTGCATAGCATACACTCTGGCAGCAACTGTTGTTGTATTTCGTATGCATTCGAAATAGACACCAATCATATCGAATGCCTCTCCATTCGCTAACCGGATCTCAGTAAAAAAGAAGTTTCCCCAAACACAAAAAAGTAAACGAAGTCAATCAAAAACCCACAATAATATTTATTATTTTCACAACTCCTCGTTTTAACACAATGAGAGTTATTGTTTTATTTTTTCATAGCTTACTTTTTTATTTTTAATGGTATATTTTTGGATTAAAATAAGTATTAATGTAATGTAATTGTAATGTAATTAATGTAATGTAATAATCTTGCTTTATTAAACAGGATCTTTCAAATTGGTATAACATTTTTCTTGATAATAATAATAAATGTAGCTCAAAATTGTTAGCTTTATAAAAAAAGGGCCAGTAAAACAGGAGAATTTATGAATTTTCATCAATTTTTGTCAATATCTCCTGTTCTAAAAAACATACAAATTTGGTTTTTTTACCGAAATGTAGAGGTTTTAATTCTTTATTAGCTTATGTAAAAAGAAACATATCATTGCATTTAACTTTTTTGAAAAATGCCTAATATTTGCTTACATTTCAGTTAACGCCATCTACCGGTGACGGCAAAAGTCCGAGATACAAAAACACAAGTTCAGTTTGAAGAGCAAATAAGGCTCTTTTAAATGAGACCAAACTTATTCAAGTCGGTTAGGCCAAACGGGAGTAATCCTAGTTTATTTAAAAAAACATTTGAACTGCACTTTATTTCACTAAATAGTAAAAAATGTGCAAGACTAAAAGTATTAAAGAATGTGTAAGGAATAAAATTTAAAAATTTTCAGTAACCCTTAATTAGTAAAAATATGAAGAAATTCTAAATTTTAACATTGATCCTGACTGTTACGCCCCCTTGCGGATATTTTACAAACTCCAAAATAATTTCCAGCATTTTCTCTTGGGCACTTTTACTTGAAATTTTTTTACCCGGAAGCAATATGACTACTGGTTTGTGAGATATGGCCGGCAGCCATTCTTAGTTGGCCACCCGGTACATAATAATTTGAGAAATATTTGCAAAAACTGGTATTCGGTAAGATTAAAAATACTTTTGTATGTATAAATCTGTATAGAGTGCAAAATTGCGAGATATTTGCAAAAAGCTGTTATTTGATAAGAGCAGAAGTATTACTTGCGATCCGAATTTTAAAATTTCTTTTATACAAAAACTGTTCCAAATCTAGCTCTAAAACTTTCGCACCTATAGTAAATCTGTATAAAAACTATATTTGCGAGATATTTGCAAAAAGCTGGTATTTGATAAGAGTAGAAGTATTACTTCTGATCTAAATTTTAAAATTTCTTTTGTACAAAAATTTATTCAAATGTAGCTCTAAATACTTTCGTACCTATAAAAATCTGTATAGAAAGCATATTGCGAGATATATGCAAAAAACTGGTATTTGATAAGAGTAGAATAGAAGTATTACTTCTGATCCAAAATTTTAAAATTTCTTTTATACAAAAATTTATTCAAATGTAGCTCTAAATACTTTCGTACCTATAAAAAATCTGTATAAAAAGCATATTTTGCGAGATATATGCAAAAAACTGGTATTTGATAAGAGTAGAAGTATTACTTCTGATCCAAATTTTAAAATTTCTTTTATACAAAAATTTATTCAAATGTAGCTCTAAATACTTTCGTACCTATAAAAATCTGTATAGAAAGCATATTGCGAGATATTTGCACAATCAAAACCGTTTTTCGGTAAGACAAAAACCTAGGAATTTCCAAAAACTTTAATTAACATAATAATATTGACAATTACTATTTGTCACCATAATATTTAACATCAGGCAAAACATCATATAATTTAGAAGTCAACCATCTTTCCAAACTATATAGTAAGCAGGTATTAAATTAATAATACTGCCGGAATCTTTGATTATTTGTTTTGTATCCCTAGTCACATAAAATTACAACATTGTATGTTTAAGCAAAGTCATTAAGATCTTGCTTGTCAGTTGAGGTAAATATGCAAGTTGCATTTTTTAAACGTTAGAAAAGATAGTTTGTTTAATTTGTGTGTAATATTATCAAACTTAATACAATTTACTTGACTGCGTCAGAGTCAAATAAGTGTTCAAATAAACTGTTTGACAAATAATTTGCTGCTACTTACATATTACACAATAGAGTGCGTCCAGTTTCTACTTGGTACATTTCAAGATTACCTCATATCTAGCACATGCCTAATATATTTATGATTCTACGGAAATCGTACATGTATTATAATTATGTACTTATAAATAATTTATATCCGTTTTATTATTTTTTATTCCAGTTAACACATACGTGTTGAAGTGAATAAGTATCATTTAACCATCAGTAATTAAATGGTGCTTGATTTCTGAATTGTAAATATTTTCGTGTCTCACAAAGCATCGCGGCCAATTTGAGTGAAAGGAGCATAAAAAAGAACATTTTTTAATATGTACATACATACATTTTTATTATTATTGTCTTTTTAATGGAAACTCTACTCGGAATTTCTTTAAAGGAATACTTGGCGATAAAGACACTTCTTAAAATTGTACTTTTATGTTCGTTTAAAATTGTTGTAATTTTAATTATTTTACGGCACCATATTCGTTGGTAATAAAAAAAAATGTTATGCACATTATGAACATATTTTTTATGTTCATACATTTGTCAAAGAGCCGCTCGCTAATGTTTAGGTACGTTTATTGAATACTAGCAGAATGTGAGGTAATATTTTAATTCGAAATGTTTATACTATAAACATTTCCATATTAATAAAATGAACATAAAATAAATTAAATAGATTTATGTTGTTAAGTAAGCGATAACAGAAAAAGATTCTCTGAAATAGTGTTACTGACCGTACCATAAAAGGTAAGCATATAGAATCAGCAGGTGAAAAATATAATTAGAAAACCAAGGAGTGCGTGGAAGAATGACGACCAAAGGTAAGAGCATATATAACTACTATATCGCCTGTGTCTAATTTTTTGTCTAAACTAAGACAGACACACAATGTGACCTAGTCTGTTCTGCGCATGCGTTAAATCAAAATTATCTGATTTGTGAGATTTGAAATGACAGATTAAATACAATATACAGTGAAACTTCCCTTAACGGCACTTCTATTAGCCAGGCACTTCCCTTAAATGGGTATTTTATCCGGTCCCGAATTTATAAGTAGGGAATTCCTAATAAATTGGTTTCTCTTATGCGGACACTCCCTTGAACGGGCGCGGACAGTTATTTACCTTGTTTTTGACTGCAAAGTTTTAAACGGACGGATATGTATTTGAATACATTTATTATCGCATGATATCTGGCGAAGCCGTTAGCGCAAATCAAGAAAATGATGACGCTTGCATAAACAGGGGTAGTCGTTAATAATTAAAGGGCACAAACCCTGCGATAGGTACTTATAATTTTGACAAAATACGGTTATTTTTTCGGGCACTACCAACAAAGACGATGGAATTTAGAGGCGAAAAATATGTAGGCGGCAAGTTATCGAAAGAAAGATTAATTATAATGCACTGTGTGAATATGGCAGGGGAGGAAGAAAAACTATTGGTTATCGGAAAATCAGCACGTCCTCGCGCATTTAAAAATCTTAGCTTTGCCCTTCTTCCAGTCCAATGGTATTCAAATGACAAGGCTTGGATGACTAATTCTATTATGACAGAGTGGTTGCGTGAATTTGATCGGAAAATGATCGATCCTAAAGAAAAGTTTTATTATTTTTGGACAATGCAACTGCCCATCGTAAGGACGTACAGTTGCAAAATGTTGAACGCGTTTTATTACCGCTAAATACGACAGCTTAATGCCAACCCCTAGGTCAAGGCATTATAAAAATGTTCAACACTTGGTACCGACATTTAATACTAAAACACATTTTATCGCAGTGTGAGAGTTCTGATTCCGGACATAATTTAACTAATCCTGTTGGCGTTTTAGATGCGATTTATTTTATTAAAAAAACATGGGATGATGTCTCATCTGATACAATTAAAAACTGTTTAAAGAAAACAGGATTTCAAGAAGTAAATGAGGGGTTTGAAAGTGATCAATTTGATCCTGAAGATGAAATTCCTTTATCTAAAGTGTCTCAAATGTGTACGCTAATGGAAATATTAGGAAGTAATGATGTACAAGAATTTATAAATATTGACGCCAATTTGTATACAGAAGACGATAATCCAGATCATATTTTGCCCGATATTTTAGAAAACGAAAGTCAAATAGTGATGATGTAGAACATGAAATAGAAATTCCTAGAACTGATGATTATGAGATTTATGCAATAAAGACGAATAATATGTGCCGTTCATACTTGCATTGTGTTCTTTAAAGTCAATTAGCAAAATGCCCTCACAATCCCAGAATATTGTGGCCATCACCTTTTTCGTTGATTGAACGACTTTCGCCTTTCTGGGACGAGGTTCATCAGGTCGTCGCCATTCCATGGACTCCCTTGGATAGAGGATAGGGCTTTAATACTACTTACATATTAAAGTAATGATAATCAAAGAGTTTAAGTGCATTTTATTCGCTTATTTTTAAAATTAGGACGATAGTGTAATACTTACTTTTTGTTTAGAATTTAACTCTCTTTCAAAATATGTCGAAATATACAGGATGTTCTATTTAAAAAGTCTTGCTTTTGTAAATATCTCAGAAACTAGCTCTTCAATTGTTTCTCTGTTTTGACTAACTTTATCAGCGGAAAAAGTCCTACTAGTTTGCTAATTTAACCCAAATCGTAGCTCAAGAAATAACGGAGAAAGCAATAGTGCACCGATAACTTTGGACACGGTGTATATATACAGGGTCCGCCATCCGTCTGGGATTGTCATATTACGGCTTTAATATTGCAAAATTCGAAAAGTTATGTAATGTAGGTGGTAGCCGACTAGTAGGAGCACAAAATAAAATTATTGGTAATTATACAAAGTGTTCAGGAAAGGAGTGTGATGTCAAAGTTGTATTTTTTTAAATGGAACACCCGGTATATTATGTGATTTTTGAATTGCGCAATTAAAAATATTGGGATTTCATATGGGATTGTATTGACCTAAAGCTTACGTTTTGGGAGTTATGGACGCATCAATTGGAAAAAATGCTATAATCTAGCAGGATGTGGATTGGTTAGTATAGTATTTAGAAATATCGTGCTTATCATGAAGTTTTCCACGTTAGTATACTTTTATTCAGAGGTATTAATTTTAAGCTACATCAATCTGTTATACAGGGTGTTCATCATACGCGAATACTAATTTTTCTCAATTTTTTCAAATGGAACACCCTGTATATTATTACCAATTGTTAATAAGGGCACTTCTAGCTTTCATTTGATATAAGGGTATGGCTGTCTAACTCCAATAATTTTCAAGAAACATCGAATTAACTTTTGAAATTTAACATCTTTAATAACATTTTGTAGAAATTATTTTACATCTACTCATACATTGATATTGCACTACGAAAATGAGCACAAAGTAATATCAAAAATGGAAATTTACAACAAATGTTCAAAAACTCGGCCATCATTTGCTATGCAAATGTCAAGTCTTCGAATAAACGATATCCTAACATGTTCCAAAATTTCAGGAGAAATATTTCTAAATGCTTGAGAAATTCTAATTTGCATATTTTCGGCTGTTGTTGGTGCTACTGAGTAAACCTGTTGTTTTATGTGTCCCCACAGAAAAAAGTCTACCGGAGTTAGATCAGGAGACCTAGCAGGCCATGAGATAGGACCTCCTCGCCCTATCCATCTTTCAGGAAGCCACTCTTGCAAATAATTCCTGACTGCTTGATGATAATGTGCTGGCGCACCGTCCTGCTGTAGGTACATCTGTTGCCTAGTTGCTAAATCAACATCGTCCAAAAGCAAAAAAAAAAAAATCAAATATTTACGTGTTTTATTATACAGTGTTTCAATAAAGTAAGGAACACCCTAAATATCAGCTTTAAAACATATCTCTAGCAAAAACGCTCAGACACGTATTTTTTTATTTTTGAAGGCGCATTTTCTTAGATTAAATTGAAGTATACAGGGTTATCAAAAAAGAAGATATGACGTTATCATGTGTTTTTTTAAATGGAATACCCTGTATATTTTTAAGAAAATCAAAAGAGCTTCTCATGAAGATTTCAACGATATATGAGTTGTTGGGAATATCTTTAATATTTACTTGTAGAAATTGAAAAAACACTTTTGGTGGAACAACGTCATAAAATAATTACAATAGAGTTTAACTTGTTTATTTTTAAATCTAAAACAAAAATTTACTTAAGTAAATGTTCAAATTGCTGCCCGTTCACAATCTGACAGTAGCCTAGGCGAGAAATAAACTCATTATGAACATTGCTGATTACATCTGGCGTGATTCTTCGGATCTCTTGGCGTATGCGTTCTTTTAAATCATTAATATTTTGAGGTCTATTTACATAAACTATGCTTTTTAGGTAACCCCACAGGAAGAAATCTAGTGGTGTTAAGTCAGGGGAGCGAGCTGGCCACTCAACAACCCCACGTCTGCCAATCCATCGGTTATTAAAAATCAAATTTAGGTAGTCACGCACAGGTCGAGAATAATGAGGAGGTGCCCCATCGTGTTGGAACCAGATTTCATTACCAGGACTGTCAGGGGTATTTGGATCAAGATAAAGTTCCACAAGCGCAGGAAGAAGCTCTAACTGTAAAAAATTCAAATAGATATCCCCATTTAAATTTCCATCAAAAAAGAAAGGTCCTAAAATCCTATTTTTTAGTATTCCAGCCCAGACGTTCACCTTCTGAGGGTGTTGACTCTGAAAATAAAATGTTTCTAGCAAACATTTCATCACGTTCAAAAAGTATTTGCAAGTTTTCTGAAAACTCCAAACGGCGATCAAAATCATCTTCCGACAATTCATGGACAAGATGCACTTTATAAGGATGATATTTCTGCTTATGCCAAATTTTTCTAACAGTCTCATGGCTGCAATTAAAGTTTAAAGCTGCTTGACGAGTAGCACAATTCGGATTATCTTGCACTGTCAAAAGAACATTTAACTTAGTTTCATCATCCACTTTTGGTCGCCCAGTTTTAGGTAGATCCCTAACATTTCCGTACTCCTCATACTTTAGAAGTATTTTACTTACAGTTGAGCGAGTTATTGGTTGCCGATTAGGATGCGCTGCAATAAATAGTTCGCAAACTTCAACTGTACTCCTTCTTCGGTCACCATAACCAATCCATCATAAGAATCTCAATCCGTTCTCTCTCACTTAGACCCATTTTTATCAAAAGAAATGGCAATTATAAAACAAGCAAGGCCAAACAAACTAACGGTGGTTAGTCACTGTCTAATTAGATAAGACGTCACCTTCCATACTGACAATTCCGTCATGACAACGTTCAAAGATTAAAATGACCAAAAATTATCATGTAGTTCCACAAAAAGTGTTTTTTCAATTTCTACAAGTAAATATTAAAGATATCCCCAACAACTCATATATCGTTGAAATCTTCATGAGACGCTCTTTTGATTTTCTTAAAAATATACAGGCTATTCCATTTAAAAAAACACATGATAACGTCATATCTTCTTTTTTGATAACCCTGTATACTTCAATTTAATCTAAGAAAATGCGCCTTCAAAAATAAAAAAATACGTGTATGAGCGTTTTTGCTAGAGATATGTTTTAAAGCTGATATTTAGGGTGTTCCTTACTCTATTGACACACTGAATATTTAAAAAATGATGTGTGATCTTGGCCTTTAACAAATAATCTATATTGGTTTTAGTATGAGGCTTCTTTTAAATAATGTGAAATACATACTAATGTTTTGACATTTTACTTTCTTATACGTAGTATAAGGAAGTATTGTGATGATGAAAATTTTCGACCTCGAGATTTTTGCAGATGTCCACGTTTTGAGGTCCCCTGATACCAAAAAAGTGGTTTTTAAAAAATGTCTGTGTGTGTGTCTGTGGGTCTGTGGGTCTGTGTGTCTGTGTGTCTGTGTGTGACCACGATAGCGGCCAAACCGCTACAGATATCAATTCCAAATTTTGTATTTACGAATATAATTTTCCTCTTGAGAACTGATTAGATTTTGAGCGAAATCGGCAGACCGGAAGTAGTAGTTTACTTCAGTGAAAAACTTGAATTTTGCCAATATTTCGTCAACTACTAAGTTTAGACAAATTTATAAAGAATTCATATATACTTAAAATTAAATTTGAGAAGAATATTATTAAAAAAAATTTTCGAAATTCCTACCGGAAGTAGGTTTTTTACTCTTATCGAAAATCGGTTTTTTGCAAATATGTCGTAAATTATGCATTCTATATATATTTATAAAGAGTACAAAAGTATGTAAAGTTGGATTTGGAATATTTTTTATATAAATGAAATTTCAAAATTCGGACCGGAAGTAACACTTTCATACGTATAAGAAAGTCGTGTGGTGGCCACACCTCATTTTTTTAATATGTCTTCATTAAAATTCTGTAAAATATTGTTATATGTATGTATTATAACAATATAAAATATAACTTACATTTAAAATAGAGTAGGTACTAATTGTAGATACAATTTTTTTTAAAATAATAAATTTCAGTACAAATTTCATGATTTCTAGATTATGTTAGCATACAATGAAATTATAGGTACTAAATAAATAATAAACCAACTGATTTTTGAAATTCTAGAAAGGAATTTTTTTTTGGTTTATGTTAGTAAGGAAAAGTAAATTTTTCATTAATTTCACTTCGGTCATTAACACAAACTGATTATTTTTTTTTAATTTGGATGAGTTCCAATATTGATCGCAATTTATTGTTTGTCTCAATATTTAGAATTTTAGTATTATTAAAATTAGCTATGTTTTAAATTTTATTTAGAAGATGTCTTATACCAAGAAATAAAACCAACAAAGATTATATATACCGGGTGTATTATGAAAAACCTTTCGTGCTGTAACTTTTTTATTTTTTATCCGAATGTAATAAATTATACGTCGAACTAAATCGTTTTAAAAACACTGTAACGTGATCCGCTTTGAATTTTTGTTTGACACTTTGTTTTTGACAGACAGCAGCAAACTGTGTTTTTTTAAATTGTACTATATTTTTTTTTTTTACTTATTCAAATATATTTTTTTTTCTGAATATGAAACTGTAAACAATGATACCCTTGTATGAAAAAAAAACGAGGAATTGAAGGTTTTTTTTAGTTCAATTTATTTTATGGCGAATGTGTGGATGCGATTCAAGTATATTTTGAATGCGGAAAAAATTCTGTAGCTGCTTTGCGACTTAATAATAGTTAATAGGAGGTGTCAAATGTGTCTGGAACAAAATGGGTCCAATTTCGAACATTTGATTCATTAAAAGCTATGATAGCTTGATATCTGTAAATTTCGTAATTTTTTTTAATAACAATAAATTTGTCACTCAATTTAATGGAGGTGTCTTCAGGAAATAAATCTTTATTAGAATAAGTAAAAAAAAATATGTAGTACAATTTAAAAAAAAAAAAAAAACTACTGTCTGTCAAAAACGAAATGTCAAAAAAAAAAAATTAATAACGGGTTACAGTGTTTTAAAAACGATTTAGTTTGACATATCATTCATCAAAATCAGATAAAATATAAGGAAGTTACAGCACCAAAGGTTTTTCATAATACGCACCCGGTATATAGATGCTTTACTAACGTTGAAGGCAAACAATCAGGCCTTTCACTGAATTTTGAAAATTGCTATACTTACTATTTTTGATAAACAAAATTTAGGTTTTCTTTAATTATTTTAAAACAATGCTGAGAAAAAAACACAAATATTCATCTCTGTGACGTTTCTGAAATCATTCCTTCTTTGGACTTGTATACAGAACAACATTACAATTTGTTACAAAGGCAAACTCTTAACACTTTAAAAGCAATAAAAATCTATTGCTTTTAAAGCAATAAAAGCAATAAAGTAAAAAGCAAAAAGCAAAAAAAAATTATTGGTTTTAAGTGTTACATCAGAACTCCCTTGGAGGTCTAAGGAAAACAGATATAATTTATCCACTAGATGATAAAGGTAGAAAATTTAAGATTACACATTATTATATGTATTACTAAATTTTCTATCTTTACCATCTAGTGGATAAATTATATCTGTTTTCTTTAGACTTCCAAGGGCGTTCTGAATTTATCGTGCCTGTCAGACCAAGTTGATGAATCGTCAATTTTGCTGAAAAGGGTAGATGTTGATACTTTATATGAGGTACTAGGTTGTGGTAGAGGCTAATTAAAAACTTCACCATATTCTGTTGTAACGGACTTGCTTCTTCAACTTCATCTAATTCTCCTTGACTTCTTCATTTGCATAATCGATTTGGAATAATTGTTGTAAATGTTGTTCTTCAGTTTTTTCACATATGTCAAAATCTCTTGAAGTGGAAGCATCACCGTGTGATTTTATGAATTTCTTTATGTTGTCTTTTTGATTTTCCCGGTCTTGTTGTCTAAGTGCTTTACGTTTGCGATTTTGAGATCAGGGTAACTTTTTGGAAATATTATTGAAATACTGTATTATATAAATTTAACCTAAAAATAAATTATAAAAAATTATAATTTATATATTTAAAAAAACATATTCAATGTTTAAGGGTGCGTTTCAATCTTAGCAAATCCATTTCGGTTCGTATCTAAGATTTTAGCGTTTCTTAAGTACTACTAGTAATAATTGGATGGCACCGCGGTTTGCATTCTAAAATTAAATAGCAATTACCTAACAAAACATTTCAAGGTCATTTTACCTGCTTCTTAAATTTCTACCTCTATATACGATTTGTAAATTTGGTCTGTGCGGCTTTCTTTGCAATTTTATTTTATGCGTATGAATCTAATCGACACTTGTCAACTTTCATGCAGGATTAGGGAGGAAGACGCGCGAACTTTAAGCATTCATTTGAATGTATTTGTAATAATATAGTTTGACATATCCTCAATAAAATGTTGATTGCATTATTAAATACATAATTTAAATTAAATACTTTATACACATTTACATTTAATTCTTAAACGCTGAAGGTAAGTGATACTCATCCAGACTTTCTTATTTCATACAAAACTGTACAATAAATAAACAGCAGTGTGTTTGCGTGGTGCAAAATAAAACATTTTCTTTTACTTGATACATTTGTAATTATAGCCAAAACGCTACTATTTTTAACAGATTGTATTGGTTCCTGAGTAAGCAAATTTAACAAGGAACTATAAGTACATGCGATATCTGTTATATTTTATAACCAGTGCTGCCAATTGCGGGTATTTTACCCGAAACGCGGACTGTCGGGTAAAATTGTGAAGCGGGTAAAATCGGGTATTTTCACATAAAACAATTAAAATTTCCTTTTCTTAACTCGATTTAGTCAACATCAGATATCAATATGTATTTTATTGTCTACTAAAATTAAACGCTACAGAAAGATTGTTGATGCATTTATGCAGCAATTTTATCAATTTCAGTGACTTGAAAGAGAAAAATGTTTTAGCTGTTGACCACACAAATATTCGCTTGTTTGTGCCAATTTATTTAGGTATATCTGCCACTGAATCTTTTGAAATGTTGAAAAATTATGCATCCCAAACAGAAATTGACCAGTTTCT
Organism: Amphimallon solstitiale; assembly: GCA_963170755.1. NCBI lineage: Eukaryota > Metazoa > Arthropoda > Insecta > Coleoptera > Scarabaeidae > Amphimallon > Amphimallon solstitiale. The sequence continues at coordinate 46,647,445 of OY720683.1, read as the reverse complement.
CAAAAGTTGTTTAAATCTTTATGTAGAGCCTGTCCCTGACATTAAAACGCGATTTGATTATTCTGATCCAATTTTTAACATTTTAAGAATTCCTGAACCAAAAACGGTCCAATCCTATGAAATAAAATCGCTGCAAAAAATTGTACAAAGATTTCCAATTAATAAAGAATTTACAAATCTTCTAATTTTGGACATGGAATGGAAGCAGCATGGTTTTCTTTAAATCATGTATGGTTTAGATTGTGAACCATTAAGTTGTGAAGTTTATTGGAAAATGGTATTTGAATTAAAAAATGCTGCAGATGTTCTTCTTTTCCCCAATAGGAAAGTAGTGCTCTCCTTACTTTTCATTCTGCCTTTTTCAAACGCATTTGTTGAAAGAATGTTCAATGATTTGAAAAATTTCAAGACAGACCACAGAAATGCGTTAGGCACCGCAACGCTAACGTCTTTAATGGTGACAAAAAGAGGCATTAAAGATATGGGAGGTTGAAGATCTTACTTACATTAGAATTATTTTAGACCACTTTTAAATTTGGCGCTTTCTATTAGAAATGTCGGTTAAGGCGGGTATTTTTCATTCGCTTATGCGGGTAAGGCAGATGTATGGCTCCGGCAGCACTGCTTATAACATAAGCCGTAACCCGTGAACATTCTCTTGCCTTTTTGTTTTGATTTATTATATTTTAGTGTGTTATTAAACACTACCTGTAAGTGTAAGTACGTCACGAACATTAGATAAGGCGCTTCCAACCAAACCGTGAAATTCACCACCCAAACAGCGTCAAGTATTGGCACAATAAAGACGATAAAAACAGTTTTAAATATATACAATATTTTAACTCTACAAAAACCAAAATTGAATAGCCTAGTAGCATTTTTCGAATTTTGCTAGTGTTTTACGTTTGCACTGGGCGCAATTGAATAATGTATAGTAGAGGTGTACTCGCTATATTTCACTACAAAATTGTGTAATAGAAATATAATTTTGTCATTAAATGTTTCATCTATTTTTTTACCAATCTTTTGTTTGAGTACACTGAATTAGCCTACCTGTATTCTACTCGATTGTCTTCCTAGCCAACTTAAAACACCCGCGAAAGTCGAAAAATGCTGCTAGGGGAACAGCAATTAACTGTAGTAAAAATCTTCAAAACATTAAGTAAAGTAAAGGTATTACTTTAATGTTAATATATTATATACCTATAATGAGGCTATTATAAGATTATTGTTATTATTAAAAACTTGAAAACCGGCGAACTGACCTCCGGCAGAAAGAGTGGGCAGGCACATGTGATTTGAACTATAGAATTTGGTGAATATACCTATGTCAGAAGTACTATACGGGAACATAGTGTGCAGTTTACTGTTTAAAAAATAATTTCAAAGTTTTGAAAATTGCTATCAAATAAAATGTACCTATATTTACATTTTAAGTAATTAGCAACAACCTTAGAAAAAATTTGAAGAAAAATATGGAACGTTCTTGTCAACCATCTCCTCTCCACTTCCTAAATATAAAACGGCTGCTAGGCTTTTATCGGCGTTAAAAATCAGTTTAATTGATTTGCATAATTCATCTCATTAGTAAAATGATAGGCATCTTTCAATTAAGGATAACAGAAAACTCCATATTTTAAAATATTGCAATTTCATTAAACTGCCAAATTAAACTATGTAGTTACTTTTTGGTTTTGTGGTGCCAACCAGTGATGCCAACTGTTGATTGTCTATTACGTACTTTCAAATAACTCTTAACATACTAAATTTTATAATTAGTAACCGCAAAAAGTGTTGTTAATTATAATTTTAAATTATAATGAATAATTAAAGTATCGCATAACACACAACTAACTTCTACATAATTGCAAGATAGTAACGCCATCTATATTATATGTGCTACACTGTTAGGCGACGTAAATGTAACAGATATCTGTAATGTATGTAAACACCCACCAAAAATGTAAACAAATTTTATTTCATGGATCACTTAAAAAATTACACATATATTTAGCTACTGTTACTATTTTTACCTTCCAAATATAAATACCGAGTGTACTTGCTATATTACATATAAATTTACCGTGCAATTTTTAAATGTAGCCATTTTTTCTAGTACTTGCAAAACCACTAACTTCCCATTTTATTTACGACTTATATATTAACTTAATTTAAAAAAAAATACGACCGTTCACTTCGTTTAACCTTTATCTTCATGCTTAATGCATAAAATTTACATGCTTTGATTTCTTACTCTCGAAAAAATGGAAATAAAAATGGTATTTTTTGGGTACATTTCTCTCCCGCCAAAACCTTATCAAACGCAGCCTTAAGATGCTCTCTTTCGAAACTCTAAATACCTCAGAACATCACAAAGCTGTGTATATTTACTACTAATATCATTCGTTGCCACCCTAGACTTAAACGAAATACTGCTTGGGGTATAATATCGGCCGAGATACAATAATTTATAAAGTGAAGTCGCCAACGAGATTAAGCTAAACTATTATATTATAAAAAGCAAGTAAAACTATATTAAATAAGAATCACTATGGGTACATTTTTTCTTTTGTGAAAGTCTGTTGTAGTAGTTTACTAAAAAAAGACGTGGAGAAATATCAATGAAATATGTATTTGACAGTTGTTAAATATTTTGATAATAGTAGGATTTCGGTATTAGGTAAAGACATATCTTTTACTGTTAATGAAACCCTGTACTTAATATCCCGAAAACAAATGTTTTAATTTAATAATAAATGGTTAAAAGATGCTTTTGTGATGGATGTCATTTAAGAAAAACATTTGATGGCGGCTAAATTTCTAGTTCTTGCATGACATATTCTGTTAAATTGCACAAACTTGAATATTTAAAAATTAAAAACTATCGTTATCAGGAGAAAAGAAACTTTAAACTTTGCAATTTAACTAAACTCGTATCTCAAAAAATAACAATGTTAGTAATGGCGAACAGATAATTATGGAACGATAATCTTTGCTGTATAAACCTCACCCTATCACAGTCAATTCTTAAAATAAATATATTAAATCGTTCATGTCGGAGTGAATTTATAATCTTTAACTCTGTTAAAGAGAAGATTCCGACATACTTTACGCGCAATAGGAAACTTAAATTACACTCGGAAATAGGGATTGGTCTTTTTAAAAGAAAACTCAATACGCCCATAATTAAAATAAACTAAAACAGGAAGAACTAGAAATGGAGCACCGCGCACGAGTATTAAATTTCATTTACGTGACTTCGCGGTGGGTTTCTAAAATAAATTAAACTCAATTCCACCGAGTCTTCTGACATATTCTCCACATATAACCACAATTATACTCACTTTATCGTTCCATAAAAACAAATATTGTCCCTTTTTCCGTTTTAAGTACTGAGGTATTTGAGTTTATACGTCACGCTAAACAGTAAAAGGTTAACCCCGTTTCTTTTACTCTTATTTCTCTGTTCTTCATTCTTCTTCTTCTTTCTTTTTCGATTTTGTTCGGTGTTGTGAGGCATTATCACTCTCTCAGAGCGACAATCTATGAAAGTTTAGACTGGGTGAAGATGGAAGATGGAAAATTGATGGAGTCGATAAGCACGGCGGCACTCTTCAATTACTAAAACGACGGGAACATTGTCGTAAATAGGACACAGAGGTATCGGTGATAAAAGTTGTGTGGTGTTTATTCTGTGTTAGTGTATTAGAGGTAGAAAGAGTGGGCGTTTTGACTTAGTTGGTTTTAGTTTGTTTTTTTTGGTATTAAATTGTGTCTTGAACATGTGTCGAATTACACGATTAGGTTTTCGTTGATTCAGTAATGAGTGTCCGAAGCAATTGAAGTCATTGCTTTTTATGTTTAAATTAGATCTTTTTTGTCTTTCAACGACGTAGGCTATTTGTTTTAAGCGCAGAAATCATTATACCGGTTTCTAGACAAATAAATGGAAGATGCGTGGGGTGTCGAAATGGTAAAAATGCAACGTATGCAACCTGTTAAGTATGCTTGCTTTATATGTTATAAAATTCATTAAATTTATGAAGATATATAAATTCTAAGCTATAAGTTTGACTCAATTTCGTATTGTAGCATTTTCGGGTTCGCAATAAACAACACGTGCAATTGTTTTGAAACAGTATGTATATTTACACACTTAAAACTAATCACAATATAAAAAATAAAAAATAAATGTAACGCACTTAAAACTACTACGAATAAATTAACACACGTATTTATTTCTATTACTTCTATTTATGTCTGTAATATTTATTTACTTCTTGAACTGCACCATTCACTGTATTTATGTTTATTTGCACTATGCGAATACTACTGAATGAATGAATTCCTTCTCCCACCGGCGGCATTTATATATATGTGCAGACAGAAGGTCTAGAGATACACCAGCAAATTCTGGCTCTCTTCTACCGTATTCCAGAGACTTTCTGTCGCTTCGCAGTACACGAATGCAGTTGATTTACGACTTGTTTACCGGTACGTTTTTCTCGCCGCTGTCGCGCCGATGTTTCTTTTTCTTTTTGTGGAGCTTGTTTCGTTACAGTATGTTTGCTACACACCAGAATGGCGTCACAAACACAGGAGTTTTTGAAATGTATAGGTAATATTCATTGCTTGGCCGTTTGATAAAACAATTAATTCCTTTTCATGGTTTAGCGGCCGTCACTAAACTCAAACAATGTAAAAATAAAAATATTTCAATAATATAGATATTATCTTTTCCAATTAATTAAAAAAATTAACAAAATGATTACCAATTTTATTTGGGTTTTGTCTAACATTTGTTAAGATATTTGTCAAATATATTTTACCTTTTTATTAATAAGTTCGTTAAAGTTTCATGTTTTAATGTTTTTAATGAATTGATAATGCTAATACCTATAAAATCAAAACTTTTTAATTTTGTATTAAGTACCTAATAAAATGATGATGAACTTATTAGGGTCAACAACTAACTTTACCACGTACTAGATAATGTCGATTTAAACGTGTGATAAAATATAGAATGATGAAAACGCGAAAATGTGTAAATTAAAAATGAAACTGCTAGGTTTAGAGCACCCGCAGACACGTGTTTCAAACTTATAAGTTATCGGCAGTACAGCACAGGGCGATGACACCAGGATAAGAATTACTGTATTCCTGTGACGTTATAATTTTAGGTGGAGGATACAATTCAAAAGGTGACTCTAGTTGCAGAAAATAAAGTGAAGCATGTCATTTACTATTTTTTAGCCATTTTTAGCAAAGCGGGTGAAAGTCAGTGACAGATTATGTTGCCTATTGTATACAGTGGCCATTTTCTATCTCCTTATATGGGTAATTTTCTTAATATTGAAGATACAGGATTAGTTAAATCAGCAAAGTTATTCAGAAGTTAGAGGAGTATTTGACATTTATTGTCAAGTTTTGAAGGTATTTAAAAAAAAATTGAAAAATTAAATTTTCAGTTATCCCTATCTTCGGAACCATTATAGATAGAACAAAACTAAAAAATGGTAGTAATTTTCACGGAGAATTTAATAATCTTAATTAAAAATTCATGGCCAACTTAATTATCAAGGTATGACGTAAACTCACGTTTTTTTAAATGACAGTTACAGTTGGCCATGACTTCATTAAAATGCTTATTTTTTCTGATTTCACAGATATAAGGTTTGGTATGGTTATATTTTTAAAATCTAAATTTATGTTATATTTTGTTAATGTCATCAATTTTTAACTGAAATTATAAGATTCTACGTAAAAATTACTACCAGGCGCCATTTTTACTTTTGTTATGTCTTTAATGGTTACGAAGATATGGATGACTAAAAATTTCGGCAATTTTCAATTTTTTAAAAATATCTTCAAAAGTTGGCAAGAAATGTCAATTCTAAAAGTACTATCAAATACTCCTTAAATTTCTTAACGACCTTGCTAAATTAACCGATCCTATATCTTCAAGATTCAGAAAGTTAGCTATATAGGGAGATAGGAATTGGCATCCTGTGTAGTGTTTCTTCATGTTTATTCTGACTCTTTGTATTAAAATTTGCAAGATTTAGGTTTGTCGTGTCTTGCAAAAGTTTAGCTATACTGTGACCTCCGTCATGGCAGTATTTATAAGATCAGGTAATATTTATTTTTTCTAAAGGCTAAATTAACGAATTTGGTTGGTATTTTGGTTAGTATGTATTCCAAAAAGAATAATCAAAAAAAAATCTTGAGTTTAGATTAACGCCGACACAAATAATATTGAGATTCAACCAAAATATGGAATAATAATAGCTATGTATATGTAAATAGAAAGCTTACATTCTATAGAAGCCAAAAATGTAGGTTTTATTGTCAGCGTGTGAGTAAAAAGTATCAAGTTTTCATCTTAAAGAATCATATTTTGAGGTTAAAATCCATCTGCTAATCTAAATAGCGTGTAAAACTGATGTATTTTAAATATGGGTTTTTAAGCAAACAATTAATACTTTTTGCTAATATGCTGACAGTGAAACCTAAGTTCCTAATTCTGCAGAACGTAAGATTTCTAATTACATATAACTAAATATTATATACATACTATTTGATATTGTTCTTGTATTTTAATATTATTTGTGTGAACGTCATTTTACACTTTAGACAAAATAAATACATGATAAATTTACCGGGTTTTATAGTTAGTTGATAATACATATCAAGAGATGGCGCAAATAATGGATTTCATCTTTTTTTAGTAATAAGTTTCTTTCAACTTTTTACTGATACAAGTAAAATAGTTGAAAAGACCAATGAGTCTGAAATACGTGTCTGCAGTTGCATTTTCAGCGGTACTTTTATACCTACATGAATTATTCTATGATCCGCATAACGTGTTTCCTTATATTCCTATGAGTTAATATGACACGAAAGTTGACAATGTCTCGAGGTGACATTTGGCTGTATCCTCGATACAGAGAATATTTTGCCTGAATTTTCAATTGGTGATCTCTCTCCTGATTATTGCTTTCAGCTCCAACGTCATTCCGCCTTATTCCTTGGTTATGCTGTACTGACAAAGACCAATGAGTCTGAAACATGTGTCTGCATATGCATTTTCAGCGGTATTACCCATCAACTTTTTACGTGTATTATTCTATAATCCGCTTAAGATTTTTTCATATATTATTATATGCTATGGGTTGATAAAACACGCAGGTAGACAATGTCTACCTCGCGGCGACGGTTGGATGTATGCTCGATACAGAGGGCATTCTGTCTGAATTCTCAATTGGTGATCTGTTTCCTAATTGTTACCTTCATCTCCAAGGATAAAGACCAATGAGTCTGAAAGACGTGCTTACAGTTGCATTTTCAATTACCCATGGATTTCTTTGCCTGTATATTAGTGACAACAAATATATTAATTAACAATATACATAAAAAATCTATTTTTGTTAATTAATTACTTTGCTACTAAACTAATTGCAAATTATATTTCCAAAGAAACAAAAAAAAGTATTCTTAAGGACAAAGTAGTTTTAGTAGAAGAACCTTTTCATCAATATGCTTTATGCGTTTTAAACATATAATTTGAGAAGAAATACTTTTTTTTAATAATCATTCATAAAGAACTTTTCTGTTATTACTTGTTATGTTTTATATTATTATTACGTCTATAATTTCAACTGTTGACTATATATACGTCTCAAACAATGCTTTTAATAGTTATTTACGAACCAAGTGCGGGAAGACTATTTTCCCGCATGAGCGCACATTGTAAGCACGAGCGACCGCAGGAAGCCAGTGCTTTTAATTGCGCGAATGCGTGGAAGATGTCTTCACGCAAGTGGTTTGTACAATATTTTTTGTACGAACATTAAATTAAAAAAATATTATTGATTAATGTCATTGGTATCATACCTAACCTAAGATACATTACCTAATTAATTTAAGCATTTCATGTACGTAACTATTACTCACCTTTCCCTAAAATTAAGTTATTATATTCTTACACAATGCAAACATGAGGTATTTATTCTTATATTTATAAATTTATAGTACATTTATTGCGTTTTTTGGTTTAAATACAAACAATTCCGAACTGCCAATATGAATGTCGATGTGGTACAAATAGATGGCGTGAATCTTGCTTAAGGTGTCGCTTAAAATATCGTCAAATAGATGGCGCCACAATTTTTTCGATGAATTTTTAATTATGACTCCTATTTCCCCAACTTTTAGTGAAGAATAGTGGAGGGAAGTAGCATTTTATAGACTAAATTTTATTACTACCAAGTTAGATTTCTTTTTAAATGTCCCAAAGTGCCAGTGTTTTTTCAATTTTTACAGTCGCCTCAACCAGGAAAACGTATTTCCCAGTCGAGCTACTTGTGCGCCAAATGTGACTTTGCTGGCGGCGAGTACAAAAAAGTATTTTTGAACATACCTTATATAAATTATTCATTATTATTGTTTCTAAATTAAATTAGTCTCTACAGTATGCTTTAGAATAACAAATCATACTCTTTTCTGTGCAAGTTTAGCACTAATGTTCATATTATAAGAATATGGTGGTTTGTGTTTATTATAGAAATATACGCATTAAAAGTGTGAAAAACGAACGCATATGAAGATCAACAAGAACACAACAGTTTATGCTGAAATTAATACGTTAATATTAAATGTGTAACTTATTAATCTAATTAACATAAAAGCTCTAAATTATTGTTCATTTGTAGTACACAAACGATTTTATCTATCTATAATCAATCGATTCTAAATTCGACATATTAGAAATTAAAATACTCGAAACTCTGTACAGAATATTTAGAATAATCCGGACGATGGGATGGTCCAGAATATGTTGGAATTTCTAAACTTTGTCGGTATCGTATTGAACATTTATTGCTTTATCGAGTTAACCAGAAAAGAATAGAATGTAAGCAGGCATTCCCTTAATAGTCCAGGAATGTGGTTGTGCGTTTCTTTGAAGTTTAAGAGGAAACAGAAAAAAGAAAAAAATACCATTCTAGTACCCAATAACATCATGTTACGACGCAACAGCTCCGTTTATAAATTTAGAAGACGCGACATTGACACACTCTACTTCATGCGCGGGGAAGCTACCGACGTCTTATGTAGGGGTGACTTTTATCGTCTTATCATCATGTAACAGACATTCATTGTCCTGTCTCGGATGATATATGTAAAGGGAATAATACAAGTTTCAAAGGCACAATAGGAATTCATTCCAAAATACCTGGGGTGTAATTAAATTTGAATTGATTAAATGTTTTTCAGATTGATAAGAGTAAATATGTAGCAACACGACATCTTCTGAGGCGAAATTTGTTTAAAATAAATCTTATATATAATATAATGGGTGTTTAGACAAATCCGGAGTCAAGTAGGCAACGGACAACGAATAACTGAAGACTATTATCGTTATAGTTTGAATAACACTTTTGCATGTAAAACTATATCCATTAATTCTTCTTTTTCTTTTTATGCATCATAATTTCTTCAATGGAAAGGTATTTTATGAAAAGGTGTTATTGTTAAGCAAAAATTTTCTAGAATGTGAGATCGTTTAATCATAAATTTGACGTGGTCTGATGTTTGCCTGTATGATAATAATCTATATACAGTGCGTTAGTAAATGCCTGAGATGAAATTCAAATTAACCGCCCAAAATTTAAAATTTAAGTTGGTAAAAAAATAAATTGCCCTACCTTTATGTCATATGGCTTATATCTATTGTGTTCATTTTCTGTTAAACTTTATATTTTGATGCGAATCCGTTTCTTCATGTTATATTGCGTATTTTGAGAACCTGTAGAACTATAACTTTATTGTAATTCGACCAAGTAATATAATAAGGTAATGTATACATCATGCTTCAACAACATTATACGTTTACTTTTTAGTTTTAAAATGATCTTCACTTCTGAGGAAGATGCCTTCATTTTAATGGCCCACTATCGTAGTGGAACTCAAAATCCAGATGGATCTTGGGCATACAACTTGGAGTCTTGTATTCATCAATTTAGACAGCAGTTTCCCGATATAGATTTTAATCGTCATAATTTTGTGAATCATAAAAACAATATTATTAAGTGATTTCAAGAAAAAAAATGCATTTGTAAGGGGAAGACTTCTGGAAGACCAACAGAATTAACACAACCAGTAATGGATGATATTGAGCAACGTATGACAATTAGTCGAAAAAATCATTAAGAAAACTATGAGCTGAGACAGGTATTAAGCATGTACTATAATATGTTTATTTATTGTAATTGTAATGTTACACCCATAGAAAGTAGGAGTGTGGGTTGCTATTTCTCGAAGACGAATAATAGGACCTGCATTTTTTCATGAAAGAGTTACAGCAGAAAGATACAGGCGTAATATTTTACAAGAATTTTATAATAATAGGCTCATTAGTCAAGGCCTATGGCCTCCGAGATCCCCTGATCTTACACCGCTTGATTTTTATTTGTTTGGTCGACTAAAAAATAGTGTTTTTAAGAACAGGCTTCATAATTTGGAAGAACTTCAAGAAGCAATCAGACAACAAATTATGGTAGAAGAACTACAAAGAGTGTTCGAAAATATGAAAAGAAGGATTAACATGCACAGAAAATGTGGAACATCGCTTTCAACATTTAATGTGAATGTTCTATTTTTTATTGTGAATATTATAATTATTATACTTGTGTTACCATCTCATTTTTAATAAACTGTTTATGTAGATTACCCGCTTTTTAATCCAAACAAATATTTGACAGAGTATAATCATATTTAGGAACTTTTGTTTTGAATACTAGCAATCTGTATATTTGGTTGCCTATGGTTCTCATCTCAATCATTTACGAACAGAGTGTAGTGTATGACACCTACAGTGTAATTACGCAAAGATGATTCCTGCTTCACTAGTACCACGCGATCATTTAAATTCTAAATTATAGCAGGCGGGATTTTTTTTATTAGGTTGTCCAGAATGTCAATTATTGATTAATTGAAATTTGCGGTTATGTTATACTTTGTGACATTTGTGAATCTTATGTGTAATCGATTTAAATTTAATGGAAATGAAAGCATTACAAGATAAATTAGTTTTATTGTGAATTACAAAAGGTGTTCAAAGTGTTCTCCCCCTGTTGCAATGCAACTGTTAACCCTCCGTTTCATATTTTCAAAAGCATTTGCCAACATCTGAACGGTTATAGCGTTATATGCATTAGAAATTGCCTCTTGTAGTTCTTCAAGATTTTGTGGGTTATTTTTGTAAACTGTGTGTTTTCAGATACGGATAAATGAAATAATCAAGAATCGTTAAGTCCGGACTGCGAGGCGGAAATTCAATGACACGATTATCATAAAACTCGCGAATTCGAGCCATACTTTCCCATGTTTTGTGAGCTGTTGCATTGTCCTGTTGGAAATATCTATGTAAAAGTTTGTCATCATGAAGATTTTGTAAAAACGGTTCAAGTAAATTATTTCGATATCTCTCAGCATTTATCGTTCCTCCAAAAAACACAGGTCCAAATATACGTCTTCTAGAAACCGCTAGCCAAACACCAATTTTCTGCGGATGGAGAGGCGATTGAATAAACTCATGAGGATTCTCCGAAGACCAAATACGCATATTTTGTTTGTTTATATAGCCGGATAGGTGAAACCATGCTTCGTCAGAAAAAAATGTGAAATCCAAAGTGTTGTTGTTATTTAAATTATTCAAAAACCACTGACAGTATTCCATTCGTACAGGAAAATCTCGAAGGAATAGCTCTTGAACGACGTTAATCTTATAGGGATAAAGATTTAAATTTTCTTTTAAAATATTTTGACAAGTTCCATATGAAAGGTTTATTTCTTGGGCTAATCTGCGAAGAGATTTTTTGGGAGACTGTTCCATTCTTTCTGCAACATCTGCCACAATCTCAGGAGTCCTTTTTTGGGCGCGCCACTACCAGCTTTCCTACCTACAGTTCCAACATTACGAAATTTCGCCACACATGTGTAAATTTCTTGGACTAATTTTTGATAATCCGCAGGAAAATTAGGGAAGGCATTTTGAAAATCATTGATGCAGTGCAATACTGAATATGTCCATTCACCATTCTCTTGTCGTTCGGCGTTTTTAAAATAACTTTCAATAAGAAAAATCTTATGTTCTAAATCAAACATTTTGAAACATCACTTTGACAATTCAAATTGTAAATTAGTACTTATATACCAACTTAATTTAAATTTCACAAACTGCTCTAATTTAGAATTTAAATGATCGCGCGGTATATAATTCTATTAAAGAATATCTACATCAAAATAAGAAATAGTATCTACTTGTATAAAAAGGTTAGCACGAACATACAATTAATAAAATTTACTTGATCAAGACAAAGACGGAGTTACTACATACGCCGTGATAATTCAGACTTTTCCCTTTAGGGTCATTTTGATACAATTTCTCTTTGACATTACGATTTGACGTTTGTGGTTGTTCAAATTTTTTATTTTCAATTTGCTATAAACATCATATTCGTTTCACAATTTCTTAATCTCTCTTTGCTAAAGTACAATGCCTGGACCTGTTAGAACATTATGTTCGCAATCGCAAGCACTTGCTTCAAATTTGTTGCAATATTTTCAAGAATGAATGATTTCACATTGTACAAATTCTAATAAATCATTCTTAGCAAGTAGTAGATGCGCTGAAGGTGGGAATAGCTACAGTAAAACGTCTCAAAGCCCTTATACCGCGCGATCATTTAAATTCTAAATTAGAGCAGGCTGTGAAATTTAAATTAAGTTGGTATATAAGTACTAATTTACAATTTGAATTGTCAAAGTGACGTTTCAAAATGTTAATTAATCAATAATTGACATTCTGGACAACCTAATAAAAAAAATCCCGCCTGCTATAATTTAGAATTTAAATGATCGCGTGGTATATAATAATAATAAATAATAATGCCATCCTATCTAGTCCAGGGAAGGTTCTGTAAAAAAAAAAGCATATTTAAATTTTGCAGAATACTTTAAAATGAGTATCTGAAATATTATATCAATATATAACAATAGAAAGAAGCTACTGAAAATCATATTTTATTGACTAGAAAAAGTTTACATTGAATACTACTTTTTAAATAAAAATTTAATGTTATGTTGACATGTATTTGGTATAAATAAATTGCATTTTTTGTTTGTTTGTTAGCCACGGTATTTCTGCATCTGTATTTTGGCAAATATTAAATATAGTACATTAAATGACTTTAATAATTTTAAAACTATTTAAAATTCAGTACATACGTCGGACTGCCGACAATACATATATCCATCTGTTACTTGATATGATTCAGTACGTTTTAAAGAAACGAAATCGCATACGCCCGCGAAGGAAACCGCACCTGACAGAGATCAGGAGGTTATGGGTTCGAATCTCACGCGTGGGTAAATTTTTAAATTTAAATTTACCTAATTAAATAATTATCAGTGTAAAAGCTAGAAGATTGTTGAATATAAAGCATTTTAATGAATAATAATCCATAATCTACACGTAGATCAAGTGACTGTCAATCTAACCTGAAATAATAATCATCATATTATTCATTTTCCAGTTTAAAGTATTTATCAAGATAGCGAAGTATTGATTTTAATCACAAAATGTTAAATGATGACGTAGGGATCATCTTTGCTGAATTAAACTGTACGCCTTCTTTATCTATAAAATATGACAAACGCGCATGCGTACTAATGTATATCTGTCATATATGAAGATAAAAAAACACTAATGTGAAACAAACTGATATTAGTCAAATATAGAATACACCAGATAAAGAACTTACTTCAGAAATTATAAACTCATAGTAAGAACAGAAAAAACATATTACATTGGTAAATGCAAAATGTTTCAATACATACGAGGTAGGCGCCACAAATTCTCCGTCTGACAGCCTTCTACAGGTTCAAACGTGTTCAAGCTCCGTCACGTCATGCATGCACATACGCGAGGTGTAAACTATAAATATGACAGTTCGAAGCCTAGTAGTTTTTAGTAACCAGCTAACCAACGTGACTAGCGCCCGAAAATGTCGGAAGTAACGAAAATTGAGTACCGCGCGGTCACTAAATTTTTAACAACGTTTAGACGGCGTTTACGGTGATTCATCTCCTTCGTATTCAACTGTAAAAAGTGGACAAAATGTTTCCGTTTGGGATAAGAATCCCTGGAAGATGCTGATCGGTCGGGTCGACCAATTGAAGTGATAACGCCTCAACATATTTCAATTATTGAACATTTAGTACTAGAAGATCGTCGTTTGAAAGTGAAGGAATTAGCAGTGATAACAAACATTGCCGAAACAAGTATTCGCTGAATTCTCCATGACCACTTGGGTATGAATAAAATTAGTGCTAGATGGGTACCGCGACTTCTTTCTGCTCTCCAACGTGAAGGTCGAGTCGAATGTGAGCAGTCGTTTTTAAACAAACCCAAAACAGATTTTAGAGTCCATTGTCACAGGGGATGGATACAATGGTTCTGTTTTACGATCCTCTATCGAAAAGGGAGTCCATGGAATGGTGGCGACCTGATGAACCTCGAATGAACAAAGGCGAAAGTCGTTCAATCAACGAAAAAGGTGATGGTTACAATTTTCTGTGATTGTGAGGGCATTTTGCTAATTGACTTTAAAGAGCGCAATAAGTGAGCGTATTTATTGCATAAATTAAGGGACAGTGTTCGTGCAAAACGTCGTGGAAAATTGATAAAAGGTGTGCGATTATTGCACTACAATGCATGCTCTCTTCCATACTGCTCCACTTCACAAGCTGCCATCCGTGAATGCGGCTTTCAAGAATTAGAACATCCACCGTATAGTCCGGATATAGCTCCTTATGATTTTTGTTTATTTTCTAATTTAAAAAAAGACCTTAGGGGACGTAGTTTTAAGGACGACAGTGAGTTGCAAGCAGCTGTTATAACGGGTGATTTTTTAAGAGCTTTCGGATTTGATTAAAAAAAGCAAACATAAAATTAGAGAAATGTATGAAATCTTTATTTGAGTCGATAGAACGATCTACATAATTCAATGTTTAAAAATGATTTCATGTAAATGTTGACCGCGGCTACGCCTCAAATGGTTCATACGCTGGGCCTAATTTTAGCATACTCTCTCCAACATATCGGCCGGTATCTCACGAATAAATTCTTCAATATTGGCTTCCAGTGCTTCAACCGTTGCGGGCTTGTCCCTATAAACATGAGCTTTAACATAGGCCCACAAAAAATAATCTATAGGCGTTAAATCGCACGATCTAGGTGGCCAATTGACCGGCCCCAAACGTGAAATAAACTGTTCACCGAACTCGCCTATCAATTGGGCCATTGTTTCGCGTGCTGTGTGGCATGTGGCACCGTCTTGTTGAAACTACATGTCAGCCAAGTCCAGCTCTTCCATTTTGGGCAAAAAAAAATAATTTGTAATCATCGCACGGTAGCGTTCGCCATTCACAGTAACGTTCCTGCCTTCGTCGTCTTTGAAAAAGTACGGTCCAATGATGCCACCGGCCCATAATCCACACCAAATAGTGCATTTCTCGGGATGCATTGGCAATTCTTGCAATGCTTCTGGCTGCTCTTCACACCAAATATGGCAATTTTGCTTGCACGTATCCATTCAACCAGAAATGAGCTTCGTCGCTGAACATAATTTTCCGATAAAAAAGTGGATCTTCATCCAACTTTGCCAGCGCCCATTCACCAAAAGTTAGCCGTTGCGGTAGGTCGTGTGGCTTCAATTCTTGCAGCAGTTGTATTTTATAAGGTTTTATACCCAAATCCTTCCGCATAATTTTCCACGTATTGGAGTAACAGACGCCCAATTGCTGCGAACGGCGCCGAACCGATAATTCACGGTCATCAACAACACTGGCGGATACAGCTGCGATATTTTCCTCTGTCCGCACTCTACGTATGCGTGTTGGTGGTTTAATGTCCAATAATGTAAATTTGGTGCGAAATTTAGTCACAAGATTCCGAATAGCCGCCTCAGAAGGTCGCCCAAACTGACCATAAAATGGAAGAAGTGCACGATGCACTTTCTTAACCCAGCATGAATTTTGATAATAAAATTCAATAATCTGCAAGCGTTGTTCGTGTGGAAGTCGATTCGTGGTTTAATTATAGACCAAACTGAACATGTTTGACAGTAACATGTTACACGAAAACAGCTGAGCTGCCAAAAACAGTGTTGCCAAAAAGAAAGCTGCTAAAAAATCACCCTAGAACATTTTGACGGAAAAACTTCAGATTATTTTTACGAGGGTATCGGATTATTAATTAATCGTTGTAATATATGTATAGAAGTTAGGGGAGATTACATTGAAAAATAAAAATTCTTATATTGCTCCAAGTTTCTTTTTTGTATATCAGACCGAGAATTTATGGCGCCTACCTCGTATATATTGTAGAAATACCGTCGAAGGTAATTAATAATTATACTTGTAATAATAAACAATGATTATTAACTACTACTAACAACATAATATATAATAATGACACAAAATGTTGGGCGACCAATAATGTAGGAATGCCGACTAGATTAATTAATAAATTATGTAAATTATGTTTAAAATAATTAATAGATCAATAACTAGTTGAATATATGAGTCGCCTAGTTCCAAAACCCGCTAAATCCAATTTTCGAACTAATAACGCTATCTCATTGCCAGAAGCCTAAATAATATTTTAGATTATAAAATATGTTTCAAAACTGGCTTAATTCTATCTTAAATCCATACAATAACAAAAACTACTAAATCCAACTATTGAAATTGCAGAAATAGAAAAACACTATCGCAGAGGCAGGTCTCAAAGGCAGTATGTTTCCAGTGATTTATCAACAAGAAAATTATGGACCTCTTACAATACTAAATACCCAGACATTCAATGTAAAGAATCGTATTTTTGATTTATATTTAACATTACCCACAAGTGGACGTACGTGCTCTTATTGTTTGGAATATCATGCAAGGAAAAATTAAGCGTGAGAGGAACATTGCAAAGAAATCAACTTTCATCACACAATATAAATTGCATAAAATGAAAGCAAAGTCATTTTTTGACATACTGAAGAACTTCAGTGACAAGTAATCACTCTTTTATATGGCGGTGAAAAAAATTTAGTGTTGCCAAAAATCCCAAACCAAATCACATATTATAAAAGGCAGCTACGTATATAATTTTACAGTCGTGATTGGTTCCTTTAAAGGGAAATTGAAAAAAAATAATGTCGTGATGCATACTTGGTTGGAATCAGAAAGTTCAAAAGGTTCCAACGAAATTGCTTTGGCGGTTTAAAGTATTTTAAAAAAATGAAAATTCTGACGAGGTTTATGAGGTAAAACTGTTGGCAGATGATGCATACATCCGATAAAAAAGTGGATCTTCATCCAACTTTGCCAGCGCCCATTCACCAAAAGTTAGCCGTTGCGGTAGGTCGTGTGGCTTCAATTCTTGCAGCAGCTGTATTTTATAAGGTTTTATACCCAAATCCTTCCGCATAATTTTCCACGTAGTGGAGTAACGGACGCCCAATTGCTGCGAACGGCGCCGAACCGATAATTCACGGTCATCAACAACACTGGGGGATACAGCTGCGATATTTTCCTCTGTCCGCACTCTACGTATGCGTGTTTTTGGTTTAATGTCCAACAATGTAAATTTGGTGCGAAATTTAGTCACAAGATTCCGAATAGCCGCCTCAGAAGGTCGCCCTAACTGACCATAAACTGGAAGAAGTGCACGATGCACTTTCTTAACCCAGCATGAATTTTGATAATAAAATTCAATAATCTACAAGCGTTGTTCGTTTGGAAGCCGATTCGTGGTTTAATTATAGACCAAACTGAACATGTTTGACAGTAACATGTTACACGTAAACAGCTGAGCTGCCAAAAACAGTGTTGCCAAAAAGAAAGTTGCTAAAAACTCACCCTAGAACATTTTGACGGAAAAACTTCAGATTATTTTTACGAGGGTATCGGATTATTAATTAATCGTTGTAATATATGTATAGAAGTTAGGGGAGATTACATTGAAAAATAAAAATGCTTATATTGCTCCAAGTTTCTTTTTTGTATATCAGGCCGAGAATTTATGGCACCTACCTCGTATATATTGTAGAAATACTGTAATTATACTTGTAATAATAAACAATGATTATTAGCTACTACTAACAACATATAATAATAACCCAAAATGTTGGAATGCCGACTAGATTAATTATTAAATTATGTAAATTATGTTTAAAATAATTAATAGATCAATAACTAGTTGAATATGTCAGTCGCCTAGTTCCAAAACCCGCTAAATCCAATTTTCGAACTAATAACGCTATCTCATTGCCAGAAGCCTATATAATATTTTCGATTATAAAATATGTTTCAAAACTGGCTTAATTCTATCTTAAATCCATACAATAACAAAAACTACTAAATCCAACTATTGGAATTGCAGGAATAGAAAAACACTATCGCAGAGGCAGGTCTCAAAGGCAGTATGTTTCCAGTGATTTATCAATAAGAAAATTATGGATCTCTTACAATACTAAATACCCAGACATTCAATGTAAAGAATCGTATTTTTGATTTATATTTAACATTAAACTTAATATTGGTTTTAACGCCCCACAAGTGGACGTATGTGCTCTTATTGTTTGGAATATCATGCAAGGAAAAATTAAACGTGGAAGGAACATTGCAAAGAAGTCAACTTTCATTACACGATATAAATTGCATAAAATGAAAGCAAAGTCATTTTTTGACATACTGAAGAACTTCAGTGACAAGTAATCACTCTTTTATATGGCGGTGAAAAAAATTTAGTGTTGCCAAAAATCCCAGACCAAATCACGTATTATAAAAGGCAGCTGCATATATAATTTTACAGTCGTGATTGGTTCCTCTAAAGCGAAATTGAAAAAAAAATAATTTCCTGATGCATGCTTGGTTGGAATCAGAAAGTTCAAAAGGTTCCATCGAAATTGCTTTGGCGGTTTAAAGTACTTTAAAAAAATGAAAATTCTGACGAGGTTTATGAGGTAAAACTGTTGGCAGATGATGCATACAATTGTATCCAGAAAGCAAATTTAATTTTTTCGGTGACCGGTCATTCATTCCATCCGCCAGATAGAGTTTTCAGACATATTGAGAAAAATATAGAAAAGGAGAATACAATCATCGATATCAACGACTCTGATAGTAGTCGTTGACATCGAAGATATTTGAAAAGTTTGGACCTGTCAAAAAGTTAGGAATTCATTGCACCGTTTTAGACTGGTGAAAAGCGATTCTTGATGTATCAAGCCAACATTTTCTCTTCAGTTTAAAATTAATTCTTGCAAGAGAATAATTCTATGTAGAAGTAAAAAAGGAACAATACTGATTCGCAAAGATTCCAATTAAGTCGGCGACATAAACAATGTATTAGGAATTTCCAAGATAGGTAAACAAATTTCTAGTAAAAATCCAGAAGAAACAGAATTAAACAGAGTTGAATTGAACGTTAAAGAACTAAAAAGTGTGGATGGATTTCCAAGTATTTCGGAATTGACAGACAAAAAAAACTGAAAAGGAAAATCTTATCTATAACAAAAACGTTGTAAGAAGATTCGAAGAGGCAGTAGAAAATGAAAATAATGACAATGAAAAGGGAGAAGAAGAAGAGGAACTATGCGGTAGAAGTATCTTTCAGGAAACTGATGTTGTATAATGTTTATTCTTAGTTGTTGTGTTTTTTATACCTACCAAACAAAATTTGGTTTTGAATTTTTTGATTTATTTTAATTTTCAATTTTATTTTTATTTTTAAGCGAACGTCGCAAAATAAGCCCCAAACTACTGTAAACCCGTGCAAATTTGAAACTAAAATCCTACAAATCCAGTTTATTTTCCAAAAACAGCTAAATCCCAGAAGTTTTTAGAGTTTTTCAAAAAAATATTAAAGTAGGATTTTTCCGCAAATGCCGTCTTAAGTGTTATGTCACAGCCTACCAATATCTATAGAATTCTAATATCCTTATTTTGTGAGTAGTAGCAAACTTTCGCGTTTCCTGAAAAGTGGGTTTTGGAACTAGGCGACTCATGTATAGAAAAGGGTTAGAATTTTGAATAAGTTAATTTAAAATTTCCCGCGTCTAAGCTTTTCCACATGTATGACTCAATAGATATGTATAAACTAAACATTTATGATAGATGGTCCTTATGTGAAATTACGTGACTTATGTTTATTATTATGCTCGTTATTCTCAGGTCGTGTATCTAGTCCGATTGTGCTGCAAATGCTTATTTATGTGGCACAAATAAACTTATTATTAGGGGGCGGACGTCCCAGGTTTAAACTACAACGGAGTTACAACGGAGCAAAGAAATAATGTAAACAATTGTGTGTTGCTTACATTATTTTTGAATAGCATTATTCATATGGTGAACTGCAACATCTGTTGTTTACTTGAAAAGTTACTGAAAAGGACAACAAAAAATGCCCATAAAATAAGGAATTTATGAGTAAAATCCTTTCTACATCGGCGTAGATATGAGCGTGGGGTCTTTTTAAAATTCATTATATTTACCTTATATTTCCCAAGAGAAATAATGTAAATATGTACATACTTACTGTTATTTACTTTCAATAACATACGCGTACATTTTCAGTTATCATTTATTTAGATCCAGAACGTTGTTTATGTTACTTTTTCTGATATGGAAATGAATTGTCAGTGATTCCGAAATTTATTACAGTCTGTAAAATATCGTTACAGAATGCCAAAATATCGCACGTTCGTCACTTAGCTTTGCTAAAACATACACAGAAATAGTTTTTATGCAGAGAATTTCGATAGTTTACAAAATTTCGTTACATGTTTAAATGACGATGCTCGAAGTATTTCTGAGTGCAAGGAACTAACACAAATCCTAAATTTGAAAAATCAGTTGTTATTTCTTCAGGAACACTTCGGAAATTTGCCTAAACTAATCACATATTTTGAAAATCGAATCTCAAATTAAAAAATGGATTAACCAGATTAGATGTGGCTATTAATAATTCCAAGTGACTTCGGATGTGGCCTTCGGCAAAAGTTAGATGCGATTTTTAATAGAAATCCAGATTTAATAACATTATTTCCAGTACGCACCTATAACAAGTTGCGATGTAGAAAGGACGTTTTCTATCTACAAGGATGCACTTCATTCAAGGAGAACAAATCTTACAGAAGATAAAATGAACAAATAATAAGGTATTTTGTATTTTATAGATCACCAGCCACTTGTTATTCAATTATATAAATAAAATTAAAACCTCTTTAAAAATTCATTTCAATAGTGCGCCCATGGGTGATGAGTCACGAACATTTCCTGTCCGCGCCCTACTTATTATAGTGAACTTTAATAAAATAAATTGAACTTCAATTGTGGAGGAAATAAAACAAGGTTATGTAAATAAAGAGGTAAGTGATTAATTTGAATTCTTTTTTTTTATACATTGAATGGAGACTCTTAGTAAATACATGTATAAATAAATAATTGAAGTAGAAATTATTATAACTTTCAATCTTATAAGCGATATAAACTGAATTACTATCGTAACTTTAAAATAAATTATTACTCATAATTTTACATGAATAATTATAACAAAAATGAACAATAGTCTTCAATATCAAGATTTAAATTACTTTTACAATATTAATAACAATTAACAGAAACAGTTTTGCAGCGTTGGAATATTTACAATGCCAGTCCTAATAACTTTAAAGGAATGGCCGTATTAAATAATTGATTACCTTTGGCTGCGAAGACGCGTTGATCTGCTTTCTCCGATGGCTCCAATACAATGACTCGGTCAGCTCGGATCGGGAACGAACGCCGAATGCTGGCACTCGTGGTGGATCTCTCTCTTTCTCTAGAAGCTGATTTTGGATTCTTCGGAATTAACATTTTCTAATTCATGTGAAAACTTCGCGATTTTTTGATGTCTATGGCTGCGTATGGCAATACTTTGTCATTAACTATTTTCTTCTGTAATACCTGTTTCTATCTTGCTTACAGGTTTTGTTAAATCGCTTTTTTCCCAATTTGACTTGACGGATACTTGTCAAACTTATATCAACACGCCTAGAAGAAATTAGCATACTTTCTAATAATACATTTATACCGGTTGTGTCAAATACCATTAGCCATAGGGAATCAGTTTATACGTATGTATGTACGATGCATACGTATGTATGTAATACGTCGCAGCGCGGTGTCTATACATCGTACATACATACATACTGCTGTGGTATTTTCTGCACAAATAAATAAATAGATAAATAAAGAAATCAAACAAATAAAAAGTCAACAAAAATAAAATACCAGCACATTTATTTTAAATAAATATAAATTTACATATTTGATATAAATTATAATTTAATATTTCAACAAATAAATACAGAATAATCCACTAATTTATATAATATATATATATATATATATATATATATAATTCAAATCATCCCATAACAGTGGGTACCTATTCAAACTGATGAATATGCAATAGAATACACATCAATGCAATATGGGTTGCATACCCGTAAAAAAATGAAAGCACTAGCAATTAAAATAAAATGGTATTGAATATTATATATAAAACAACGTAAAATAAATAAAAAACCAACCTCGATCAGAGAACATAAAAGGATACAACTTGAATAACAATTTAATTTCCGTTACAGGCAGGAAAATCCTGACATAATTTTTAAATATAACAAGGAAGAGCCTGATTACAAAATCGCAGTGCACATAGCACTACAAATACTAACAAAAAGGCAGCAAATCCAAACGAAGAAAAAGTTGAATGCTAAAAACAGAGAAAGGATTATGTTAAGGGATGGCTCCATCATAAGGGTAAATCACGTACAAGCAATAAAACTGCACGAAGAAGGAAACACTAGGTTCCATAGGGGTGAAACGCAGTGAATAGAAGCCTGCGTTCAACATATTGCACTAATAATAAACACTACGGCGAGAACAAAGGTCCCTATACATAAATAAATATATTCCACTCATTTCTGTTTCACTATTAAAAAATAAAACATCATGTAGGATAAGAAAATTTCAGTGATATCTCCAGGAAAAGATACTATTGTATGCACATCTAAATATGCGATTGGTATACAATTTCCTATATAAAAATGCTTCAAGAGATTCCAAGCTAAAAATAAATAAAACATTAGTCAGTATATACCACAGTACAGCTTAAGAATACCTACAGATCGATGAAATAAATCGATGTCCATTGGATATGCAAGTATAGAATATGTAAACAACAACAACGGTAACATGGCGGAAGAAAGGTCACATGACCACGTGACATCGATAGTTACCATAACAAACACGGAGGGCGCAGTAGAAGAAAATTTAAACTGAACAAAAATAATTTGAAACAAAATAAAGCGTTTGTCAATTGTTGAATGGTATATAAATGCGTGCATCTGAAAAATAGAGGAAGTCCATCGGAAGATCTCCAATATTCAAGAAGAAAAGAAAAGTTAAACCAGTGCTCCAAGTGTTGTAAAGAAATAAATAAAAATAAAAATCTAAAAAGGCATAAACGCCTTTAAGATTTAGACGTTGCAAAAACAAAAGTGTGATACGCTTCACAGACGATAAGTGCGCGCTATATACAGTAAAAGCGCGGGATATTATTATTCGACTGTAGGTACAAAGCCCGCCATAATAAAATTTCCGGAAGGATGGAAGGCCCGGATTATCAAGGAGAATTCGAAATGATATACAATCAAGAAAAGTAAGTACAAGCACTATTAAATAAAACTCCATCTTGCAATCCTATAAATAAATAAATAAAGGAATCTTCATGTGTGTGATATAATTTTACCCGGAAAGCAACAATCTTTAGAATATTATTTAAATATCTAATAAATCCTTCTTTGAGTAAGCCTTAGGTTGACGTGCGAATCTCAAGTTAAGGCGATTCAACGGAGTATCAATAATTTTACCCGGATAGCAACAAATCTTTAGAATATTATTTAAACATCTAATAAATCCTTCTTTGAGTAAGCCTTAGGTTGACGTGCGACTCTCAAGTTAAGGCGATTCAACGGAGTATCAATAATTTTACCCGGATAGCAACAAATTTTAGAATATTATTTAAATATTTAATAAATCCTTCTTTGAGTAAGCCTTGGGTTGACGTGCGAATCTCAAGTTAGGGCGACTCAACGAGGCGTTAACGCTCTCATTTGAATAACCATAATTTTGAAATATTATGGGAAACATCTAATAAGTTCTTCATTGTTTAAATCTCGATCTTGACGTGAGAATCTCAGGTCGAGATGATCCAATGGGGATACATCGGTAAAAAGTAAAGAAAGTGAATTTAGTAATTTCCTTGATCTGTAAGCATACATGAAGAATTAATTTAGTAATTTTTACAATTTTCTTAAGGAACAAAGGATTTGCAAGGTGCTTGTACTATTGATGAAAAGAGAACACATAAAATAAAAATAAAGTATTGTATTGTATGATAATAAAATATTATTCTCCATGTTTTTTGTAAATTTATATTGTAAATAAAAATAAGTTGTGCTGACATTCACTATTTACTTATTTATACCCATCCCAAAGGAGAACATAAGGAAAGTAAACATCACTATCACAGTTAGAACTCACAATAAGCAAAAAGCTGCGACACATTCCCCGTTATAGAAAAACAAAGAAATTCACCTTAGACCCTGAGATTATTAAAGAATATCAATTTATTAATTTAACTATTGGTTATCAACCATAGTAGAGAAGGTCACAGCAATACGTATACACAGATTCCCTATGGCTAATGATATTTGACACTAGATTTATAAATAACTTTAGGACGCTATCAAAAATACAACCCAAACTTTGTTGGCCGTGAGGCGTCTATTGATTCGAAAAATGTATCTTGATTCGTTCTTTTCCAAAGGTAACTTGTCATTGTTTTTCTTTAATTTAACATGTTTGAAATATGATATGCAACTATATGTGCATGTTGTATTCAAATTTACATTTATTTAAAATTGTATACCTCTTTCCAATAATCTCATGAGTCTATATCGTGGGTCCACTTTAATAACAATTATCCTATGAGTGATAGTATGAGTTCATTTTATCTATTACTTGGACTTTCGTCTAGTAATATCATAATCTGACCTATTACAAGCAACTAAACATCAAAGTTTATTTGAAAATATTCTAGGTTATTTATAAATTCTCATGTCAAGTACAGCGAAAACTTTGGGACATGAAATTCTCTAAGTTTGTAATCTTACTTAATGATAAATTCCCTATCTTGAAGCTTCAAGCAGATTAATTTTTTAACAGTTAGATCAGAATTAAATATCTTCTTATTTATTCTTACGTTAACACAATTGTCCTTATATATAATATTTAAATTTAATTATCAAAATTAATGGCAGTTGCCATATTTACTCTAAACAGCAATCCTGAAACAAACATGTCTATTTAATGATATCACTATACCTTTACTATCGCATGAAAAATTATTGATAATTGTTTAAATAAAACTATAAGATTCAAGATTAATATCCTTACAGTCGTAAGTACTCTATTGTAACAATATATATAACAGCTTTTGTATGTGTGTGTGTGACCACGATGGCGGCCATCGTGGTTACATATACAGAGAGGGGTGAGGGAGAGGGAGAAAGACATATTTGCAAAAACCACTTTTTCGGTATTAGGGGATTTCAAAATGTAGACATTTGCAAAAATTTCAAGGTCAAATTCTCGTCATCACAATACTTCCTCATACTAGGTACAAGAAAGTGAAAACAAAGACAAGAAGCACAACAAGAACCACAGAAGTTCAAACACTTAGGTGCAACAATTGACAAAACGGGAAAGCGAAAATAAAGACGGCCGAAAGAATTCTACAATGAAATTGTACACGAGGTATGTCAGAATTAATGAGAATGATCAGTTTTAAAGTGGTTTATTGAATGTATCTATAAATTAATATTGTCGCCTTCAAAAAATACTTCTTGGGAATGCACACAGCGTCTCCAGTGAGTTTTCCATTCCTGGTAACAATTCTGGAAGTTCTGTTCCGTTAGTTTGTTTAGATGCTGCGTCGTGACTCTTTGGATGTTGTTTATTGTTCCGTAATGGGAACTTTTCAATTGTCGCTTAAGCGTTGGAAAAAGAAAAAAATCACATGGAGCCATGTTTGGACTGTAGGGCGGTGTGTGGGGCGTACTGGAATGTTTTTCTCTGCCAAAAATTATCTAACCGCCAATGAGCTGTGATTGGGAGCATTATCGTGATGCAGGGTCCACGAGCTGGCGATGTCAGGTCGCACACGCAAATCATTTTCCGCAAACGTTCAAGGACCTCGCGATCAAGGGTTTGATTCACCGTTTGTCCCGGCCGTACGAATTCTTTGTGGACAATTCTACACGATTCAAAAGAGATGATAAGCATGGGCTTGATTCAGGATTTGCTCATGCGAGCTTTCTTCGGCGGCGGTGATGCAAGTGTGTGGCACTCCGCGATTTGTCGCTCTGTTTCTGGATTATATTCAAATACCCATGATTCG
Source organism: Amphimallon solstitiale (assembly GCA_963170755.1). Taxonomy (NCBI): domain Eukaryota; kingdom Metazoa; phylum Arthropoda; class Insecta; order Coleoptera; family Scarabaeidae; genus Amphimallon; species Amphimallon solstitiale. The sequence continues at coordinate 46,620,822 of OY720683.1, read as the reverse complement.
TCAACTGTTATCACTCTGTGCAAGAAGTTGGTTCGGTTGTTAAGCGATTCAGCAGTTGTTGGCTAATGGAGAAGCGATTTTTCTTTTTTTCATCAGACAAGTTATTGGGCACCAGCTTTGCACAAATTTTTCGCATGTCTAGTTCCTTTGTAACAATTCGATGAACAATATCCATATTCATGCCGATCTCATGTGCCATCAACCTGAGTATCAACCGTATGCCTCGTGCTAACGCAGGATACACCTTCGCCACGATTTCAAAGGTTTTCGACGTGGATGGCCGTCCGAAGCGATGGTAATCTTCAATGGCTTCCCAGCCATCTTTGAAAGCCTTGTGCCATCAGAAAAATTGCGCTGACGACAACGCAGCATCTTCATATTCTGTTCTTAACATTTGGAGCGTCTCTGAAGCACTTCTTCCTAGTTTAACGAAAAATTTAATTTCATATCGCTGCTCGATATTTGCCTGCATTTTACATGTAACGTGGTATTGGAACTTAGCGGTAAATACCTCGTGCTCATGCCACTAATGCTAGACTTAGTGGCCTGCGTCTATTCTGGTTGCGTTCCTAGCTACTCCACTCACATGTAGTTGACTCCAGTCGGCTGCAGTCGTTGCCATATATAACGTAAAAAAGTCATGCTCATTAATTCTGAGACATACCTCGTATATTATACCATAAATAAAAACATTATATCAAGAAATAAATTGAGTAGAATATAGACTAGCAGTTTAAACAAAGAATCTCTACAAATTTCAAATAACTTCGGTATAACAAATATTATGACTCCCTTAATTCCGACACACCCCATATAAGAAGACGTAATTAAACGATTCACTGCCACAGCATAATATTCCAATTATTTTTTTCGTTACCACCATAAACATGTTCATTATTTTACCCGGTCCCTGCGCACGGCCTGACGCCCTCTTTTACAGTTATTTATGTAACTCCCGTTGTTGATGGTTCTTTCAAGTACACCGTATAAAGCGACGGACGGGCCGCGGCGCGCTCCCCTTCAGATAGAAGTAGAAAAAAATTAAATAATTGGTCTCTCCGGCTCATACGATGGTGCGTCTGCAATAAATTCAAAAAGACGTGGACGTAAATTTCCGAATTATTAAAGGTGTGGAGTCCATTACGTGAATAATCCATAAGTTACCCGTTTGTCGTGTACAGTGAGCTGGGACTCACGAGACAGGCGGGTGGATTGGATACATTAATCCTTGAGACGCACCGAGGTGAACTTAAAAGACGTTGTTTATGATAGGTAGATGAATGGTTTATAGGTAGTGATACGACGTTGTTGATTTTATGTGGCTCGCAGGCATTACTTTATGATCAAGTACGTGTGTGGCGCTGTATTATCATTGTGAAAATTGCATAAATTCCATATAATTCTCAACAAGTGCATACGAGTTTGTACTGCCTGGAAGGTAACTTTTACTTTCCGTTGTAATTTTGACACTGAAAATTCACCATAGCTTGTTATTACTTAAAATTAATGGCATTCAGTGAAATATAGAATATAAAAACTTTAAAATATATACCGCATACGATAAAAATAAGGTTATCAACCTAAACGGCAGAGGTCGCTTATATATTTCGAGAACGGTTTATAATAAGTAAATCTTGAAGGAATTAAATTGTTAGCCAAAGATAGGACAAATTCAAATATATTGCCGTAGAGGGGTTAAATGTATGAATACACAACTCCACTAAAAAAAATAAAAATCTTTAAACTTTTTGAATGAACCCTGTATATGTAGTAAAACTTTGACTCTTATATGTATTCAAAAATTTCTAATCTATTTATTAACACTCCAACTAGCTCATATATACTTACATTAACACTTTTAAATTATAATTCCTGTAAATTTAAATGTTCTTTTGAGACTCTTAATTATTTCAATACATAATTTCAACAAATATAATTATAACATGATTCTAAAACTGTTTTATTATAATTTTAACCTTTATATTGAATTCTATAGGAACTTAATACTGTCCTGCCTCTTCTACTATTAAATATGCATTTAATTCAGTATATTTATTTTTATGAAGTTGGCTTCAGAATATCCAATCTCGTAAAACGTTTCTAAGTCACCTAAATATAATGTTTTTACAGAAAAAACAAATTTATCTGTTTAAATTGGTGAATTTATTTAATATTCTTTACAAAACTGTTTTTTTTTTATATAGTGACTAATCTCTTTCTATTATTTATAAGGGTAAGTAAACCATTAAGTTCTAGTTTATTTTTAAATATTGAAAATGCTTTTGTTTATGTTTGTTTTAGATTATGGATTTGATATGTTAATAAAACTAAGAATCTTTTTATATATAGATAATCAGATTTAATGAATATCATAAATATAAACGATGAGGTAGAAATTTATCAACGTTAACTATTATTCTAAGACATACATTGATAAGAAACCCATATAATCGACGTTTAAAATGCTGGTATGATGTGGACATAAAAAATAATGACCGTTAACTTTACAAAGGTAACTTTTGTATTATTTTGTTCAAATTTTAATATCAACGTGCAGTTTCATTTAATTTATGTACTATTAGAAGATTGGACACTTCTTTATCTAAATTAATGTGATTTTAAAATATATTCGTGAATAATTCATGATATTTTTATGTTGTGAGGTTAGATAATTTACATAATTTCTGGAAAATTGAGATCTAAAACATTAGTTGTTTTAGATAAATAATTCTGGTTAAGCTAATTACTTTTAAACTTTTTTACATAAAAAAAATATATGTTTGACATTTCGTCTATAACGATAAAATAATTATTGGTTTTCTACGTTCTCTTCTTTACTTTGATCAAATATGATTAATAAAAATTTAAATACTTATTTTGTTATTCTTGTAGATCTGTATCCAAAAGTCTTGACGATTATAATGCTACTTATAATCCTTTTGATGTTTTCTGTACCCAAAATCTGGATGAATCCTTCTTGAATACAACAGCACTCCGAACAGCTTTGGATCTTGTCCGTTATTTCTACAGAAAAATCGCTGTCCTCTTAGATATACAGGAACTCTTCACAAAGAATAGCAGCCCTCTTAGTATACATAAACTTTTCAGTAATATTACAGCCCTCTACAGGAAAATCGCAGTCCTCTTATAAATATGGAATCTCTTCAGAAAGAATTGCAGCCCTCTTAGAACACAAAACCTCTTCTGGAATAATATAGTCCTCTACAAGAATATGACAGCCCTCTACAGGAAAATCGCAGTCCTCTTGTGAATATAAGATCTCTTCAGGAAAATTACAGCACTCTCTTCTGGCAAATGAAAACCCTCTTGAAAATGCGGCACCAAAACTTATTTCTTCTGGTAGAATATCACAAATCTCAGGACTTCTTTTCAAATATGGTAAGTCTATCACTTATTTATATTATGTATTAGCTAATATTTCTTAAAACTTTACCAATCACTTTTATTTTAATTATATGTGTAGATACGTGTATGAATATTCAATTCTCACACTTTTTCACTATTTTGGGATTATTATCGCGTTTACATCGTACAGAAAATTTCTTTTAGGACCAACACAACTACCTCTTTTTAAAGATTTTTTAAAAATCTCTTTATTTATCTATTATCGCCTTGACGATTTCATAATTTTCCAATTTGGCTAATGAACATTTTACAACATTATTTCTTAAACAACACAGATTTTATATTCTTTTGTGAACCTTAAATTCTCCATAATATTATGTTACGAGGGCGTATTCTTATGTTATCTACCTGGCCATGGAAAAAAGCACATAAGAGAACAAAAAAAATTTTTTCTACATAATTCCTTTCAACACTAATACACTTATTTCATCTTTTTTCCAGTTGCCCCATACCCTCAGAAAAAAATTGCTTCGGTAACCCCGCAAAATATTCTTCAACAGTTTCTTAGAGTTTTTCATCAGAAGCAAAACGCTTTCCTCTGAGATACTTTTTTACATTTTTGAATAAGAAGAAGTCTGACGGAGCTAGGTCGGGGCTATAAGGTGGATGCCTTAACTCTATAAACCCACAGTCATTGATTATCTGCTGAACTTTGTTTGCCTTATGAACCCGACAATTGTCGTGCAGCAACAAGTTTTTATGTGGATAAGAATGCGGGCGTTTTTCCTCCAGAGCAGTTTTTAAATTTTTAATTGTGTTTCCGTAGGCCTCTTCATTTATGGTAGACCCTCTCGGCATATATTCAATAAGCAAAACTCCTTCAGCATCCCAGAAAACAGTTGCCATCAGTTTTTTTCCAGAAATTGTGTCTTGGCCTTTTTTGGTGGTGGAGAGCCCTTATGAACCAACTGCATGGATTCTTGTTTAGTAGGAGGGTCCCAGTAATATACCCAAGTCTCATCCCCGGTAATAATTCGAGGTAAAAATGTTTTGTCCCTCTCCAATTTGACATAATTTTCTTGAGAAACTTCTTTCCTGCACAGTTTTTGTTCAGGTGTAAGCAATCTGGGTATCCACCATGCTGACACCTTCTTCATACCCAAATCGTCATGCAAAATTTTGAGAACACTTTTTTTGGATATACAGACTTCATTAGCAATGACAGAGATCTTTACAGGCCGATCTTTTAGTACCAAATTTTCGACTTTTCGCACAATGTTTTCAGTTCGAGCTTCAACGGGTCCTCCGGACTTTGGGTCATCACTGATTGACTCTCGGCCCTATCGAAAGAGTTTAGACCAACATTTTACTTGGAAATAAGATGGTGTTATCTTCCCCATATACAGCAACCATTCTTTCATGATTGTTTTGGACCATTGCCTTCCTTTGTCAGGAACTTTATTACGCTGCGATGTTCAACTTTAGTTTCACTCATTTTATCCAGAAATGGACCGTCTCAAATCTCTATACACAGCATAAACTAAACACAACTTAGCACATGTACAATTTTTCAATAATTTGATTGACATCGTCACTCGTTTGTTTCATGGCTAGGTAGATAACATAAAAATACGCCCTCGTACCTTATTAATTTAATTCTTTCTATAATTATATTTACGTTTGTATGTTATTTAATGTATCAAAAATTATTACTATACAAATTCATGTCAAATGTCATTCAACTGACAGTTCCAAAATTTGAATTCTACGCGCGAACTTTTATTAATATACTTAATTCATTTTTCCTAATTGAGTACTTATTTCCTCATCACATCATTAACGTCAATTACATAAGTTTTTACAAAATCTTACACATCATAATTCAACTATTAATTTTTAAATCTCTCCTTTCCAGATTATGTTTGTCTACAATGGAAAATGAACTGAACGACTTTTCCCTATACAGGATGTCCTTTTATCGAGTGACTATAAAACAAATAAAGTCTTTACTGTATTCAATAAACTACTTTAACTAACAATCCTCACAACTTATTCTCACTATGTAATTACTCAATCTACAGTAAGTTAACCAATTTCAATGAAAATAATATATAATACTATATTGTTAGAGTACGTCTTCATACTATAACAATATGTTTTACTTTCTTGTACGTAGTGTGTCTGTATGTGACCACTAGGGATCAGAAGTCAGGTTTACATGACGTCAATTTCAGGGACGCATCGAGTACATTATGAATTTCAATTTCAAATTTTTCAGCGCGAATCGATATACATACATATAGAGAAACAAGTAGTTCCCAAGTTATAGTAAATACATCTTCTGTAGAAGCAATATTGCAGGGTATTATAAAACATTGTGATAGGGTTGGTTGTTACTTGTTGGAATTCCATTTTAATAAAATGCACAAAAACACTTGAAATAAAACGTATTACAATTTCCAAAAATTATATTAATAAAAATACGACTTGTTTCGCGCACACAGTGGCTTTATCAAGTATATAATACCAATTAAACTCAAGTGCTATTTGAATTTACAGTAGGTATCTGTTGACATTGGTGGGGGTGGTTTTTTGAATAAATTTAAAAGTGGGGAGTTAGATACTTCTAATTGGTTATTTAATAATAGGTTTGTGTTTTTGAATTTGTTGATTTCTAAAACTTCTAAATTATTTAATAGGACACTTGTATTTTGTGTATGCACTATTTTAAAATTTTGGTCGAAATCGTGTTTACATTCGAAGAAATGTTTTGCATAATGAGAGTTTTTTGTTATTCTGAAAGAACCTCATGTATTCTTTAATTCCGTATTAAAAGGCCTGTTTGACCTATATAGAATTTTTGGAAACTCCCATATTTCAACTCACAGATTCCCGATTTTTCACCTTTTTCCGCTCTTCTTTTATTACTTTTGATTATCTTACCTACGGTGTTATTGGTTTTAAATGAAATATTTATGTTTAGTTTCTTTTTAACACTGTACTGATTTCCTTTGAAAACGGGCCTAGATAAGTTAAGGATCTGTATATTTTTTGTTCTTTGTTTTGTGTAGGGAAAGTAGAGTTTACAGCCTTTTTTAATTGTTTATTCCTTAATATATATTATCTACTATCATTGGATCAAAATTGTTATTCACCGCTCTTTGTTTAATTAAATTAAATTCGGTCTCGAAATTTGTGTTGAGAGGTATAGTTAATTTCGTATTATCTATGTACCATGTTATGAAATGCCGCTAGTTTGTGTTGTGTAGGGTGGTTTGATTCGTTATTTATTATAGAATCCGTATGTGTGGGTTTATGGTAAATCGAAGAATCATGGGTATTGTTAAATGTTGTTAGTCAGGTCTAGAAAGTTAATGGAATTATTTATTTCGATTTTCATCTTAAACTTGATATTAATAATAATAATAGTTATTTATTATACAAGGGAAAAAAAGTATAAAATGTCAAACTTTTTTCCCGTCACAGAAAAATAATACTTTATTGTGTACCCAACAGTAAAAAAAACAGCAAGGGGAACACTGTAATTTACAATAGATGTGCGGATTACAAACAATATAATACAATACATTACACATAAGTAATTCATTAAAGTTTGAGCTCCAAAAAAAGTCATTGAAATACTTGTTTCGATTATGGCACATTGGATGCAGTGGACTCCTCACGACGTGTGTCCAGTTGTAGTGTATACCTTGACAGCATTTATGTAATACACAATATCATACCTTATTGTAATACTAGATCATGTCTATTGCATTTCCGGACTGCCTGTTATCGCATAGAAGCACTTACGAAGCTACCGGACAGACGCCGAGATCATATAATAGAATTAACCTAACCATCTTTCAATAAAGAAGTATATAACTGTACTACTTGTATTATTTTCACGACGAACCAAAGGAACCCCCGTGGTTCCGCCACACAGTAGAACAAAATTATGCTCCTCCAACGAAACTGCATGGTTAGTATTTCTACAGGGATAAACTCCAACCGGACAGACGCCGAGATCATATAATAGAATTAACCTAACCATCTTTCAATAAAGAAGTATATAACTGTACTACTTGTATTATTTTCACGACGAACCAAAGGAACCCCCGTGGTTCCGCCACACAGTAGAGCAAAATTATGCTCCTCCAACGAAACTGCATGGTTAGTATTTCTACAGGGATAAACTCCACTGGCCTTATAGCTCAAGAACTTTAAAAATCGTCTCTAGATACTCTCCAATTTCAATTTATAGCAAATATAAATTGGATGCCAAACTACAGCAGCGTATTCTAGCTTACTACGTACGAGCGAAGAATAAAGAAGTTCAATAGTGGCTGCATTAGCAAAATGCCTACTATTTCTAAGAATAAAACCAAGGGTACCAGAGGCAGAAGTGCATACATTAGTGATATGTTTGGCGAAGGATAAATTTCGATCAAATAGCACTGTCCCCCAATGCTATAATCGAACTCAATGAGTTTCATCCTCCTAGAATACTGTATAACATGACATTTATTGATATTACGTGCCCGATCATTGTGCTGACACCATTCATAGAGAGTATCCAAATCACACTGTAGACGAAGAGCATCCGAGATAGTATCAATACGTCTATAGATTTTCAAATCGTCAGCGTATGCCAATCCATCACAAGGAAACGATTCCAAGAGGTCGTTAATAAATAGTATAAAAAGCAGAAGGCCCAAATTAGACCCTTGCGGAACGCGTGACGTGGCAGCAAATTCAGTAGACTTGAATCCATTGTAGTACACATAATTGATTCGTTCCCTAAGATATGACGTCAGAAAACTAACGAGATTGCCATGAGGTCCGAGTGTACCAAGCTACCTCAGCAGCGACCAGTCACGAACCCATGCTGTAGAGGAGATATTATTCTGTGATAGTATGCATATTTGAATTTGTATAGTATTTGCTCGAAAATCTTGGAGAAGTTCGAGAGAATTGTAATCGGACGATAATTCCTCAGGTCACTCCGATCACCTTTCTTCACATTAGGGTGGATGTTATTTATTACGATAAAAATCATCAGTACCAGTATACGAATTTTTGGGTGTTTTTATGAATTAATTTTTCTATATGATCCATGAAAAATTCTGCTAAAAAGGGTTTCCCATAGCTAAACCTTTTGTAGTGGTATATAATTTATTGTTGAACGAGAAATAGTTTTGTGATAGACATGTGTTAAGTGATTCTGTTATTTCAGATATTATTATCGGGTTTTTGTGTGTCAAGAGGTGATTTTTAACAATGTTAATAGTTAAGAAAGTAAACTTGGAGTCTGTGGCTTAATACTAAACAAAAACACTAAAACACCTTAACCACACTAAAACACAAAAAAGCCTAAATACGTATTTCGACAACTAAGTTGTCATTTTCAGTAGAGCTGATTAAAAATCGCATTGTCTACACACAGGTGTGTTCGGGAATAGATTTGTTACATCAAAGCATGCAAATGTTTATAAAACACATCACACATCCTGACTGTTTTTTGTTCACGTTGAGAGTTCAACTAATACTAAATCTGTTCTATATGCTCAGGGGTTCATATTTGTCTGTCACTGTAAATACATTTATAAATTGAAAACGACCGTTTAATATCTACCGTCTTAATAGGGGTATATTTAAAGCATATAGGATAAGTTTTTTTAGTACCGGCACATTTATCCCCGGTTGAGAAAAATCTGCTTCTTTACCAATAAATAAATTAACAATTCGGCGTACTGCTACCGGGACTACGTCGCACTAAGATAACTGACTAAATTAAGGAAAAGAAACGGAGAATCACAATAGGAGTTGATTAAATCTGGAAATAGCAGGGCCGAGCTAACTCTGTCGCAGACGGCGTGACGGTTCAGATAAACTAGAACACCTAAAAGTAGAGCGTCGGTCGGCAACGACGCTAGCGACGTTGTCCGGGCACCAGGACACTGTGTTACCTTATGATAACCTACCTGCGCCTCCTATGAGCTACCACTGGCTGTGTCCCTCCAGCGGGTTTCCTATTGATCACCCTGTATAATATGATGCACCTAACCTTATGTACGTGCTTGTCACAATATTATATGAGATATGTAGAGGTAAAATAAAAGAAAAGATATTACGGAAAGTAGCAAAATTTAATTAAATTGAAATGTTGATTTTTTTTAAATTTTAATCATAAAAGTTGTTTAAGTTTTTTTTTTATAAAGAAAAAGAAGGAGTTGAGTATACAAAATGACAAAGTGTCACAAAGCTGTCTGAACAGTTTAAATAAAAAAAGAATAGCAAACGTTGAATGATTTTGATTTACAAAAAAAGAAATGAAAACTAGACAGGTTGAAAATTTTGTAAACAAAGCGTTAGGTAATATAAATGGAATATAAAAGGAAATAACAAGTCTTAATACTAGATCACAATCTCTGCGCTTCAGCAGAAGATGGTTGGTAGCAGAAACGTTTCATTACCTCACATAATAAAATACAAGTAATTTCATGGAAACGCCACAACGGCAATGTTACACAAAATGTGATTTAATATGTACGCAAGAAAATTAATATCATCCAGTACATAAGACTTAGACTATTAAAGTGAAAAATTCGTTAAATACCAAACACAAGATTTGATTACATGAACATAATTAAATTAAATGAAGGTACTTATTAGTAAAAGTCAAATAATTAAAGGTAAAATTAGAAAGGAAATTTTATAATATACAAAAATACACTGAGCTTCCCGAACAAAATTTGCTCCTGCAGAAATGATTTTAACTAGCTCAGGAAAGATTAAATGAACAACGTGAAAGTCAAATTTCTAACTTACGGTAATAAACGTGCAAAAATTATTATCAAAAACAAGATTAAAATTTCAACACATCAAAGAGACATTCAATTATTCTAATGGTAATGAAAATACTAGAAATATTACTAATTTAAATATTATCTCCCCAAAAGGTATAGTGCTACGGTAATGAATTTACTAAAATTAGTTTTTAATTAAATATTCGACTCAACATAGAGTTACATAATTACGGTAATGACATAACTAAAATTTTTATTGAACTAAATATTCAACATAACAGTGAGAGCCCTTATAAAATCTTCTTGGGGTCACCCTGTATTCCGCAAAACCAGTTTGCATAACAATAACAAGAAAAATGACGGTAATTTAATTAGGATTAAAATGTGACCTTGCAGTTAACTAGCGGTGCGTTAGTAATTATAGCCACTCAAAATTCTTAGGTCAAATTTAGGTAAGATAAAGTCCCGCGCTCTGGTATAAAGTCGTCGAAAATCAGTCGTAAATTATGATGCAAATTACGGCATTAGTTGCACTTATCTGACAAAATGGACGTCGGATGGCCGCAACGATAACCAAAATGGCGGAGGCCCCCTTGATGAAAATTCCACTTCAACAGGCGGGATGGATGTAGAGGTGCAACTACTGCAGCAACGAATGAAACCTCCACACTCTTCACGGAAAATGCGGGGTGATAATACCAAATATATGGCTACTGAGGGCTTTTGTGCCCGTCAAAAGAATCCTATTAAATTAGAGAAGAAAAGAAACAAAGATAAAATCCCGAAAATTAACACAAAGTTTCAAACACTTACCCCAATATGAAAATTGAGATCCCGCGATATACGACTTTACAAGTCACTCAAGGGTGCAAAATTTAGATTAAAGAAACCAGCACGTGGCCATACGTGAATTTTAGGTAACGGTATAACGGTAGAAATTCACGAAAAATAACCAAAATTAAGGTAACGGTAATTACTGCTTACTCCAATTAAAGCCGCATATGCGAAAATATCTTCATAGATAATGTAACCAAGTTACTAAAGGGAGATAAGCAATTTGCACACCATGTTCTCACACAAGATTCGACTATAAAGTGAAGCTAAAACGGGAATCTTCTTCCATATCTCATGCGCGTCAGCTACACGCAAAGTAACAAGCCCGGAAATATCACTGAACGAAAGGCGGGAGATTTCAAATAAACATAATAGGCACACAACTAGATTGACAATAAAGGGAGTCGACATCGTGACTTATATATAATTAAACGCAACCCTTCACATAACTTAGACGAAAAGAAAATAAGCGAAACACTCAACAATTGTACGTAGAAAATATAAAGTCGGCAGTACGAGAGGGACATACATGCTAAACAGTTGGCAAACGTGACGCGGACGGTCACCTGAGCGACATAACCAAAAGTTTGACGGATAGCAACCAAAACAAACCTCAGAAGTGTATATACAATTCATTACGGAAGGAAAACAGATACTGCAGGTAACTATTGATATATGCAAGCTCTAATCAAAACGCTGCAAGAAGACGGTTAAGAAAACCGATCAAAACTGATATTTCAGAGTATCACGACTCTCAACCCCTACAGCAGCTCCATGGAAGAATTAACAGAAGCTACTAACACGGAGAATATCAATGATAGTACAACAGCGATCTGCAAAACAATTAATAGTATGCCCCATAACCCAAGCACTTCCTTATTTAATACTCCTACATTTTTAGTGACATAACTGCGAAGGAAGAATAATAATCGGACATGCTCGAGAGACTGTGTTTGGAAATACGCATAAACACGCGAGACAGTAAATACAACGGCCTGACTGTTGTCTCGAAGAATTTAAAGCCACAAATAAATGCACTTTGTAGAGTTCGGAGGCAACAATTAAGTAGATATTGAAAAAAACTGAAACAAGGCGTAAAAAGTAACTGCAAATGCAGATTATTCGCATCTACAGGTAGGGTAAAATAAGCTAGAGATAAGTTAATTAGAATTAGTTACATAGATACAGAGGTTTTTTTTTACACAAATAGAGTGTATTTGCTCGATATTACACATTGCATAACTATCAATTTCACGGTTCGTGACTTAGGGCTCTAAGAGCACAATAGTCGATTTAGCACATACATAGATATACGGCAGACGGTCTTTTCAACCGGTGAAACGAACGATGTACAAGGTTCACTCAAAAAGTCTCGTGCCCAACATATTCTACGTACTTCACCAAAGTCACATAATCTTTCGAGAACTATACACGAAAGTGAATTTTACAGCATAACAAATTCCCCCCTTTCCAGCGAAAAGAAATTGATCGCAGAGCAATTTCTTGCACCGAGGACATAGGCTGACGGGATAAAGATAGTGAAAAGGGTAAGCGAGAGTTCTAAAACGGACGTTGTCCACTACACGAACGCACATATCCACACTCAGTCACAGCAACACCAAACAGCTTGGCCAAAACCACCACGTGGCCCTTCGGCATTCAGCCGGTACGGGATAGAAAAAGAAACAAAAGAAAAATGGTGCAACTGCTCAGAGGTACGGATATGCCGTTGCGACAACCGTAACATCTGGTAACAACAAAACGAGAGAAGATCGCCAAACAAAAATAGATAATAGCAAACAAGAGTTTAAAGTCTGGACCGGCGTTGTCCCGACTGAAACGCTGAAGGCGAATGATAAACCAAAAAGGCTGAAGTCATCATCAATTCCTGGAGGTAACATTTTGACAGTAAGGAAAGCAAAAAGGTCGCCAGGACACGACCCTTGGAAGGCTGAGGACTATCACACATAAAGGGTCCATCACTCTTTATACCTTCTCAAATAAGATAAGTCAAATCCGGTAATTAAGCAATAACCAGCATTAGTCAGCTTAATGGTAAGTCATGTCCGGTAAGGTAAACGAAATATTGTGTGGACTCTCCTAGCAAGGCTGCCACTCCATATATGCAAAGACACGGAAGATCCGATACACACGGAAGCGATAAAGATACGAGAAGATAAATGCATAGACGGAATCACAGATACAAGCTGTGCAATGGGGCCGGTAAACACACTAACGAAAGGTCGATAAAAGAAAAATATTTGTCCCAAGGTGGTAGAGGAACAATATTAGACAGGATCCATTTAGAAGACTTTTACTTCACGCAGGGTTCACGGTAGGAGAATTCTTTCGGCCCTCTCTACAGGCCAAAAATGCCCCTTTAGATGCCTCCTACATCACGCGAGGTACACGGTAGAGAAATTCTGGTGTTACGGCTGCAAGCCAAGGCACTCTCTACAGGCCAAAGATGGAAGGAGTTAGCGATAAGATAAGGCACGAAGCAACACATAGCGAAAACGTAGGCGAGATAGAAGACAAACTAATTTATTCAACAGACGAATGTCGGTGTTTATCGTCTGAAGTCTGTTTCGCAATTCGTCAGGTAACATTGACCAAATGGCGGAAGAAGGTAGATCAACAAAGTACCACTGCAAAACGTAACCCACAAACAAGACCATAGCCGGGCTAAGATAAACGGAAGGAGTCCGGGAAATTTTTATTTTAGAGATACGCTCTCGATAGATGTTCACAGAATTATCTTCAACAACTTCAAGAGATCCCATGTCCAGTGAGATGAATGGATCCGCTTCACCCGACGGAACAGAGAAATCCAAAGCCGAAGAAACAACAGCGTTTTTATCATAAGCCAAATCAGATATATGCAGATTTAAAGATACGCATGGAGCTGTGACATCTGTTAGTTCGAAAAGCTCCAAGTTCAGAGAGACATCGGAATCTGCGTTATTTGCGCATACAAGAAGCTTTGAGTCGAAAGAAGCTTCAGAAGCTGTATCATTCGCGCATACAAGAAACTCTAAATCGGAAGAAGTGACAAAACCTGAATTATTATTAGGGCGTCCAAAATGCTCTAAGTCAAATGAGGCAACAGAATCTGTATCATAGGTAAGCTCTAAGACGGGAGATATATCAGAAACTGTATCACATGTAAGCTTTACGTCAGGAGGTACATCAGAATCTGAATCATAGGTAAGCTTTAAGTCAGGAGATACATCAGGAACTGTATTATCCACGAGCTCGGAAGTTTCCAATACGGGAGAGACAACTGACACAATCTTGATTGGGTTTTCGGAAGAATTCAATTCATCGAAGGCAACGGAGTCTATCGGAGGTGGGGAGGCAACAATTGGAGACTGAGACGGAACTGGCATGACACTAGCTGACGGAGAAGGTTGGCCAATATCTTCATCGTCACCCATGTCATCCTCGTCGTCACTCATATAATCCTCGTCGTCAAACACAATCTCTACGTCGCCATTCCAACGATCCGCGCCCTCCCATGCCTTATACTCCTCAATAGCGGTACAGCGAGAGGTATCAAGAAGATCGTGAGTTGTGACGTTTCCGAAAGCCCAAAACCTCGAGTAAAATTTGGCTGCCAATTCAAAGCTACGCATAGAAAACCAGCTACATTCGTTCTCCTCATCCTCAGTTCGCGGTCGCGCCCTTACAATGCGGCCAGCGACAAAAGCTAGAGTGGAAGATATTCTACGATATTCCGTGACCGTAGACGTACTTGCAAGTTGAGAGATAAGGGATTCTAGGAGAGAGATTTTTAACCTGATCGCCTCAGCGTTCTCCGCATAAGGAAAAGGTGAGTCAAACGTTATATGGTCTGGCACATCTTTCCACGACCTCAGAACAACGAAACATTGCACCTGCGCCCTCTCCAGCGTACACCCTGGCTCTAGCTTGCCACCAATAATAGCAAGTAAATATGCCATATCCTCAAATGAAAGTTGGTCAATAAGAACTTTAAACCGAACTGGCTCCATTGTATAGAAGAAAAAAAGAAAATTATTTAAGAAAATTACAGAGATAAACTAGGTCTTGAAATGGTCACAAGGCATATATGTGTACCTGTCGATAACTTAAATGGTTCGTACCAGGTAACAAAAGAAAAAAACGAAACTATGAAAAGTCAAAAAGCACGCTAAGACTCACTAAGACGCACTCAGCAGCCACTCACATAAGTCGAGGAAAAGCCTAAATCGAGAAAATTACGAAATTTGTTCCTGAAGGTGGTCAGGACCGAAACGTTGATTAGAAACAAGTAGCTTCTCCAAAGTATAGCACCACTGTGCGGTACGACGAAATGTTAGTGGCGGAAATATTTAAAGATAAGGAAAATATTCCGGAAGATGGAGAAAACTTGTCCGAAACGTCGGTTGTCAAATTTGTTCCGGAAGGTAGCGAATACTAGGTCGAAACGTTAGGTGTCAACTTGTTAGTGGATAGATGACACACAAAAGGAAAAGAAAATTTGAGGGCGGCGAAAATTTAGCCGAAACGTTGGGTAACAAAGGGGAAATTTTATTCCGGACGATGGCGAAAAGATGGCAGAAACGTTGGCCAACAATTTGTTAATATAATCTCCAAAAGAAAGT
Source organism: Amphimallon solstitiale (assembly GCA_963170755.1). NCBI lineage: Eukaryota > Metazoa > Arthropoda > Insecta > Coleoptera > Scarabaeidae > Amphimallon > Amphimallon solstitiale. The sequence continues at coordinate 46,605,191 of OY720683.1, read as the reverse complement.
CCCAAAGCGTTAGTGCACCAAATTTGTACGGAGGGGGGAGAAAACTTGTCCAAATGTTAGGAGACAGGAAAAGAAATTTTGAAAATGGCGGAAAATTGGCCGAAACTTGGTTGATACAAAAATAATAAAATAAAAAAAAATTGAAGATGGCGGAAAGTTGGCCGAAACGTTGGTACCAAAATTTGTTCCCTTATTACCAAAAAGAAGGCCAGGCGTTAAGGCACTAAAATTTGTTCACTTATTACCGGAAAGAAAGGCCCCAAAACGTTAGGGCGCCAAATTTGCTACCGGGACTACGTCGCACTAAGATAACTGACTAAATTAAGGAAAAGAAACGGAGAATCACAATAGGAGTTGATTAAATCTGGAAATCGCAGGGCCGAGCTAACTCTGTCGCAGACGGCGTGACGGTTCAGATAAACTAGAACACCTAAAAGTAGAGCGTCGGTCGGCAACGACGCTAGCGACGTTGTCCGGGCACCAGGACACTGTGTTACCTTATGATAACCTACCTGCGCCTCCTATGAGCTACCACTGGCTGTGTCCCTCCAGCGGGTTTCCTATTGATCACCCTGTATAATATGATGCACCTAACCTTATGTACGTGCTTGTCACAATATTATATGAGATATGTAGAGGTAAAATAAAAGAAAAGATATTACGGAAAGTAGCAAGATTTAATTAAATTGAAATGTTGATTTTTTTTAAATTTTAATCATAAAAGTTGTTTAAGTTTTTTTTTTATAAAGAAAAAGAAGGAGTTGAGTATACAAAATGACAAAGTGTCACAAAGCTGTCTGAACAGTTTAAATAAAAAAAGAATAGCAAACGTTGAATGATTTTGATTTACAAAAAAAGAAATGAAAACTAGACAGGTTGAAAATTTTGTAAACAAAGCGTTAGGTAATATAAATGGAATATAAAAGGAAATAACAAGTCTTAATACTAGATCACAATCTCTGCGCTTCAGCAGAAGATGGTTGGTAGCAGAAACGTTTCATTACCTCACATAATAAAATACAAGTAATTTCATGGAAACGCCACAACGGCAATGTTACACAAAATGTGATTTAATATGTACGCAAGAAAATTAATATCATCCAGTACATAAGACTTAGACTATTAAAGTGAAAAATTCGTTAAATACCAAACACAAGATTTGATTACATGAACATAATTAAATTAAATGAAGGTACTTATTAGTAAAAGTCAAATAATTAAAGGTAAAATTAGAAAGGAAATTTTATAATATACAAAAATACACTGAGCTTCCCGAACAAAATTTGCTCCTGCAGAAATGATTTTAACTAGCTCAGGAAAGATTAAATGAACAACGTGAAAGTCAAATTTCTAACTTACGGTAATAAACGTGCAAAAATTATTATCAAAAACAAGATTAAAATTTCAACACATCAAAGAGACATTCAATTATTCTAATGGTAATGAAAATACTAGAAATATTACTAATTTAAATATTATCTCCCCAAAAGGTATAGTGCTACGGTAATGAATTTACTAAAATTAGTTTTTAATTAAATATTCGACTCAACATAGAGTTACATAATTACGGTAATGACATAACTAAAATTTTTATTGAACTAAATATTCAACATAACAGTGAGAGCCCTTATAAAATCTTCTTGGGGTCACCCTGTATTCCGCAAAACCAGTTTGCATAACAATAACAAGAAAAATGACGGTAATTTAATTAGGATTAAAATGTGACCTTGCAGTTAACTAGCGGTGCGTTAGTAATTATAGCCACTCAAAATTCTTAGGTCAAATTTAGGTAAGATAAAGTCCCGCGCTCTGGTATAAAGTCGTCGAAAATCAGTCGTAAATTATGATGCAAATTACGGCATTAGTTGCACTTATCTGACAAAATGGACGTCGGATGGCCGCAACGATAACCAAAATGGCGGAGGCCCCCTTGATGAAAATTCCACTTCAACAGGCGGGATGGATGTAGAGGTGCAACTACTGCAGCAACGAATGAAACCTCCACACTCTTCACGGAAAATGCGGGGTGATAATACCAAATATATGGCTACTGAGGGCTTTTGTGCCCGTCAAAAGAATCCTATTAAATTAGAGAAGAAAAGAAACAAAGATAAAATCCCGAAAATTAACACAAAGTTTCAAACACTTACCCCAATATGAAAATTGAGATCCCGCGATATACGACTTCACAAGTCACTCAAGGGTGCAAAATTTAGATTAAAGAAACCAGCACGTGGCCATACGTGAATTTTAGGTAACGGTATAACGGTAGAAATTCACGAAAAATAACCAAAATTAAGGTAACGGTAATTACTGCTTACTCCAATTAAAGCCGCATATGCGAAAATATCTTCATAGATAATGTAACCAAGTTACTAAAGGGAGATAAGCAATTTGCACACCATGTTCTCACACAAGATTCGACTATAAAGTGAAGCTAAAACGGGAATCTTCTTCCATATCTCATGCGCGTCAGCTACACGCAAAGTAACAAGCCCGGAAATATCACTGAACGAAAGGCGGGAGATTTCAAATAAACATAATAGGCACACAACTAGATTGACAATAAAGGGAGTCGACATCGTGACTTATATATAATTAAACGCAACCCTTCACATAACTTAGACGAAAAGAAAATAAGCGAAACACTCAACAATTGTACGTAGAAAATATAAAGTCGGCAGTACGAGAGGGACATACATGCTAAACAGTTGGCAAACGTGACGCGGACGGTCACCTGAGCGACATAACCAAAAGTTTGACGGATAGCAACCAAAACAAACCTCAGAAGTGTATATACAATTCATTACGGAAGGAAAACAGATACTGCAGGTAACTATTGAAATATGCAAGCTCTAATCAAAACGCTGCAAGAAGACGGTTAAGAAAACCGATCAAAACTGATATTTCAGAGTATCACGACTCTCAACCCCTACAGCAGCTCCATGGAAGAATTAACAGAAGCTACTAACACGGAGAATATCAATGATAGTACAACAGCGATCTGCAAAACAATTAATAGTATGCCCCATAACCCAAGCACTTCCTTATTTAATACTCCTACATTTTTAGTGACATAACTGCGAAGGAAGAATAATAATCGGACATGCTCGAGAGACTGTGTTTGGAAATACGCATAAACACGTGAGACAGTAAATACAACGGCCTGACTGTTGTCTCGAAGAATTTAAAGCCACAAATAAATGCACTTTGTAGAGTTCGGAGGCAACAATTAAGTAGATATTGAAAAAAACTGAAACAAGGCGTAAAAAGTAACTGCAAATGCAGATTATTCGCATCTACAGGTAGGGTAAAATAAGCTAGAGATAAGTTAATTAGAATTAGTTACATAGATACAGAGGTTTTTTTTTTACACAAATAGAGTGTATTTGCTCGATATTACACATTGCATAACTATCAATTTCACGGTTCGTGAAACGAACGATGTACAAGGTTCACTCAAAAAGTCTCGTGCCCAACATATTCTACGTACTTCACCAAAGTCACATAATCTTTCGAGAACTATACACGAAAGTGAATTTTACAGCATAACAGTACAGTATGACTTCCTGGATTGTTTTGTAGAAACGCTTCAAATTTTGACATTATCAGCAGCAACGCCAGATGATTGGGAAAGAAAACTACGTTATATGATATGGATTCTGGATTAGTTTTTTCGAGTCTCTTAGATTCAAGTAAATGTATAGACATTGCCGTGACGCTGCCCATAACCTAACCAAAACATTTGCTATATTGCGTCCTTTAACATCAGTAGCTTCATTTACTGACACCCAAATATGTTTATCGTCTATGTTATTGATAAATGAAGTCTGAATTTCATCGTACATCGAAAACAAATATTATTTCAGTATTTAATATTCATGGCCTCTTATCTTTTATCATCTGTTTTATGTCCTTTTTTGTTTGCTTTGTATTCGTCATTTATATTCATCCCAAATTTTCCCAGCTTTCTCTTGACTCTTCTGATGTCTGTCATATATTTCTTGAACCTTTATCGAGCTCGTTTGCTATTTCTTCTTAACGTGACATAGGCCATTTTCTCTTTATTGTACTAAGGTGGCATATTTATATGTGTCTTGCATGTTTTATCTTTTACGAAATTAGATTTCCAACGTTGGTTCTACGAAGGTTTTCAAAGTCGGCTTTAATATCCATTCAATTATATTGCTACGAAACTAAACTGTGTCTAATTTTCCTTTTATAATATAGGTACTGAAATAATAAGAATCTTAAAGATATAATATTTAAAAATTATTTGAAACGAATTATTTAAAGAAACATCTATTATAATAAATTAGTTTGCGAAACAAGGTGTGGACATGTTGTAATTAAATTAAATATGGAATTAGAATTAGGTAATTTATGTATAGTTAGAAATTAATTAGTATTTAAAAAATTCTAAACAATTTAAAAATGTAAAAAAGAAATAATAATAATATCAATGAGTATAATAAGTTGCATAAGCGTTTTATGCAAGCAATAATATCAACCGCATTTAAATTTTTTTTATAAATAATACCTATGATTTAAAGAAATATCCGACTGTTGATTTTATATTATTAAAAAGAGGTCTGGGGTAGCCATTGTGTAGGCGCCCTTTAAGATAATTTAATTAATAATTACTAATTTAGCAAGAATTTAAAGTCAAAGCGTTATAAATTCGTAAAGTAGTCCAGTGCATCAATAGACGTCAACTATTGTATTAAAAACCAGTGTGAAAGTTGTATAACAGAAAAAGTTCATTAGCAAAGTTCAAATAAATAGTATAGTCTGTACTAAGAAGATCCATAATTGTCGAAAGCAGAGAAGAAATTTCGAGAATTTAAAATATCCAAAAAGAAGTTAGATTTCGAAAATTTCGAGGGAGGCCGATACCTTACGAAAATCAGAAAATCCGCGCAGCACATCGAAAAGGGTTTTCTAACCACATTAGATCGAGCGATTTGAAATCTCAAATTGAATTCCAGAGGATTCGCTTTCGTATGCATTGAAGAATAAAATTATTCCAGTAAATTATAAAATCTGTGATTTCATAGAGTTTCAAAAACATATAATTATTGTGAAAGTTAAAAAGAAGGTTAGTTTGATAAAATTAGCAGACGATAAAAATATCGAGTCAAGTAATTTTTTTTAGTTCTAATTTCCTAACATACAATCTGTTATTTTTTCTCAATTAATTTATACAAGATAGAAATTCAATATCTTTTCAAGTATTAATTATGTTGTTAGATTTATTGTTAATCCATTTAAGTACATATTTTCGTTGTGTTAGAGATCACTTGTCAACAGAATTTACTAAGATTTACATAAGCAGACAAATAAACAACATACTTTATCTTTAACAACTATTTGTTTTCTTTTAACGTATACGATTCAACAAACTGTTAAGTATTTTTTATTTCATTTATAATAATAATAATAATAATAATAATTTGTAGTATGGGATATGTCAACAAACAAAGCAATTATACATACAACATACATAAAAAGACAACATGAATACAAACTAATATAAAAACACCAATTCTAATTTACATCTCATTTAAGAACTCTGATAACGAGTAGTAACACCTCTGCAATAAAGATTCTTTTACTGTGCGTTTAAAGATCTTTTTGCACCCGATATTTTTAACGTTATTTGGTAACTTGTTGTGTATGCTTTTATAGCTAGTAAGTGCGGATTCCTTTCATAAAACACAAGTTTATGGCTTGGTATGTCCAACATTAATGCATTCCGCGTGTTGTACGAATGTGGCAAACTATTAAGATTGTCCCTATATGTACGTATATGAATAGGTATATTAAAAGATGTACTTGAATTCACGATCGGGCCACGACCCACATACCATGTGTTAAATGCGTTATAAATAAATAAATAAGTTATTAATTTCAGCTGACTAGCAAGTATAAATATAAGTTTAATTTATATACCGATATTGGACATATCGCTTTATGGCAATCAACTCAGTTTAACAATATGTATTTAAGGAAATGCTTAGCTAAGGCTATTCCTTTATAAGTTCGGCGTACTTCCATATTTCTTATTCGAAAAATGTCCTAATAGTCATTAAAATAACTTTTGTTGTCTTACTATTGTCAAAATTCATACAAAAAATTGATATGTATCACACACTATCAACTCAGTATAGCAATATTTAAGGGAATACTTAAGGCTATTCCTTTATAATTTCGGCATACTTTCGGATTTACCATTTGAAAAATGTTTTAATAGTCACTAAAATAACTTTTGTTGTCTTACTATTGTCAAAATTCATACAAAAATTGATGTTTATCACACATTATTAACATATCATTTTGGCGCCCAACCTGTGGCAATCAACTCAGTATAATAATATTTAAAGGAATAGTTAATAAGGCTATTCCTTTATAATTTCGCATATTTCCGTATTTCCCATTTGAAAAATGTCTTAATAGTCATTAAAATAAGTTTTGTTGTTTTACTATTGTCAAAATTCATACAAAAAATTGATATTTATTAGAAAATAGATGGAGTATGCACTTACTTCACTACCTAGTTTCAAATTAAGATAAACACTTTCTGATTATAAAAACAAATAAAAGTTGTAGTATAATGTTGTACATGTTGTAAATTATGCCATCAACTTTAACGCATACTTTTCAATTACATACATCAATAGAGAAGAGGAGAAATGTACTTATAAAATTGCGGTATTTCTTAATGGAGGCATGCACGTCTTAACATAGCGAACTTACCAATAAAAATTGTTTGTTAATTGCTACATAATTTTCTAAATTACTCGCGCACAACGTTAGACGACGTACACGACTTTCTTAAATCTTCATTATTCCTCTTACGTATACCAACTATCATATACATCCGTAAATGGTAGAGAAAAACTCGGATCTTCGATAACCCGTTGCATCCACTTTGTTAAATTGCAATTTTCAATAAATGGCTCAATTATCTAGTTTCAATTGGTTGAGGTTGAACATTTACAATGCAGACTATTACGTTATAATGTTGAAAATTATATAGCAGGGGTTATATAATTTCGAAGAGCTGATTTTTGCGTCTGCATATTTTGTATATATTTTAAACTCTTCCTTGCATTTAACATTTTATTTTACAGTCTACAATTTGGAATATAGCTAATCCCGGATGCCAAGTACACTTAATTATACGATATTTGTTACAAATTGCAAGATATACCGAGCGATTCCGATCTGACAAAGTAAATTCACTCTTTAAGACTAAAATGATGTGGCTATACTATGTTTTGAGATACTTATTTTTGAGGAAAGTTAATTTGAGTATTTGTACAGAGGTTTTGCGTTTCCAACTGAAGTTATAAACGCAAGTTTGGCGTTCTGATAATTTTTGATACACTGTAACTGAATTATCAAGTTTGTCGCTTTTTAATAATTTAATGAAAATACTTATTTACAACTGTTTTCGATTAATTTTAGTTATGGTATGAGTAAAGCAAGCCATGTGTTTAAATTATTAAGTCGTAATCGACTCTATTGTGATATATTTTTCTATAACTTTTGCAATACTAAATAGGTATTTTTAGTAAGTAAAATTTTAGTTCTTTTAGTGGCATTTTCTTAAATTTGTAACATATGCCAATGTTATATAATCTAAAAAACATGATTTGGAATGTTGAAGTAAGTATTAAATTCACGGACTGAAATTATGTCAATTATGTCAATTAGGTTATTCAATTTTTTACGAAAAATTACCATATCTCAGAAACAGTTAAAATTATCTAATACAAATTTGTATCAATTTAACCAGCTCTTACAGGACTATCATAAAATGTAAAATAATGCATACCTTTCCATTAAGAAAAAGATAAGTTTGTGTTGGTTCGTTGTTGTCGAATACTCAAAATATATTTAAATTGTTGAGCACCCATTTATCTACAATTTTTCAAATAATTTTTTTCCGGTATAACTTTATTTGATACAAATAATGAACAAAAATAAAAGTAATGAGTAATACATAAGTTTTAAAAATTCAATGAAAATTACTTATTTATACAAAGAAAATAATGAAAAATATTTTCTTTTTATTCAGTGTACACAAAACTCAGTGAGTACATAACAAGAAATAAATAAAAAAAACTTATCCACAGTATCTATGCCATGCATTAATTGGGTATCAGATTGGATATTTTGTTAAATGTATCATAATTTAAATCACAATCATTACATATCCTGTTATAATTTGCACAACACGTAGACATAGGCGATTTTTAGTACTATTAGCCTCACAATAGAACGTCCTATGTTGACGGGGATTCGTATGTTTTAGAACATTGATGTTAACTTTATTCAGTATCATGCACGTCAATATGAATAATATGAATTTAACACTAAGATTTATTCTTCTATCATTCAGCGCAGTAATCTTGAAACGTGTAAGCAAATCTTGGTAATCGGAGCCTCTTTAAGAATATTCACCATCATCCACAAAGACCATACATTTTAAAAATCTCTGTACTGCTTCTATGTCGTTAATTTGGGATTGATGAATGGGATACCATACTAGTGAAGCATATCTAATTTTGCTCTAATGTAGGTGCAATACAAAATACTCAGGCATCTAGTGCTAAAATCCCGACAATTCCTGTAGATAAATTCACACTTTTGTACGCGCCAGCCACCATCTGATTAACATGTTCATGTCAAAAGTAACACCCAGGTCCTTTATCGTCGTGCAGTGCTGAAGTAACTCACCGTTTTACATTTGTTTGAGTTGAGACAATGGTGGTTCCTCCGACACCACACACCAACGGCATCCAGATTCCTCTGCAGTCACAGATAATCATCAACTGTGTCAACTCCATGGAATGTCTTTAGAGATCATCAGCAAAAAGAAGCCTCTCACAGTCAATCGCTTTGGTAATATTATTTATAAAAATGAGAAGCAACACAGGCCCCAGTTTAGATCCCTGCGGAATGCCTGATGTGAAAGTAAATGAGGGCTCTCGAATCTTGCGATATTCGACAAACTGCTTCCTATCGAACAGGTAAGACATAAAGAATCGTATCAGCACCGGAGACACCCCGATGGCAGATAGCTTGTTTAGTAGAATAAAATGATTAATTTGGTCTAAAGCCTTCTGAAAGTCAGTGTAAATTACATCAGCCTGACTTCTTCTATCCAAGACCTCCGAAGCATATCGAGTAAAATAACACAGATTGGTTACTGTAAAATGGTTAGTCATAAATCCCTGTTGAGATGGAGATAACTAGCTTCTGATATGGTTGTAAACACGGTCACAAATAATGGTCTCAAATATATTACCAACGTTGCATAGAATTGAAATTGGTCTGTTGTTTGTTACATCAGATGAGGCACTCTGCTTCAACACGGGACAAACTCGTGAAGTCTTCCATATCTCCGGAAATTCAGAATTCTTCAGGATAAGGCTAAATATGTGATGCAGAGGTTTAGCTAACGCACGGGAACAGTCTCTAATAATAAAACTAGGAATATCGTGCTACGTCCCTCCAAGAATTTAAGTTGAAAAATTCAGACAAGGGCTCAGACAAATGGCGTCATCGTGAGACTAAAATGATTCATCCGTTCGGCAATGATAGAAAAATATTTTGCAAAGGTAAAATAATTGTAACACCACAAAATAATTCACCAAAGTTTCGGAAAATTGATGCTTACACCTTCTGGGATGCCTTACCTGTTACTACCCTCGCGCACAGATGTTAAAAAAGAGAACTGCCTCCAACTCAATCGTCTTGGTGGGCCGTGGATTTACATAGAATCTCAGATTGATGAATTTACGGACGCCATCTCCTTATATGTAACATTCTCTACCCCAAAATGGTCTTTGATCTAGGAGAAAAATCAGCTAAAATACTCAAGGTAGCAAAAGATAAGATAGAACTGCAAATTCCAAACAACATCAATTTAATAAGTACTAGTTGTTCAATTTATAAAATTAATTAATGATTATAGAATCAGGAAATTTATTATGTAAGCAAATAAAATTTACATATGGTTACATGTGGCGTAACTAGTTCTACAAAATTGAAAGTAGGTGTAATACTCAAATAGGTTAAAGCTAGCGGTAGCTAGAGATCTCTGCTTAACAAACAATTCGACAATTATGTCAATATGTAGGTCACTCTGTATATAAATTTAAAAAAACAAGTATTTGAGGAGTAACTGTAACTTAGCGAATGAACGTTTAAAAATACAAGGTAATGAAAATCCGGCTTATGTCCTCTAAAATGAAATTTGAAATACAATTAAATTACAATCGGTACGTTAACCCTCGCAAACTGAAAATATCCTTTTGCCACTTCGATTAAGAACTGGCAAAGATTAAAAAACAAACTTAAATGAGAATTTGAACAACGTTCTTAGCTCTGAACAACGCAAACTTACAATAAAGATTAAAACACACCCCAGGCTTCCGAGCACAAAAAGCCAACAGGGAAAATGTATTAAATTTCAGAGCCGAGTACCTTATGGTATCAAGAAATTAATTATAAAACTATACAACAAATTAAACTAACGGTAGCTTACAGTTTACATACAAATAATTAGAAAAAGAACGTAAAACACTTATATTATTTAAAGAAGAGGGCGTGGCTTAGCACACACCGAAGGAAAACTGGAACAACTCTGCCATCCGGACTCCCGGGAAAAATATACTCGTGTACGAAGAGATAAGAACCTTAGTTCTCTTGGTTCGGTGGTAAAATATCCCTACCGTGAATTACAAGGGGGATTCTTGAAAAACCAAATTCAAAATGGAGGTCTCCACGTGTTTATAAATTTCCAGTCTTTTATGACGATAACTGCGAGAAATCCTGCAGGAAATTAGAAGCTACAAGACAAGGAAAAAACGACATACATTAAGAATAATCCTACTAAACGGAAAACTTGCCAGATATGATTTTAATTGTTCGCATGAAACAATTATCCGACAGCATGTCGGGAATAAGACTCATTAAAACTTTTAATCTACTGCGATAATCATCCGCTCAACAGCGTAATTACTACGAAACAAAATGGCAATATGCATCAACGTTTAGTGCGTTCTGGTAGTAATTAGGCGTCTACTTTGTTCACTTTGGTATTTATCGTTGATGGTGATAGAAGCAGTTTTATTACGTTCGATATTTATTCAATGCAAATTAAGTGAATAAATATCGAACGTAATAAAACTGCTTCTATCACCATCAACGATAAATATCAAAGTAAACAAAGTAGACGCCTAATTACTACCAGAACGCACTAAACGGTCAAAACGGATACTGATATGTATTACAGTTGTGCCAACAATTTGAAACTTAAATATACCTTTGATACTTGCAAACCACAAGAAAGACAAAAGCCTACTAATTACTTGGGAGGGAAAAGATAAATAAAAGAAAATTCTATAAGACCAAAGTAACAGTAAAAAGTATTTAAATACTAGTTAATTCCGAAAAATAAGCCAAACGTAATTAAGGTTGTATACGTATTAGCTAGATTAACCATTCCTAGGCAAGCGGAATTGCACATCAGCACAGTTGATCAGGACCCGCCGTGACTAGAGAGCCGTGAGGGTAGAGACCTAATAAACGAGACCGATTGAGCTTGCCAGCAGATGGCGAAACACTCATAATTAGAAATTTAACTCATGTTTAAAATATAATCATAGACACTCGTTATACTAGATATATTTAAGTGATGAATAAAAATAATTCTATGGAAAATTGCTAACGTAAAAATGACAAGAACAAATGAAAAGAACAAATTCTGGAATGTACAGCACTGTTCAAAAATTAACGTAACAATTGTCAACACCACTCAGCAACCTATTCTTTTATTTCTGTAAACACAATAACACTTCCTCCTCAGTAATTCCATGAAGAAGTATGCTTGAACTGCTAAGAGAGTTCATATCAAGATCAACACAATGGTTTTCGTTTGATGACATATGTTTTGAAAATTAGCAACATAGATAGTTGCACTAATTTAGAAACCTTCACAGGTGTGCGCACAAGAACTCGGCAAAGTTTCATCGTAATCAGATAAATGCGAAAGGAACGCATACGAGACAAACAAAGATACTTTATTTTTAAATATGTAGATTATTGAAAACTATTATTAATATACTAGCTGGCCCGACAGACGTTGTTCTGCCCTTTCCAGTAGGTGGCGCGATGAGTTTGATTTGGTTAAAGTTCCTGCATAAAAAAGTCTGGACAGAAGAGGTCGTTAGTGCAATTGCAGAATATAGGCATCATTTATGTTTATAAATATAAAACGTATTAATGTCTCGACTACAGCGCCACCTATAGTGTACCGATTTTGTGATTTTCGTTTTTGTCACTAAACCAACATATATTGTAAATATGAGTCATGTTGGTCCATAAATATAGAATTTGTTACTAACTGACTTCAGAGACACGTATCGAATGTTTTGATAGCCTATTTTACGCGCATTGGCGATATAAATATGGTCTGAAATTATCAAGAAGATTATTTGACCCATTAAAAAGTTATTGAATAACGTATAGATGCATGAACGATTATACAACAATTTAATAACTGACATTTTGTACTAAACATTACATAGGTGAAAACACTTGTTTTGTTTCCCTAATTTATTAGATTTGTCTAACAATATTGTTTTATAATGTTATAACATTTTTGTTTGTTAAAAAAGAAAATTATTTTTATTTATAATTGACTTTTCGGGTGCAACGAGCATAGTAAAACGATAGAAAGCAGAATTTTCGTCACATTAAAATAATGTCAGCATCCAAACATGTCTGTAAGAGACGTTTCGAAAATAAATACCCACATACGTACTTTGACGTGTTAAAGATCACTTGATATAATCTACGAATAGCTTCGTCATATTATGCCATTAAATAAAGATTCTCCGAATTAAATGAAAGAGTATCCATGCGAATATTTGGCGTTAGAATTTATAGGTTAATTGACCCATTTTTCAATTAAAGTATCCTTTTCAACGGTCTACATATGTGCGTATAAGCAATAGCATTCATTAAAAAGCCGACAATAACAGTATTTCATGCGTCATTAATGTGATACAATCTTCAAATGTTTGAGTCGCCGGTTTGTTTTTTTATTCAGACGCTGAGATCAACGTATTGCTTCGTCTATAGAAAGTTTAAATCCATCTAAAAATGTAAGCACTTGCAAAAATCACGAGCTTTAATGTTTACCTTGTCATAACATAAAATTGCAAATCACGATTGCTAATGGCTTATTCTTTTTTATAAGTAATAATAATAATTGTATTATATGATTGACACGGTGAATTCAGGGAACAGATAACTGCGAATTGTTGCCTTTGTTTTATTATCTTTTTTTTCAATTATAGCATACTTTCATCACGATTTTATTTATTATAAAGTAAATCGCTTTTTTTGATAAATGAATGAAAGTTAGTTTATAATGTTATTTTCTCGAAGAAATATTATCGAGGTTTCTCAACGAGCTTGTTCACAATAAAACTTTAAAACAGTGTACAACTGTCTTTATTTCACTGCTATCAATCAGTTAATTGACGATACGAGTAACTTTATATTTGTATATCATTGTACATAGCAAGGTAATATATACGGGGTGGCTGACAAAAAACGCCCCACGCTGTAGCTCCGATTTTAAAAAACGAAATTTCAAATAAAATGTTTAAGTAAATACTATCAATTGGCATACTCAAAATATTATTAGGAACAAAAAGTTTGCATATAAATTCTTTTTGCTCGCATCACCAACAACGGTCGGAACTAAAATAAAAAGAAGCGAAGAACAAAACGCAACCGTATAGCAAAATACCGCCATAAAATTTGTCAACATCCATGTATCGTCTGAGTAAGTTACGACTGCACTGTTTTCTCGTAATGGTTTTTGGCAATTTCGCGGTCAAATAAATAAGTGGGAAAAACGATTTAAAGAGACGAAAAGGAAAAAAGAAAACAAACACGTTAATAAAGACTAATTTCATGACAGAGATTTTTATATTTTAATTTTTTACATATGAGTTTCTTTCTAGGTTTAACTGTATGCACTACTACTAGCTATAAGTTATCTTTTTTCACGTTCAATTTATAGGCGCCATTAATTCCCATCTCGATGATGCAAATGCAGTTTATTTAAAACAGTATCGTCCAGTGGAAATAGCCGTAAAGTATTTTATTTGTGTCCTGAATAATGTATTTTTGTTGCAAATTATTTTTTTGCGAACTGACTAATATAAGGAAATAATTTTGGTGAAGAATGTGTAATTTTTTTTGTATGTGTGTATCAATGATTAGTAATTAACTAGGTATTTTAATTAGCATTATTGGAGTGTTCGACATTGAGAAAATATCTTCTTCGTAAACGGATGTATTCGAAAGTAATAAAGTTGTAGTTTTAGTATATAAAATTTCATTATATCCAATTGTGGTGGAGATATTTATGATTATAAGGGAAATACTTACATGTTTATTAATTTTTAAATACAAATAAATTTACATTCAACTATATTTTAGTAAATTTGTTAGTATTCAAGAAAAAAGTATTGTCTAATCAGTATTCATTAAAGAATTGTATGAATAACATAATAACGCGTCAAGATGATGTAAAATAAACTCAGTTAAATAAAGAACTTGTTGCTAAATTTATATTCTAGAACTATACATATATCAAAACGCTAAAATAGCGAATTATTGTTTTTTGTTTATATATAAAGAATTGTAATGGTACATACCATTTCATTTATTAATTTCATAATTTTTATTTTTTGGGGCATTTTATTCATTTTAATTGCAATAGAAGGTGATGTTCCATTACGTTATGTCGCCCAACTTTGGGGCAGTTTTGGTATTTTAATTGTATTGTAAACGATTGTACCTTTACATTGGCGCGCCAACTACAGGGCTCGAAGAAATGATGTTCTTTTTAAATTTTACGTGCTCGAAGAAATGATATTTTTTTTATTTATTTTTTTATTGAAATTGAAGTTTGGTATTGAATAAAAAGTTTTTGAAATATTTTTATACCATTTAAAACACTTACATTTTAATATTTTGAATTTTATTTTTTTTCATATAAAGGTGGTTATATGATTAGAGGTAAATATTTTTGGGGGGTATTACTTATATAATAGGAATTATTGAAACATATTATACAGGGTGATTGAAAAAGTAGGTACATCCTAGTGGGGGGTCAAAAAGAATTATTATAATACTAATTTCAAAATAGACAGGAACTAAACGACAAAATGAATCAAGCAGAGATAGAAACTATAATGGCATTCCTTAGGGAAATGGATAAAAAACTGGAAGACAGTACACAGCAAGTTATAAAAAACAACCAAAATATAGAAAAGATTTTAAAAAACACTCAGGTGAAAGCTCAACAGATGTGTGAAAGAATAGTGGAAAGCCAAAAGCAAAAAATAATAGAATTCGAAAATGTTACGAAAAAACCGGAAGTAGAACCCGAAGAAGCAAAAGAAATAAATGAAGTGGAACCAGTATACGAGGAAGTTGAAAAAACCCGACCGGAAGTACCACAACAAGTCGTCGTAATAAAGGAGGCAAAATCCGTTGGCATGGTTAGAAGAAATATAAAGGTGCCCAAATTCAATGGAAGGGGTAAAAGAACACATCCAAAGAAATTTCTAGATTCGTTGCAGAAATATTTTGAAGTTATGGAAACTCCCGAAAACCGGAAGTTGAATTTTGCGATAAGCCAATTCTACGATGCCAGCATCACCAAGAGCCAATGGAAATCGATGGACGACTTCCGACGAGACTTTCTGAAGGAATATTGGTTAAATAATATACAGAGTGGAATCTGTAAGGTGATTGGTTCTTCTAAGAGAATAAGAAACAATCGCAAAATCAAACAAAAGGAATTAATAATGAAGAAAAGAAAGAAACCAACTATGTTAAAAGAAAAATGGTTCCCAAAAAATGATTATAATGAAAATAACGCGTTTCGATGGGATAAGCCAAAGAAACGTCCTTATCTCTGCAATAATCCACATTACGAAGAAGTAATGTTCTCAAATCATTCGTCAAAAATGAATAATAATATTTTATCAAGCATCTGTTTACTTTTATGCAATACCAAACGTTGCCGATTTGCTATTTCAAAAAAGTAAAGGGGGGTACTGTAGTGGTACATACCATTTCATTTATTAATTTTATAATTTTTATTTTTTGGGGCATTTTATTTATTTTAATTGCGATGTTCCATTACGTTATGTCGCCCAACTTTGGGGCAGTTTTGGTATTTTAATTGTATTGTAAACGATTGTACCTTTATAGAATGTGGTGATTTTTCCAGTGGACAAGTCACGTTCAAGATTCGGTCTATAAAATTTAACTATTTATGTGGAAATTATAGAATAAGAAGTACTTAAATATATTCAAAAGTTACATTTAATAATTGGTTTGACCTATATATATATAAGCCTTAAACGCTTAAACTGGCAGTGACTTTAATAGTATAAACGCCAAATTAGATGACTAGCGGTGGGGCTGTAGTCATTTTTAAAAACGCGTACTCCCACTTACTGAAGTAGTAGTCTATAGTCTATTGGACTATATTTGTCCCACTGTTTCTAATGCTGCGTGAACTTACTCCCACCGCTCGCCTTCTAATTTGGTGTTTACTGTACATGGATCAAAGAACGTATTAGATCATATAAATTAACGAAAACGTACTCCACATTGGCAAATCACCTTATTTCTGGGAATCACACCTAAGTCAAAGTCAGGTATTACACAATACCAGCAAAGATTGTAAGTCAAACCGTCTAGAGTTTCTAGAATAAATAAGGAAAACTCACAGGATATCCTTTTGGATGACAAGGTAAATGTAATATATACTCCCTTTTTCTATAGCTGTATATAATCGTTAATGTATACATATGTATTTATTATACATATATGTATTTGTAAAATTATACCATTGGTCCAATTTCTATTTCTAAGACTGAAACAGGTGGCTTATTTTAGGGTACTATACAAGGAATCAAAGAACGTATTAGATCATATAATTTAAAGAAAACGTACTCCACAATTGCAAACCACCTTATTTCTGGAAATCACACGTAAGTCAAAGTCAAAGTATTACACATTATCAGCAAAG
This sequence comes from Amphimallon solstitiale, assembly GCA_963170755.1. Classification (NCBI taxonomy): domain Eukaryota; kingdom Metazoa; phylum Arthropoda; class Insecta; order Coleoptera; family Scarabaeidae; genus Amphimallon; species Amphimallon solstitiale. Next base: position 46,588,048 of record OY720683.1, on the reverse strand, counting down.
ATCGTACGTTAAAACATTTAGAGTTTCTAGAATAATAGGGAAAACTCACAGGATATCTTTTGGATGACCAGGTAGATCTAATATATACTCCCTTTTTCCATAGCTGTATATAATCATTAATGTTTATGTATTTATTATATATGTATTTGAAAAATTATACCATTTGTCCAATTTCTACTTCTAAGACTGAAACAGATGGCTTATTTTAGGTTATCGCAGTAACAGAAGTCCTGAATATGTCCCTTAGGATAGTGGACAAAACGTTGATAATAGAAATAGAGAAAACGAAGCGGTTTCAACCAAGAAACGATATGTATATGTAATAAGGGGAATGTATATAAACTAAGTAAAGTGAATGCCGATCAATGAAGAACTGGAAAATAGAAACATTTGGTAGTTCCGCTGAAATGCAACTGAAGACACGTGTTTCTGACTCAACGGACATCGTCAGTGCAGTGTAACCACAGAATAAGGTAGGATAACGTTGGCGATAAAATGACAACAAACACGAAACACATGTCTGCAATTGTATTTCAGCGAAATTACCGAATATCTCAGTTTTCTTGTTTTTCATTGATCCGAATTGACTTTCCTCAGTTTATTAGATTATTGGTTTTGGATGGCACGCAAGCGGACAATGGTAACTTTGAATGAATCTTAGGGATGTCCGCAGAAGATTCCAACTAAAGCCACAATTAGTCTGTGGCCTGATAAATTATGAAAAACATAAATTCAAGAAATTCAAGATTGTGAAACAAAAATCTAGGGTGTCATAAATGAAAAATGAGATGTGCACACCACAGGACTTTCTTATACGTATGCGCGTTTTAAATTATACAAAAGTTGATGAAAATTAAGTATTGAATACTATTATTTTCTTAGAAAAACAAACCTATGAGCAAACGTGTTACTTCAGGTCCGTATTTCATTTATACAAAAATTATTCTAAATCTTATTCTAAGTACTTTTGTTCTCTTAATAAATCTCTATAGAATGCATAATTTGCGAGATATCTGCAAAGAATTGCTATTCGATAAGAATAAAAGTGTTACATCTAATTCGAATTTTGAAATTTTTTTTATATGAAAAAAGTATTCAATAATTCAAGCTTTAATGATTTTTATAGTCGCAGTATATCTGCCTAATGAGCGAAAAACTGTTCTACTTCCGGTTGGAATTTCGAAAACCTATTTAATAAAAAAAATTCAAATTTACTTTTGAGTATACTTTCGTATTCCTTAGAAATTTGTTTGATGAGGTATTGTTAAAATTTGATGTTTTCACTAAAGTAAACTACTACTTCCAGCCTTAAATTCAAGGTTTGATATTGATAGCTTTAAAGAATTTGTCCGCTATCGTGGTCACACAGAGGTAGTATCAGGAGACTTCAAAACGTGGACGTGTGAAAACATTTCAAGGTCGAAAATTGTCATCAGAGTACTACTTATAAGAAAGGAAAAGAGGTAAACAAAGAGTAATTGATTTGAAAAGCACATGAAGTCATTCCAATATAATTTTGTCAAAATGTATTTAACATTACTTTTTATAAACTTTTGGATTAAGTGCCAGAGGACAGCAGTTTATTAACAGAGAAATTTTACACAATATTTTCAGATTTCTGTAGGGTACGCAAGTGGCACTGCTATAAACAACCACTAAGTTTATTATCAGTACTGGTCTAATTTGGACGCAACTTTCCCTATAGTTTGCTTTGCTACGGTCAAGAAAACGCATTCATCGTTTAGTATGGGCAGCAGTTACCGCGGACAAAAAATTAATGCTGTCCAAACCACTTTTATTTATGATCTACTCAATATGACGTGTACGTACATCCATTTGTATTAATCCCTTTCTTATAAATCATAAATCGACCTGCATTGACCATGAAAAATACTCGATTTTAATGTCAATAAGTGCTTGATGAAAATTGCAGAAAAATTACATGAATTATGAAGTGTCTTGCTTTTGAGTTGTTCAGCGGACATTCATCGGATAATGAGTTACGAATGTCTAGCCGGCTCCCGATAAAATTAGATGGAACCCGGGAATATGTGCATCGGCAAATAAATGCTTTTTTCACGCACCGCGAACTACTTGGCGTTATAATTTAATACGCGATATACGTGATTTATGTTGTTAATTTCGTGATACGTGAGATGATTGGTGATGATTTTTTTCAGTAATTAGTCAAAGTACACACACACACACACACACACATACATACATACATACATATATAACGTTTTTATTATCTACATTATGATCGCGATTTATCAAAAATGCTTGTATAAAAAACGAAGGCTCATTAGTTGATTATGTAAATCTATTAATCGATGCCAAAACATGCTTTATGGGCTATGTCAGACTAGATGAATATAATATTAATCTTGATTATGTTACTTTGACGTATTTAACTTTTTTAAGACATGCGAATTAGTTAAACTGGTCAATAATAACAATAAATATATTGGACTAATTCGACAAATAAACACTCGGCTATTAATGTATGTTGGAACTGTGGTTGTAAAGTTTGATAAACACAAATTGATTTTGCACCATACCATCACACAAAAAATGCAGCTTCAGCTTTATTTGATTATGAGGGGATGAGAGCGATAGCGTGGCTGTGCTTGTGTGATCCTTAATTAGTTTAATGTACAGCACGCCATACAGGTATGGACGAGGGCAAATAACTATTTTAGAACATTACATTTTTATTGTTTTGAAACTGCATACATTAATGATGTATGTGAGGATATTTTATACCTCAATATGAAGCCACAGCTATAAGAAAAACTTAATATAAATATATCTCCAAAGCATAGTATCTATTATAAAATACATATTGCTCAGAACAAAACGCATAAATAATAATGACAATAATAATTGTTAAATTAATCACACAAAAGAAATAAAAGTACTGGCCTGGGTTCAAGAAGCACGTGCTTAAATTATACAGTCAACTGCCAATAATGGTGTACTGGTGTGCGAAACCATTATGTGTCCTGATATTGATATCTTACGCGTGCATCACATCAATGATATTCTCAATGACACATGTCAGAGATATTGACTGCACAAATCCTCATGCTATATACCAATTTTTTGATTTATTGAAGAAGTATTTGCCCGAAGGACTTATGTGTTAATAGCTATTTACTAATACAATCTATATACGGATACAAATTGATTTAAAATAAATTTTAAGAGTCATACTATTCAGGCTAAATATTCTCTCGTAAATAATTATTATATCAAATCTAGTCAAAATAATTTATTATAAAGTTAATAGAATAATTACCCTAGGCTCTCGTATAGTTCATGAAATTATAATACGATGTTCTTTGCACATATAATAAGATTTGTATATATTAAAAATTATCTATTAAGTTATAATATATATAATATAATGCAATATAGCATTTAAGTTGTGTTAATAACAATTATTATTAATACAACTTAAGAGGCATCTGTACGCTCGTGCGAATTGTGCGTAGAGAGAGCGCATTTTCTTCTAAATAGTGTAGCTTGCTAGGACGTATAGACAAATCCATTACGAAGCGGACGTGTAGAAAACGAAAGGAGCGACAGAGTCTATCCAATATAGTTGTATTTTTGTGCCGTACGCCGGAAAAATGTATTGTCCTCTACCATTTTTGTTAAAGAAATTTTTTGTTCGACCAACCATTTACGCGGAAAATCTATTCAAAAACTTTTTGGGATTACCAAAAACCCACAACGTGGTTCCAACTTTTTAGTTTTAGAGTCGTCGCATGCCGCACTAACGATTTATCAAATAAAATAGTCTCGCATGTTTTTTTTCAAAAAAAAAAAAAATACAGAATGACTACTATAATATTATGTATTCAATCGAATTTCATTGTTTTATTATTATATATAAATTATTTAAAGTTTAATGTTTATTCATTATTATTATGTAACTACATCTGTAAAATAATAAGTCCTATTTCTGTCTGTATTCTGGTAAAATTTTTAAAATAAAAGGTATCCTTTCCTAGCAATTTCTGGTTTACTTGAAATCTTTTTAGACAACACCGGATCGTTTGAGAGTAATTTTTTGCTAGGTCGTAAATTACTCTTTTGAACTTGCATCTACCAGTACGGTACAATTTCTGACGATCTGTACAGAGAAAGTACGCACCATCTATCTCCATCTTATTTCTCTACATATTGTACAACTGCCCGGCAGAAGGCGCCACTGTACAGTGACGAAATTCACATTTCAGAAGCGCCAAAAAAACGGGGTAGGCATATTATTTTTTATTCATCTATGTAATGTTTTTGTTGTTCATTTATAAATCTATAATCTGACCGGAGCAAATTTGTTTTGAATTATTTATAAGGTCGTAAAAGGAGACTCAAATGGGACATTGATTATGCTGATTACCGTTCCACTTTGATATTGTAACGAAACAAGCCCACAAAAAGAAGCAGACCTCCGGGCGACGATAAAAAACGTACCGGTAAACAAGTCGTAAATCAACTGCACTCATATACTACGTCAGCGACAGAAAGTCTGGAATATGGTAGAGGAGAGCCATAATTTGCTAGACCTTTTGTCTGCACATATAAATGCCGCCGGTGGGATAAGGAATTCATTCAATAGTAGTCACGCGCGGTATTTACTGAACAGTTGAAATAACATAAATAATGTGAGTTTTATTATAGTTCACAAAATACATAAATATTACTGACATAAATAGTAGTGATAGAAATAAATACGTGTGTTAATTTATTTGTAGTAGTTTTAAGTGCGATACATTTATTTTATATTTTTATATTGTGATTAGTTTTAAGTGTGTAAATATACAGACAGTTTCAAAACATTTGCAGGAGTTATTTATTTCGACCCCGAAAACGCTACAATATCTAATTGTCATTAAACGAAACAGGATATTAAAAAAACCTCCGGGTGAATTGTACCTAATAATGGATATTTTTGAAATCTTACAATACATTTTGTGCAGGTTCGTTGGATAATGAGATATTTTGGCGCTCATTTACATGTAAATGCATATGCTGTTGAACCATACAGAGGCCTCTTAAATGCTATATTCAAATATAAAATCAAACTTTAATGCGCTAAATATACAATATTCAGTCCTTTTACTGATATAAATAGCAATGGTAGAATTCTGGATCTGGTCTTTACAAATCTAAACTATGCATATGATGTACTGCATGACCCTGATCCTCTCGTTCCGGAAGACATGCACCATACTGCGTTACGAATGATAATCAATGTCAATGCAAATTCAAGTGCACCGATTTTTCCATCCGACAACAATGCAAGATATAATTTTCCTAAAACCAATATTCAAATGTTAAACATGGAGATGGCTGAAGTTGATTGGTCTTTCATTGATAATCATATAGAAGTTTATGAGGCTGTGAATGAGTTTTACACCAAGCTTTATGCTGTTTTCGATCGTACAACACTCAAAATTAACATGGGTAAGCGACAGTATCCGTCTTGGTTTAATAGTAGCATTAAACGGGATCTAAAACTTAAAGAGTATTACTTCAAGAAATAGCGTTCTACTGGGCATCATCGGTTTTACGTTGACTTCAACCGAATGCGTGCGAGGGTCAAGAAATGCATAAAAACGGAGTACATGTTACGCGAACTGAGTCTTCTATTGTGGATGATCCGAGGGTCTTCTGGCGGTATGTACGGAATAGGAGGGATTCTTCAAGGATTCCCGGTAGCATGGTCTGGGACGGCGTGGAGTTGGAGGGTGCGCAAGATATTCTGCAGGAATTTTATAGCCACTTCTCGAGTATACGTTTATTTACCCCATTAAGGGTGTTGTATACCAAACTAAAAATTTCGATGTCCTCGCTGCGGGTATCAGGGGATACTGCTCATGGGTGGAGCTTGCCAATACCCCACTACCATGTACTGTTTTGCTAAATGCTATAGTAAAAGTCTAAATTGTATAGTTCACAGTTTATAAGTACCGCCCTTATGGAGCAATGCATTCGAAATGACATACGTATGATGCGTTAAGTGCTAATTGTCTCTGTTCAGGCTACACATACTCTACGTAATGTAGGTGCTAGTAATATTTTGTATGATTTATTTAGTCTGATGTCTAGCCGAGTCTAGGCGCTACAGGAATGTAGATTGTAAGTTTTAATCAAACGATTTCGACTCTGTTCATTGATGAAATTAGTGATACCTCGTCCAAAATGGGCCGGAGCACCATCATAAAAATAACGTCGTCTTTCTGAGTTGAAGAGGAATAACCTACAAGTAGTAGAGATAGATCGTTCTCCAAAATAGCCCAGTACAGTTGTCTCAACAAAAAGGTTGCGAATCTACACGAGCCGAGCGCATTTAAGACAGATTTTAACTTGAACGCCTATGAATCATATTCATTGATAAATTGATAACTCAAACCATATAACGAAAGACACATGTAAGGCACTTTCTTATACGTAGTATAAGGAAGTATTGTTTGTGATGATGAAAATGTTTGACCTCGAGATTTTTGCAGACGTCCACGTTTTGAAGTCTCCTGTTACCGAAAAAGTGGTTTTTAAAAAATGTCTCTGTCCGTCTCTCTGTGACTGTCTGTCAGTGTGTGTGTGACCACGATAGCTGTCAAACAACTATAGATATCAATTCAAAATTTTGAATTTACGAGTAAAATCTTCCTATTTTGTCAACTACTAAGATTAAATAAATTTGTAAAGAATTCAAATGTGCTCAAAATTAAATTTGAGTAAAATTTTATCGAAAAAGTTTTTCGAAATTCCTACCGGAAGTTTGTCTTTTACGCTAATGAAAAAAATCAGTTTTTTTTTGCGAATATTGCTTTCTAGGCAGGTATATTACGAGTACAAAAGTATTTAAAACATAAGTTTCAATACCTTTTGTGAAAAAAATTTTCAAAATTTGGACCGGAAGTAACGCCTTTACGCTTATCGAATAGCGATTTTTTGCAAATATATACTAAATTATGTATTCTATATATATTTATCAAGAGTATAAAAGTATTTAGAGCTGGATTTGAAATATTTTTTTGTATACTTGAAATGTCAAAATTCGGATTAAATAACACTAATTTTACTATTAACGAGAAGCACTTTTTTCGAATATCTTGCAAAGTATGCATTCTATAGAGTTTTATTACGAGAGTAGAAGTACTTAGAATAGGATTTTGAATAATTTTTATATAAAAAAATTATTAAAATTTTACAATTTGAAACACTCATACGTATAAGAAAGTCGTGTGGTGGCGACACCTAACTTTTTTAGTTTCCTAAAATTTAATATAGTCGTGCAAAGGAGACCTTGGCTTGGCACATTCCGTTACGTCACTGATATAACGTAAAACATAAGAATATTTATTTTAATATGTCTGGTACCATAAACATTTCTCTTTTGAATTTAGCAGAACAGTTATTAGCTTAACCATAAATATTTAAAGTTTTTATTGGTAATAAAGAATTCACAAAAGTATTCCATCACGAACATCAAAGGTGGCGATATCTTATTATCTATTCCCAATAGAGACCATTTGAAAATCTATGAGTTTTTTCCTGTGTGATTTATGCCGACAATAAAGAAAATATATGATTTCTGGGCCAATATCGCAAAGGTTTAAAACCATGTTGTCTCCACCACCCGCGGTCGTACCAAGGACAGTGGCTATCAATACCAATCGGCGGCTTGTTCGTACTCTACCGATCTTATATAACACACCTGTAGCGGATGATAAATCATATTGAATTTATTATCTGCCCCGTACCAAAAGAAACATCGTTTCAATTCTATCCTTTTTTTTTTGCGAATATGCAAATAAAGCAGCCTCTCTTTTTCATGCGGAGTACTTGTCGTGTTGTAAAGTTGTACTACATATTGGCGAAGATATAATCGTGATACATGAGAGACACGATTGTATTTGCTCTATGTATTGCTGCCACTACAGAATTTTATATTTGTTGTTTTATAACAGTTTACATGCTGACTGACAAAGTAACAAATATGAAATTCCATAGTGACTCCAAGATGTATGCCATATGATTCAAATCTTTTATAGTATAGAACAGGGTTGTTCAGGCTGAAGTCGTTTATGGGTCAATACAAATTACGACATACTTGGGCAGGCCGTACTTGAATTAAGGTTGGCGTTTTTACACGTATACGCCCGAAGAAAATCACGTTGAAAACATGGTGACATTTTTTGATAATAAACTGAATATTGATTCATATATTTTAAAAAGGACAAAGTTACATTCACGAAACTTGATTGGATGTTGCGGAGGTGTAAAATTGGTTGAATTGTTTTGATACTATAAATTGTGAATAAAATACTCTTTTTAGAGGTAAAAATAGTAAATACATATTTTTTATCATCAATTTTGAAAGTAGATATAGCATTCCTGCATCCCCATGAATCTATAATAATCGTTCTGCATTGTAACAAAAATATTGCTATAACATAATCTTAAAGCTTGTTTACTTTCGAGCGACGCGTCGACTAATTTACATAGCAGTTGATTTATCTTTTTAAACATTCACTGCTCGTGAAAATTTTATATTTCAGTTTTGTTGTCAGTAAACTGGGAAATGGTTCAAAAGTCTGGTCACCTCAATATTATATTTACACCTAGCCATTGAGAGAGTGCAGGGGTGCGTTCAGAAATGTTGGATAGGATACTGGCATGGTCAGGTCATATTTTATGACGTCATCCACTTGGTAAACTTGGAGCGCTTTACAATTCTGAACGCCCTAGAGTGAGTCGAGTTAGTTTGTGGCAAAAGTCAAAGGTCAAAGCTAAGCATTGCAGAGTTAGAGGTTATGTATGAAAAAATAAAGTCATCAAAGAAATAAGTCGAAAATTAAAACTAATTATAGTCTATTTTTTAATTCGGAGGAGTAAAATAAAAAGGCGCGTTTACACAATGGAATTTTGGAAAATTCCTTTTTGGCGGCAGTTTAAAAACTAGCGACGATTTTATATAAATTGTAGTCAAGTAATTAATTAAAAATTCATTAAAAAATTAGATAATTTTAATTTGAAATAAAAAGGAATCATCATCGTAAGTGAAATGCTTAAATCAAAAGTTTTAAAGGTGATTTGTATATTTTTAAATTTAAAAAGAAAACACAGATGGTTCTTATTCTTATATGATTATTTACAAGCAAACAAAAATTTAGATAAATATTAATTATAGCATATACATATAAAACAACTATATAATTATTCACTATTTTTTATTATTATATACAAGTAAACAACAATTTAGACAAATGTTAATTATAGCATATACATATGAAACAGTAACAATTTATAATTATTCACTATCACTTTCCATTTCACTTGAACTATATTCACCCACTGATATAATAAATGGCTCGATTATATCATCGACCAACCCATCTAACTCACACATTCTTCTTTCTTTATTAATCACATGGCCTACACATTTCTTCCAATTGTCCGTAGTGATATTCTGGATTGCTTTTAGTAAAAGTATCTACGACTTCTTATATTGTCATCTACCCAAACTCATTGTTTGGTATGACCTTCGTTTAGCCATGTTTCATCTAAATAATAAATTGGCCTATTTTGACGATGATAATCTTCAATTGTCATCAAATATATTCTTCTCCGCCTAATTATATCATCACGTTCTATCAAAACACTCTTTCGATTTCTCTTCATATACCTACAATAATATATCATATTTATTCTAACATATCAAAGTATGTAAAATATAAATTTGAGTACTTATATACTCAATTTTTTTTGCATATTAATTAGAACATTGGCACTGACCTAAAGTTTATCATTTTCATCAATTTCTATAATGTTGAACAGCTCATCTGTGACAAATCATCACACTGTTTGATTTCATTCAGCACTTTATCAAGTGTAGGAAGCTAATTTTTATAAAAAAAATTGTGAATTATTTGCCTTATAGAATTCTTGACGGTTTAACCATAATCAGCAATTAAAGAGTGTCTTCCAGAACTTTGCTTGGGTGGGATAATTTGTCCTTTCTGCTTATATTCTTTTATGGTACGATAGACAGTAGACCGTGCCACTCCTAAAAACAAGATAACATAATAATATATTACCTAATGATGGTAATGTATTATAATACTAACCTATCATACTCGATATTCTTGCGACAATAGCAGTAATAAAATAAAAACACATTTACTTTGTTGTATCACGTTGTTGTAAATGTGTTTTTATTGTTTTAATATTGATTATCACAAAGTAACTGCTTACAGCATTAATTATTTTAATAGCAGTAATCCTCATTCTGGGGTTATCAGCACATAATTTTTTGAATATATTTACTATATTCAGCTTCACAACAACAGATAGATGTCCTAAGATCACAAATTTTCGCCTTCTCAATAGGGATATGTGCGATCAAGAAGTGCTTGCTACTACCTTCATATCCAAGAAAAACGCTATGAAAATGTTTTACACGGAGAGTATATCAGTCGGTTCAGTTCTTAAAAGAATTATTTTACTATTATAACGCAAATTGAACGTAAAAAATTGAACAGAAACGCATTGACAAAATTAACGATGTATACAACAACAGCTGTTGTAACAGTATGGCGGCCGTAAAGATGTAAAATTTCCATACTGTAATTCTTCCCGAAAACTGACAAATAGCAAGCCTCCTTTTTGGCGCTTCAATTTAAAAACACTCCTCCGAATTAAAAAATACACTATAGAATAATGGATCATAATCGAAATAATTTTTTTGGATGAAATTAAAATTGTCCAAAAAGAAACTGTTCAAACTCCAAGAAACACACATATGACTATATGATATGAAATGACATGAAATTATAATTATAGACTTAAAAACCACTCAGAACCGCGGAACACTCCAAATGTCGCACCAATCATTTCTGAACAGCAATGACGTCATAATTTTGGGACATCTTTTTGTTTCTGAACGGCATAAGTGTGAAGTTGGAGTGACACTTGGATAAGGCCCCGCGCACACGCAACGATTTTTACCGTACGGCAAAATATCGTCCGATGAAATTCATTTAGTGGAATAAAGAAGTGAATGGGAGCGCGCACACGCTTCAAACTCCACCCGATACGGCACGATACCGTGTTGGTGCCGTGAATTGCCACTGGCCTAGCGCACACGCATCGATTTTTATCGTACGGAAAAATATCGTATGATCAAATTCGGTCAAAATAATTTGATCATACGATATTTTACCGTACGATAAAAATCGATGCGTGTGCGCAAGGCCTACGACAGACGGTCGCCGTGCCGTTGCCGTGAGTATAGTGGCATATATGATCCAATGAATGCACGCACACGACACGATTTTTATTCGTACGTAGTGGCGATCGTGTGCAGTTCGAAGTAGGGATGCGCATGATAATTTGTTTTTAAAAAAATATCGATTTTTTCTTTTCGATAATCGAGATTAAAATAGATATTTTTTTATTCAATAATATCGACTGATATCGATTTTTTATTCGATAATATCGTTTAATCAAAAATGCCATTTTTTCAAATTTCAGGCATTTATTTCACATTAATAGACAAAAGAAGCTGTTCACATTATACAGAATTTATTATCTTTTTAAGAAAAAAATTAGTAATTTGAAAAATGCTTATTGGGATGTTTACTATTTCGTAGAAATTATAATCTGGAAGCGGCAGCGGAATATTTCATTTCGTAGATTTTACATTTCGTATAGTTCGCCTTTATTGGGCGTTATCTTCCCATTAAACGTTTTTCAAATTTCCCACAGTATTATTTAGTAACTACTAGTGATGTTGAATTCAGTTACTTTTCAATACTTGTAACTATCCGTTACTTTAGTAGTTACCGAGTACTCGTTCAAATGTGCGGTGCGGGCATATGTATAGTTAATATATGGTACAAACAAAATGATCCATTACACAGAAAAGACTGTATAATACAGGCTATTAGAAATATAATCGTATGTATTAATTTTTGTATTACACATAGTGACAGCAAAAAAGTTTAATACACAGTATTACACAAATTTAATATGAATCTATTAATTAGGATTATTATAACATATAATACCGTACTATTAATTGTTCGTCTTCCTTTTTGCTTGACATATTTTTCAATTAAAGTAACAGGAAGTAAGTTACTTAGCACAGTCTGTATAGTTCGCCCGATTGGTTCAGCGTATATACAAAAATTACCGGATTGTCTTTCATTACGCCGTTGTCATCTGCAGATTAATTTAATCGCCATCGTATTAACATCAGCAAAGTTGTGTATGTATATACAAAATAAGCAAATATTGAGTGGTCATCCACAAAATAAAACAATTTAGGAAACGGCAGGTGCACCACATCATATTTCGATTGTTATACCCAAAGTTTCAACAACAAAAAAAGAGCTGCCTCCAAACCCTTACTGTTTTTGGGAAGGTTGGTGCAATTTTTGAGGTTTTGTTCTTCTGTAGCTATTCCTTTTCATTGTCTGGATTATTGTCACTTTCAATATATTTAAAATTTAAAAGCACTTAAATTGTTATACACGCCAAAACTTTATTGTTTAGTAAATGTTAAAGAGATTGTATTGTATTTGTATTATAGAGACAATTAACTGGATTATTAAGTATTAATAAAACTTATTAAAACCGGTATTATATTTTTTCTATAATCTAGATTGTATTAGACAGTCGTCTCTGTGTATATACTAATTTTAATATATATTACGTTAAATAAATAAGATTCCTTAAAAGTATCATACAAACCATTCCAACTCAAAATTAAAAGTAAAATGCCAAAGCCTTAAGTATTTTTTAAGGAGCCATTTTATTTACGATAGGGGAGATATTTTATCATAAAACCATAAAAGTCCCGGACTCCCATATTAAATCACACAAATAAATGTGGCATGTAGTACATGGCAAAAAAATCATTTTACATTGCATGAATCCAATTTGTTCAACCAAAACTTTTATAATGAAATCGACCTACGCAAATACAAGTAATACTGTTAATTGGTTAAATTCAAATATTTTGTACTAAGTTATTTACTCTAAATTATATTTCTTAATAAAATATTTCAGACAAGAATGCATTTTCTAAAAGTTATATATTATGAACTATTTGGAAAAGTAACGATTATTTGAAACTAGTATTCGTTACTTCGGATCTTATCGAGTAACGAGTACTTTAGTAACGGATAGTTACATTTGCAACACCACTAGTAACTACATTTACATGTTAACTTCCCTATTTACATATGAGTGGTCATTTTCAGTTTTAATGTTGATGTTACTATATAAATAATATTGTGGGAAATTTGAAAAATGTTGACTGGGTTAATATAAAGTTCTGAAGCTTATATGTTAATATACACAAAGATATATTTATGTGAATTAAATAATCCGGTTGACTCGCAATTCTATATTAGTTAGGTAATTTATGTTCGTCTTTAATACATACGTAATTAGAGGATACCCCGAATAATGTAACCAAAAACAGAGCAAGTAAATATTTTCGTATTATTATGAATTGTGTCAGTTGTTATAATCCATATTAAAATAATAAAAACACATATACTTTGTTGTATCACTATATTTAAACAAATGGTGTAACCGCGGTTTCGACCAACATGGCCATTAACGAACACATGAGGCACAAAATTATGTTAAAATTAGTGTTAGGCAGTAATTATAAAGTAATTATTTGTTACTTATAAATGACTTGAAAAGAACTTTTTTTATAAACATGTAAAAAATATCGATATTCTTAATTCGATATTTGTCCACAATCGATTTTGATTTTTTGATACGTTATTTGATTCTAATATCGATATTTTGGAAATGTTGCGCATCCCTAGTTCGCAGCGTGTGCGCGCTCCCGTTCACTTCTTTATTCCACTAAAAGAATTTCATCGGACGATATTTTGTCGTACGGTAAAAATCGTTGCGTGTGCGCGGGTCCGACACACGATAAAAAAACGTCCGATATTTTGCCGTTTTCTCCACTTTTCTGTTGTCTTTTTCGAGGACAAATCTTCTTGGGGGAATCGCCATGTGCCGGGTTACAAACTTACATTACGAAGATATTTTCTTTATTTATAGAAGAGAAAATCGTTCGTAATTTTTCAACTTATTGTATAAATACGTTCTTATATAATTATAAATTACTTATAAAAAGCAATAGTCAGTTTACATTGTACACTGTACGTTATTTCTTAGTCCTGTAACTGGGTGTTTTACTGTTGGACTAATAATAGTTATTTATGTAACAAGTCAGTAAAGTGATACTTTATCGAACGAGTCTGATTTACGAGCCAAGCGAGTGAAGCGAGCGCGGCGAGTAACAGACGAGTTCGGTAAAGGTACTTTACTGACGTGGTGCATACAAAATTTTATCGCCGACCGTGAAAATTGTTAATTTCAGAAATAAAGATATAATAATTTATGACAGTTTATGACAGTGACAAACGATTTATTTTTAAAGTCATCAGTCATGGCTACGCTGACAGATATTAGCGGCAGGTAAAGTACTTTATTGTACAGTACGATAAAGTGTTTCTTTACCTCCGTAAAACGCTATGGTAACGCATCACTTTACTGACGGTTGGCGATAATAGTTATTTATGTAACAAGTCAGTAAAGTGATACTTTATCGAACGAGTCTGATTTAGGAGCCAAGCGAGTGAAGCGAGCGCAGCGAGTAACAGACGAGTTCGGTAAAGGTACTTTACTGACGTGGTGCATACAAAATTTTATCGCCAACCGTGAAAATTGTTAATTTAAGAAATAAAGATATAATAACTTATGACAGTTTATGACAGTGACAAACGATTTATTTTTAAAGTCTTCAGTCATGGCTACGCTGACAGATATTAGCGGCAGGTAAAGTACTTTATTGTTCAGTACGATAAAGTGTTTCTTTACCTCCGTAAAACGCTATGGTAACGCATCACTTTACTGACGGTTGGCGATAAACATTATTATTATTACATATATGAAAGCATGACGTACTTTTTAATCGATGTAGTTGTATCAAATATTAGAATAGTTTCCAATTGGTGTTCGGGGTAATTCAAATTTGCAGTTGTAAACGATGTTCAAACTATCACCAGAATTACGTATAACTCTAAGAGTACGCACATGCGTGATTACGTCTTTCAAATAGAATTCATTGTGGTTCGTAGTGTCAGTTGTATCTAGGTGTCATCAGTCACGATTGCTTTATTTGTTTTCGTACAGAAAAATAAAATAAAATCTATAAGAGGACCTTTAAAAGCAGAAAGGATCATATACAATCAAGTGTATAAAAGCAAAACTAAACTCTATAAATATTAACAAAATTGTATTACCTTGTCGTAAGTATTATAAAAATGATTTGCAATTAAACTAAGCGTCCATATTTGAATTTTTATTAAATTAAAATTATCACAGATTAACAATATTGTATATAGGGGAAATGTGGGTAAAATGAGATACTTAACGTTTGAAAATTTTTATAGAAGTATCCACATCCACGACAGTATAAACAATTTTTTTATGAGTTGCCCGTACATTTGTTTGTTGAGAGGAACATAAAAAAATAAAGTTTAATATACATTTTCCAATATATAAATATTTTTTAAGGTATCTGTTAATTTACCATTTTAGCCATATATGTTGGTAAAATGAGATAGTGTATTAGGGTTGTTATAAAGTAAGGGATATACTTTAACTTATTATAACTTTTTAACAAATTAAGTTAATATCAAAAACTAAACGAAATTTAATTGTTTAAATAATGGGATTTTGTATGCCCAAACCCAGTTACCGCAAATGTTCAATATGTCCTCCATTTTGATCTTGTAAAATCAGCAACCGTTCCTCTAAATTGTACACTGCATTTCTTAACATTTCTGATTGAATTGCACCAATTTGCTCCGTAATATTGTCTTTTAATTCTTGTAGCGTTGTTGGTCTTCTTCTAAACACTTAATTTTTTAAATGACCCCACAGCCAGTAGTCCGCTGGGTTAAGATCAGGTGATCTTGGTGGCCATGAATTTGCAAAATGTCTGCTTAAAACGCGATCTTGAAAAACGTTAGTTAAAAATTCTTTAGCTGGTCGGAAAATGTGCGGAGGTGCTCCAGCCTGCATAAAAATCATGTTTTCAATTCTGTGGTGCTCGTCTTGCAGCTGTGGAATAACATAATCTCTTAACATTTGCAAGTATCGTTCACCGTTAACAGTTACAGATACGGCTTCTTCATTCTGTAGGTCTTCGAAGAAATACGGACCAATGATAAAATCAGCTGTAAAACCGCACCAAACGGTGACTTTCTTGTTATGAAGACCTTCTTGAACAATTACTTGTGGATCTTCTGCAGACCAGATTCTACAGTTTTGAGTATTGACTCCACCATTCAGAGAAAAATGTGCCTCATCTGTCCATAAAATACTGGATAACCATTCGGGTTCAATTTCCATCTGAGCCAATAATCGCAAAGAAAAATCTGCCTCCTTTAATTCAAACAGCATTTTGAGTTTATATGGAAACATTTTTAGAATTTTGCGTAAAATTTTCCAGACCGTGGTGTACGGCATTTGCAATCACTTGGATATCGCATTTGCACTGCTGATTGCTAGTGGATTACCTCTGGCTATGTCCTGATTTTCGTGAAGAACCTCTGCAACTTGGACATCACTAATGCTTGGTCTTCCTGATCTCGGAAGGTCAATTACCGAACCTGTTCTTTCAAATTTTTGTATCAAATTGCGGTACGCTTTCATACGACAGGGCCCCGCTCTCAAACCCATTCTCGTGCGAAACCTTCGTAATCCAGCTGTGTAATTTCTGCCGTATTCATAATAACACTGAACTAAACCAATTCTTGTTCGTAGGTCCATGCTATTGAGTTTTAATTTGAAAATAAACTCCAAATTGAATGATTTACTTTTAACACTTGTGTCAACAACTGTCATGACAACGCTTTTGTTTTCCGTAGATACAACAAATCCCATTCCTTAGGCAACTAGATTTCGTTTACTTTTTGTTGTTAGCTTGATTTGTTAAAAAGTTATAATAAGTTAAAGTATATCCCTTACTTTATGATAACCCCATATTTTAAAATGGGATAGGGCATATATGTATGTGTAATATAGGAATAACAAATTTCAAACGTCTTTTAATTGCAAACTCAAAGATATCTACATTTGTCGCATGTGAAGTGTTCTTCATCGCTCTCAACCCCAGCACAGGCATCGTGGATCCACTTCTGGCATAATGAACAGCGAATCCATCCCTCTCCACTTTTACTTTTTGAATAAAGACTTTCACAGTAAAAACATGCAGGATCGTTTTCGTCAGAGCTGCTACTACTCTCGTTTTTAATCGGACACAATATTTTACGCTTGGCTTCTAGCTTCTTGCTAACGGGTGCTTTTCTTTTATTCTTCTGTTGACACCCCTTGCTTTTCTTATTTTCTTTTTCCTTTTTCGTATTTAAAGAAGCATTTAACTCATCCTTATAAGGTGTACTTGATAATACAGTTGCTTTGCCTCTATTTTTGCTTGCTGTTTTCTTACTTCTTGAGGAAGCTTTTGGATACGGGCATAGAGTCTGCGGTGAAATTAGTCGAGACGGCCTGGGTTTAGGAGAAATACCTTTGGACGATGAAGCTTTTGATGAAGTGGCCGACATATCTTGATCTTCTACTGGCATGCAAGAGGGTGAAAGAAATTGCTGAATTGACTGCTCTTCATTTTCCACAGGCAAATGAGGTGGTGGAGTTTGGTGAATTGGTGCTTTTAAAGAGGTATGTCTGCCCTTACCTTCTTCAATTTCTGGCATATCAGTAGGAGTAGCGACAGCGAACGTCTCCTCTGTGAATACATGACCATTCAAGGGATAAAGGCCAGTTTTTTCAAAACCGTGTATTGCATTCAATGGAGTTGCCGCTCTTAAGTAAGCTTTGCCGAATAAAATGGCAACCTGGTAAATTGTCACTACTTGTACAGGATTATTCCTCAGAAATGTTTCCACTTCTTGACTATAAAACGTTGATAAAGAGGCCATAAATGAGACATCGAGGGGTTGCATCCGATGACTGCAATGAGGAGGCAAACATATCAGAGTTACTCCATGACTCCTGGCTTTATCTATCACTGCGATGTTTTGTATATGGGTTTTGTGGCCATCCATTACCAATAAAACTGGATTTTCTTTTGTAGCTCTAGTAAATGTGAAAAAGTGATCGAACCACTTTTCGAAAAGGTTCGTTTGCGTCCATGCTGTTGGATGATAAGCCGCTATTGTTTCAGGTGGAACACCATTAAGAAATACCGCCTTCATGCGCACTCATGGGAATATAAGCATGGGTGGAACGTATGTCCCTGCAGCGTTCATGCATATTACCGCAGTGACTAAAGTTCCACGTTCGGCTGATGTTAGGCTGCCAACTTGTTTCCTTCCCTACAATGCAATTACTTTTGAAAGACGTCCCTGAACCGTAGTTAATCCCGTCTCATCAACGTTAAACACTCGTGATACTGAAAATTTTGAATGGGCTCCAGTATACTAAAGAAGTTTTTCACATTTCCTTGATTGAAGCTTCTTGCGCGAGATGCCGGCCAATTTGAACGACGAAAAAATTCTAACCTCACATGCAATCGCAAAGTGATCATAATGAAAATGTTTGTTTAGATATCTATTAATCGTAAAAAATTATAAACCCCGGTCTGCTAGGATTTGTGAATACAATCCTTACGCTTTTAAAAGGCTGTTTTTATAACAGAACTGTGAAAAACTGAAAAACTTACCCACATTTTTAACTATCACTCGCACGAATCACACCTTCTGCGCCATTAGCATACGTGACTTTGTAATTGTTTCAGACACGCAGGCGCTGGATAGCGATACGTATTTTACACAAAAACAACGGGATCCCGTATTATCAAGTATCTCGTTTTACCCACAAGCATTTATATGATTTTATAGAATTATGATTGCACTAAATATTTATTGTAGTATTTACTTATTTAAATACAATCATTTGAGTAAAATATCTGCTTACTACATCGATAAATGTACTGAAATAAGTAAAAACATTAAAGGCAGTGTTTGTAAGTGTATCGTGACTCTTAGACAATGCTTTTCTTTACATTATTATCAGTAATGAAATGAAATTCCAAAGGAAAAATGATAAATATCGGTAATAATATTCTGTCAATAGCAACATCACTATTAGGAATATCTATCCATCTAATAGCATTATTAAATCAAATTTGAGTTTTTTTAAAATACCTTGGCAATATCAACTGCATTTACTTTATTGCCTCAGAAATGCAAATTTATTATAGTAATACATATTTTTGGAAAACTGTTAGTAATCAAGCTGTACTGAAAAGTAAATATACAGTAATTAGTAACTAAGAAGAGAATTTAATGCAAATTCAGTGTTCCTTGTCAGTTACCTATTTATATATATATAAAAAGACATTCTGATACAAAGGGCGATAATTATGTCGCCTTAGAAGACGTCTGTACTTTTTCTTTTTGATCCAAAGACGTTTTAAAAAGTGAAAACAACACAGAGAAAGGAATTCTCTAATGTCTCTCTAGCGCGTCCAATTTTAAGTTCGTAGCTATGTTAATTCGTATCTCCCGCTGTTCCGGCAAGGTTTTAAATTTCGGTATGAACGCGCGTAGGTTCTGGCGTATGGTCCGGGAGAATGTGAAAAAAAAATTGGTCTCAATTGTCTGTATGTTACTGGGATGTGTTTGATCGAGGGAGAATGTTGAAATTTCACGTGCTCGTGCCTACGCAAGTGAATAATATCATTAAAGCGTATTAATTTATAAAGAGATTAACTTTCGTTTCTTATATAATACATATATTAAATAATAAGTGATATCGTATGCTTTTTCTTGAAATTATGGTTAAAAGTAAAAGTTTAGGTATACACAATTCAAATTTTTATTTGAATACACATATATATTATATTTGACTGTGGCAACACGTCGAGCTAGAGAAAAATTGACATGAATCATTATTTAAATTTGTGTAAAATATTCAAAGTGATTATATTTTTTTAAAAGAAAAGTTTAAGTTCATATAAAAATCATATCTGTATATTTTTATTAAAATATCAATTATAGATAGCATCGCTATACTATATCCACATTAAAATTTATAATACACGTAATAGAAAGAAAACATTTCTACCATCTTTCGGTTATAATGTTTTATAAAATATATATATTTATAATAGTAGTCATGAGATATTTATCCTGTTTTAAACAATGAAAAACTCGATTCCCAATAGGTAATCTGTTAGTATTGAGCCAATTCTATTTTACCAGAAACATTATATTTGACCGTAATGCCCTGATAATCTAGAAGTTCGCAATGGTTAATGTTCAAAGATTGGCCCGAATTGACCACTAGCCGCAACCATTCGCACATATTGTTGCTAGCGCTTCAATATCTGCCACACAGAAACATTCCCCTTTTTTATATATTATTATATTTTTGAAATTTTAAATTAATGATAAAATGCGAAAAATTAATGATGCCTGATAATGTATTCGAGAATAAACATTCGCACGTAGTATTCTCCGAAACACCCAACACCATTAATGATCCTTTCTTTATTATATATAAAAAAACTAATGAACTATTATTTTAACAGGATAATATCTATTTAACTCATACTGCTCAACGTTATACTAGAATAAACATTTTCACGTTGTATTCTTAGAAACACATTGCAGCATTAATAATCCTTTACAATTTAACAACTTACTTTGTTTCATAAAATATCGATCCAAACTCCGCCTTAGGCATCTCCATATTTAAATATAAAATTATCAAAAAGAAAATTATTCTAAAAAAAAAATGAAAATGAAAATTGAAATTATGTTTTAATACAAACTAAATACTTATACGTCTAATCGTAGTGTATTCAACCCTACGTTTTGATTCTTTCCTAGCTTTTAAAAATTGTCTTTTTCCTTTGATGTCGAAATAAGAATTAATTCATGTTTATTCCTGCTTTTCAAATTTATACCCGAAACAGAAGAACAACGACTGTCGATCGCGCCCTCCTTCTAACTAAATTTTAGGTTGGTATTAAAGCATCTTTGATGGAATCTCTGCTGTTCATTTTCTGCAAGTTGTCGTTGTCACACTAAACACACGCACATATTGTCTTTGATAGTTCATCCACCAAACGTCAACACTTCAAACCGTTTGCTTATTTAAAAGTCTTTCCCTAAATTCTTCTGTATCTCCAACGGTAGGTGTACTTTTCTTAATACAGTCCCTCCTTGTATTTGTTTATAAACTTATTGCCTTTCTCATTATGTGTTAGATACTTTCTTCTCCCATTCGCTAACATAATCTTTAATTTTCTTTTAGAAATGTCTGGACCTGGTAAAATCGGAAACACATTGCAGATGACAGGAATTCTTCTTCCCATATCACTTACATTACAACGATTAGTCGGTTCCACCACGTCGTCTTTCATTTCTACCCAGGATTTTTTCCACGGTAATACATTTATCTGCAAGAAACTATAAACAAATTTTTATACTATATTTCTCTTTGTAGGTCTCAAAACCATACAAGTTTTCCACAGTTTATGAAACTTTTGTGCTTACACGTACAAGTTCAAGTATGTATATTTTTATTCATTCAGCTGTTGTTTGTATAAAACATTATTGCTGACCATTTCGTGTTATAATATTTAACTTATATCCTTTTTTATTTATAGTCATAAGTTTGAGGTAACTTTTATATTCTTTAAGCACTATTTATTAAAATCTTTCTTATAAAATTTGTCACATTGTGCACGTTTTAAATTCACATTATTTATTTTTCCATATTTTTGTCTCGTGAATAACGAATTTGATCTTGTTCGTATGGTTTGATGGCGTTTAAATGACTCACTCTCTATACTGTTCCATCCCTCAACATGACTCTTTCTCTATTGTTTGCTTTAAGTACCTTTTTGTCTTTGAACAAATGTCCATTATTTAAAATATTCAATGCAATTTTCACGCCTTGTGAAAAGTTGAGTTGCGTTTTGTTGTACACAAACCATACATCCTGTTCATCTTTTCTACAAATTAAATATATATTGCTTAGACTTATTTTGTTTTTATTTTGTACCTATTTAATACTTAATTTTAATACTTATCTAACTTATAATGTAACAATAAATAAATCCTATTTGAATTCTCTATATTTAAATATATGCAACCCATCATACACTTGTGTTATTTGTATTCTATGATGTTGAAATTTTCAGTAATATTTTCTTTGACACTTTAACTAGTTCTTAATATTATTCTTATTTTTAAATATGCAAGGATCACGGCAATATGTACGTATATTATTTAATATATAAATTGCGTAGTTTAGATTCTGTTTGTTATATATAGAGAATTCAAAATACTCTCTCTTTTCATATTTTAATTATGCCATCTATTCATTTTTGATAACGCTGGATAAACAGCATGACAACATTACTCCCACCAATGGGAAGACTGTAATACCAATACCTGATCCAGCAATTATGGCAATATTAGTTTGACTTTATCAATTGTATAAGTTTTTCATAACAACCTTCAGTATATATTTCGTCTACTTCGGCAACATCGCAGGTTTCTTTCACTGGTACAGCAATAGGATGATTTAAATTAAGCCAATCGTTGTAAGCGTGATTACCGCAGCAGTGAAGATTTCTTTGCATTGAATTCCGAACTTGGACATCAGTTGAATTAGATAAAATATAATTCGCCATGCTTTTATTGAGGCCTTGGTCGAGACCTTGCGGAAACTGATATGTGTAAGCATGTATAGAAACACCTGTTTCCAGCTCCAAGACAGATTATAGCCAAAAATGCACCATACACATACAAAAGAAGAGGTTATCCTTTAACTGTGCAGCAACATGTCAGTGAACCGATCAATGTTATAAATGCTCCAGTTCCAATGGGCACATAAGGAGCAGTTCCTGAGTAATAAGGAGTAAGTGCCAGGCTTACCTTCATATATATTCCTATTGCAAAAATGATAATAAATTTAACGTTGAAAATAGGTTTTCCTTTGATACACAAGATCATAGAAATCTTCATAATCCACGAAACCATTTCGGACAGCGCAATTTTGGACATTCAATGAGCACTGAAAATAATAATAGGAACTTTAATAATATGCCATTAGGTAATACACAATACACAAATATACCAATAAATATTTTTTCCACACACAATACTCGAACAAATAATAGAAAATTTGGTAATACATTTCTAATCGTAATATACCACAGCAGTATCAACAGTCACAACAACCAGTACCACAACCATATGAAATGACTCCAAGACAAAACTTAATACAAATCGTAATTTACAAAATTATCCATTAAATTATAAACATCAATATCCATCGAGAAATATGCCGAAAGATGATAGTAATGGAATAGAACCTCAAGTTCATATGAATGCAATAGAAATTGATGAGTCACAATAATTAATTACACAAGATATAGGAATTAACGTAGAAATCATTCCACAAAATCATTTTTGATAGAACAGCCTCAAAATATTAGTGATCGGCAACCAATTTACAAGTACATATACATCACGTATATTCCAATATTAGCATATGAAAGTACAAAAAAATTATTTACTGAACATGGTGAAGTATTTGCGACAAAATTTTCATAAATGAAATTGAGTACGATCAACAATTTTGTCATATTACCTAGATTAAAGTATGTATGATATATTAATAGGAATTGATTTCATTCAAATTATAAAATAAAAATAGATTATGAAAATGAAAAAATAACTACTGATAATAATACATTTAAATTTTTAGATACACATAAGTATAATACTAAAGAAGGGAATAATAAATAATCTTGATTGGGAATGTTAAAATAAATGATAATTTAGAGAAATGTTTTAAAATCAAAATTGTTTGTGGAAGGCATGAGTATATGGAGTTTTTAGTGGGGTTATTTTGTAAAAATTCCAGTTTGGTGGATAACAGTACAACCATCATGTTGAAAATACACGTTAACGTTTACCTTAACAAAATATTAACGTTTTGATGCAATTCTAAAGTGAGGATTAGTATCACTCCAATAACGAACATGTTGTGACGAAACGGTACCATTGCTGTAAAAGTTGCTTCATCTCCCAGTTCTAACGTATGATTAAAAATAGGTTTATAGGGGTATAGTTTACGTTCCTTCAAAACTCTTTGAATATGGGATTTGCTCATATTTAGTTCAAGTGCCCGTCTCCGTAATAAAAGTTTAGGATTATCTTCCAGCGAATCCAAAATTAAAACTGTAGAAACATCATCTTCATCACGTACTATTTTCTTTTTCTTTAAATTCAGAACAGAACCAGTTTCCAAAAATTTTTTCACCATCTTCCTTATACCCATACGGGAAACAGTTACTCCAGGAAATTTTTCATTAAATTCTTCCGCAACGCGACGGTAGCTCTTTTCCCAAATATTAAATGTGATAACGTTAACATTTTCACCAAAAATTACAGAATTGCAGTTTGAAGTTATTTTTGACACATAAATTAGTGTTTGACGTTTTGAAGTCAAAGTCACCACAAAAAAATAATAGATGAAATGCGATGGAAAAAATGAAAAAAAAATTTTTGGAACATACATAAGTGGAATTAAAATTCTAATTACAGATTTGGTAATTTGAAATGAATCATAAAATTTAATTCCCTTAGGATTTTATTGTAAAATCAAAAATAAGAATCCCTCTTTTAAACTCAATCCGGGGACATACTGTATATTGAAAATTAGAGTATACATAATTAAAAATAAATGGATATATTATAAAAATAAAAACTATGCAGATATACATATTTCAGGATAATGATCACTACAAGTCAGATAACCTTGATAACCTGAGGTCCAAATAAGAAGGTTATATTATTTTTTTAGTGAATAAAAACATATAAACTTTTTAGTATAATGTTCTCTATATATAATAAAGGCAATATATTTATTATTGAATTTTTACCTGATTTTATAATTAATTCTTTCAGGTTTTCAATATAAGAATGTGAAAATAAATTGATAAGCAACAAATTGCACAAATAAAGAACAATTATTATATTTTGTTAATAGGGTAATAAATCTGATGTATTTATAATTACAAAAATTTCTGATCATATTCTATGATTCTAATAAACCAAAACCAAAATAGCATTAACAATAGAAGCGATATAAGAAATCTTAATTCATAATATAAGAGTAACTGATCTGCACATGCACCAAATATTACATGTAATATATTGAACTCTCTCGTATAATAAATAATATCACAAACATAATTACACAAATCAAGAAAGAAAAATTCAAGAAAGAAATACCGCCAACACAAAAAAAAACACTTTGTTTTTAACAGTAAAATACACGTTTGTCAGATTATCATTGTTCTGTGTTCGTACCACATACATTTACATGTTTAATGTTAGTTTTAAATTTTAGAATTATGACAACTGTTATTATTTACACTTTTATTACAGGGTGGGGCACCACATATCCATCTGCTTATATACGAAAAGTGGCAAAACATTATAAAAATCTTTTTATCAGGGGTTGTGTAGGTTCATTAGGGGCACATTTTAAAATTATTTTGAAATATACAGAGTGATTCAATTAAACATTGCGCACCAAAGTTATGAAAATTTAAATGGAATACCTTGTATATTATGGCATATTATGATACTATAGGCTAAATGAAGGCCACTTACTGTTATATTCCCTATACCTAACTCTAACTAACTTTGGTAAATGTAGAAAAAATGATGATTTTGTTGTTATCGAATCTCTGGTAGAAAACCCGCATACAAGTCAGCGAAAAATAAGTTAAACCAATGGAATAAGCAGACGGGACATCGGAAAAGGCACAAATTTCCCCCGTATCGTATTCAATTACACCAAGCACTTTTGGAAGTAGATTACGATCGTCGACTCGTATTTTGTTTATGGGTTCTAGAGAAGTATAGTAAAGATGAAAATTTCTTGGATTTTGTACTTTTTACGCACGAGTCATCATTCCACAATAATGGATTAGTTAAGAGACATCATTTTCATTACTACAGTGACGAAAATTCCCATTTTTTTAACACTCTTGAAAGGCAACACTAGCTGGTGTGTCAATGTGCGAGGTGGAATGATTGGAACGCTAGTGATAGGTCCGTTCTTTTTTGATGGTAACTTAAACGGCGCCATGTTTCTTCGACTTGTAAGAAACAATTTGCCTGCACTTTTGGAAAATATACCACTTGATATTCGTCAAAAAATGTGGTTACAACTAGACAGCGCAGCTGCGCATTTTCAAGTAAATGTTAGAAATGAATTGGATAGGCAATATCCCAATAGGCGGATAGGACGCGGCGGTCCACTCAATTGGCCAGCAAGATCTCCAGACCTTACGAGTCCCGAGGATATGAGAGAAAGAATAAGAATAGCGTTTCGTTCTATAATACCAAGTATTTTAACAAGGGTTAAACATTACTTTCAAGAGAGAATTCGTTTATGTATTGAAGCAGATGGTCATTATTTCGAACACTTGTCAAAACATTAGTTTCCTTTTACTACATAAGTTTGATATTTGTTTAACAGTGTATTTGTTATTTACCTAGTTATGAGGCCTTTTAAGTATTGTGAAACGAAACCAACCAAACCGTAAGGCTAATAAATATTAGTCTTTTAAAAATGAATTGCCAAAAACTAGTGTTTGAAATTGAAAATCCTAAATTACTAACATAGTGTTTTAGTAATAATAGTAAATAATGTATCTGTTTCAAGTAATAATAACACCGTCAAAACCTACTTTTGAAAAATAAATTGCAGGAAATTAGTGTTTAATTGAAAACCCTAAATTACTAAAAAAACTATAAGAGATAGGTATAGGAAACCTTAATGCAGTTTAAAAACAATTAAAATTGGAATCTAAATATGGTAATAAATACAGAGTATTCAATTTAAAATAAGAAAGTTAAAAATTTTGTTTTTAAACACCCTGTATAATTTTTAGATATCAACTTTAACTTATCTTAAAGTCCGATGTTTTGAGTAAACAATAAATACAATTTGAAATAATTCACTCAAATATATAAGACAGAAGTGCCTCTTAAATTTTGATCTACATTTTCAAAAATACTTAAATATCTCGAAAATAGGTTGAGTTAGGTATAGGGAATGTAACAGTAAGTGGCATTCATTTAGCCTGTAGTATCAAAATATGCCATAATATACAAGAGGTCCCATTTAAATTTTCATAACTTTGGTACGCAACATTTTATTGAATCACTCTGTATATTTCAAAAAAAAGATTTAAACGTGTCCCTAATGAACCTACACAGTTCTTATAAAAGAAAATGTTATAATATTTTGCCATTTTTCGTATATAAACCGACGGAAATGTGGTGGCCCAGCCTGTATATACGGGCTGTCATTACAACTTTAAATGTAAGAACCCGAATGCTACAGATGAAGGGATTGTTAACTTTGTTGTTTTCGATTTTTTAGTTCTATTAAGTAATATGACAGACCTGTAAATCGCCCAATAAGAAAAAAAACCAGACAATGCAACAAATAGGTTACAAAAGAAAATAATTCATATATAAACATTTGGTCAATTCTAGTGTGGTTTTTCTGTTTCCTTTATACAATAATAACATGAAAAATTTTCCGCATTTCAGGTAATAAATAATATCTAAATATCTCAAATATATCTCCCGCCATAAATAAAGCAGTTAAGTATGTGATTAATTTATCGTCCTGGACTTTCATGTTCAAAATTCATCTTCGCTCTAAACGTGTCAAGCTTCACAAAAAACCGTTACAGGATTCGGAGATAGCAGATCTGAAAAAATTAATCTTCCACCACCTGAAAGAGAAGGGTCGAAATTTGTTACCCCGATACGCGCCAACGGTAACACCCATTTTAAACGGATAACCTGCCATTTAAGTCATTTAGAAAAACCACCAGTAAATTACGGAAGATTAAACGACTCTGATTGAAACCGAAGCGCTCCGCTAGAAACTGTATAGAATCTGACGGGCGAGCGCTCGCATACACAAAACAGATAAAACTTTAATTAGAGGTCGAATTTATTGGGTAATTTGTCAAACGAAAGGAAAAATATATGTTTCACGCTCACTAGTCCAGCCAAAAAACACTCTGTGAAGGCATTATCTCGTCCGTTTGTGGCATGTATTTATCTCGTGAACTGAAGCGAATCGATCCTGAAGTGATAACAAATATAATGTTTGTGGACGAGGTGATTTTTTGCGCAACAGCTTTTTCGTGGGTGGCCGCATATTTTTAAGCGTTGCCGCCGCTTTATCTACTAGTTTTTTTTTAACTTGTTTTCTCCTCTAAGCTTCTTTATTTTATTTTGTTTTATTTGAAATTTGTCAACACGTCACTTGCGGTGAATATAAAGCTGGGATGATACTTTTAAACCGAAGCTGTCCTTAAATACATTATTCACACTTAATTTCTTCTTTGAAATGAAATACTCGCAGTGTAACAATAAATTCATTTTATTTTAGATAACATCGTGATGTACATGGAACCATTAAATATGAAATAATATTTGGTTGAATTTTTTAATAGTCAGAAATTTAAGACACTCTAGTCTTGTATGTTAATTTGTGTATAAAAAATTCCAAAGTTGTTCTACTTGTACTATTATGGATAAGCAGTTTTTTTTTCTACGAGTATATCTCAAAACGATTTATACTTAATTTGGAGGAAATTTTAAAAATAATTTCTGTTGTGACAGATTCAATTATAAAGCAATTATATGCGGAACGTAAATTATGTTACAGAGTGTTCGACAAGAGATGTACATAACAAAGTTATGCTTTTTTAATCGAACTGTCTATATTTAATATTATCAACATATCAAATTATGTACATACAGATATTTTATGTAAAGTACACAATACCTAAAATCTACCATTTTTGAGATATTTTGGAAACAAAAAATGCCACCAACTTGCTAATTTAACTAATTTCATAGCGACAATAATAAGGAAGTTGGCAATGGTAAACACTTAAGGGTGGGCTTTCCCTAAGAAAAATTCTCGAACGGCGTATGTCTGGTTGCCTGAAATGTATTGAATATATTTACGAAGTTTAATATGCCTGTACCTTTTATACGACGCAGGTATACGACCAGAAACATGTCAACTGGTCAACTGGAAAGCAAATAAATTTGGGATATTTGTCTCCTGCATTTATTGCATGAAAATATTGGTGCATCTCTTTTGTTCGAAATTTGTTTTTGCTATTTCTGAATATTCTTTTGGCTTGTGTTTATTTAGTTTGATTAAGACTCCCGTTTTATGTAATTTGTAATTATTTTAATGATATTTGCCGGAATTAATTAGATATTAAATCTTATTCTGCAATAAATATATAGTTTTATTACTATTATTTATGATTATTAATTATTTAAGTTGTACTTCATATTATTTCTCACCATGATTTGTATTTACTTTACATGTTGACGCTGTGTAATATGAGTAATGTTTTAGAGAAAACTAAACTCTGATAAAAAAAAATCTATTGTAACAACAGTGCCGGTGTTTCTTATAAAATGTAAAAAATATTTATATTCTTCACAATCGACACTGTCTTTAGATTTACCAAATTTTGCACAAATTAAACAAAATTTGTTTTTTACGCCTACATACAATTTTTTTTCGTTCGCCATCCAACAATTGCTGCCACTCCTGATAAACCGCTGTAATTAAACTTATAAGCTCGTTTGGCCCATGCTCTTTTACTTACTCACATATAGAAAAAAAATCTAAAAACTGTCCTGGAGTCATAATACAAAGTATAAATAAAATAAGAACATGAAGGCACAACAAATTCAAATATCTAAATAAATGCCTTTACCATCTAGAAAACTGAATAGATCACCACCCATTTGCTATCCAATTATATAAATAAAATTAATCACTTTTTCAAAATACAAAATTTCAATAGTGGGTGATGAGTCATCAACCTTTCGTGTCCGCTCCGTACTCATAATTATTGTAGTAGTATTCGATAAGAGTGAGAGATAGTGAAGAGGGATAATTTTCTGTGTTATATATGTTTTCAGTAGAGAAATTGATCATCAGACTTAATCGATCAATGTAATATTCTTTTCTCGTTTTTTGTTGTACTCACTTAAGTTCCCTCGTTTAAAAGACAATGCAAAACCATGTATTTGGCCTAATTGCGCAACTTTTTTGTCAAAACGTCCTGCAAAGAAAAGAAGACTGACCGAACGTCATGAATATATCCCACCAGCAAAAACTCAACTACATAATATATCCGATGTAAATAGAGGTAACACAACCTACCTAACACAATTCCTAAAATCTTAGTCTTAATCATAATAACTTTTGATTAGATTTTGAGGACTCCTGACTTCCAAAGGATATCATGAAAATACATCTATGAAAAATAATTTTGTTGTTGTTTTCTAATGTAAAATCCAGAATAAATTAGACGATCTTCTGGTAGGTGAATTTTGGGCGGATTCTGAAGATACCGTAGCATCAATTTATGATGTTGACTTACCTGAAACACTCGTATATTATTTATTACTTAACGAAATTTATTTGAAAAAAACTCTTTAAAGAGTCAAAATGTAAATTTCGTCGGGAGTTTCTCTATAATCATGAACCTCACATTTCGCCCCCCGAAGCTGAAATAGTCTAATTAAAATCAAGGGGATGGTCGAGTCATCCCAATCAGATTATTCGCAATTTGTTAAGGAGATTAGAAAATGTGTTATTCAAACATATTGCCTCCGTTGACGTTTTTGTAACACAAAAGATGATTTGTTAGTTCCCGAAAATAGAATGATTAAATTTGAGTGTCAGGTGCACCGCGACGAAATCTAAGCGAAAAGGGTTTATTTCTACATATGCATGCGAGTTAAGCAACATTATAGACAACAGTAAGGTAAAGTAAAAAAGGAGTTTGCATAGATAAAAAAAGTCTAAATTACACTGTTCCTAAATAATTGTTCATTAGGATAAAACTAATAAAACCGTAACAACTACACTGTTATTTTCTTAAAATAGTGTAAAAATAAAATATATTGAAACTAACTCACTATGTTTAGTTAATACATGCTGTTTCTGACATTTTTAAATAATAATTTGTTTTTAAGTTCTTATACCTAGTACCTACACTTGAACGCGTCGTACATAGATCGGACGAACCGGCCAAGCGCCTTTTCTGTCCTTGTCTAACCTAGAAGACCACACTCACGGCCGCGTTAGATGCAGTTGTCGGTCCACCTTCTCTATTATACGAGGTAGGCGCCATAAATTCTCGGCCTGATATACAAAAAAGAAACTTGGAACAATATAAGAATTTTTATTTTTCAATGTAATATCCCCTAACTTCTATACATTTATTACAACGATTAATTAATAATTCGATACCCTTGTAAAAATAATCTGAAGTTTTTCCGGCAAAATGTTCTATAACAGCTGCTTGCAACTCACTGTCGTCCTAAAACTACGCACCGTAAGGTCTATTTTTAAATTAGAAAACAAAAAAATCACATGTAGCCATATCTGCACTATACGATGGATGTTCCAATTCTTGAAAGCCGCATTCGCGGATGGCAGCTTGTGAAATGGCGGCAGTATGGACGGGAGCATTGTCGTGCAATAATCGCACACCTTTTGTCAATTTTCCACGACGTTTTGCACGAACACTGTCCCTTAATTTATGCAATAAAGACGCATAATATGTGCCGTTCACACTTGTATTGTGCTCTTTAAAGTCAAATAGCAAAATGCCCACACAATCCCAGAATATTGTGGCCATCATCTTTTTCGTTGATTGAACGACTTTCGTCTTTCTGGGACGAGGTTCATCAGGTCGCCGCCATTCCATGGACTCCCTTTTCGATAGAGAATCGTAAAACAGAACCATTGTTTCATCCCCTGTGACAATGGACTCCAAAATCGGCTTTTGCTCGTCTCTACACATGTTTAAAAACGACAGCGCACATTCGAGTCGACGTTCACGTTGGAGAGCAGAAAGACCCATCTAGCACTAATTTTATTCATACACAAATGGTCATGGATAATTCGGCGAACACTTGTTTCGGAAATGTTTGTTATCACTGCTTATTCCTTCAGTTTCAAACGGCGCTCTTCTAGAACTAAATGTTCAATAATTGAAATTTGTTGAGGTTTTATTTCTTCAATTGGTCGACCCGACTTATCAGCATCTTCCAGGGATTCTTGTCCCAAACGGAAACATTTTGCCTACTTTTTTACAGTTGAATACGAAGGAGATGAATCACCGTAAACGCCGTCTAAACATTGTTTAATGTGATATTGTGTATGCCCTTCTTTTGTTAAAAATTTTATAACCGCGCGGTACTCAATTTTCGTTACTTCACACATTTTCGTACGCTAGTCACGTTGGCTGGATGGTTACTAAAAACTACTAGGCTTCGAACCGTCATATTTATAGTGTACACCTCGCGTGTGTGCATGCATGACGTGCCGGAGTTTGAACACGTTTGAACTTGTATAAGCTTGTCAGGGCGAGAATTTATGGCGCCTACCTCGTACATCCGTGGTTTAAAAGCGGTGTATTTCGTCTAATATCTGAAGGTACATTTTGCAAGAGCAGTTGCAGCTGGAGTGCATGCATTGACCAAAGGCCCGACCACACGTTATATCCATGTAGCACAGTGGACAAAACTGACAAAAACGTGATCATAAATAAAAAAGTTTAAAATTTTTGATAATGTTGTAATTTATGTATTTGTTTGGACGCATCATTATACAAATTTTTTCAAAGAATTGCTGTTTTCTCTGTGTCAGAACCAGATATATTAATTATAATTATTACAAAGTAAAGTACTTACTTTAAGGATTCAAATGGCATGATTACTTTCTAGGAAGCAGTTTTTATAACAGCTATGTATAAATGAATTTTAATGAGGGAAAGCATTTATTGCTAGTGCTTGCTAGCCCTAGAATTTTTCATAAAATGAAATATTATAGTGTAGGTAATTAAAAAAGTTATGGTTTTACCTGCGGAGAGGTGCGGAGGTGACCTAATGTATATAAATGTACGACGAAGACCGTAGGTATCTAGTCTTTTATTAGAAGTTATGAAGTGTAGTCGTAAGTATAGTTTATTATTTTCTTGTTGTCCTCAGAAAACTTTTTAATTTTGCATAATTGTTTCTTCAATTAGTGTGGAACCACTTTTTATTAGTGTTTAGTTAGTGATTTTGGTGTTGGGTTAGTGTCCAGACCATCATTCTGTTGCTTGCCCTTGCAGACGAAAACGAACTTAAGGGCTAAGAGTATGACGACGAAAGCAAAATGTATAGGGATGTCTTATATTTGTTTTGTCTGTGTATTGTCTTGGCTATGTGTATGTCAGAAACAGTTTCTATAATATGTATCTGGAACGAACAATTGACAACTAGATAAAAAACGTTATCCACCCCCTATCTGTAAAAATTAACTTCCTCTGAAGCTCATGTCGGTCTCCTAATTCTAGACGCATTAAATAGATTTTATCTGGTGAACATAAACGATTATACTATTTCTAAAAAAAATACTATCATTAATTTAACGTATAGCGAACCGTTTACCAAAAATTCTTTTAAAATGTTTTAATTTTAAATTTATGCGAGTCCAATAGTCTTGGAATGTAGCTCATTTTATGCAAGACGCCAAAAATTGCATTACGTAGCTGTGAGATATTCGAACATCTCGCCTGCAAACTTATTATGAATGCATACATGTTATAACATGCAAAATTTACGCAAGTACCAATAAACTATCTTTACATCTAAATTATGCGACCGTACGTAATTGTTGTGTTATTTCGAACAGTTCCGATATTTATTCAGTGTCGTCCTGTTTATTGAAGAAAACGTTTATTGTACAAAATTCGCATCACTTATTGCGGCAATCAAATATTATTACTTCGGCTATTATTAAACAACAAATAGATAGACCTGCCACGCTCCGTGAGTTCTTGCCATAAAATTTAACGACGCATCGGTGGATAAATCAGAATGCAATCGCTTATACCACCAACAAGCCAGAGAAAGAATCAGGAGGGAAGATCGGCCCATTGTGACGCGACCGTGAAAACTTATTAGATGTGCCAGCCGTATGAAATATTGAAATACTTTCGTTGTCTGGTCGCTGCTCATGCTGTTGTAATATATACCGAACGAGTAATTGTGCTTTTGACATCAAGATAGTTTACATCAGTGTTTACAAAACTTATATAATATATGTAAGAAGTCCTGTGAGTCATATCCTACGTTGGTCGTGGTTTTCATGGAATTTTAGATATTCACTGTGACATAGTCAGATTATTCCAGGAGAATGGAAAAGAAGAAATAGATAAATCCAAGGTGTATTCTGATTAGTAATATACAGGGTACACGACTAGGAGTTCCCGAAAGACTAGTATAATAATAATAATGTCCTTATTAGTCATATAATTCATATTAATATGGATTAAACTATATAGCAAGGCATATTTACATCTTAGCAGCTCTTTTTAATTACTAGGGGACAGGTTTGCTTTGTACTATTGGCACCAAGGGAACTCAGGTCTCTAAAAAAGACTGGACAAGTATGTTTTCGAATGATGCACCTAGCCTATTCTAGTCCGATAGTATAAACATTGAGTAATTCATCAAAATGTTCGGATTTATTTTGTCCCAGTTTTTGATGAAACATTGGGTAAATTTAGCACGATGTAACGGGTTATCGAAATCAACTGTCATGTTTGCCTATGTGATTTTGTGTGTTTACGCTGAGTCACGCAATAAGAATGGTGGTTCAAACTAAAAATTTTTCTTTGGAGTGCCCCAGATAACATTTTCAGCATGGGGATCTCTTTTATTATAAAAGATACAGGTTTGGTAAAATTAGATGAATTATTCCTAAGAATTTCCAATTTCCAAATTTACATGCATTTCAGGACTTATAGCAAGAAAAAGAAAAAGATCAAATTTGTTTTCCATATAATAACCTTTTTCTACTCCCATACTATAATTGTATTATTAGATATGCTGAAGCTGTACTATCCAATAGGAATCCATATTTTTCATTACGATACAAGTTTATATAGTGACATCACTTCACTAAAACGACACGGAGGATGGAAACCCACGGCAGTAGCCGAGAACTATATTGATGAGTCACTTCAAAACAAAGTCAATGTGGCTAATCAAATTTTTAATTCGATTGAATGTAACCACAGCAGCAATTCAATAAATATTGTTCCATCATCTTCAACAACAACAATGGCAACCTCAAATATTATTCCAAACGTGCCACAATTACATTTTAATAATTGCACAATTCAAAATATAATTATTAATCCAAAAGAATAAGTTATTGTTCCTTCTTTTTTTAAATATCAATATTTGATTACATTTATTAATTGTATTTAATAGTTCTTGATTATAACTGTTATCGATTACCCAGACGATACAAATCATATACAAATCATATGAAACGTCACTGTGATGTGAAGTGTCGACATATAACGTTTGCTTTGAGTAAGATGTACTGTGGTTAGGATTATGTTAACATTTTAAAATATTAGGCAATACTATTACCGTATTCACCAACATTTATCTCACTAACGTTGTGTTAAGCTGTCTATCAGACTGTTAAATTATATTTTGGTATTCATCATCTCATTTTAATATTTACCAGAGAGTTTAAAGTAACAACGAAATCTCAGGCTGATAAAAATTGAACAAGATGTTCAATTTTAAAAGTGAGGTAAAGTGAGGTTAAAGTAAACTTGTTTGTATCTTTTGGTACATTTTAAAAACAGGACAGAATTGAACTTAATTATTTACTTCACTCTTTAGTTATCTGTAGACCTCACTATATTATTGAATTCTTTGCAAAAGTGTTCTCTCAGAAAAATATACAACGAAACTACCTTTATTTCATATCTGTAACATACAGGAAATTGTAGATTTTTTGTTATTTGAGGATATAATGTAATTTTTGTATTTACGATTAAGATTAATATGTTTTAAGTTATTCAACTATGTCTACAAAAAATACATACAAATTCTAAATACATGTGAGTTTATTTATTTTAGACGACATTCACAAAAATAATATACACAACATCTATATATTATTATACATATTAATGATTAAAAAACTCATAACATTGCGATAAGCATATTATAAAAAGAAAATAATATTAAGTTGAAATGCCAGTTTTCTTCATCCTTTACACTGTCTTCTTAATCGGAATCATTTACATTAATTATAAAAGGTAATATATCTTGTCTTTCAAAATCTACTTCTCTATCCCACCATTTTTGAATTTCAGTTTCACAGTTAACGCTATTTGCCCAAATGTCTGGGGTTACTTATCTTAATGCCTTTCCACAGTTTTATGCATTCGTCCACTTTTATACCATATTTTCCAATGTGATTGTTATTTCCCACATTAGTTCTATTCGGTTAAACATACAATGGTAGGGTGCAAGTCGAAGAACTACGTGCTCATACTTCTCTGCTAAATCATCAGTTTCATATACAGTTGGTGGTTCATGCCTTTAGGTAAAGATTTATTGAATAAAATAATTAAATCTATATGTACTAACCGTTAATTAAATCCAATAATTGTATTTTTAAAGCAGCTCTGTCATAGTCATTGTTATTATTGGTGAGCCAGGTCTGAATTTCATTTTTAGTGGCAGATGATGTTGGATTTTTATTTTTAACAGTATTGTGGTAACTGGCATTATCCAAAACAATTATGGACGGTTCTTTTAAACTTATAAGAAGTTGGTGTTCAAACCAGTATAAAAGTTGTCTCTGTTCATATCACCGTGATAATCTAGATACTGACTATTTGTCGGAAATATTAATTCTGGTCCAGGAATAAATCCATTAAAACTACCTGCATGTAATACAATATATCTAAAACAAGATAATGTAACGAAATGTGTTTACATTAAATAAAAGAATCAGATCTCTCGGCGCGATAAAAACGAAATTGTCACACGCACAAAAAAAGAGACCATAAATTATCTCTCTCGGCTGGTAAATATCGTAAATGCAGTGAGTCATCTCACAGACGTGCGACGTAAGCAACGAAGGGTCTAGATTACCTCCAGTATATTGCCGAATTTACTAGTACTGTTCGAGAACATTTCATGCATGGTATATGAGGCGACTGAGTCACCGGGATTCAATTCATTACGGGATTCATTGCGGAAAAGTAATCGCGGAGTAATTCGGTAGTCTCGAGTGGTGGAAACGAATAGTGGTAGCCGAATAAATAAATATAGTAGTGCCGTCTTATATAAATAGAACTGTTATATAAATAAATACGGACAGAGATATAAATAATAGTAGTAGTAAATAAATACCTGTGATAATTAAATTGTAGTAGTTTAAGTGTGTTAAGTTAGTTTTATATTTTTATATTGTTATATAATTTTAAGTATATAAATATACAGACTGTTTTAAATAAATAATTGCACGAGTTGTTTATTGGAACCCGAAAACGCAACAATAATATAATAAATATACATAAGATAAGAATATGTTATTCTTAGAAATATAATGTACCTTTTCCACCTACTTTCGATGCTTTTGTGTTTTCTATAGATTCATTTTGCCAAGATTTACAAATTGTTCCATTTGGAAAATCGAGGTTTCATCAATAAACACAAACGGGCGAACAACATATTGTTGCAAGAATGTAACATGTTTTAATACAATTTGTGGTAGTTCCATTAAAGCTCGTTTGGGATCATCCTTCTTGTAATTAAAACCAATATTGTGTAATACTGTCCGTAAAGATGACTTGCCACCAGAAAAGATTTCCTTTTCTTTAAGAGTAATATTCAGTGAATGAAGCGTGATATGTTGTTCTGTAAAAAAAACTCAAATAATAATTTTATAAATGTAAATTCTTAGGAACTCACTGTTTTTATACATGTCATACACTGTATTTCTTATTGCACACTGAGTAAAGTCATCAACATTTACAACAGGCTTACTTCTAGGCCGTTTTCGCTTTGGACTAGATGGTCCTACCCCCTGTTTTGATGTACATGATATTCTATTTACAGTTGCAATGTGAATGTTTAAAGGACTTGCTACTCTCTAAATGAAAAATATTATTATAAAAAAGTTTTATTGTATAAACTATAAATAACAGAAAATATTAGGTACCTCTGGAACTGCTGTTAGGGAAAACAATGGCGCATTCTTATCGCGTTCTGATTGTTAAAAATAAAATCGGCGTATAAATATAGTAAAAATGAAAGAAATACGTATGATATTGAAATGACTGAAAAATGTAAACAACTATGATAGTATGACATTTGACAGAATAAAATGTTACCATCTTATATGGCGTACAGTTCTGGTAACATAACTATTTGGTTAATCGACCTAAAAAATCAATAAATTTTCAAAGAATATTGTTTTATTATAGGGTCGTAGAAAAAATAGGGTATGTAACTCGCATTTAATGGCTATTACGACACTCGTACTCATTACAATACTCGCCTTACGGCTCGTATTGTAATTTTCTTACTCGTGTCGTAATAGCTATCATTAAATGATTGTTGCATAATATACTATTTTGTTTTAGTAGACATATAATTTTATTTGCACTTTCTTGTGGCACTTTTTATGTTGGATTTTTGCTTACACTTTCCATTTTTTTAGTTTTAACCCTTAACTGTAATTTTTTTTATGGAACGTCAAGTCGCCTTTGAAAGAATTGAACGTGTTTTTTATCCTCTTTATAATGACATAGCATATATGCTACTTATTTTTAGAAACAACAAAGAAAATATTAAAAAATGTATTTTATTAAACAAGCTAATCACACTTGATTAAAGGGTTGTTAAATAATTGTTGCAATTCACATTTTTTGTATTGAATTTATTTCAGGATAATTGCAGTTATCATTTTATATAGAAAATGTGAGTCTCATCCTTTTTTACTTTCTTATACCAATTGCTTGCCTGCAAGTTGCGGATGCATTTACTGTGTGATAAAACGACAACACCGAGAGTTTGTATGAGTTAGTACGAGAAAGCAATATACAAACTTCTTTTTGGTCGAGTGTAGTGTTGGAAAAGAGGGAAATTCGAGTACATTTTTGCAGAGGCTAGACTGACTCTCGTTTAATCAGTGCGACAAGGATAGCAGCTGAACTTGCGCATTTCAATTGAATTTTGTTAACGTTCGATGTCTAGTCGACTAGCACATTTTTAAATCGCCGTTCGTCCATCTAATTTAACACAATTACGCGCTAAAATTATTGAATTTTCGAATCATGTTACCCCGGAAATGTTAACAAATGTCCGTCGAAATTTTTATAATCAGCTGGGTTACTGCTTAGCTCAAGAGAGAGGCTTATTTGAGCATTTAATAATTAATTAAGTACTTGTAGAAATTCATTTTTCTTTAATAATTCCATTCTTAACTTCCTATGAAATTCATTGTTTTTGCGTTTATACTTACAGAAACATTTTGTTTAGTTTCATACAAATTTATTGTTTACTTTCAGAGTTTTAGTTTGTATCCTTTTCTAGTTTATAATACTACGGAATTATTTACTTTTTATCTTAATAAGAATTTTGCTATTGTTACGTTTTTGTTTTTTATATCAGCTATAGTTCTTATCTTGGATATTTTAAGAAAAAAATTATTATTTTTAAGTGTTTAGAATTGACGATCATTTCTTTTATTTACTCATACAATTTGGGATGCTCTGATGAAATCCGTTTCTAAAATTATTTAGTGCGATTATGTGATGCTTCAACAAGTCCCTACTTATAAAGTATCTAGGTAGTGCTTTTATTGTTTAATATTATTTCCATCTTCTCTAAAGCAGTACAGTAAATGACTTTATTCTTGGTTAAAGAATTTGTTATTAACAGTAACAGTAGCAATTTTCATGGACTAACGCAGTAACGATTTCTGTGGTGTCGACTTTAAAGTAGATCTGATGTTATTAACAGAGGCTACCCTCCTTATTCTCCCACTTATAGTCGACCAGCTTGTCTAGTATATTCATCCGCAGGTGGATCGCGTGCACACTGTATATATTATAAGCAGGGGGCGAACATGACCGGTTTAAACTACGGCGAAGTTACAACGGAGCAAAGAAATAATGTAAACAACACCCACTTACTGAATAGCACTAATTCATATGGTGAACTGCAACATCTGTTTACGCCCGAGAAGTGCCCGAGAATGAGAGCAAAAAATGCTCATAAAATAAGGACTTTATGAGTAAAATCCTTTTTTTATCGGTGTAGATAGGAAGCGTGAGGGATTTTTAAAATTTATTATATTTACCTTTTATATTTCTTAAGAGAAATAATGTAAACATGTATATACTTACTGTGATTTAGTTTCAATAACATACGCCTACATTTTTAGTTATCATTTATTTAGATCTAGAACCTTGTTTATGTTACTTTTTCTGATATGAAAATAAATTGTCAGTGATTCCGAAGTTTATTACAAAGTCTGTAAAATATCGTTACAGAATGCCAAAACATTGTACGTTCGCCACTTAGATTTGCTAAAACATACACAGAAATCGTTTTTATGCAGAGAATTTCGATAGTTTACAAAATGTCGTTACATGTTTAAATGACGATGTTCGAAGTTTTTCTGAGTGCAAGGAACTAACACAAATCCCAAATTTAAAAAATTGGTTGTTATTTCTTCAGGAACACTTTGGAAATTTGCCTAAACTAATCACATATTTTGAAAATCGAATCTCAAATTAAAAATGGATTAACCACATTAGATGTGGCTATTAATAATTCCAAGTGACTTCGGATGTGGCCTTCGGAAAAAGTTAGACGCAGTTTTTAATAGAAATCCAGATTTAATAACATTGCGCCAATTGTGTATGCTAAATACGCTGAAATATAAGAATATTACCAGTACGCACCTATAACCAGTTGCGATGTAGAAAGAACGTTTTCTACCTACAAGGATGTACTTAATTCAAAGAGAACAAGTCTTACGGAAGAGAAAATGAACAAATATAAGGTATTTTGTATTTTATAGATCACCAGCCACTTGTTATCCAATTATATAAATAAAATTAAAACATCTTTAAAAATACAACATTTCCATAGTGCGCCCATGGGCGATGAGTCCGCGCCCTACTAATCCCTCTCTCTGTTGTCATGATAACAGACGAACTGCTATAGCTATCAACTCCAAATAAAAACCAATCAGCGCTTAAGAAAATCGTTATTGTTAAAAGCTGATTAGATTTTTAGTAATATATCTCTACGAATTACTATCCTACACAAAGTCAATTGCTACCGAAACTGCTTCGAATCGCTGTTCACGAATAGTTAATATGTTTATCTACATTTAAGGATACTTGAATTTTTTCCTTCAATTGGTTTGAATTGCGTTAGTATGTGATTTCTTTTAAATTTGGAAAGTGTTAATTTTACGCTTAAATTCTATTCCATATGGATTTTTTTGTTTAACCAAAAGTAAATATTTTTTAATAGTATGTGCATTTAAGATAAATAAAATTATTGGTGGCCATGTATCGTAAAGTGTAGTTTGGAATCCAGGGACTGCACCTTTTACCGAAATATAGCATAGGCGGGGGGGGGGGGGATTATAACCATACTCGGTACATGTTACTTGATGTAACATACAATTGCTAATCAATAAATATTAATAACCACTCCATTATTTACATGCATTTAACTCGAACATCTAATATCTAATCAGCTACGGAACATGTTAATTGACTAATTAAACTGTGTATAATCTTTAATAACCTTCCACGCACTAAAAAAAGGAACAACAACGAACTTATTCAGCGACCCCTTCTCATTCAATATTTATTGCTCTTTTTTCAACGTCCATATTTCTCCTTCCCGAAAAATATTCTCTTTTTATTGCTGTCGTATCACCA
This sequence comes from Amphimallon solstitiale, assembly GCA_963170755.1. Classification (NCBI taxonomy): domain Eukaryota; kingdom Metazoa; phylum Arthropoda; class Insecta; order Coleoptera; family Scarabaeidae; genus Amphimallon; species Amphimallon solstitiale. Next base: position 46,546,017 of record OY720683.1, on the reverse strand, counting down.
CCACTACCGCCGGGTGTTACATGATTTAACAGCGACCCCTACTGTATGTCATAATTTAATTGTGCGCGAGGTAGTACACGGCAGAGGTCGGAACGATAGGGCTACGCGCGCTGTATGAGCACAGGGTTGATTATTAATAACCTGATAAAACGATGTGAACTTGCTCGTTGGAATTTTTGGTATGTCTGGCGCGGTACCCTATGTCTTTTGTGAAATTTTATCATCGCTCGTGTGGATAATTTAATTTAGAAATGACAGGGAGAATGGGGTATAAATCTTGCATGTGTCGAGCACGCGTCGTCTGAATAAATCCAAATGGATAGGATTATGTGACTATTTATTTGAGTGGAGTAAAATTTATATACGCCCGTGACGAATGAGGATGATGTATATGCTTCGAAACACATGTTATATATTGAGCGATTTTTGTCGTATGTCTCTCAGAAATCATCCATTCATAAATTGTAGTTTCAAAAAATGTTGATACTCAAGAAACCTTCTGCATAAAAATGAAAAACGTGACTTTTTCAGTGATTGGCATCTGCGTGAAATTAGCTCCCATGAAGCAAAATCGAAATTCTGAAGGTTATTCCAGGGTATCCTAGATTTATTCTAAACTGCTCCAAAGTATATTAAGAACAATTAAAATTGGAAGATAAACTGAAAAAAAAAACAATATTCGCTTTGCATCTGTTGTAGAAAGTATATTAATTAAGTTTTCCTTCACTTGTAATAAACCACAAACGTCTTGTATACTTCTTCGTCTATGTCGATAACCCATCATAATATTTTAATAAGTATTTCATTCTTTCACGTTCAGTTAACGCCAAGGCTAACATTAACAGCAAGAAATATCATTCAATTGTATTTGACGAAAACAACAACCATTGATGTATATGATTTTGACAGATAAAATTGTTTTTTTTTTATTTATCTAAACGTACTTATTATTAAAATATATTTGCTTTTGGGAAATAATACATTGAAACAAATTAAAATAATGAGGTGTGGTCATCACACGACTTTCTTATACGTATGAGTGTTTAAAATTATACACAAGTTATTCTAAATAGCCTTAATTTTTTTAGAAAAATACACCTGTGTTTTTTAACAAAAATTACGCAAAATCCTATTCTAAGTACTATTATTATCTTAATAAATCTCTATAGAATGTATAGTTTGTAAGATATTCGAGAAAAAAAGTGCTCCTCGATAAGAGTAAAAGTGTTACTTCCGGTACGAATTTTGAAATTTCTTTTATAAAAAAAATATTACAAATCCAACTTCAAATACTTTTGAACTCTTGATAAATATATATAGAACGCATAATTTACGACATATTTGCAAAAACTCGCTATTTGATAAGAATAAAAGTGTTACTTCCGATCCGAATTTGGAAATTTTTTTTATACAAAATTTATTGAAAATTGAGTACTAAATACTGTAACGTACCTGCCTAGGCTTGCGAGATATTCTCAAAAAACATACTGACGCAATTAAAAAACAGTTGAAGGAAAGAAGTCAAGTATTATTAAATGTAGATCAACATGTTGACTATTATTTCCTAATTTATTATGAACGACAATAAGTCACCGTGTCGACACTTTTAAATAACCTTGTATATCAAAAAATTTAGTTAAAAAACGATAATCGATAGTGTGAAGTTAGCTCCCGTTTCTTTCAAAAATCGAAATTCTGATGACCTTTCCAATTTTATTCTACAGGGTTATGATAAAGTAACGCACAAAATTCATAAAACGTACAATGTTCATTTTTGAAAAAAATGCAAAAACACGTCAAACAGTTTATTTTATTCCGCGTCTTTTAACATAAGTCAAAAAATAAAACGTCAAATTTGTCAAAGTTATGACGTCATCAATATTTTTTTTAAATATGAAGCTTTGTTTTTTTTACTTTACATATTTGATAAAGCTTGTTTTTCTGCATTATAAAGAAATAATTGAAGTAGGGGTCACATAAGAAAAAACTGAGAGAATTAATAAAAAACAAAATAAACTTTATTATAGTAATAACATTTAAATTAACTAAACAGTCCATTAAACCAAAACGATTTCCTACAGGAATACTTCAAACTGTGTCCCGTTCACTATCTGACATAGGCCAAGACGATGGTAGACCTGATTTACAGAGTCTTCGATCATCTGCGGAGTTATACGAGTCATTTCATGTCTAATTCGTTCCATTAAGTCTTCTAAATTGTCTGGTCGGTTAACGTAGACCCGACTTTTTAAATGTCCCCACAGAAAGAAATCAAGGGGGGTGAGATCAGGTGACCTAGGTGGCCACTCCATTGGCGCACGTCTTCCAATCCACCTTCCTTCAAACTGGTTATCCAGAAACCTTCGAACATTAAGACCATAATGTGGTGATGCACCATCGTGTTGGAACCAAATACTGGGATCCAAATTTTCCCTATTATTTGGATCCGGAAATGCCGCAATTAGATCCGGAAGCACTGCCATACGAAGATGTTCCAAATATCGCTCAGCAGTTAAATTCCTACGAAAGAAATAAGGACCAATAAATTTTCCCCTGACGATTCCTACCCATACATCATTTTTTGGGGGCGCTGGGTGTGTTTTGTCTGAATCCAGTTGGGATTTTCCCGAACCCAGTAGCGACAATTGTGTCTACACTATTAAGCAAATTTGGATTTTCGTCACAATGCCTCATGAAGATTTCACAAAATTCCAAACGTCTGTCCGGATCATCTTCTGAGAGTTCGTGAACAAGTTGAACTTTGTATGGGTGCAGTTCTTCTTTTTTTAAAAACTACAAACGACTGACTAACATCTTGTTGTAAGGCAATTTCTGCTGTAGTTGCGTGAGGGTTGTCTTCTAATGACAGCAAAATATCTAACTTTGCATCGCCGCTTATTCCCGGTCTTCCAGATTTTGGAGCATCACTTACGCTTCCTGTTTCATTAAATTTTGCAACAATTCTGCTTACTGTGCTTCTAGCAATTGGAGGTCTTTCAAAATGTGTTTCGTTAAATAAAACACATGCTTCTTCATGACTTCGAAGTCTATCGCCGTAACCTATCATCATTAGAATTTCTATCCTTTCTTTTTCCGTTAAAGGAGCCATCATAATAAAATTGGTATGACACTAATTGTAGGACTGACACTGACAAACAGTTGTTTTATTACTAGGTAACTTTAAGTTTTAATTCTTTTAATATTTAGTTTCTTTTCATAAATTCAAAAACTAGTTTATTTTGTTTTTTATTAATTCTCTCAGTTTTTTCTTATGTGACCCCTACTTCAATTATTTCTTTATAATGCAGAAAAACAAGCTTTATCAAATAAAGTAAAAAAAAACCAAGCTTTATACTTAAAAAAAATATTGATGACGTCATAACTTTGACAAATTTGACGTTTTATTTTTTTGACTTATGTTAAAAGACGCGGAATAAAATAAACTGTTTGACGGCTTTTGCATTTTTTTCAAAAATGAACATTGTAGGTTTTATGAATTTTGTGCGTTACTTTATCATAACCCTGTATATTGTTCCAAGTTATTTTCAACGTGTATAATAAATAGTCAAAATTAGTCTAAGAATATTAAAAAGGACTTTCAGCCAGTCCTCATTTTTTCGAAAATCAATATACTCCCAGTTGTTTTAGATAGTTCTATGCCTTGTTTCCGAATAAAAAGGAGTGATTCAAATATCATGCCAAAATGGTACATATTTTAAAAAGATTTCATTGGTCCTTGTGTAGTGTCGTTTGATTTATAAAAGAATATAAACAGACAATATGTATGTATGTATGTGTGTATATAGATGAAGTTTAAATTTACATAATATGAATCGTGACTACTTTAAGATGAAGCACAACAATATAGTTGAAGTAAATGTAGCACAAGGACTGATCTAAGCAGCCCAAATTATGTTACAAGAAAAAGAAAAGCTCCAGAGTGAAGTGAAACATATTCAATTAAATGTGAACAAACAACAACAAAAAAAGTAAAGTAACGTAAATCGAAATGCCCAAGTTGTCAAAATTTTACTTACTAATATATTTTTATGTAGTAGAGACAGAAGAAGTTATGAAAATCTGGCGCCACCACTTTGCAAACCCATTGAACAAGGAGTGAGGGAAAATGATAACTATGAAAAGGAAGAAATATCGACAGCACAACCACTGGTAACAGACCCACCTACGAGGAAGTAATTAAGAGTACCTATATGAGAGTTGAATAACGACAATGCACCTAGAATAGATAATATCTCGGCAGAATTAATCAAGAACGGAGGAGAAGCACTTGCCAAACAAATACACAAATTGATCACCGAGATATGGAAAGAAGAAAGAATCCAAGAGAATGGAGCACGGCGATCATATGCCCCATATACAAAAAAGGGGACAAACATAACTGTCAGAGCTACAGAGGAATATCGTTACTATGTATAACAAATGAAATATTCACAAGTATACTGCGACAAAGGATAACAGAGTATGGAGAGGAAATCATAGGGTAGCATCAGGCAGGTTTCAGAGAGAGACGATCAACCGTTAACCATATCTTCACCACTCGGCAAATACTGGAGAAAGCATGGGAATATAATGTACCAATCTATGAGTTATTCATTTACTTCAAGGAGGCCAACGATAGTATAGACAGGAATAGGCTATACGATATAATGGAAGCTTTTGGCATACCAAGCAAATTGCTAAGATTAACCAGAACATCAATGACAGGCTCGAAGGCCGTAGTGAGAATACAAGACAAAATGACGGAAAAGTTTTCAACCACCAAAGGTGTGAGGCATGGAGATGGACTTGCACCGATCCTGTTCAACATTGTGCTGGAGAATGCAATAAAAATGCCAGTGAGAACCTTGACAGCACAATAATGCGCAAGTTACATCAGATAATCTCCTAAACAGATGATATTAAACTAGTGGTCAGAATAGAACGAGAAATCAATAAAGTGTTTAACAAACTAGAAACACAAGCCAGTAAGATCGGACTGAAGGTCATTGAAACAAAGAAGAAGGATTGGCCAGAATTACACAATAGGAAATAACAACTTCGAAGTGGTGCAGCGATTTAAGAAATACAACAACGCATACTAGCTCGAAAAACAGAGCCTACTTCTCACTCGCTCATATATTCAAGTCCAAATCAGCCACAAGAAAAACAAAAATTACAGTCTACAAGGTCATGATAAGACCCGTGGTGACATACGGAAGCGAGACGTGGACAATCAGTAAGCACTCAGAGGAGCTACTAGCAAGATGATAACGGCGAATCCTAAGGAAAATATATAGGCCGGTGATGGAGGATGGGGAATGGAGAATCCAATACAACTTTGAATTAAAGCGGAAGTACAAACAACCAGATATTATCGAATTTATTAAATTACAAAGATTGAAGTGAGCGGGTCACCTAGAAAGAATGGGTGAGGGCCGAATCCCAAAGACGGATATAACGGTCAGATGGAGGGCTTCAGGGGAAGAGGACGACAAAGACAAACATGGGTTGACAACACTGAGGAGGACGCTAAACAATTACTGAAAGTGCGCAATTGGAAGGCAACAGCAAGGCAGCGAGATGTCTGGAGGCAGAAAATATGGGAGGCCCAGGTCGAAATGGGACTGTAGTGCCACGAAGAAGAAGAATATATTTTATGAATAAAAGTATTTTTTTTATGATTAGTAATAATTTTATATTATGAGACTAATAGTGCAGTCTATTGTTATTATTTATTATATTATTAAATATTTTTTAGAGGTGCCTTGTGTATCTTTTTAATATGCATATCATATAATGTGCGTAAAAATATTTGTTTTAGTCATTAAACCTTTGATTTATTAAGTTAAACGATACTCTCTTAATACTAGTGATAATCATTTATTCATGGTTTTCCAGAGAAATCTTGTTCCAAACGGGATTTCAACTCGAGTCTTCTGCGTCGCGTAGTCTACCGATCCCACTGAGTTATAAAGGCATTTAAAGAATTAAATCCGTAAACACAAACGAAATAAATACATCGAATCAAAATCAAAATTGAATGGAACAGTCCTGGACGCAGTACAGTATTCGACTAGCATATAATGGCTATTTTTCGCTCTGTCTGTTGATAACCCCTCGACTATAATACGACTCGCTGAATAATATACATTTTTTATACACTACATATTTGTACATATTTAAAAAAAACCTAAAAAGTACATATTTTAAGATAATTTAGTAACTATTTACGTGCTTTTTTCAATTAACTCCGTTACGAGCACTGTGACAGTGTATCAAATACAGAACCCAGATTCGAACAGCTAGGGTCTGTGAAATAGGCACATATTGCTGTAGCCTCAATAATTTGAATAATTTAAATAAATGATAATTTTTATGATAAAATTATTATAGTATTAATCATAAGCTAGTTCCTGATCAGCATAATATTTTTAAATTTCTTATGAGTTCTTGCAGTGATTTTAGCTTCTTCGTTTTCTGGTATACCTCTTATTCAGTTTTGTTTGGGATAAGGTTACAAATTAAAATAAAAGTCTAAATTTCAAATAAAAATTATATTTATATTTTTTTATTAAAATTATCAATCATAAATAGCATTGCTATACTGTATCTATAGCAATTTTTATTTTATTTATTAAGTAATGAAAAGAAAAACATTTCTACCCATCTTTGGGTTATAATGTTTGTATAAAGCTTATATATCGTATCGTATTTATATGATCGTCATAAAATAATTATCCTGTTCTTTTAAAAACAAGAAAAAACCTTGATTCTGTAAAGGTAGGCCCTGTATATCATAAATAAAATATAAATATAATAACATCAAAGCTACTTATGTTAAGGTAAAATTACCAAAGGTAATGATATCATGAAATTAATGTATAAAATGAACCCACACAGATCGGGAAATATATATTATTTATTTATTTGTATTAAAATATTATATTCTTTCTTAAAATGTCTCCATGTAAATTCTGTATATATTTGTGGTGTCAAGAAAAAGAGTGCGTAGATGTATCTATGTAAAAGAAACACATGTGTCGTCAACCTTGAATGCTAAATAAACAAACATTTTACGAAGTGCTTTTTCTCACGAACAAGTTGGAAAAGAAGTCAAGTCCCTAAGAGTGGCCCGGGGAATCCCAGTAAAGAATACCGAGCGACGCGCCTTAAGCGGCGAGGAGGCAGTTAGACGTTCCCCGACTAGTGAAGAAGCAGGTTCACAGGTCCCTCTTGTCGAATAACTAAATCGGCTGGACCCCACCCAGTTAATTATAAACGCATCAGAAGAAATTTCCTGGCGTTTATAAGTTCACAGGGAACGATCTCGCAGGTTAATAGTGCTAATAAAAATATAGTAATTCAAAGCACTCCTTAAGTAAAAAGAAAAGCCTAGTGAGAAAATAGATATAGTTACAATAAATCAAATAGAGTGCTACGCGAGGTAAAAGTAAAATTAAAACGAGTGTGTGTCACAGTTCAGGCCAAGAAGACGTCTATCCTGGGAAGCTGCCAGTATCAACGAAGGGGAACGCCGCTTCATCTTCATAGCATCATCATAAAGGTACCCAACGTGTCATCTCATTAGAGGCCTATATTATGCATGCATTTTACGTGACCAATAATTTAACATCTAGTTAAATTCACGGTATGTTGTCTATGTAAGGCACCATCGTCTTGTTAACCTATTATATTTGCCTATTTTGTAACTTATGCGTATTTTGTATTGGTACATACCATTTTAATTGTGTTTCGTTTTGTAATATGTGTTTTGTAACCTGCTCTTTGTTGTTTGTTTTTTAATCAATATATTCATAATATTTAAATATCATTTTGCATCTTATTTAGTTACCTTAACATAAAAATCTGAATTATAAAAATAGTACGTCTATAAAAATAATCTTAGTGTCTTAATACCTGAACCGACTTGAAATTAAGATTCTCATGCGAACCGACCTATTATCTGAGCTAGTAACGAGGAGTGTTCAATAAATTAATTAATTTCACTATTCAATTCGAGTCTGGTTAAAAAACTTAAAATTTCTCTCACAAAAGAACAATTTAATTACTTTATTAATTACAGTCAAGTTTAAACACGTACTATTACATATGTCACCCAACTTTGGGGCAATTTTATTCATTTTTATTGTAGAATAAAGCCGTACTATTACAATTCTTGATAAGTAATTTGTTAATATGTAGCTAATTCTATTTTACCAAAAACATATATACTTAATACCTGCCCACCAAAAACATTCCCTTTTTATTCATATTTATTTGGTTTGAAATTTAAAATCAAAATGATAAAGTATAATAATTAATGATGCCTAATGATTTACTGAAAGCAAATATTCGCACATAGTACTTTCAGCGCATCCAACACCATTAACTATCCTTTTGAAATTCCTTGAATTCTAAATCTTAATACAAATAAACTAATCGTGAGTCGAAAAGTAGTGTATCACCCTACTCTCACTTTTGCTATATCAAAAAATTTTATCTTGTTAGAAAATTTTACCTCTTTCTAGCTCAAAATACAAATTTCATCTTCGACAAGTCGATTCTTGTTTTCCGATTATATATGAAGACAATTGACTATCGACAATTCACAGCGCTTCTCTTCTTAAATTAAATTTTAAGTTGGCATCGATTTCTTGAAATACCCATAGTGAAATCCCTCTTGTTCATTTTCTTCAAGTTACCGCATCTACCCAATACGCACACCTTGTCTTTGACAGTTCATACACAAAAATTTCAGCACTAAAAGTCTTTCACGAACTTGCTATGTTTCATCTACGGTAGGTATATTCCTTTTTTCTTTTCAAATTCCATCCATGCCCTCTCTTCTGGTAGTATATTAATTTGCAGAACGCTGTAAACAATATTGACACTGCATTTTTCTTTTGTAGGTTTTTAAACCACACATGATCATTTCCATATTCTATTAAAGCCCTTGCGTTATGCGTATAAAAACTTATAAATGTATTTTTGTATTCGTACAGTTATTATTTATACAGAACATTGCCATCGAATATATCGTATTATAAATGTTTTGACTTATATCCTTTTACTATTCATAGATATAAGTTCAAAGTATTTGCTATATTTTTAAGTATGATTATAATAACTTTCTCATGAATTGGCACCATTATGAATGTCTGAATTTACATTTACTTTTTCGATATTGTATCTCGTCTCGAGCATACCTAATCTGATCTTGCTCATATAATTTAATGGCATTTAAATGATTTGAGGAGCTGACATTCAATGTGCGTTTTGTCCAAAATTTCAAGTTTTGAGTTAGAGATGGCGTTCTAGTCTTTGAAATACAGCGCATCTTTTCGCAGCATCCTGGACCTTCCAAGTACATTTTGTCCAGTTCAAAATCCATGGTGAATGTTGCTTGGACATTCGAAGTGCATTTTGTCCATAACAACGGTACTGTCAAATTGCGTTTTGTCCTCGCACTGCGGACTTGTTGCACTTTGAATGTTTGTTTATATTGTTCTGATGTGTCGGTCGTCGTTGTGCCAACGTGCTTGCTTGATAATTGATAAAAAATATGGAAAGTGAGCACATTGTGGGCGATACCGATCGAGGAAGTCGTACGCGAGCCGAAAATGTGACAACCAGAGAGCGAAAAAAGCAGATAAGGTAATTTTATAATATTTTGTGGTTAGGTTTGGTTTGATTTTGGTGCATACTTTTAGGTATTCTGACAGTGATCCCAATTTAGATAGTTTAACATATCCTTGCCATCATGAATCTTGTAACAGTATTACACTGCGGGAATTACGCTTGAGCCGCGCAAAATTTTATGAGCACCCAGATAAAGTTAAACAAGACACCAAGATTTCTCACTGTCTTCACGTGAAATCGCCAAAAAGGAAAAGGAGTAGGAGGCCTCGAAATCCGAAGCACCATAGCATGAGTGTGAAGTACAAATTGTGGACCAGATCTGGGAAGAAAGATGTTTGCCAGAAAATGTTTCTTTCTGTTCTTGGCGTCAGCCAAAGGCGAGTTCAGACAGTTGCCAAGAAAATGAAAAGTGGTGACGGAATAGTGGAGAATCGTGGTGGTGATCGCCGCTCAAGAAAAAATATCACCAAAAAGCTTAAAGTTATGGAATTCATCAAGAGCTTGAAGGGCACAGAAAGCCACTATGGACGAGCCAAATCCCGCAGAATTTACTTACCTTCTGAGCTTAATATCACCAAACTCGCAAAAGCTTATAACGATTCCGAAGACCTAAGCTATAAAGTGAACTACAAATTTTTTAGTCGCATCTTCAATGGTCACTTCAACATTGGATTTGGTTCTCCCGCCACCGATGTTTGTGGATTTTGTGTACGTCATCGCAGACAAGTAGAATTAAGTCAAAATCCGCAAGAAAAAACAAAGATAATAACCAACTTGAGAGTACACAAATTGAGGGCGAAACAGTTTTATACCATGATGAAAGAAGATTCGGATGACTCTCTTTCTTTTTGCTTTGACTTGCAGCAAGTGCAGGTGCTACCGAAAGTTCCGATAGGAGATGCTTTTTATGCACAGCAAGTTTCTTTATATTCATTCTGCATAACCGACATTTCCAGCAAGACACCCATATTCTATTCCTGGCTAGAGACGCAAGCTGGTCGGGGATCGATCGAAGTAGGATCTGCGCTTTATGATTTTCTTTTGAAATTGGAAATCCCGGACCACGTGAGGGAACTAAGACTATACTCAGATGGATGTGGTGGCCAAAATAAGAATAGCCATATAATACACATGTTGATGATTTGGCTCCATAGACGTGCCCCACCAACATTACAGTGCATAAGGATGTGTTTTCCAGTTCGTGGGCATTCGTACCTTCCTGCCGACCGTGCATTTGGAAGAGCGGAGAAATTGATAAGAGCACAAAGTACAATAAAATCGCCGGAAAAGTACTGGGAACTTTATTCTCAAGTTGGGGAAGTACGAAAATTAGGGATGGAGTGGACTTGTGTTTACAATTTCAAAGAAGCTTTAACAGTTTTGAAGAAAGTTGATGGGATCAGCGAAGCAAAAAGAATTTTTATCACAAGAACCAAAAATAGAGGTGTGAGCGTGAAAACTGAGCAGTACTACAGAAATAATGATGAATCAAAAAAGTATGAAACATTGTTGAAAAAGAACAAGAAGATTGAGAATATTGTGCTGCCAGAACTACCACTTTATCGAGAAATCAAGACAAAGAAAGTAAAGAGTCTAACAAAGTTGCTCGTTGAACTGGCTACTGAAAATTGGAGGAATGACCCAGAATTGGCATGGCTGAATCCAATTTTACCTGAAAATGTTCAAAATCATGACGAAGAGGGTGAGGATGGAGATGATTCTGATCATGATCAGGAAGAGCTGTGTCAATGCCAGGAAGATGATGGTGGGGTTAGGTTGTGAAGTATTAGCTTCATTTTTCAGAATGTTTTCTTTAACAATGAATAAAGTTTACCTACCTTACAAAAATTGCATGTTTCCTAACAAACAGTTTTAAGTCCTTTATTTTACAAACAAAGTGAGTTTTGTCCACATTGGACAATCAAAAAGCATTAAACTATCCAATTTTTAGTTTTTTGCAATTATTTAGAAAGAGGAATTTTTGAAAAAAAAGATAGGATGAAAACTCACATTTTTTCATATTTAATGACATGTTGAATTTTACTATAAGTTGTATCGTTTTTAGACTATAGTTTTTTGCGTTTTACAGAAATTATGTAATTTGGACAAAACGCATATTGAATGTCAGCTCCTCATTTATTCTCTTTACCGTTCCATCTTTCAACATAACCCTTTCTCTGTTGTTAACTTTGAGTACCTTTTTGTTTTTAAATAATGGTCTATTATTCAAGAGATTTAAAGCAATCCTAACGCCTTGTGAAAAATTAGGTTGTGTTTCTTATTATTCAAACCATATCTCACGCTTGTCGTTTCTACAAATATATAGATTGCATAGATTTATTTTGTGTTTGTCTTATACTTAATTTTTAGTACTTATTCAACTTAAGAATATACTAATAAAATTATATTTGTTTTGATATGAGTATACCTTTAAATATAAGCAACCCATTATACCCTTGTGTTACCTGTCTTGTCTAATGCTTAAAACTTAAAAATAAAAGTTTTAAAATAAAATATAAAATCTTTTTTAACAACTAAGCTAATTCTTAACATTCCTATTTTTATTTAATTTGAAGGTCACAGCAATATGTACATTGATATTTTTTACTTAGTAATTAAGTAACTGAGTATACTACGATGTTATATTTTATTTGCGGTGCAATAAATAAAAATAAAATTTGTTTTATTTTGTAAATCATTTCGTGATAGACACTTTGGAAAGCACTGTTCTAAACAATGTTTTAAGATTGTAGACACGTGTTTTTTGTAGGTTAACATATATCACTAAACAAAGTTGTTTTTCTTACGAAATGTTTGAACAATATTTTGAAGAACTTAAACTATTTTGGAACAATAGCTAGAATTTAGATTTTCAGGAAAGGATGGCCTAACGCCACGCACGTTTTAAAGACCAGTCAGTAATATAATTATATTAATAGTATAAGAAACAAACACTTGTGTTTTTACGTTGTTTCTACTAAATACAAAAGAATTATATGAAACTTATAATCATCAAATAATTCATTCATCTCTTGCTTAATATAATTTAAGCCGTTAGAGGATTCCAACATTTATCTCAATTTTGAGGTGCAGTTGGTAGCAAGCAAGTTCGGGTAACCTTCGAAGCATATCGGCTTCGAAATTTTTATAATTCAACAAAAAACATATAATTCAGTAAGATCATTATTTTTTTTACAATGTTTTATATAATCTGCTTACATTTGCAAAAATTAAAATTCATTATATAAATCTTCTTCAGTCGTCGGAGCTCCTCATGCCATGACAGCGGACACACCCTATAAAACATAAAAGATCCCTACCTACTACATTAACTTCATGTATGCATGACGTATTGTGCAACAGTTATTAGATGATACAGACGATAAAATTGTGTTCGTGTTGATCTCGCTTGCAGTGTATGATCCTGTCAGATAGAAGGACATCCCTGCACTACACGATGTGGGCATAACACATTTCGAGATAACTGCATTATCTTTTGTGTCTGGACGTACCCCCTATGATATATGGAATGCGTCTGCGAGAATGGGAAAAAACTAAAGAAATATTAATTCTTTGGCGACGCATTAAAAGTTAGTCGTCCTTGTTGTTCGAGTTATACAGCATGGTCTAGTGCCGTTTCCGATATTATAAACTGTAACAAATTTTGAAATTTTAAGTTAGCCTTGACGAATTTTCATTTTCTGTATTTAAATTTTTTATGTAATTAGAATTATATAATGTTCTAAATCAACACGTTTTAGATTTAAAATAAAGGCAGTTTCTTTATTTATGTATTTATCTTATTTTATTTTCAGAAATAGATAAATAAGTTAGTTATACAAGAACAATAACAGAAAATAATTAAAACTTAGTATTCAACCATTTCAATATCTAACAATAAGGAATTGTTAGACATTGAAATGCTTGGCTTCTAAGATTTTAGAATGGTATATAAAAGTTGGTAATAAAAATCACAACAACAATAATAATATATAATCTTGTGCGTTCATTTTAGACGATTATTCAAAATAAATTTCAAAAAATGTTGCTGTTGGAATTTCACCACTGTGGTTGGTAGTGAAGAGCAAGTTTTGTTTTTTTCCGTAGTTAAGGTTGAGGTTATCTGCATTGAACCATTACGTAGCAAATTATAAACCATAACGGTTCTAATATTGAGCCTTGTGGAACTCCATTAATCAATTAGTGAATAGGTACTAATTTACCTTTTTAATTATTTAATTTAATCAGCAGGGATTAAATGAAAAAAAAAATTTAAGTTAACGTTGTGCGATTTGCACTTAATACAAAATTGTTATATAAAGACAAAACTGTTCTATATGGTTAGTGTATAATCAGTAATGGGTGGAAGAATATTTTTTTCACTAAGAAAAATTATAAAGAAACGTCTCAGCTCCTCCACCAATAATATTGAAATTCTATGGAATAGAAACCACCTCTCTGGGCTCTCTGATCCGGTTCCTGTGATAGGTCACTCCACATTTCAACTAGAATACTCTATAAGTTTTTGTGTTGTCCTTTCTATTATTTGTCTTCATTTTTTCTATTCATTGTTTTCTTTCATTCTCCATTTTGTTATTTCTATTTTGTTCAGGTAATCTGCCACTTACTGTTTCCGTCTAATTCTTGGTCTTCTTCTTGTTTTCCTCCTTAATGGTATCCACTGAGCAATGTTGTGTATTGTTGCTCTACGGTCTTCCCCGTTGATGTACCCATACCATCTTATTTTTTGGACTTTTATACGTTTCACTATCCCTTTCGTGGTTCACTAGTCTTTGCCGTTCATCTCCCTCTCGTCTTGAGCCATATATTGGCCTTGTTACTATCCTTTTACATACTTTTAGTTTTCCTTTTGTCTCTTTTTGTGAGTACAATCTGTCCGTTCATATTGGTCTTACAATTGCCTTGTAGATTTTTATTTTTGTATCATGATCAGCTAAAAACTCACGCAAAACACGAAGAAACATATAGAAAAATAACAAGTCACCTAAATGAATGCTATAAATGGCACTCCTATGAGGTGCGAGTGAGATTAATGGTTAGACGATTACACAAAAATGTGTAAGCTAAAATGTGAGTGAAAGAACTACCAGACAAATGATCTAAAACTGTAGATGCTGCAAATACACTAAAAGGTAAAGAAAAAAACACCTCACTCCTTATTCATAATAATAATAATGAATATAAGTGAGACCCTAAGAAAGTTTTTAAAATAACTGAAATACGAGAAATGAAACCTTTGCACAGGTTGTGGAAGAAAAAGGGCCGACAATTTCCGCGAGCCATCAGTGCACAATCAATGACATGCTAGCAAAATTGCTGAGGAAATTTAATAAACAAGAAAAATTGATCACGAATTCTCAGACAGCGCTCCAATCTAACAAAAATGATAAGAGAGCATCTATGGATACCTTCAAGAAATACTTTTGAAATACCTCAAGGGAACAGGAAGAGAATATTCAACATATTATACGGTCCAGCTACAATGTACAGCATAGTACTTGAACTAAAAGATATACAATGCCATCTAATTAATATACTCACCTCCAAGTTATATAATTAACACAGATAATTACCTAAACTTGTTAAAACACTAAAGGATGTTACATTATAGGAGGAGATTATAACGCCAAAAATACAATATGGGGATGCAGGTTAACTACAACTAAATGCACAAATTTGCATAAAGTTGCGTCCAAGACAGGTTGCGAATGTTCTTATTCTAAAAACCTGTACTGGCCAACAGACCGAAATAAAATTCTAGATTTGCTGGATTTCTTCATCACAAAAATTCTTCTCAGCAAATTATATCAAAATGGAGGAAGCCTTTGATTTTACACCTGATCACTTCCCTACAATAATGACACTAATCGAATATATACTAATGATAGAATATATCCCAACATTAACAAATAAAATAACAAAGTAGCACTTTTAACCTGAGCTAAACAATAGAAAAACTTTTTTTTATTGTTTAGCTCATTATTATTTTTTTGTTATATATTTCTTCTCGCAGTGTATATTTAAAATATGTCTTCTTTGATATATACACATCTTTATATCTATAGTTTAAAAACGACAGCTAGAATGACAGGTATTTTGTAACGGATGCGTATACGCACCTTTGACTAATACATAGGTAAAAGCGCGCGCCCGGTGCGAAGCTGCTCGACCGCGCTGGTTACTGCAGCATGGAATTTTTGAAGAACGTGAACGGTTTCATGCAGGTTGAGACACGATTCGCATGTTGACGGAAAATTATTTGACTCGTTGATACATCTCTCAGTTGGTTGCCAAGATTTGGATTCAAATTGTGGTGTCTTTGCTCCGATAACGGTTACCTATTCAAATTTATTCCATATGGTGGAAAGGCGGAGAAAACTGAAAACATGGGTCCATTAGGATCAAAAGTTGTATTAGAGCTTCTTTCTGTTGTAGAAAAGCCACAACAGCATAAAATATTTTTTGATAATTTTTTCACATCATATTCTCTTTTTGAAAACTTAGGTGAAAAAGGGTTCTTCGCGACTGGAACGGTAAGAGACAACCGTACTGCAAAATGTCCACTTGAAGATAACAAAATTATGTCAAAAAAGGAAAGAGGCTCTTTCACTTCCGCTTTTGATTCGAACTTGAAAGTTCTGGTTACTCGGTGGAATGACAACTCTGTAGTTACTGTTATGACGAATTTCTGTAGTGTCTTACCAGTCACTCAAGCCAAACGTTACAACCGCAAAGAGCGTAAAGAAATGCTTATCAATCAACCAAAAGTGATTCATGAGTACAACCAACACATGGGTGGCGTAGACCTTCACGACAATGGTATTGCCAATTATCGCATTGGTATTAGACGTAAAAAGTGGTGGTGGCCATTATTCACCAATGTTGTTGATACTATGGTTGTAAACAGTTGGAAAATATTCAATATTGCAAATGAAACCAAAATTTCCCAACTGGAATTTCGTTCAAGTTTAGCGCTGTCTCTGCTGAAATACGAAGGACAAAAAGAAGACACCCACAATGAGGCTTCCACTTCAGCAAAATCCAACTCGTCTTGTGGAAGACCTTCTAAATCAGCTTTTGCCAGGTGACATAAGATTTGACAATATCGGGCACATTATAATTCGAAATGCTAAGAGTGCAAGAAAAAAGTGTCGACTTTGCAAAAGTAATACAATTTACGTGTGTAAGAAATATGTATAATGTGCATTTGCATCCTGATTGCTTTGATATTTTTCATACAAGAGACTAGTATTTTATTTCATAATAACCTGCTTTTCGCCAAAGGTGCGTACATGCACCCATATATTTTTTTGTTAAAAATAATACCTAATTTTCTTGTACCAAAAATGTATCTTAATTACTGTGTTCTGAGTTTACTTTAATAAAAAAACAATGTTTAAAATGTCTTTTTCTTGTTTTGGCCAGTAATGGGTTAATAGACTTTCCCAATAACTTAAAATATAGTTCAAGAAATCATAAATGAATCTGTTGACTAAAATCTTCGTTGGCTCACAAATTACAAAAATGCTGAATACTCACTTTGGAAAGCAATAAATTCTGTCAATTGGAAAGACAGACGGCGGTTTTACGAAAAACAGTAAGCAAAAACAACCCTCCCTCGAGAAAATGTATTAAAATACGTACAATTTTACAAACGCAGCTTTAAAGTGAAACTTGTTTCCAGTGTTTCGAAAACCCGATAAACGAAGCTAAATCATATCGGCCGGTGTTTGAGTTGCCAACAACATCAAAACTCTTTAAGAAGCCATTTATGAAGAAGCTCAAATTAATTGTAGAAAGAAAAGCTCTCAAAATAATCATCAATTTGGATTCCGATATAAACATTCCACAAAAGGTCAAGTTCACAGAAGGCCAGACTTAAAAAAAAGTTTATGAAAAGACGTAAATACAGGTATAACATGAAAGTACAGCTAAATATCTCTGAATAAAGTTGCCGGACTTGCAAAGCTGAAATATAAGAGAGACATTAAAAAGAAAAGAAAAGAACAAGATGTAAAATATATAAAAAAATATATTTGTTCATTAGCAGAAATGGTGATATCTCTCTCGGATTTAAGCATTTAATTAAGCTAGCTTATGTTAATATAGAATTGCTAATTCGTCGTTACCCACCAGGTGTAATAATAAAACAAGTAAAGAGAAGAAATAAAATGTCCCACTATTCATTTAAAGAAAACACGTCAACAACATTGGATTCTTCGTAAACGCACTATAAATCGCTGTAAATCGACTTATGTAAATTATATTTCACTATATTAAATTCAAAAGAGGCCCGCATTTATTGCAAAGTAATACACATTTATATCGCGTACCATTTTATTCCAATGTATCTCCTGTTATTGGATATATTTTATAATACAAATAGATTTTGTAATCAAATATAACTAGAAAAGTGACGCAAATATTTCCATTTATATTCGGTATTTCTACTTTGATACGTTATAAAGTGTAGTACAGCATACATACGTTCCAAAACCTAATAAAACAGGTCCATTACTTTCAGTTTTAGTTATTTAGTATGTATACGATACCTACCATTCCGAAGAATTGCAGCGTCACAGAAATTCTCAAATTAGCAGTTGTTCCAATAAGAAATTCAATTTAATAGGAAACAGATTGAATATCACCTCTAGAGGTCGCATTCTTCTAATAATTTATATCGAAGCACTTTATTGCGACTGTTTATGTTTCGCCAGCTGTTTTTAGATTTATAATTATTAATAAAAGTCTTTTAGTGATTCTCCATGAGGGTGCGTTGAAAAAAATTACAGGTATAACGATGCATGTTCTGTTTCATATGGAAAATAAACATTAGGTATGTTTTGGTTTAATATACGAACGGTACTAGCACAATTTTTTACTGAGCAGAACTGTATGCGTCATAGTACATCGTACGGAACGGTTCCGAAAAAATCTGTGAAAATCGAGTAATAACGTTACTTTTTCTATGGTGGCAAACAAAAACTAGATTGGTATTCTGCGCTTGTCCATTTTGCCATTTGTAGTGATTCGTTTACTTATTCAATTTCGTTGGATTAACCCTTATTTGAGTGGTCTATTGTCAGTGTCGAGTAGTTGCAATAAATAATACTACAACATGGAAGTATATTAAGTAAGTATTAAGTTAGTTAAAAAAAAAGCAGTCAAAAAATAATCGAAATTGTACAATTATTAAATTTTGTAGAATCGAATAAAAATGACGAATTCTGGAGAAATAATATTTTGTTATTAATAGTATAAATATTATAGACCACAGTATAAGAAAAGAAAATATACAGAAACATAAAAGAGCGGCATACAAAGTATTAATAGAAATGAGAAATGATCTTAAAGAAAATTAGTATTGATCGAAGAAATAGACCTGAAAAAAAGAAAATTGGCAGATAAAGAAAAATATCTGAAGAACACATGAAAGAATTCGTATTAAATGAACTTTTCAAAAGAAATGAAAAATTGTATGTTATTTTATTTTAATTATTGTATATATTTTTCAACGCAAAAAAGTATTTTGTTTAATTGGAATTAATTTTTATTTTTGTTTTGTTATTAAAAAAACATTCCTTTTAAATATCTGTATTATTTACAGTTATAAATTCATATGGATAATACTCAGGTAAAAAAGTGAAAACTAGATATTTCTTGTGACTATGAATTAAACTAATTCTTTGTAGATAAATGGTATACACAATTAATATAGGTACACCAAGACAAATAATTTTTCGTACACTTCGGGGAGAATGGGGAGATATAAAGTGGTAGAAGTATGTTCGCCGTATACTAATGCATAATAAACACGCCCATACCACCTTATATCTCCGCGCAAAATTATTTCTCCTGGTGTACATTATATCTATGAGTGGATAAACAAAACAACTATATTTATATATGCTTATTTTTACTTTATTATACGTAGTATAAGGAAGTGTTGTGATGATGAAAATTTTCAACCTCGAGATTTTTGCAAATGTCCACGTTTTAAAGTCCCCTGATACCGAAATGGTGGTTTTCAAAAAATGTCTCTCTCTGTCTGTGTCAGTCTTTGTATGTGTGACCACGATAGCGGTCAAACCGCTGTAGCTATCAATTCCAAATTTTGCATCTACGCATATAATCTCTCTCTTGAGATCTGGTTAGATGTTCAGTAAAATCGGCAGACCGGAAGTAGTAGTTTACTTCAGTGAAAGAATCCAATTTGGCCAATATTTAGTCAACTACTAAGTTTAAACAAATTTATAACGAATTCAAATGTACTCAAAATTAAATTGGGGAAAAATTGCGTTAAAAGAGTTTTTCGAAATTTCTATCGGTAGTAGGTCTTTTACTCTTATCGGAAATCAGTTTTTGCTTTCTAGGCAGTACATTACGAGTACAAAAGTATTTATAATTTCAAATATCTTTTGTATAAAAAAAATTTCAAAATTCGGACCGGAAGTTACCGAATAGCGACTTTTTGCAAATATGTCGTAAAATATGTATTTTGTATATATTTATCAAGAGTTCTATGCATTCTATAGAGATTTATTAAGAGAATAGAAGTACTTAAAATAGGATTTTGAATAACTCTTGTATAAAAAAATTCTTAAAATTCTATAATTTGAGACGCTCATATATATGTATAAGAAAGTCGTGTGGTGACCACACCTCATTTCTTTGGTTAAAATTATTGATGGTACAACCAAGCAATTAAGTGATTTCTTTTATCATGTCCTGCTTTATTAACTGCATTCTCATCATCGGCTCCAATATTATTGTTGTCATTAACTTCTATATCTCCTATTATTTCATCAAACGGTCCATTTACTTCGTGTTGTATACATAACATGATCTTACAAAATGGCACATAGTTTCTATATTCCTCAATTTAAAACGATATAGTTACTTAATTCATAATAGAAGTTTCATTCAGTACCATTCAAATGGCCAGCGTCTCGCTGCGCATTTTTAAGGCAGGGATATGCAATGTTTGGCAAAATTACTTCCACACTTATTTTCTAAAGCACTATATAATGGAGATGTTCTGAAGACCCTGCTGTCATGTACTGAACCTGGGTAACCAATGAATATGTCAGTAATTTGCCTGCGATGATCACACACCTGCATCTGAAACAAAAAATATTAGTGCATATAAAAAAATGTCAAGTTTTATTATAATATACAATCTTGTATCAACAAAAATACATTAAATTTATTGCATATTGTGTTGTGTTATTACCTGAATTGAATAATATTTATTTCTATTTATATAAGAATCGGGATCTTCTTTTGGTTTATCTACCCGAATGTGTGTTCCATCCAAGCATCCTATTACACCATGAAATCCTTTTACATAAAATTTTTTTTTTCTATTTCCAAAGCAGCATTTCCAGTGGGCCACTTGTGCCACAATGTTTTCTGACAAATCGCTTACAAAATATGTCACTCTTTCAATAACTGTGTGTAAAGAACTTATTGTAATATTAAATCGCTCGGCCTCATCTCCGAACGAAGCTGCTTCATGACCAACATACCAATAAACAATCAAAATGCACTTATTTGCGGGTATTCTCGCATATATTTTGTATAGGGCTGGAAAATGAATACTCCAATTGCCTAGATAATAAGTTCACAATCTCTCGTGGTACACAAAAGTGCTCCTTAAACTCTTGATAGGAGTAATTGGGCATTTACCAAAATATCTTCATAGCCCGATTCAGAACTTGAGCTATTACTTGAAGAATACACCTAGAAACTAAAACGAACGGATATTATAGGTTAATACTTATTAACTTTATGGTAAGTAACACTAATTTGTCTTTATTTATTTAAATTATTTACTCGTAAAACTTGCATTTATTTTGACCAATACAAATTTGTTAGGTCAGGTTACTTAGTTCAATAATCTTCAGACGATTCGATGCCTTTGGCCCGAATTAGTTTTATAGTTCTAGAACGGTTCCAGAAGTGCCAATCCCAAACCAAAACACAAAATCTTATGTTCCAAAATAATTTCGGAAACCCGAACACATAACAAAATTGTGCGCCTGACGTGAACTGTTCTAAAATCGTTCTTAGCGAAACGAAAACAAACCTATTTTACCTTTTATAAAGTGTATACTTTCACTTTATGAAAGGAAAGTAGGTTTGTTTTATCAGTGGTGCAGTCCGGCATTCTGCTCTTCTTCAGTTTACGAAATACAAGGCATTTCTAATTTAACTGATCTATTAATTTAATGCATTATACAGGGTTACCCCTAAATAGGTACAAGGCTATGCGAATCTGAAGAAAACGTATAAATGTCTAACTGGAAATCAAAAAAGAAATTTCAAAATTTTTAGTGCCTAAATGTAGTTAATGTCGGTCCATAACTTTGATTAACATATACGCATTTACGTAAATACCACCAGTAATTCTAGTTTAAGGTTCTCCCAAAAAAACGATAAAGTGCAAATAGTTACAACCTTTGTTAGAGAAAAAGATTTTCTATGGCGATGTTTTTGTGAAATGCACGACTTTATGTGGAAAAGGCCGACAACCTCGGTGCATTACCATGTCTTTTTTTCCGTTAAATAGAAATATATTATTTTGAAACTTAAATTTCTTTACATGAAAATTATGATGTTTGTATATTAACTGCGACAGGCTCGGACTCGAGAAAAGAAAAATCTCGCATAACCAATAGTTATCGTCTGTTTGTCAGCGTGGTAGAAAGTAGTTTTTGGTAGTGAGTGCAGTAAGATTCGCACAAAATGGATTTCAAACTGATGTAAGTATAAAAAATCATAATATGTAGTTGCATATAATCGGTGATAATGAATTTGTAAGGTGGGTGTTGCCATGTGGCAACACCAGCCTTATTGGGTGCTCACTTTTTTAAATAGTTATCTTTTTTTTCTAGTGGTGGTCTCACTCTAGAAGAAGCTCTTCATATGACGTATGATGAAGACTTAGACGTGGGCCAAATTTATATTGAGCCTCCAGATGCAGACACTGTAACAGACGAGGATTCCGGCGAGGAAGATGGAGGTGGACTTATTGATAATTTATCTAGCAATCAATTGAATACTAATCAACTATATGTAAAAGGTCTACATAATAATAATAATGATAGTAATGGTGTAGAAGAAGTAGAAAAGGTAAATTATTCCAACATTGAATGGGTCAAAGGTGATCTAGAGGAAGGTCCGCAAAATTGTTTCAATTCAGACTATGAAATGTTTAAAACATTGTCACCAACAGAAATGTTTGAACTGTTTATAGACAATGATGTAGTGGGTTTGTTGGTACAAGAATCCAACAGGTACGCGCAATTTAGAAATTTTCCAAATCCACAAATTACTTTAGATGAAATGAGATGTTTCATTGCTATTTTAATTTGATCGGGATACTGTCAGTTACCTGGAAAGAAAAGCTAATGGAACACTGATGGAGATCTTGGTAACCGATTGGTAACTGAAGCAATGAGGAGAGACCGCTTTCTAGCAATTTGGCGATGCCTTCACTGCGCAGATAACAACCTATTGCATCCAACTGATAAATATTACAAATTGCGACCCTTGAGTGATCTATTACGCCATAGATTTTTAAAATGGTTTGTTCCAGAAGAAGACTTAAATTATGACGAATCTTTGGTGAAATATTTTGGTAAGCACTCATGCAAACAGTTTATAAGGGGAAAGCCGAATAGGTTTGGATACAAAGTATGGGGCCTAAACACCAAATCTGGATATCTTGTTAACTTTTCGCTATATCAAGGTAAAGATGCACGAGTGAAAGAAGAATATCAAGTTGTATTTGGAAAATGTACCTCTCCGTTATTGATGCTGTTGGATGAGTTGCCAGAGGAAAAGAATAAACTGCGCTACAACTTATTTACGGACAATTTATTTACTAGTTTTCACTTGCTGAGTCATTTGAAACCAAGAGGATACTCCTCAATTGGAACCATTCGTGATATTCGAATTCCAAATAATTGTCCCGTAGTGTCAAAAAAAATGGTGGCAAAAAGAAAACGTGATGACTGACTCGTCTTTAGATAAGACAAACGGCATTTTATTAGCGAGATGGAAGGACAACAACGTAGTTTCTGCAGCTTCTACAAGATATGGAGTTGCTCCTATTGGAACTGTGAAACGGTATTCGGTAAAAGAGAAAAGAAATGCATCCATGGGGGTACAGATCTAATGGACGAGAACATTGCCCGATGGAGAATAAGTTTACGTGGAAAGAAGTGATGGTGGTGCCTTTTTACGTGGTTGATAGACGCGTCGATACAAAATGCGTGGGTATTGTATAAGAAGTCTGGCAACATACTAACTCAACTAGAATTCCGTCGAGAGATAGAAAAAGTGTATTTGAACAAGTATAAAAATCCGCCTACAAGTAGTGGTAGGCTGTCTACTAGTAAATCCAGTAGATCTTTCAGCCTTGTTTCCGATGACGTGCGATACGACAATATTGGCCATATGCTTACGCCAACTGAAAAAAAAATCCGGTGTAATGGTGACAACTGCAAATCAATTATGCGTACAAAATGTACTAAATGCAATGTGGGGGTGTGCTTGTCATGTAATGTTAGGTATCATATGCAGTTGTAGCTACGAATTGGTAATAAACAAATATAATAATTGAAATCTTTTTTTTTAAATACAGTAATGCCAAAGACTCGCGTTGCCATATGGCAACACAACTTTTCTCAAAAAATAACAAAGTATTTAGTAAAATATTTCGGTAAACCCATTCAAATTGGACTGATAATGCAGAAAAACGTGTTAAATATAAAAATTTTTAGAAAAATTTAATTCCGTCCTTCATGGGTTAAGAAAAGTGACAATTGCATAAAGAAATGTCTAATATATTCTAATTTTCAAAATGATATTACTCAGAAACGGCATGATCGATAAAACAGCAGTTCTGCAAATTTTGATCGCTTATATAGGTTCTATAATTGTCGACTTCTGGGAGTTTTATGATCCCGTAGTATGTATTGGGGACTAATGGTTCTGAAAATAATAACGGATCCTCGCTCGATGTCTTTTCGTTTTCGAGATATTCGCAATTGAAAATTTTGCAGTAAAACATGCACATTCTAGGCGGAAAATAGTTTAGATAGTCTTTTTCTATGTTATTATTATTATTATTTTCGTCGAAATAATAATAGTCTTTCTCTAGACCATTATTTCGATATATTAGATATATTAGATAAGCCTCATATGACTATACAGAATTTCGATATGAATCAATTGAACACAAGAAGAACCTTCTGCGACATAGTTCTGGGGCAGTCCTATGAAAACTGAAAATTGTATAAAAAAATTGTATTATTTTCTAATTTTCAAAATGATTTAGATGGAAGCAATTTGACCGATTTGAGTTTTGAACCTCAAGTGATAAAATTTTAAAATCAAAAAAATTCAAAGTGTTGATGTTTAGGAGTGTTATGACCCCACTCTCACATCAAATCAAACAAATATTTTTGTTGATCAACCAATAGAATCAATGTCATCAAATAAGTCGCAAGAATAATTGTTTAAATAATCAAAAATATATTTACTCTCGTAGAGTTTTCACATTTTTCTTGTTAATTCCCTATTTTTTTAAGAAATAAAAAAACTACATATAAAAGTAATATAATAATTACAAAAATAGTAAAACAATAAGAAGGAAGAATGTTTTATTATACTTTCAAGCTTGACTGCTTTATGGGGAAAGTCCATAGAAATTTGACATGTAATTCCTTTTTAAGAGTGAATAATACTTAATTCTTCGGCCACGTATGTACATACACAGAACGTCTCCATAAAATTGTCACATTATCAAGAAATAAAAGTTTTTAACTGATTGATAATAGCCATTATAGACACTTGCAGTCTGAGAATCCTATTGAATAAGTTAACGAAGTTCTTAAGATAACAGCGCAGAGGGATTTGTATATATCGTGATTTTATGAAGGCGGTCGTTAAAAGAAAAAAAGGGGAACACAGGCTCGCCGTTGTTTTGTTGTTTTTTTCAATTCTAATTCCCGGACAGAAAATTAAAACGTTTAGATAAGAAGACGGGCATTAAAACAACGATATCCGAAAACCCATCAAATTTGTCTAGTCAATTGTATAAACACGAGGATCAATCTGTTTTTCATTGGTGCTCGATATCTTTAATGTCTCATTTATTTGTCGTTCTTTTTTAAGATGCGATTACATTCGAATTGAGGGGCAAACACCAAATAGTAGTCTAAAGGACAAAAACAGATTTACAAAATAAAATATGGAGAAAATTAAAAAGGCTGCACCCCATA
The DNA here is from genome assembly GCA_963170755.1 of Amphimallon solstitiale. NCBI lineage: Eukaryota > Metazoa > Arthropoda > Insecta > Coleoptera > Scarabaeidae > Amphimallon > Amphimallon solstitiale. The sequence goes on along the minus strand of OY720683.1, from coordinate 46,520,065 downwards.
AGCACGATGCTCTGTATTAGCAACTGTGAAGATGATACTTCAATGGCGAGGTAGTTCAAGGACATTATTTTTTGGGCAGACCGAATTCACTCGGCAATAGATTTCATATTCGGTTTTTTCGAACAATTAACAACGTGAGGAAATATTACACTCCCTCATATAAACAACATCCACACTAGGTATGTGCCTGGGCTTTCATGGAAACTAATAGTAACTTGCTGCAGTATTTTAAAGTAAGAAGTCATAGTATGAGAAACGTATAAGTATTGACAGTATTTCCAGGGGATTAATTCCAAGCTAGTAAGTTCTACGGTTAAAAAAACACTAAACAGAACACTGAAGCCTAATCGACTGTGACACGATAAGGAAATTTTAATATTTTTGTCTATTGTAATGTTATGTTTGCACTTCCATTATACATACGTTGTATTTATTATTACAAATGTTGTACATATAGCTGTGGTCTTCTTATTAGAAATAGGCTGTATATAAATATTGTCCAGACAACAACTAGATTTATGTTAATTTAATCTTATTTTACCTTTTTAGAATAGTCTTAGGTTAAAATTAAATCATGCACAATGTATGTAAATATTTATTGTAAAATTACAGTAGGTTAGGATTCAGTAAATTTATATTACTTTAAGTAAAACAATGATTAAGAAAAGGTACTAGTACGAGATGGAGTCAATGAGTGTTTATTACTACTAGGAGTACTCATTAGCGGTAGCCTGGTGATGTACGTTTGTTCTAGACCTGAAAAGAGAAATAGTTTGTATTACAAGAGGCTATATTAATGATAGAACAATGTAATAATGTTGTTAAAATTTTTATTTATAAAATTAATAATTAAATAATCCCTGTATAACAGTTTGATATTGATAACTGATTGTTTATTTATATCTTTAGTGTGGTATGTGTGTCACCTGAAACCATTCAGTGGGTAGAATCTCATGAGGGGCACGAAGTAGGTAGTGTGCTTTTGGTCGAAGCTGTTCAAACCTCACATGAATCATTTTGTTTAGGAAAACGCATTCCAACGATTACGGATGTATTTCCTTCGTTTCCTATGCGAAAGAAGACAAGAAAAATTAGAATTAAGTGTACAAATAACATGCGAAAATGATTTAAGAATCACTGTAACAGTAATAGAGCGATTTATAACCTTATTTTTGAATGGGAATAATGTGTCACTTAACAATATAAATAATGTTATAGGTGCACAAATTTGCTGCTGTACCTACATCAACATATTTTACGTTGCAGTCGGTGATTTTTGATAATATAAAGTTGGCTATATGTATTTAAAAGTAGGTATAGTCGACTCCATCGAACATGTCTTAATTTATTTTTTTATTAAAGAAGATCTTTATAAAAGACGATGCGCGGAACATTTGAGAGAATTCTATTTGCAGGTGAAAATCGATTTAGAATAGTAATAAACATATAGTGTCTGTACAAAAATTAAATAATTTACGGGAATTTGCAAAAAATATTTAAAAGGGGACAGGGAATAATTTTTTAATAATATTTTGTTGGACTAAGAATAATTTGTCCTAAATTATTTCTGAACTTAGAATAATTTTTCAAATGTCATTTACGGACTGTACTAACAATCATTTTTATGGAAGTGAAAATAATTACATTTGAACTAAGCCTATTTCACAATTTAACAATAATTTAAAACTACGGATACAGAGACATTATGTTTTCTTCATTTAGTTATACAATTTAGAATGAGTTTTGTTATATTTCATAATGCTCTATAGATTTAAGTATTTGGTTAAATCAGAACATACAATTATACAGTGATTTTATTAAGTGTGTGGTGACTCCCATAGGTAGATAAGAAGGTTAGTACATTTATTTATAATTTAAATGCGTTTTAATGCACATTGAAACATCTTTTGCAAAAGTTTTCTAATTTTTATTTCATAATTTTCATTTATTCATTCTTTTGCGTATTAGAAATTAGGACACGTGGTGGCGTTTGATAAGTTTTAAAAAAATAAACTTATAGGATGGAACCTTGATTAATACATTAGCATCCATTCGTTTTGGAATGTTATCCAGAAGTGAGAATATGCATTTGGATAGGATTAACATCAACGCGAAGACTGTATTCTAATGCGTTCATTTTATTAAATCTTTCTTCTTTGCATATCTTGTGTATGAACCATTGAATTGGCAGCAGATACGAGTGAGTCATGTTTCATTTATATTTAAAATATTATGTATGCATAGTTTTAAGTAATATATGAAATTATATTTATGTATAGATATATAGATTTATTTGTTTTATTTTTGTAAGACATTTTATGTATTTTATTTAATGTATCTGAGCTAGTGAGATGCGACATTGCCTAACCCACATTTTTGCAGAAATGGTAAAATCTTAAATTAACATAAGGCTAGGCTAACTTACTGCGATACATGCGTTAACCTTCTTATATTTATTTTTTAAAAATATAGATCTTTAATAAGTTTCTTAAATACATTAATGTGCAAGGGTCACAGCAATATGTTTAATTAATGAGTATAATTAATAAGAGTATTTAGTGCTGGATTTGGAATACTTTTTGTATAAATGCAATTTGAAAATTCATACCGGAAGTGACACTTAGATTCAGTGAGTAGCCTCGTTAAGTGTTAGGTCTTTTTCAATTTATTATTAATTCTTAATAATTATTATAAAGTAAATACTTATAGTTATCTCTGTAATTAGTTATCATTGAATAAGACAAACACATACATATTTCTTTTTAATAACCAAACGGGGCACTGTTACTCATACATTTTATCGATTTTGCCTATTAGCAGCAGCAAACCGCTTCGTTTATTTTTAAAGTGTCTCCCGCTATCTGCTAATGAGTTCATATGTCAGAGCATGAGCAGGTCAAGATACCCGCGATGTCCAGATTACCGTTAACAACTTCCCAGAAAACAATGTACACGATTTTATGTGTTGTGTTAATTGTATTTGATGTGTATAATGTGGTTTTCTGACACGTCAAGTGAATACAAGGAAAACTATGCTCGCGGTGTCCACGGTCATTTTCTTTTCTCATTTTGCTAGTTTTATATAATAATATAACGTGCCGCCAATTACATCATAATAGAAAGCACCATTAAAGTGGACAATTAAAATAATTTTACACAAGTTTATGGGTGTTTTTATAAGAAGAGTCTTCTTTGGAACTGGATGATAGTAATGATGAAGATGATGCTGATGTGTTATTGCCTGCGTGATGTAATGTCTATTATTATCAAGGATTGTTCTGTATATTCTTAAGCTTTTATGACGTTCCACACTTAAAGAGTGAAAAAGATGTTTGCATACAAGAAATAATGTTCTCTTGAAGTATTTCAAGAAAATTAGCATATACAATTTTACTTAAGGCGAAAGGTGAAATGCATTTAATATGTTTTTGAAACGAGAGATGGCGCTGATTTTAGTTCTCGTTTTTTTCAAAAACTATACAATATATTATAAATTTCATTGGCTGTATATACACTATGTTCTGTCAATGATCGATAGGACTTTGAGGTGACATACTTCACAATTATTACGAAGTAATGGAAAAAAAATGTTTATATCAATGTTTGCAATTAACGCCGGAAAAAATTATTGAAAACTGCAGTCAATATTTCTGAGATGGACTGTATCGAGTGATTGAATGAACTTGATCTAGCTATGCGTCTGTTTGTTTGGATTTCGACCGAGTATTGCATTTATCACATGCCATAATTTAGACATAACTACCTGCCTGGCGCTCTGGCGCCACAACATCTGGGTCACAATTGTAGGTCAGTCGCCTGTGCTGCGTTATGTGAATAATATTAAATGAATAATTTAGTTTTCTGTTGATTATACATAGTTGTTAATTAGTGTTATGGCGTCTAATAACAATGAATTGGTGGACATGCTACTTATTTATGGCGATAGCCAGCAAAATAGTGCACTTGCTCGAAGGAGATATGCGGATATGTTTCCAACTCAGCGCATAGGACGTGGTGGACCGGTGCCTTGGCCACCTCGGTCCCCTGAATTAAGTCCCTTAGATTCTATCAATGACAAAACACACTGTATAGTTAAGTGTATTTAAAAATGATACAACGTTTTACTTTTTTATATTTTATTCTATAAAAAAATATATTTAATAACTTCCAAAAAAAAAGACAAAAAGAAAATTCGAGAAAGGGCGACGTTGTAGAGTTAATTTTGATGTACTTTAGTGTTTTTATTGTTTTCTACAATGGATATTAACGTCCCAAATGCATATTTTCATAATTTTTCCGGCCCTTTACACCCCTAACTACTACCCATCCCGAACGCGCAAGATCACGATGATCGGTCGTGACCACATGTCTTGATTCAAAACTGTCACGCACCTGATGGAGTACAAGTTATCAATTTAAAGTTTTCGCATTTGTGAGTTCAGTTCTGTAGTGATAAAACAGACAGGAATAACATGGATAAAAGATACTCGACTAAGGTAAGAAACCATCTTCGACTTAGTGCCAAACCACCTTCTTCTTATACGTATGAACTTTCCATATTATACAAAATTGTTCTAAATTGTTTTAAGTAGTTTTATCTTAGACAAATAAGCTGAATTTTAAGATTTTTTTAATATATAAATTATTCAAAATCATGTTATAAGTACTTCTATTCTCTTAATAAATCTTTATACAGAGAAATCGTAAAAGGTTGATCGTGCCGCTTCATCGATATATCAACTTTAGCACGAGAATTGTAAACAAAGTGTCGAAAGGCATTGTTTTTTACTTTGCGAATATTTTCTGGTTCATAATTCAATAGATGCTGCTTCAGACGAAATTCAAAACTAGTGGTGTATAGGATAAATGCATGCTAAAATAAAAAAAATAATATTACGAGCATTGTAAGAATGTGAAATTTGACTGTTATCAAAATATTTACTATATGCCAAATACGTGTTTCATTGAAAGTCTTCCACATTTTTTTAGTAAAGAAAATGCTTACACAAAAGAAAAAAAGTTGTAGTTTTATTAACTTTTCAGAATCAACAGATATCTGAATCAATTTACAGTTTCTCTTGGAGCAAAATTCCATGAATTGCTTCCATATTGAGGCTTTCGTTTTTTTTTTGTGTTGTTAGGGATGGTATTCGATACCGCATCTTTTTTTTATTCTGTAGTAGCACTGCTGAAACGATTCATTTTGGAAGAGAAAAATACCAAAGTGTTTGTATAATGTGTAGTTGAACGATACTGTCAAAATTGAATTCTGGTTACCATGGGAAAATCTGCATGCAGTTTATCCACTTGCAAACATATCTACTGGCAGTTTATCGGATATCAAACTAACATATCGTGTATTAAAATGTAATGTTTTTGATGAATGAATTAAATTGTTACTTTAAAACTCCAAATTAGTCAGTTTTGGCAGAAACAACCCGTTGATCAGGGTGACTGTGATTCTGGTTTTTCTAGACTACAGCAGAGCACTTGACACTATAGATGATGTTGTGCTGTTGTCGGTTCTCCAGTATGCAGACTTGGAGGATATAACCTTAAAATTCTTTAGAGATTATTTGGGCGTTCGGCGTCAGTGTGTTAGAATGCGAGATCAGGTTTCGGAGTTTAGGCGTATGTGGGCTGATGTTCCGCAGGGCTCTATTCTCGGTCCGTTACTATTCAGTATTTACACTTGCAATATAATGAGCTGTTTACATACCTGCATATATCACATGTATGCTGATGACTCTCAGATATACAATAGGTTTAAGCGAAGTGATTTGTTGGAGGCTGTGACTACTATTAATGCGGATTTGGATTCCCTGTTTAATTCTTTGCGTATAGATTCATTCTATTTGAATTCTTTAAAAACACTTGTGATTGTTTATGGCAATATTTCGTTGGAGCTTAAACAACCAATTCGATCAAATGTCAGCTGATGGAGAAACTCTTAAACTTGTTGATGGCAGTCGCAATCTCGGGACTTTTATAGACACCTCGAAACGGTTCAAGACACATATTGCTAATTGCATACAGATAGCATAGGCCTACATACTTATCCTTCAAAATTAAATATAGGACAGATATTCACAATATCAATATCAGATTTAAGAACATTATTTCCATTCTACCCCATAGAACCAATTTGAAAGAAGTTACTCTTACAGACACATATATTGCTATGTATAACTCCATTCCCGGTAACTTGACGTTTCTGCCCGTGCCTGTCTTTAAAAGAAACATATTTAAGTATTTATATTCAGGGCAGATTATAAGTTGACCTTGCTTGGTCATGGAACTTCAATCAGTCTTGCCGACACCTAAATACACCTTTATAATTTGGTTTATGGACTCACTCATTGATGTGTTATTTATTGAAAAATTATGTATTGCATTCCCTTTCTATCACCCCGAATTTGACTGATTTTACACTGTCTAAATAAAGGGTGAATTCTGAGAAGAATGTGTAAGTCGTGCATTAATAAAATATTGTTTGTCATTTGTGAGTGTTAGATATCATGAACGTCATCAATAAAAATGCACTGATTAATGTATAAGTGGTTATTTCCCTTTAGGAATGTCCGTAATTGGAAAATTTACTATATACTACATTTTACTTCCCTATTAATAGACTGAAACACTATTAATACAAGACACGGTTTGATTATACAAGAAAGACATAATTTATCGTATCGAATGATTGATGGATTATGTAATGTGTCCCATAATGTTCCATATAAACATAACTCATTTTATGCGATCGAAGTAATTTTAGATCTAAAGACGTTATTCTTAGTTAATAGCCGCCGTGACGCTAATCGTTATTTAGAAAGGATGTAGTAGTAACCTATAGTAATTATTTTTACCATACAATTACTTCTTTTTAACCTTCGCCGAACCGACAAAGCGTGGCTTGAGTGTTTAAAAACGGAAGTCAACAATCCATAAACCTCGCCTGTCAAAATATGAAAGAAAATTCTCTTTTTGCTGTCCATCTCATCGAGCCGTATTCATTCATTCCTTCTCTAGACGAATACAAAATAATAGTATACGATGCCGCGATATATGTATGTCTGTATGTTGTATAGAGTATCTAACAATACCAATCTATTAACGGACACGCTACCATGAACGACTATTATTACAATATGTACACTGTTTAAAATATTATAGTATAGAATCTACTAATTTATATTGCCGAAATTTAAACGAGAGTCTCTTTTAAATAGTAAGAATATTTTCATGAAAGTTATTGATTCGGTTTCTCTAAAGAAGTCAGGTGCAGGTATTGACGGCGTACCTTTAATCTACCAAAATGTACGAGGATTGAGGTCAAAAATGAATAACATTCGAGCAATAAGTAGTACAACTGATTCTGATGCCGTCTTTCTTACTGAAACATGGTTGTCTAGTCATGTTAGTGATTCGGAACTTTTTGACAATTCTTTCACTATATACAAAACTAACAGATATTTTGCCGCTGTTTGTCTCTCTAAGGGTGGAAGTGTGATTTCTGCTGATGCGGATTCAATAGCAGCAGCTACTTTCAATATGTCAAGCGTCTCTGTTCTGGTTCCAATAATTGATTTCGCCGTTTGTCGATGCACAATTAAGTCACACACTTTTACTGCCATCAACTTATACATCCCACCGAACATCTCTTGTGATGAGTTCGAGATATTTTTTGAAGCGCTGTCATTTGAACTAATTGGGAAAAGAGTTCTGATACTTGGCGATTTCAATTGTCCGTCACTGAACATTCCTATTGAATTTGGAAATAGAAACTGCTTGACTCTTCTGAACTTCTGAACTTCATGGCTACCCTTAACTTACATCAATATAATACAGTTACGAATTCTGGAGGATACGTTGGTAATGAAGGATTTACACCATCCGACCTTGGATATTTTGCTGAGCTTCTGTGGAGATGATTCGACCACTGTTTCCGCATCTAATACCAACTACTGATACAATTTCCGCAATGCTGATTACAGTAACCTTTATATGCTGGACAACAACTGGTCCTTCCTCAATAAGTACCTTGATGTAAATGCTGCTGTGCATTCTATGAAAAACTATACGCTACATTGAATCATTCCGTTAAAAAAGTTAAATTCTCCAAGTCAGTATTTCCTCCATGATACAACACTAAAATCACAAAGCTAATAAAAGTGAAAGAAGGTTTCCTTCACAAAAGGAAACGATCTAAGTCAGAATTCCATCACCAGGAGTTTAAGAGATTGCGTACTACGGTTAAGCGTGAAATATCGGATGCTTATAAGAAGTACCAAACCTACATAGAATGTAGAATCGTCACTGATCCCCAGGCGTTTTGTAAATTTTTGGCAGATAAAACGACTCCAAGTAGAATTCTGGGCTGTATGAGACTAAATGACCGCGAAGTGACAAACCCTCAGAACATAGTAAATGCTTTTGCCACTGGTTTTTCGGGTGCCTAACGTGGCTCAACTACCAGTGCTAGTGCTGATCCAACTGAAGTTAATTGTGACACTATAACCATTCAACCATTCTTGTGCAGGAGGTGCTGCAGAACATTGCAAAGCTTAAAGCAAACTCACATCTGGTCATGATGATTTACCGGATTTTGCCGTGAGGGATTGCGCAGTTGTATTCTGTGCACCACCTAAGGTGTTATTTAATTTAATACTTAAAACATGCGTGTTTCCTGAGTTATGGAAAAACACTCGAATAATACCTGTTTTTAAGAAAGGAGATAAATCCGATGTACTGAACTATCGACCCATTAGCATTATCAGCAACTTTGCTAAGATATTTGAAACTACACTAAATCAACAAATCTCTCGCAATTGTGGTTCAAAGCTTGCATTTCGACAGCATGGTTTCCAACCAACTTAGCAGAACTAACTCAATTTATAAGTGTCCCTCTTGACAATCGCAAACAAGTGGATGTTATCTACACCGACTTTGCGAAGGCCTTTGATTCCATTGACCATTCGATACTGCTGCCAAAGCTTGCCGCGTTCGGTTTTTTAAAAAACCTACTCCAACTTATGTCTTCGTATATAACCTGTCGCTACAACTATGTGTGCTGGAATGGTTTTTATTCTAAAAAAATCACCCCAACTTCTGGGATTCCTCAGGGTTCCAACCTGGGTCCCCTTCTCTTTATCCTCTTCATCAACGACCTGTTGCTGTCATTAGATTGTGAAGTATTAGCCTACGTTGCTGATCTGAAAATTTATTCTCGAGTATCTTCGTTGAGAGACTGTGAACACCGACAATGAAACCTTCAACTTATTGTTGACTGGTGTGATCGAAACGGTTTCACTTTAAATGTTAATAAGTGCGCGGTTGTTACTTACACTAGAAATTCAAATCCGTTTCAATTCCGCTATGCTGCAAGTCACACTCCAGTGCCTAGAAAGCATAGATTGGTTGATCTGGGCATTATCTTCGAGTCCTCCTTACGTTTCACTGATCATATCCTTGAAACTTTGCCTCAGCAATTAAATTATTAGGTTTTCTTATAAGATCTTCTAGACAATTTAATAATCCCCTTGCATTAAAATCTATTTACAATGCATTTATATGGTCTAAGTTAGAATACGATTCTATAATATGGTATCCGCATTATTTATACCTGCAAATGGCTCTTGAAAGAATTCATAGACGCTTCTTAAAATATCTTTCATTTAAAAGCGATGGTTATTATCCTGAAAGGGGAGTGCATTATGCAGCTCTCCTTGACAGACATTCCGTCGATGCTTTAGGCAGCAGAAGGGAGCTGAGTAGTGCCAAGTTCCTAGTCAAATTACTTCAGAACAAAATACACCCCCCCTACTACTCTCACAAATAAATATTCACGTCCCCTTAAAGGCAACCTGATCAACCGAAACGTTTGCGTATTCAAGAGCAAGAACTAATACTTTAATAGAAACTCCTTTGTCGCATTGATGATAAATGCTAATGGGTACATCCCTGGTTCTTTCTTGAAATAATTTATTAATTTATAATTTTGTTTTTTTCTATGTATTGCGTGTGTTTGTTACTTATTCTCTTATTTACTTTTTGTAAGCAGTCATAAGTAGTCATGTTTCAAATTTCATTTCCTAAAACTAGATTGCCTTTTTGTTATTATTGATATATTTTATCATATTATTAGATTATTGTTATGTACTGTATACTTAATTTTTGTCATGTAATTGGAATTTCTTCTGTTGGACAATAAAGATTATTATTATTATTATTAATAATAATTAAGTCGATTGGTGCATGCATCGCTCCCCCTCGCCCCACGTGTATTTGATAAATATAGCTATTGGTTCTGGTCTAGTAAAGTAGAAATGCTCAAAAGTAGTGCCGTGTTTTAAGAGGAGAGATCATGGAAATCTAAATAACTATAGACTGGTATCCTTATCACTTGGCTTCAGTCAGATCTATGAAAAAGTTCTTAATAATCGTTTGATGAATTCTCTGATTAAATATAATATTCTGAATTCTGAACAATTTGGTTTCGTATCAAATTAATCTACAGAGGATGCTATATATAACTTGGTGAACACAATTTACACAAATATGGACGAAGGCCGCTGCACGACTGATGTTTTGTTTGACATGGAAAAAGCTTTCGACCTTTTGGATTACGATCTTTTAGTTAAATAAGATGAAAGGTTATGGAGTCAGAGGTGTGGCACAGAAACTCTTCAAATCGTAGTTGGCAGATGGATATCAGGTTGTTTCAGTAGTGGGTCAAGAAAGCTAGATTATTAAACAGTGTTTTTCGGCACTCAGAAAAATTATTTGTGGGTGTTCCACAAGGGTCGATTTTGGGTCCTACCTCATTTTTGATTTACGAAAATGACTTGGGGGCAGGTTTGGGACGCTTGGGGTGCTTTATTTCAATAGGCAGATCATACATAATGTGTTGTATCATCGAATTTTGTGACAAATAGAAATGGTGCAGTAAAGGATGTTATTTCGGATATGTGTATGTGGTGTTATTTGAAATTAATTAATAATTAACACACAAAAGACAATTTTTTGCATTTTGGTAAGTAACCTAATCTAGACTATAGTCTTTATATGAAACTAGTCATGGGTTGTCTATACCTGACACATAATCAGCTAGTTTTCTGGGATTAACATTGGACAATTGAAAGTGCTGGTAAGTAATAAAATTTAGTCTATAAAATACTACTTCCCTCGACTATTCTTCACTAAAAGTTGAGGAAATAGGAGTAATAATTAAAAATTCTACCAATAAATTTGTGTCGCCAGCTATTTGACTATTTCTCAAGTAACATTGAAATTGACAGTTAATTGTAATCAACCCAAAGAAACGATGAATTCACTATAAATATAAGAATAAAAACGTCATAAGCTAGAATATAATAACTTAAACTAAATTTAAATGTGAGTAATAGATACGTATGAGAAATGCTTAAATTAATTAGCTAATCTAATTTAGGTTAGGTGTAACGTAATATACAGGGTGCTCATTTCAAAACCTCTTGAATTTCTTGATGCAAAAATTAACTCACCCAGTTTAACCCTCCGCCTCCGGGAGCTACCCCCATAAAAATCTTAAATTGAAACGGGGATCCAGTAATACGTTATTTTAAAGGTCTTTTGTTTTCAAAGTTATTTAAGAATTTAAATATTTTTTTGCAGAAAAATTCAATACAATAATTTTTCAAAATGATGTTCGTTGATCGCTAAACAATGGTATAGCCGATGTTCAAAACGGCGCACAGTGTGAGATTTTGCAAATTTAGGGGAACTTAATTAATAAAAATTTTTGGTTGGTATTTACGCAAAAAGTACGCGTTTCGGCTCGTATTACATCAAACCTCCTTCATGTGATTACGAATTTGTTACTGGCAACACGGTATAGTCGGGACGTTATGGTAAAGTGACGTCATGGTTTACATTTGCTCAAACGGTATTTCTGTCAGTTATATTGCGATGGGGTGTGTGTCGAGCCATTAACTGCAAATTGAAAAAAAAAACAGCTTGTCTTGTTGTTTGTTCTCCGCAGCGTCTTGCAAGGTAAGAATTGTCATCTTATTTTAAATTTTAAGGAGAGTTTCTAATGTCACTAACTTATGAAGTTCTTAGTAGATATTTTTTAAATTGAGATTTAAAAATGTATCCTCATGTATCCAGCGTAAAACATTTTATTTTAATTTTCTATGTTTATACCTCTATCAGAATAAGATTGGTTTAGCTGCGCCTGTTTGCGCCACTCATATATTTTTTTCATTTTCTTTAGAGGTGAAGAGGAATGAAGAAAGGAGTCATTTTTCAAATATGGCATCACAGCAAAAAAGAGTGTAGAAATGAACTCATTTGCCATTGTATATTTGAAAAATATAATATTTCCATGGACATAGACAACGAATCAAGGGTTTTGCAGGTATTTGTGAGCATCTTATGTAAAAAATTAGAAACAAAATGGCAAAACTGTCAGCGTAAGCTGCCAAGGTTTCTAATTTTTTACATAAGATGCTCACAAATACCTGCAAAACCCATGATTCGTTGTCTATGTCCATGGAAATATTATATTTTTCAAATATACAATGGCAAATGAGTTCATTTCTACACTCTTTTTTGCTGTGATGCAATATTTGAAAAATGTCTCATTTCTTCATGCTGTACACCTCTATAGAAAATGAAAAAAATATATGAGTGGCGCAAGCAGGCGCAGCTAAACCAATCTTATTCTGATAGAGGTATATACATAGAAAAGTAAAAAAAATGTTTTACGCTGGATACATGAGGATACATTTTTAAATCTGAATTTAAAAAATATCTACTAAGAACTTCATAAGTTAGTGACATTAGAAACTCTCCTTAAAATTTAAAATAAGATGACAATTCTTACCTTGCAAGACGCTGCGGAGAACAAAGAACAAAACAAGCTGATTTTTTTTCAATTTGCAGTTAATAGCTCGACACACACCCCATCGCAATATTACTGACAGAAATACCGTTTGAGCAAATGTAATGACGTCACTTTACGATAACGTCCCGACTATACCGCGTTGCCAGTGACAAATTCGTAATGACATGAAGGAGGTTTGATATAAATACGAGCCGAAACGCGTACTTTTTGCATAAATACCAACCAAAAATTTTTATTAATTAAGTTCCCCTAGATTTGCAACATCCCACACTGTGCGGCGGGGTACATTTTCAAAAACATCTCTTTGAATTCAACGGTAGGTTGCGTTAATTCTCTGACAAAGTTCTTCTAAATTTTGAGACGGAGGAATAAATTCCATCTCTATCCAGTTGTCTTTTGAGAGCATCAATAATTGGCGGATTGATAGTATTTTGCCAGGTATCAAGATTTAGATTTCCATTGAAAAAAAGCAGACCAGTCACTTGGTCCCAAGAGATGTCTATGCCTATACATTAATTTTTTCAGGATATTGTGTGTGTCCTTCTACAGATAGATGAACCGAACACCCAAGGACGTTCCACTTGTCGCAGAAATCTGACGTAATGATGTATTAGGATTTATGCCGAAATCACCCAACATTTCCAATTGAGCGCCTTCATTTAAAACTCTCGCCTAATTATGTTTTACAATTGCACTGCCAGTCTGAGTAAATTTATCAATAAGATTTAGGACATATCTATGAGATGGTTTGCCTTTCGTTAAATGTTGCGGCGGTTCGTCAAGCACATTGATTTTCGGCTTCATAAATTAATACAATTTCAACCCAACAAATTGTAAACAATTATTGTTATTTTATTTACATAACTTTCGGTTAAACATTATTTTACTGCTGTTACAAAAATTGAATCAATGAACGCAAAATCGGTATAAAAACATGCAATTTTGTTTAATAAGTAACTATAAAAATAAAGAAAAGTATTCTGTACCGAACATAACTAAAAAGCTAAAGAACCATAAGATTATGTTTTTGAGAAATTTATAAAAGTTTCTAATATTGGCTTTAGTTCCGATGTTCCTAAAATATATTGGCTAGCTAGAAATATAAAACAACTCAAGCAAACAGATTTTTTTAAAAATTTTCAAAACGAATCAATTAATTTAAAAAAAGTAAACGCCAAAATTTACTGTTTCAAAACATAGTAGCTTCCGGGGGCAGGGGGCTAAAGTGGGTGAGTCAATTTTTACATCAAGAAATGGCTCCCACGATAACACTTCTTACGTGTTTCAGGGAATTTCTCATAGATTTCAAGATTTCCAGAAATTTAGGGTGGGAAGTTTTGAAATGAACACACTGTATATAAATTTCTATATAAGTGAACATTTTGTTTGTACCATATATTAACTATACAAATTTCCGCACCGCACATTTGAACGAGTACTCGGTAACGAATAAAAAGTAACGCACATTGGATTCGAAAGTAACAAATAGTTACAAGTACTGAAAAGTAACTTAAACAAACATCACTAATGTAAACTACTGCTATTGTTCTAGCTTCCTATAATTTATTCAAAAATATATTTATATCTTCGTCTGGGATCGATTAATTGAAATAATTATTGTGTTTTCCTTTGTAATTTCTATGGCTCTATTTCAATATGTTTTTCTTCCGATAATGATATTAAATTAAATATAAATCAATGTTAAATTAAATTGAAATCAATGTTCCAAAATGTAAATGGCGTCTTCTACAAAATGCATGCAAAATAGAGAAAACAATAGATTATCACCAAACTAACATATAACACAAAAATCTTTTGCAAAATCAGAGATTCGTCTGATGTATCTTGTAAAAAGTATTGTCAATGTATTTCCAAAGTAGTTTGGTACGTGTAGACGTTAGTAATATATGTATACAAACACATGAACTCTTAAAATTATCCTTGGGAACCCACCTATTTACGTTTAGAAGCTATAATTAGCGAACGATTTTACTATTCCACATGCACCACTGAATTCGAAGTTATAAAAAGCATACATAAATCACCTGTTTTATGTATTAGATTCTCTTCTACTTTTGATACATGTGAAAGTACTATCCTACATAATGTATGAGGTTATTAAAGCACCTGTAAACTGATTGTGAAGTACATTGACGGAGGAAAACAAGTCGATTTAAATACCGTATATATATGATTTTTTTAATATTTAATGAAAAAATAACGGAACCTGAACATTAATATTTAAGAGGACTTACCATGAATTATCATCGAGGATATTCCAACATGTAATAGTTACCATGTTTGATAAATTTAAAATTATAAGTAAAATGCCTACAGAAAAAGAGTAGTTAGACATCGAATAATATCTTAAATGTGTTTATATATGAAAATAAATGTTAACAAATAGAGTGATGCATCTTGACTTGTGAAGTACGTATCATACAATATGATTCGAGATAAATTTCCACCATTAGTAACAAGCATATTATGAAAGATACAAAATTGTCTAAATTAGCAAACTAGTGGTTTTGTTTAACTATATATAATTAAGATAAATAATGCGAAAAAAAACTTTTTTTAGTGGAATCCCTGTCTGCATATACAGTGAGGACGCGCGGGTTGGAATAAATTCATTTAAAATTTTTGGTTTTGTTTTATGGAAAAACGCTCGGATAGGTCGAT
Source organism: Amphimallon solstitiale (assembly GCA_963170755.1). NCBI lineage: Eukaryota > Metazoa > Arthropoda > Insecta > Coleoptera > Scarabaeidae > Amphimallon > Amphimallon solstitiale. Next base: position 46,504,497 of record OY720683.1, on the reverse strand, counting down.
TTTCATATTTAGCTGCGGCTTTTCTCATGGTAAATTGATGTACAAAGGATGGTCCAAAAATAAGTTACAACCATACATTTTTTTTTCAAATGGAAACATATGTTCTTTATTTAATTTGTTAATTCTACATCGAATTCTAAGTATGTTTCATGTACCATGTCCTATACCCAAACTCAACAGTTATCAAGAAATTTACAATTGAACATATCAATAACTGCAGTTATTGATATGTAAAAATGGAAATCGACCTATCCGAGCGTTTTTCCATAAAACAAAACCAAAAATTTTAAATGAATTTATTCCAACCCGCGCGTGCTCACTGTAGATATATAAAATATACTAAAATTCTTTGCCGAATATACAAATGTATTGAAAATATAAATTAACTTTCTTGGCAGTAGCAAATAATAACAAAATGACAATTGGCTGTCATCCAAAAAAATTACAATGACAAATATAGAATGCAAAATCAAATATGTATAAGTGAACTTATGCAATTCCACCAAAACGTTTAGGTCTAGCAAAAACATGCATTTAAAGCAAATACATAAATAATAACCACGCAACTAGTTAATTAAAAATGACGAATAGAACTGTTAGTATTATTCATGTGAGTTAATTAGAAAGATATTTTGGATTTACATTTTAAGGTAATACTAAATTTTTTTTTAATCTACAAATATTAGTGTTTTAAAATACACCTTCTTAGTTATGCAACACTAACGAAATCAAACAAGGCATATTTTAATTTACTTACACAATTCTATAACTTGGACACTAGTTAGTATTATTGTGTGACGAGATTGGTTATTTCGCCAAAGATTCATCTTGGCTTTCTAATTGACTCACAGGAATAGTATCAACAGCTCTACTCGTAATCTTTAATTACATAGTTGCGTCGTTAATATTTATGCATTTTGGCGAAATTGCATAAGTAGTACCAGTTGTCCTATGCTTATTTGTTTACATTTTCACTTATACATACAGAGTGATTCATTAGTAGCCGCTTCTTCGATTGGTCTTTTGCGTTTTAAATAAACAATTAGTGGAACATTCATGGTGGCTTGTGGCGCATATTCTAAAACTTTAAGCTTACTTTAAGCTCCGACGCACTTCCGGATTCACCGGAAATGCATGGAACTTAATTTTTTTTTACAACTCACCCTATATATTTTTGGACTTTCTAGTACTGTTCTAAAGTGTCTACTCAACTGTTTTTTCTTTTTCAAATTGAGCGAATACTTTTTCAGTTGTTAATTTTTTAAATTTTTTTTATCCAAAACACGTGTTCAGAAAAAAACTGTTTTTGCATTGTTTTTAAAAGTAAAAACAGTAACTTTGGTGGTGTTTGTAGCCAAGAAAATTCTAAAGCATTTGGCATAAGTTGCGCTCGAAAATGTCTCAAAAAACTTTGTTTTTCCAAAACCTACTTCCCGTGATTTTCACATACCAAAAACTTATTTTTTGTAAATGGAACATCGGGTATTTTATTGTGGTATTTTGTTCGTTTTTTACTTTCTTTCATTTTTGTTAACAATGCCCTGTACTTATCGTTTGTAATTTCTGAGATAATTACTATAGGACAATCAGCGGTCAAATAAAGAACTACGAACGCTGTTGTTCTATGCACCCAAGTATTCGTTCAACCAATGGAAGGCTTGAATGGAACCAGACTGTCTTAGTTAACTGTCAAACAAAGTAAAGGTTAAATCCAACTATCCCAAAAGTAATAATTTTACAGAACGAAGGGCATCGCATTTCAATTTTTTATTTCCGGTAATGTCTAATTGCAATATTTCATTTTTTACACTGTTGGTTAACAACGAAATAAAATAAAGGTTATGTATATTGATATATTTGAAGATGCCGCCCTACTAGAACGTGCATGAAACAATGCTGCTATCTTCAATTTAATTTTCCTAATTCCTCGTATTCTTTCATTGTTGAAGTTCTTCATAAGAGATGACTGAAGTTTTTCAAAATTATAAATGATGTAAAACTTTCACAATTTTTTTAGCAACACACAAATACAAAAACGCAATTTAAATAACCTAAAACTATTGAGCAACGCAACAACAATCGAAAGTAAAAAAAACAAATTTCATTAAATAATATGTTCAACATATTATTTAATGCATTCCAGCCTTTATTGGACGAATATTTGGGTGCGTAGAACAGCGCTTGTAGTTCTTTATTTGACTGCTGATTACTCCTGTAGAGATTATCTCAGAAATTATAAAAGATAGGTATAGGACATTGTTAACAAAAACGAAAGGGAATAAAAGAGGGAACAAAACGCCACAATAAAATACCGGGTGTTCCATATACAAAAAATAAGTTCTTGGTATGTGAAAGTTTCAGGAAGTAGGGCTTTGAAAAACAAAGTTTTTTGAGATATTGTCGAATGCAACTTATCCCAAATGATGCAGAATTTTCTTGGCTACAAGCACCACCAAAGTTAATATTTTTACTTTTAAAAACAATAACAAATGTTTTTTTTCTGAACAAGTGTTTTGATAAAAAATTTCCAAAAAAAATTAATAACTTAAAAACTATTGGCTCAATTTTGAAAAAGAAAAAAGCTGAGTAAATAATTTAAGCCTATACTAGAGAAATCAAAATATATAGAGTCAGTCATTTCCGGTGAAACCGGAAGTGCATCAGACCTTAAAGTATTTTTAGAATATGCGCCCCAAGCAACCATGAATCTTTCACTAATTGTTTTTTCTTTTATTTAAAACACAAAACAGCAATCGAAGAAGCGACTACTAATGACTCACCCTGTATTTGATTTTACATTTCATATTTGTCATAGTAATTTTTTTGGATGACAGCCAATTGTGATTTTCTTATTATTTGCTAATCATTTGTTGCTACTACCAAGAAAGCTAGTTCATTTTTTCAGTACATTTCTATATATATATATATATATATATATATATATATATATAATTAATTTTATTTAGTTGCTAATACTTCGAATCTTCTTGAACACCCGTTACTGATTTTCTCTTAAGAGACCCTACGACCTTTACATGATGCGCCAGTCTGCGACGCTTACTTTCATTACCGCCTAGCACCGCCACTGGTTCTATCGTCTACTCGAATAGTACTCTTTCAAAACAATACCAAATAAGATAGTTGTTAATATTTACATTCGTTTTTGTGATTTTATTTGTGTGTCAGAATAAAGCCATTTGTAAACATATTCAGTTTTTATTTAAATATGAAACCAGTGTACATATATATACGGTCTTACAAACCTACACAAGATACGAAAAAATTTAGATTCATACTTTGGGGCAGCAATAACTTCTAAATACGGCTCATCGTCCTTCAAACCAGGTGGATGTGGCAGTCGAATTTTCATATATTCCAACATAATATTCTGTACAAATAGTGTATACATTTTAGCCAGCCAATTGTCTAAAATATAATTATATAGTCCTCGTATATCGTTGAATAGTGATTCTTTATTTAACAACATGGTACCAGTGATTAGATATATGAAAACATCAATCATTACAAACGTACACAAGCGAAGAACATCGCGTGTAATTAACAGTTATTTCCAAAACAGTCATAATTTCTTTCATCAACACATCTTTGAAATTCAAACATAATAACATACTTGCGTAAGTACATATTTTTCGAAACACACACTAACCGAACTAGGCACACAAAACAGACACAATCAAATCAAAATCCGGCGGGTAAGTAAATACAATATTAAATCTCATTTTTTCCTTCCATCTGACAAGGATAAAGATATAATTATATGCATCGTCAAATTTGTCAGGAAAAATTACTTTCGACTGAATAAATATTTATTTCGTCCTGCGTTTGGCTGGCTTGAGAAAAAAGAAGAAAAACATTTTGTAATATATAATATGACAGCCGTGATACGGCACCTTTCTTTTTTCGCGGCTTTCAACGCCTGGAAAAAAGTAAGTTAATCATCAGAGTTGTACAAAATCGTAAACGGTTTTTTTTATTGTCTTAATTGTAAGGTGGATGAGGGTGCATTTCGATTCATTTAGGTTTTATAGGGTCAATTAAATAATACCCACGTAATGCTCTTATGTCTACACACATACGCTAGATCATTACTCTTTCATCTGATAGATATTAAATTGTTGTGTTGAAGTTATTTAATGACCCCTGTTCTGTAACTTCGATTATTCGACCTATCAGCATAAATAACCTATATAACATAACTAATATAATTAGAACAACATTCACTTTAGCAAAAAAAAAATAGAGAAAATGATTTGAATTGTATTACATATGGATTACTTGATATTCTCCCCTTGTCTTCCTCAGATGCAGACAGCTTCAGCTTCTTAAGGTTGTCCTCTACAAATGGATTTCTTATCCATAATAATTCATAATGAATTTTTGGAAAGTAACTCCTAAAATAAGAACCAATTTTAGGATGAATTTGTTTTTAATAAGAAACGGTCCACATCTAATTGTATATTAGTAAAATCATCTGACAGTAATTACCGGAAACTAAAGCGTTTCAAGTTGCTCCTTCATTGCCGCTGCAGTTTCCTCGTCAACTTTGATTCCGCACGTTTATAAGAAGTCATTGAGGACTGGGAAAGGATCAAAACAACTATCTTCCACTTTACTGGACCACCTTTCAAGCTTTTTAAGGGTTGCTTCTATTTTATCTTGATCATAGAACTTGTGGATATCATTTCCTTGAAGCTTTAAATTCATAGTATTGAGAGCACTGAATATGTCACCCAAATATGAAAACCATATCAGCCAGTTTTTTTCTTTAACATTTCCAAGAAACTGCTTACATATTTCCATCACTTTCGTCCTCCAACAAAAACATTCTCAGTTCATTTTGAAGCTCAAATAATCTTGACAGCACTTTCGCTCCTGATAGCCATCGTACCTCACAGTGCAGGAGAAGTGATTTTTGCTAGCTGTGCATCTCGTCGCACAATATGGTAAATAGTCTAGAATTTTTAGGTCTTGATTTAATAAAATTCATTATTTTCACTGCATCATTAAGAGGAGCGTTTACCTATCGAAAATTAAAGCATCGGCGTTTTGCGTTTTTTGTATTTATTTTGTAATTTTAGAATCTCAAATTTGGGTTAGTGATTCAAAAGCCATCAGTTTATAATGTCAAGACCATTTTTTGTACTAATTTATTTTCTTAAAAAAGTTATGTGTTTTAGAATTAACCACAAAACTTACAATCTTCTTCAACCTAATCCCGAGCTCACAACAAATACCAGATGAATGGCACAGCAACATTAAAATAGATCGACGTATGACGCTAAAAGAATAGTCAATGGAATTCAACAAACCCCTCTACATCTACTTCGTCGACTTGACGAAAGCCTTTGACAAAGTACGCCTGAAAGACATAGTTAGATTACTAATTAACAAGAGAACGCCATCCAATATCGTAAAAATAATTCGACTACTAAAGACGGGCAACACGACAAAAATTAAAGCAGGCGAGCACACAACTGCCAATATCCCGCGCCGGGCGGAATCAGGCAGGGGGACAGCTTGAGCCCATTCTTGTTTAACCTATTAATGGACGAAATCATACGGGAGGTCGCGTCGTTGAATTTGGGCCATAGAATGAGCAGGAACAGAGTCAGTATGGTATGCTACATGGACGATGCAGCAATCCTAGCGGAAACAGAAGACGATCTCCAGAAGCAGCTCTTTAAATTTTATCAAACAAGCCAACAGCTGAACTTGAATATATATAAGCCATGACAATCGCTAAAGAACCAATCCGATGCAAACTTGTGGTAGAAGATAAATCCATCGAGCAAGTCAACCAGTTCAGGTACCTTGGACTTGACATCTCCAGTAGTCATGATCCAGCCAAAAATCTAAAGAACCAGATTAATAAAGCGACATCGCTAACAGGATGTTTAAGAGAAATAGTTTGGTCGAATCAATACATGCGAACAGACAGCAAGATAAGAATCTACATAACCTGTACAAGGCCCGTCATGACTTACGGTATAGAAACGCGCGAAGAAACAAGCAAAACCAAGAATATGCTAAGAGTTGCTGAAATGAAGACACTACGAACTATCCTTGGCAAAACCAGAAAAGACCGTATAAGAAACACCGATATTAGAGAATAGTGCGGAATAGTGGACGTGGTGAGATGGGGGGGACAGAGAAGGTGAGAGAGGATGGTACGATCACGTTACGAGAATGGACGAGAGCAGATTATCACACGTTGCACTAGAGGGAAAGCCGGCAGGGGATCGAGCACCGGGAAGGCCACCTTAGCGATGGAAAGACAGCTGGAAATCAACATCACAGAACAAACCATAGCTACGAATTCAGAAATCAACAGACCAATAGGTCTAAAACAACAACAACTACAAGAAGAATAAGTACATTTAACATAGATTTACTAATATGAAAATATTTAGAACTTAATTTGGAACAACTTTAAAATTTTGATTTTTTTTAAATCTTTATCGAAATGCAGTTATCTCCCAATAATTCACTAATTATTAGGGGGCGGACATGATCGAGTTAAACTATGACGGAGTTACAACGGAGCAAAGAAATAATGTAAACAACACACATTTACTGAATAGCACTAATTCATATGGTGAACTGCAACATCTGTTTACGCTCGAGAAGAGCCCGAGAATGAGAGCAAAAAATGGCCATAAAATAAGGAATTTATGAGTAAAATTCTTTCTACATCGGCGTAGATAGCCTGAGGGGTTTTTTAAATTTATTTTATTTATCTTATATGTATTTCGCAAGAGAAATAATGTAAATATGTATATTCTTACTGTTATTTAGTTTCAATAACATACGCGTACATTTTTAGTTATCATTTATTTAGATCTAGATCGTTGTTTATATTACTTTTTCTGATATGAAAATGAATTGTCAGTGATTCCGAAATTTATTACAAAGTCTGTAAAATATAGTTACAGAATGCCAAAATATCGCACGTTCGTCACTTTTGCTAAAACATACACAGAAATAATTTTTATGCAGAGAATTTCGATAGTTTACAAAATTTCGTTACATGTTTAAATGATGATGCTCAAAGTATTTCTGAGTGCAAGGAACTAACACAAATCCCAAATTTAAAAAAGCAGTTGTTATTCCTTCAGGAACACTTTGAAAATTTGCTAAACTAATCACATATTTTGAAAATCGAATCTCAAATTAAAAAATGTATTAACCACATTAGATGTGGCTATTAATAATTCCAAGTGACTTTGGATGTGGCTTTCGGCAAAAGTTAGACGCAGTTTTTAATAGAAATCCAGATTTAATAACATTGCGGTAATTGTGTATGCTAAATACGCTGAAATAAAAGAATATTTCCAGTACGCACATATAACCAGTTGCGATGTAGAAAGGACGTTTTCTATCTACAAGGATGTACTTAATTCAAAGAGAACAGGTCTTACGGAAGAGAAAATGAACAAATAATAAGGTATTTTGTATTTTATAGATCACCAGCCACTTGTTATCCAATTATATAAATAAAATTAAAACATCTTTAAAAATACAACATTTCCATAGTGCGCCCATGGGCGATGAGTCATGACTCGCTCGTGTCCGCGCCCTACTAATTATACATTCTATACAGATTTATTAAGAGTATAACATATATCTAGAACGTAATTTGCAACAATTCTTGTATAATAAATTTCAAAATTATGAAACACAGTAAAATCCTTAAAGGTAGTAAGATTTCAAGTAATTGCAATTAAACGTACGTAAATAAAAATTAAGTACCAAAAATATAAGTAAGCCGGTTACTGTTGACAATATAAGCGTTGTTTATGCAAGAGTTCAATTATTAGGAATTGTTATTATTAAAACAATTCCTAAAAGCAAATAGGAATATACAAATTGAAGCAACTTCTGAAAGGATGGCAGTGAAAATAGACCATGTAGGCAGTAGAAGCACGATTATTACATTTTTGAACAATATTAATTTTGAGAAAAGCATTTAGGATAAGGCTATTCATTTTCTTTTTTAGATTTTAAAGGTGTGATAAGGAAACGTTATTATTTCTACATTCTTCAATAAAACTACTGTAGGTATTCTTACAGATAGTAGTTTTATTAGTTATGTTCATATGTAATTCAAGAGTAAATGATATAAAAGCACTTTGAACAAGTAAATAAAATGTATTAGATTGTATTACGTATATTAATTTTGTTTATAAATTATAATGGCTTGTCGCTTGTCATTCATGCATATTAATTAATTTCAATGATATTAGAAGACGACACTTCATCATCTAGAAATATTACCGAATATTTACAGATTTTTCCAGGTCGCATAATTATAATATTAACAAGATCTTAAGCTTTTAGAACTTTTGCTACACATCCCAAGTTATATGTAAAATTTATTATTACTTGAATGACCCTATGTGCATCAGAAACTAACTCTAATAACTTACTATGTTGGTCCAATATTTACAAGATATATTTAATTTGAAGTAGTCTATACTGATTAGATACAACCATAAAAATTATATCACAAAAACAACATCCTAAATAAACTGCTGCATACCCTTTGAAGACCTGTCGCTTTATCTACAGACAACTTGTCGTATAACAAATTGAATACGACAAAGTTTTTTTGTTTCACGTTAAATGTTCAAAATGAATTCTTTCTTTATTGATGCTCAAGCGATTTTCATGAAAAATTAATCCTGTTTTTCGGTTGCTTGGCATCGAGTGGTACAGTGGAGTACTACATAATAATAATTGCTGCAATTAGGTTGCTTTTTTTGCAGTTTTGTCCATATAAAGCGCAGTTGACGTGATCCCTTGTGGTGCGACAAAAACCTTCGGCAATCCGGTCGTCTGCTTCGTTGAATCGTCGATTAATATATACAGTGTCACAAAAAAGCATTGAATTGGTTACTCTTATTTTGCTTTCAGTTTCATCGACTTACATTCTAATTCATGAGGATATCTATTTCTCTCTTATTCATTTGGGAAGTGTTAGTCTTCTAATAAAACGAAGTATTTTCTATGTTTTTATTATTACCTATTTATCTAGTGTCCATGGAAATGGAGACTTCAAAATGGTTTATTCTCTTTGTCAAATGTTTGTAGAAAAGAAATAGTTTGCAATATAATTTATTATAATACTTTGACTATCCACCATGTTGGGCCTCAAAATAATATGTTTTTATTTTCTAGTAGTGTATTTTGATACTTCTTTAAGATTTGAATCCCATATTAGTTAGCTTTTAAAAACGCCGTACTCCCCTTTAAACTACTGCATTCCAACAAGCGCTGTCTTGATTTTAATCTAAGGAAATTTCTGATTGACTGTTTAGTGTTATTTCACACACAACAATGTTTAAACGTTCGTTCTTTTACATTGTTTCAATTACCTTTAATAAATTTAGTGATTGTTTCAAACAATTACCTACTATATACTGCATTTGCACCAACTTACGAGCGATCTCAACTAGCGACTAATACTGCTGATTTCTGTCCGATCCTTCAGCTAAAGCTCAGTTCATGTTTAATTAAGTGATATTATACCGAAAGGTCCAGCCCGCGACGGGCCATACATAGGCAACAATATACGTATGGAACGTAATGCTATGTGGCAACGTGTGTACGATACCACTCCGCGTGCGCAACCTAATTCCGATGGTCGAGCGCAACAGATGTCCCGTCATTCGTATTTAGCTGTGCATACGTAAAGGTAGCTATCATGTCAGTGTATACAACAGCAGAGAAGGTACAAATAGTTTCGTGGTATCTTGCAGGCAATTCCTGTCGAACAACCGCCGATTTATTTGCTGTAGAGTACGTAAATCGGCCTATTCCTTCGCATTCGACGGTTGAAAGGATCGTAAATGCGTTTAGGAAATATGGCTGTGTAGTCGGAAATTGCCGCAAATGCCAACAAATTGACGAACAGCCTCATATCCCTCTAATATCTGCCGATCGGGAGGAGAGAGACGTGAGGGTTTGTTCGTTAGTTGAAATGGGCGACCTTAAGTGTACATGGCAAATTGCAGACGAAATCGGTGTTAGTAGAAGTACAGTAAAGCGGATTCTAAAACGCAACAAATATAAAAATTACAAAGTTCGAAAGTGCCAGGAGATTTTTCCCGAGGACGATTTTGCAAAAATGGAGTTTTGTGAGTCCGTGATGGAAAAGGCTAACAGGGAAGAATATTTTATAAAAAATATTCTGTTTACCGACGAGTCTTCTTTTCCACGTCATGGGAAGCATAACCCCTCAGTCGTGCAATATTGGTCTCGAGAAAATAAACATCTAACTCGTAATGTTAAAACTCAATACCCCGAAAAATTTAACGTTTGGGCGGGTATCTTGGGTGATAACATTATAGGGCCATTTGTTATCGACGGCAATTTGAATGCAGTAAAATATTTAGATTTGCTGCGAACACGAATTATTCCTGCTGTCCGTCAACTAAACATCGATTTTGATGCAATTTGGTTTATGCAAGACGGTTGTCCCGCGCATAACAGCAGATTAGTAAGAGAGTTTTTAGAAAACACTTTTCCTAATCGTGTTATTTCCGGGAGGGGTACGATAATATGGCCACCTCTATCACCCGACCTCAATCCCTGCGATTTTTTTCTGTGGGGTTATGTCAAAGAAAATCTTTAAGGTCTTCTAACAATCCCGAACTTGCAACAGTTACAAGTTAAACTGTTTCGCCTTTTCGAGACAATAACCCCTAGAAATCTCGAGGGAGTGAGGCGGGAGTTTTACAATAGGCTCGGCTATTGTTTGGCAAGAGAGGGCGGTATTTTCGAATCCTATTTTGAGTGACTTTCTTAAAATTTGAATTTATTTTGCAGAATTATTAATTTTTTTGCTTTTATCTTTTAGAAAACGTTATTGTTTTTTTATTACTTAAAATTACTTTTCCGTAGCAGCTAAGAATACAATAATAATAATAAATTGGACCTTATTATGTCTGAAACAAATGGGCAAATTACGTATACAGAACGAATATGCAAACGACTATATCCTTGCGCGGTTTAAGTCTTACTAAATTCTTAACTGCAATGTGCTGCAATTGAAGCTGCTGCGGGTAGAGGGGTTTCGGTGGGGGTTTCGGTGTTGCCACTCATTGCTGACTATGGCCCGTTCCGAACTGGACCTATCGGTATATTTACATGTATGTATGTTTTTGTTTCTTTTGTATGTATTGGTTGTTACTAGTAAGATTAAGTGTAAATAGCTTCGGCTAAACTTCGACTTCATTAATAAAGACCTTATTATTATTAATATTAGTAGTAGTAGTAGTAGTAGTAGAGTAGAGTCATCAGTGGTTGCCTTGAATTCCTTGAAATAATAAGTTAGTTCGAATATATTAGTCTTTGGAAGGAATTAATAAAATTTAGAACTCTTTTTCTGCTTTATCAATAATATGCAACAAATAACTTAAACCACTGTATATTCTTCAAAAAAGAGTGTTAAAAAGATAAATCAGATATAATTATTTTATTAATATCACTTTTAATACAACAAAGGTATTTAGCGAATTAAATTCTAAATTGTTTAATTGTAATATCCGCTTTATGAATATTCGTAAATCAAGAGTTTTATTTATTTTGCATTCTAATGAATCGGTAAAGAGCAAAACTTTCCCTCTATGGACTTGGGATCTTTATTTGAAAATGAGAATTCCAATATCTTTTAATTTTTTTCCTTTTTAAATTAATAAATAATACTAGAATAAATCAAAATTTAATAATGTAAGCCTGTTTTGGTATTATCGGCGTGACTCATCATTTTAGAATAACATTTATTATAACTACTACTGAAAAAAATACACATACATATAGGTAACCAATAAAATTAATCATGTTTAAAAAAATTTTTCTACTCCCGTGTTTAAAATGCCATTTATCGCATATGTTTCCATGGCGCTAAGTGACCTTTTGAACACATCTTGACAAGCTGTGGCTTCGTGCACTTTAGTCACGGGCTGAACTTATCGGTATTACTTAAACCACCGACAGCTCAGTTGAAGATGGTCGGGATCCCGAAACGAGTAAAATAATTGGTGCCATTCATACGTTAAAGTCTGCCAAGGTTATGCACTAATTTTTAATTAATTGAAAAAGCCTTTCAGATCAAAACAAAAGTACGAGACTATGCTTATAAAGTAAACAGCAGCATGTTTAGTGTAAGAATAGAATCTCTATTAGGGCGCTTATAAGTCTAGCAGAAGATGTGAAAGCTAACTAGCCTTCCGACTAACCATGACATTCTTTTGGCAAAGTTGGAATATTATAGGGTATGACCTCTGGAATTGTTTAAATCGTACTTGAGTAATCGTAGGCAGGTGGTGGGCGTCCTCCAAGGCTCTAAATTAGGTCCAATTTTATTGACTATTTTCGTGAAGGATCTGTTTTTTAATATCAATGCTTTCAACACTGTAATGTTTGCGGATGGCACCACCATTATTAGTAAATCAGATTCTTCACTAATTATGGACGAAGAAATATCGATGGAAATGTTTAATGGTACAAATAAATTAAAATTAAATAATAATGCAACGCAGAAAATAATATTTAAGACAAGGGAATGCTCATACAATTAACCTTTTTGGCGTTTCTGTTAAATGAGATTTTAATTGGAGATATCATATAAGTGACTTAAAAATATAAAATTACTTAGTAATTAATAAAATGAAATGGATGCAGCTATAAAAGTAGAAAAACTGTAGGATTGGGCGGCAAAGCTGTTGTTTTATTTATTGTTATACTACGCAAATTTCTTTAGTTTGATAAATTATAGTACCTCACCATGCATTTCAAAATTAAATTAAATCTATCAGAGTTATTTGTCATGCTTCATCTAGAGAGCATTATTTATAGAAATAGAGCTGTTCACATTAACTTCTTTATATATACACCGTGTCCAAAGTTATCGGTGCACTACTGGTATGTCCGTTATTTATGGAGCGACAGTTTTAGTCAAACTATCAAATTATTAGTGTTTTTAACGCTGATTAGTATGCATTTCGTGAAAAAACAATTGAAGAATGTATTTCTGAGAAATCTGAAAATTTATCATTTTTTTTAAATGGAACACCCTGTATATTTGTACGTATTTTGAAAGAGCATAATATTTAGAACAAACACATAACTATCTTTAACTAAAAAATAACCAAATGGGAAGCGTTTAAAGCTTAAGAAATTTGTTAACATTTAATTCTATGTCGGTCATAGAAAATAATAATAATATATAATGTAACGGTACAAGAAATACAATAATCAAATAAGTTACATTTTTTATTACTTATTCAACATTTTTCTTAACTTAATAACTGTTCAAAGACATTGCCTTGATGTTCAATGTATTTTTCGGCTCTCATGATAACGCTTTCTGTAGCTTTTTCAAGACCAAAAATGTTATTTAGGGTTTGTCTAATACTAGTTTCGAGTTCCATAACATTTCGATATTGCTGCTCGTATACCTCATCCTTTACAAAACCCAAAGATGAAGATCTAGAGGTGTTAAGTCAAGAGAGAGTGCAGACCAACAAATGGCTGCGTTGGTTTCTATCCATTTTTGATGTTTCGTTTAACAAATTGAAAGTGTTAACGTAATTATGAGGAGGTGCCCCATCCTGTTGAAAATAAATACGAAGTCTATCATTGACTGGCATATCATCTAAGGGACCATCCAGAATTTCTATTAATATCCATACATACTGGTTTCCAATTAAGGTACTTTGATAGAAAACAGGACCAACAATTCTGTTGCCCATTAATCCACACCACACATTTAAACTATACCGATGCTGGGGATTGCGCGGATCAACTCTCAGAGGATTTTCTCTACTCCAATAATGCTGATTTTTCTTATTGTACATACCTGAACTAGAAAAGTTAGATTCGTCAGACCATAGAACGTAATTTAAATTATCTGGACGTTTATTATAACAATTAATCAACCAATTATAGAAAACTATTCTCCTATCTGCATCGCCGGGAAGTCATAAAGTCTGAACTTTGTGGTGTTTGTACGGACGCAACTTATGCTTGATTAAAATATCATGCACTATACTCTTTTTCAAATCTAATTCTCTGGTACAACTTCGAATGAATTTTTCTGGATTTCTTTCAAAATAAGCTAACACATTTACTTCCGTTTCTTCGTCTATTAGAAAATCCTTTTTCCTTCTCCGTATCTCAAATGTTTCTTCGTTATTTCGAAATTTTCTATACAATTTTGGAAAATAAAACTGATTTGGTGATTGACGGACGATTCGCATATGTGTTTTGATAGTAACGAAGCATACTTCTTGCACTTTTTCTACAAATCAGATATGCCTCTAGTATATCACACTTTTCTAAATGCGTAAACGGTATTATTTTTAATAAATATGGAAGAATACATTATGATAACAAATTATTACATTTTGAAGCTTTTTAGCAATAAGTTGTTTAATAAAAAAAAGAACTAAAGAACACAACACAAATTCAAAGAAACAACTGCTTTAAATAACTTATCATGCAAAAGAGAATCAGACACAGTACGTTATTGACAATTTCAATGAGCATACTATTATTTGTTTTGGGTTGAAGTGATAAAAGCCTACTACTAATCCTAATGTTTCTTTGACATCAACTAAAATCTAACACAACTACTTTATTATTCGTTTAAGGACAATAGTGTATTAAAGTTCTTTTATATCACAAGTATACAGGGTGTTCCATTAAAAAAAATATATATAAATTTTCAAATTTCTTAGAAATACGTAATTCAATTGTTTTTTCATGAACTGCATACAAATCAGCGATAAAAACACTAACAACTTGCTAATTTATCCGAAATCGTAGCTCAAGAAATAAAGAAGATAACAATAGTGCACCGATAACTTTGGACACGGTGTATATACCGCGAGATCAAAAATTATATTGATAAAAGTTTGCCATGGAATGTAAAACGTCTGTCTTAAGTTATATCATTAAGTGTCATACTGGCATTAATGTAATAGCTGCGTTCGGCAATACACTCTTTTTCATCAGTTACGTCAAAACTGTTTGGCAATGACAAATCGAGCTGTTTCTGACACATCAGAAGCGTTCGGTAATAAAGGGATGGATCGAAAAGATGGAGCTCGCTCAGCTCGGAGCTTTTTGATCGAGTTCAGCGATATATGAACATTTTTGTGGTTATGGTTATGTGTCACGCATTAATTTGTTGTATTTATTTTATTGCCTGCAAAATAGTCTACAATTCTTATAATCATAATACGAGTAAACCATGGATTTGAAATATTGAATATTTTTAATTTTGGGCGAGGAATTATATTTGATGACAGTGCTGATGGTGAGGATGAAATTGAAGAAAATTAAATCCCAAGAGAAAATTTTTTTTTAGAAGGTACTGTTTACTGTATCTACATTCAAGACAAACCAGTTTAGACAAAATGTTAGTTTATGACCTGACACATTCGACATTTTACTAACAATATTAGCACATGTAAAACAAAGAAAAACTTACTTTAAAATAGGAATATAATTTATTAGTTGTAAAAAAATACGTGCCATTACATAAAGCTCTAAAAACATCAGCTGTCACTGTTACTTCCTTTTTTTCAGTTCACGGTTTATTAACAATCTTAGGTTCTTCCACATTTTTAGACCTTTTTAAGGTTATAAACATCATGAGAATTTGCCTCCATTTGTAGTAGAAATCGGTATCGATTGGTAATGGTTTGATAACTTCATAACATCCGTTCATCAGCTGATTTGCTCCGCTCAAATCGCCGAGCTCAATGCTGAACGCAGCTAATGACAAATATTAAAGACAGTATGACGCACACTGAGGCGAAGCGAAGCGTGGAGAAGCGCAGCGTCGCGAAGTCGGAGACCGCACATTAGGGCGAAGCGAAGCGAGACGAAATAGTCGCCTGGCTTGGTGCGCATGTGCGTGGTACAATATTTAATTATTTACAACAGTTATTAATCATTGTGTGTGTGTAGAAGTGATCCGATTAACATGAGTACAGCTCGCAGACTGAGACCTGGCCGGTGAGATGCCCTTCCCACAAGATGCCCAGTGAATTCTTATAATATTAGATAAGCACGAGCAGTGCAATATATTTCCTATATATGTATCTCTTTTCAGTATATTACAATTTCTTATCTGCATTTACTCTTTCGTCCGGCTAATGTATGCGATGATGAATAAATGTTATCATTTCTTTTTTCCGAATACTTTCTCTGTCACACAGTGACATGTAAATCTGCGCGACTTATAGGTCGAGGCTCCTTCCAACTGCCAGGACTCAGTCAGTGTACTGTAGTTCCTCATCTGACGAAAATTTGTTTGTTCTTGGTTTAATTGCTACTATGCAAGAAGAGGAGAATCCAAACAAAAGAGTTTGGGTACATCAAATTAATCAAAAGAGAGACAGTTTTGGTGAATTTCATCACTAATTCTGGGATTTACGAAAACACAAAAAGACATTTTTCAAATACTGTTACAAGTCAGAAGATAAATTAGCGCGTCATCATTCATCCTGACAGCAATTTCTTTCTTACACTACACTAAACTTAAATATGCAAATAATACTTGCTTAAAAACTGTTCAAGCAAAGTACGAACTGAGCCTCTACCAGCTTCTCATCGGACAGCGGAAATGTCGGATAATCAACGAAAACGCTTCGCTTCGCTTCGGCACGCGACGCCCCAGTGTGCGGGCACCCATTTGATTACGTGCATTTTTATCAGGCGTAATAAATGCGCTTCTCTTGGCTTCGCTTCGCCTCGCCTCAGTGTATGGGCACATTTAATGATATAACTTAAGATAGACGTTTTACATTCCATGGCAAACCTCTATGAATATAATTTTGATGTCGCGGTTCAACAGTTGAGTATATGTTTATTAATTATGTTTTATAATTTAAAGCATTTTATACAACGCTCGGACGCAAATTTACAGTTATCGTAGAGTCAATTCCACACAATAGACAGTTGGTTATCAAGCTATTACACTTTAGGATATATTATCTAACATGTTTAAAGAGATGCGGGTGTACATCTTTAAATTTCAAATAAAAGATTTATTGCTAAGAAATACGTATAGGATATTAGTGTGTTTCAGTGATATTGCAGTGAAATACTTATGTTTAAGTTGTATTTATAGCTATTAGTTGGTTTTGTTTAATCTGATTTTTCGAATGAAACTTTGATTACTCGATGAAATACAATTTGTTTATTATTATTTTTATTATTATTCCAATATTTCAATCGCCAAGAAATAAGTTACTGGAAGATTCCTAAAAGTTACTTATGTATAATCCAGTCACGTCAACTCTACTTATCGTACACCTTATTGAGCTGACCACATATTTTGCACGAAAAACTCGATGGGACCAACGACTCCATGTCGACGTCACTAGCCATTTATCGATATTGAAATTAAAACCCTTCACGAGAAAGGCGCCGTCGCAGAAATGCAGTACATGCACTACATAACAGGCCGTGCAACATCTGTTCCTTGCAATTTCGAGATACACGGTGTAACAAGTGGGCACATACTTATATACATCGGCACCGGAATTACTTTACGATCTGTTGGCGTTGCACTGATGAGCGCTCGCCTTCTAAGGATGACGGATTTAAACTATACCACTTGTAGGCCGGAGATTGACGCTGATACACGCTCAAATTCAATTATGTTATTCTAATCGACTTCTTGTCTGTACACAGATCCGAAGAATAATACTTATAGTAGGCTATGAAGCGAGACAATGTGCGTGACCTATCACGAATCCCTGGCTCGAAGCGTGTGTTAGTATTTAAGAATGATCCGTAAGATATTGCTCTTATGCTGGACACAATTGATTTCGGGTAAAGAGTATATTTTCGATTTTACGGTTTAATATACAAAACAAAAGCAATTTTTATGAGCCACAATATAATGAAAGTTGTATTTTGTATCTTATGCGAACGTTTTAGAAATGACGATTAGTTTTTTTTTTTAATTC
Source organism: Amphimallon solstitiale (assembly GCA_963170755.1). Lineage (NCBI taxonomy): Eukaryota > Metazoa > Arthropoda > Insecta > Coleoptera > Scarabaeidae > Amphimallon > Amphimallon solstitiale. The sequence continues at coordinate 46,486,489 of OY720683.1, read as the reverse complement.
TTAAAACACCGTTATACATAAATTAATAAAGTATTTTATCATATATGTGAATTTAATTTTTCGAATGCCAGTAATATTTGAAGGATATAAATCCTCTACCCTACATAATCACTGTTGAATTAAATATAAAATAATAAATTGAAAACCTCTTATAACACTGGGTTTTTTTGTAATATAATAATATTGGCTTGAAAAGACGTTTTACAATATTTACGTCCCCCAAGCATGTTTTGGTGTACAAGTAAGGTAACCGTACTTCCCGAATTTCCCGTTTATTTGTCCTGAATTTTTAGCATTTGTGCGAAAAACAGTTGTGTGAGAACGTAAAAGATTAAATGCATATATGTATTTATTTAAGGGGGCTTACGCAGAGGTGCCGACTACCTGCCGCGAGGTAGCACGTAAGGGGGTGGCGCCATATGCTCTAATGTAAATTCTGGACTTTACAAGGTTCCGTTAAAACAATAGTACCGCTTTTATTTGTGAAATATCAAAACGAAATTTAAAACACAAATAAACAAAGGCTCAATGCATGCTCGACTGGAATTAGTTTCTAAAATAAAGTTTCTGAAACTGTGTTATGATGTTGGATATTTTACCAACCTTGAGAGTGAAATGTACGAGTAAATAATTTGAATTATAAGAAAGTACTCCCAACGAAGCCTTAATTAATCCTTTGTATTCAATTTAATGCAAAAGCATAATAAGAAAAACAAAAATGTCTGCTGTTTTTTTATTTTAACGAATACCTTAGATCGACGGAATTTACATTAGCACATATGGCGCCATCCCCTTACGTCCAACCTCACGGCAGTTAGTCGGCACCTCTGCGTAAGCCCTCTTAAGTAGTGTAGACTGCAAACCGAGAATACAGGCGTAAGAGACGCGCGCCGTACCAGCCGCACAAATAGATCTACGGAAATTCATGTTCATTTAGGGAATTTTGATGCAATAGTTTAAAATCTAAGAAAATCCACGTTTTCATTTTAAAATTATTAATCACCGGAAAATTTATAACAACCGTCTGTATTTAAGCTACCTATTCTGTCACAATTCATTTTAAAACTTTTTAAACTACTGATTACTTGATTTTTTTAAAGAGTAGTGGCCATCTTATGGCAAGTAGGAAATTTAACACCACAACATCTGCACACGTTTCAAATCAGTGCTCTATCGCTTTTTAATTTTAAGCACGTTTGCAAAACGATCAAACGACTACAGTATAATAAAATAAGGTAAATTCCTTCCTGCTCTGAAGTTATAACAGCTTGTGCTGGGTTTTATATTATTTTTCACCTTTGAAATCAAGCTTTCGTGAAGAAAGTATTTGAATTTTTAATTCACTAATATGTTTAGACTTATCGGTTCGTTTAATAAGTTGCACCTTTCGAACTAGAGCTTAGTTATATTTATTTAATATAAGCATATATACATACAAAATTACTTTTTTTTGTCGAGCTTTAGTTTATCTGATTCTTACTTTCAGTTTTCGGCTGTTTGTCATTTATTAAGGATTTCTTTTTTGAATGAAAAATAGATAACGAGATTTGAAATGAATTTTGTAATCGTTCAATAGTAAAAAAAGATCATCTATATTTTGTATTTTACTCAATATATTAGGTGTCTTTGAAATGAAGATGCACAATATTAAAAATAGGTTATATATAATTCAATAAATGCAGACAGTTTGAGAAAACATAACCCATAATTCGTGCCTAGTTAATAATTCGTAAGCACCTTTGTTGAAGTTTCGAAATGCACTAAACTTTATCATTATTTTAAAAACATATATACGATTGTAAAACTTAAGCCCGAGTTTTAATTTAGCAGATGCCTGCTTTCAGTTTTTGTTTTTTATTTTTGAGTTAATAATTAATGTTTTTGTATAAAAAAAAATGGATTACGAAAATCGAATTAAGTTTTGTAACAGTTTAATACTAAAGAATACCAACTTCAATTTATTAATTTTTGAAATTATGCACTTCCTGGCAGTCCAAGGTAATTTAGGAAAATCTAGGAAAATTTTCCCAAGAAATCTAGGGATATAAAAAAAATCATCTCGCAACCCTTGCTGCAATTCAGACTTTCACTTACAGACAGCATTGCAATTTTTAGTTGATATACTAAAATCGACTGTAATTTGAATTTATATCTAATATACAGTCGAAAGCAAAAAAAAAGTAGGCAAGAGATCTGATACTTTGTAAACCTGGATTTATTTACTTGTCATTAGTGTCAAGTCATTATTCTATGCAATGTAAAATAATTATCAAAACATATTCTATTGGATTAATACGAATCAAAATTATAATTAAAAAAAATCATGAAGAAATATATTTTATATATTTAATATCTGGTTATAGAGCCGTTTCTGTTTAAAACTTCTTGCAATCTATTTTGAATAGAGTTTTAAGAGTTGCTACAAATATTTTGATTTACATTCTTCCATGCTGTGTGAACTATTTCTATCAGTTCTTGTCTATTTTGAAGTCTTCGATTTAATTTCTTTATTTCTTTGATCATCAACCCCCGCATATTTTCGATAATATTTAAATCAGGACTTCTTGGCGAAAAATCCAACACTGATGTTAGTCTCTCTGAACCATGTTTTTACTCTATCCGATGTATGGATGGGGCAGTTATCCTGTTGCTGTTGTAGCTCCAATGAAGGCAACATCACATTACTTAAAATGTTGATATAAGTCTCTGAATTTAAGTTTTCTTCTATTTCCCATAACATACCAGTCCAAATCCAACCCCAAAAGTTTACTTTGCAATTTTCTGGATACATATTATTAATACAGTTTTCGTCAAATTGGGTACCTCTTGGTCGATATCACATGAATCGGTCCATTTTTCTTGCTTTCAAATAATTTTTCATCTGTAAAAATTACAGTTTCCCAAAAGTGCCTGTTATTTACCAGTCCCTTGTGGGTCGCATTAAAATTAAGTTTTGCGCCAGTTTTATGGCACTGCAATTTAGCTTCTCTAAGTCTTCGTCAGGCAGTAAAAACAGAACCCGGAAAGTTACTTACATCAGCTGCAATCACTACTGAAGAAAATGGATTTTCCATAAGCACATTTGTGAGATGGCAGTCTTGCTCAGCTGTTGATATTCTTTTGCGGCCAGAACCAGAAATTCTACAAATTCCATGGTGATCTCGCAATTTTTTAATAATTTTAAAAGCCGTGGTTTTATTTATATTATATCTTTCCGTAGTTTCACGTATTTTGAAACTGTTACGTGGTGGACGTACAGCGGAATAGATTAGCGACTAGCGACTGCAACAATATGAGGATTATTGCACACCAAACAATTTATTGATAATAAAAGTTGTTACGATTTTTCAAGTACAGATGAGTTGCTTTTAAAAATGAATAATCATAATTTATATCCCACTGAGTAGAATACAAATCATTATAATATACTTATTCGTGATCGGCAGAGTGTTTTTGTCGTCCCCTCGCTGGCGTTATCGCAAACCTACTTTTATATCATGTACCTCAGAATGGAAAGAAAACCGAAAATAAAATCTGAATTTTTATCACATATTGGTCATTATTTATTATTATGTTAATAAAGATTATATGGTAGATACATTGACCACATCTGTATTACGTATTGGCAATAGTTAGTAGCACGCATAGGTAATAATTTCATAAAAACTGCCGATGCAACCTCAACTTACTGATTAATAGTATGAATATAAAGTTTTAACACAATTACGTTAGTAGTCTTTAAACTATTTCTAATCAAGCAACTTAAGTGTGCATATGAAGAAAATCGAGTATCGTACAGTCATGAAATTCCAAGAAACAGGGAAGGGCTGCTCATACCATATAACAATACTATACCTTTATTGCAGAAGAAAAAATTATACCTCATTTATTCTCCCAAATGTCATTAAAATAATTACAAGATAAAGCCCATTTCTTAAATATTCGTTCTCGTGTTTCAAAAACATATTCAGAAAGCAAGAAGAATATTGAGGAGGGGCAAAAATATTTTTTATAATAAATCAATGTTGTCATTATCATGCTATAAATCATAAATAAACACAAATATTTTTCCTTGTTTATGCATATATAGGCAAACTTATGTATTAAAGAAAATACAATATCTCTTTAATTGGTGTTAAAATCCACTGCCGTTGACAAGGCATACGCTCCATTTCGCTGGTATTAGTACCCGACAAAACTTTTTGTCGCAGCTATACATTAACTACACCAAATATGTGAAAAGACCTTAGAGGAGAAACCAGATTTAATAGAAAACAGTTATGTGACTTATAAACCTCGTACAAAACAGAGATAAAACAGAAAATATTGGTTATACCTACTCATAAATATAAGAATGAACACACTTAATACAACAATAATCAGTATATACAAGCAATTGACTGTGACGATAAACACAGCAATCCTCTAGCATATGAATATAATTAGGTAGATTAACATATAGATTACATGATCAGAAATGCAAATAAAATATTATAGCATACAATTAAAAAACATAAAATTTTATTGTCACAGGCGTGCATTAGAGAACACAAACAGAAGTAGGTATCAATAATATGAACTGCCGGATGAGATACAGTCATTAAAGGAGATTAATAATCAATTTAAATTTAATGGCGACAAATATGATCGTATGTATATAATTGTTCAATATTAGTAGTGCAAAAACTGCATTTTACTACGAACCGTAAAATAAATAAACCATATATAATAAATAGACGTATCAGTAAATAAACAAATAATAGTTTTCAATTCTCTTTTTACTTTATAAATATGTAAGTAGCTATGTTTTTACCGATTCCTTGGAAAGTACATTTTTAGCACTCATCAGTTTTAATGAATATTTCATGTCATTCCGATAGTTGTATAATATAATTGCAAATAAAACAAGAATCACATCGAAGAAAGCAACTAATGATTAGAACTGGATATGTTTTCTATTTTTTAAGAGAAGACGTATATTTAAGCAATGATTCCACCTAAGGTATATTATACCATACCTCTGTTATTACAGCAAGAAGTTGTTCGAAATCAAATAGCTCATATTCTAGAGTTATTTTCAGTTACGAATAGCATGAGAATATTTTTATTCACATAGCTCAGATTAAGTCTGTTGTGTCTCAATATCCTTTTCGTTCACAGAATGTGTTTAATTTCCCACAGCGAAACTAATGTTTCACTGAGGTCCCTGTTTTACAGATGCTGTAGTTTTTTTAATGCTACTTACAGGGATAAATTGGATATTAATTTTTCTGCTCTTTTGCTCCTGATTAGTAGAGTCCGGATTTCTAGGAACTTAAAAGTTGAAAAATAGGATCGTATAATTGGATCGAAAAGACTCAAAATAGGACATTAAGAGCTTATACTAGGACCGACAAATTAAGAGTAGGATAAATTATGAAACATAAGTAAAATAATAAATAAAATACCTAATAAGGTATAATTAGGGGAGCAAATAATTTTTACCTAATGTGCTTTCGTTGGGTAGGTATGTGCCTACAACAATATTTTGCTAAAAAATCCTTAAATGCTGAACAGTTCAACTTAAGAGTATTAATAATTAAGGTTTCTATTTCAGGCAGGTTAACAGAATGTTGGTGAACGCTCGATTTTTCATACTGTTCCATGTGTGATATCTTCACATAGGAACTACAATATAACTAGGCACTAAATAAACAACAAACAGAAAAGAAATATAGGTATTAAAAGCACCCCTAGTATTAACTTAATATGTACATACACTTTTCACGCAAGATTTACAAAACATTTCCTTTTTGGAATCACATATTTCACAGCATTCAATCTCAAAGCTGGTGCAAATTCTATTGAGACAAACCCCCTTTTATAAAGTGATATATTCCCAGGTGCCGAGCATATCACCGATAATAAACGAATCAGCCTTGTCTATGTAATTGCCCCACCTAAACGAACTCACCAGTCGTGACTGGGTATACATACGATAAGGTTGACATAACCTAAAAAATGTCTAAAAAAAAGTTTTTTGAATAAAAACTTTTTTTTGAATAAAAACTTTTTTTTAGACATTTTTTAGGTTATGTCAACCTTATCGTATGTATACCCAGTCACGACTGGTGAGTTCGTTTAGGTGGGGCAATTACATAGACAAGGCTGATTCGTTTATTATCGGTGATATGCTCGGCACCTGGGAATATATCACCGATAATAAACGAATCAGTCTTGCCTATGTAATTGGCCTACCTAAACTAACTCACCAGTCGCGACTATTATACTCGGAAGTGAGAACGACAATAAAATGCTGGGAATTCTATGCTCTACGTCTGCGAAGTAGAGGTAATCTTATTGGCTAGTGGTAAAAACCAAACCGACTTTGAGCGGGCAATCACTTGCAACCGACGGTGACCAATACAACTCGAATAGTGACGAAATGACAGAATATAGATATTGAAAAGACCTATTTGTACTTTTATATTAATATTTGATCTGAACTGGAGATAAAATCTTGAAAATAGGATAGATTACGACGCTACCTTAGTTATAGGACATATAAGCGCAATTTAGGATTTAAGGACTTAAAAAAATGTCTTGAAAATCTCTTCTTTTGTTCAAAATGTATTTAGGGATGACTCTCGTTCATGGGCCTTAAATCTAAAAGAAAAGGCATTTTACCTAAAATCCGGACTCTACTGATTACTAAATGTCTTTGCGTACACTTACTATATAATTTATATTAAGTTGTTTTGCCGCGTTGTATATCATGTATTCTATTGTTGAATTATCAACGTTATTTTTTATGGTTGTCCTATAAGCAGATGTAATCCGTAGGGCAATAAAGATATATGTATTATTATTATTATTAAGAGGATAGGGTAAATATGGTAATATCTGGCACTCATAAGAGGATTCTGTGCCGTTTGAACAATATTATAAAAAGAACTTGTAAAAATGTAAAAATAAGCTTTCTATAGAATTATACCTTTAATATCATAGAATATTATGATAATTCATTAAAATATTTAGTTTTAATCTTAAAATTCCTTTTTCACAGAATTTCATTCATTTCAGTTATTGGCATTATATAATAATAATAATAATAAGCTTTATTGCCCAACAGTTTACAACCACTTACAGGACAATTTATTACAATAAGCTAGTATGTAATTAAACAAATAGATACATGAAATAGACCTAGTATTATATCTTTACACGCAAAAAAAAACTCAATATTACAGATATAGTAAAAGTAACACAAAAAGGACAGAAAAAAATCAAAAACAGAGTATGCAATGTCAACGAAGATCAATAATATCTGTTGAAATGGTCAGCGATTACTGTCCTCAAGAACTCGACACAGGACGGGGTGCAGCAAATCTTATTTTTTGAAGTAATGCAGGAGAGTCAACTGTGATGTTAAGCAATTTAAACAATAAACAATATACCCGACGCAATACTCCTGAAATGGAGAAAAGTTAATCCAAAACGAGTTAACAGTAGACAATGGTAGCATTCCTATGCGGATAAACTCCAACAACTCGACTCCATAAGAATTTCACCTGAAGCAATACCACACCACCCAAGCATAATCAAGACGTGATCTAACCAATGAGAAGAATAACGCCTTTATTCATTCAGGATTGGTAAAAGATCTGCAATTGCGGATGATAAATCCCAGCATTCTCAAAGCAGTAGAAATGGCATTGTTTATGTGATCAACGAACGTGAGTCTCACTTTTAAAATCACACTCAAGTCCATCGTTGTCTGAACACGCCTCATATCAACGGCATTTAAACTGTAGACAAAAGTACAGACGCGCTAGAAGGACGTACACCAATGAAAGATGTTATTCAGATCAGCCTGAAATCGAAGAAATAGTACAAAAGTCTTTAAATCATCTGTGAAAAGCAGCTTATTACAACTGATAACGGAAGTGATATCGTTAATATTGAATATTAAGGTACTTAGATTGGAACCTTGCGGGAACCCTGACGTAGCGGTGTCACTGAAAGAAGAGGATCTATTGTAAAAAAATGTACTGAGGACGATTATTTGAATACGATAGCAGAAGGCTAACAAGAACATCATTAAGGCCAAAGGTTCTTAGTTTTATGGCAAGAATAGTGTGGTCCCCAAACGGCCAGAGGCTCTGGCAAAATCCTCATACACCACACCAACCTACCCTCTATTATCCAAGTTATCCGAAATAAATTGGGTGACATGGTAGAGACTGGTAACGGTGGATTTCCGATCAAGAAAACCATGCTGATATGGTGATATGGAAAGAAGAAAATCAACATTGAAAATATACGAAAGAACGCACGAACTAAACATAATGCAACCAATTCAGAGAAGCTACTTGCTTCAAATACATAAAATCGAAAACGAAACATTAATAATAATAAGAATAATTGCCTTTATTGATACAATAAATGAACAAATTCAAGAAGAAATAGCAAAAAAATACATACATAGGTAATGTTAAATAACAATCGTAAGACGAAGTCCAGCAGTAGTAGTTGTTTTAGAACTTAACCTGGATGTAAATTGAACAACATTAACTATAAAAGCAGTGCTTAAACTAAAAAAAAAGAGAAATACATTATATTAGTCACAGCACTATTACAATGACAGTAAGCCGAATAAATATATATCCGATGATACTGCGAATTCATTTATTACATTACAATAATTTCATTTTCGTTTCTACATCAATAATTAGCAATTCATAAACACCAAGCAAGAGCGCCACTCGATAACCCAAGACGACTCCACATGAACATAATACCAACACAATTTAAACACACTTTTACTATTGGCTGACACCAATATCCACGAAAAGGTATTGTACTGGAAGTAACTTCATAAGAAAGTCAATTATATTTTCTGTAGATATAAAATGGAAATGATCTTTTGTACAGTGATTTTTACTTTCTTATAAGTAGTATAAGGAAGTATTGTGATAATGAAAATTTTCGACCTCGAGATTTTTGCAGATGTCCACGTTTTGAAGTCCCCTGATACCGAAACAGTGGTTTTTAAAAAATGTCTCTCTCTCTCTCTCTGACCACGATAGCGGTCAAACCGCTGTAGCTATCAATTCCAAATTTATATTTACGAATATAATCTCCCTCTTGAGATCTGATTAGATTTTCAGTAAAATCGGCAGACCGAAAGTAGTAGTTTACTTCAGTGAAAAAATCGAATTTTGCCAATTATTCGTCAACTACTAAGTTTAAACAAATTTTTAAAGAATTCAAAATGAAATTTGAGAAGAATTTTATTGAAAAAGTTTTTCGAAATTCCTACCGGAAGTAGGTCTTTTACTCTTATCGAAAATCAGTTTTTTGCGAATATTTCGCAAGTCGTGCTTTTTAGACAGGAACATTACGAGTATAAAAATATTTAGAACTTAATTTTCAATACCTTTTGTATAAAAAAAAAATTCAAAATTTGGACCGAATAGCGATTTTTGCAAATATTTCGTAAATTATGCATTCTATTTGTCAAGAGTACAAAACCATTTAGATTTGGATTTGAAATATTTTTTGTATAAATGAAATTTCAAAATTCGGACCGGAAGTAACACTTTTACTCTTATGGAATAGCGATTTTAGCAAATATTTCGTAAATTATGCATTCTATATATATTTGTCAAGAGTACAAAGGTATTTAGAGTTGGATTTGAAATATTTTTTGTATAAATGAAATTTCAAAATTCGGACCGGAAGTAACACTTTTACTCTTATGGAAAAGCGATTTTTGCAAATATTTCGTAAATTATGCATTCTATATATATTGTCAAAAGTATAAAAGTATTTAGAGTTGGATGGGAATATTTTTTGTATAAATGAAAATTCAAAATTCGGACCGAATGTAATACTTTTACTCTTAGCGAGTATCATTTTTTTGCAAATATCTCATAAAGTATGTATCCTGTAGAGATTTACTGAGAGAGTGGAAGTACCTAGATTAGGATTTTGAATAATTTTTGTATAAAATAATTTTTAAAATTGTATGATTTGAAACGCTCATACGTATAAGAAAGTCGTGTGGTGGCCACACCTTTTTTTTTTTTTTGCTGTGGCGGGATATTTTACCTCGAAACCTCGTGGTGAGATTGTGTATATCGGTTCTAAACCCCATCTTATTGTATAGATACGCCGCGGACTTCAACGAAACAATTTTATAATATGAACATTTTAGTTCCCGTCTGTCTTCCATAATGAACTAACCTGCACTAGTTAGCTAATGAAAAATGTGTTTAATTTTCGTATGCAATAAATATATCGCAAGCAGGAGTTTTACTTTCTGTATAGGGATCCTCGTTATACTAACCAATACAGGATGATTCACAAAGATTTTCCTTCATAGCATCTCAGGTCTGCTCTGATACATTCTTTTCAAATTCATGTGCGCATTACAAATATAAACAGAAATAGGCTTATGATATCTATAGGTGTTATCTAAAGTTAGATTCCAACACTTCGCGTCTTCAACCAACGGCAAAAAACATCATTCACCTCAAAGTTAAAAGTCTGTGACACTTCGCTACAAACTTTCTTAAATCTAAATAAATTCCATTTTATTGGGAATTAATAGTAAGGCAATGCGCGAGCGAAATATTGAGTATAAGATAGGTCCACCGACAGAGCTCTGAGGCACACCGCGATAAACAATCGGAGGATCAGATAAAAAAGTGCTGGTGTCTACATGTGATGTACGATGACGTAAATAGTTTTCGAACAGTAATGATGACATACCACGGAAATCTATATGCTGCAGGATAGCCAGTAATAACAAGTGAGCAGCAGTGTCAAATGCTTCGCTGAAATCTAACAGGGCTTAGCAGTTGAGTAAGCCCTTGTCAGTACTTCAACAATATCATCAGTAATTTTCAAGTGCCTATACCTGACACATAAACGGTACAGGACCAAGTATGTTGTTGAGAGAAATATATTCTGTTATTGTGCTTGCCGCAGCACGTTCCAGAATTTTCAACAACACTGGGAGAATATTTACAGACCTAAGATCACGAAACTTCTCGGGTTTCCTGACATTTGACAAACGGCGGACTTCTAGGACCTCGGTTTACATACCTCCAGTAAATCATGTGTTTCTAATATTTGTCACCTATGGAGCAATCACTTAATAGCATTAAAAACAGTCGTTCACAAGAACAGACAAGTATGATTGCAACAGACACAAAAAATACAAACACCAAAATCCATAGCAATATGCAGTGGTGTCCGATTATAATGAACCCGGTTATATTGAACTCTCGTTTATAATGAACCATTTCAGAAGACACGAAAAGATTGCTATTTAATTCAATGTATCTTTTTTCGCTTTTAATGAACCCGGATATATTGAACTTCCGGATATAGTAAACCATATTGCGCTTATTAAATCATAAAATTTACCGTTTATAATGAACTTTTGCCGAATGTTCAACCGGCCGTCCGGAATTTCTTATCGGGAATTCTCGCCGACCTGTCGCGATACAGTCTACATCGTTTGCTAAATCAACTGAGCATAGTAGTGCATTTACCGGCATTATGGCAACAAGCGGTGTTAAGCAAAAGCGTAAAGCTTTTACATTACAAACTAAGTTTGAAATTATTAAAAAATTACAAGATGGGGCTTTGCAAAGTGATGTATGTAAAGAAATGAATTTAAATAAGTCGACAGTGTGTATGATATGGAAAGATAAAGAAAAAATATTGAAGAGTTATGAATGCCACACTTCTTCTACTAAAAAACTTAGAAAATCAGCTCACGAGGAAGTAGATAGAAGACTCTTGAAATGGTTTTCTCAGCAAAGGGGACAGAATGCAACAATAACTGGTGCTTTATTACAAACGAAGGCGGAAGGTTTAGGAAGCATAGTGGAAAACAAAGATTTCAAGTAGTTGGATTGAAAGATTCAAAAAACACCATAACATCAACAGCAGAAAAATTGTAGGCGAAGCAGCGGGAGTTAAAATGGAATTGGTAGATGACTGGTTGAAAAATAAATGGCCCAATATACGCCAAAATTACGAAGACCATAATATTTTCAATGCAGATGAAACTGGTCTATTTTATAAACTAACACCTAACCGTACATTAAGATTCAAAGGCGAGAGATGCGTTGGGGGGAAATTATCTAAAGAAAGAATAACCGTTTTGGTTGCAGCAAATTTTACAGGCACCGAAAAAAGGAGATTGTTGATTATTGGAAAATCCCAGAATCCACGCTGTTATAGAAACAATCGACTGCCTGTAAAATACTATGCTAATCAAAGAGCATGGATGACATCCGATATTTTTACTAAACAATTACGCGACTGGGACGATGAATTAAGGAAAAGAAATCGTAAAATTATATTACTGGTAGACAATTGTCCAGCGCACCCTGACATTAAAAACTTAAATTTCATTACATTGGTATTTATGCCACCTAATACTAGCTCCAAATTACAGCCTATGGACCAGGGTGTAATTCTCAGTCTGAAAAGTAATTATCGACGGATTCTGCTTGCGAAAATTATGATTATGGATGACAATAATGAAAACGACAAACGGATCAGCCTTCTCGATGCTGTAAACTTCATTCACATGGCGTGGCAAAATGTGTCACAGAAAACAATAGAAAATTGTTTTCGTCATGCAGGATTTCTGAAACAAAATGACGAATTTTATGACGATAATGATGACCTCCCGTTAAGTGAGTGGCTCAAAAAAACAACTGAAGTTGAGATTTCTCAAGATGATGCTGGTGTTGCGCCTTTAACTGAAGAAGTAGACATTAACTTTGAAGAATACGTATGTGTTGATTCCAATGTTTTATGTAGACAAGTTTTGTCCGATAGTTGTATTATTGATTCTATTAGTACCGATGTGGTCGAGGATGACTGCGAGGATGAAGATAGTGCTAATGATGATGTATCATCACCTCAAATGCCAGTTTCAAAAATTGTGGAAGCCATCAGTGTTACACGTCATTTTTTGCAATCGCATGGTGCTCCAGAAAAAATTTTGAACAGTTTCGCCGCAGTTGAAATATATGTAAGTAACACTTATTTGAATGCATCGTACAAATAGTCTAAAATTAGTGCCTATTTCAACCAGATGTAATACAGAATATGTACATAGAATGTGTACCTATATGTAAGTACATCATGTTTCTGTGAGCATATCTCCTGTAATAATTAATATAACATCTTAATGAACACTTTAAATAAATTAACATAGCATAATGATAATAATATTTCTTGGAGTTTATATTTACATAAACGACCATTTTGTCCAGTTTCCTACACGTTTAAAGTAAAGTGAATATCATGAATATTACAATCTGACTCAATTATAATCCGTAAAGATATAATGATTTCATAAAGAGTAAATTAATTTAATTATTAAGGACTACCTGAGTTGACAATTGTCAGTGTATATCACCGTTAAATTTTAATGAATATCTAAAGTATCTTCTAAGCGCTTTCTAACCTAGAATTTTAGTTATCTCCCAATCTCGTTCTTATTAATGTTTCGTTATTTAATAGTATAATGTTATGTTGAAGATTTTGATGGTTCAATTAAGAGATGAAATGGAAATATAAATTTAATAAATGTACTATTACATAAGACAGAAACGTATTTTATATTATTTATTTTTTAAAACTTTCCTGGCCTCGTTTATTAATTTGTTTTCGTCTTTTATACATATGGCCTGATATGAATATAAAAGAAATTGATTTTGTGGTAATCACGTATTAAATTTCCGGTTGCAAGTGGATCAAATTTTAACCGCTAACTGAAAGTATGATGCATGCCCATTGTTTAAACGAATAAAATAATTTCTATCTATTGATACTAAATTAATATCATAATATTCTTTACGGCAATAGAGAAAAGATCTACAGAGTGAAAAGAAATTAGGGCTTCACATTCAAGGTGGGGTAATTTGAGACTTACATAAAGAAAAAAAATTATTTTATTTATATTGATAAACAAATTTCTCCAGCAAATATTCTCCGTTAAATATCTGTTGTCTTGTTTCTTAATTATATTTGCCATCAAATTAAGAATCAAAACGCAAAAAGCAGTAAATAATTATACAGCATATATTGCGTAAGTAAACTATAATAAAAAAAACTGTATTACATCAATGTTCCTAGAGAAACTCATTGTTTTATATTTGTTTGAGCTGGGACAGAGGTGGTTCCTCAGATACCACACACCAACGGCATCAAAACTCCTCTGCAGCTTCAGGCAATCCACTGTATCGATTTGATTGATTTATTTACTTACAAAAAAAGTACAGGGTATGTACATATTTTAAATAGTCATGAAATATATACAAAGTAAAAAAAAACAATATGCACAAGTAAAACTATATCAAAAATATAGGCATGTATATATACAGGGTGAGTCATCTAAGCGGGTAAGGCCGATTATGCCTTTATGAGTAAAGATATTTCGAAGCGGTTTTTCCTTGTGATAGCTGTTCATTAGGAGCACATTTTAAAAATATGTTGTATTATACAGAGTGTTCCATAACTTGGTGGCTAACTATAGTTACAGTTTTTTTTAAATGGAACACTCTATATATTATTACATTTTTGTATTCCCCGTATAATTTTTAGTCTAAAAGTAATAAGATAGTATAGGCCTAAAGTGTAAAGTTTTTGACTTATTCCCATTTTTCTGAAAAATTCAGTGTTTGTATAAAATTATATTTCTCGAAAACGACGTATTAGATGCATAAATTTTTTTGCAGTATTGTTTACAATAAGAGATCCTAATAGAAGCATGATATATTTTTTTACAGTTACTAACTGCATGTGCAGAAAACTAGATTAAAATTACATGACACGTTTTAGAATAAAAGTCAATTCTTTTAAATGAAACGGCCTGTATATCAGTTCTTTTTTGAATTCTTTATTAAATTTCATACCAGAAACATGTAAGATGTTAATACTTTAAAAGCGACTATTACAGAGATATTGTCGTTTTTTGATATGCTTATGTTAGTTTTTGCAAAAAAGTCAATTTTTTCAAATGGAACACCCTGTATATTATTTCATTTTTGAATTTCTTATTAAATTTAACATCAAAAACATGTAAGACGTTAATACTTTAAAAGTGACTATTACTGAGCTATTGCCTCTTTTTGATATAATTTTGTCAGTTTTGTGGTTTTAATTAATATACCTAGTATTATATAGTACTGACAAAATTATGTCAAAAAGAGACAATATACTGAGCTATTGTCTCTTTTTGACATAATTTTGTCAGTACTATATAATACTAGGTATATTAATTAAATAGTCACTTTTAAAGTATTAACGTCTTACATGTTTCTGACATGAAATTTAATAAACAATTTAAAAATGAACTGATATACAGGATGTTCCATTAAAAAAAATGACTTTTATACAAACACGTGTCATGTAATTTTAATCCAGTTTCCTGCACATGCAGTTAGTAACTGTAAAGAAATAAAACATTCTTCTATTAGGACCTCTTATTGTAAACAATACTGCAAAAATTTTTGTTCATCTAGTACGTCGTTTTCGAGAAATATAATTTTATACAACCATTGAATTTTTCAGTAAAATGGGGATAAGTCAAAAACTTTACCCTTTAGGGCCTATACTATCTTATAACTTTTTGACTAAAAATTATACGGGGAATTCAAAAATGCAATAATATATAGGGTGTTGCATTTAAAAAAACTGTCACTATAGTTAGCCACAAAGTTATGGAACACTCTGTATAATACAAAATATGTTTAAAATGTGCTCCTAATGAACAGCTATCACAAGGAAAAAACCGCTTCGAAATATCTTTACTCATAAAGGCATAATCGGCCTTGCCCGCTTAGATGACTCAGCCTGTATATGCAAAAGTACAAACAACAAAAAACACAAGCACTAAAAACATATTAAAACTAGCAGTATCTTCCCAAATTCAAGTTCATGAATTCTTTTATATCATATACTACATTTTCAAGAAGTATCCTTTTTATTGTATCTTTGAATCGCTTTCAATTAAGGCGTCTTATAGCATCGGGTATCTTGTTAAACAAAAACAAAACCTGATGATTTGTAGCCATCTGTGTTCTCGTCCGTCGATGATAAGGATACGCTATATTATTTCGTCCTCTTGTGTTGTAGTTGTGGACATCACTGTAGGTTTTGTATTTGTTTGATTTGTGGATTAGTGTGAGGCAGGCGAGGATGTAAATCGCTGGTAAGGTGTATCTTGTGATGCCAACTATTGCTCTAGTAGCCTGTTTTTGTTGCAGGAGAATTTTCTTTGCTGCACCACAACGACGCCACAGGATTATGCCATACTACTATGAAAGCAGCCATAATAAAAGATTTGATGGTAGATCTTGAGATCGTCAGCAAAGACACCGTCTCACAGTCGGTTGCGTTGGTAATGTCATTTATAAAAATGAGAAATAAAAGATGTCCCCAGGTTAGATCCACGCGGAACGCCTGAAGCGAGATTAAATTAGGGCAATCGAATCTTATTATATTCGACAAACTACTTTCTATCGAACAGGTATCATCACCAGAGACACCCCAATATCAGATAGCTTATTTAGAAGAATGAAATGATCAATTTGGTCGAAAGTCTTCTGAATGTCAGTGTTAATCAAATCAACTTAACCTTTTCCATCCAAGGCCTATGACACATATTGAATAAAACAACACAGATTGGTCACTGTAGAACGTTTAGTCACAAACTCATGTTGAGATGGAGATAAGTAGCTTTTGACATGGTTGTAAACACGGTCACAAATAATGGTCTCAAATATTTTTGCAAAGTTGCATATAATCGAAATTGGTCTGTAATTTTTTACATCAGACGGACCACCCTCTCTCAACACGGGACAAACTCATGAAATCCTCCGTAAATCCGAAAATTCAGAATTCCTCAGAATATGGTGGAGAGGTTTAGCCAACGAACGGGCACAGTCTCTAATAATAAAGCTAGAAACATTGTCAACCCCACTCAGGAAACTATCCTTTGACTTCTCTAAACACATTAACACTGCCTCCTCAGTAATTCCAGGAGGTAGCAAGCTCGAACAGTTAATAATAGAGTCTAGATTATAGTCAACACAATAGTTTTCCTCTGCTTCCATAATCTGGGAAGTCAGACATGCATTCTACTGCATAATACATTGAATCCTGGTAGGCCCGCGTCGGTTACCCACAAATCGCCACAGTAATTTTGGATCGGTTGAAACATTGATTTGTATATCCTCTAAATATACTCCAGAAGTACTGTTAATGAAAGATTTGCACATTCGTCTAAGATGTTTGAAGCGAGTGTAATAATATCGACAACCACTTGCTTTAAAATTCTTTGAGCTCTGTCCTGGAGCAATCGAATAAATTGTCTATTAAACCATGGGGGATAGTGATGCTTTGCACTTGTCAGAGGCTGTAAGGGTACACTGATGTCAAATATTCGATAGATTGTATTATAAAATTCAATGTATGACTGTAGGATTAAGTTATTGTTGTACACATATGACCAGTTCATATTCAGAAAAATTAGCCTGTCTGAAGGTGTAGTATTTTTGATGTCCACTCTTCGCAAACTGAAAATAGTGGGTATAGAAGTTTTACTTGCGATGTATAGTGCAGACTGATGCGTTTTCTCATCGGCCAATGGAAAATCGTCTCGTTCAACCACACATTCCAAATTAGATAACACCAAATCCAGCAAACGATTGTTCATATTGGTAAGTAGGTTATATTGTTGTAGACTATCAAGTTGCTGAAAATTGTTAAAGGCGATAGATTTTGGATTACGTTTATGCAATAAGTCCGGTAAATTGTTTCGAACAATGAAAGGAAATTCTGAAAATCAATAGAAGTTCAAATGCGTTTTGGGAATGATAATTTACATCCCACAATGTCTACTACTGGGATTGCACGTATGTCCCAGATCCATTACCAGAATAAAAAAATGAGGTGTGGCCACCACACGACTTTCTTATACGTATGAAAGTGTTACTTCCAGTGCGAACCGATTTTCGATAAGAGTAAAATACCTACTTCCGGTAGGAATTTCGAAAAAAATTTTTAATAAAATTCTTCTCAAATTTAATTCTAAGTACATATGAATTATTTATAAATTCGTCTAAACTCAGTAGTTGAGGAAATATTGGCAAAATTCGAGTTTTTCACTAAAGTAAACTACTACTTCCGGTCGGCCGAATTTGTTGAAAATCTAATCAGTTCTCAAGAGGAAGATTATACACGTAAATGCAAAATTTGGAACTGATATCTCCAGCGGTTTGACCGCTATCGTGGTCACAGGCAGACACACAATAACACACACACACACACACACATTTTTTTTAAACCACTTTTTCGGTATCAGGGTACCTCAAAATGTGGACATCTGCAAAAATCTCGAGGTCGAAAATTTTCATCATCACAATACTTCCTTACACTACGCATAAGAAAGTAAAAATGAGGTGTGGCCACCACACGACTTTCTTATACGTATGAGCGTTTCAAATTATAGAATTTTAAGAATTTCTTTTACAAAAATTATTCAAAATCCTATTCTAAGTACTTCTATTCTCTTAATAGATCTCTATAGAATGCATACTTTGCAAGATATTATCAAAAAAGTGCTACTCGCTAAGAGTAAAAGTGCTACTTCCGGTCCGAATTTTGAAATTTCATATATACAAAAAAAATTGCAAATCCAGTTTTAAATACTTTTATACTCTTGATAAATATATATAGAATGCATAACTTACAACATATTTGCAAAAAATCGCTATTCGATAAGAGTAAAAGTGGCACTTCCGGTCAGAATTTTGAAATTTTTTTTATACAAAAGATATTGAAAATTATGTTCTAAATACTTTTATACCCGTAACGTACTTGTCTAAAAAGCATGACTTGCGAAATATTCGCAAAAAACTGATTTTCGATAAGAGTAAAAGACCTACTTCAGTTGGAATTTCGATAAACTTTTTAAATAAACTTATTCTCAATTTTAATTTTAAGTACATATGAATTCTTTATAAATTTGTATAAACTTAGTAGTTGACGAAATATTGGCAAAATTCGATTTTTTCGCTGAAGTAAACTGCTACTTCCGGTCTACCGATTTTACTGAAAAACTAATCAGATCTCAAGAGAGAGATTATACACGTAAATACAAAATTTGGAATTGATATCTACAGCGGTTTGACCGCTATCGTGGTCACACACACACACACAGACACACACACACACACACACACACACACACACAGAGAGAGAGAGACATTTTTTAAAAACCACTTTTTCGGTATCAAGGGACTTCAAAACGTGGACATCTGCAAAAATCTCGAGGTCGAAAATTTTCATCATCACAATACTTCCTTATACTACGTATAAGAAAGTAAAAATGATGCATGCCGTGCACCGGCCTTTCTTGTTGCGAATACTTGGCCAGGCGCACTTCGTGCGCTTAGATCTGTGGATTATTATTGTCACTCCATCTGTTACTCTTTATCCAAAATATTCAGTTTTTCATATCTTGCAAAATTTGTTAAAATATATGCAGGTCTCAAATCTAAGGCAAAAGTTACATAATTAATATTTAAATATTTGTAATTCAAATACTTTTCATCTGTGTTAAGAAAGTATATGTTTCAACAACAAAAACAAGAAAAGTCTTGTATAAAGAATTTAACATCTCGTATTTTAAGAAACTAATTGATTAAAAATAAGTAAAAACTGTCTGACTTAATATTGAGATTACAAATTACTTGAGTATTTCTTATTAGATTATGGTAAATTCGTCTCTGCGTGCACAAAAAGTAACAAGTCAGTTGAATTAAATTTATAAATAGTGTATATTTCTATTTATAAATTTTCTTCAACTAACTTATTACTGCTTGTGTATATATTAGTATTTTTTGTAATTATATAATTTATTGAATCCTGTCGATCGATCGAAATCAATTTAGTGATTTCTCTTGTACTCCTTAACATAATCAATTTCAAGAGTTTCTTGTTATAATTCGATTACATGCCACCGATATAAAAACGTCGCTCAACTGGAATGTTCTAATAAAATTGTCTGACCCGGAGAGAACACACATAACAGGTTCACACCTGAAACTTCCACGCCCATCATTTTTAGGACTTTATCTATCTATCAATTTACGGTGAAATTTTGGTTCTATTCACAAAAGATGGACAAACAAAAAGGAAAAATAAAGGGAGCGAAGCGGACGCACCGTGGACCGCCTTGTAATTTCCAATAGCTCCTGTTATCGCCAAAATCTCCGTTCGTTCACACAGATTGGTACCGGATATGCCCTTTGAATAACTTAATTTTACATTCTAGGTTTTCGGTTTCGTTAACATTGTTCGCCTCGGACTTTTAATGCCTTGATCTTATTTATTTGCCAGATTAAAAGTATCATTTTCACTTTGTTCTTGTTGTGAACGATATATTGCTTTGATAACCGTAAGCAATTAAGGGGAAGAATTCGGTAAATACAATTATTTTTTCCCGTAAGAGCTCAGAAAAAAATATATTACCTACACTATTACTTCTCAATATACACGGTGATTTATAAGCTCTGTGTAAAACTTTTACAAAAGAAATAAGATGGAATTTTAAGCCGGGCATATTATACCGATTTGTCAAATACCATTAGCCATAGGTAATAAGTTTATACGTATGTATGTAATTCGTCGCAGCGCGGTGTCTACACATCGTACATACATACATACTGCTGTGACTCTTGCAAATTAACGATTATATAACAATGATTTAAATTATTTAGATAATAAATGAAAACAGAATCAAGCATATATCTTAGTACTTAGTACCCAAACAATATCGCCGAAAACAAAAATGCACGTAAATTGATAAACCAGGGCTCCGTTCTACGAGTACATCCTTCGGCTCGTTGCACACATCCCTAATGTATACAATTACATGGCCAGCCCTAATGCAATATATATTAAATTATTGCTACGTGCTTAAATTGCGTTTTAAAATATTGACTTTGTTCTGTTTAGTACTTCCTAGCGCCGTTTCTCGCTCCCAAGCAGTACTACCAAAACCAATTCGTGTTTTAAGGATTGATCAAGGCTCCATACTGTGAAATCACCTACTTAATTCATTGTACACATCCCTGACCAATTACCCAACATGTCAAATTCTAATACACAAGCACAAACAAAATAATAAAAAAAATATATATAAATTGTGAAAGTGAAAGTCAAAACTCCAGCAGAAATCACCACATAAAATTTTATTTAACACCATATACAAAACAAACAAATTAAACACAATTCGACTACCTTAATTCCTCATACAACTGTTCAAATTCATTCATTTTAAAAAATATATTTATATATGTCTTTATACAGTAAAAATATTCTACAAACAAAAAAAAACTTTAAATAAACTTAATACTTTTGACCTTCCATAGACTTGCAAGCGTAAAGTGTCTATACTTATATTCAAAAATTTTAAAAATAAATCCTCTCATTAAATATCAAACTAAACTATTACAATTACTAAAATGTTTCACCATAACGCATAGTGTAAAACCATCGCGTGTTAAAATAAAACATCCTAGCTTCCAAAAATTATTAATCTCGCTAAAAATAATAAAGTTTTATTTAGGCAAAATAAATTAATTTATAAAATATTATAAATTCCAATTTATTGAAAAATTTTCTAATTTGTTACTGGATATTTCGGAAAATATTATAAGTCCCGATTTATCAAAATTATTCTAAGTTCTAATTTTTATTTAATTCTTTATAAGTATAGACACCCCGTGTTTCTATTTTTAAAAGCGGTTCACACCTGCTTCTAAAGGTCTTTTTTATTTTTGAGAGCGGTTTCCACCAGCAATCTCCAATAAATTCTCACGTTTTGCCCTTATATTGATATTTTTCTTTATAAAAAGCTTAGACATGCTCTGAGCCGCTATCTTTTCCAAAAATGCATAACTACAGTGCTGCACCTTTCGGTCAAGTGATGTATTACTTACTTAAAAATGTAAACAAACATCTATTTCAATGTCGACTTGTTTACGTCAAATTGTAATGTACAAAATTTTCTGAAGACATCAATATGTAAAGTTACAAATAATTATTACGTTTTATACAATGTATAATCTAAGTATTTATTACCATTTATGTGTTACACGTTCGTAATCGTTGATAGCATATATCCGATATACTTCGGGCCAATCCCTCGAACGATCTCCAACATCATATCTTTTCCTCGCTGAAGTTACGGAAAACACTTTGTTATGAATAATTACTTGATATATACGTCTCATTTTAATATTAATTTCATGAATAAAATTTATAATACTTCTCTTACATTATTTTATCTTAAATTAATTGAAATTTACTAAAATCCTAACTTAATAAATATTTATATACAATGATCATTATAAAATAAATAAAATAGTGTTTAATTAAATTAAACTAGAAGTGATCTTGATAAAACTTATTTACAATTCAATCCCAGACCCAAGTTCACTGCATTACGTACACACAGATCTGCTATGGCTAATGTTACTTGACAGATACGGTATAAGCTTTGAAATAAATTGTTTAAAATTTAGAGCCCTATTATATAGAGCCACTCCAGTGACGCAACCAAAGCCACACCAGTGGCCAGGCCTATTTTCCATGTGGGTTTGGCAGGATTTCATTTCTCTTTTAGTATTCGAGGTGTCCTCATCAAAAATCAAGAATAGGATTTTAGGAGTGCTTCCCTTATTATTAGGAAGGCCCTCATACATGACAAACGACCATAAGTGTTTTGAGTACTCCGCATGTTAAAACGATCAGTAAACCCTACATAAACTACAAGAACGCTATACCGGCAAAGGAGTGTTTGGCACTTACTTTTAAGGTTTTGATGAGCCCCAAATTGTTGGTTCTAACTCAATGTAAGAGATAAAATTTCAGCATTCAGATTGTTAAGAAGAATGATAATCCATTGAGGAATATAATTAGTTTTCGGCATTTTGAAAGCAAATTTATAGCCTACAACCAGCTCAAACAACGTCAAAGGGATGACTGAGTCAAGAGTCAAGCCACGGCTACTGACGGAACGGTGGCGCTGTGCAGTGGCACAGTATAATAAGTTTCATAACAAACAATGGTCCGGTACAAAACCCATAGTCGCGCTGGTGCGCCACAAGAAGCAAGGGTCAGCGTCTGAAGTAGCCAACTCACGCGACAGACACCACCTCTAGCCGCAGCTGTGATCCAGTATAATAATCTCTACATGATTGCATATTTCGCTTATCTGAGCGTCTGAAGCGGCAGCGGGCGTTCGCCACTGGAGTGCCTCTGCATAATAGGTCACTAAGAAATTAAAAGACGACGACAATATTACCACAATATCACGTTGGTCACCCGCCTTTTGTTCAATGTATCAGCTATTACACTAGACACCAGCCATTTTGCATTTAAAATAAAGATTTCTAATAGATTTTTTCGTGTAGAATATGAATTAGCCGTCAGAAATGTCCTATCATGTAATACTTTTAAGATACGTATTTCAAAAACACTTTTTCAAAAATAATGATGAAATTAATAGCTGAGAAAGTTTATATTTATTATCACAAGATGGCAGTACAATATAACGTTTGGGAAAATAAACGAGCAGAAGATGCGGAATCAGTACGCGTTGAACAGGCATGGTCTCAGCCATTTTTTTTTTGCTGATTTTGTCGTTCATCAGCCTTACTTGAACAGTCTTACAGAAGTCTGTGAAACGTTGAAAAGTGAGCATAGCATAAATAGTAAAGTAACTTAATGACATCCACGAAACATCGTGGTTGCACCACCCTGAAACTTATGCTATATATGTGTCAAACTTACTCAAAAACCACAAAGGTAGCCATTTATTCAAAAAACACAAAGATAGACAATCACCAAAACTACAATCTGAGAAAAGTTTGAAGTTTTCCAAATGAGATTAATACTACACGAAACAGAAGCTCTGAATTAGCAGATTACGAATATGTAAGATTCAAAAACATGCCAATTTTCTTTTTCAGAATTTTGAGCAATTATTTGCATTTGGTTGTTGGCTTCGTCAATATTCATAAGTTTTTCTGCCAAATACATAATAGATTCACTTGATGCATGTGTATTTCAGTAAAAAATATTATATCAAAATTTAATATCATTATATGGTTTCGTCATAGTTTCGAAAGATCTACGCCACAAGTTAGACTGGTGAATAATTCTTCTTCTTCCTCTTGATGTAGGCCTTGGGCATGTTTTTCCAACTTAGATTTTTAGATGTCGATATTCCGTCTCGCAGGATCATTACTATTCTGCCCTCTTGCATTTTGTTGATATGTTTGTTCCACTGCCTCCGTCGGGTCGTTTTCTTTCCCATCTTACTACATCCATTATATGACATGTGTGTCTTATGTACTTACTGCGGATTTTATCTCTCAGTGTGTACCCTAATATATTTCTCAGGATTTTCTTTTCTGTAGTTCTTAGTGAATTTATTGCTATCGGCTATAGTCTCCATAGCGTATATCATTAGGGGTCTACACATGTTTTATACATTTTGACCTCCGCTTGCTTGCTTATGTACCTATTGCTCCGGAATTCTGGGTACTTTGTTGGTTTGGCTTTTGATCTCATGCGATCTATTCTGGCTTGAAAGTTCCAGTCCCAGATCGTTGAACGCCATGACCTGCTCTATGGGGTTGTCTTCTGCCACGAGTATACATTTAACTGGTTCTTTTGAGATAACCAGTGATTTTTTTTGCCGTAGATATTTGCATGCTTAGACTTCTGGTTTTCAAAGAGAACGAATTCAAGAGTCGTTGTAGATCGTCTTCACTTTCAGTCACCAATACTGTATCGTCGTAATCGGCGTAACATACAATTTTAATTTCTCCTGTTGATAATTTGTATCCATTTACGTTTTCCGCTATGTGTTCTTTTCTTTGGTCCATTATTGCATTAAATAGTAGAGGACGCAGTGAGCCACATTGTCTAATGCTTATAGGTGTTGGTATATTTCTTCTGTCAGTTGTCTTTATATCGATATTTGAGAAGATTAAGTTGTTTCACAATTTCTATTAGGTAGTTTTGTACATGTTTATGTCTTAGTATGTGGATTATGTCACTCAGCCTAGCTTTGTTGAAGGCTTATTCTAAATCGACGAAGCACAAGAAGGCTGGTTATCCGTATTTAATAGATTTTTTGTTGTTATTCTCATATACCTATATAGCCACTGATCATCGACTCCATGATTTTAGTAAATAGTTTCATAGCTGAAGTTAACAAGCTTACGCCCCTATAATTTTCAAGGTAATAATAATATTGTAGCGTTTTCGGGGTCGAAATAAACAACTCGTGCAAATGTTTTAAAACTATCTGTATATTTTCACGCTTAAAACTAATCACAATGTACAAATATAAAATAAATGTAACGCACTTAAAACTACTACGAAGAAATTAACAAACGTATTTATTTCTATTACTACTATTTATGTTTGTAATATTTATTTACTTCTTGAACTATAATAACACTGCACCATTCACTGTATTTATGTTTATTTGCACTGTTCGAATACTACTGAATGAATGAATTCTTTCTGGGCACAGGCCGCTTTTTTATATCGGCATATAAGACTCTGGAAATATACGCGAAAATTCTCTCTTTCTTCTCGATGTTTGTAGTAAATACGAGAAGGGATCCAGACTTTCTGTCGCTTACACATTACATATATATGGATGATTTATGACTTATTTACAGTGCGTCGCGCCGATGTTTATTTTTCTTTTGTGGCTTTCGTTACAATATCATATATTTTGCCACATATTACTTTGTTGCATGGTAATATATAACCAAAGTAAATATATAATAAACAAAGATAAGTAAGAAAAAGAAATAAATTCTATGTGTCTACAGTGAAAACCAAAGGACTCAACTCAGAACACAACAAAGTGAGTTCTAGTCCTCCGTAGAGCCTTTACAAATAATAAAAATGGAAGGTAAGTAAAGAAGCATAAAACTAACTTAAAACTAAATTCTACCCAGGTCTATCAAGTAAATTTGTAGATGCAAATTAATGTAGATTGTGAAAAAACGAAAGCATAAGCATTGCCAAGGAAATATAAATAGACAGCATTTTCCTTTAGACATATGACATCACGAGAAATAATTCATTTATCCAATTAAAAGGGAACAAGTCTACCACTGACTAGCCGCCAAGTTCTACCCCATCTATGTCCTAAAAAACCTAGTAAAGGAATAGCTCTTGACCTCAAGAGTTAGATTGTTAAAAAAATATAGCGATGCTGAATGAGATAGATGATTGAAATAGAGAGGTTTTATGAATGGGCGTGGTCAAGGGAATACCTCCCATAAATTGAAATAAATTTACCTATTTAAGAAATTTCAGTTAAACTTTCACGAGAGTAATGACGTATAATTTATAAAAAGTAGCAGACATATTTAAGTTCCTGATCGAGCAAACGCATAATTTTATTGTAAAATAGAGATCTATGTTAAAAAATTCTCTAGCATTACTAATCAAAAACGAATTTGTAATATGCAAAGAGTAAGTATCAAGACCAATACCAAACCAGGATTGTTACCTTGAAGCTCAACAGGAAGTTTGCGATCATTTGCGAAAAATATGTATGTATGTTAGTATTGTATGTTAGCTTGAAAGACAAGTATCCAAAGATATACCTTTTCAATGTAGTTATGAGAGCTGTATGTGCGAAATAGGAGTTTGAAATGTAATATAAATCAATGTTTATTGTATTCATAGTTCTTAATATGGGCAAAATTAAATAAGAAAAATCTGTTCAGATGTTCATTACTATTATCACTAACGTTACTTTGGTGATAATAAAGTAATTAGATATCATATGTACTCTCTATTACAAATTTTATTAGAGAAATTATTGAAATTTTAAAAGAAAAGCATTATTCATACTTAGTTATATATTTTTATAAACCCATACAAATCACCAGAATAAATATTTCACCTTTTTCTTTCTTTTTAGAGCTACTCAAATAACTTTTAATAACGTAAACAACCTTCTTTATTATTTATTCTCCTATTCCATCCATTATGAACGTAAATATTTATAATCCAAGCAAGCCCACAGGACAACTTGATTCCACTCTAAGACTTATATGAATTATTTTACTTTATCTATTCTATCAACATTTAAATTGCTTCTCCTTATTGCACGGGAAAGATTCCATTCTCGCTAGCCACCCTCCAACGCAGGAACCATCCAACCAACGACTCTTGGAAATCTTATCTTGAAAGCGAGCAGGGGACGAACACCTTAATGAATTCCATCGCGTACCCACAGCATTATAGCCGAGAGTAAAAGGGAGTATCGGGTGTCGATGAGATTTGATTTTTTTAAATAAAGAACCAACTGGCGTCGGAATTTTATTGCTTCTGTTTGTAGATAAAGTAATGTTTTTTCTTCATTCTCTTTTCTTCTTTTTTCGTGTTAGGGTTCGTGCTATTATTGTCTTTGTATTTAATGAATGAACATCTAACGATTTCCAAGTAAATTTATTTTGTTAATTTATGTATATACTGAAACTGGATATATTATGTTTGAATCAGAGATATTTATGAGAGTCTGAAAATTGTAATTTTAGTGAGCAATGTCAAGTAAATATTATAGTCCGGAATCTATGCAAAATGTTGTTATTATAAGGTATATCAATAAAGTTTTAAACTTTTTAGATATATAAAATATTGTCTCTTGCAAAAGGTAATTAATTCATATTTTATCAACATTGATGCATATTTTTATAATTATTTAAATTACAAAAATAATAAAAAAGACCTTGTTATAAAGTGTTCCAAGAAGTTGTGTGGTGTTTACCCAAAAGCAATTTCCCAGGAAAAGCATTTTGAGGAAAAATTATTATTAAGGAGGAAAAACGTTCATTAGCTCTCTGTCGTATTTGTTAAGCTAGCATTTTTAAGCGTCAGTTAATTTTAAATCTATTATTTTTAATTTTTCAAATTTATTAATCGGAATGAATTAATTTAGCAGTGCGAAAAAAGCTATTTCATTATTTATTTAGTTTTGTTTCAATTTATTTCCATATTTACGATTACCTCCACAAAGAGTTAAATTAAATTAACTAGTTAGGGATGGTGGTTAAAGACAGTTTTATTAATAAAATCATCAAGTAATCAAATATTTAGATTCAAATGTTATAAGAAAGGCGAACATAAAACTTAAAAATAATTTCATACCAAACTGCAGGTAATTTTTGTGTCATAACAGACACATTTCGAATTTAGAATCAAGGGAATTGCTTTTGACTGAATCTGTAGAATTGGTGTAGAATTGGTAAACATATGCTATGAAAAATTGTCAGCTCTTAAATGAGTAAAGAAAGGAATTGCAGATCATATCGGTCAACCTCTAGCAGATTTAATTAATAACTAATAAAAATAAGGCATTTTCCAATAATATTAAAAGCGGACATCATAAAATCTTTACATAAAATTAATCGCCAATCCATACTAAGTAAATATGGTCCCAGTGCCAAATTTGTAACAGCAAAAGCAGTTCATACAGTATCGCATGAAAAGTATTGCAGTAACTAGAAAGATGTTGCGTTAGAGGAACAGCACATCAGTATATCTTTTAATATGGAATTATTTAAGAGACTGGAAACAGCAAACACAAACTGAAAACAGTCTGAGAACAGAATGGAAAGTTATAGTATGGTGTTCCATAAGGTGCTGTCCTGGGGCCTATATTATTCACTGTATATATTAGATCTGCTAGTAAGGAATATATACAGTGATAAATCTGATAAACAAATTCTTTAAGTACCATCTGCCCAACATGAATGTCGAGAAAGGTAAAATATATGCCTCTTCGATCATACTGAAGAAGTGTGCAAATAATTAGGTCTTTAACTATAAATGCGCATTTTATAAATGTAGTAGAATTCCCAAAAAATCTCCGAATAACATTTGACAAATATCCACGTTAGAATATATTGTACCCTTTTACCTTGCTAGAATGATAAACAATCTATCCAATACGATACTGAGGCTTTAAATATGTATCTTCTATATATACTTAACAAAAATTATTTAATTCTTCGGCTCTTACTTTAATAATCAATTTAATTATACTCAGGCGGTTTTTAAAATATTTAATAATGAGCATGAATATCAATAAAATTATTAATCTCAGGTATTTGGGATTTTAAATATAAAAGTTACTTTAATCTTTCTTTAATGTAAATTTAATACATCTGAAATGTTCTTTTACATGATATGTTTATTAGGCAATGTGTGTACTTAAGGAAATATGTGATGTGTCATCAAGATTTTGTCAAATTAAAATAAATACAAGTTATTTAGGTTATATATGTATTTCATTGAATTGTTAATAACAACAATATCAAATTGTTTTGGAAAAATATATAGGTAAGTGATTATTTTAAATTGTTATAATATATAATCTTTAAATTACACATAAAACTCAATCCTCAAAATTAATGAAAGTGAACTAATTTTCATATCAAAAAAAGTCAATCAATTATCAAATTATAATTGTAATGTATTCGTAAACAACGTAATCATTCTATTTTAAATATAGAAGTTAAATTTTAATTATGACTGCTTTGTGAACTCTACTTTTATGTTAATAAACGTACCAAAATTGATACATATAAAACAGAATAATCTAACAAAACGAACTCAATTAAATTATGACATCCTCTAAATTATAAATTGAAATAAAGGTCTGTTTTAACTTCTTACAAATGAAACTCTCACCTAAAATGTTATGTTTTGTACTTTACGTTTTCCTTTTTGTTCCAAACAGGTACGGTCCTCTTCCTACAATCCTCAATTAATTATAACAATGACATTTCAGTCAATCCGTTCCAAATAGCATTTGAAGAATCGGAATTCATCCGACAGGATCCGTCAAATCTTGTAGACTCGTACTGGTGTCTTCTCTTCTATAGTAGAATTACCGAACAGATGCAGTAGCAACATTGCATTTTTGTAATAGCTTAAACGGGCAAATGCGCTGTTGCTACTGCATCTGTTCGGTAATTCTACTATAGGTAAGGTATTTCTTGTTTGATTTATCAGCTTATAGTCCAATTTCTATTTCTTTAGGTAACATCAATTGTAATATAAGTGTACAATTCCTCGTTCTATTCATCCAGCAAGGTTGGTAATATCCACAACACATTTGGAATTTCTTGTTTATGGATAAAATATTTTCTTAAGTGGTTTTCAACTTATGAAAAATCCAATTCTTTTTAGTTCCAGGTAACTCAGGTAAAATTCCAGGTCCAAAACTAACTCGTACTAGTTCCAAAATATGAATTCCTTTTTAATTTATATGTAAATACTTGGAAACATGATGGGAAATAACACTGTAAGTATTTATAACGTTAATATACAGATTTCAGTATTACATTCTTCTTTTAAAATAAATCTTCTTCTTATTTCCGTAAACTTGTTATTATTTTTCAAAATCAAATCAATAATTCTCTTTTTTTTTCTCCGTATCTAAGGATCTCATTAAATTCCAACATAGTCGATTTAACGTTTCATAAATTATTCATGTAGTAAGATAAGGTGCCTATGTTTATGATATTTTAATTTTGATTAGTATGACTTTAAGGTATATACAATTTTATTGTATTTTTTACTCTTTCATTAATTTTTTTTAATAAGTAACAAACTTTTTACATATCTATACTATTTAAATAAGTTATTTCGTTTTATATGAGATAAATAATATTTTTACCGCAATACTATACAATCAAATTTGAGAACTGTTAATTTTAGATTATACCTTAAATGTGATGTATTTTAAACATTACTATATATTTATAATGTTGTGGTGCAAGATAATAGGCCTGATGCCAAAACTTTTTAGGGAATATTTAAATGTACACGTAGAAGCTAAATTATATATGAACTATATATAGTTGGGGTAATGGAGCTATTTGGTATATAGAAAAACCAAAAATAGCACAAAGTAGAATATTAAGAATAATATTAAAGAAAGAAAGAATTTACACCAGTGAAACCCTGTTGTTTCACCATCTGTTTATTCTGTGGGTGGAAAATTATTCTTTATCCAAGGTATAAAAATTCTGCTTTTGACATAGGCTGAATCAGTAAACATCAGCACGATTGATCCTAAGAATAGTGTTCTCAAACTTCTTCTTTTTCCAATGACTTTACCGAGTTTGTTGCATAATTGTAATCCACTCTCATTGATATAAAAAGAAATCTCTTTGGCTTGACTATTAAATTATATGTTTCCAATGTGTATGGATATGCATCTTACTTACTAGGATAATTTTACTATTCCAGGATCAATATTAAATAGGTGGTATTACTTAGTAAGCAACTTGAAATCTGTAGTGGGCCCAAAATCTCTGCTGAGTGTCTATTACTGCTTAGTTTACCCAGCATTAATAAATTACGTGATTGTAATATGTGGACAAGCTCTGGATATAAACATCTGTAGATGATTTTTATTATACAAAAACGTATTATACTTTTAATATTTAACCTGCATAGTTCCGTGTCAATGTGTGCCGTTAATTTAAAAGTAATACTTTATGCTACACATATTACTCAATCAACATACAATACATATAACGTACTAATGAAAACTGATGAGTCAAAAACACGTATCTGCGGTTGTACTGTACCTAGAAAGTACCAATAATTCATTTTTAATTCACACATTTCCCCGTTATGTGGTGAAGTCGGTTGTTGTCCCGAATAAATTGAGGATCTTCTGACAGAAGCTGCAAAGCGCAGCCGTTCTTCCTATTTTTGTTATTAGTTTACTATACGTGTCAATGAAACAATAAACAAAAAATAAATTTAAATTTCAATTATTTCAAGTATGTGCATTTGAGAGTATCATACTTTATGTTTTTTTTTACATTGACATTAATATATTATTTGCTTATTTTCACTCTTCAAGAATGTAATAAAAGAGTCGCAAAGTAATCTGGGTACGTGTTTTTTTTTTATTTAATTGTGTTTAATTGGAGGGGTTTTAGTGTAATATTACATCTTTGCCTAAAATTATGTTTTCCTAAAGTGTTTTTTGAAATGTAAACTTCTTTGGGCGCGTTGCGTTGATTGTGGGCACCAAACAAGACTGAGCCGTCACACTCGGCTATGTAACGCTTGTTCGGGTAAAGTCGGCTCGAGTCGACTAAGGGAACGAGAGAAATATATCATACAGAGGTATTTAATTTCAATTAAATTGAAATTTAAATGAATAAGTAAATTCATGTCCCCGAGCAGATTCGATCCCGAGCCGCATGGGTGAGAAGCCGGCACGTTAGCATCAGACCAGCGCGGGACTCGTAAGCGAGTATTCATATCGTCTATTTATATATATATACATACATGCGTCCGAAGCGACCCAGAAGCGTATCGGAAAATCTCTCCGTCGAGGAACCCTTTAAAGTTGCCCGTACACCCACGCGATTATATATCGCAGCCGCTGCCATAGCAACGGCCGCGAAATTGTATTTCGCGGACTGTGTTGCGTTCGCTAATTGGTAACTTCGCGGACGGTTAACCAAAAAATTTGTTGTGTGAGTATGACACATTATATCTATAATAATATAATATAATATTTCGCGCTCAGGTAAGTTTTAGCATGTTTATTAAAATGACATGTATGACTCGGAAACTGATCAGTATTTTCCGGGTGTTAAATAACGTCCACACGCATTTACTATAATTTGTATACCAAAGCAAAACAGAAACGTTGAGAATAGAGCATTGCTTTAATTGCTCACTATATACTAATTTATAAGGATTTAATTCTTTTCTGTTACACAGGATGGATGAAGAAAATCAAATCGATGACAAATTAAAACGAAAAAGAGAATTGTCTAATGTGCGCGTGAAGAAATATCATCAAAAGAAGCAACTAAATATCAGCAACTGAATTCGTCGATGCAGGATGACCCTAATGTAATATAGAACGAAAAAAAAAGTTGGATTTCGTATTATTAACCTCGCCTTGATGAAGTTTTCACTTCTGCCGTGTGGTTTTAAGCACACCCATTTTCTTGTTTGTATGAAGTATATCGGGCAACTCAATTTCGTCATTAGAAGCAATTAATTTGAATCAAATCCATTAATGAATCATAATATACAACGACTGATACCCCTGAAACCACAACCGTTATAAAAGAAGTATGTAGCGAGGAAAAAGACGAATTATTTTGCGCTTCCAGCTGGACTGTGTTCAACACTTATTTAACACGAAATATTAAAATAAGCGATGCGTATCCGTCACGAAACGTGTCTTTGCCTCTTATTTTGCCGCCGTTAATGAGCGTAATGGGCGGCTTAAATCACAGCGTAATGATAGAGAGAACATTGCGCGAATTGCGTCCGTGCTTATGATAACTACAAGAACTAACGATGCTCTCATATTTGTCTTATGCACATGCATATCTACTCATTGCATTTGCATGTGCAGGTAGCCTCTACAATACATATAATACACAGCACAAAGTGAAATTGAAAATGTTCGGAGAAAAAAACCGCGTGAAGATTAATTTAAATAGACGCCTGGCAAGCAATAATGACGGCATTCGCCGGTGGTATCTCCTGTAATTGATGCTCTCTAGTCAGAAACAATCATCATAAGTGATGCTTATTACAAGTGGATATTAAATTATAAGGTGTAATGCGAAATCAAAACCAGAATTAAATTCAAATTATCTTTATTTCGCCGCGTAATTCGAGTCTGGTATGTTGTTTGTTGTAAGTTGAAATTGCACATTCACAGCGCGTTATTTATCTTTAGTAATGCCTATTACATAAATGTGCATAATAACATTAATATATTTTGTTTTGTTTTTATGTATGCAGTTAGATGTGCGTACCAAAGTATGCGATAAGCGCAAATATAATGTATAGAAGATTGTATCTAAAAAATTGAACATTGTATTGGATATTTCAATAAATCCTTTAAGATGCTTACTTTGTTCAACGCGTATAATCTTTACGTATAAAGCTATAAATACCATTCAATACAATATAGGTAAAGATGATACCCATTCTTGCACTATACCCCTGGTTACTAGTTTTACAGAGTTATAACTGGAAATAAAATTTGTTGTATTTATTTTATAAACGGTTGTGTAATCGTAAATTGTATACTTTTAGATTATTTAATAACTCTATATTTGTATCGCCTATATCCTGTCTCAGAATAAGAAGGAGTGATTCAAATATCCCGCTAAAACATGGAATACATAGCTTAAAATTTAGTAGACAATTTGATATGACATCATGACAATTGAGGTTAGAAGAACTGTATTATTTCTAACTAAGGATTTAGCTGTTTTGTGTTTCATTTACTACTTTGCTTAAAATAGATAGATAGATGTGCAGCTTTTCATTCTACTAATGGAAGCAGCAATACGAGTGCAAGGCAATTTTCAATAGGAGAGTAAAGTTATAAACACAAGTAGGTACAGGGTTATTCATTATAAATTACCCACCCTTCATCATCGTTATTATCGCATATATAAAAAAATGTTTCAACTAAAAGTTGTGTGGCTGAGACCGAATTTTATTTGCATGTTATTAAAAACACAGTGGCGTGCAGGTACAACGGTATAAAAAGAAAATAATGTTTTTTTTAAATAGAATACCCTGTATATTATTAAATTTTTATAATGGTCCTTTTACTCTTATTTCAAAAATATGCTATATGATACCGGTATCTTAAACTGTTTTCGAGTTATTAAATGTCGAATATCCTAGTTACTGTACTATGGAAAAGTTAACATTATTAAAGTAAGCTATGAAAATGACAATTATTGTGTTTGATAAATGATATTTCCTTAATAAAATAGTCAAAATGAAAACGCATTTATCAAACACAATAATTGTCATTTTCATACCTTACTATAATAATGTTATACACTAACTACGACATTCGACCTGTAATAACTCAAAAACGGTTTAAGATACCGGTATTATATTGTATACTTTTGAAATCAGAGTAAAAAGACCATTATAAAAATTTGATAATATACAGGGTATTCGATTTAAAAAAAACTTTATTTTCTTTTTATACCGTTGTACCTGCACGCCACTGTGTTTCTGATAGCATGGAAATAAAATTCAGTCTTAGCCACAGAAGCTTTATTTGAAACATTTTGTTTTATATGCAATAATAACGATGATAAAGGGTGGGTAATTTATAATGAATAATCCTGTACATACATCTATAATTTGATGAATATAAATCTCTTAACATTCAAATCTGTTGATTCTAGTTTTTCAAAAAAAAATCATTAGAAGAATCTATGCATAAAGCTATAGGGACCAATTTACAAATGAAAGGAGTAGACTTTGTCCAGAGCGTTTTGAAGAGGATTGCCATTATAAATATACACCGCGTTCAGAAATTCGCGGATAAACTTCAGGTAGAACAATTCTAAGATTAATTCCGAGTAAATAATCCTAATACAAAAAGTTGTTGGGTCTGTCGTTAAGCCATACGGATTATTTTAAAAAAAGTGTAAGCTTGGCAACACCGTATTATAGCAGTTATCATACAATAATACAAATAAGCACGAAGAAGGAGTTTTATTCGTATTTGAAAATCCAGTGCTTTTTCTTAACTACTTTATTAAAACTATAGTTAATGTTAAAAAATTGATAAAACATATTTAATAGTACAATAACACACATGAAATGATTAAAGTAACTTGGTTGGTTGCCATTAGTTTCCAGACGGAGCTGTAGTCTTCAAGGAATAGAATTTAATACGCGTTGTAACATATCAAGAGTAATTAATTGAAGTGTGGTGGTAATTCTATTAATTACTTCTTGTTCATTGGCTGGAGGCGTCGCATATACTTTTTCTTTTAAAAAGCCCCAAACAAAGAAGTCAAGAGGATTAATATCTGGGGACCTTACTGGCCACGATATTGGTCCATTAAATTTTCGTTTAACCATGCCCTTGAAAGTCGAACATTGTGAGCTGGTGCACCGTCATGCATGTAAAGCATGTTGAGCCTGAGATTTAATGGAAATTATCCAGCACTTCCTCTAAAACATTCACGTATTCAATTGCATTTATACAATTGGGACGAAATATTGGTCCAACAATGCAAAGGTTTAAGACGCCTAGCCATACATTTACAGAAAACCAGAGGGCAAGAATGAATCAAATCTTTTGAAGAAAAAAAAGTTTTGCTTATTAGTTTCTATTTTAAATATCAATAAAAAATTTATACAGATAAATCATTCATATTACTGCTACAAACCTTGAGGAGGTAAATTCAAGCAACCTTGGAAATGCGAATCTCATATACAATAGCAATAAATAGAAATATTTGCATCGGCTGAAGTTGTTTACACGACCTGCAAAGATATACCTACACATTACTAATTATTATTCCTTAAAATTTATGTATTTTGAAAATATATAGAAACATTTTTATTGAATAATTTACATTATCTTATAAAGTATAACAAATTTTTATTTTTTATTTCTACTGTGACTTACATATACACATTTATACGTAAAACGTATATGCATATATGCATGTGTTGAGATACACACATACATTAAGTGCCATTGCCGACAATCGAACGCACAGACATATGCATATACGTTTTACGTATAAATGTGTATATGTAAGTCACAGTATTTATTTACTGCTTGATGTTAGTTTTAACATCCATGTGTTTACACTATTCATTTTCGTTTTGATATGTGACGCCACATAAGGCTCTATTACACGAGACACACTATTAACATACAGGCCTCTGTATGGCAGAACATGCCGTCAGAAGCCATCGCTTTTTCGGTGTCATCTTTTGTTAGATGTCGCTGTGATACTCTCACTGCATTTAACACGCAAAAATGACATAAGCAGGTTTTTAAGTCTTGAAGCCATTGTCGACAGTCTCCACGCCCACTGACGAGACCTCAAAGGTCGAAACACCGGTGTCTGTGCATTCGATTGTCGGCAATGGCACTTAATGTATGTGTGTATCTCAACACATGCATATATGCATATACGTTTTACGTATATATGTGTATATATAAGTCACAGTATTATTTACTGCTTGATGTTAGTTTTAACATCCATGTGTTTACACTATTCATTTTCGTTTTTATTTCTTTTATATATACGTATGAAATTATGTAATAATTCAGATCTTATATGAAGTATTCTTAATTGCCTATCTTTATCAGTATGGCTTTTTAATCCTAGAGGTTTTCAACAAAGCTTGTCGTGTTCTCATTATACTTGCGGCAATCCAAACTTCTTCCCAGGTATTCTCCATCAGATATTTTCACCTTTTTCTATTATTACAGGTTTCTTATTACGTTTGACATATCTGAAACCTGTATATGAACATGTGGTAATATAATTAGTATTTAATTAACAATTACTTGAAATTAAGAGTCAATTCAAGAATCAATGTGAGTTGTTCAGTTCATTTTTCGTGTAGACTTATCTATAGTTATTTTAGCAATGATATTAAGTGTTGGACGTTTATTTTTCGCACTGTCGTACAGTATTTCGACAGATTCATCAAATTCAAAGTTTCAAATGCCTGATCACTTGTTCCTTAGGTCTTAAGCCGTCTGATCACTCATGTTCATGTTGTACATAAAAGTACGGATTTTATTTAGTAACACAATAAAGTATAATAAACCAAAGTAAAAATGTAGGAGACTAGGTTATAGCTTGGCTGTAAACATAAAATGACGTTTTGTCGAACTTATTTTCCCATGTTAAACTTGCCTAAGCAAGAACCAATGAAATACCTTAAAAATATACGCCATTTTGACGCGATATTTGAATCACTCCTTCTTATTCTGAGACAAGGTATAGTTCCAAAATCCACCAAATCCACCTGAACATATTTTTCAGGAAACGCGAAAGTTTGCTACTAGTCAGAAAATAAGGTTATTCGAATTCTGACTTTAGAAATTGATAGGCAGTGACAAAATACTTAAGAGGCCATTTGCGGAAAAGTCCTACTTTAATATTTTTTTGAAAAACTGTACAAACTTTTGGGATTCAGATGTTTTTGGAAACTAAACTGGATATAGGAAATTTTGGTTTTAAATTTACATGGGTTTACACTAGTTTAGAGCTTATTCTGCGACGTTAGCTTAAAAATGAAAAATAAAATGGAAAGTGAAAAAAATCAATGTGTTTGTTATCTTATAATCAGTGGCGGCTGGTGAGTACCTTTTGTTGGGGCACGTACATAGACAAGACTGATTCATTTATAATCGGCGATATACTCCCGCCGGTATATCGCCGATAATAAACGAATCAGTCTTGTCTGTGTACGTGCCCCAACAAAACGTACTCACCAGCCGCTACTGATCTTATTTATTATATTTTTTAAGAACAAACATTATACAACATCATTTTCCTGAAAGTTACTTCTACCCGTCTTCTTCTTCTTCTTCTTCTTCGTCACTATTTTCATTTTCTACTGCCTCCCCGAACCTTCTTACCAATGTTTTCGTAATAGATAAGATTTTCTTTTTCAGCTTCTTTTCGCTACTCAATTCCAAAATGCTTGCAAAGTAGTTCATCCACATCTTTTACTTTTTTAACGTTCAGTTCAAGTCTTAATTCTGTTTCTTCTGGATTTCTACTAGAAACTTGTTTACATCTCTTGGAAATTCCTAATGCATTGTTTATGTCGCAGAAATAAATGGGTTCCAGCGAATTAGCACTGTTCCTTTTTTACTTCTAAATAGAATTATTAATTGTAAAATGCAGAGAAGATGTTGGCTTGATTACATTGAGAATTGCTTTGCGCCAGTCTAAAATTTTCCAATGAATTCCTATTTTTTTGACGGTCCCAAATTTTTCAAATATCTGATAGTAGTCGTTAACATCGACGATTGTATTCTTCTTCTTTATATTTTTTTTAATGTGTCCAAAAACTCTATCTGGCCGAAGGAATGAATACCCGGTCACCGGAAAATTAAATTTACTTTTTGGATACATTTGGGTGTATCATCCGCCAGCCATTTGGCACACACTGCAATCATTGTGCTGTTCTTATTTTGCCCATCAAGTACAAGTTTTACCTCACAAAACTCGTCAGAAATTTCCAAATTTTTTAATTTAAAGTACTCTAAACCGTCGAAGCAATTTCGTTGGAACCTTTTGAACTTTCTAATTCCAATCAAGTATTCATGACGACATATTTTTTTTCAATTTCGCTGTCGAGGAACCAATCACGACTGTAAAATTATATAAGTACCGCTGCCTTTTATAATATGTGATTACCCGTTCCCCTTCTTTTTTTGCCTGTTCCGCTCTTTTCCTTGCATGATATTCCAAACGACATGAGCATACATCCACTTGTTGGGCGTTAAAACAAATGTTAAATTTAGTGTTAAATATATAAACCGAAAATACGATTCTTTACATTGAATGTCTGGGTATTTAGTATTATAAAAGATCCATAATTTTCTCATTGATAAATCACTGGATACATACTGCCTTTGAGACCTGCCTCTGTAATAGTGTTTTTCTATTCCTGTAATTCCATTAGTTGGATTTTGTGGATTTTATTTATTGGATATATGGTATAGATAGATAGATAGATAGATATAGATATAGATATATTTGAAAATACCAGTGGCGTATAAATAGTTAGAAATACAAACATTCACACAGAAATACAATAATACATAGCACTTAACGTATAGTCAGTTTCCAACACAGGTGTATACACACATAAATGGCAAAATAAAGAACAACAAACAAACAAACAGACAGTTACCCAGTCTCAACGCCCGGAACGTGTGCCTTCGTCAAAAAACTCATCAAGTGAGTAAAAGACCTGTTTCGCCAAATATTTTTTTATGG
Organism: Amphimallon solstitiale; assembly: GCA_963170755.1. Classification (NCBI taxonomy): domain Eukaryota; kingdom Metazoa; phylum Arthropoda; class Insecta; order Coleoptera; family Scarabaeidae; genus Amphimallon; species Amphimallon solstitiale. Next base: position 46,446,548 of record OY720683.1, on the reverse strand, counting down.
CTATTCTGAAACTGGCAAGCGAATCGTACCTTCCCACAATCGGAAGAGAGTTATATATTTTAACGCTTATCGGTATATGCGAATTATAATATTTACTGTATCTTGCAAATTCGCAACGTATATAATTAGAATTTCTCGTCGAGTAATTATGAGCATCAGCATTCGTTTGGAACTTATTGTAATTGTTAAATACATACAAGGCTGCTTCTAAAATATATAGATTATAGGCTGTTGGTATACCTAGCTCTAGAAAGGAAGCTCTACATGTCTGCATTGGTAATAAATCCTTAATAATCCGAATTGCCCTCTTTTGCAACAATAACATTGATTGTAGGTGTCTATTTGAACCCCACAGAATTAGACCATGGTTTAGATGTGAATTAAAATGGGCAAAATATATCATTCTGAGGGTCGTAATGTCACAACACTTCTTCATTCTTCTTAATATGTATTGAGCTTTATTTAGTTTGGACGTAACACCATCAATATGCGAATCCCAGTTTAATTTATTGTTAATTGTTAATCCCAGCAATTTACATTCCGATGCAGAATCGAAGCTACGCCCTCCACCTCTAGTGCCTCACCCGTATTATCCCCCTCAAAGATTAGTATTTTGGTCTTTTCAATGTTAAGTACTAATTTGTTTATAGACAGCCAATATACACAAAAATATCCATATAGATTTAGTGGGTTTTGTTATTGTAGGGATTTAGGAATGTTTGAATATCACTCACCCGTGATTCATGGGATTTTGAATCCAACCTTAGAAATGTACAGTGGCTTAAGAAGGATTAAGCCAGTTTTGAGAAATATTATGTAATCCAAAATATTATTTAGGCTTCTTGCAATGCGATAGCGTTATTAGTTCGATTTGTTTGAACATTGGATTTAGCGGGTTTTGGAACTAGGCGACTCATTTGCTATAGTAATTTGTATAGTAATGAAGAACCTCAAGCAACAAGATCGAGTGCAATCAACCAAAAATTTACTTCTATATATATAAAATATTGGGTAAATTCTGTTGCAGAGCAACCGTAGACACGTGTTTCTGACTGATTAGTCGTCATCAATACGGTGTTGCCAAGGAATGAAAAAATGACGCACGGACGCGCGCACACACACATACTCACACACACATACTCACACACACACACACACGCACGCACGCAGGTGAGATAACCTTGAAGGTGTAAGCATACACGGAAGACCTTCAGGTGACAGATCGCCATTTGTAGTTTCAGCTAGAAGATCCCCAGACGAGTTACGTCAAAAACTGTTACTTCGGGTCACGTAATATTAAATTCCAAAATAACTTATAATCCCAGTAATACTATCGATCTGTTTATATATTATGTTACCAGAACTGTCCGTTGTTAACTTTGTTATTAATGAAGCTACAGTATCGGTTAAATTAGCAAAGTAGTAGTATTTTTATCGTGAACAATGATGGCAGAACCGAAAAGACAGTTGAACTTCTAAATTTCGCGCTACTTATTATTTTAAATGGAACACCCAGTATATTTTTGCATATATTGAAAGAAGGAAGGAAAGCAAATATTAAACAAGCATTGTGTATTATGTATATTTATTATAATAGACGTTCGAAGGCATCACCGTCCAATACAATACATCCAATACAAAAAACAGCAAATATTAAACAAGCATTGTGCATATGTTTATTATAATAGATGTTCGAAGACATCACTGTTTTGTCCAATACACTTCCGAATTCGTTACATTGCGAGTTACTTTTAAAATCGATCTTGCGTCTATATTATTAGCAATATTAATTATTTTATTTTGCAGCTGTTCAAAGCTTTTAAATCACCCTTTGTAAATTTCATTTTTTAAATATCGCCAAAAATAAAAGTCCATAGTGTTTAGACCCGAAGACCGTGATGGCAACTGAATTGGTCCACTCGTACCTATCCACTTATTCCGAAACATTTCGCTCAAAAAATTTTGTACTTCGCCATGATTATGCGCTGGTGCTCGATCTTGTTGGAAATGTATACCGATAGGTCCAGCTCGGAACGGGCCATACATAGGAAACAATATACGTATGGACGTAATGCTATGTGTGCTGACTATGGCCCGTTCCGAGCTGGACCTATCGGTATGTTGCCGAGTAGCCAAGTCCAGGTTATCCAAAAATATTCCTATTAGTCAGAGCTATTTCGTCACCCCGGGAATTAAACGCATTTGAAAGTATGTATTTTTAAAAATAAAGATAAGATTATCAATTCCGACAATGGACCGATACCTAAATCGGATTGTTTAATTTGTTGACGAAATAGATCCGCACTAATGCTTTGTAGGTATAAGTGAGTTATAATGACGCACACTCGGAGGAAATTGTGGATGACAGTCGCAACTTTCATTTTTTGTCAATTATGTATGAGAACTTTCTTTTTAAAATAATTCCTTCTTTCAATATATGCAAAAATATACTGTGTTCCATTAAAAAAAAAGTTACTTTTGTAAATAGCCCATTGTTCACGATAAAAATACTACTACTTTGCTAATTTAAACGATACTGTAGCTTCATTAATAACAAAGTTAGCAATAGTGCCGACTTAATTTATAACACCCTGTATATAGTGTGCCAGCACCTGAATATGTCAAATGTCATTCATGAGTAGTTGTTTACAACGAGCTCATTTTTATATTTAGCAGTTTCATTTTCACTGCATTTTATAAATCGGTTTTATATATACTTATAGATCGGTTTTCGCAACTAAATTATGCATAACAGTTAGTCTCGTCAAAAGAATTGAAGTCATCTTCAAGAGATACGATGACGTTTCAATTAAGTACACTGAGTCACAATTACGATCGAAAGGAACGAAACAAAAGCAAAATGTTATATAAAATCGTTGAACCAAATTCCCGGCCGACTGCATAGATTCCTTTCTTGTTCTTAAACTTGCTCAATTTCTTTGCACGTTTGCTCCAACTTGTTTATAAATCAATGCTGAAACAGAACTGTTTATTACCGGTGGATATGAAGACCCCACGAAATGCTTCAGACTCCAAGGCACATTTCGAGGCACGTTCAATCGTAATTGTAAATAGAAAGGACACTGACGTTTTTGTGCTTAGCATTCACTTCTGGCATAGACTGTCAAACATTGATTGTCGAGGTTATCTGGTTTGAAGGATCGAGTAATAAGGAAGTCCTGTAAGCTGAATCACGAAAAAAATTGTAATATTTTACCCGCGTTACATGCTCTAACTGGTTGCGATACGACAAACCGATTTACAACTACGAAGCAGTGTATAAACGCTGCATCTGAAATATTCGTTCAGAATGCTGTCTTGACTTTTGTAAATAACTCCGAAACTCCGATGCATTTTAACGACATTAACGAAGTTCGCACATATTTATTTGCCAAACAAAGTTTCACAGCACAAGAACTGCGTTTCAAGTTAATTACTCCTAATATCGGTTTCAATTTAAATATCCTAAGTTATTTGCATTTCTGATGCTTAAGAGCTGCAGCCCAAACATATTTGTGGAGAAATTGCTCACATCCAATAGATGAGCCTCTGAACTTTCTCCAATTCGGCTATGGAAGACGAGATGGAAACTGCACCAGGTGCAAACCGCAGCACCGCCTTTGCCAAATTCTTTAATCAGGCCTTGCAGATGTAATGCTGTTTGCAGAACAATGTCATGTAGTGGCAAAAAAGGCAACATTATTTGTATCTGTCTTTGGAAATGCATCCATAATCATTATCAAAACTTAGGTACCTGCATAATAGTAAAATTTTCTTATTTTTCAATACTAATTCATATGTGAACCACTTATTTTTTCAACGATTGAATTTGTATTGTATTATTATTATGCCGTTTTTCATTTCATATTTTACTCACCCAAACAACCTTTTAATAGTCAAGAACAACGTTTTTCTCACAGCTACAGCAAAAGATTGAAAAACTCCTACTATAGAGTTAAAAAAAAGCACTAATTACGTCCGGCAATCTCCACAATATTACTTTTTAAGTCTTTCTTAATATAACCAGAATGTGGTTAAAGGTTTTTTACCGCACGGTCTACGAGATATGTATTATATTACGTATTTTTGCAAAATAGTTTATGTTTGATGTCCTCTATTTTCACGTTGTTTCAAGTGATTTCTTCTCATTCTATATTAGACGTAATATGGCTGCAATACGGTACCGTGACTGTGCTACATTCCGCATTTATCATGCATGATTATTATTTTTTTAGCTTAAACAGGATATTAATAAAATTTAACATAAGAAATGTTATAAATTAGAAAATACTAATCCAGGATTAAAAGAAACGTTTCTGTTAAATTTAAAAAAAAATCCATAGTTTTATTGTGAAATAAATTCCTTTCAAGAGTGTTTAAAAATATAAGTAGCGCTTTAAAATTCTCTTAAGAGATAATTTGAATATTAATTAACCAAACAAGTGAGAAGATTTAATAAATCTACCGGCAACTATCGTCTATTGACTAATCGAAAAATATTATCACAGCCTTCATTATGTAATTGGTCAAGATGGTGGCCAAGAATTTGTGTCATTCCAACTTACAGCGTTGAAATTTAATATATTTCCTACCTTCAATTATTATCCTATAAGTTTTCTCCTTTTATTTTTATTCTGGTTTATGTATATATAAGAAGATATTTATAGATATTAATTTTAAAGTCAAATCAGAAAGTATCTGTGGTCTGTCAATGTGAGTATGCATTAACATTCTTTTAATTTATGTAGAATGTGTATCAGTATGTTACCTATACACTAAAAGTATAATTTAGTTTGCTTACTAAATATCAGTCTGATGAATGTATGTTCTAGTTTAATTGTTGGAAAAATTTCTTGTTCAAAATTTGTTTGAAAATTATAACCCTTTCTACACTGCATTTATTCATCTCTCTGCTCTTTCTTTTATCTATAAAATAAAATGTCATACATTTATAGCATATGTAATACTCAATAGACAAATAATTAATAATTATTCTAGTTTTTTCTCATTCAAATTGAACACAACTACTCATAATATAAATACACATATCAATTAAACTCAAATGAAATGAAAAAGCTTTCCATAATTTAGATATTATCTTTGTCAATTAACATGACCTAATTGAAACATTAAAATATTAACAACTATGAATAAAACTGTGACATATATTTAACAAAATTTTTTGATAAAGTACTGGCAGCAAATATATATTACTTACCTGTGATTTGGTCTATAAAGTTTTTGAAATCATATATTCATTTGCTGCCAATAAATATATCAAATCAATATTTGTCCAATAAATGTTACAGTTTTATTAATGGTTGTTAATATATGTTACATATTGCAGTGATCTTGAGTTGGGTTGTAAATTATAAATAAGTATAATCAAGATCACTTCAAGATTTTATTTAAATTAATTTATCATGATGTGTATATAAATATTTACTATGTTAATAATTTGCTAAAATTTACTTTTTATTTAAGTAAGATAATAAAAGAATGTTAGTATAAATTTTATAAAAATCATAATATTAAAATAAGCATTAAATGTTACGTGAAATATAAAAGGAAAGTGTTTCCCGCACGAAGAATACTGGTACCGGGAGAGATCGATAGTGTGGCCGGCGAAAACAATATTATTCGCCAGATGCATTGGATGAGTCATGAACGTGTAAACAAGTTTATATTTACATATCTGTTTACCTTTTTCAAAGATTGTTAATACGCTGCTTTCCTGAGTGGTGCAGCACTGCAGCTATGTAAAGTACATCAAGTGACCGATAGGAGCAGCACAATCGATATGCAGTTTTGGAAGTGGAATCGTATATACCGAGGATGACCGTACGTTTTTATAAAGAAAATTATGTATAAAAGGGCTGGCGGACAGAATGCCAGGACAGCTGGTGAAAACCGCTGACTTAGAATATTTTTGGAAGTAGGTGATAAACCACTCCCTCTTTTTAAAAGATTATTCTTGAATCTGAACTTAGAATATTTTTGAGATTTTTCGATACTTATAAAATTTTTCAACAAGATTCAAAACTTGTAATATTTTTCGTAATAGTCATGCAACATGTTTTACATTGAGATTTGTAAATATTTTAAAATAATTATTTATGTACGGGACAATTTTATTTTTAAATTCGGACTTTGAATTTATTTAATTTTATTTTATTTTCTTCTTTCTGGAATGTTTTGTTTTGCATGTAGGGGTACTACGCCATACATTATGATAAAACATTCTAGTGATTGTAATGACTAAGTTGGATAGCATAATAATTTTATTTTAGTGTAAAAAAAATTTTCTTTACTACTTTATTTATCAGACTAAAGGATTTGAGATTAATAATTTTGTTTTATGTATATATAGAATACATAAGTGAACAAGCGTTTGGATTTTTTTTTATGATGGATGAGTTTGAAGTAATGTACGAAGAATTAAGGTGATTTGATAATATTTGTTATAAATGTGTGTATAGTGGTGTACAAAAATTTTTGTTTGTAGTGGTGTTTTGTATTGGAATCTCACAGAAGGTAAAGTTTATTTTTAATATACATATTTTTCTTGTATGTATATCAAGTATATTTTGTAGTACTTGTGTGTTCAATGTTAACGTGTTGGGTAATACATCAGGGATGTGTGAAATGAATTAAGTTGTTATTTAATTCATAGCATGGAGTCCTGGTGAATCCCAAAGACACGAATTAGTCTTGGTGGTACTGTGTTGGGAGCGAGAAAAGGCACCGGGCAGAACTAATCCGGGCTGAGTTAATTAATTGAATACGCAAAGACTTTATTTTATTTCATTTTATTTATTTAATTTAAATTTTATATATATACCTTAAGGGATGAGCACATTGTGGTGTATGTTCGGGTTGTGTCCGACGAGTTAAAAAGACATACTCGTAGGGGGGAACTGTGTGAATTTGCTTTCTGATGGTACTGTGTTGGGAGCGAAAAAAGGCGCCGGACAGGACTAATTAGGGTAAAGCCATTTCCTTAATGTTTATATTTTGTTCGCAAATGGTAAATCGTGTAAATTTTTGGTTATTTATATTCCAGTACAATTCATCATGTGTAATAAAATTTTATTTTTTTTTATTAAAGATGTTGATTGTTTACATGTATCTATGGCAAATATAAATCATGATAATCACGTTCACATTTTAAAACATAAGTTTTTCACGACATTATGCTTTCATTTACTTTATTTCTTATAATGATTTGTTGATTATGATGTATAGATTTGGATGATGTTTGAGATATTGATTCTTTGTTTGTAAATATATATATATATCTGTATAATTTGAAATTTTGAATTCGTTAATATTTATTTTAATAAATTAGATGATAAGATTTATTTTGCATTTTATTTTCTTTACCTGACCTGGAGATAATTAAAGAGCATTCAAAATCGATTGGAGAATCTATTCATATTTTCTGCCCCTGAGAGAATTATTTATTTTAAACTGAGCTAGTTGTATGTAAAAAAATTTGCTTAACCCACTATTCAGCAGAAAATTTGTTGTATCTTAGTCTAGCATAAGGCCTAGCACTGGGATGCGTGCTTGATTCTTACCTACTCATTAATGGAATAATTTAAATTTATTTTATATGAACCTCAATTTGTAAGAGTCACAGCAATATGTTTTAATTAGTTCATGTTGATTAATTGATAAAGATAATATCTATGTTATAGAAACGTTTTAATTTTTTATTTTGTTTGAGTACATTTTACAGTCGCTAAACCACAAAAAGGAATTGTTTATATATATGAAACATTCCTTGCATCCTTGACTGCCCATACTCGGTAATCACCTTCAGTAAAAAGAAATCAAATTATTTATCAAAACTACAATTACTGCTGTAGAACGTACGGGTTACATCAGGGATTGGGGCGTAACAATTGATTCCTCTCTAGAATTTTTAATGAGTTTATCAAAATAATAACACTTAAGTCTTAAACATTCAATATTCGTAAAAATTAAACCTGCAACTTGAGATTAACTGTATATGATGGAACTATTAAATTATTTTTTTAGCAATCAGAATCCACAAACCTATTAAAAATAATAGTTATTTTTAAGACAATGTGTACCGCTATATCATCAAAGAAAAAACTTTTACAGAGGATTATTTTTGTATACTGTCAACAAATTGACGACCTTGAGATAAATTAAATTAGAATTTGTACATCTAATCTCTATTAATAAATTAGTATTTCCCAACAGAACAATAGATAATTAGCACTCTCTCTCTCTCTATTTGTAAAACCACAATAATTGCAAATTATCATCCAATCGCTCCTTTAAATATTTCTCATTGTAATAATCCTAATCATAATGTGCTTCAATTGACATCAACAGTTTGTTAACCCCGTCCTCCCAAATATTAATTTCGTCGATGTATGACGCTTAAATGTGAATATATGTACCTTATTGTCAATGTATTCGCCATAAATTATCAACTCTTTGATTAGATTTGGACAGCAGCGGCTCCGTTCCCGTCTGTTTTCGTATTTTGTCCTCTCCAATTTATAAAATTAATTCGTTCAATTGTTTCTTGTTGGTGATCTCTACGTGCCACGAAAAAATCTTCATATTATCATTTAGATACGCTGGAAAGTGTTGCGAGATGTTAGCGTTTACGAGGTTTTGTTTTTAAAAAGAAACAAAGCGATACACTCGGTAGACATTAAAAGTTGCAAGAGCATCAGGTACTCAAATTCGAAAATGAGTTTCGTTGTTTCATTTCATTATATGTTGTAGTATGTTATTGGTTTAATTGACTTATTTCAATATATTTCGCTGCCTTTTGCAGACGATTTTAAATACTACTCTATGAATTTCGTCTATATTCGAATGCCATCATCTTCAAACTGACTAAACTCATATCCGTTGATGGAGTAAATACAATAATTTAACAGAAAATACATAAACTTCAGGAGTCCCGCAGGGTTAGAATTTGGGTCCTTTATCTTTATTGGGTACATTACATAGATATGGTACCGAATCCTTTTCACGCACAGGCCGTGCATGAAATTGATTAGATTTTCTGGCTGATAAAATCTATATAGTGAGAAACGTTAAGTAGACACTACAGTTAAAACAATTGCTTTCAGCATTAAATATGTCTTTAATTTAATCCATATAATAGCAGAATTCTGAAAGTTATCGGAGGCTTACGGTTATCGTAAGCTACGAGAAATACGTCACCAATGCAACCTAGCAACTAAAATGACAATTTACGATTTTTTGTACATAACCTTTATGTTTAACACGTAAACGGACATATCATCTCGTAAATATATACCAAAATATTTCAATTTAAAATTTTAACTAACAAGAAAATTGTTTTAAATATAATATAGCGATTGCTAACATTTTTTTTTAAAGAAAATGTACGGAATTTTTTTAATGTCAAGACATAGTATAAACATATGTTTATACTGTTGCCAAGATAGCACGAAGCACTTTGGAAAATTTCAGCAAGAACTCCTACCATTAGGAGAGTTCCAAAGGACGTAGTATCACAATAGTGTATAGTGAATTTACAGATAAATGTTTTTTCAGGCACATCTATGGATGATGAAATGTGATTTTTCTATGAAGCCAACAAGGACAAGTATCCCTATAAAGTGGAAATTGTTTTTCTTAAGCCGGGATCAGATGACTGGAGTACTTGACAAGTACGCCAATATTTGGGCACTTGGCAAGTACACCAGCCCACTGGTCGAATAGACAAGTGAATGCACTCACACGACGTTAACATTTGCAAATGAAAACGCGTCAGCAGCTGGTGCAATGTTGGCGGAATGAATATAAAAAATATAGATGAATATTTTACGAGCGATGGATACCGGTCATCCTGAAAATGTTATCGTTGCTTCTGCAGCTTTTGTGATAATGAGTGGGTGTTACTTACAACTACGGAAGAAAAGGAAGATTGGTAAAAAAAGAAGATGGTGGATGTTATCTTTGCATAGAAGTCGAGATCGGTAATTAGTACATTAACTTTTGTTATTATACCCATTGTTATATCCCTATTATTTATTAAAATAGAATGTCTCGCTAAATTTCTGTGGTGATGTATGTGATAATACCGAGCGATCAACAATTATTTTAAAAAGATTAATAAGAAGAGTGGTTGTGAAATTTTATGGAGATCTACCTAGACAATGACATATGAAATAAACGTTCTGCTATCAAGAGGTTTCACAAATATGTATTTTCTGACGTTTATAGAGTGTTAAATTTAACATAAATAATTGGACACCGCTCGGTAAACTCAAGTCATCCAATCAATACTCATTACTTCTTTTTGTTATAGATATAGCGCAACTTACATGCTGCAGGATTTGCAACGAGAACCGTCAGGACATTTCAAAAATTTTTGTAGAATAACCGCTGAGGATTTTGAGTTTCTGTTAAACAAAATAGGCCCCTTGATAAAGAGATCTGATACTAATATGAGAAAAGCAATTCCTATCCAAGAAAGATTTGCTGTTGCACTTAGATTTTTTGCCACTGGTGATAGTTTTAAAAGCTTGTCTTATCTATTTAAATTTTCACCACAAACAGTATCCGAATGTGTTGTTGACGTATGCGATGCTATAATTCATGTTCTGTGGGATCAAATACAAGTAAGTCTTATTTTTACACGTTTGTATTTTACTTTCAAAATAAAAATATAACATTCTTAAGTAATAACTAATAAACAGTGGAACAAAAAAAAATACTTTGTTATGGTGGTACAATTAAAATACAAAGTATAAATAAATTTAGAACATTCTGATTAAATAATAAATAATAAATGCAAATCTTTACATATTGAAAAAAAGACGAGGAGAAGCTGGGGTCTCACTAGATTGTGACTCCTCAGACGAAAGTTGTGAGGCACTTGGTGAAGGCGAGGCTTGAGGAGTATTATGATCATCAGGATAATAAGGTGTTGGGGATGGTGCTGAAGAATGTTGTGATGATGACGAAAGGCAGCCAGATTGCTGAGCATTGGGCGAGAAATTATTCACATAGTAACGAATGTTGGAAGAACATTGTTGGAGGGTAGTATTATTCTTATTATTATTACTGTTCGACGAATATGGATTGTATGTCTGTTTACCAATGTGCTGCATAGTGGCCCGGAATAACAAGTTGTCAATTCATTCATCGCCACAACTCTGTCAATTGGGTCCACTTCATCTATAGCCTTTCGTTTTTGATTAGTTTTCGTGTTTCCTGGGACCTTAAAGTGCTTGCTTGGCGCATTATAATTACTAGGTCCTGATTGCGGGTTTGAAGTAACAGTTTCCAGGGCAACATTTCCTTCAGTAGTTTCTTCAGCAGTATTTGCATACTCCACTGATTCTACAGGGATTTGTTCAAAGGGTTCATCCACATTCAAATTGCCCAATTCCTAAAGGAAAAAACACATATGCATCATTACCTAACTTTAATTCTTAACTTCACGGTGAAACAATACACTATTCATCATTTTTTTACAGATGCCAAAGACTGCCGACGCATGGAAACAAATAGCACAAGAGTTTGATACAAAGTGGAATTTTCCACACTGCCTGGGTTCTCTAGATGGCAAACATATTGTCATCCAATCTCCAAGGAAAAGTGGAACAGAATTCTACAATTATAAAAACACCTTCAGTGTCGTTTTAATGGCCCTGGTTGATGCTAACTACTGTTTCACCTTTTTAGATATTGGATGTCAAGGTCGTATTAGCGACGGGGGTGTATTTCGTAATACTGTTTTATTTAAAAAGCTTGAAGCTAACACTCTGTTGATACCTCAAGATGAACCACTACTGCATTACACAGAACAACTTTTACCATATGTATTTGTCGCAGACGACGCGTTTGCTCTTGGTCCACATTTATTAAAACCATATGCAGGACTGTATGAACAAGGTAGTGACGAAAGAATTTTTAACTACCGTTTGTCACGTGCTCGACGTGTTGTTGAGAATGTATTTGGAATATTAGCATCGGTCTTTCGAGTTTTCAGAAAACCTATGTTACTTGAACCAGCAAAAGTTTCAAAAGTTACAATGGCTTGTGTTTTGTTACATAATTTTTTAAGAAAAAGCAAATCTTCTGCTTCCATCTATTCACCACAAGGTACTTTCGATTTAGAAAAAGATGGTGAAATTATCCCAGGCACATGGCGGCAAGATCAGCAAAATATGACGTCTTTTTTGCCGCTTAAGAGAATACCAAGAAGATCAGCTCGTGAAGCGCAAGAAATAAGAAAGTCGTTTTGTGATTATTTTAAAAGTGTTGGAAAAGTTCCCTGGCAAGATAGTTATTGTTAAAACTATATGAAGGTGCAAGTAATAAAGTTTTTTTTTCTATATTTACCTCTGTGTTTTGTGTGTCCCTTGGTTCACAAGTTCCTTGCAAAAAATTTGCCATTTTTTCATATGCAAACCAGCTTGGTTTAAACACCTCGTCTGCACCAGTGCCTGTTCCCGATGTAGCCTTCACTTTCCTGCAAAGGGGCGAAAAGTTGCCATCAAACTTTCCTTCTTTTTTTTCAACTCCGCTATATAGTACATTTGATACTCATTGTGTCTTGAATCCTTTTCCAGGCATCGTGAACTTTATTACGGTTTTTATGCTCAGGATGTTTAGCATTCCATATTATTGGTTCATTTTCATACAACGTAAGAAATTCCATGACTACTTCGTTATTAGACCACTCCATTTTAATAACTTAATAACACCACGCACTCACTTAAACCCCTTCTCAGCGCTACAAATGTAGAATGACTAGTAATTTGGCGAAACAAACCAGATTCCTCCATACAGTCGTCTGACCGCTTTTACAAGTATGAACTTGTCAAGTGTACCAATAATTGTGATTCCTTTGACTCGTACCTAAAAAACCGACAGGCGATGGAAAACAGACCACTGCTCACAAGTGACCAATAATTGCACGAGTGAAGTGCTCACACGCCTTGGCAAGTATATACCAGTAACAAATATTTGTCAAGTACGCCGGTCGTCTGATTCCGTCTTTACAAGAGTACCTAAACACAAAGAAATACATAAACCCAGCAGACAATATCCATATAACATAAAGCATGTGAAATGTGCACAAACTAAATGTTCAAAAAAGTCTATCATGGTATCGTGTTCACAATAACTTCACAATTTAAAGTTGACTTTTTCATAAGATTTTCTATTGATAAAACAACATCAAATTGAGAGGATGTTAAAATTCATATTATGGTGAAGAAGATAAGAGGATATAGATTATTTTGTATTTAGAAAATCGACCAATTTTGTGATACAAGCTTGCATTTGGTTTGAATATTGTTATTCGTTACAAATCATTTGTATTTTACTAGTCGTATGAATGAATTACCTGACTAGAAAAAGGCTTACACAATAACATATTTGATATCGAGTACACCAAATCATTCGATATTATTGCAGGATTTTGTTGTCGAGCCAGTGAAGATATAGTAATTGAAAGTTATGTTTATGTGCAGTTTTCACAGGAAAGTAATATTCAGTAGCTAAAATTGACACATTTTCAATTCGAAAGAACGATAAGAATAAAAAAAATGATTGTTTAATGGTTTAAAAAATTTACCAATATGTATTATAAAATAATGAAGACATTGAACTTGGATAATTATATTAATACTAGATATGAATTACGTGTTTACTTTTAAATCTTAACAATGTAGCTCAAAAAGGACACTTATTACTTATTTATTGAAAAATAAAAGATATTTTATTGCCAAATATATTTTTTTTATTTTGTTTTATTAACACTTATAAAAGTACATATATATTATAATAAAATGAAAAGTGTGAACACATGGATGTTAAAACTAACATCAAGCAGTAAATAATTACTGTGACTTACATATATATCTATACGTAAAACGTATATGCATATATGCATGTGTTTGAGATACACACCTACATTAAGTGCTATTGTCGACAATCGAACGCACAGACACCGGTGTTTCGACCTATGAGGTCTCATCAGTGTGCGTGGTGATTCTCGACAATAGCTTCAAGACTTAAATCGCTCTTATGTCATTTTAGCGTGTTAAATGCAGTGAGAGTATCACAGCGACATCTAACACCCAAAAGATGACACAGAACAAAGCGATGGCTTCTGACGGCATGTTCTGCTATACAGAGGCCTGTATGTTAATAGTGTATCTCATGTAATAGAGCCTTAGGTGGCGTCACCGATCAAAACAAAATGAAAAGTGTGAACACATGGATGTTAAAACTAACATCAAGCAGTAAATAATTACTGTGACTTACATATATATCTATACGTAAAACGTATATGCATATATGCATGTGTTTGAGATACACACATACATTAAGTGCTATTGTCGACAATCGAACGCACAGACACCGGTGTTTCGACCTATGAGGTCTCATCAGTGTGCGTGGTGTTAGATGTCGCTGTGATACTCTCACTGCATTTAACACGCTAAAATGACATAAGAGCGATTTAAGTCTTGAAGCTATTGTCGAGAATCACCACGCACACTGATGAGACCTCATAGGTCGAAACACCGGTGTCTGTGCGTTCGATTGTCGACAATAGCACTTAATGTATGTGTGTATCTCAAACACATGCATATATGCATATACGTTTTACGTATAGATATATATGTAAGTCACAGTAATTATTTACTGCTTGATGTTAGTTTTAACATCCAGGTGTTCACACTTTTCATTTTGTTTTGATCGGTGACGCCACCTAAGGCTCTATTACATGAGATACACTATTAACATACAGGCCTCTGTATAGCAGAACATGCCGTCAGAAGCCATCGCTTTGTTCTGTGTCATCTTTTGGGTGTTAGATGTCGCTGTGATACTCTCACTGCATTTAACACGCTAAAATGACATAAGAGCGATTTAAGTCTTGAAGCTATTGTCGAGAATCACCACGCACACTGATGAGACCTCATAGGTCGAAACACCGGTGTCTGTGCGTTCGATTGTCGACAATAGCACTTAATGTATGTGTGTATCTCAAACACATGCATATATGCATATACGTTTTACGTATAGATATATATGTAAGTCACAGTAATTATATATTATAATGGTAATATTAAAGAAAATCAATTAGAGTACCTCGAATATGAACAATACTTAGAAAAGATATATATATATATATATATATATATATATATATATATATATATATATATATATGCAAATAAATGAAAGACTCCAAGCAAATGTATTTACAAGGTAAAGTAAATAAACTCATGAGACATATTTGAATTACAGTAAAGTCATATTTCATTTTAAAATATGTATCTACTGATGGACTATAATAAACTATTCCCTAATTTCTTTTATACCTATCTAAAGTGTGGCAAACTTCTTAAATATCTCATGAGTATGTTTTGTTTACTATGCAAATGCACTGAAGTTGTTAAATTTATATGGTAAATTTAATATTTTACCAAATACTTTCAACCGATTTTCTATATAATCCAAGATTTTGCAATAAATCCTTTAGAGAAGTTTCATTTTACATATGCTACTTCTAATATATTTAATATGAACATTATTTTCATGCTTAGAGTTTGGTTCATAAGACAACTCGTTTGTTTTAAATTAGTTATAAACACTATTATACACATTAAAAATGCAAGTGCATGCTTTCAGTCTCTTTGTGATGCATCACCTTCTTCCAATTTCCAAATAATTATTTTTCTGGTTTTGAACTAAAATAAGTATATATATACACATACATAATAAAATATAGATTATAATTCACAATCTTACCTTTAATATGTTGTTCGTCATTGCCTTACGTAATTGAAAATTATTCTTTAGTGCCATGATATACAATATACAACATTTGTAAATTATACTAGCTATTTTCACAGGATGGTACATTAATGTGCAGAGTATGGAGAGATACCAATAACAACTTTACAAAATAGCACTTGTCATTTCGATAATATTCAATCAATATTAAGCACGCTTCTGAGGAATTATTGATTGGGTTGAATAATCATAGTTGCATATGATAACCAATATTATCTGCATTGAAATATGTAGATTACATTATTAGAATGTTATCGTACAACATAATTACCCTTGCATTACATTTTTTGAAAAAGAGTTTGCGAAAAATTTAATCTGCTCAACAAATTTCCTCATCATCATGTCACAGACTTATGAATTACACAACTGACTGATATCTGACCAAATGAAACAAGCTATTATTCTGGTAGCTGTCAAATAATGTAAAATATCCATAAACTTAATATTATTAAGATCTGTAACAAAGATGTCAATGTACACTGTATAGATATAGGCAGTACAAGTAATCTTCAAATGTAATGTATATGTATATTATTTACCTGGATAAGGCTCTGAACGTCTAAACTTTTGCTTAAAATGCCTGCTAGGGATTTACATTGTAACGATTTTGCATCGTTAAATTAATAAATAAGTCAATATTGTACATATTTTTCATGTTATAGATGTTCATTCATGATATGTATAACTTCTTTATTAATTTTCTCTTAATGTGTGTAAGTAATCAAATGTTTTTTTTTGTATATCTCATAGCGATTTGGTAATTGATTTATAATAATATTTAAATTGTTAATACTCACCGTGTGCAAAATGGAATATTACCTGCTACGTCACTTCTGCATACGACAAAGCTGTTCGCGCTTTCTATTATCAAAGTGGGAGACAACCAGGCCTATATAAGCCGACGAGTTAAGGTTTTAAAATCACTTGTTTTCTTCAAGTCCAGCGGGTCAGCGCCAAGAGGCAGACTTGTTTTCTCAAGTCCCTAGTCTTCCCCAAGTGGAGGACTGATATCCTTCCTATCTTAAAAGAACCGTCCCCTGGTAGAAGGTTCTTTCCCCGCAACAGATCACCAGGTTTAGACACTTTGGGGCCCTGTTCGTCCGAATTTTCTTCCGCTCGTCTTAGCACGAGTAGTGAATTTCTTGTATTTAACAAAACCACCAATCTTGGCATTGGAGTATGTTAAATATTTTATCCGTTATTAAAAACTAGAAGGCTAGAGTCAAACAGTCACTAATACGATGATTTTTCCGTAATAAATCAATTAACAAATCGAATAAAATCTGATAGTCGTATACATGAATTGGAAAGTATTTCTTTAAGTTGTCATACTGAATTTTCTCGATTATTTTAAAATGTTATTTGAAAATAATGTTCAGTTAATGTACCGCAAAACTGAACTTTGTTAAATGAGAAATAATTTTTGATAGAGTAAAAATAAAATTTGTGAAATTAAAACTAGTCTTAATAAAGAAAAATTTGCTATTTAAATTAACTTTTAGACCTGTCTTAAAAGGTTACGTTCAAATTTGACATGTCGTGTTCCGACTCGTGTTTTTCTTTTCCTTCTAGGACAATTTCGTACTTTGTATATATATATATATATATATATATATATATATATTCATTTGAAACTGGATGTGTGTTCAATATATGTAGCTATATAGATTGTGTGTGTATATATTTTACCTTTTCACGAAACATTGTTAAATAAAATTGATTAAAGATACACGCATGTTTCTTTCTTCAAAAATTTGTAAGCAATATTAAAAGAACGTTATGATACTAAGAAATGTCACACACCTGATAGGAAATCCTCCATATCCCCGCTGTAAGCTACCTGTAAAAGGTTTTCCTTTGGCACAATTAATAAGCACATCACTATTACCGTTAATTAAAACTTCATTTCACAATCAGTAAAGAATTGAGGTAATCTGTCAGTTGTAATTCAAACCCGTTCACCGCTTCGAACTTTAGTACGGTGGACTAGGCGTGTATCCTGCCAGCATTCACGTCAGAGAATACTACGATAGCGATGCCTCTTGCGATATAGGCAACTGGATGTGCGTCCATTTTCAAAGGCCAGGAGATGAAATTTTTTGTATGTGCTTGCTACCAGAATTAGTTGTATAATTATTTAGAAGTAATTACTGCGGATTAGACCGCAGAATAAAGAAAGGATATTACAATATGATCGATTAACTGCTTTCGTAAAATGGCATATAATTTCTGAAATAAAGCGAATATATTACACTCTATACATATATTTTTCATAGATAATCTCTATCTGTTGTGGTGTACATCTAACAATAATGCTATAATATCATATCTATATTTGCATACAAGAACGATAATAAATATAAAATTATAACCTACAAAACCTGTATTTATGCTCGTCATGACACTTCTACGTCATTGATCGTAAAAATTCCGAAAATCGTCATCGAAGCGTCACTTCATTGCTGGGCACTACGATAACCGTAGCTTACAAGAGGGTTTCAGAATTCCACTATTAGTTTGATTGCTTTTGAATTTTCAAATTTATAAAGTTTTAAGTTTAACCTCTAATCAAACCAGTAAAACTCGTTCACAAAATAAACTAACTCAGAGCAATAATCAAAAATGAAATAATCACCATACATCAGCGAGAGGGTGCAGGTTACAGAAAGAATAATTATCGCATACTAATGTATACATATTTAGACTTTTGTTATCTTATCAGCATGAGGTGTTTTAACAAAAATTGGGTTAAAAATTTTATGTTGCATTTTCAAAAATTAATACATCTTTATATATATTTACTTTTAACATGTTTAATTTTTCTTATTGTCAAAGAGTTTTTTTACGATAGGAAATTTCCGTTTAAGCCTTGAAATATATGTAAATCATTGTCATTTTTACTTTACCTTTGTTGTTGTAATTAGTACGTTGTTATTATGTCATATAACACATATTTGATAACCGTCGTAAAAAATTATTTATTGTTTCAACAAGGGGACTCTAATTTATTATTAAAACTTGCTCATAATTTCTTAATATTAACAAAAACATCTGTTGTTTGTCTTATTAAATGTCGTCCTTGTACACACTTACTTCTTTTAGGTTTTAAATGTAAGATCAGACGAACATAAGGAAATGGAAATTATAAATAATACAAATGCATTAAAAAAGCTATTATATTAGTTTACTAATCCATAAAACGTTATCTACTATATTCAAGGCTATATGTACCCGGCTCTTAGTAATTGATTAGACTTCTTTGTTTATTTCTTCTGTAAGTATTTGTGCTTTTGTACTTTTGTACTTTTTAATATTTCTTGCTATGCCCTTCTATTTTGGAGCAATTGTCTTCCAAAATTATTCTCGGTCTTCATTTTCTTCTTTCCCAATTAATTTGTGTTTTGTCAGTCTCTTTATTGTCAATGACACAACCATCAAAATTGTATAATTCCTACATCAGATCTAGAATTAAGGCTATACGCCCGGCCTCGAAATCGTTTTTCCCATTTCCTAATCGTATTTTTCATGAAAACCTTACCGAATTTACACGCTAATTTAAGAAAAAAATGCCTTTCAATGGATAAATCGTAATTTCTTCGAAATTGTCCAAAGGGCCCTAAATAAAAATAAAAATGTAAGAAATTTCAAAAAACAAGCCTTTATTTAGAATTGTGTAACACTCAACACCAATACATAAATTTTATTTTTTCTTAATTTTCAAAAATAAGGTCACGAAACGGAAAACAAAATTTTGAAATTTGGGCGAAATTCACTGAAATCAAATAGAGTATGTGGTACGCTCGCACATTGTTTCGAGAGGTAGCTCCGCCTACCATTTCGGGCAGTTTCTACGCAGTTTGTAAAATACTTCTGAGATCGGTGTATGTTAAGAAAGTAATCGTTACTCGGACATTATTTTATCGAAATCGTTGATATTTTCTTTACAATATAGTGTACATACACAGTGTCAGCGTCACAATACTTCCTTATACTACGTATCAGAAAGTAAAAGCAATATCTCTTCCCGTCCCTAACGCTATACCTGCTAGAAGCGCATGCTAGGACTCACACGGCTTGCGGGCAGGGAGTATAATTATTATATTTGACTCGCAATAATTTGCTTCTGAAACGATCTAGAAATTTATTTTTTGCACAAAAAATAATTTTGGAATGTTGGCTTTATTTTGTTTCACATATATATGGGTAAATTCTGAAAAATAAGATTAGTTACTCGATAGCTGAAAAATACCTTACACAAATTGGTCGTCTACTAAAACTTTTTTTTTTTTATAAAATTTACACACCATAAAGAAAAATCGAAAACACTAGTATCATTCAAATACTTTAGGGTATAACCTAAAAAAAAACAGATCCCTAGCTCTCTGCATTGCTGAGATATGACGAGATAAGTATTAAAAATTAAAGAAAATGAAAATTTTAAAATTTACACAAAAAAACGATTTTTCGACCTTTTTGCGATTTCGATTTTATCTTCCAACTCAAAATTTGAATCCGGCAGGTGATTTTACATATTCAGCTTCACTTTTTTTGTGTGTTTGAGAAAATATAGATTGTCTAATTTAGGGGAGGTTGCTTCCCGACTGTCAAACATGTGGGCCAACCGGCGATTACCTGAGACCATAACGCAGCCATAAATTACAGGCAGATTAGATTAGGTGACAAGTTCTTTTCTCTATCTTTTTCCTCAGCATAAGACAGAGCACGCGGACCCTTAAACATTTGTCTTTTATTACAGTTGCACGAAAAACAGTGGTACGTCTATTTCAAATCGAACTCAGCTTGAAGCGGGCGTTCAGCCATCCGATCGTTACACTTTTCTATCTTTTCTATCGCTCGTCATTAATAAATGAGAGCTGTTCGCCTTTTTAAATATAATATTATTAGTGAAAAACTAGATCAATTTACTAAAAGAAAAATATGTTTCGACCTATGAGGTCTCGTCGGTGTGCGTGGAGACTGTCGACAATGGCTTTAAGACTTAAAAGCTGCTTATGTCATTTTTGCGTGTTAAATGTAGTGGGAGTATCACAGCGACATCTAACACCCAAAAGATGACACAGAAAAAGCGATGGGTGTTAGATGTCGCTGTGATACTCTCACTACATTTAACACGCAAAAATGACATAAGCAGCTTTTTAAGTCTTAAAGCCATTGTCGACAGTCTCCACGCACACCGACGAGACCTCATAGGTCGAAACACCGGTGTCTGTGCTTTCGATTGTCGGCAATGGCACTTAATGTATGTGTGTATCTCAAACACATGCATATATGCATATACGTTTTACATATAAATGTATATATGTAAGTCACAGTATTTATTTACTGCTTGATGTTAGTTTTAACATCCATGTGTTTACACTAGTAATTTTCGCATATATAATAAATTAATCTCTCAACGACAAGTAAATAAAAACACAAATAATTATAGAGTTATTATACAGACCAAAAGTTTAGAAATATAAAGAAATAGACGCAGGCTGAATGGATATTAAGTAAACAAGAAAAAGCAGAAGAAGAAGAAAAGAAGGATATTAAGCCAAGAAGATACATAAGCAAATACATTTGTTAACACCATAACTATAAGTAATTATTTGATTATAGTTTAAAATTTCAAACTTATATACATTTATAGAAAATATAGTTATATACAACATATGCGATAATTCTAAATCAAGATCAATTTTTAATTTTTTAAAAATATATAAAGTCGTAATAGATTTTACCTTGTCCACTGTTTAGCTTCAATTGCAGTTGAACCCTTCCCTTGATATGGCCTTCCTTTACAAGTGACGATAAAAGTGCAAATATATATGATACACAAAAAGAATACATTTCAAAACCTTTTATTAGTAAAATGTTTCTGTAGTTTAATAATTATTAACTGAACTCTATATTAGGAGAAGATAAAATAAAAATAAAATGCAAAATGAAGTGTTAATTAGAATATTTTGATTTTTACAGACGGATGAGAACTTCTAAAACTTATTATTAGTAATTGTCAGTTTAATCCATTTGTGCACGGATAATGAAATATATATGCTAGTAAACATACTTATGTATATAATTAGCATAATTATACCTTTCTAAATATGTACTTACTCGTTTACAAGCTCTAGTTTGTGAATAATCTAATTGCATTCCTAAACAACAAATAGTAACGCTTAATCTATTATTTTTACAAAATTCCTTTTCATTATCGCTCCACGTCGTTAATCAAATCAGGTCATTACGTCGCCTATAATTTCTGTCGCCGCGGTCAATTTAGACGTTTACGTTGCATTGATTGGGACCCGGTGCAAATTCCGGGTAAAAATATTTTCATCGGAGAATTTGTTGCCCCCCCCCGTCGACGGTGCCAATTAATTTTTATCTCTTTTTAATTCAAATTCAGACAATATATGCACGTAAGTATCGAAATGGCGTCCTGTTGATATTAGCGAGAGCAATCGATTTTCTATTTTTTTTTTATTTGAATTTCAGAATCTCCGAAGGCTTTCGAACACCTATCTGTGTCTTCGTTTTTCTAGCCGCGGGCTGACAGAAGCGTTGGAGAAGTGACTAGCGACACCTTATGCAAATTTATAATTAAGAAAAGTACCATTTTGCTAAATTTATTACACAAAATTGCAGACGCAAAACTGCAGATTTCCGCGACCGCTTTTTTTTCACCTACGAATTAACATAATCACAGCGGATTTACTGCGTGATCATTAGCTTGTTATGCAGGTATATGTTCACCTGTACGTGTGTTAAATGGTGATATATATGTTGTCGAACAATGATTGATGGCATAATAATCTAAATTTCTATGGTACACACACTAACTAGTTGGGGTTATCTTGATATCTAATCTAATGTCGACGATCTCAATATCTGTGGGAGAGTTTACTATATATATATTTTTAACGAATGTTGAACGTTATAAACTGCCTCTAATAATTTATTAGAATTGCATTTTATTATATGTGTAAAAACTTTAGTTATATCACATTTGTGAAGGTTTAATCATGGTTAGACGGAAACAGCTCTAAAGCAAAAAAAGAAAATTTAAGAACACGAAATGCTGGGTTGATTTAATAAATAAAATTAATTGTATTTATTGCTACACATAAAATTTATTGAAATTGCATCTGTTTAATGGCAATAATAAATTAAAACGAGAAGGTGGAAAAATATTTTTATATTTTAATTAAACCTAGAAAATATGTCAATGCACTTGCCGCTTCTAGCGGGTCACAGAGAAAATAAAACGAACACCTGGAACAACACTTTTAAGCTTAGTGTACACGGGCAAGTAAAACTATCACAAGTTAATGTCTGAGAGTACTTCTAAAATAAATTGCATGTGTAATCAGTGTCTGAGAGTGTTCTCACCACAAGTCGTAAAAGTGGCAGCAAGTACTTGCGGCAAGAATCGCTTGCGCGTTAAACAGGTTGGGAGCGCTCTGGGAAGATGAAATTCATTTCGAATTTGCTGAAAGTTGAGTGAGCAAGTGAATAGCAATAGGCTGGAAAAATGGACGAAAAATACCTCTGGTCAAGAGATAAAACTATTGCGCTAATAAATATGATTGAAGGTTTTCCCGAATTATGGCAGATTAAATCACAAGTATATAGGGATCGGATCAAAAAACAACAAACCTTTAAATATATCGCCGAAAAATTTAGTACTACTACCGAGAAAGATATACAGTGGAAATTACATAATTTTCGAACCCAAGCCAACCAGGAGTGGAATAAAATGAAAAAAAAAAAATAGTGGTCAAGGTACCGATGAAATTTATAAGTGCAGTTGGGAATATTTTGATTCGCTAAAATTTCTTCTGGACCAATACATAACATCAGGGACAGAGGATAATTTAGTGGTAAGTACCAACTTCCTGTTTTTAGTGAAATGTTTTATTTTTACATGTAAACAATATTGGATGTACAATTGAATAGTGTAAATCTAGAAGGCTATGACTTTTGACGTTTCAGGAAAGCAAGCTTGGGTAAACTCATGAATCATGACCTTCTAGATTGATTATACACTTGAACACTCTACACTATAAATGTGTTAAATAACAACAATTCTAAATATGCTTATACTGCCAAGAAACTTCACCCTCGGCCGAAACAAAATAATCACGGAATTCTTCCCGGATTTCTTTAGCCGATTCTGAGTAATTGTGAGCATTATCGTTCATTAACGGCAACAGATTTTCTTTTGGTAACCCTTCATTACGCCAGTTGCCATTTATTTCATTTTCGCTATCAAATATGCCGCTAGGAGCATATAAGTTGATAGATCCTTTACGAGACATAAGGAAATTATGAAGAATACATATTGTTGTTACAATAGTTCTTACTTTTTCCGGTGCAAGCGGAATCGGTTTTCTTAAAATTCGAAATCTAGTTGCAATGATCCCAAAGACATTTTCAATTATTCGTCTTGCTCTTGAAAGTCGATAATTATAAATACGATTGACACCGGGTTGGTTTCTAAAAGGATAAGATTTCATCAAATATGGTGTAAGCGCAAACGTGTCGTCGGCGACGACTACATATGGCACTTCCTTAGTACGCCCAGGTAACGACTCTGGAGGGGGCAAATTTAATGCATTTTCTTGCAAGACTGTTGATAATTCACAGTCATTAAAAACTCCTCCATCCGATATTCTTCCATTATCGCCAATATTGGCATACGTAATTCTATAATTTGCGTCAGCAAGTGCCATGAGGACAATACTATTTGTTCCTTTATAATTATAGTAAGAGCTTCCACTGCCAGCAGGTGCTTGTATAACAACGTGTTTCCCGTCTAATGCCCCTATACAGTGAGGAAAGTTCCATCTTTCGTTAAACTACTTTGCATGCGCCTTCAATTCTCTTTCTGTAGTAGGCACCTACAAATGTAAATATGTTGTTACCTTTTGTAGGATGTAGAAGAAAGCAGTACAAGTACATCTTGCTCAGAAGCAACTGTAACAACGCCTAAGAGCGTCGATAAGAAATGTTTTAAAAAGGAACGTAGATGCATTGAAAATGATGCTGTAGACAAAGCAATAACTGAATTATATAAACAGTCCGACGAGTATGATATATTTGGAGAATATGTTGCTTGTGAAATAAGATCTTTGCCATCTGACCACAACAGAAGGAAATTGAAACTTATCATTCAGAAAGCTGTATTAGATATGTCAGAAATAGATGATAATGAAAGAAGTTCAGCTCACTCAACACACTCGCATTTATCAACCACTTCGCAACATTCAGAAGCAGGTAGAAGTCTCTATACTCATACTCACTAGCATCATCATCTGCAATTCAACCGGTAGAGCCATATTCGCAAACATCAGATGTACTTGCCATTAAAAATTCATCAACACCATACACTCATACAAGCTCTTCTACTGCTCAACATTTCCATGATTTACGTAAGTAAACAAAATTTTCTGTATGTACTTACTTTAAAAAAATCTTTTTTTAGAACATAGTTCAGAGCCTCACAGCAATCAGGTATTATCTTTGAGGCGGTACATACAGGAATACGAAACGGATACATGAGTGAATGATACGAATCACCTGAAAAGAATTTATAATTTATTTTTCTTAAATTTACTATTTTTTGTTTGTTATTACAAGCAACCCTAGCCGACGCTAAATCGCCAATTCTTATAAAACTTTGCATACGTGTACAAATATGAAAGGTAATCGACAACTAATCCTTTTTTACCGTTGAATAGCGTTGCTTGTTGTTGTAGTTTTAAAATAAATGTTAATATGTCTTCATCTGTTATTTTAATTTTAAAATTTACGTGTTGCTAAAAACCTTAATGTCAGAGCCAATCGTTCTCTTGGTTTGATAGATTCACGCATATTTGTATCCACTTTTGCTATTCTATCCGAAACTAATTGAAGTAAAAAGTCAAAGTCGCTTTCTGACATACGCAGAAAATTTTTGAATTTATTTGTATCTTCACTTCTTAATTCGTTTAATAACATTTCGTAAGCACCAAGGGCAGGCCTTCTGCTTATCCATTCTTTGACCCATATTCTTTTCCTAGCCTTCTCTCTTCGATGTTTTCGTGACAAAGCAATAAGAACACCAGCGGCTGCAACTCTCTTTCTACGGCGAGACGTTTCCCTAGACTAAATTATACTATCCCGTGTAAACGCACATGCAATAACTTGCGCAAGTTCTATCTGTAGAGCACTTGCGATAGAAAATTGCTGAAATAATTTGTTTACGTGTAAACGGCAGCGCAAGTTACTCTCGCAAGTGCAAGTTACTCTCCCGTGTAAACTAAGCTTTAGGAGAGTTAATTTTTTTTATTACGTGAAATAAGTACCGTATGAATGTACAGACAATTATAAAATCGTGTAACAATGATGTAGATGGTATAAATAATTTAATTTTCGAGAGTAACACACTTGGCTATATTTCACAAAGTTTTAGTAGAATTTTCTAACATATTGCTGTAGTATTTGCCTTTAAATGAAATTTATATAATTTATTTATTTATTAGTTAGATAAATAAATAAAATTGTAGTTTATGTTAGTTTTATAGGCAAAACAACATAAATTGTTATCTCTCGTAGGTTCTACTGTGATTTACTTCTTTCCTTACTTGTTTCTCCTTAATTATTATTATTTTAAAGTTGTGTGGGATAGGAATTCAAATAACTATGACACCAGATTATTTATGTATAAAAATATGTATTATCTGCTTAGTAATTACAATAATTAAAATTTATTGTAGCATGTATATTACTTATTTTATTTTCTTATTTACAATACTATATAAGTGACAGTTTTCATGATAATATTGTAATCGTTTATTTTAATATGAATTCAGTCAGTACAGGGTTTCTCCACCTTCACTCTTTTCTTACTAAAGGCCTGTATATTAGGTCCAAATTATGTTGACTTGATAATGAAAGTACTGACTAATCGGCTTTATGCAAACATTCACACGTACTACATAAAGCTTGGATCAGTCACCACCCCAGGTACGTTCCTAATGCATCACAAGCTAATTGTCTAAACCTCTATTCTCACGGAGTCTTTAGATTCTTAGTGCGAAGCTTTTAGGCGTTCCTGTTTGTAAAAGTTTGACTATTATTCAAAGCTGTGCTTACTAATGTCTTTTTTTACTGAACACTGGTCCGTTATGCAAGTATTCGCACACAGTACACTATTAAGACAAGTGTTCTTTATTTTTAATAAATATTGTGTCCCTATATTTACTTTCTATTATTTAAATAAATAATTATTTAAAAGAAATGGAGTGCTTGGAGAGAACCTGTGTATTTTGATTGAATTTAATTGTAATGACAATATTATTAATTACTCACTGCGTAGATTCATACAATTCTTCGAATTCTGCTTGAAATTGTTTGTCCATTCTTCCTTCCGTTGAATCTTCTATAATTTTACTGGTGACGCTTACTTCTTGTAAATATGGCGACGATAAAACAATTGGGAATTATTCCTCTAGGAGCGTGTATGCTTCTACTTAGTTTGTGAGTTGTTAGTTGGTTTGTTTATTTATTTACACTGCGATAGTAATGGTAAGTGTGTAAAAACTCCACTTAACCACTACTCGCTTGACGCATAAATGTATTAAAAGATGCTATCACTTTGCTGTGTATTGGAAGTTTTTAAAGTCACAGGTATCAGCTCACAACTAACTCTTTTTCTTCAAAAACTCCCTTTTTATAGTTGAAAATAAATGCCGCTCGTTATTTGATTGTCTTTGCGTGCTTTTATTTTCAAATTGTTCGTCGTGGCGCCTCTAGCGGATATCTCGATACTTATTCCATATCTCTTCTTATTCTTCTCAAATTTTAGGTTGGCGTTTATTTTTATTCTGTTTATTTCTGACATTTGATGTTTCTCCACATTTACCAACGACGGTATTTGTTGTTTTATTTATTTATATCTAATGTACAGTAAGTATATTGATATTTATTTTATTCTTTTATTGCTATCGTAAATATTTATTGTACTTATAAATGTATTCATTGCTACTTTTGCTGTTTTTCAGGTAGATTCTTCGTCCGAGCGCTAGCCTTACTCGCACCTTTGTTTTGTTGCTTTTGATCGGAAAGAATGGGAAGAAGTTGGTTATTGTTTCAATTGCCAGTCCCTCCGTCTGTGCTGCTCTTTCCTCGAACCATCTTTCCGTTCTTGGAGAATTTTGTATGTTTAATATGCTGTAATGAATCATTGCTTTTATAATAATGCTGCTTATTTCTTTGGTTATAGATGTTTATTTGTATGTGCACAAAGTTTGGAACCATGAAAAGGACTTCTGTTATTCGTATTGCGAAGAGAATTAATACTTTTTGTTGTGTATATTGAAATATTATACGATTCTGTGCTGTTCTTTATGATATACTTTATTTTAATATCCTTTTCATCGCAACTGTATGTATTTTATCTTTAAGTTATATGAGTGCATTAAGCCTCTTCATATTCATTACGAGCATATCTTATTTTATTCTCTGAGTATAATTTAATTGCTTTTAAATGATTGACTCTTACAATCGTCCCGTTGGTTAACATCACTCTTTCACGGTTGTTGGTTTTAAGGGTCTTTCCATTTTTAAATGTAGGTTCTTTGCATAATATACTCAGAGCTCTTTTTGTTCCTAACTTGTAGTCAGGTTCTTTATTTTCTAAATAAAACATTACCTCTGGTTTATCACTTCTGAAAATAAATATTCATTTGTGACATTTACTATTATTGTTGAGGTTTTGCCTCACTTATATCTAAATAGTGTTTATATACATATAATCTTAATTAAAGTGCTTATACCCTATGTGCATACCTGTGTTATTGTATGGCTTAATAAAATTTATTTTAAAATAAATGTTTCTTAAACTACGAGTGTGTTTTCTTATTGCTAATATTAATCTAAATGTACTAGTATATCTTGGTGTCAACATTAATCATGTTTATTTCTAACATTATATATTTATGTACAGTATTGTCTTAAATTCTAAGGTAAAATTCACGGCAATATGTTTCAGCTGTTATGCCATTATCAAAGAGTTCCTATCTAAAACTAATATCGCTCAAGATATACATACACGAATTAATTCGTATATGAATAAATGTATAAATGCACATCGACACCAAGCTGGCATTGCAAACAACAACGTACAGACAGCTGTTTCGATCTTACATAGATCTTCACAAATACACTTTTTCTTTCAAGAAGAAAAATTGTTCTCCTTATATTTATTTTTCATCTCCTTGACGATCCCTTTAGATTTTTAAATATGAACCAATGAACATATTATAACATAACATTCCTAATCAAAATAAAATTAAAATCTGTTTTGTTACTTTTTATACTTTCTAGGCTTAGAAAATTCCTTCATTATTATTCTTTTTATATTATAATTAAGTTTTTATATGCTTTAGATAATCCAAAAACCGCTCATCCCAATTTTTTAACCAGATGTCAAAATGACATGGAATTTGAAAATTCCGGTTTTACGAGATTTAAAATATGCTTTTCAACGAATTCTCATTTATTCAATTTCTGATATTCAATTCTTATTATTTTTCATCCTATAAACGTCATTTAAACGAGTTTTTTACAAAATAAAAATACAATTTATATTACAATAATTAACATTTACCTCTCTCATTTACAGATTATGGTAAATTTCAATAGACAATGAAACCATCCACATATCCATATACAGGTTGTTCCTCAATACCTTAAGAACACTATATCCAACAAGTATCATTAGCAGAGAAATAAATATTAACACTTTCAAACGTCAATAAACCATGCCATAACATTGCTATTCAATCTTTAAATACTATTATTTACTAATTTTATATACATCAATATTACAGACCATAAATGCATTTCAACAATATATTCACGCATACAGTGCTGTAGCTATTAATTTCTCCAATTACTTCAAACGCAAAATAATTGATTTCAATGATAAAATCGTGACGAATACACCAATACCATACAACGCCGATCCAAGTTTTCTGGAGAGCTCCGTACAGTGAACATATCATGTTAATCTGAAATCCACAAGTATGTAAAGGAAAACGACGCCCCACGCTTCCGAAACTAAGCCACCAGAAAACCTAACATAGAGATTGTAATCTTAGTGTACACCCCTCGAAAAATGAATTAAGTTATTCTTGCCATAATTCTCTATCTCCACTATACATATATTCTGCTGAATGCCCCAGACAAGGCGGACACCGACGTTTCTGTCACACAAGCAGTATCTTCCGCATACTGGTACATCGGAAACAACTTGAACCCCATAATCGAGTCATGTTGAACTCTATTCACTATGGCCGATAACTCACAAAGATACCTGATCTTAATGCCGTTCGATTTATAGACTATGGATGTAACGTGTAACGTGGTACCTCCTAGAGAGATATCATTTAAGCATTTCCAATGCAATATCGCGCACCCCGTAAAGATCCGTTTTCTTTAATAATATACTATGATCAATGACATCAGTTTGCTCCCGCGCAAACTTTAAACTCCGAATATTAAAACTGTAGATAGTTGCTCGATGACTTACAACTTTCGCATCTGTTACTTTTTAGATTCATTCTCGTTATTCACTTAAGTTTTCCTTCTTTACAAATGTTATTATAAATTCCTTTAACAATTATATATTTTGAAGACGAAGTATCCTGCAGCGAACGCTGGACATTATATCTAAGTGTAAGTACTGAAAGTTCTGCTTCTTTTTTTAGTTTACCCGTTTTATGGTGATACATTTTTATTTGTTAATTATAGACTGTATATGACATGGGATAGTTCAAAATTATTTTGTTCAATTTGAAGTATTTTACTTAGAAACTTCAAAATAAATACTACGCGAGCTATCCTTTCAAGGGGATTAAAATTTAAAATCAGTTCCTAAATAATCATTCAAGAGTTAACAAAGGCTCCACATAGTCTGTAAAAATGAGGTAACAACACAGTTTATTATGCTTAAATTTTCTCTAGCGCGATTTAAGTTTATTACGAACTAACTATCGCCGATTAAATAACCTATAAAGCCTATACGGCCTTACAACCCGTGGGTGGCGAGTACAGAATATTGCGCCTTTAGCATAATAAGTCAACGACATCCAAATAGTGCTAGTATTCACAAAGAACATCAAATGCCCGTGCCAAGTCAAAAAATATCTCCGCCGTCAATCGTTTACTATCCAAGCCATCACAAATATAATCTAATATAAATAATATAAAAGGTAAATAGCGCCATTTGAAGACAAAGTTTCTATATGTTACTTTTTCTGTAAGCATGGGATAATCTTAGCAATTTTGAGTTTGTCGGGAAAAATCCCATAACTAATTTCTCGATTTACTGCATAAGCCCATGGAGTTACTATATATCAGCTAATATATTTTAAAATAAAGTAAGGAATTTCGTCTACATCGGCTGATTTCTGCATTGCTAACTCCTTAATAATTTTATTTATCTCGTGTCAGTCAAAACTAGAAACATTGTAATACACTTTAATACATTTCACCGAAATATATGACACAACCGAGGCAAGACCGGATTGCTGATTAACGACAGTAGCAACACTGACAGAGTTATTAAAAAGATTAGATAGGTGAGCAGCACAAGCCACAAGCGCGCGAGACTCCTCCAGCACCCGGATATCTTTTTCAGTTTCCGACTTATTTTCACACATTCATATGTTCGATTATTTTTCGCGATTCCAAATGCAATTTGTCATAATATTTCTTCTAAACGGAACAAACCATATCGTTATATTTGCATTTGTTCACCTTATATATTGAATATAATATTGGGTCCCAGTTTGTCGTATGCATGTCATATAGGCTTGGAGATTGGCCGCAAAATTACGGAGATCAGCACCATACCAGGGAATGTTTTTATTTTTGTTTATACTTTGCTAGTCATTCGTGTTGGTTCATCTACCACCAAAAGTTTAAAATTAAATCAACCAGAGATACTAAAGAATTCAGCCGTTGCTAAAAAGCATAACAATCACTATTTTTTCCTATATATTTTAGAGCGGATTGGAATAGTTACCGGTGTGAAATATAAATGATTACAGGCTTAGAAGACTTTATTGGAAGATAATTTCTTCCTAACTGGTGATGATGGCGTGTCAGGGAATTTAGATAATGTTACATTGTAACGGACTTTTTGTCCATCCCTGTATAGAATTATGGATCTAATATATATTAAGGAATTTTTTTAATTTTTTAGCTTAAGAGGTTCGATAATTCCATACGAATGTATTCTTGTAAATATTTAATTTATTTAATGTTTAAAATTGTTAATTAGGTAGTAACAAGGAAAATGATATCAATTTTAATATTCTATCGTATCGACATGACGTACAGTTCAGTACACGCATTTTGCACGTAATATATCGTGTATTTTACGAATAAAAATACTGTTTTTAAATATTATTTGAGCAGGTTTAGGCCTATATAAAGCCACGATTTTATTAGAAAAGACAGTTCTTTCAGTCACAACGTGGAAGAATTCACTGGGAGAAGTACGCTGCCACAGCAAGTGTAAGTTTTCTCCGCCGTCCTTACCCGCCTGTATCAGCCTCAGCGTGATACCGGGAAACTCGTCAAAATCTCTTATGTCGGCTTTATATTTACGAGTAAATCGTATACGAGCGTACGATTCGTAGAAAAAATCGTAGGTGTAAATGTACACTCGTAACTCGTATACGGTTGTCAAAATGAATAGAGTTGAATCAGTTTTTGCGAGTTGGTAGAATTAAAAATGGCGGAAACTAAACTATTAGCGTGACACCGATGAGTATATCAAAATTTATAAAGCTATGGAGTGTTTATAACACAAAAACTAAAGAATATCGAGATATTATCGCCAGGTATAAGGCTTATGAAGTAGTTGAAAGAAATTGATAAATTGCGCTCTACTTATACAGGGTCGGGCAAAAAGAGCGGAACACCGAATTTATGGCTTAACTAGCACTTTTTCGAAAATTGAACCTAAATTAAAGTTTTTGTATACTTTATGTATTATTTATTGGTGTTTGCAGATTTTCCGTTTTTGTCACATTTTTGAAGATATGATGTCACCGGATAGTATTTTAAATTAATCACCCTGTATTTATATTTTTTTTTGAGTAGATATTTTTTTCCTGAATTCACTAATACCAGGTTTAGTGGGTCTCTGACTTATGGTTTCATAAGAAAAAAATAAAATGTAATGGCACCTAAATATTTATTTAATAAAAAACGAACGACAATAACTAAAGATTCTATTCATTAACGTCCATTAACTTTAACAAATGATTATGAAATTCATTTCTCGCTTAAAGGTGACATGAACTTTTAATGCAGCATTAACTTTTTTTAGAATCTTTAGTTATTGTCGTTCGTTTTTTATTAAATAAATATTTAGGTGCCATTACATTTTATTTTTTTCTTATGAAACCATAAGTCAGAGACCCACTAAACCTGGTATTAGTGAATTCAGGAAAAAAATATCTACTCAAAAAAAATATAAATACAGGGTGATTCATTTAAAATACTATCCGGTGACATCATATCTCCAAAAATGTGACAAAAACGGAAAATCTGCAAACACCTATAAATAATACATAAAGCATACAAAAACTTTAATTTAGGTTAAATTTTCGAAAAAGTGCTAGTTAAGCCATAAATTCGGTGTTCCGCTCTTATTGCCCGACCCTGTATAATAAAGACAAGAAAAGGATTATGTAGAAAATGTGTTGAAGGTCATTCTCATGAAATTTTTATACCCACACGCTTCCAACAAACCTTCCTCAATTCCAAAAATTTGTCTTTTTTCTAGTATTTGTTTTACCCAAATTCGTCCCTTTTTAATAAAATGCACAAAAACACTTGAAATAAAACAAGGTGTTTCAAATTTCCAAAATTGTATTAACAAAAATACGACTAGTTTCGCACACACTGTGGCTTTATCAAGTAAATAATACAACTAAACTTAGGAGCTATTTGAATTTATATATTTGTTGACATTGGTGGGGGTGGGTTCTTAAATAAATTTAAAAGTGGGGAGTTTGATATTTCTAATTGGTTATTTAATAATAGGTTCGTATTTTTGAATTTATTGATTTCTAAAACTTCTAAATTGTTTAAAAGGACACTTTTATTCTGTGTATGTAATATTTTAAAGTTATCGTTGAAATCGTGTCCACATTCTAGCAAATGTTTAGCATAATGAGAGTCTTTTTTTTTCATTTTGAAAGGACTTCATATGTTCTTTAATTCGAGTGTTTCTTCTCTTTTTATATCGCAGGTGACCATTATGCTTTTTCATAATTTTTAGCAGGAGAGTTGCTCCACCTACATGCTTTCTTTTACTTGGAGCCATATTTAAAGTACTTTATTCAATTAATTCAATATACGATACCTACGAGATAATGTAAATGTGGCTTTTGATGCCGCTGCAATCTTAGAGGATTTCCTTCCCTCTCCGTCCAAGATTGGTTAATTATTACGTTTGTAGGAATCAAATTAAAAAGGTTTTATTAACCATATAATATTTAAATATACCTCCCTTGTCGAGTTTCCCCTTCAATAATATCGTACGTATACACACGTGTATTTCGACCGTAATCGATGTGTTTTCTTTTTGCCGGCCTAGTAAAGATATCATTTTTCTTATCGTAAACAAGAACGTCACGCCTCTTTATTTTATTTAGTAAATGTTTGCCGTAAATTCATTTATTCGTTAATAAATCGTATTGCTGCAAAAATTTACTAAATTAAAGGAAGATGCATGACATTCGTGTTTACGATAAGAAAAATGATATCTTTACAAGGCTGGCAAAAAGAAAATACATCGAGGGAAGGAAATCCTCTAAGATTGCAGCGGCATCTAAGAGATTTTGACGGGTTTCCCGGTATCACGCTGAGGCTGTAACAGGGGGAAGGAGGGTGGAGGAGACTTATACTTGCTGAGGCAGCGTACTTCTTCTAGTGAATTCTTCCACGATGTGACTGAAAGAACTATCTTTTCTAATAAAATCGTGGCTTTATATAGGCCTAAACCTGCGCAAATAATATTTAAAAACATTATTTTTGTTCCTAAAATGCACGATGTATTACGTGTAAAATGCATGTACTGAACTTTACGTCATGTCGATACGTCACGTAGAATATTAAGAAGGATATAATTTTTCTTTTTAGTAAGTAACATTTCAAACATTAAATAAATTAAATATTTACACGAATACAATCGTATGAAATTATCGAACCTATTAAGCTAAAAAATTAACAAAATGTGTTAATACATATTACATCGATAATTCTATACAGGGACGGACGAAAAGTCCGTTACAACATCAGTTAGGGCAAGGAGAAATATATTTACTGTGTGTGAACGCACATGGCTATGAAGGCACGCTTGTAGAATTAAAACTTATTAAATGCAACTCACTATGAATCAAATTCACATAAAAATAATAATGAATAAAGAAGACGGACACTTTTGCCTTTTGCGTTGCATCGAAAGAAACAGCTGCATACCTGTCGAAAGATACATAATATAATCATTTTCATTGCAATAATGTGCTAGAATATAAATGTAAAATATGTATTTATAAAATGATAAATTAAAAACATTTTTACAAAGTATTTTTTATAGAGCTGTATAACCCGTAACTCTTATAAAATACAAAGTAATTATTAATGTAACCATAATCTCCAAGAAAGAAGCAATAAAAACACAATATATTCTCAGTATTAAAAAAAATGCTGAAGAGATAAATATTGATAAATAAATACTGCTTGAAATCACCACATTTCTACCTTCGTGTCATGTTTATTATTCTCATTGCAGGTTTATTAATAATGTTCATCGTCGATTTCGTTTTGTATCGTCTGGAACAGCAAGAAAGATTTGAATTTGTAATAATTTTTCAGTCTCTTTGCCCTGATAATTTTCATTCTCAACGAGCAAAAGATTTATTTACCCGTCTGAAGCTTAGGACGCGTATCTGCTCTACTATGACAGCATAATCACAACATCGAAAGCACATACCTTTTCTCTTGCATCAATTCATAATAAAACTAGCAAATGTTTAGTGCCAACTATACAAAGAGCCGTCTGTAAAAATATTTCACAGAAAGGTACGCGCACGGAGTAATAACACGGACAGTCCAGAAGCTATTAATCTTATGAAGAGTATGACATATCACACAAGCCTTGAATTATTCATCACAAAAGGAAGATAATAATGGAACAATTATTTTATATGTATATATACGTAGAAGGTACGTACATATGTAGAGGTTAGGTACGTTACGTTGTTCTATACTGTATTCAAAGCGATGTAATACTTTTGTACAGGTCCAGGCCATCCCTACATGAATGAAAATCTTTTACCTACATCAGACCCGTAGTATTGAATGGTATCTTTATCGGTACCATCTCAAATAACGTAATTAAATAACGGGTAATACGTATTCAATATCGATAGTAAGTAGAACGCATATAATAGAGGATTTTAATAAAAGAGCAGAGTCAGAATATTGCTGCAATACATTATTAGATTTTAATATCAATTATAGAAACTCTAAGTGTTACTTATGCCAAACAGAGTAATATACTCGAGCGTCTGGACATCTTTTCACCAGCATAATTTAAATAACAAAAATCGTTTGCAATAATGACATTTAAAATTCCTACACATTGCTGCGATTGTTGCTTGTATTAGTATCTTTTCTGCTTAAGTGGATCTACTAGTCAAAACTATACATCTTTTCTTTTATTCTTGAATTATTTCCAAATTAGATTTCAAAAAAAGCATTAATTAAATTTTTTCAAATTCTAGGCTTTTCAAGTTTTGTAATATTTACGTGAAGTTATTTGTGTATTTGTTTAAAATAATATAGATTGTGTTACATTTTCTTTGTATCTTATACCTTATTAGCGTTCACGCCTAGAATTAATCTTTTGTTTACTGTTGGAATAACGTATAATTATTTTCTGCGGGATTTGGAATTTTCATCTAATTTATTTCTATTTAATTACCTCGTGTAATTAAGTGGTTCCCTTCATTTTTAATTAATTTGGGTTATTTTTCTCAATTTGCAGCGGTAACGCCATCTCGTGTGCGTACCATTGGATATGCTATTAGGAAGCATTATGATTGCCCGTCCGTTTAATGTTGTTATATTCCTTATGTCGATGCCTAATTATCTGCGACTATTTCTAATTAATTATTTCTTTGTTTTGTTCTTATCAATCTGTCCGTTACCCGTTAAATGTATTTTATGTAACAATTCTCTTTCAACTGGTCAGATGTCGCTCCACGTTGAGCGGGTGGCTTCTTCAACTGCAACCTCGTGTTCTGTCATTCTTCATTCTTCCGTTATCGATCGAACAATTTAGTTGGATTAAAAAAGCGATCCAATTACTTCATTCAGTGCTCACTGTATAATTAATGGACTGGATTTGTCTAATTACCGTACAAGTCACACGTTAAAATCGTGAATATGTAACAGTGGCAATATATTTTTGATAGTTACTTAGTTTTTTTGCTGCATTACGCAGGATTTAATTAGTTTGAAGTACATATATATGGATCGGTAAGATTTCTACATTTTATTAATTTCTTTCTAGTGATTAATGCTTGTTTCGTGTCTTGCTTTTTTTAGCTTTTTATTCTATGTCGTACTGTAGTACATATTTTTGTACGAACACGTTTGTGGGTTCCGGAAATATCGCCGCCATCACGTTAACGTTTCTCCTGCTAAGCACGTGGGTGTTTATATATATGGGAATATTTGGACAATCTTCCGCCATTGTTAGCATATTTCCATCATGTTGGACCCGGAATTCAACTATTTCTTGTGAGTGTGCCTGTGGATCTGATGTCTGAACTGGCTCAATTACACGGTCAAGATATGTATATAGATAATTGTTTTTGTTTCAATACACATATACAGTGTGTAAGGTTTGTAGAGGCATTAATGTAAAGCGAGATCTCGTTCCGCCTTAATTTCTTTTGTAAGTTAATTAATTAATCAGGATTTGAATGTATACAAGTTTTTTTTAAGAAAAAAGATTAAAATTTTCTTAAGTGCTCTCTTGCGTATTCCAGACCTGGACTTTCAATTTTTAAGCGCATTTATGCTCTTTTGGCGTTGTATCGATGCTTTAAATTTAGATAGTTGTTTATTTTTAAAATTTAATTTGTATTATATATAGGGTGATCCACCCATTTGTGGGATTATTCTAGTTTTCTCTGTGCATCTTAGCATTCTATGATTCCATACTACTAACAATAAAATTGTTATTGTTATTTATATCGTGTATGAATGTCTTACTATACTTAGTGTACCTGTTATTTTCGCTGTCGGAATAAGTAACTTATTGGAGTGGGCCTGAAATAGAATGACAGCTGGCGCCTAAGAGTCATCCACCTTCAGTAATCTGAGTGACCCATCCCCTAAAACCGAGAGATAGAGGCACAGGCTCCACCCCATATTTTCCAACGCACAGTAGGGAAGTAAGGTAAGGCAGTTTGAATTAAATTTCCGAAACTTTCATAAATCTATTTGGGCGAAGCTACGAGTGTGAAACTCCGGCAACGGGCACATCTCTAATTGTCGACCGGATGACATTATTCTAGTTACCGTATCGCCATATGTACCTCCCTTTCTGCCAGGACAATCCTAAGGAGAAGCGAGTGTAACAATTGCAACATTATTTACTTTCAATAATTCAAGATTTCTGAAGCTATAACAATGCTCGTGGGTGCGTTTTTGCTTCAAGATGCCGCAGTCTGTTTTTATTCTGATCTTTCCTATGATAATTTTGTATTTTCCGACCACTAGACAAGTTTTATCCTTTGTAATGTTGATACTCTCGAAACCCTCATTCTAGTATTTTTTAAAGTCCAAATATATGGCACTTGATTTTTTGAACTGCATTTTCATTAAATTCGCTTTAATAGCACAGGTCTGCGACATAAAAACTGTCTCAAATATAATCAGTGATTCTTATAGTATTTTTAGCGATGATTTTGGGAAAAATAGTGAAACAATTACATCACGTACAGTTTTCTTACAATGAGCATGTCTACTGATACTAGTTTTCGTAGTTTTTAGTCCCGTAGTTTGAATAAATTTCAAATATTCAAAAATGAATTATATTTAGTAACAAATACTTTTAAAAAGTAATGTGAGAAAGTAATACAGCTTTTGCAATTAACTAGCCATTCTTACACTGGAGAGGATGTACTAAAACTAGTTTAATCCGGTTAAAACTGCATCACTTTCCGTTTGTGTATGTCGACTTTCCCCCCACCACTTACTATCTCCTGGCACTGACGTCTTTCATGTCAGAGCGTGTCAAGTGCAACATCCCCCTTTCTCACCACTTTCCAGTGTACTATTGGTATTCTCCTTTATTTTGTCGTTTCATGCTGTGCTGATTACGTGGTGTTGCTGGTTTTATGAAGTGCGTGTGTTTCTTAAACAGTTTTGATTGATTTATAAACAATGGCTTTCAGAAGGTCTTAATTTACTAGATTGATACATTTGTAGTAACTATATAGTTAAAAAGCAACAAAGAAATATTGATTGAATCGGCCGTTACTTGCTGGAACTCCATAATAATTAGGGTTGAAGTAAAAATAATTTACAACTAATTTCCAGTATAATCACACTTTATTTAAAAATACGACATGTTTCTCTACGATGTAGCCTCTTCGGGTATTAGATTACTACTAAATATATTCTACAAATTATGATTTTTCCAACACATTTTCTACACACTTGTCCATTACATAATTACTATAAATCTCTTAATGACTATTTAATGTACTTTAAATATATTCTTAACACTACCTACGTCTTTAACGGTACCAATTTAACAGCGGGGAATTATTTAGATCTATTTGGTCATTTAACAGTACATCTGAATATTTAAGCTTATTTATTTCTAAGGCTTCAAGTAAATTTAATTTTAAACCTTTTTCTTTTGAATGTAATATCTCAAATTCGTTGTTGAAATTATGATTATTTTCTAGTAAGTGAATTGCATAATTTGAATCTGTTTTTTTATTACTAAAACTCTTAAAATGTTCTTTTATTCTTTTGTCAAAGCACCTCCCTGTTTGGCCTATATACGTTTTAGGGCAATCCATACATGTTACCTGATTTTTTACCCTTGTTTATCTTTGATTTATTGTTTTTTATATATTTCCCCAAAGAATTATTTGTTTTATATGCTACATTTATATCTACTTTATTTAAAATTTTCCCTATTTTATCGCTTGTTGATCCTATGTAAGTTAATACTTTATAATTACTTAATTTCTCTTTTTTTATTGGGTAAACCATTTCTATTGCCTTTTTATATTTCTTTTTTCTCACGATTTGATCTACTATATTTGGGCTGTATCTATTGTTTGTCGCTATTTGTTTTATTATGTTTAGTTCTTTAAGAAAATTGTCTTTATTTAATGGAACTGATGATACATAGATTGATATCAGTTCCATTAAATAAAGACAATTTTCTTAAAGAACTAAACATAATAAAACAAATAGCGACAAACAATAGATACAACCCAAATATAGTAGATCAAATCGTGAGAAAAAAGAAGTGTCGTACTTTTAAATAAAGTGTGATTATACTGGAAATTAGTTGTAAATTATTTTTACTTCAACCCTAAACAAAGAAATGTTACAGATTTTGTTGTTTTGTTGGTGAAAAGAATACTTCGCTTATATTGGCATGAAATTAGGTGATTAAGATAAGATTTGGGCCGCGCACAATGTTTGTTCGGTCTGTGTCGAAGAACTAAGACAGTGGGTTAATGGTAAAAAGCGGTCCTTTCGATTTGTAATACCAATGGTTTGGAAAGTTCCTACAAATCAAAGTGATGAGTTATATATATATATATATATAACAAAGTTATTTTTGTTCTTGTAACGTGCAAGGTTTGGACTTATAAAAAGGTGATCTGTTATTCTAAACTGCCATCACCCATCGTATTCATGGACCTGAGGTACCAATGCTTGTTCCTCCACTTATTCTGGATGATACTGAGACCATTGCTCCCACCGAGTGATATTGATGACGACGGTAATTGCTAAAACCCTGGCACAACTGAACCGACTGTTTTCACTCAATCTGATCAGACTAATTTAGTTAGAGAGTCAGGTTTTCCAAAGGACTCAGCAGAAGTTTTAGTATCTATATTAAAAGAAAAACATTTGTTGGCTCCAGGTACTTCCCTTCATTGGTATCGAACTAGGGAAGAGATGTTTGTATCCTTTTTCTCTCAAGAATGTGTCTTTGTTTATTGCACTGGTGTTCCTGGAGTTATGGAAAGTTTTAGAATAGAGTAAAAACCAGAAGAATGTAGACTTTTTATTGATTTGTCGAAAAGAAGTCTAAAAGCAGTTCTTCTATTCAACGGCAATAAATATGCTTCGATGCCAGTTGGACACTCAATTCATTTAAAGGAATGCTATAAAAAATTTGAGCTAATCTTGAATAAAATTTCGTATTCATATATTACTTCCACCATTTCACAATAAATTGGGTTTAATGAAACAATCTGTGACTGCATTACCAAAAGAAGAAGAATGTTTTACATATTTTTGTAAGCAGTTTCCTGGTTTATCTGATGCAAAGCAAAGAGAAGGAATGTTCGTTGGACCTGACACTTTGAGAACAAAATGGATATAAGAGGAAAAGCATAGTGGGGATATCTTTTAAACTAGTTGTAACCAGTTTTCTGGGAAACAAACAGAAACCAAACTACAAGGCAATCGTTGCTGACATATTAGACAACTTCATGAAGCTGGGTTGTAAAATGAGCATAAAAGCCTACTACTACCCTTCAAATCTTGGTGCTGTCAGTGCTGAGGGGGGCGAAAGGTTCCACCAAGACATCCAGGAAATGGGAACCGTCTTCCCATTTCCTTGATTTCTTGGTGGAACCTTTCGCCCCCGACGGTAGATGGTACCACGGAAAAACAAATGTCAACATGATCGCGGATTATTGCTGACTGTTAAAAAGGGGCAATCCTCAAACTGACCACAGCAGGAAGATCATTAAAAGAAATACTGATGGGAAGCGAAAGCGCTTCTAT
The DNA here is from genome assembly GCA_963170755.1 of Amphimallon solstitiale. Classification (NCBI taxonomy): domain Eukaryota; kingdom Metazoa; phylum Arthropoda; class Insecta; order Coleoptera; family Scarabaeidae; genus Amphimallon; species Amphimallon solstitiale. The sequence goes on along the minus strand of OY720683.1, from coordinate 46,404,569 downwards.
AAGAACTTTTGACTAATGAGTATTAAACATTCTTCAAAATTCTGTTGTGTAAAAGTAAAATATAGCATAATAATTAATAATTAATAAAATCTAGAAGCTCAAGAACAAATGTAAAAATTCTGATAAATTTTGATTTTTAAATTAGATAAATACATAGAAATCACCTATCAAAATAAAAACAACTTTAAAAAGCATTTTTTTGCAGACCTGTGTAGTAGTTTCAAACAAAACAGGTATTATAAAATTTTACCGAAATTAAATTACGAATTTACATTCCAATGTATAAGTAGACGTTATCCTTATAAAGGTACAGTCAATCTTACAAAATTGATTGAAATTAATAAATTTACTTATTTCTTTTGGACAAACGTGTAATTGACTTTATGTCCTTTCTCACAAATATTATTTATAATAAATTCGTAATACACATACACGTCTGACAGAGTTTCGTTGAATCAATATAATTAAATAATAATTCAAAACCCACACCCATGGGTGATGATTTAATCAGTCATATGTCGATTTAGTGTCTCTTGTTTCCTTTTCAATGTTCTTGTAAATATCAATAATTCGATTAAAAAGTTCTCCATTATTTATTCTGAAATTGAATGTTTGTAGGTATTATTATTACTCAGCATAATGCAGGTAATATTACCTAAACGTTATACAACAACAACAAAACATGGGCATTAAGTGCTATACTAAAATTTAGAATCTGTTGTGTCTCTCATTTGTATTTAGAAAGAGTCTTTGGATCATCGGTTATCAGACTATTCAAAACCTAAGATATTTTAGTAAGTTGCTTGAATGAATTATATAAAATATATGGCCTTTTTATTTATGGACACATAGTTTATTTCCAAAATGTTTAGAAATCTTTTTATGTAAAAAGTTGGCTATTCCAAATCAACAAACGTCTTGGTGCATAATTTATTACGTTTATTTTGACGTTTAGTTCATTATTGTATGAAAAATAGTGACTGGATTTTTATTATCGTCTCAGAGCCAACTTGTTAAAAATATCGTAAAACCGAAAGAATTATTTACATATGTTCGAATGGTAATGAGCTCGATGTCTTTTTCTAGGTCGTACCATTAAATTTAATTTAATTTTCACCGAGGAGGGACAAAATTCTACAAAATATAATTACACAATAAAAATTACTAGTACAACAATTTTGTAATCTAATGTCCGTAACAGCCTAAATACGAGTACTCATCTACACATGTTAGGTGTTATTATTCCAAAGACATTCTCAAATTTCCCGTAATAGCATCATTTATTCGGATCTAATGTTCCATTTTTTCCCTTCCTTTTTGGTAAACGGTCCACTACAAGTATAAATAAAATGCCGGGAGGTCTGTAATATCTACGTACCATGTCTAACAATAAATGCGGTATTGTCCTTTTACGGTCACAACTCTTCTGTGTGATAAGTGATGTTAGGAAAGAAAAGAAAGGAGAAAAAGAACGAACTTCCTCCTGGGAGGTGTGTTACCAGTACGCGACGGCTGGATCATGAAGAACTTGACCCAGAAATGAGAGCGATGAAGAAAAATTACATGCACTTGTGGGCGATATATGAATACAAAATGTGTTAAATCATTATTTTAATGGGTTTAATAATAGTCACACATTATTTCAACATGACATTATATGGAGTTTAAATAATGTACAAACATAATTCATAATATACGGGGGTAATTGTGACATACGCTTTTTATATAGTTTCATGTACGCATGTAAAAATTTTCTGTTTTAATTCCAACTGACGATTGAACATTTTTTAATTTCTGTGTTATTTGATACTATATTTGTCTTGATGACTATAACTTTGATGAAAATTAATTTAATTATTTCATACACACGAAAATTGAGGTTTGTTTGTGACATCTGGTAGTCCTATTAATTTAATTTTTCGTTTTCGTGGTGACATTTATTATCGATCATTCGTCGCTTTTTTCGTTTCTAACAGGTCATTCGAATGAATTTATTATATTCTCTTATTACCTTTTCTTTCCATAAAAATGAAACAATGAAATTATTTTCGCTAGAAGTGTTGAAAGTGAAAACGAAAAATGCCGTATGTAAAACAAAACGGCTTGATTTACATAGACCTATAAAAGTATTTGAGAACTTACTTTGAAACAGCATTTTTATACTTTTTTCAAAATTTAGATCAAAAGTAACAGTCATTTTTAAAAAAATATTTCGAAATTTATGCATTTATATGTTGGCTAATTTTTATAGCAGCCATTTATGACATAAAATCCATGCCACACCAACTTTATTCAATAAAAATTAGATAGTAAAATTGTGTAATATTAATATTAGTAAGTTATTGAAATTTACATCATTGCATATTGTTTTTGATATTACGAGTTACTGACGTTTTAGTTGCTATTATTATAGTTCTTTATTAGCTTCTTAATATATTTCACTGTCATACTTAAATTTATCGCAAAAATACGTAAAATGCTTAGACAGATTCAGTGTGTAGATTCAATCTTTTGTAAACGAGACTGAAATAGCAGCAATACGTTTCAAATATACATATAACTTAGAATAAATAACATCGGATTGGTTTAATCTGTTAATCTGTTGTGAGTACATTGATCATTTAATAATTAAGTATATAATTTAGAGTGTCATTTTAGGTGAATTATTAGAATCTAGCCGAAACCTGGTAGTATATGGCCTGCTAACACTCACCAATAGGGGACGCCCAGTCCTTGGGTATGCTGACGACTTAGTCCTCATATCACGAAGCATAGTCAACTCAATGATTAGAGAGCGGAGCAAGACGCTTTTAATGTAACGTCATATGGGTAAATCGTAAAGGGGCCCACACACTGCGTTTTTTGTTCGACAGTTTTGTTCGATGAACAAGTCTGGTCGAACAAAAACGACGAACGTCAGTTGCCCACAGACTACAGTGTTTTGTTCAGCAGTTTAATAATATGAAGACAATATATGTGTGTGCAGTGGCGGCGGCATTAGCCATAAAATCAAAAGAGAAAAAAAGAAACGGGCAAAATGGGCGAAGGAAGGAATTGCAATACCATTACAAAGGATTATAAGATCAGGGTGATAAACTGTTTGGATTTTCCGAAAGTTGTTAATAGATGTTTACAAAATCTCTAATGTGGGGAATAATTACCTTCAGAGAATTGTGTTATAGGTGCAGTAATTTAAATCTTGTAAAATATTTCTATGTTTTAAATTACATTATTTGGATACAATAATTTTGTGTACAGATCTTGAAATTACGTAGATTAACTAAACTTGAAATGGTAAAGATTTTAGAGTTATAATAACACGACGAATATGAATATATAATACTACATAGAACTACACCACTGCAAAAAATGGTCGTCTTTTAAAACTGTTTACCCCACACACTTCAGATTTGTTCGACGGTTTTGTTCGACGGACATAAACAGGCCGAACCAGATTATTTTCAGCAGATTTGTACGTCAACATCAACGACAGTTTTCGACCCACACACTTCGGTTTTTGCGACGAACAAGTCTGTCGAACAAAAACGCAGTGTGTGGGCCTCTTAAGGGACTAAACATTAACCCCAATAAATCTACCATAATAACATTTACAGTTGCGTTTAAGACCGGACCTGGACATGCAACATTGTAGTAAAATCTGGCCTGGCAGACGCGTCTCTAGTATGGTGGCCGAAGACATAACAAAGAAAGACTATTCTACAACTAAGCTAGATGCAAAGACATTGTTAGTTTAGAAATAATGGGTTCAGTGCGGACCGTTTATGAAGGTCCTCTTAAACTTCCCACGCCTTCACATTATGTAACAGGTAGAGGCCAGGTTAAGAGTTTTTAGGCTGGCACTAACTACCGGCAATTTCAAAAGAAGGGCGGGACATATAGCAATTGCTAGATCAGATGCCGAGGCCAAGCCTGAGACGCATACGAGTCAAAAACCACAGCTGGCACTGGAGCAGGAATCTACACTGCTTGACAGAGCTAATAATATGCACTGCCTCTGTGTTTCAAGCAGAGGTGACCCTAGGGTAACGAGAAAGCTGATGAACTCGCTAAGAGAGGATCTCAGAAACAAGACTCACAGGCCCAGAAGCGGCTCTTGGGGTACCAGAAGGTGTGACCCGAAGCCACATTAAAGACTGGGTATTTGACAAACATAAGCATTACTGGGGCAATAATTCCTGGACAAAATCATGACAAGGAATTTATTGGTTAACCATGCAATAAAGGGAATGTAGAACTACTTCATATGAGTAGGGATCGGCTGCGAATCAGAACTGGTTTTCTCAGCTGTCATGCACCTCAACAAGATGGGCCTGTACGATAGAGACTTTAACTGCAGACTCTGGAATAAGAAACCAGAAACTGTTAGGTCATATCTGTCTAAATTGTGACGCACTGGATCACAGAAGGCAACGCATCCTTGGGCAACCGAATATAGACCCAGAGAAACACCCAGTAAAAAATCTGTAGTCTTCTACAGGACATAAAAGTACTGGAGAGGATATTATAAGCTACACAGGTTCATCACAATAAGACTTGATGGATGCGTTACAAAGCTGGGATGTGTAGGACAGGCCTGAAAAAAGTCTTAATTTAAAATGATGTATGACAATATCAAAGCATTTAAAATTCAGCTTGAAACTGCTTTTGCGTAAAACATTTCAAAATCTAGACTGACAGGAACACTTTTAATCTTATCGACAAACAGTTTTTTTGCAAATACTCTTAGTGCAATTTGATTGTTATTGTTTCCTCGTTTTCTTGGAATACTGTATGGCCGTGCCTTTTGTCTGTATAAAGTGTCTGAAATATTTCGTTGGTTTCCATGCTGCCTCTTGCATGTCTCTGATATTATTCATTTCTGTTAACTGATGTAATTATTCATGTGTTTATATCAAAATCGATGTGTTTTGGTTTAAAAATAATGCTGTGGCAATCGATTGATTTGTGGGAATCAAGAAATAGATGTTGTTTGAAATTTACATATCTTTAAAAGTTGACTTCCTTATAAACTCCATCAATATATCGTACTTAATAACTATGCTCCTTTCAATTCGTCATCACTTGCACTATTTACAAATAAACTAATTTGTGCACACATGATACATCTATGAGGGTTTGGTTATTTACAGCCTGCGCCTGACAAGTTTGATGTTCGAAAATCAGCAGGTCACTTCTATTCGCACTACGGGATTAATTGCATTTAGCAAGAAACACATAAATCGAAGCGTATTTTATTTTTGCCGACGCGACGGCTGTTTTGTTTACAGGAAATAATCATTAATCACATCGTTCTCTGTTATTATTCTATGGTTAGGTAAGTTAGATGATTCGCAGTCGTTTTCGATACCGAAAAATATTCTTTTTTAATTTTTAGAAACGTCAAACAGTAAACAACAAAATTCCACGTTCTAAATATAAATCTTATCCAATATAATAGACTATTTTAATGCGGCCTTGGCTTATATTTATGATGTTAACGTTAATTACAGCATCGATCCAATAAACTATTAATAAAAGGAAATTTAATTTTGTTTTAAAGACCCACTTACTTTTGTTGGATATTATTCTTATCTTTTCTTGAAAACAAGATATCACGCAAGAAACTAACGCAAAAATGATAATGCTTCTAGAGAAAAAGCAATTTGTTTAAAATATAAATAAAATTGAAATGACGCAGAATGTACGATAGAGAATTTATACACGATGTGTAAACAATATTATTTGAATTAATATGGGATTCTATTTTTTTTATTACAGCACAAAATTTTGCCTTAATATGAGAATACAGAGAATATGTAACAAGCTCGTGGATGCTGGTTGGTTTAATAATAATAATAATAATAATATATCTTTATTGCCCACAGACATACGTCTTATTACAAAGCAGGAAATGAAATGAATCGATAACTGAACAATACAGTAAAAAAGAATATACAAGGTTACCGCTAAATAGGTACCAGGCGAATCTGAAGAATATATATAAATGGCCAACTGGAAATCAAAAAAGAAATTTATTTGTAACTCACCAAAAATGTCTAAATTTTTAGTGCCAAAATGTAGTTAAAGTCGGTCCATAACTTTGTTTATCCTATACGCATTTACGTAAATACCACTAGAATTTCCAGTTTAAGGTTCTTCCAAAAAAAACGATAAAATGCAAATAGTTACAACCTTTGTTAGAGAATAAATGGCAATTGAAAAGATTTTCTACGGCGATGTTTTTTTTTTGTGAATAGCACACCTTCATGTGTGTTTATGTGTATTTAAAGGTCGATAACCTCGGTGAATTAGAATGTTTTTTCCCCGTTAAACAGAAGTATATTATTTTAAAACTTAAATTCCTCTATATGAAAATTATTATGTTTGTATATTAACTGCGACAGTCTCGGACTTGAGGAAAGAAAAATCAATTTCTCGTCAGCACGTGCACATTGGACCGCGATTTTTTTTTTGTACGGGCATTACGCATATTTCTCTTTCGCCCCCTTTTTTAATGACGCTATTGAAAACTAACCCTATATATGTATGTGTACATATAACTTAATATTATGCACTGCAAGAATTAAAGAAATTAAAGAGAGAAAAAAATAAGGCAATGCTATATAATGCAATGAAAAGTACCACCATAGCAATTGTCAACGGCGGCACTTACTAATCAGTTGGGGTAGTGGAGAAAAATGTATATCTAGATCATCCCCGCAAGTGGCATTGCAACAACTGCAACCTCCATAGAGCGGGGATCCCAGAAAAATATTAGTTCTGACTGCTGAAAAAAAAACACATTCTTTGTGCGACATGGTTACTGAGGTACAACAAACATGATCTTTGCTAAAAAAGATGGAACATCTATTTTATTGTGTAATACATCGTAAATAAACTTGATATCGATTTTATGCCTTCTCATCTCCAAAGAGTAAAATTTGAATTCTTCAAGAAGGACATCATAGCATGTCCCCTGAAGGAGTATGAACCACGCCTTTTGGAATACAGATATTTCAAGAAACGCCTCTGAACCCTTTCGAGCGCTTCTGAGTAAGTTTTATATATTGGTGACCAAACGAATGAAGAATACTCGAGGCGACAACGAACAAAGGAAAAATAAAGGGTAGTGATTGCCTCTATGGACGCGAACTGCCTGGTATTTCTAATAACAAATTCCAATGTTTTCAATGCCGATAAAATAGTGCTATTGATGTGGTCAGAAAACGTTAATTTAGAGTCAAAAATACGCCTAAATCACTTACCATTGTACAATGACGATTATAGATCTCGTCGGCGCCGTAATTGAAACAGAGAGATTTTTGCTTCGGATTGATAGTCAATACGTTGCATTTAGTGTGATTCAACGTAAGACATTGCAATATTTAAAGTTTAGAATACTGGTGTTTCTCTTTACTTACTAGGAAACGTTTTCAAGTTCGCGGAATGGAAGGGTTGGACGGTAGTGGGAGAGCTCTTTCGCGCTGTAAGTGTTCAATGACTCATTATTAGCCTAAATATAAAGTTTTGGCACAATCGTGTCAGTAGTATTTAAACTATCGTCGACCAAACAACATAATCAAGAAGAAAGTGTGAAATATGGAGAAAATCGAGTATCACGCCGTTATCCATTTTCTGACAAAACAAGAAAAGTTTGCTCATACTATGTTGGAAAAGATGTAATCGACTTAAGGGGAATTCTTGTCCGGAAAAGAATCTTGGGTTTTAAGTGGCATAGTTGCTTTAAGCCAGGCACAGTTGCTTTAAGCAAGGTAGAGAATCCTTTGAAGACGACTCACGGCCAGGACGGTTTGTCGAAGTGACCATTCCAAAACTTCTAAAAAAAAAATTAGAAAAAGTAATAAGGAAGATGCGCGGCTAAAAAAAGACACAACTCGCAGGAATGACCAGACTATATGATACAAGCAGTTTTCAAATTCTTCATGACCATCTCAGCATGACTAAGACAACGTTAGATGGGTGTCGAGAATATACTCGCCACCGCTTAATAACAATGCGTCTTTGAACCTCTGTAATGAGGGCAGGGATGGTGTATTGAGTCGAATTGTTAATGGGGATGAAGCTTACTTTCATAGTGATGAACCCAAGTCCAAGCAAGACTCCATGCAACGGCAGAAAAAAGACACATTACCATCTAAGTTGTTTAAGGTGTCACAATTGGCCGAAAACTCATGTTTCTTGGGATTCAGAACAAATCCTGTTAATTGATTAAAAAGATGAAGGCGTTTTTATAACTGGAGAATACTACTTTCAATCCTGATGCGGTTAAAAGAAGCGATAAAAGAAAATAGAAGGGGAAAATTAAAGAGTCATGTTGAGCTGGGTGTCCTGCATTAAGTGGTCTTCGATATTTAGCATCACCCACCTTAAAATCCAGACTTGGCTATTAGTAATTCTTACCTGTTCCTTAAAACGAAAAAATGGCTGCCTGGGAAGAAATTTACGAGGGATGAAGAAGTAAATGGCCCAGTTTCGGCGTATTCCTCAGACGAAGGTAAACCATCTTTTTATGAAGGCATACAGAAGCTAAATGGAAGATCTGAAAATGTATTAAGGGGATGCAGGTGATCATAGTGAAAAAGAAAAATAATGTTGCAATATTATTTTCTCTTCTTTTCCCCACTCCACGATTGACGTGCACAATATCAATATACGTAACAAGACTTTAATTTTAGAGATGTTTAGCTACATTTGTTCAAAGTATTTAATAACGTTTTCGCTAGGGATTGTATCATATTCCATTTAGGCCGTCTATAACAATCTGATAGCTGAGCAGTTTTGAGCATACGCAATTAATATCTTTTTTTAATTTCTTACCTCTAACAGTTACTGCTTATTTATTTGTTCATTTATTTGTGTTGCTTCATTTGTACATAGCGATACGATAATTATTAATACCAGGAAACAACTTTAATGTACTGTTAATGGTTCTATTGGTAATTATTTTAGTATTAGCATTATTTTTGTGCTTATTTTTCCTATTTTGTAATTATTCCTTATACAAATACCAGTATATTATTATTTTTCGAATATCCAATATCTTAGCTTCGATTTACTTAGAGAAGAAGCAGGTTTTTGCAAATACTTGTATCTCTCATGTCATGCATTCAATTCAGATTTATGAAAAGGATAAAGGTATTTCGTAATTTAGAATAACTTTTGTATACAAATTAGGACAGCCTATACGTATAAAAAAGTTGTATAATGAGCACGCCTCTTTTTTTAATTTAATTTATGCCTTAATAATGTCTTTTTTACCCAAAAAACTTATGAGATCCTATTTTGCTTACATTATATTCTGAGTTTCTTGCTTACTTTTCGTAATTAAAATCAGATTTAATTGCTTTAATAGTTTTATTCGTAATTATTTGAGACATATTGCCGTGACTTTTATAGTTTAAGTATTTTTAAAATAGTTAAATAATTAAGCATTAGAATAAGAAAATAAATTTTTAGTTGTAAATATAGTTGTTAAGATAATAATGAGTTGCATAACCTTTAAGACGCAACAACATGATGAAAAGTATATAGCAATTTAAGTTAAAATGTATATACATTAAGAGGAATAGAAATAAACACAAAAATAAATTCATGTATTCTAAATTTATAGAAAAGATGAGCACAAGATGTGGTTTGAGTATACAAAAGCCGAACCAAACTTTTCGCATTGTGTAAGAGTGGCATTAAATATATTGAAAAGTGAACCACTTTTCAAAATTAAAATATGTACTAAAAATAAATAACAGAGAGAGAGTGATGTTGAAAGATGGAACAGTGAAGAGAGTGAGCCATTTAAATGCCGTAAAATTGTACGAAAAAGGTGAAATTCGACATGCTCGATATGAAAACATCTTTCAAAATGAATAGACGTAGTAAATAAATTTATCAAAAGATTTTTATCTCTCAGACATTTTATGGTTACATGATAAAATACAATAAATACCTGATACTTATATTTAATAGCATTTTTAAAAGGATATACAAAAAAAGGTGTTCTTTATTCGAAACGATATACTAAAAGTATAGATAAAAACACATCCTTGAAATGTTTTAATAAAGTAAAGGCTTCAAGATAACAGGATACATCTTGTTAAATTTGAATAATCTACAAAGAAGAAATAATGTTAACATTGTTGACAGTTATGTGTAGATAAACCTACATGAAGACGAAAGGAAATGGTTGGAAAGCAAAGCAGATGACGTCAAGATCTGTGTTCCTGATGGTGCGGTCATAGAAAGAAGAATCCCATCTGTATTCAATATATTTCCGATTATTTCCAACAAAGATACCTACAACAAGAAAATACGGAAAGTACATAAACAATAATGAAAGAGGCAATGAATTCATTTACAAACATAATGAGGAATGGCGTTAATAAAAGGAAGATATACGTACTGAAGATAAGGGATAGCAGATGTGCATGGACTTTATAAATAAACAATTTGTGTGTGTAAACATTTAGTGCATCCTTGAACTGTCAAAAAGCAATATAGGTATATTTTTGACCTGAGAAAAACTTGAAGAAAACTAAAAATGAACAGGGCAACACCAACATAAAATTTATAGTGTTGCTATTGTGGCGCTGTACGCGGGTAGTTGTGTTTTGTTTGAAAACCGAGGTTATATAAGGCGCGAAGAGCGAGAGAAAAGAAGAAGCTTTTTTACTGTGTTGTTGTTCACTGAATAATTATATGAATATAAATGTTTACGAAATTTAAATACCACGCGATCATTTACATTCTAAATTATGGCAGGCGGGATTTTTTTTTATTAGGTTGTCCAGAATGTCAATTATTGATTAATTAACATTTTGAAACGTCACTTTGACAATTCAAATTTTAAATTAGTACTTATATACCAACTTAATTTAAATTTAACAGCCTGCTCTAATTTAGAATTTAAATGATCGCGCGGTACTTATTTATTATTAACCTTATCCTAATTGAATTTAAATAAGAAATGTTGCTGATGAATAAAGGAAAGATCACTGCCAGAACTTACGAAAATAGTGTGAATGTTAACAGGGATTGAGATTAAAAATTTATTGGAGTAGTTTTTTTTTTATATAATTGCAATCTCTGCATTCAGGAAAATTTATGCAGTTTTGTATCATTAAGGCAGGGTTATAGCATAATTATTGTCATTATTTTAATGAAATTCTGCTGGTACAGACTACAGCATAGATTATATGGCTGTCCCCAACGTATGCGAATAATACATTTAAACATTTTATTTTATAAACCATATAGCTATGCTGCCACAGCAATATGTATCTATTACCTATGAGCTGTATGAAATAATCAAATAAATATTATGCAACTGTAATTTACGTTTTCTCATTCATCTGTATGAAAGGTGCATATATATATAATGAGATAATTAAGTAGCTGACTCAGGTGTACAAAACTGGTCACGATTTATAAGTTGAATCGCACTTTTGTTTCTTAAAATAACTATATGTTTATATAACCATACAAATCTTCTTTATGTATACAGGAAAATAAATCCAGTAAATAATTGTAAAATTGTATATAACAGGCAAAAGTAATGAATAATGATATAAATGTCACACTGTAATAATAATTAAAATTACCTTGTACAAATGGATCCGGTTGATACAACCTCAAATCCATTTGCCATAAAAAACCCAATATTAGAGACTATTATAGACAAATAATATGGATTATTTTAAAAGACGTTACGCGAAACATAAATTAATTATCAGAAGTATTTATATATAAAATAAAATAAGAAATTCTTAAATTATGGAGGTTGGATTCTACTAAGTGAGCATTTTGAACTATCCTGGGTTGGCACACAAAAAAGTCCCAGTATTATCAAAAACTAGGAAAGATTTACTTTTGTCAATTGTCCATACTAAATTTACATGTCAAATGTCAAAACCATAATGTATTGAAGTGTCAGTACCTTTTAGTATTATCATTGTTTTATTGTCGCTTTTCTATGTGTTTCATGACAATATACCTGGTATACCATGCCTTTTACGATACAACAGGATATGTTTATTGTATGCCGCACTTTCGCAGAGCTTAAAAGAAACGGGGAGTTTGTAAATGTAAACCTGAAAAAGCACCAACAGTTTTAACCGAAGATGTCGCAGATATTAGGTAGCGAATGGAAGTTAGTCCCACAAAATCTGTACGAAAGCTGTCTTCTCAAACTGGCAAAAAAATCTAATTCACTTAAAAGTAATTTGTTACGCGGCATTATGTATTTAAATTGTAGGTATTTCCCGTGGAAGTGCTCATAAGGCACTGAAAACAAACTTACATATGCACCCATATAAAGCTTCTGTACTACAACATTTACGGCCCAATCACTTTGAGCAGAGATTGAATTATTGCAACTGGTTTAATGAAATATTACATGAAGAAGACTTAAATCAAACATTCTTTTAGGATGAAGCTTGGATCCATTTGTCAGGGTACATCAACTCTCAAAATTACCGTACCTGGTCAACAGAGAATCCACATGTTTTTGTTGAAAATAGTCTCCATCCTATTAAAGTTGGTGTTTGGGTTGCAATGTTGAAAATACGGATTATTGGACGAAATTTTTTTTCATGATTCAATTAATGCAATACGAAACCGAGAACAAATATTGGAATCCTTCATTAACAGCCTTCATGATGATGAATTAAACCTGGGGCAATTCCAACAAGATGGGGCAACTGTACATATTATGCAACAAACTATTAATTATTTGCAAGGATACTGTGGTGACCGATTGATTAGTCGAAATCGATGGCCAGCCAATTCTCCTGATTTAACCCCACCGGACTTTTTTCTGTTTGGCCATTTAAAAAATAAAGTGTTTCAGAACAGACTGCATAATCTCGATGAACTTGAAGAGGCAATTACAATAGAATTGCAAAATATTACACCGGAAACACTCCACAATGTGTTCAATAACATGAGAAGATGTGTCAATATGCATTGAGAATAACGGTAGACATTTCGAACAAATAAAATTTATTCATTTGGTGACATAATTATCGAATTATGTTTTACAGTAATCAAGTTGTAACGTATTTATTATTGTTTATGATAAAAAGTAAAGTGTAATTACTATATTTCTAAAAAATTCTTTCTTATAATTCAACTTAAAACTAAACCTATTTCATTGTCATTTATCACAGGAAAATTTTTAATAGTAAACCTAACCACAAAAATAAATAAAAACGGCTTACCAATTACACTGTGTTCCTATATTAAAATCAGTATGGCCAACTCAGGACAGTTCAAAATGCTCGCGTTGTATATAATAGTTAATTCGTCATATTCCTAAAATAAATAGTTGACATATGAGAACTTGCTGAAGATAGAAAACAATATTAGCATAATGTCGTAATATGTAATAGTCCAGTGAGAGAGTATAATAGTGCTAAACTAAATTTTAATAGAGCAATTTAATTTAATTTTAAAAATTAAGAATATTATTCTTAATTTTTAAAATTAAATTCGTCTTGAAATAAAATTTTGTTGATTTATTAGTAAAAAAGCTTGCTGTGGGGACAATATTTTAATATTTACATGTAATAAAGTATTGTGATTGTAATTCTAATTTGATTAAATCCTGTATGTAAAGTTTAAATAAGTAACTATGCTGTAACTATGATAATAAATTAACTTAAGAGGGGCGTTTACCTATCGAAAATTAAGGCATCGCCGTTTCGCGTTTTTAAACGCATTTTGTAATTTTAGCCTCTCAAATTTGGGTTAGTGATGCAAAAGGCATCCATTTATAATGTCAAGGTCCGTTTTTGGACTAATCTATTTTCTTAAAAAAGTTATGTGTCTTAGAAATAACCACAAAAATGCATGAATTTGATTAATGTGTACTAACAAGGCATGTACACAAAAGAAAAAAATGAGGTGTGGCCACCACACGACTTTCTTATACGGATGAGCGTTTCAAACTATAGAATTTTAAGAATTTTTTATACAAAAATTATTCAAAATCCTATTCTAAGTACTTCTATTCTCTTAATAAATCTCTATATAATGCATACTTTGCAAGATATTATCAAAAAAGTGCTCCTCGCTAAGAGTAAAAGTGCTACTTCCGGTCCGAATTTTGAAATTTCATATATACAAAAAATATTGCAAATCTAGTTCTAAATACTTTTGTACTCTTGATAAATATGTATAGAATGCATAACCTACGACATATTTGCAAAAAATCGCTATTCGATAAGAGTAAAAGTTGTACCTCCGGTCTGAATTTTGAAATTTTTTTTATACAAAAGATATTGAAAATTATGTTTTAAATACTTTTATATCCGCAACGTACTTGTCCAAAAAGCATGACTTGCGAAATATTCGCAAAAAACTGATTTTCGATAAGAGTAAAAGACCTACTTCCGGTAGGAATTTCGAAAAACTTTTTAAATAAAATTATTCTCAATTTTAATTTTAAGTATATATGAATTCTTTATAAATTTGTTTAAACTTGGTAGTTGACGAAATATTGTCAAAATTCGATTTTGTCACTGAAGTAAACTACTACTTCCGGTCGGCCGATTTTGCTGAAAATCTAATCAGTTCTCAAGAGGGTGATTATACTACTAAATACAAAACTTGGAATAGATACCTACAGCGGTTTGAGCGCTATCGTGGTCACACACACACACAGAGAGAGAGAGACAGACACACACACACAGACATTTTTTAAAAACCACTTTTTTGGTATCAGGGGACTTCAAAATGTGGACATCTGCAAAAATCTCGAGGTCGAAAATTTTCATCATCACAATACTTCCTTATACTACGTATAAGAAAGTAAAAACGACCTCTCGCTTTTTCTGTGTCATCTTTTGGGTGTTTGATGTCGCTGTGATACTCACTGCATTTAACACGCAAAAATGACATAAGCAGCGTTTTAAGTCTTGAAGCCATTGTCGACAGTCTCCACATACACTGACGAGACCTCAACGGTCGAAACACCGGTGTCTGTGCGTTCGATTGTCGGTAATGGCACTTAATGTATGTGTGTATCTCAAACACATGCATATATGCATATACGTTCTACGTATAAATGCATATATGTAAGTCACAGTAATTATTTACTGCTTGATGTTAGTTTTAACATCCATGTGTTTACACTTTTCATTTTCGTTTTAAATGATCTCTCTCGCATGACTAAACATAAAACATACTGTACGCTGATGGTACTTATGATGATAAGTATGATGATACTTCGGTAATTGTAAGAACTAAAAACGATGCAGCATACATCGAAATACTGAGTACTGTTAAGGACTGTGGTTCATGGTTTAACAGAAACAGGCTGAAGCTGAAATATTCAAAAAACCAATGTGTTGAACTTTGGCTATTTGAAGAAGGACCCAATAAAAATTATTTATAGAGATCAACAGCTAAATATGGAACATATGGTAGTTGAGTTCTTGGGATTGTGGATGGATCCTCAATTGAACTGGAAGAAACATATAGACCACTTGGCGGCAAAGATATCATCATTTAGTTATGCATTGTGTATCAAAGCAGGATCTGTGAATCAGTTGGCAAGTCTATCTGCATATTATGCTTATGTGCAATCAATGTTGTGGGGAACATCAACATCGGTTCATGCATCCAGGGTGTTCATCCTCCAGGAGTTGTGCTTGCGTAGTGTATTTGGTGTGAGAAAGACTTATTACTGAAAAGAAATTTTTAAGGGACAAAAAATACTTACATTGACGGGCTTATATGTTCTTGAGTGTGTAAAGCTTGTGAAGGAGAACTATGAGTTTTTCAAAGAGCAAGAATTACGACATCATTACAAGACCAGAGGTATGGTATGTTCACATTTGGTGCCTCTATAAACAATAAAAAGTATTGTGAAAAAGACTTGTATCACCCAAATAATAAGAGTGTATAATCATTTACCTTCACACATAAAATATTTACCTCAAAAAAGGCAAAGAACTGTATTGTTTGAGATACTCATCAAAGAAGCTGAGTATTTTAATTATAGCTTTTGACGCATATGAATGTGAATCTGCTTTATTGCATTATTTGCGTGGACGTACTTTTTGACAAATTCAACACTAAGTATGTAGTACTGAATAAATAGTTTTTAGTATTATTATACAAAGACAATATCTATATTATGGAAAAGTTTAAATTTTGTATTTTGTTTGAGTTCATTTTACAGCCACTAAACCAAAAAAAGGAATTATTTTATGAAACGGCCCAGAAAAGAACGTATTATATAGGATTATTAGGATCTTGCAAAATTAAAATACACTATTATATTTTTTATTTTAAAATTCCTTTACTAAAGCGAGTCAAAGAAGAACTAAGAAACAAGGATTTCACAAAAACACCTAATTATGCATTGAAGGACAAGTTTAAGGACCTTATCTTGTTGTAATACATAACTTTACTATTTCTTCATCACATACACATACGTACTTACATAGATCATAGTTCAGATACTAGAAACAATTTCTACTCGTTTTCGTTTTCTTTTACATATGTATGTAAATTTCTCCCTATCATGTTTATGGGTGTCACTACTCTAAGCGACAATATTACTAGACGTACGGACACACAGTTTCTTCAAGCACGTGTATTCGAACTCACTAGATGTATTCTTAGATGGCGCAATAAATTATGTTACCTACCCAAAAATTATAATTTAATAACAATGACGCCGAGAATGCTTATGAATCTTCTGATGGATACAATAATATATAAAGGGTGCTATATCTTCTTAACATATCGCATTTCTACAAATTTACATACATACATATCCAAACGACCGTTCATACCTGTAACACATAGCATAACAATAATAATATCTTTATATTTGTGCGTGTAAATTATATATTCATTAAATCGGTTAGTTCATCGAATTAATTTTATTTAGGGTATGTCTCCTTTCGGTCATGTCGCTGTTTCGGCATTTCAATGGTACAGAACTTATTTGAAATGTTCTATCTATTGGTGCCATATAAAGCCGAACTGTTCGTGAAAGGTGACAAGAAATTAGACAGGTACCTTATTGAGGAGGCTGACACGGTGACATTGACCTGAAATCCGGATGTTATGTAATAATGGCCGAGAAGAAAAGTAATATTCCAGTGCCCATACATTTTAAGGAGATTCCTTAAAATGCACCGCGATTAGATAGTATGAAATTATTCGTTTAAAAAAAAGCTTTCGTTTTCTTTTAAAAATTGATGAATTAAATGAATTTATTATTAATAATTTGAAAACTTATTACATATTATTTCAAAATACATAGTATTATTGATATAACAAACGTTCATCTAGCATACTGTTCATGCAAAATAGCCGCACCTATGACATCATATAAGTAACACAGGTTTACGAAAAAATACCTTTTAAAAGTTCTTTTAGTGTTTATAACTGCTCCCTTACTTCTTCATCGCTCTTAAACTATTTCCCACGCATCTGTTTTTTCATATTAGCAAACAGATAAAAATGGCTAAAAGCCATGTCTGGACTATAGGGTGGGTGATTCCAAATATCGAAGCCCCTCTATGCAGGACACTGCAACACGACTCTTGTGGATGGGAGCGATGTAGTGCAAGAGCATAAATTTTTCTTTTCTTGTTTCTTAACGACTTTATCCAATCGCTCCAAGATTGAAGCGCTGTATTCTGCAGTTATGGAAATGCATTTATTTTTGTAATCAATTAACACAATTCCTTCTGAGTTTCAAAAAAAAAACCGTAGCCATGAGTTTTCCGGCCGACTGTGACACCTTAAACTTCTTGGATGGTGGTGGTGTATTTTTTTTATGCCACTGCATGGAGTCTTGCTGTGACTCATGTCCATAATGATGAACCCAAGTTTCATATCCATTAACAATTCGACTCAACACACTGCCTTCCAAAAATTGCAAGGAAACATTTCACGCACTGATATTTTTTCTCGGCACCATCTTGCGCTGATCATGAAGAATTGTAAAGATGGTTGTATCCGATACCTCAGTCATTCCGGCGAGTCGTGTCTTCTTTAGCCGAGTATCTTCCATTATTAAATTTTCGAATTTTTTAAGAAGTTCTGGAATGGTCATTTCGATAGGTCGCCTCTTCCGTGGGTCCTCTGCAAGTGTTTCTTTACTTTACTCAAAGTTAAAATCAATAGTTTGCCAGCGAAGAATCAAAGTAAACCGATGACATATCTTCCAGTATGGCATGAACAGACTTTCCTTGTTTTGTAAAAAACTTGACAAAAGCGCGATACTTGATTTTCTTTATATTTCTTCCCGATTAAGTTGCATGGTCGACGATATTTTAAAGACTATCGAAGCGATTGTGTTAAAACTTTGAAATTATACTAAGATTAAGTCACTGAACACGTTTCAACAAAAATAGGTCTCCCACTACAATCCAATCCGTCCAGTCAGCAAACTTAAAACGCTCCCTCGTATTTTTAGCTGAATCAAAAAATTAAATCCGTGTTTTCTGTCAATTAAGAACTTTATTTATTAATACTATTTAAGTTATAATTAGCCGCGCAATGGTTAATAAAATGAGAGATTCGAGAGTAACAATTTACCGCATATGCTGTATTTCTATTGGACGGAAAATACAAAGCTTCACTGGAATAAACAATAGAAAGGATAAACTGCGAACGTGTCCAACGGGACTTTGAATTTTTAGGGAAAAAAATGTGTTATTCAAAATAAGATTATTGGGTATTAATATTTATATGTTAAAATACAGCTGCTCCCCGCAGATCTTCTTCTACTGCTTGAGGTCATCTTGATCTGGATCTTTCACACCTTCTCTATGCTCCAGGGTCCCAGTTTATCAACAAATATACAGTACGTGTCTAAAATCCCTCCTCCCAACGTTATCTCTGAAACGAAGTGGAATAAATTATCAACTAAAAAAATTTAATGGCAAGAATGGGTCGAGTAACCCCTCATTTTAAAGGTGCTTGGAAAATTTATTCAAAGTTTATGTTTTTTTAGATTTCCTTCATTTGATAAGAAAAACATCTAATTTCACGGGTAGGATGATTATATTAATGTTTTGAAGTCAGTTGTTCTATTGCCATGAGGTTGAGGGTGCACATTTTTAATATTTAATTTAATACCACAGTGATGTGTTTAGGATTTTTTTTTCCAATTAGTAGTTTAGTAGTAGGAAATTAAAAATAAAAATAAATTTTGAATAGATTTTCCAAATACCTTTCAAATAAGGGGTCACTCGACCCCCTTTGTCGTTTAAAATTTTTAAGTTGATATATGCTACAGCGCCATCTGTCAAAAATTTAAAGTGAGGCGTGGTCATCAAATTAGTATTTTTATAGCAGTTTTGTTTTAACGTTTTATTCCACTTCGTTTAAAAGATAACCGGGGGGGGGGGGGGCTTTGAACACTCATTGTATACATATTTCAGTGATCTTGAGTCTGGGATTGAATTGTAAATAAGCATAATCAGGATCACTTCTAGATTTAATTTAGTTAATTACTTTATACTACTTACTTTTATTTATTTTATAATGATCATTGTATATAAATATTTATTAAGTTAGGATTTTAGCAAATTTAAATTTATTTAATTAAAATCATGTAGGAATGTTATTACAAATTTTATTCATAAAATTAATAATTAAAATAAGACTTGTAATAACAAGTAAATATTCACAATAAAGTGTTTACCGCAAGCTTCAGCGCAAGAAAATATTATGACCGAAAACGTTCAATGGATAGGCCCGGCGAAACAATATTTCCGGCGAGATGCTATTAACAATCACAAACGTAAACAAGTCGACATAGAGATGGATATTTGTTTACATTTTTAAATAAGTAATACATCACTTTACCGTAACGTGCAGCACTATCGTTATGCATTTTGGGAAGTGGAAAGGATAACGATACAGAGCAGGTCTAAAGTTTTTATTAAGAAAATGTTAACATAAGCGAAGACATGAAAATTTTAGAGGAGATTGCTGGTGAAAACCGCTCTCAAAATAAAAATGAATTTTTGAAGCAGGTGCGAATCGCTTAAATAAAAATACAAATACGGGTGTTTATACTTTTAAATTTTATTTTAACTTAGAAAATTTTTTATCATTCGGAACTTGTAATATTTTTCCGAGATATTTATTTGAACTTAGAAAAATTTTGATAAAAGCGGAACTTGCAATATTTTACAGAATTAAATTTCATTTTAACTTAGAAAGATTTTAATAAATGGGAACTTATAATGTTTCTCCGAAATATTTATTTTAACTTAGAATAATTTTGCTTAAATAAGACTTTAATTAATTTTTTTTTTAAATGAGTTTTGTTTTGTTTTTTAGAAACTAGGATGTTTTATTCTCACACGCAATGGTATAACACCATGCGTTATGGTAGAACATTTTAGTAATTGTATTGATTTAGTTTAAGATTTAATGAGAAAGTATCGGTTGTTAAATTGAAATATGAGTATAAACACTTTGCGTTTGAAACTTTTATAAGATTAAAAGGTAGGTATTCAGTTTTTTCTTTCTTGTTTCATTTATAGAATATTATATAATATAAATAAATATATAATTTTTCTTTATATATGTGAATATATTCTTTATTTATTTTGTACTTTATTGTGCTTGTGTATTGAAATTTTGACGTGTTGGGTCATATGTCAGGGATGTGTGCAATGAATTAAGTAGGTGATTAATCCATAGCATAGAGCCTTGATTAATCCCAAAAACACGAATTGGTTTTGGTGGTACGGTTCGGGAGCGAGCAAAGGCGCTGAGCAGAACTATCAGGACTGAGTCAATATTTTTAAATACACAGAGGCATTTGAATTGAATTTAAAGGCATATATACATTAAGGGATGAGCACGTTGTTGCGTACGTTAGGGGTGTGTCCAACGAGTTGAAAGGAATACTCGTGGGATGGAACCCTGGGATACCTACCTATGTGAATTTGTCATTTGGTGATACTGTTCGGGCGCGAGCAAAGGCGCTGCGCAGAATTAACCAAGACAGAGCCATTACCTTAATGTATATATATTTGCAACCGATAAGCGATTTATTTATAATCTAGTATAATTCATAACATCTAATGAAAATTTTGGAATGTTGATTATTTTACATACGTAGAAATGAATTAAGATATGATAAAATGTTTAGTAGAATATTTTCTGATATATTTTCATCATCTTGATTATAATTGTCGTATTAATTTGATTATGTTATCATAACATGCTAAGATTTAATTTAATATTTAAGATATAGTTAATTATAAAATATATTACAATTCTTTGCCAAAATATACAAATGTATTGAAAAATTCAAAAGATTCTTGGTAGTAGTGGCATACAATGAAGTAAAAGTAATAACAATATGTACAGTTTGTGGTAAATCCCAAGCCTTTTGATGTGACCACATAAGTAATCCCGACTGTCCTATTGCTTAATTGATTACATTTTCAATTATACATTGTGATTTGCATTTTATATTTGTCATTGTTTTCTAATTGACAACCAGTTGTCATATTGTTATTACTTTTACTTCATTGTATGCCACTACTACCAAGAATCTTTTGAATTTTTCAATACGTTAATTATAAATATACTTGTTTTATTTGTGAATTGGTATTTTTTATAAATTATATTATAAGGATTCTTTTTGTATTTTTATTTATTTTATCTGACCTGGAGACAACTTGGGAGCATTCGTATTGGAGAAGGAACATTGTTATTATTTTCTGCCCCTGAGTAAAAATTTCATTAGTAACTTTAAAACTGAGCTAGTGAAGTGTGAAATTGCTAAACCTACTGTTTTGCAGAAAATTATGAGATTTTAGTCTAGGATAAGGCTTAGTACTAAGATATATGCTTGATTCTGCTTTTGTTTATTATTTAAATAAATTAAATTATTTTCATACAGTCATTAATTTGCAAGAGTCACAGCAATATGTATTGCTTTACATATGTGTTTTAACCATCTAACTTCAATGCGACGTGCCCTATGGTTAAAAGTGAAGAAAAATGTAATCAACCGTTATTGATTAATCAAGAATTCAAAACTCTTAGGTTTATGCATCAAATAGCCCAGGCAACAAATAATCAAGTCTATATAGACCAATATATAATTGAAAAACGTAGAATTGAAGTAGCAAAAGAAGATTATTTGTAGTATAATAGACTGAATTCTATTAGCATTGAAGGTAAGAAAATTTGGAAATACATCAATGAACAAAGAGGCAAGGACTGCGGTTTTTACATCATCAGATGAAAATGGAAATGAGGTAAGTGGAGCTGCTGCTAAAGCAAATAGGTTTGTGGATTAATTTGCAACAGATGTTGAACTGAGATTGAGTAGTCACTTTGGGGATAAATTGTCATATAATTATACAGCACGTGACTTACTGCAGCACTGTATGTTTTTTACATTATAGCAGAAGAGGACGTACAAAATATCATAACGATGTTAAAAAATAAACAGTCATGTAGATTTGATTGTTTTAACAGTAGAATTATAAAAAAGGATTGTCCAGAAATTGTAAAACCTCTAACATATTCAGTTAATTTGTCGAGAATTTCCGAACGTTTTGAAATTAGCTAATGTTGTGACAGTGCATAAAGGTGGGTGTTAAGAAACTGTGAAAAATTACAGACATATCCCAATTTTGAATAGAGAAGTTATTGTTTTTGGATTATGGCAATATATAAATAATATTAAAATGCTTCACTTTGTATGGGATATATTTTTGTAAGCTATGATAACTGATATCACTCGGATGGTTTAAATACATTTATTATTATTATTATTATTTTAGGATATGCTGTACTCCGTTTGGGTCTCAAGAAAAGCATTTAGAGGACTAGGTGATTAGATAGAAATCAATTCGTAAACATAAAAACAATTTTTCAATATTAATTCAACTGGGAACTACTCTCATTCAATTTTTGTATGTAGCAGCTTCACAGGAAACAAATTAATCGTATATAAAGTCTTCTATAAACTAAACTGGCTATTTCAACTGTCCAAAATTCTAATTATTTAAATAAACACAATGGATCAGTTTATTCGAGTAACAATGGAACTCCTTAAAGAAATATGTACCTGTATTAAATCATTATTCACTTTTTTTCTCTCTCGTTATCTTCTACTTTCAAACAGATAATTCTTTTTCATCGAATTATCTTTGTGTATTTGCATATTATAGACATATATTTTAATTATCTATCTCTAATCTATCTCTGCAGCTCTATTGTTCGTCCATCCGAAGGCGGGCCGAAAGCGAGGACGGAGAAAAAAGAAATAAAAGACGAAACTACCCTCATTATGTTCAATCGTAAAATGAACACGTCAAATTCATTGTTCTATCTGTGGGACAGCCAAATGCGGGTGGCTTTTCCCTTTTTCTTGACCTAGTGGCCTATTCCGACTGTCCAACACCGTGGGGTATCACCACTGGGTATCTTCATTTGCATCCTTAAATTAACATAAGTAAAGTATCTCACAAACCGACTCTAAACACACAACCCAGACGCTGATATACAATACAGAAATGCACGAACATATATACTGGCATACATACATATACCCTACGTACTCACATAAGCTGTTTAAAATAAAAAGAAACTCTATTTGTCAAAAGGGTAGTCGTAGATACATAAGTACATAAATGCAGGTACCGTTAGATTTAGGAAGCAACTAATAGGGCATTATTATGACTAACGCATAGGTCGTACGACATACATATATAAAGACACTTGTCCGGGGTTTATTATTACCGGTGTGTGAGGAATATTCATTTTATTGCATCAATCCTCCCACTTGGTGTCAGTCGAAAGCATTCTTCAATTTATAATTAATGGATAATAGAGGTAGAATGACATGTTAGATACTTCAGTGTGGTCATGTCATACACAGTTAGATGATAAAGTTGTAAAAACTGTTAAAGATCCGTTACAGAATTTATTTCTTGACTAATAAGCATGAGTGACATTTTCTCACGGTAAGATAAATATGCTATATACAGGTGGAACAAATTTAATATCTAAGGTTTATATAAGACTCTTCTCTCTTTTTGAAGTACTCTAAAACCGCTGATTAGACAATATGACAAATTTTCATGTTTTATGTTTTGTTGAGTCTTCCTATTTTGAAAGATTTGTATCGTTTTTCTTTCACTTGTTATTTTAGAAGTAGTAAAGAATAACTCTTCACTGAATTTACGTTGCACGTGGTTATTCACAAATAAAATAACACTACACTGTTATATACAACTTTATTTACAATTAAATAAAATAACAATGCGAATAAATGTAGGCTTCTTGCATTGGGCAAGTTGAACCGTACATGATAGCTAACTGCTAACAAGTTGAGTTTCGTTGATAAACTGTTTTTAATTTTCTGTTACACACAAATTCAGTATTTAGAGTAGAGTGGTAACTTTACAAAACCGTACCTCCTCTATTGTTGTCTGGAAAAACCCAACATTAATGGGTTGTATGTTACATTAAAGCTTCTCGGAAGGAGCAAATAGCAATACAATTATCTAATATAAATATATGAGCCCAGCTGTTGTTGCGTGCTTTTGGCACTTCTGACTAATTTCATTTCAAAATATTAAATAATATCTGTTTGCTTAACCTAGCAATTATTAAATTACTTAAGAATTCCAAATTAATTATAATATCATTCTTTTGGCTCCTACTGTACACTATTATTAAACCTAATACGCAAAATGTATTCAAAGTTTAAAAAATATGCATATGTCATAAATACCACAGTCAAGCTTGTTAATTTTTTCAATGAGATCATTCGTTATATTTTATTTTCAAATACTTATTTCTTAAAAAATAACATCTAAATAACAACATTTATAATCTAAAGTAAAATTCTTCTTATAAAGCAAATATTATAATCACGTACGACAATTTTCTCAAATACCCCTTTGTATGACGCGATGATAAACTGGATTTTGGTGCCGCAAGTATGCTCGTGTTATCAATAGCCCTTTATTTAACAATACCCTGGGAACCGAGCCATTAAATTTCTACTACATCATATGTGCCGTGTGCAAAAATTCCTTCTTGGAGAAGTCGAGAACCTTCTAGAATCCGAAAACAGGCGTGTTTCACCCCTCTCCAACGGTACGAATAAAAAGGCAAGATCGCTTAAAAATTAGAATTATTAATAATTGTTATCCGCCAAGTGACAGTCGACACATCGAAGTAATTTTAAATATAGACCATTGACGGTCGGTGACTATCAGATGTTTGACGCATAATCCAGTAGTAACTTAAATGTTAAGATTGTTATCACAGTGTACGTATTATAGCAGTGTCAAAAGCTAGTCAAGTGACGATTTAACGTGCCTCGTGAGTTTAAAATTATCAAACGATCATTAGTCCAGTCTGAAAGACGATTCGGCAGATCCCGATAATTCACCTTAGGGGAATTTAAAGCAATCTTGATACTGATCCGTTGCCGTCGGATTCTGTTTCCTGTCAAACTACCGAAGAAATCCATCACGTTCTCGGGGAAAGTCATCGATCCGTCGCACATCCACCAACCACGATTATTAGCGTCTCCGCACACTTCAAGGTAATTAAAGCATTAATTATGTCTCAGAGCGCTTGAAAATTATTGTACCGTCGCTAGAATAAAATCTAAGGCCATTCCTTCGGGTTTGGTAACAATAAAACTGTATTATATAGTCCGTCGGATAACGTTAAAAATAGTTTTGAGGATTAACCTATATCTTTATGTTCACGTTGTTATTTGAATCATTACACTACTGTAAATAATGGTATTAATCTGAAATTTCGAGTTCATTGTTAGAATCTTTGTACTATTGCCTATAATATCGTAACTTTAAGTTGATCTTTTGAAAGTTCCAATACAAATGACGCACTTTGTTAAATTAATACATACATTAGTTATTGCATTTTGTTCAAAATTTAATATCCGATTTTAATTCACCATTTGTATTTGTTTTACGAAGATATTGTAATATGTTATTTGTGTTAATATTGGTGTAACAATAATTTATCTGTCTGGCCAGATTATCAAGTTAAGAATTGTGTGATCTGATGTAAAATGTGGAAATGAAACCTTTGTTTATTAGTGTTAAATGTTTATTGTACCTTGTTTTCAATTATTTCTTGTAATAAATATTGTTAAGTTTACGACACTTGTGTTCTGAATTGATTATCCTTAGTTCTTTGAGGTAACGCAAGAAGCTCAGTGAATGTTTCTTACTTTCTTTCACTAACATATCTAGAGCCACGATATGCTAATTCTAGTGATAATAAAATTACGATCATATCAATCAAAGTGAGTGGCGTCCAGTAATAACTTTATAAATAATCACAAGATCATTCAAATAAGTAGTTAGCTGTCGAAAAGAATCAACACCGGTTACCTGAGGAACTTTAGATTGGGGATTGTAGGGCATAAGATTAAGGTAGGTGAGTTTTGTCATTAAATTAAATATACGCATTCATTCACTCCTTGTTCAATTATTAGTTATATGGATTCATTACAATCATAAATATTAAACGACCCTGAGATACTGGATGCAGACTGTGCTACTGGGCCAATCACTCTGTTCTCGCATCCAGTACCGTTGCTGATTAGAAGATATTTAGGTAACAAATCAGTTAACCCTTTAGTACCTTCAACAATGTGTTATGGGAAATAGTTAGCAACACTGTGCGTTTACGGGTTTATTCAATTACAGAATATTATAATTCTGAAATCCAGCAAATGTTTATGTATTTTTAAGTACTACAACGGCATGATGCTAATAAGAGAAAGAAAATAAATGCTAATTTAGACAAGGCAATTTACCGATTTTCTAGAACGGACAATAGAGCAGTTTCTAACAAAGAGATTACATTAGGAGACTGATGTCCCTCTCGGTCTTTCCAGATTTAATTATAAATATACATTATTTTACGATTATGAAGTAATAAAATTACTGTAAGCACTTATACAGATAAATATACATGTTCTAATTAATTGTACCTTTGTAAAATAAAGCAAATTGAGATTAAAACTAAACATATATACGTTTTACATAGAACAGAGAATATTACTTTAAAAAAACGAATAAAAGCAAAATAATAATAATAAAAGTCCTCAACATGTTTCATGTTTAATTGAATTATAAAGGAAACAGATTCGAATCGGTTGTCGTTTCCTAGTAATTTATCGTTTCATTTCTTTATTATTACAAACTACATATACCAAAATGTTAATCTTATAATGGAAAGAAATAGGTTTTTAAGTAGGCCAAAATATAGAGAAAAAATGTAAAAAAACAAAAACACAAAAACTAAAAGATGTGACGTCTAAACCACAAAAAATAGAGAACAGGCTTGAAGAGGCAATAGAAGCACTAAACATATTCTATGGTAGTAAATACAGAAATTGTTAAAATACTTTAAAAATCATATTCTGTTAAAATTGTATTATAAATATTCACATTAGGAATGCATATAAGCAAATAATGATGCCAGGACATTAGCTGCTTTCGTTTTGCCATAAATCTCAGATAATTTCATCTCACTTTAACTGAGGTTATATTTAGACGCGTTTCTTTTGTAATCATCTGAAGAAAAATATAGAAAATGTTTACCTCTCCTATTACCGATTCTGTGGTTGGTTAGAACAATCCTCACTACTGAGATTTAATTATCATTTTTTGGTAATGGTAACAAAATGCATCAATAGTAGACTCTGAAATTTGGATATGCTACATGCTAAGTGCTTCGGTTGGTTTATTATGTATCAATAACATCACGAGAACTATTAACTTTGCAGTTGGATCTTATCTTATCCTCAGGATACTAGGTAATCTTTGTGACAGTGAAGGCGAGGAGTTTTCTGATCCCACTGACATTGTCAATGCTATTGCTAAATCTTTCGCATCCACATATATAATGCCTTCGACTACAACGTATTCTAAATCAGTTTATAATCCCTTACCTTATTCTTTCACGCACGTAACTGAGTAGGATCTGATTAGACTTATGGCTACTTTCCCTAATAAGCAAACTGTTGGTGATTATCTAATACCTAGCTTCGATGACTGCATATATATATATATATATATATATATATATATGTAAATTTTAAATAATTTTAAAATTCGTTTTCCTCAGCGTAGAAAATGTCAAATATGATTTTTCTGCTTAAGCACTGAGTAATTAAGGTAAATTTTTAATTAGAAAAATTTACCGCCCAGGGCGAGATTCGAACTCACTTTTCCCGATCTCATGTCAGGTGCTCTACCAAATGAACCACCTGGGGGCATTGTGGGTGCGAGTCTACTTGCACGTCTTGAATCTCATCAAGTCACAGATGTTATTATATATATGCCGGCAGTACGGACAAATATGTAAATTTTAAATAATTTTAAAATTCGTTTTCCTCAGCGTAGAAAATGTCAAATATGATTTTTCTGCTTAAGCACTGAGTAATTAAGGTAAATTTTTAATTAGAAAAATTTACCGCCCAGGGCGAGATTCGAACTCACTTTTCCCGATCTCATGTCAGGTGTTCTACCAAATGAACCACCTGGGGGCATTGTGAGTGCGAGTCTACTTGCACGTCTTGAATCTCATCAAGTCACAGATGTTATTATATATATGCCGGCAGTACGGACAAATATGTAAATCTTAAATAATTTTAAAATTCGTTTTCCTCAGCGTAGAAAATGTCAAATATGATTTTTCTGCTTAAGCACTGAGTAATTAAGGTAAATTTTTAATTAGAAAAATTTACCGCCCAGGGCGAGATTCGAACTCACTTTTCCCGATCTCATGTCAGGTGCTCTACCAAATGAACCACCTGGGGGCATTGTGAGTGCGAGTCTACTTGCACGTCTTGAATCTCATCAAGTCACAGATGTTATTATATATATGCCGGCAGAAAAAATTTTTCTAATTAAAAATTTACCTTAATTACTCAGTGCTTAAGCAGAAAAATCATATTTGACATTTTCTACGCTGAGGAAAACGAATTTTAAAATTATTTAAAATTTACATATTTGTCCGTACTGCCGGCATATATATAATAACATCTGTGACTTGATGAGATTCAAGACGTGCAAGTAGACTCGCACTCACAATGCCCCCAGGTGGTTCATTTGGTAGAGCACCTGACATGAGATCGGGAAAAGTGAGTTCGAATCTCGCCCTGGGTGGTAAATTTTTCTAATTAAAAATTTACCTTAATTACTCAGTGCTTAAGCAGAAAAATCATATTTGACATATATATATATATATATATATATTTGCTTTCCCTTTTAAATTAATTATTAATTTATCGATATTTTCTGGAGTATTTCCCAAGCGCTGGAAAAAAACTTGGATTGTGTCAGTCCACAAAAAGGGTTATCGTGCGTTGCTATCTAACTGTAGACCCATTTCTGTAATATCTAACTTCTTCAAATTATTCGAGCGAGTTATATATTCTTTCATACAGGGTTATGATAAAGTAACGCACAAAATTCATATAACGTACAATGTTCATTTTTGAAAAAAAATGCAAAAACACGTCAAACAGTTTATTTTATTCCGCGTCTTTTAAAATAAGTCAAAAAAATAAAACGTCAAATTTGTCAAAGTTATGACGTCATAACTATTTTTTTTTAAATATGAAGCTTGTTTTTTTTTACTTTATTTGATAAAGCTTGTTTTTCTGCATTATACAGAAATAATTGAAGTAGGGGTCACATAAGAAAAAACTGAGAGAATTAATAAAAAACAAAATAAACTTTATTATAGTAATAACATTTAAATTAACTAAACAGTCCATTAAACCAAAACGATTTCATACAGGAATTCTTCAAACTGTGTCCCATTCACTATCTGACATAGGCCAAGACGATGGTAGACCTGATTTACAGAGTCTTCGATCATCTGCGAAGTTATACGAGTCATTTCATGTCTATCGTTCCATTAAGTCTTCTAAATTGTCAGTTTTTTCTTATGTGACCCCTACTTCAATTATATCTTTATAATGCAGAAAAACAAGTTTTATCAAATAAAGTAAAAAAAAACCAAGCTTCATATTTAAAAAAAATATTGATGACGTCATAACTTTGACAAATTTGACGTTTTATTTTTTTGACTTATGTCAAAAGACGCGAAATAAAATAAACTGTTTGACGTGTTTTTGCATTTTTTTCAAAAATGAACATTGTACGTTTTATGAATTTTGTGCGTTACTTTATCATAACCTGTATATACAGCATACGTTCCTTTATTTAAATTAATCAGTACGGTTTTCTTCCTGGGAGGTCTATACAGTCACGAATTTAGCAGTGCTTACTCAGTGTATTTCTGAGGTTTTGGACAGGCGCGGACAAGTTGATGTGATATATACTGACCTTTCGAGGGCATTTGACATGATTGACCATGAGCTTCTTCTGTGTAGATTGGGTTCGTTTGACTTTGTTCCTTCGCCTCTTGGCTTCATTTGATCTTACCTCTGTGCTATGTGTGCTATAATGAATTTTCTTCCACTGAGGTTATACTTACTTCCGGTGTTCCACAGGGTTCAAATCTAGGTCCCCTGTTATTCATATTATTTATAAATGATCTTCTCCTACAGATAGATTGCCCTGTACTTGGATATGTTGATGATGTAAAGATATTTCTGTGATTACCAGTGCTGCTGATGCAGCCAGCCTTCAGAGAAATTTAAATGTATTGTCTTCATGATGTGAACGTTCTGGACTCAAGTTAAATGTTGATAAATATGATGATAGTCACTTACATACGGTCTTCCACTTCATACAATTCATTCTATTACATTGGCGACAACATGTTAACAAATAAAACTGAATTCAAAGATCTTGGAGTTACTTTCGAGCCCAGTCTCGGCTTCAAGCCTCATGTAATGGACGTTTCTACATCGGCATTCAGATCATTGGGTTTTGTCATGCGTGTTTCTAAATACTTCACAGATGTAGCATTTTTGAAATCTTTATGCTGTGCTTTTGTATTAAGTAAGCTTGTAGCACCATTTGCGAGAACCAACTACATGAGACGTGCTCCAATTTACACGCTTAGTCTCATGATTACATGCATAAACTTGTAGTATTGTTTGTACCCTGTTTTGGGTTTTGCCTGTTGGGTAATAAAGATGATTATTATTATTATCTTATTATAGTAATAACTTGCAGCAAGTTCTGAGTGTGAATCAACTGTGACATAATGACAAGTAAGACGCAAGCTTAAAATCTCACTTGTCGAAATCTTTTACCCAGATGGCTCACTGGAAATGAGCATTAAACATGCAAAATATTCGAGTGCAGTGGTTGGAAAGAGAAAGAGATTTGTCGATACAAGAAAATTTGAGCCCAAAACAGATTCTTCAGCAGAGTTATCCATAAATGATTATATAACTAATTATACATTATTTATTATAAGAAATCGTAAAAGTTTCAATTCGAATGAAAACTAGTGTATATGCACTTGCTATACATACATTATTGTAAATTCTGTGATATTCATGTTTAAAATATTAAAGTAAAACGAGAATTTTATTTTAAATAAATGAAACAGCACTTTTGATTGATCAAATTTTTAAACATAACACCGCACGCACAATCACAGATATTAACGTATTTTTGATTAAATAAATTTGTTCATATTCATTAAATATTTATGTGCAATGTTTCTAAAGTAAATTCAAAATATCACACATGTAAACAAAAAATAATTTTATTATTTTTTTACTGTCCTTGAGATCAACAACTACTTGGCAGTAACACCTATAAAGCCGCAAAACATAAAAACAATTATTTTTATTAATGAATATAACATGTGCCTATTAAGTAATTATGATTGTATGTTTCCTAAATGTAATACAACAGAATGTTCAAATAAAACGTAAGATCAATGTATGTTAATATATGAATGTAAATTTACCTAAATTGATTATATAACTTTTCAAATTCCTGAGTATATGCTTCAATATTCATAATTACGAAGGAAAATCTAAAACAAGGAACTAAAAACAATTAACTAGCACATTAAAAAGTTAAACAATATTAATTTAGATCCAATGCACGCAAATAAAAATGGACATGTTTATCAGTAATTGAATGTGTTGCTTTTCTACGTTTTATCAACTTTTGAATTAAAAAATCATCAAAAGAAATTGTTTTCGAATAATTTTTCAAATCCAAAGCCCAATGTCATATGATTTTAGGTGCTTAGCATAAGTTGTTTTTGCTCTTGTGTTGTCAAAACTTAAAGTCACTGATTATTCATTTGAAATATATTTGTAAAGGTATAAAAATCGCTCACTGTGTATATTCAGTTTGCCAAGGTCTGATTATTGATTTTGGACTATTATATGACATCACATTTATAACTTGCTTTGGAAGTATAATTTTAATATAGTAATACCTACAGGGTGTAAAACAGCTTTATTGTTAACGCTTGTGTCTATAACATAAGTTAATGTATGAACTTTGTTGCCAGAATTTTACGTAACGCTTTTTTTGTATTTTTGAAAAATTTACATTTAATATATTTTACACAGTCGTCAGCAATTTTAGAAGAATTTTATTTAAAATGCTTTTCGAAATTCCTACCGGTAATAGGTCTTTTACTCTTATTGAAAGTAATGCTTGAAGCAGGTACATTACGAATATAAAAGTGTTTAAAGCTTTATTTTCAAGACCTTTTATATAAAAAGAAATTTAAAATTCGGACCGGAAGTAACACTTTTACTCTTATCGAATCGAGATTTTTTGCAAATATGCCGTAAATTATGCATTCTATACGAGGGGGAAACCACTACCACTGATGGTGTACGACATATCCAAAATAAAACACAAAGGTGTATAAACATATATAGTAAGGTATAATAAACATAAAAATACATTTCAAAATAAAAAAAATAACAGGTACTCCTCGAAATCATAGTATATATTCTAAAGTTAAATATACTTATATATAACAAACCAAAACATAATTAGCGTCTTCTAGCTACAGCGGAAGGCTATATGAAATCCTTAATTTTCTTTGATGTATTTATATTTTTGTGTAATTGTGACTTTTTCGACCCTACTTAAGTAATAGGGATGAGATCCTCTTAACTTGACTGGCCCATAAAATATAAACTCTCTTTTAATATTTCCAAGCATTTCCACAGGTCTGTACAAAAATATCCAGTAGTGGTTTCCCCCTCGATTCTATATATATTTCTCAAGAGTACAAAAGTATTTAGAGCTGGATTTGGAATACCTTTTGTAAAAATAAAATTTCAAAATTCGGATCGGAAGTAACACTCTTTTAGAATTAATTTAGAACAACTTTTGTATAATTTATACGTATATGAAAATCGTTGGCGGCCACACCTCATTTTTTCAATTTCCTTACTGTTAACTATTCTATTTAATATTTGCTTTCATACGATTTGCACGGTTACTTCTTTGTTTTGTTGATGTTAATAAGCCAATTTTCGCTTGCCCAAAACTGTTACATTATTATACACTCGAATATTATAGGTGTATATCACATTTCTTTTTAATTACAAACTGTCACTTGGATTTAAGTCTGCAATAGCCGACCGATACCGATAGATTTTCGTCGTCGCTGGGACCGGTAGAGATACCGTAAAGTGGGGATAGACGACGCGATAGTGTCCAAAAACCTCATGTGAAATGTATGTGACAATGTTTACTATTTAATGTTTTTTCTCTTCAAAAATAATTACATAAATTTGTTTTTTTTTAATATTGTACATCAAATGTGCAGCTGGCGCGTAGAGGTTATTTTTTTCTTTTGTGTACCAGCCTTAGTTAGTAGACATTAATCAAATGTATGCATTTTTGTGGTTACTTCTAAGATATATAACTTTTTTACGAAAATAAATCTATGCAAAAACTGACCTTAACATTATAACTGTATGCCTTTTGCATCGCTAACCCAAATTAGAGATTCTAAAATTACAAAATAAATTTAAAAAACGCAAAACGGCGATGCCTTGAATGGTCATAGTTTTCGATAGGTAAATGCTCCTCTTAATGAAGAAATGTTAAAAACAACTTTTTAATCAAAACGAAAACATTTACGAAATAATACTAGCAAACATTATTTTTTAAACTAAATTAGAGCTATCTCTATTGACAGATATCGAAGAAGACTTAGTTACGCACTAAAAGTCTGAACTTCCTAGCGCAATTGTTGTTCTGTTACGCTACGTTGTATAGACAACGCTATTTTTAATCAGTGCTATTAAAGATGACAACTTAGTTGTCCAAATACGTATGGGCCTTGTTTGTGCTTTAGTGTGGTTAAGGTGTTTTAGTGTTTTTGCTTAGTATCAAGCCACGGACTCCAAGTTTAGATTCTTATTCTATTTTTATTTAATATAATTCATATTTAGACATGAATGATGTTTTAATTTAATACCTATTAATTAATAAAGTACTTTTCTGATGTTACTTGCTTGTATTTGTATAAATAAATACTTTTAGTTTCATTTACTTTAACCAACTGTATATCTATTTGGTTAAACTAATTTAAAACTAATAATAAATATATCATATAAATCTAAATTTAAAACCGCCAACATACTTTAACGACACTACGACCTTAGTAGTTTAGTAGTAGCTAAAAATTTAATCGTGAGATGTTTGAGGAGTGCAGGTAAATCAATGGGTACATTGTACTATTTTGTAAACAACAAAAGGATCATAAATAAGATATTTTACAATGCACATGCATTTTAAGCGCACAACAAACATCGACATGAAATTTCTATCGATGAATAATATGCATGTCAACGGTTCGTATACCTTTACTTTTACTTTTATGACATAACCTTAAAATTAATAAATGAGTATGTCCTATTTATAAACATACATACTCACACAAATACAAACGCGATTAGCTATTCTCCGCACCGCATTTATATTTTATAATGACTCCGATTACTGAATGCTAGATAAGCGTAATGATTCAAGTGAAATACCACGGTGTGCAAGTCGTAAAATCTGTTCTGAAGCCGTAAAAACTTGAACTATGTCCTGCCTATGCAGCATGTATCGTTTTCGGTATACTTAAAGGATTTACGATGTATTGTAGGATCGTAGAAACTAGATCTGTTTTGTGTGAGTATCGTATGCCTGAGTTGAAAACTAACGTCGATTTCGAATAGGTACTTGTTAATGAAGTAATGCAGTGGTGTTTAAATGTCTGTTGAAAGTATATAAAATGGATTTTTATGCTAATACCCGGTAGTACTTGCTTGTTAAATGCAGAATAAATAAAACATTAATGTGTATAGCAAATACCTCTGGGCGATAAAATTAAGTACTATTCCTTTTTTTGCAATATGTTAGTAGTGCTATTGGAATTTAACTTACATAGTATATTCCCGATTCCAAATAACATATTCAGCACATTGGTATGATTTATTATAAGATACAATCTAGCTTATGCTGTATCATATCTGTTATAAGTAACATGTACATACTGCTATGACCCTTGCAAATTAATAATAGAATGAAATTATTAAAACTCTATATTCCTGAAAATACTATCTCAAGAAATTAGCCTTATGCTAATCTGAGATCTTACTACTTCCGCAAAAACGTGGGTTAGGCAATGTCGCTCAGTTATTGGTATCTCTAATTATTTTTTATCTCAGGGGCTGAAATATTCTTTCTCCATACTATTGTACTCTTAAGTTTCTAACAGGTCAGATACATTAAATGAAAATACAAAAATATCTTACAATATAATTTATTAAACATACTAAGAGAAATAATATAATAAAAAAATATGCACAAAAGAAACGAACTATTCTAAATAATTTATTTACATGCCACAAGATAGGACATTAGCATCTAATAATGCATATAAACTAAAGTATAAATTAAAACCATGTAGAACACACTCAATTTAAATTTTTAGTGAAATCAGCAAAATATTAGAAAATTTCTCATAATTAATCTATAATGTGTAACGACTTATGATTATAAAACAAAATATTATTATTATTATTCTACACACACTAGAAAATTGACTTTGCTTTGATTCGAATCCTATCCAAATGTCTTTTCTCGCTTCCGAACAACATTCTAAATTTCACGTTAAAGAGTCAGTCAAGGTCCCATCCTATGAGTTTATCCTTTAAACTCATTGAATGCACCTTTAGCTCATGTCATAATGTGTCCAATCTCTAATGTTTACAAGAAGGAATGAAAATCATTCACAATTTAATAAAAAAAAAGTTAATTACAATTGTTTAGATATGCATTAAAATGCTGACTTTGTGCTGATATTAATTTCACTCGCTTCTGAATGATATTCTCATCACAAATTCATGTCAGAGGATCAATTAGGGCTCCATTCTACAAGTTCATTAATTGCATAACTTATTTAATACATCCCCAATTCATAGAATCTCAACATGTCAAATTTTAATGCAAAAACACAGAAATTCAAAAAAAAGAAAAATCATAAACTCTAAACAATAAAATATAAATTTACCAACCTTATTAACTTTTAATATAAGTCACCACACAAAAACAATAAAACACTTTACATAGGTACAAAAAGAAAACTCTATACAAAAAGAAAACTCTATACAAACTACCTTAGCTCTTCATATAAAACATTATATTTTTCCATATTCATTTTTAATTGACCTATTTTACACCAATTCCACATAAATAACGAATGAGATATAATAAATATTATATAGAAAAGAAAACTTAAAGTGTTTGTACTCCAATTCAAAGAAGAATAAACTCTTTACAAAATTTTCAATTAGAAATTATTACAAGTCCATGAAATTATTTCTTGAAAATTCAAAAATAAAGGGAAAAGTACAAAATAAAAATTCTTTCTTAAAAATTTTACAAGTTCAAATTTAAAATTATTAATACAGACACCGAATGCTTATTTGTATTTAGAGCGGTTTTCACCGGCATCAAATTCCTAGAAAATCATCGTGTGCATAATTTATAAAGATTATCTTTAACAAAAAATTCAGTCATGCCTATTCAAGAGATTCTTCCCACTCTTTAAGATGTACATTACTGGCATCGCCCCTAGCGGCGTGTATATATTTTACTACTTGAAAAATGTAAACAAACAAAGGTATCTTTAATATTGATGTGATTATATCAATTTAGTATACGATATTCAAAGAAAAACCAATATATAAGTACTTACCGTGCCTTCAAATACTTTCCGCATTAGAGTAGGATGGTTTTGAAGTTTTTAAGTAACCAATGTTGGTGTATTATTGCAATATCCTGATTCAACACGATTAATAAAACCAATTCACCTGTTATACAGGGATTATTCCAATAGTAATTTTATAAATAAAAATTATAATGACATTGTTTTACTTATACTAATATAAATTTACTACATCCTAACCTACAATTTTTCAATAAATATTTATATACAGAGTGTATTGTTTCAATTTAAACTAAAACTAATATAAAACATAAATTAAATTAATTAAATCTAATTGTGATCTTGTGAATACTTATATGCAACTTAATTTTATCTCAAGATCAGAGCAATACCTTATCCTTTGTTACTGAAATCCGAAAATCGTATGATGTATCCTATAATGTACACGTTATATAACGTAAATATGTTATGCGTATACGGTATTTTTTTATAACAGGTATCGAATAACATTCAGAAAAAGCATGCGTGTTAAGTAAATATACTCGTACGCCTGTTATGAATAACCTGAAGCAGTTTAGCAAAATTCATGTCAAATAATTTGAATTATTTGTTGATTGTCTGTATCTAGTTATAGCAGGTTATGAGCGTGAATACTGTGGTTTATACTTTATACATTAAAATTATTACAGGGCTATGAAAATTATGTAGGAGATGGAAGATAAGGTGAAAGTAATAGTTTTATAATTAAACAATTACAAATTTCAGAATACTTTTTGTTATAACTATCAAGCAAATAATTGTTTACCATATGGCAGAGCTATTAAGAAATCGACACATCAGAAATAAATTGAATTACTTTTGGGCAATTATATAAAATTGCCTTTTTAACTTTTTACACTAACTAAATACAAAAAATCACATAACATGTACAAAGTTAACCTAAAATTCTGAATATTAGATTAACTCACTCTTATTTTATAAACTTTGTATTACTATTTTTGTCTTGCTCTGTGCAAAAGTTGATTTTAATATCTTCCTTATAACAGAGTCCATAACGTATACACATTATGAGGTGATACATTCATACCACTATTTACTAAACATTTTATGGTAATTGTTAAATCGTGTATGTTATTTTATAAATAACAGCAGCTGTTATTTTAACGTAAATGATACAGCACAGGGCCAAATTTTTGATCAATTATATAAGTGATTGCAGGGTGACCCATCTCAAATGAATTGTAATGGTATCAGGAAATTCCGCATTTTGGTGTTAATATGATGCCTATTTCAAATAGAAATCCCGTCAATTTATTCACCTAGTTTGTTGTCATTTTACAATACTGAATTATGTATTTAATTTTCTGGTGGGTATTGCAGAATGTTCAAGACAAATTAAATGCAATTTACCGCACAGCATGAAAATATCTTATATTAAGGAATTCACATCTGAATGTCTTAATTTAAATATCGTTACAATTCTATAACATAATGATACATAAATACAGTAGACACTGGATAGTCTGAGCCGAACAAATTAGTGGTTGTTCATATTAACGATTTATATGAACATTATATACAGGGTTAGTAAAAAGTCCCGGAACGGTCGAATAACTTTGTTATTTGAAAATTATGATTTCTGAAATTTGGTATGGGGGTATAGTTAATATAAATGCATTTTATGCAATACAGTTAATATTTTTTTCACTTCCGGTTTAATCGGCAATACGTCCAACTTTTTTTTTTTAAATGGAACGCCCAGATTTTTTTAACACTTTTGAATGCAAAATAAAAAACTACGTTCAGGAAGTATTAAGATGTTTATTTTTATTCACAAGAAAACAGTTAAAAAATTGAAAAAAGTGTCCTAATACAGAAAAATCAAGATACCTGTCTATTCAGGTTTCGATTACAATAATTGTTCAAAATGCTCTCCATTTACAATTTGACAAAAATGTAAACGGTCAGTAAAATTTCTTATTGAATTTTGTATTTGTTCTGGAGTGATGCGATTGGCTTCTTGAACTATTCTCTCTTCCAATTGTTCAAGATTATGGGGACGATTTTTGTACACTTGACATTTCAAGTGACCCCAAAAGAAAAAATCTAATGGCGAGAGATCTGGCGAACGTGCTGGCCATTCGAATGCTCCTCTACGTCCGATCCAACGTCCCGGAAAAATTTCATTCAAATAATCGCGGACATTATGGGCAAAATGGGGGGGAGCTCCATCTAGTTGAAACCAAAAATGTGCATTAGGGTGATCACCTATGTTTGCATTTGGAAAGAGGGCCGCAAGTGCTGGAACAACCTCATTTCGCAATAAATTTAAGTAGACGTTGCCAGTTAAATTTCCTCTTATAAAAAATGGTCCTATGATGTTGTTTCCAACAAGACCAGCCCAGACATTCACCTTTTGAGGACGCTGTGTATGGACTTCTTCAATCCAATGCGGATTTTCAATTGACCAGTAGCGACAATTATGTCTGTTCACAGTGCCGTTGAGACAAAACGTTGCCTCATCTGAAAAATTGATGTGATCTAAAACATTAGGCTGCTGCTCGATCAATTCCGTCATTGTTTCGCAAAATTGTAGTCTACGATCTGGATCATCTTCAGTTAACTGATGGACGGGATACATTTTATAGGCTTTCATTCTTGCTGATTTAAGAATATTATGAGCAGATTTTTGAGAGATC
This sequence comes from Amphimallon solstitiale, assembly GCA_963170755.1. Lineage (NCBI taxonomy): Eukaryota > Metazoa > Arthropoda > Insecta > Coleoptera > Scarabaeidae > Amphimallon > Amphimallon solstitiale. The sequence goes on along the minus strand of OY720683.1, from coordinate 46,364,709 downwards.
TCATGAATTTGACCTAATTCTGTTGTGGACACGTGATGATTTTCTTCCACTGTAAGTAACACATTCAAACTAGTTTCTTCATCTGTTGCTGTTAATGGACGTCCCCTTCTAGGTAAATCCTTCACCTGACGAAAGACTTCAAACTTTTGAATTGTTCGGCATACCGTACTTTTACTAATGTGACGATCCGGATAAACAGTATTAAACAAAATACGAACCTCTTTAAAAGAACGTTGACGATCACCGTACCCACGCATCATTAATATCTCAATTCGTTCTAATTCAGTAAGTTTTACTGTCATTTTCAAATGTGTCAATGTCTAAAATAAGTAAATTTATAGCGATGCAAAAGTTAAAACGCTTATAAAATTGTCAAATGTGACGGCAAAAAGAATGCGAACACTAAACAACAACTTTTTTCAAAGGTACCTTGATTTTTCTGTATTAGGACATTTTCTTAATTTTTTAACTGTTTTCTTGTCAATAAAAATAAACATCTTAATACTTCCTGAACGTAGTTTTTTATTTTGCATTCAAAAGGGTTAAAAAAATCTGGGCGTTCCATTTAAAAAAAAAAGTTGGACGTATTGCCGATTAAACCGGAAGTGAAAAAAATATTAACTGTATTGCATAAAATGCATTTATATTAACTATACCCCCATACCAAATTTCAGAAATCATAATTTTCAAATAACAAAGTTATTCGACCGTTCCGGGACTTTTTACTAACGCTGTATATACACTGATAATGAACAAAATGAAAATATGAAATATAGTAATATTAATATAAAAAGAGCTCCTAATAAAAAAAGACAGTAATAAAACATTTTTTACCCAAAAGTCAGAAATTTTTGTCCTTCTTCAAGTGTTCAGATATTTTTTCGATCGCCACTCCACCCTTCCCAACATCATTTTCACATACAATTGTTTCTTTCAATGTAGTGTCACACTAATTTCACTCCAAAACATCAGGCCCTTCAAATACAGTCTAGTGTATGTACATACAATTAAGGCAAGCTTACTTATGAATTATGGTGATGGCACTAACTAGAGTGTCAATGTGCGCAGATGATCAAAAAATTAGTGCTTGAATTCTAAATGTCGCACTTAGCAATTTCAAAAAGGGAGTGGCATAGTTTCGTTATTATCCTTATTTGAAATTCCATATAAAATATTCCTCCAACACGTTTTTTTTTTTATAATTTCGAGTTAAAATGATTCCAAGCTGTCTCTGAGTTGATTATTGTCTATAATACTCAACTTTTTCAAGGTATTTGATATATTCATGTCGTTTTCTACTGCAGTGGATAGCAGACGTTTTCCGCAGTACAGTTCTGTTAGTCTAATTACATCTTGATCTATCGGTTGTATAAGTGATGTAATAGTAGGGGGCAGAAACATATAATTTACCCATCCTTACTTCTTAATTAATCTTGATTTGGGTGCGATGGCGCGTTATTTAATACTAAAATAATAATACTAAAAATAATAATAAATGTCTTTATTGAAACAAAAGAAAGAGACAGCTAGGGTAATTACAAAAGTTACAAATAAAGGATAAGTACAGTTTTTTTCTGAGACAACCCCAAGGTGAGATTTAGTGATTGCATCTCCAAAAAAGGAAGACGCAATACCCCTATTCTTCCATCTAAACCTTGAAAAATATTATAATTTTGTATTTATACAAAACTTCCTAATACAAACTTAACTATCATATAAAAAATGAGGTGTGGCCACCACACGACATTCTTATATGTATGAGCGTTTCAAATTATACAAAATTGTTCTAAATTATTTTAAATAGTTTTTACCTTCTTAGAAAAATAAACCAAATTTTAAGAATTTTTTATATAAAAATTAGTACTTCTATTCTCTTAATAAATATCTTTAGAATGCACACTTTGCAAGATATTCGAAAGAAAGTGCTACTCGCTAAGAGGAAAAGTGTTACTTCCGGCCCGAATTTGGAATTTTTTTTTATACAATTTAATGAATAATAGCAAAATCGACATTCACCTTTGCAACAGATTCCCGCAACTCATCAGGAGGATAAGAATAATATATTTGGATGTCATCAGCATAAACATGGACATTCCTGTGCTCCACGGATTTCACCAAGCAGGATGAATAAATGGAAAATAGTACCGGCCCCAAAATAGACCCCTGCGGAACCCCAAAAGCCACACTAACTAAGTCAGACAAAATATTGCCAATGTGTATGTAAAAGAAATACATGTATGTAAATGAAGCATCTTTAGAAACATTTTATCCTTTAAGTAAAGAAAAATGACTTCATTCTAAGATCTGAAAATTAACACTTACCTGAGGTACAACGAATAATGAAACCAGTGTCTAAATATGCTAGAAGTTATCCAAACCGATAATGAATGTTCTTAATTTTATCAATAACCAATAGTTTTTGTTTAACAGACCCATTGCATGCCAAAAATGTTATTATCCGCTTTTCTACCAGCATCAGTTTTTTTCTTGCATCAAGACAAATGTTTTATCTGGTAACAATTTCCAATAGAATCCTGTCTCATCGGTATTGTACAGTTGCTCCAATGGTCTTCAATTTTATTTTTTAACTAAATTTTAAAAGGATCCATGAGTTATAGTCGAGAGGACAATTTTTCGCAGAAACTTTAAAAGTGAATTCCAAACCTCTTATACTATGTAGATACTGGGTTTTATTTATGTAATGTACTTATTATTTATCCAAAAATATATACATGTATTACAATTTAAATACTCTAGATAACCAATCCGTATTAATAGAACCGCATTTCATTTATTTATTTTTTGTGAGCCAGAAATAATTTGTTTCGGGTGCAGTCGATATGAAGATATTAAATGTATATGTTTCATAACCTGAACCTCTACGTAAAACCTATTTTCTTTTTTCTACAAGCTCTCGTAATCGTAATCGGACAAAAAATGAAAACATATTTTTAGTATTAACTGCAGGGACATTAATCATTTATTCGGACGTCTATATATTTATACCGATAATGAATGCCCATTACCACCCAGCGTTGTCTAGAAGTTGAAGTGTCTAGTGCTTTTTTTTAAGTAAGATAACACCCCATAGCTTTAATACGTTCTTTTTCCTACCATTCATTCGTGCTGCTCCTAAAACCTCTGAGTCCGCTTGCATCGCTTTTTATTTTCTACTTTTCATGTACGGAATATCTTCAAGAAAAAATATAATTTATACATTTATGTTTGTCTAGCGCGTACGTATTCGATACGCTATTTCTGGTACCAACTATGTCGTATTGTTCGTGGCGTTCAAAGTATTACATTTTTGAAAACAAAACAAAAAAGAGAAATATGAATAAATAATACCTGTTACAGTCACCGAGAATAACCCCTCGCTGTTTTTAATACGTCTGAACTTGAAGTTTTTCTTTCTTCAGGATTCATTTCTTCTTTCGTTCTTTTCATCGATGACACCAAACCCCCAGCGATATATTCCTTAAAAATAATACATGTATGCAAATGAACCATTTTTCCTTCTTTTTGACTCCTAATGTAAAGCGCCTGCTTTCGGTCGAAAGGTATTGAAGTATTTATGTTTCGTGTTTTATTTATATGTGGCGGATGAGTTTTACATAATTTGTAAGAAGAATTTTTTCATATATCTCACCGCTTTTTACGAATACTTTTTTTTTTATTTAAGAGGAAAATATGCAAAATAGTTCGAGCGGGTTTTGTAGAGAAATGAAGATAAGCTGCTATGACCGGACTTTTGTTTTAGAACATTTATTGGTACAGTAAATAAAATTTTAGATACACCTTATTTTCTATATAATCTCCTCTTTTATTCACACACTTTTCCCATCGAATCGGAAGTTTTTTAATTCCGTCATCAAAGAATGAATCTGGTCGCGCCCGAAACCAATTGCGCACGAACGTTTCCACACTTTCGTCGTCGTCAAAGTGATGACCTCCCAGTTCTTCTTTGAGTGGCCCAAACATGTGGTAGTCACGGTGACAGATCGAGCTGTAGGGCAGATGTTCCAGTGTTTTTAATGAGTTTTGTCAAATTTTTCAATGGGTTATTGCAGCTGTATGTGGCCGAGCGCTTTCATGGAGCAGAATCACACTTCGAATATGCATGTCTCGCCTTTTTCGTCGATAGGCCAGTTTACCACTTCATCAAGCAGTTGGCAGTAGTACACAGCATTAACTGTACGCCGTTCGTGGAGAACGAGCAATACGCCTCTGCAATCCCATAAAAATCGTTGCGAAACCTTTCCCAGCAGAAAGGCGGGCATTGGCTTTCCGCAGTGCTGTTTCTCCAGGTTTTCGCCACTGCATTCTTTCCTGCTTAGACTCCGAGGTGTAGTGATGCACCCACGTCTCATTACAGCTAACAATGTGCCTCAAGATATCATCCCACTCTGTTCGATATCGTACCAAAAGTCTTTCACACATGACAAGAGGTAAGCTTCCTGATCTTCCGTCAAGAGGCGAAGAACTCACCTTGCCGATACTTTCCGCCAACTCAAATCATCTGAAATGTTTGATTGAGCACTACCATACGATATTTCGACGTATGCAGCAAATTCTCATATTGTAAGGCGGCGGTCTTCTTCAATCATTTCACGGATCGCAAGAATATTCGTCTCACTGGTGCTTGTCCGCGGTCGGCGTGCATGGGCCTCATTTTGCACTAACTTGCGGTCACAGGATTTTTTTCTGTGCCAGTTGTAGACTTGGGTCCTTAAAAGCGGTTTTTCAGCGGACTGTGCAGTTAGTCGACGCAAAATTTGGGCAGGTTTTACGCCCTCCCGTGACAAATATTTATTAATAATGCGTTGCTCAACACACGTGTGCACCTCTTGCTCAGACATGATGCTGCAAACAGCCAATTTGTTCTAGCGACCCAAACCGATTTACTCCCCTCCACTTTACATCCCCACCCAACGTATATCAAGACGCCACGTTACTCACTTCACCTAGGGAGCGTTAAAAGGGAAAGTCTGGTTTATATTTGATTTGCCCTCCTTAGTATGACTTGTTGATTTAATTCTCACTATTAAATATTACAAAAAAATGATACGATTTAGATTAAGCAAATTAAGTAGCGGCGCAGTCAGTAGGATTTTCGATTTGTTTAATTACGAGACTGTAATAAAGGCTTGCTTAGAAGCAGTGGTGTGAAGTAAGTTTTGATTTGAAGAAACACTGCATGTTACTGATATGTCCAGAATATGACAATTATTGATTACAATTACTCTTTTTTGAATAAACAAGAAGTTTATTTCTTTGTAATTAACACTGTTAATTATACTTCATATAATCTTGACTTTTGCTATAAATCTTTGACTTTGTATAGCTATACACTCAAATGTAGTTTTTTATTCCCTTTAATAATTTATCAATATATTTTATTTTTCCTTTAGTTAGACAACTAACAATTAAATTTAAAACCTTAAGAGATCTAAAGGTTTTAAATTGAATTGTTTTATAATTTTTACTATTAATTCTTCATTTCTATCTATTAGAACCCATTAATCGACATAAGTAGCCAATTGCATAGCACTATTAAAAACATTCTACTTTAGAAAATCACACTCCGATTAGTACTTTGCTGCACAGTGATCTATTTAACTGATTTCTAAATTATCATTTTAATATACAGGAAGTCACAGAATAACTATTTCTAATTTTCAGAAATGATAGTGATTTAATATAACCCCAAATACAAAATTAATCGACTGGAGTCTGGTGAACATCCAGGCCAAGAAATCGGCCCCCTCTTCCACCTGTTTGGAAACTGTGCATTTAGATAATTTTGGCAATTTAATCCAAAGTGCACCATCATGCTGGAAAATTTTTTTTTCGATTATTAAGTGGGACATTTTCAAGCAATTCTGGAAGATTACGTTCCAGAGAAATGCTATACACATGACCATCTAATCGTGCAGGCAGTAAATATGGTCCCACTATACAATAGTCAACAATCCCAACCCAAATAATAACAGAAAACTTCCACTGATGATGTTACCCGTTAACGGCGTGAGGCTTTTCTTTGCTCCAAATGTGTATTAAAATAGGCATCCCTATGGATGCCTCGTCTATCCACAATACACTCCTAGGTTAGCTTGGTTCTTCGTTAATTTTATTCGAAGTACCAATCCGAAACTTGAACTCTGTTGGGATAATCAGTTGGAATTAACGTTTGCACTTTTTAATGTGAAAGGGATGCTTCTGGTATTCCATAAACACCCTCCATCAGGTGTGTGCCTTGTATGCATCGCCTGAGCTGTGGCATGAGTGCTTGTTTACGTGTTATTCTCAAATTGTTGTAGAACTCAAAGTCAACATTTCGGGCAGTACGAATCGCTACCGAATCTCTTTTCTTTACTTGGAATTCACCAGTATCTCGAGTACGCTGACTCAATCTTCAAAATGATGTATGACAGGGAATGTGACGTTTTGAGGATGCCGCTCCGCATAAATTCGCCTCGCTTCGTTAGCATTACCGTAAGCTGCTCCGTAGACAAGATGCATATCTGCTAATTCAATATTCGTAAAAGGATGCATTTTCAATCAAACACTAATTTATCTAATATTAATTTGTGACATGTATAGTGACAAGTAAACACACACTTCTCTCATAAGGAATAGTTTGTGACGTAAAATGACTTCGAAAATGGTTGTTGGTTTTTAAAAGTTGCTATGATTCATTTTACTTTCTTATACGTAGTATAAGGAAGTATTGTGATGACGAAAATTTTCGACCTTGAGATTTTTGCAGATGTCCACGTTTTGAAGTTCCCTAATACCAAAAAAGTGTTTTTTAAAAAATATCTGTCTCTCTCTCTCTCTCTCTCTCTCTCTCTCTCTCTCTGTCTGTCTGTCTGTCTGTCTGTATGTGTGCGTGTGACCACGATAGCGGTCAAACCGCTGTAAATATCAATTCCGAATTTTGTATTTACGTGTATAATATCCCTCTTGAGATCTGATTAGTTTTTCAGTAAAATCGGTAGACCGGAAGTAGTAGTTTACTTCAGTGAAAAAATCGAATTTTGCCAATATTTCGTCAACTACTAAGTTTAGACTAATTTATAAAGAATTCATGTGTACTTAAAATTGAAATTGTGAACAATTTTATTCACAAAGTTTTTCGAAATTCCTACCGGAAGTAGGCCTTTTACTCTTATCGAAAATCAGTTTTATGAAAATATTTTGCAAGTCATGCTTTTTAGACAGGTACGTTACGAATATAAAAGTATTTAGAACTTAATTTTTAATATCTTTTGTATAAAAAAAATTTCAAAATTCGGACCGGAAGTATCACTTTTACTCTTACCGAATAACGATTTTTTGCAAATATGTTGTAAATTATGCATTCTATATATATTTATGAAGAGTACAAAAGTATTTAGAGTTGTATTTGGAATATTTTTTGTATAAATGAAATTTCAAAATTCGGACCGGAAGTAACACTTTCATACGTATAAGAAAGTCTTGTGGTGGCCACACCTCTTTTTTTATCTCGATACTGAATAATTTTTTAATAAAAAATGTTTATTTAAGTGTCCTCTTTCATTTCTAAAGATTAGGAATAGTTATTCTGTGACAGGGTGTATAATAAAAGCTAGCATATCTCCTTTGTTGAAACCGCGTACGCAAAGAACTTAACAATCCGCTTTAAATAGCCATCCAGGACAAATCTCTTCTCATTTCTACTTTTATTCAAAACGTATCGCTTGATGTACGTGTAGAAGCAACTTAACTTGAGCAAATGCAGAAAATACTTGCTCTAATAGAATCAATTTAAGGGATAACATTTTATGAACGCGCTTACGTATATAAAAGTATGAAAACCAAAACAAGACATCACGATAGATCAGTTTCAGCAGAGAACATGACATTTTCGCAGGGTTTTTGTGAACTAGAGCATCGATTCGGTGAAGAATTGAAAGAAATATGCAAATGCGAAAAAATTAATCTGTCGAAAAATTAGGATAAAGTTTCTAAGGTATTTGGTTGAAATTCTGAATTACGTCAAATATATATTTTTAATTCTGTTGCATAACAGACCTTGCATTTCACTAATCAGAACGGTTTGTGGTTGGAGTAGTAGGTGTCTCTCTGTAGTCGAATCCAAGTTAAGTTACATATAAAGTCTTTAATGCTATAAGTTGATAACGGTACTCCAAGTATTCATTTTCAACAGCCATTCACTATAAACTTTTATTCCGTATGTTTTATTCCAAGTTAAAAGGTTTTGGATTTAGCGATCAGTTAATTCAGCTGTTTGCTTCATATCTACGCGATAGGCCTCAGAGAGTTTTCTGCAGTGGTCATGGTTCCGCACCATATACGGCCACTTCTGGAGTGCCTCAGGGCTCTAATTTGGGTCCGCTGATCTTTAATATTTTCATTAATGATATTGTAGTCAACATTGAGTCCAATATACTTCTGATTGCTGACGATTTGAAACTGTTTCAGTGTATTAATAACGTTAGTGATGGCCATCACCTGCAGAATGACTTGGAGAGAATACGTAATTAGTGCTTAATAAACAAGTTGCCTCTTAATCCTACGAAATGTAAGGTTGTTACTTTCTCCACAAGGCAGGAGCCTGCTCACTATTGCTATTTACTGGGTCATGTGGAGCTGGAAAGAGTTCTGATGGCCAAAGGCTTAGGGGTTACTCTCGATGCTAAACTTTCTTTTAACGCACATGTTCATTGCATAACCAGGCAGGCTACACAAGTGCTGGGTTTTCTCATTCGGAACAGCAGAGAGTTTTCTAAACTCCGGGTACTAACCACTCTATATATGCTACAAGTGAGGCCGAAGCTGGAGTATGCTAGTCTTATCTGGTATCCATATTATATTGCTCAGAAGCGCCCCGTGGAGCTTGTGCAACGACGATTTGTCAAATTCCTAAGGTATAAGGTTGATGGTGCTTATCCACCTAGAGGCTCGGACTATTCCCTACTCCTCTCTCGTTTTGAAATCCCTTCCCTCTCTTTCAGACATATCTATAATAGCCTTACCTTCCTCTATAAGCTGCTGCATGACAAAGGCGACTCACCTGCGCTGTTATCATTCTTAGACTTTCTGGTTCCGCAATTCTTCACCCGTCCCTCCTTTGCATTTTATCTTCCTTTTCCCAGGACTAACACCAGTTTCAAATCCCCCGTCTATGTAATGTCATCCAATTACAATCTTATTTTCTGTAGTGCTGACATCCACTTCGATTCCCTTCCTTTCTTCCGGAGCATTATCTATGACTCTTTTGATAGATTTTCAATTTGATGTTAAAAATCTTTCAAGTGTTTGCTACCCTTGCCTTTTGTTGCTGGTGTCGTTGGTTGTTGTGTACTGCTTGGCATATTCTTATCTTTAACTAATTTATCCTGTAATTGGCGCTACTACTGTCGGATAATAAAGTCTATTATTATTATTATTATTATTATTATTAGTAGTAGTAGTAATATGCCAATATGCTTCACTCCGCGCTCTTTTTTACTTGTTACTTCTTTGCAGCTTGTTGTGAGTCTTCACTTGATCTATTATTTCTTTTCATTTTCGCCTTTGGGTTTCCTTCAGCTTCTTATTTCCAGAATCAGAATTTCATTTCCGAACTTGATCTTCACACCTACTCTTTGACCTTCTTTTCGATCTGGTTGCATCTACTCTGCATTCCATAATTCCTCTTATTTGCCTGCTTTCTTTCATTCTTTCCATGTGACCATCTAAAGGCAGTCTCTGCGCCTTCGTGACTCTCCGTTTAGTATTTCATTTATTTCGTAATTCATTAGGCTTTGGTTACTTAATTCGCATGTTTTCCTTATTAGTTTGCTCTCAAGTCATACCTATTCCTTGTTTCTCGTTTATATTCGTTTATATATTGGTTTCTGCCGCGTATGATAACACTCTAACTTAAGTTTCGGTGTAAACTCTCAACTCTAAATTGATTTCATTATCATTATTCTATGGGAAATGTGATTGATAATATCTTTATATTCCAAGTGAAAATATATCCCTTGAGAAATTTTAATTTTTCTGTGTCGTTAATATCACACCCACATGCTTAAAATTATTTACCATTTTGAACCTGAAGCGCTGTTTTTCTGTTTCATCTTTTGGATATGATCCATTGTCCGTGTTTAGTATCTACCATATACTCTTCTTTCAACTGATTTAAGTGTGAGCAGTTTTTTCAGATTCAGTAGTTATATTCTTTAAAGTTTCCCCCAAACTTGGTACACTTGAATACACTTACCCATTGTCTTAATACAAAATCTCTACTAATGCATACACGAGCAAGATTAAGGTTTTTTTTATATAAAAGAAGCACGCACTCTAACAACAATCATTTCTCGTAACACCAACAAACAGCGTGCACTAAATTGAAAACGAACGGTCTTGTACCTTCCCACACCATTCCAGTATCTTCTATCTATCAAATGGCAAAAACAAGACGAGGAGAAAAGTGTTGAAATGTACAAAGTCCTATCGTTAATGCAAATCTCTCAGTGCGTGCATATTTGAGAGCCTCTTTTTCAAATGATAAATGCCCCTTGCGCCACTAATACACACATATCGTGTCCGTACGTCTCTCCCGTGGATCTATTTGAACACTCTAGGTGGCAGAACACATGGAAATATCTGTCCCGAAGAAACGATTAGCCATTAATTTCAACATCCTCGTGGTGGTTCTCGTTAAAAATTTTATATACCTATGTATGTATATCTGGATGTTCGATGTGTGTATTTACGTCCCTCTGTCTCCTCTATTTTCATTGATTACCATAAACAAACACCGGGAACTGTAAAAATTTATGTACATCAGTACGCGCGGGGTCCCTTGGTACTCGATAGAGTTCTCGATCGTGCTGTGAAACACTTTGGATTCATCTATATGGAATAGCGTGCGTACTTTAATGGTCTGACGCGCACTGAGTTCTAAATTGATTTCATTATCATCACCTACATTGTACATCAATATCGTCATATCGGACTGATGAAAAATTAAGCGAGTGATCGGTTTCCTTTTGGACGAGTGGATATTTAAAACTCAGAATATTAAATGCATGAAATAGACGAAATGGGAAGGTAGTTCATAGATAACTTTTCAATACAGAAAGGACATTTAACGTTGTGTTTCTAAGTAATACTGAGATCTGGTGAGTTGATGGATGATGATTTTTTAAACTCGGTTTAGTTTAAAAATTTTGGTATCGATTATTAAATATATGTATATTAGACATTTTAGTTCTTAGAAATATACGTCATAATAATATTGATAAATTTTATAAATCATATAAATATAATATCTAATATAGATACATACTGCAGTGATCTTGAGTCTGGAATTGAATTGTAATCAAGTTTTCTCAGGATCACTGCTAGATTTAATTTAATTAAGTACTATTTTTGTACAATTATAATTGACGTGAACCACGTCAACATTTAAATCAATATATGTTTACATGTCAAGCGAGCGATGTATCGTTTAGCCGCAAGAGACAGTTAAGACGATATGCATTTTTGGAAGTGGAATCGGAATCGTACCGAGTATGCTCATAGTTTTTTGTGAGAGATAAGGTTAATATAAGTCGGGACAGGATGAGAAAACGGGGAGATTGCTGGTGGAAACCGCTCTCAAAATAATAAAGACCTACGAAGCAGGTGTGAACCGCTTTTAAAAATATAAATACTATAAAGAATTAAATAAAAATTAGAACTTAGAATAATTTTCGATAAATCGGGACTTGTAATATTTTCTGAAATATTTAATAACAACTTAGAATAATTTCGTTTTTAATAAAACTTATAAATATTTTAGCGAGATAAATATTTTAGGGAACTAGGTTGTTTTATTTTAACACGCGATGGTTTAACACTATGCGTTACGGTGAAACAGTTTAGTAATTGTAACAGTTTAGTTTTAAATTTAATGAGAGATTTTTTTTTATTTGGATATAAGTATAGTCACTTTACGTTTGCAAATTTGTAGAAGGTCAAAAGTATTAAGTTTATTTACATTTTTTTTGTTTGTAGAATATTTTTTTTGTGTAAGGATTTATTTATTTAAAATGAATATGGAGGAATTTAAAGAGTTAATTAATTAAGGCAGATTTTTTTTATTATCATAATATGCAAGAATTAATTTAGTACTTAAGATCTCTTTATTTGTAAATATAGCTGTTTTGTTTTGATTCAATTTATTTTAATAAATTATGTTATAAGGGTGTTCTTGTATTTTTATTTATTTTATCTGACCTGGAGACAACTTAAGAGCATTCACTTTGGAGAAGGAACATTGTTATAAATTTTCTGCCCCTGAGAGAAAGTATCATAAGTGTACTGAGCTAGCGAAGTGTGAAATTGCTTAACTTACTTTTCTGCAGAAATTATAAGGTCCTAGTCTAGCATAAGACCTAGCACTAGGATATATGCTTGATTCTGCCCTGATTTAATATTTGAATAATTTAAATAAATTTACATAACTGTTAATTTGCAAGAGTCACAGCAATACGTAAATAAATATTAATAATCCTGGACTGAATGGCTAGATAAATATGTTGGAACAGTACAATTGCTATCCAAATCATTTTAGATGTGGCGTCTACATATCCAAGCTTGAAAAAGAAAAATATTAAATAGGTATAAGTGGAATCACGTAGTTAGAAATGAATCCTAAAGATTTTGAAGAGATTAAACGCAAAACATTTAAAATAGATTCACGCCAGGTTCTATGGGAATTTGCAATAATCTTATTGTTCAGCAGGGGGTAGTATAAACAATTTTGACAGTAAGTTGTATCCAGCGCCACATCGTTTGCATAATGCTAAAGCTATAATTGAATTTTATCCTCCAAGGAAAATCGTCTACTTGTGGGTGCTTTCGAAACATTAATTGCAAATAAAAGGATTATTTTTTTGCTGGATCTAGGGATGATGTTAATTTAGCAAAACATTCTGAGGCAGCATATTTATTTTGCATTCTGCAATTTTTTTCTTGCCTATATCTTGGCGAGTCTTTGATTCGTACATTTTTCTTTATAAATATCTTTAGTTGTTGATAAAGTAATCAAGAGGTTGAAATCAGTGAAGAGCTCCTAGTTACACTCACTTCTGAAAGAGTACCTGAAAATTATTGATGGTAAGTGTAAAATAAATATGTTTACTGCGTATGCAAAAATATTTAAAAAATAATTTCTTTTTATTAATTTTTGTAACTTCTAATGCACACGAAACAAGGACATTTTGAATGTTTATAAGAAAAAAGGGGTAGGATATATAATAAACGCAAATTATAATTATTCTTGATAGTAATAGCTCCCTGCAATTAATTTTGATGATTCATATGAGCTGAGTTTTTCTGTACACTGGGATGGTTACGGCTAAACATCGAGCGCCTAATGTTAGCTCAGGGTTTTACATCCAGGTACTTTTTCATCAGCCTGAGCTTGAGTCGAGCTGGGAACAGAAACAAGGACATCGAAAGTGTTAGTGACGCGCAGGACAGAGATCGAACCCGGTACAGTTTTATTTTTAGTTAATCTTCGTACTCGTTCAGTTACGACAGCCTTAAAAATTTCCTGATAATTAAATAAACTACTTTTAACGTGGTTGGTATATTTTTATTATATTCTGAACTAGTTTGATCTTCAGAAAGTATGGGTGAGACATTAATGATACAATAAAGAGTACCATTATTATTATTAGTCACAACCAGAAGGTGGAATTGCAAATTCTTCAATTGTTCTTGTTTGTGATTCTGAAACACATGTTAACAAAAAAAGCTGTGATTTAAATATCTATTAATTGATAAATTCAAAACTGAAGATGCCCTATGAAACAAGCGACTATTAGTCCTAAAATCTTTACTTAAGAAAGAAATACTGCACAAACGGTGGTTATGCTATATAATTAAAAATGAGATGTGGCTACCACATCTTGAAAAAATAAACCTGTGAGTAAATCTTATTTCAGATCCAAAATTAGAGAATATTTTTTAAAAAAAATTATTGAAAATCCTATTATAAGTACTTTTATTATCTTAATAATCCCTCTAGGATGCCACTCAATAAGAGTAAAAATGTTAGTTTTGGTTCGAATTTTGAAATTTCTTTTACATAAAAATTATTCCAAATCCAGCTCTATATATACTTTTGTACTGATATATGAATAGAATGCATAATAAGATAAGAATAAATATGTTACTTCCGGTCCGAATTTTGAATTTTTTTATACGTATTAAAATCAATCTTTAAATACTTTTATACTCATAATATATCTGCCTTGGAAGCATGACTTGCGAGATATTCGCAAAAAAACTGTTAAAATTTGATTTTTCCACTGAAGTAAACTTCAGGTCTTCCGAGTTTACTGAAAATCTAATCATATTATATCATATATAGGGAGATTGTACTCGTAAATATAAAATTTGGAAATTATAGCTTTAGCCGTTTGACTGCTATTGCGGTCACACACTCACACACCTGACACACACACGGAGAGAGAGAGAGAGAGATATTATTTAAAAACCACTTTTTTCTGCATCAGGGTACTTCAAAGGTGAACATCTGCAAAAATCTGGAGGTTGATAATTTTCGTCATCACAGTACTTTCTTATTCTACGTTTAAGAAAGTAAAAAGGAGGCTTCAACCAATGCAGGATTACGACAAATTTGTAACCACTTAGTGGATATTTCTTCGTGTGAAATCTATGAAAAGTAGTCTACCAAACCAACCGTTTAGATATACGTTGACCATAACTATGAATTATAATAACGCGTTTTTAATACATTAATTAACTGTGCGAAAATATATATAAGTACTATTAAATACTATACCATATTCGAACTAAGTCAAAGAGATTAATTAAGTATATACATTTAATAAAGAAATGATAACGTTGTAAAGGCTAAAAATTTAAAATCAAATAAATGTAACAATAAACATGCGCTATTATGAACAGGTACATCCAATTAATGTTACCGTACAATTAAAAACTAAAACAAATACGGAAATTTTAAATAAATCACTTACTTATACGAATAAGTGCTTACAAAATTAACACTGAAACAAAAGAAAATTTAAAATATTTTTAATCAACAAAAACTTAACTCTTGATGAATCTAAAATTATAATTAAAATAAGTTCATGACTATCATTATTATAAATTTACTCTAGAAGATTATACAAATTTAAAGGAAATAAAACAACGTCTAATATGACATTTACGTCTGATATATGATAAATAAAATGACTTATTATGAAAGTTGCGCCCAATTACTACAATTAGAGTGGGATGGCATATCCTTACAAAGAAGTTGTTGTTTGTTTGGAGGTGTGTTGCCGCTTCTGCATGGGGTCAAACGTTGTCTTTTGCTTTATTTTGTTTTGTTGATGTTTAGAAAAACTAAAAACTACTTATACTTAAGACTTTATTTGAAACTTGCTACATATCGATCTGTACTCGTTCGTACCTCACTTGCTACTCCTTGGTGTCATGCGGGACCCCTTGCTTCTCGCATTATTAGCGCGAACAGAAGTATACCTCCCGTTCTGCCGCTCAAATAATCGCACCGTGAGGTAATCCTTAAATAATTTGAATAAAAGTAGATATCTCCAAAATTGCAAAACGGCAAATGAAAAAATCTTAGCAATCTTAATTCCAATTTTTATATACAATATGTGATTTAAAAAAACGTCTCACCAAATGAATGTATATACAGAGTGAGTCCTCTCCAAGGGGAAGACAGATTGTGCGTTTATGAGTAAAATTATTTTAAAGGGGTTTTCTTCCTATGATTTTGTATTATACAGAGTGTTCCATAAGTTGGGTTGGTGGCTGACCATAGTTATAGTTTTTTAAATTGAACATCCCATATTACTACATTTTTATAATCGTCGTACAATTCTTAGTCAAAAAGTAATAATGACATGTAGTATAGGCCCATAATATAAAGTGTTCGGTTTATTACCATTTCTCTGAAAAATTCAATATTTTTGTAAAACTATATTTCTCAAAAATGATATATTAATGGCCACAATACAAATATATTTGAATTTTTTTCAATTATTAACTGCCGAAAACTGGACCTGACACATTTTCGTGTGAAAGTCATTTTCTTCAAATGGAACATATATCGCTTTAATTCTCAATTATTAAAATCAGGAAGACAATATTAGTAGCTTCTGCCAGAAGATCCTCAATTTATTTGGAGTAACTACGAACCTCGCCATTTTTGTTATTAATTTACTATAAGCGTTTTGGGAAATTAAATCCGAAGATTGGAATTACAATACGGGTAACACAAATGCGTTCGTTAATTCAGTCTAGTAAAAACAACTATGTTCGTAAAATCGAATAAGTAACCGGGTTCAAGAATCCGGTTCAGTTTTTATAACCCTGGTAAGCAACTAGGCTATTGTAGGTTGTTTTACTCTCTTTTTGCTCATAACCTTACAAAGCGTGAATGTCAATACTGTTATATTTTATTATTTGTTATATATTTTTTCATAGGAAACAAATTAAAAAAAAACTGATAAATAGTTTTTAACGCAAACTCTTTTACTTTTCTTTTTTGGGTTAAGTTGCATACAGAGTATAAAATTATCATCATCGCCAGAATCAACTACAAACAAACTTCCCAATAAAACTATTTTACGAGTAGGTACATGGAGTTGCAGTATTCACTGTGGTATGCACTTCTTCTGTGAGCACAAATTATAGGCATTTAATATAGGTTATGTAAATGTTTAGGTTACGTTATTATACGTTATCGCAAATTACGTTCGGAAATGTTTCAAGTAACTGGGTAAAACGTGGAACTTGTCAGCTAATTTCTGACCGAATCAGTTAAATGCTGTGAATTTTCCGAAAACGCCTTATGTTTGTCAGATTTGGCTCTCAGCGATTATCATCTCTTTTCAAAATTGAAAAAATGGCTCGACGGTAAGAGATTTTCGTCTAATTTCGAGGTAATCGCTGCTGTAAATAGCTATTTCGAGAACTTGAATTCATCAACCTACAACGAAGGGATTACTAATTTGCAGTATCGCTGGAATAAGTGTATTCAGCGAACAGGAGACTATATGGAAAAATAAAATGTATTTGTCAACAAAAATGCCTTTTCTTTGTTAGACCACGTAGTTTCCGAACCACCCGTGTAGAGCGAAATAGGTTTTATTATATCTTGTCAAAAACATCTAACCACGCACCAATTCGAAAACTCGTATATACGAAGGTGGTCCCAGAAATACCCGACCTGACGTAGAGATGGCGGTAGTTGTTTGAAAAATATCACTGTATTAGAAAGAACACAATCCACAAAACATATGTTTCAAGGTTGAATGCGTAACCTTGTTTAGTAGTTGTTTAACAGCTGTCAATAGTAAACGTTTTCAGTGAACTTGTCAAAATGGAGAAAATTGGTTATCGTTATGTGATACAATACATTTATTTGAAAGGTCTCAGCCCAACCAATATAAAAGCTGAACTGGATTCTACTCTGGGTGAGTCTGCTCCTTCGTTTACAACAGTAAAATATTGGGTAGCAGAGTTTAAACGAGGCCGTACGAGCTGCCAAGACGAGCATCGTAGTACCGAAATGAGGTGACGACTCCAGAAATGGTGAAGAAAATCCACAAAGCAGTACTGGATGATCGTCGACTGAAAGTGCGCGAGCTAGCAAACATAGTAGGCATTTCAAAAAGTGCGGTACATTGTATATTATCTGAAAATTTGGACATGAAAAAGTTGTATGCAAGATGGAAGCCGCATTTGCTCACACTCCAGCAAAAACAGTGTCGTAAAGATGTTTCAATTGAGTGTTTAGCGAAGTTTCACAGCAACAAAGCAGAATTTTTGCGCCGTTTTATAACCATAAATGAAACATGGGTCTATTACTTCACACCCGAGACAAAAGAACAATCAAAACGATGGACTGAAAAAGGAGAACCGGCTCCAAAGAAGGCGAAGACCGTTCCATCTGCAGGCAAGGTCATGGCGTCGGTTTTTTGGAATGCGCGTGGGATAATTTTCGTTGACTATCTTGAAAAAGGAAAAACTATGAACGGCGTGTATTATGCGCATTTGAGCGAAGAAATTAAGCAAGAACGGCCACATTTGGCTAAGAATAAAGTGTTGTTTCTTCAAAACAATGCACCAGTTCACAAATCCGTTATTGCAATGGCCAAAATTAATGAATTAAAATTTGAATTGCTACCTCATGCACCCTATTCGCCAGATTTAGCGCTCGCGGATTATTTTCTGTTCCCAAACTTGAAAAAATGGCTCAGTGGTCAAAGATTTTCCAACGATGAAGAAGTGATGTCGGCAGTTAATGGCTGTTTTGAGGAGCAAAACAGTTCTTATTATAAAAAGGGTATCGAATTTATTGAGCATCGCTGGGAAAAGTGTATAGAGCTGGAAGGGGATTATGTTGAAAAATAAATATATTTTTTCCAAATTTTTTGTGTTTCCTTTGTTGGGTCGGGTACTTCTGGGATCATCCTCGTAGTTATATTTATTTATGTTTTTAATTTGATGAATTGGCTTGTCCACAGATAAGCATGACAATATGTCCAACTCACAAAGTTATTAAATAATAGAAGCGAAATAGATCGATCCCTGAGGAATATTACACACAGATCCTTTGATAGGGTCCTCAGATTTAAATAAAAAAATATAGTTAATTGATGAGGCTGATACATGTTGAAACTCCATATTTAACTGAATAAATAAAATACGTAAACTTGGTTTCAAAAATTATTTAATAATATCACTACAATATCGTTTCGCCAAACTTTGGCTTCATCAGGTGATGAGTAACTGAATATACAAAATTATTACAACATAATATATAGTGTCACAAAAGCATGGGATATGAGTGGGGGTATTTTATAAACTATAGCATTGTAACAACGGGGAATAATTGAACTGAGTCTGATCGTTTAAAGCACGACCTAATTTACTGTATCTATTAATTTCTAAGGTTTCTAATAAATTAAGTTTCTGTCCTTTGTCTTGTATATGTAAAATTTTGAAATCTCTATTGAATTCGTGTTTTTCATCTATACAATGCGTAACGAAAGTAGAGTCCGTTTTTTTACCCATATAGTTTTTTTCATGTTCCCCGGTCCTTTGTTCAAAAGTACGGCCTGTCTGACCCACATATACCTTATCACACTTACAAGTCAACATATAGACCCGCGATTTCAACCTTTTATCCGTTTTATCTTTACCGTTTCTAATATATTTTTGAACTGAATAATTAGTTTTAAATGCTATTACCTCATTTTTAATTAGTTTACCTATTTTTATTGTACTTCAATAAATATATAGGTGAAAGCATTATATTTGTTATCTGAATTTTCTAGTATTTTTGGATAAATTAACGATAAAGCCTGCTTTTATCGTTTTCGTGCAAGAATATTGTCTACTAAATACTACTAAATTTACTGTATAGCCGTTATTGCTAGCTATCGTGTAGATTCTATTTAGTTCTAATTCAAAGTTAGTTTTATTCATCCGTACATTAATTAATCTATGTATCATTGACTCATACGCTGATAACTTCTGTGACCAGGGGTGAAAAGAACTTTTATGTATAGTAGTATCTGTATGCGTAGGTTTGTGAAAAATTGCAAATTCATGCCTACCTTTATTATTCGAAATCGTTAAATCTAAAACATTAATGGATTTATCTTTTTCTATTTCTGTTGTGAATTTTATATTAGGGTGTATGGTGTTAATGTGGTCTTGAAACGATTTTAATTGTCTAACTGTACCTTTAAATCAAACTAATATGTCATCAACATAACGGTACCAATGAACACAATTGTTAAATAAGGGGTGCTTACTTATTTGTGTTTCGATGTAGTTCGATGTAGCGCATTGTATAGATGAAAAGCACGAATTCAATAGAGATTTCAAAGTTTTACATATACAAGACAAAGGACAGAAACTTAATTTATTAGAAACCTTAGAAATTAATAGATAAGTAAATTAGGTCGTGCTTTAAACGATCAGACTCAGTTCAATTATTCCCCGTTGTTACAATGCTATAGTTTATAAAATACCCCCACTCATATCCCATGCTTTTGTGACACTATATATTATGATGTAATAATTTTGTATATTCAGTTACTCATCACCTGATGAAGCCAAAGTTTGGCGAAACGATATTGTAGTGATATTATTAAATAATTTTTGAAATCAAGTTTACGTATTTTATTTATTCAGTTAAAAAAATATAGCTAGTTAAAGATTTATAGCTGTGCTTGATTGTTTGTCTAAATAAATACAAATAAATTGCTAAAATTGCGATGTGTTGTGTGTGTGATTTGAATCGTCCTATACATAATCAGCTTGTAATTTCTAAATGTTTGCATTCCAAGAGCATACACTACTCATTATAATTATAACTGTCAAGGTGATTATCTTGTCTCCCCTCGCCATAATAAGTTATAATTTTAATTTCAAATGAAGCGCGTACACATTCAGACGTTTCCATGTATTTATGGATTTCTTGAAGATTTGCATTTGATTAAGTGCACGCAAAATAAAGAAAAAACAAGCAACATACTTATGCACATATGACATGTCTACAACAAATAAGCCACACGCTCTTTCTAAAGACCTCGCGCGTTATTATTCGCTCCGCCAAGTATGTCTGGCTCCTTTTCACGTCATCCTAAGAGACTTTCAACTGTAAATAAGCTTTAATACGACGGTACGGCAGTGTTTTACTGTGGTTTGTTAGACCTGAAGCAAAAGCAGTGGAAAATCCTTGTCACTACATGCATAGTGCTTATACACGTTGTATTTCATATTTCATTGAAGTAAAACTTACTGACATGATGCAATGAGCTGAGTTAAAGAAAAGTTTGCTGTATTTTCACTACATGAAATACGGATGAAATCATGGGAACGTATGTGTATATACATATACATGTAAGCAAGCTATACTCCGTATAGGTAAGATCGCAAATCAAGTGCTGTCAAGCTGCGGTGGGTTAGGACATAAAATAAAAAGTGCAAAATCCAAGAGAGATCTTCTATTCCAAACTGAAAACAATGCGGAGAAATAGAAATAAACGTGTAGCATAATGAGGGAATAGGTGTGCTTTGAGAGGTATCCCTGCTAATAAATCTAAACATGACAATTCTATTAAAATATGGATCGTTGTTGTAGATGATTTATAGGCTGGGCGATACGTAAATTCCACTTAATATGTAATAAATTATAACATAGTTTTCCGGTTTTAAGGAGGTTGTCCAGTTAGTAATACAGCATGACTGAGTATAATATGATAGTTCTGCATAATGCTTTCATTTTTAAAATCTCAGCTGATGTTGTAATTGTGTAAAATGCCACAATGTAATGGCTCTTCCATAATTAATTTCTTCTCATATATATTGTACTTGTTGAGTCATTACAAAAATTCGTAATCAATCTACAGACCATGGGAACGCGGTAGGTATTCACAGGCTAATTAATTAAGCATCCAACATATTATTATTAAGGCAACCATATCAAAAATATCTCTAAATATTCTACTTTTAGAACAATCATAACTGTAGAGAATACAATTCCGGGATTAGACTATGTGGTTTCTAATTGGGCTCAAATAAAAAAAAAAAAAAACTTAAGCAAACAAAAAAGACAATACAAAAAACTATTTAGAATTTCGAAAATACAATCGCAGAAATATCAAAGCATCCAATGTTTGTCTTCCAAGCCTGCTTCGTAGTTTATTGCCAACATAAGCAGCAGCTGAAAATGCTCGCTCAGGTTCTACACTGGTTGGAGGAATAGACAATATATATTTATATGCTAATTCTAAGTGATATCCACGAACTCCTTCATTTTCGAACATTCTCATTTCGCGTCTAATACTATTTACCAACCCCGATTCATTTTGTACTTCAGGATCTGGGGATTCCATGCTCTTATTAATTTTCAGTTGTAACTTTTCCTTTAGTGTCATTTGGGGTTGGGCGGTTTGTTGCCTTGGCTCATCATCTGTTTGTGATCCTGACATTTCGTCCTCTTCTGTGTCATCTCGACTATTTAGTCTTATTTGCTTCCTCACTAAAGCCTGTGTAGGAACTGGAAATAAGTCAAGCCATTCCAAATCCGATAATAACTGATTTTCATAATGTTTTCGTGGATTTTGTAAATAATTCAACACACCAGCTAAATCATCACTTCGTCGTTGCTTTATACGTTCCACTAAGAATGTTTTCATTTTATTGGCGAGTGCTGAACTTTTGCTAGAAAATTGTTTTATAAGACATTTCAAAGCGGCATCAGCTGTGCATAAATTAGCATCTCGCCGACAGATTGCTTCTACTGTTAATTTAATTGGGGTCATCACATCAACAATTTTATTTACCAAGTCAAAATCAGCATCGTCTAAACGGATTGGATGATTGAGATCTATAAGAGTTTTTTGAATGCAGGTTTTTAAAAGAGAAAATCGTTCCAGCATGGTTAAAAGACTATTCCACCTGGTTTTACAGTCCAAAAGAAGTGACAGCTATTTTTCATGTTCAATCTTCACATATTTTTGAAGTACTATTTTTTTGAAGTGTAAACTTCTTTGGGCGCGTTGCGTTGATTGTGGGCACTGAACAAGACTGAGCCGTCACACTCGGCTGGTTGCCAATTGAATTGAAATTTAAATGAATAAATAAATTCATGTCCCCGAGCAGATTCGATCCCGAGCCGCACGGGTGAGAAGTTAGCATCAGACCAGCGCGGGACTCGTAAGCGAATATTTATATTGTCTATTTATATATATATATATATACATGCGTCCGAACCGATCCAGAAACGTATCGGAAAATCTCTCCGTTGAGGAGCCCTTTAAAGTTGTCCGTACACCCACACGATTATATATCGCGGCCGCTGTCATAGCAACGGCCGCGAAATTGTATTTCGCGGACTGTGTTGCGTTCGCTAATTGGTAACTTCGCGGACGGTTAACCAAAAAATTTGTTGTATGAGACATTATCTCTATAATAATATAATATAATGTTTCGCGCTCAGGTAAGTTTTAGCATGTTTATTAAAATGACATGGATGACTCGGAAACTGATCAGTATATTCCGGGTGTTAAATAACGTCCACACGCATTTACTATAATTTGTATACCAATGTAAAACAGAAACGTTGAGAATAGAGCATTGCTTTAATTGCTCATTATATACGAATTTATAAGCATTTAATTCTTTTCTGTTACACAGGATGGATGAAAAAAATCAAATCGATGACAAATTAAAACGAAAAAGGGAATTATCTAATGCGCGCGTGAAGAAATATGGTCAAAAAAAGCACACTAAATCTCAGCAACTGAATTCGTCGATGCAGGATGACCCTAATGTAATATAGAACAAAAAAAAAGTTGGATTTCGTATTGTTAACCTCGCCTTGATGAAGTTTTCACTTCTGTCGTGTGGTTTTAAGCCCACCCATTTTCTTTTTCAATGGCGATCTTTTGAAATACACTACAACTTTGCGGATTTTCATTATCAGATCATTAATGTTTTCATCTTTTGTTAACTCTGGTATGTGTTCTCGCTCAGGATCAAAAAACGGCCGGGAATCCGAGATCTCGGGATTCGGGATCCCGGGATTATATTCTCTAGTCATAACTTAAACATTCAAATTCATAGTAATCACCTTCAAGGAATATTTAAGACTCAAAGAAGCATAATATTAAGCTATAACTAATATAAACATGTATACAGGATGTGTCAATTTTCATTAGCCATAGGCGATTAATTCATGCAATACGTGACAACATGGCATCCCTACTTTCCTCTCCAATGCGAGCGCGACCGTTACAAGCTCAAGTTATAGCAGTAACTGTTGGACCATTGACTTGGGTGTTTGTAATGCGTTCAGAAATAATATTTACGCGTTGCAAGATTTGTTTTTCTTTTTCCTTTCAGTAAATGCAGAGAATTATTAAGCTGCGTTCACGCTGCATGACACAAACAAAAGCGTAATTCTAATAAAATTAAAAATAAGGTAAATAAAAAAGGATTCTGAAAATAATAATAAACTAGTAGATCAGGAGATCGCGGCGGCCATTTGATGTTTTCCGTTCCAGTAATAAGACGGCTTTTATGGCAGACTAAATCGCAACGTGTTCGCAGCTAAAGATTGAATGTAAAATCTGGTGGGGAGATCGGAGAAAATCGTTCTAATGTCGATTGTTGCCGGGATTGGTGACGGAGAGTAGGGGTGACACACGTTGCCACATATTATTTGTATACGTATAAATCCCACGCAAACATTGAATCCCTATAGCTAATGAAATTTAACACTTGCGGTATAAATAAATTACGTAAATGTATGCAAATCAGTATTCAAAAAGTATTACGAAATTCAGGGAAATATAGTTATATTTATTAAAATAAATTAGGTCAAATAAAATTACCATACTGTATATTCGAAAACTTATCAACTTGATAAATAAATTTAGTCACGTGAACAACCATTGTGATTAAATTAATTAAATTAAAATATACGCAGAACTTAATAGAGCAAAGTTGACAAAACAACGTCTTATGTTGTATAAAAATATTTAAAATAATTTATATAAAATTTCTGACTGTAACTTTATTATTATTAATTAATGTGATCAACAAATCGGGTCGAGGCTAAAACGGTATCAGCCAATCAAAACGCGTATAACGGACACCTTCAACAAAAAAAATAAAAGGTAGATATTTATGATGGCGGAAGGTTAAAGTGATATTTAAGAGACCGCCAGAAAAAACAAAGAAAGAAGATTGCTCAATCAGTCGCTGCTAGACGCTTCAAATCAAAAAAATGCAGGTATCTTTTCGAGTTGAATAAAATCCAGCGACTGTGCTGCCATCTAAAATATTTACAAAAAGTCATAAAGAAGAGATCTAAATCAATATGAAAACATGACATGGAAGATATTTGCGAAAAAATGTTCATCATCATAATAGGTACAGTCACGAGAAGTAAAAAGTTAACGAGTACTGAGGCTGTTTTGCAATATTTTCGCTAGATTGCTACGGACTTCATAAAAATACGGAGTGGCATGCTGTTTCTCTATTCTCTCTTCCTCAAGCTTTCTATACCTCACCGTTGCATTAATCGAGACTGAGAATAATCTGAATACATTCAGGGTTGCTAATATGACGTTTAGGGAAAAACGTGTAAGCAAATTATTTGGAATTATGTAAACAGCCCGGACACGGATATACCTTTTATGATTTCTTAAAAGCCACTGTGTTCTCGAGAACGGCAAAGTTCATCTCAAAGAAGTAACTATCAGAACTAGATAAAAAGCTATGCCTAGCACAAGTACAGGTTGAACAACATATACATGCACTGGTGGCTAATAATATGTCCAAAAATGACATAAAAAATATTACAAATTCAAATCTAAATATAATTTTAGCTAGTCACTTCTTCAAGGGCTAAAGATTAATTTCATTATTAAAATTGTTAAATAAATATACTATGTTTATATTATATCGTTCTTTCTCTGACTTCAACCGCGCAGTTCCCATAGATCATGATTAACATGAAATAATATTAAAAATATTTAAATTTCTATGCCTACAAGGGTATAATAGGATAATTAATTTAAAAGGAAGCTAAAATGTGCTGTGCTTCAACATCTATATTGTTGAAATATTGAAGAAACCAAATAGTTATCAAGTTATAGCACACTGTTGTATTTTCTGGTTAAGCAGTAATAATAATAATAAGGATATTTTCCCCTATTCATTTCATATTAATGTTTAAGTATAGTTTTGTAGAGTTTATAATAAATAAATATTAGAAAATCGGGTTACTATGTTGACTAGTGAAAAATTATAATTTAATTTTTTGAATTTTCGTCTTGTAAAAATTATTTATTGGAATTTAAAAAATTGGTTTAAAAATTCTACTTGATAACAAATTTGTTTAATTAATTTATAATATATAATATTTTTTCAAAGACGAATAAGTAACATTTATTCGTCTTTTTCGCAAGAAAACCAAATATCAATGCGAAATTTTTAATAACATGTTCTTCTCAGATATGTATAGTAAGCATTCATAACAATCGAAATACTGGCTGCCTATGTCAAATATAAACATATCCCTCCTTCATTCATTGCATGTTATGAAAAATTTCCATATGGAAATAAAAACTGTCGTTGTGGTATTTATTTTATTTAAAACAACATAGCAATATCATATATATACGACTTTCTCCTACAACCCCACTGACATTGTACCTTATCAACTGGTTATTTTTCAGTGCTTGTGACCCACTTCTTTACACTAACAAGTTCGTAACTTTCAAACATATATTTAAGAAATCTTGAAACGAATAAATCTTGATAGAATATATGTAGAAAACAATTAACAACTTCCACTATTACAAGGTCAAGGGGAAAAACAGGAGAAGTAACATTTAGTACAAGTAGTTTTATTATACTCGTAAAAACACTACATAAAAAGTCCATAATGATTGTAACAATTCCGTAAATGTCGCTCTGTTTCCTCTATAATTACGAAATATACACACATTTACTCCATTATTATGTAATTATGCAAATTAAAACCACGCTATTGCCATACACATCATTATTATTAGACATATCAATTTAATACATCATTTTCACACGTCTATTGTCCATATGGGACGTGTGATAATTGAATGTACAACGACTTCATTAGTAACGTATTATTAAATGTTATAAACGATTACATTCGTGTACAAGGAAATTCAAGTACAATTTTGGGAGGATTGGGCTGCTTTTGGGATCCCGTTTTAAAATATTATGAAAAGTACCGCAATAATAAGTAAAGATGCTTATTTGTTGTACAAAGGGTGCGTAATATTAAAAAAGTATTGAATCAGCCTCGACGGTCGTTATATGAACAAGATAATAAAGTTAAATAGACAGTGCTTTGAAATTAGTTACAGTGTTGATTTCCTATTCGAGAATTAAAGAGAATAAAGTGTTCAGTTTGTATTTGATTTCGTCGTTTCAAATTCCCCAAAAAGGATGGCGAGGCGTAATAGAAATATTATGATGAACATGTTCAGTCCCGAGATTGTTGCAAATATCAACGTGGTTCTTACGTGTGTGATTACGACAGCCTTCCAGCATTAAAACAATGAATTGTACTTTATATTTAGAGGTATATTTTTCCTCTCAAAATATGATTAAATTTTCATTAAAATAGGTAAACTAGAAGTAGTTTACTTCCGTAAAGAAATAAAATTTTGCCATCATCACGTTAATCGCTAAGTTTAGACCAATTCTTAAAAATTACTACAGCCTGGCCAACAAAATGTTGCCAATGTTGGCAACACATTTACGGATGTTGGCAACATATTTTTCGGGCACAGCAACTTGCATCTGGATACATATCTTCGACGGTGTTGCGCGACCAAACCAAATACAGTTTTGAAATAAAAATGAAACGACTGCTGCTGATTTTATTATAATAGACATCTTTTAAAAATAGGACAAGCTATGATGGATAGTTAATGTTAAATTTTGGAACGATGGCAACTAGTGCCGTAGTTTTATTAGACTAACAAAATCCGTGACTCGTGCAGCATTTCCACTAGTCCTACCAGGAGCTCGTTGGTCCATTACATTTTTACTTCAAAATTTAAGAAGTAAACTGCTTATTCTGATATTTTAAAAATAACATAAATATTCACACAAAATAAAGTGCCTAATCGATGTAGTACAGAACAACGATCAACGAGAAGCGACATTTTAGTTGGATCCTTTAACGATTCGTGACCCACTTTACCCTCGTCGTATTTTAATGATAAACAACCACCAAGTACACTCAGAAAACGTGTTTATCTTTACAATGAAGGAACCGCTGGCAATGTTGCACCTATAATACGTGGGCAATCCTAAAATACGAAAACAAACTGTTGTAATAATTTAAAATTTTATATAATTATAATTACATTTAAAATGTATCTTTTATGTAGTTCTTAATATATACGAAGGATAGAAAATGCAATGTGATCGCTTTTTGAACTCGAAAAATGTAGTCGTTTGGGTCAAATAATGTATAAATTTAATATATATATATATATATATATATGTGATATTAAATTTTTATTGACCTCATATAAGTAAATATATATTAATTTTTATTGGACGATTTGTAGGTCGTTATACTAGTTTTAAGTAAATTTTTTTAAAACTCGCTAATTTGCAGTGTTTGAAAATTATAATTTTATAATTTTACCACTGACTATTAAATTAAATAGGTAATTTTTTTAAAAAATACCGACACGGCTGGGATTCGAACCCAGGCATACCGATTACTAGCCGGTTGCTCTACCAACTGAGCTACCGTCGGTGTCTGAATTCGAATTTCTAAATCTTACTGATATATGTATATCAAGTAACAGATGGAAATGAGAATGTATATATTAAGCACTAAACGTCCATGTGCTGTTATTTAAAACTAGTATAACGACCTACAAATCGTCCAATAAAAATTAATATATATATATATATATATATATATATCTTTCAAATCATGTGGTCTTATTCTGTAGATTATCTGAAATTCTTAATAATCTTAATCACACTTTATTTGATATCAACAAAAAATTTTATTATATAAATTTGCCATACTAGTAAAAACAAATGATCGAAATCCAATTAACTGGTTGCGAATAGGCTTCGAAATGGCCATATAACATCACGTATAACCCTAAAGGCTTTAAGGTTAATCTGTAATTTTTTTTTCAAATTCGAACATATACTTTTTTTGAAAGTAGATGTTTTTATTCTGAAACCAAGAATGTATCACAGGTATACGCTTACTTAACAAAAATAAAAAGCTTGTGTAATAAAGAAACTCTTAAAATGCATTGCACACTTGGCTGGGAAAACAAGTGACAAATAATATTCGCACAACTTGTTAAGTCGAACTTCAAAAAATAATAAAATGAACGAACAATGTTTAGATATGCTTCAAGTTTATCTTGAGTGCGGCGATAATATTTACCAAGCTTCACAACTACGAGTTTATTAGTAATACTATCCGAACGGACTTCAAGTTGATGCAAATTTCAGCGGATAGTAGACAATATACGGAGATATAGGGCTTTCAGGAAAATGAACCGGACACAGCGTCAACTTCGGGATGAAAATTCCTACTGAAATGTCGCACAATGCAATATATGAGGTTGCGCAGAGATAGGGCGATGTTTAGTGCAAAATGGAGCCCAGTTTGAGCATAGACGATCTTTTTTCCTTTTTTGTATTTTTCTTTATGTTTGCGTATACTTATTATATGTACATTGTTGTTTTCAGAATATATATGTATTCGTATGGAACTACATGACAGACACAAGAAAAGAAACATATATAAATTATATTACAAAAATAGAAATATATTTAAAAGGCCCATAACTGCAGGGGACCTTTAAAACACTGCACCATTTGGTCTAGGATGTAGGCAAAAACCTGCAGAATAAAAGACCTCCAGCACAGTTCCACAAAACTAAAGGTCTTGTTAAGATCCAAGCAACAGCCTCTGGAGTTAAATTATGTAAATCTGTGTATCCAAATTTAAATTTAGCTAGAGAATAAAAATCTCTAACGGAATGACTAAAAAAATTGTATGCTCAAATCTAAAGAAAATATAATAATAAATAATTTTGATAGTTTAGAGTTAAAGCCCTTAATAATATACGTGATTTTCTTAGGTCATTTTGTAGTCTATTTGCAATCATTTAATTTGGTGTATAGATAATTAAAATCTTCCCATAAACAAGAAAGTTATGGATTCGTATTATCTTTTTTTTTTTTTTTGGAGACTGAGTCGAGAAAGAATTTCTATTTTCCTAAAATTTCTAATTACAGAGAATTAGCTGTACTCGGCAGGCGTTGCAATGCCATTCAAAGAACTGGTTTGGTTTTCAGTCTTGCTTGCAGACTTCTTGTGCTGTTTCGTGCTTGAGGTGTAGATCGACCAGTCGGGTGTTGTTTGGTTGGCATAACTGATTAGATAGCGAAAGTAATGCTTTATGACGACTATTACAAATCTAATTATTATTATTATTATTAATATCTATTATCCAATGTCGATCGGCAATTGGAATTTCACAATCAACATCACTCGTTCTGTCACACATGAACTGAAATGTCACTGTTTGTATTCGATTCAATTCAATTCTATCAATCGTGCGTCCTCATAGACAGAAAACACACGAACTCCGGCTAAACTATATGAAATACACCTATTTGTTGAAAGGACTCGCGCGCCACCTATTGTAAAATAATTGTATTCATTCAGAAACCTTCGCGGGCGTGTCCACAACAACTCACCAAAGTTTCATAGCAAGCACAAAGAACAATTTCAAATGTAAAAATTAGCGCCAATATTATTAGAAAAAAATATACTACTTTAGGTCGAATGCACTAGGAAATATATTGCCAACTATGTACAAAAAAAACACTGCTTAGATAACCGATGTATTTCTCCGTATTGAAAAACGCCGGTTAAAGATGATCAATGATTAGTAACCGAGTATTTTAATCGGAGTTGGAAACACCGACATTGAGAAGTATTATATTAAACCATGTCTATTTCCCGTCAAAAAGGAAATAGGCAAACTGAGTTAATACATTTAATAATGATTATTTCCTTCACCTGTCAAATTTAAATTTTGTCCAATTACAATCAAAACTGAAGTTGAAATTAACCAATGAAAGGTACCGGTTCTTGATATCAGCGACTATTACAAATCGACTATTTTAAATGTAGGTAACAAATCAAGTATGTATTTTTTCATTAAGTGGCATACGTGTCAAATAGATGAAAATGTCCGACAAAAAGAGATTTAGCGATGTTTCGGATGAAATTATTGATAATCACATCGATTTGACAACTCATTTTTTATTATGAAACTTGGTTTAGGAAATAATCTTAACAAATATAGCTCGAGCTTGATAAGTAGTCGACTATTACATTGTTTCAATTTTTCTCGTGTGCCTCCCAATTTGACTTAACCAAAATTGGCATTAATAATTAAAGACTAAAGCCCTCGAGCTAAAGCTCTCGTGCTCTAGTCAAATTATTAATGCCAATTTTGGTCTCGTCAAATTGACAGTAGCGCACACTCGAAAAATTGATGACAATGAAATAGTCGACTATTTGTCAAGCTCTCGTTATATTACCTTTGACAATTTGGAACTTTCGTCATCAATCAGCTACATTCGACGGATTTTTATTATAATGTACAGTCGAAAGCAAAAAAAAGTAGACAAAAATACAGGTTTCTGTTATAGACTTTCTCAAAATGATTAGTGTGATAGCGACTTCAAAGTTACTTGTCAAAATTTGGTTATCTATCAAAATTGACAACCTTACAGTTGATATTAAACTATTATCAAAATGCCTTCCATAAATGAAGATAATAAAGTCAGTGTTATTGCAGATTTGAGTAACGGTTTCAAAGTACGTGAAATTGTGGAAAGGAAATAATATGTTATGGGAAATAGAAGGAAACTTAAATTCAGAGACTTATATCAACATTCTAAGTATGTAATATGATGTTGCCTTCAGTGGAGCTATTTTTTCCAAATCGCAATTTTATAATTCAACAGGATAACTGCCCCATCCACCGGACAGAGTAAAAACATGGTTCAGAGAAAATAACATCAACGTGTTGGATTTTCCGCAAGAAGTCCTGATTTAAATATTATCGAAAATGTGTCTGATGATCAAAGAAATAAAGAAATTAAATCGAAGACTGATTTAAATATTATCGAAAATGTGTCTGATGATCAAAGAAATAAAGAAATTAAATCGAAGACCTTAAAATAGACAAGATCTGGTAGAAATAGTTCACACAGCATGGGAGAATGTAAACCAAAATATTTGTACCAACTTTATAACTCTATTCCAAATAGATTGCAAGAAGTTTTAAACAAAAACTGGTCTATAACCAGATATTAAAGCATAGGTATATTTCTTCATGATGTTTTTTAATTATTATTTTGATTTGTATTAATCAGGTAGAAGACGTTTTGATAATTATTTGATTTGCCATAGAATAATGACTTGACACTAATGACAAGTAAATAAAGCCAGGTTTACAAAGTACAAGATTTCTTGTCTACTTTTTTTTGCTTTCGACTGTAATTTGTATTTATTGATATACAATCAACGCAGTCAGGATTCATTAAAAACATAAAGTAAGATAGGACATTAACAATATCTTTTACTGGACAAAAAATGACGCCATACAATAAGAAAAAAATGCGCAAATTCCTGATTAAAATATAGACCACCACAACCGGAATATTTACGAAACTTTCAAGGAAAACAAAAAGAAAAACAAAGAACCCATTTTGACCTGATCAAGTGGAAAGATGGTATGTAAGATAGGAACAGTTTAACGGTGGCATTTTTTCTCTTTCTTTTCTAATTTGTCACCTTACTCTGATGAACGATATCGAGCCGACTGAGCTGATACTTAACTTGGTGTTTTTTTTTATTACCGCTCTCAAAACGAAAATATATATATTCAGTGCAAGTTTTGTCGTTCGCTTGACCCATATGGGATTCTACCTGCCGTCTACACAATCAACCGGTGAAATATTGTTCCTCTGCCGTAAGATTACTTATCTGTGGGTAGCCGGACATCATTACGACTGTAACCGCCTGTAATAAAGGTCGCTGTCGATTGGCAGCAGCCGTGGATAACCAATAAAAATTATTAATAACCCACGAAATCTTCATCTACGAATGCGTGTAGCCGGAGAAATTCGGTAATAAACTTCAAATGTGACGTTCGATTTCCATAAGTATGTGCATTATGATTTCTTGTATTCCCGCCGTAGAGTTATGACAAATTTACAAAAACGAAATGAAATAGACCAAGTCGAGATAATAGGCCGTATTTATAAAAATAAAGTATTTCCTTCAAAGGTAAAAGTAAAAGTAAAAGCAAAAGCTCACAAGGAAAAGGTAGAAGGAAAAGGTTTTGCTTTAATACGTATTCATAACCTTTCCCTTTTCTTTGCAAGCAAATCCTCGCAATAAAAATGAAAAGGTAGACACGCGCGAGTTAGTGCACGATCTCACTGCCGGCTTTTTCAGCCACTTTATGCAACTGACAAGCGACGCCAAACACGTTGTAACTTGCACTTATAGTAGCAATCATAGAGCGTTGTTATTTATAGTGGTGTACCCGAGCATGTGGGGTTTGTGCTTGTACATATAATCGCTTAGAAGTTGTACTCGTAGTTTTGATTTTACATTGGTTGAGCTGTGTTGGATATTTGTGATTGAAGAAGATGGCAAGTGACGAGGAACTGTCAGACGACACCGGCGATGAACAATCTGAATGTAAATTCATTGCCGAAAGGATAAAACAATACCCGGAAATATAGGAAAAATCTCAACTCCCCACGAAAAAAGCGAAGAAGCAAACCGCTATTGAGAAGGTTCTCACAGAGTACAGACAGCTGTATGGACAAGACATGACCTCGAAAGCTTTAATGAAAAAGGTGGGTAATATGAATACAAGACTGAAGAATAAAACCGGCAAGAACAAAACAGGTAACAAGCGCATTCCACCGTTACTACCATGGGAAACGATACTGATGAAAGCGATGCATGCGGATGTAAACCCCATCGTTGCGGAAATCCCAGGTAAGCGAATAAAAGTACCCCAGAAATCTGTATACGAAGGCGCCTAATATTGGATACATTTTTCTTAAATGCTAAATTTTTGCAGGCGGCCTAGAAGTGGGAGCACCATTGCAGTTTGACCGTGATGTCATAGCCCTACTTCCACCACAACCAGCAGTAAAAATTGGTAAACGAAAGACGGCAACAACTGAAGACGGACCCATGGCACAAGAAACTCAGGAAACGAGAAAGATTACGAATAGTCAACTTCAGTGATTAGTGTTGCTAGATCAGCTCAAGGTTTCCCGTCTCCAGCAACAGTATTTCTGTGCCAAACTAGATGATCGAGCCCTACCCGCTCCAGCATTTTTCCACGTGAATGATAAAACATTTGAAATCTTGCAATAATAAAGAAGTACGTTTTATAAAAGTTTTATTTTAGGAAATAAACTTCTTAAAATTAACACTTTCTCAGAAAATAAAACCAAAATTATAGTTTTCTTTTATTTTTGTATATGTCTTTCACATCAGAGGTCCATGTCCACAGACTTTCAGCCTCCTGTGGGCAAACATTAAATTATCATAGAAGGTTATTGTAGATAAGCTGAGCTAATTGTGTACGACGTGCTTGACCTTGAGCTCGCGTAGCTGCATTCGTCGTTTCCGGTACCTCTTGCAATGCCGCATCTTCGATTTCATCCGCATCCTCGAAATCGACACCGCCGAGGTACTTAGCAACATTGTGAAGCACAGTGCACGCGACTATCACCTTCGGAATATTCTCCATTTTTACTCGACAGACATATTTAAGAATCGGAAACCGACGTTTCAACTGTCCAACAGCATGTTCTATAATAATTCTCTCTTTTTTTAATAATCAATTAAAGGCAGCCTGCACTGCGTCTTCCACCATGGAGAAGGGCTTCATGAGATAAGGCATTATACCATAGCCACTGTCCCCCAACAATACCGTATTTGTCGTCCGCCGCATGATTTCATGAGCAGAAGAATGCTTCCAAATTCGACTGTCATGTACCGAACCGGGCCACCGTGCATCGATATTCATGAAAACATAATTTTGATCACATATGGCTTGGACATTAATACTAGCATAATTTTTCCGGTATACATATTCATTCCCAAATAGATACGGCTTTTCAATTTGAACATGCGTGCAGTCGGAAAATTTTTGTTCGCTGCCCATTTCACTTTGGCATCCATAACTTCATTTTCGGTTGATGGGAACTTAATCCACTCATCCGCCTTGTCCAGAATGAGACCGAGAGCGGTACCAACGATTCTGGAGATTGTAGGCTGTGTACATCCCAGTTCCTCACCAATACCGCTTTGGAAGCCTGGATCTGCCATGTACCGTAAAAACACTTTCATTTTTTGTACTGGCGAAAGCGCACCTCCCCTGGTTTCTAGATTCTCGCCAATGAAGTAGTCGGCTAACCACTGCACATTTATTTCGTCAAACCGAAAGAGGGTTCGAAAGTCGCACTCACGTGCAGTACGTCTTTCCTTGTACACTTTTCGTGCGCGTACATGCACCACATCCGTCATGGGAAATTCGAATTCAGTGATCAGGCGCGCACTCCACAACTAAAAGCATTCGCCCTGCAATTGTATTATAGACGGCTGAAGTAAAAATTTGCTGCAGAAGCTCCTCTGGACTAGATGCATATTTTCTGAAGCAAATCCTTCAGTTTTAAAGCAAATGCTACTGTTTATGAATTCCAAAAAAAGTAAAACCTTTTACTTTGGAGCAACAGCTTTTTACTCAAAGTCCAAATCTTTTCCTTCTTTTTATTATGAATAAAATATGAAGTAAATGCTTCGATTTCTGCAAGTAAAAGCAAATCCTCTTTTTTATAAATACCGCCTAATATATCTTCCTGATATAAGTCACACAAAAAGAGATAAACATAATAATAATATGCCCTGTAAAATAATGTCTATAATTTAGCAGTTATTTATCTTTTCTGTCGAAGTCAATTTTACATGACTGCAATTTTAATACATCTATTCGTTTGCATAGACACTAATTTTAAGTGATCCCATAACTATAAAGCAAACAGTTTTATTTTTTACCATTATTATGTCACCAACTGTCTTGCCATCTTTTTGGTGGTCTTTGGGGAGGGGGGAGGTTGTCTTCTCAGTTTCCCTTTCAGTGCAATACGGACTATTCTGTTTTGTGTCCATCCTCTTTATATGCTCGTGCCAGTTTCTTCTCCGCTGTCTTCCCATCTTACTATATCTTGAACGTTGCATGTCTGCCTGATATCATCGTTTCTTACTCGATCGCAAAGGGTTCACCCTATTGTCCTCACAGCCTTCATTTCAGATGATCGTATTTTGGATTATGTTTTACTGGTATCCGCTCTAGTTTCGACGCCCTAGGTCAGTACTGGTCTCACACATGTTTTATATATGC
This sequence comes from Amphimallon solstitiale, assembly GCA_963170755.1. Lineage (NCBI taxonomy): Eukaryota > Metazoa > Arthropoda > Insecta > Coleoptera > Scarabaeidae > Amphimallon > Amphimallon solstitiale. The sequence continues at coordinate 46,328,596 of OY720683.1, read as the reverse complement.
GGATTTTGCTTTCTATTCTCATGTGCCTATTTTTCCATATAACATCCCTTAGACATCCCGAAATTGCGACCGCTTTATTAACCTGGTCTGTAAGACCATTTGTCAAATTCTGGTGACTGGATATGTTTACTCCTAGGTATTTAATTGTACTACTTGTTCTATCGTCCAAATCAATTTCATTGAATACAATAGTTATTTACGAAGCAAGTGCGAGAAATCATATTTCGCGAATGAGTGACCAGTTTAAAGGGCGAGCCGAAAGGCGAGCGCTTTATGGACACGAATTCGCGAAATGTTTCACACACGAAGTTTATACAATATTTTTTGTACGAGAACTATAATAATAATACATATTGTTAAATACGTTATCGTTTATGACACACTACTAATCTCTTGATATTAATTAAAAAAAATTGAGTTGGCAGTATTGATTATTTGAAGTGACATTTAATTTAAAATTATCAAATTCAAAAAATTCCATGCAAAATAAAAACCTCACCAACAACATGAATTCTGATAATGAAATGCAATGTACACCGCCTGAAATTCGCGAAGCTGCCAATATTGCAGTGGATAATTTATTACCCATAAAATCAAAAAACGTATACAAAAACACTTATACTAAATTCGTAACTTGGACTAGATCTAAAAATATACAAAAATACTCCGAAATTGTTTATTAGTTTATTTTCAAAATTTAGAATCAAATAAATCATTATGGTCCACTTATTCTATGTTAAAATCATGCTTAATAATATATGATAATACGGATATATCTGGATATCCAAAACTCATAGCGTATTTAAAACAGATAACGAATCAACATCAGCCTAAAAAATCAGCGGTATTAACCGAAGAACAAATTTCTAAATTTATTGTTGAAGCACCAAATTCTTTGTTCCTACTAATGAAGGTAAAGTCATTTCCGTATATTTAAATTCCATACAACACTATATGTATTTAATATTAATACAGCCTATATTGGGTATTTCTGGAGCGTATCGACATGAAGAACTTTGCAAAATGTCATTGCGAGACATAGAATTTAAATCGAATTTAATTATCGTAACAATTCCAGAAACTAAAACAGGTAACACCCGTACATTTGCAATCATTAAGCCCGAATGGATTGCATTAATTCGGCAATATGCAAATTTAAGACCGGACAGCCAGCAGCGATTCTTTTATATCGCAATGGCAAGTGTGTTTGTTCAGCTGTTGGTCTTAATACAATTGGCAAAATTTCAATGCGAATAGCTGAATACCTTCAGCTTGATAGCGCAAGTAACTTCACAGGTCACTGTTTCCGAAGGAGTTCAGCGACATTGTTGGCAAACCAAGGAGGTGACTTGCTTTCAATTAAAAGGCATGGTGGATGGAAATCATCTACGGTTGCAGAAGGATATATCGAAAATTCTCTGCATAGTAGAATTCAATTGGCTAAAACAATGACCCCGTTAGAGATATCGACTCCGCCTGCAACTTGTTCGACATCTGAAATACAAGATATATGTAATAATACAATCAACGTTACTCTACCTTTGCAATCAAGATCAATTCAAACAAACCAGTTAATCCCTGGAGTATCAATCTCTGGTTGTCAAAATTGCCCAATCAAAATTTTTAATAATTGTTCCGTTTCAATTTCTGAAAAGAATGAATAATGGTAATTTATATAATATTTGTTACTGTTCTGACATTGAATCACATACCTTCCTAATATATCAATTTCTATTTCATTTCCTTTTATTTTCATAGAAAAACAACGAACTGGGTAGCATATTATTAAGGTTAGGGATTTATGATTTTAAAATGTCACTAAATTAATCAAGTTCTAGGAAGTACCAACTTTACTTTTACGCACTCGTGTTTAAAGTGACTTTTTACGCACGCAAATCGAATCGTGAAATGACAGGTTTTGATAAACGAGTACAAAAACATTCTTGTAATGTCAATCGAAACCAGACCAACTTAATTTACTATATACGATATGTAGTACCACGACATACTTTCAAACAAGCTGGAGTATTATGATGTAAGAGGAGTATCGTAACATTAAATCAAATCTTACGTAACCGATAGGAAACAATTAGCAGAATGGAATGGAACACGATCAATAACCGAAACAATCATATGTAGTGTACCACAGAGATCCATACTTGGTCCATTATTGTTAACTGTATATGTGAACGACGTGTTCAGAATAAAAATGTTCATAATGTGAGAATGACGTGGAGAACATTGGTAAACCTCACGCCAGTGCTTTTATTTCTGTTTATTCATTTTGTTCTAGTCTGTATGTATTTTATGATAAACAGTTTACTTTTAAAATGTATCTTAGGTTCCTCTTATAGATGTGCACATACTATTACCATTATATTCAAATATAAAATATTCTCAAATATTGCTATTCATGAATATATGTACTCCCAACAAACAATTTCCATAACCTTAAGTATTTGATAGTTTTTATAAAGGTTTTATACAGGTTGCGAGTTTATATTGGAGGTTTATAAGGTTACTAATACGTTACGAAGTTTTATAGGGGCATATAAAATCGCTAAAAGGCCGAAGAACTTTAGGTTTTATACAGTGGTAACAAAAAATTTACATCACTAACTTGTATCACTTATAGTAACGGTTGCTATAGGTTATATAATGAGTTTTTATAATAGTTGCAGTTACCAATTTTTAAAACCAATAGTGTTCAGTTCCCTTACAGTTGTTTACTGTGATAAATATAAAACTTACTGTCCCCATAGAAATAGCAGTTAGGTACCTTTATAAAATCTGGAGATTATTGCTATTCGAAAACACTGCAATAAAACTTCAATCCATATGCAATTTTTAAGTTGGTAACTACGGCTCTTTTTATAAATCCATGTGAAACCATTGGTATCGTAGAGAAACGCTTCGTTACTAGTAGGTCGCAGATACAGGTTTAATAGACTAGAGACGTGCATGTGCTTTCATGTTTAATAACGCAAAATGGAAAAAGTAAATTGGCTAAAAATTAGATCCAGTAACACTTTTCGCCGAAATGTGCAACGAAATTTGATCCAAATCTTACATTCTGTACCATCTGTATCTAATGTAAACCTAAGAAAAATGATGACATAACCAACAAATCCGCTGTTTTCAATGGTGATTATGTTCAGATGGTATGTTTTATAAACCTTGTCTTTCACCACTATCGCCTAATAATATTGACGGAGATGACGTTGAAGAAAATAGAAATAATTTGCTGGTTGAACTACTTGATGAAAATGACCAAGAACCAGGATCGATGCAAACTTTGGAAAGTGAACGTACGAAAAATCAGGTTTGGGGTCATCTGCCGGGTCTGCTTCGCTATCTGAACGCAGACTCATTTCATCTCTTTCCGCAGCTGCTGCAGCGTATGTTAAGAAATTGTCCCTTTTCTTCACACATGGAAGAGATTTCCATCCTTGTTATGGGGTGGAAAACCCGTCTTGCATTAATTTATTTAAGGCTGCAGTGGACGAAAATTTTGATGGCCAGTGTAAAACCCCATTATCTTCCCAGGCGGTTGGCACAACACTTAACATAGGAAGTTTAAATCCAGGTTCTTTTGTTTGTACTATTTTAAACGGCATTTTCAAAAACAAAAACTATACACAAATACTTCGAGCATGGCACGAAATATTGTTTGAGGTTATGATACGTGTGTTCCTTGTTAGCTGGACCTTGTAAGTTATATAAGAGTAATGGTTCTTATTTTAAGAGATTATGGTCACTTGTAGTAGTGAGCGTCACCATAAGTTATGTAGTATCATTACTGGTAACTGCTAACACTCAATAAAGTTATATAACAATACCTTTGCGCCGTAATGTTCCTCATATTTATATTAAAATTTCAGAGGAGGTTTCAGCGCTGTAAAGTTTACATATTGGTTTTATAGTGTCCGTTTGTACTATTTTAAACGGAATTTTCAAAAACAAAAACTATACAAAGATAAATCGAGCACGGCACGAAATATTTTTTGAGGTTATGATACGTGTGTTGCCCGGTAGTTGGAACTTGGAAGTTATATAAGAGTGGTGGTTCCTACTTTAAGAGATTATCGTCACTTGTAGTAATGAACGTCACCATAAGTTATATAGTATTACTACAATAAAGTTATATAACAATACCTTTGCGCCGTAATGTTCTTCAAATTTATATTAAAGTTTCAGAGCAGGTTTCAGCGCAGTAAAGTTTACATATTGGTTTTATAGTGTCCGTTTGGCACTTTAAATATATATCCGCCATATTTACGACGGGTTGTTGGGACGCCATATTGGTACTGTTGAAAAAACTTTAGAATAAAAGATTCTAAATGCAATATCTACAGCATGTAGTACATGTAGAGTAAAATATTTTTTTATATAAAAATCTAAAATATTTGCAATATTGGCGTCGCTTTTTATTTTCTGGAGGTGCAAATGCAAATTATACAGTCTAGAAGAAATTGCAGTAAAATTTTGACGATTTCAAATATTTCAGAGTCACATTATTATCAATATATTCTGGTATTAGGTATACTCCATAAGCGAAAGAAAAGAATAATATTTCTCGTTGGAAGAAAAGGAGGTGACATATTTATGTTCTCACTTAAAATTCAATCACCAACACCGAAAAAGAAAGAAAAGGATAGTGACAAGAGAACGAGCAAGGAGGATATCCAATAAAGTAAGACGGTAACTTAAACGTTGTGATTACCATTATAAATAATGTTTATAAAGGTTGCGAAACCATTCTCGTTACTTGACAAAATGGCGTATAAGGCCTATAAGGAGTGCATACGAAGTTATATAAGGGTAAGAGTTATATCTCTATAACATTTGTTATCAAATTTGGGGTTATATAAGGTTACCAGATAGTGGTAACGGTAACACTTATAAGATACGCAATTTAAGCTCTTTAAGAGGTATATGGGGGTAACGGAAACGTTGTCATCAACAATTTATATTACCATAAGTTTTATAATGAGGTGATCGTGATATTTCGAGTACCTTTATAAAACAAAAATTGTTTGTTGGGCTTTCAGGCCATAGTAAAAATGTTAATAAATTTGGTAATTGATTTATTTTATCTATCCAATCAACTAAGATTGATTGATGAATCAATGTTTCAATCATAAGAGAAAAGAGTACTCTGCATCTGAGTAAGGGGCTTACGATTTTCATTATACAGAGAGATCGTAAAAGGCTGACCGTGCCGCTTCATCGATATATCAACTTTAGCACGAATTTGCCACATGTTCATTGTAGTATGCATATTTAGTTTGTACATAACTTCGCTAAAGTGGGTGTCAATCCAATATTCTGTCATTGATACATATTTGTCAGTTATATACGCATTTTATCGTCTCTTTTTTTCCTTGGTTTACTGCGTTTAATTGAATATTATAGACTGTCTTTCTCAAGGCAATAAAAGGTACATTTAGTTGTTACTGTATGTTTTTTTGTGTGTTTATACAAGTATCATTATCATTTTTGTTTAATTTTAAAGTTGTGTTGAAATCAACAATGCCATTTACGGAAGAACAAGGTAAGTAATATTCTACTGATTTATATAGGCATCCATTTCAAACTCGATTCCCAGTATCATGGAATTCCAATGTGATATTTTTGCAAGATATGTCAACCGTCTTATTAGTCGTTTTCGAGAAACTGGCAGTATATCTAAGAAACACTCTTCTGGTAGACCTACTTTACTAACAGAATAAGTGCTAGAAGATATTCAAGAACGGCTGGACGTGAGTTCCAAGAAATCATTATGGCAGCTATCAGCACAGACAGATAAAGTATTGCTTTGTTTAATGTACAGAACATTTATTAATTCTGATTTTTTGTTCGTATAGGACTTATCTTGCGGAACATGCCATAAAGCCACTAAAAATCTGTTGTACAGAAATTGTTGCCAACAGACATTGAGAGACGCATACAACTTTGAACGTGGTTTAATAATAATATTGCAGATGATACTTTGTTGTACATCACATTTTTCATCTAAGTGGATATGTCAATTCCCAAAATTATCGGCACTGGTGGTCCGTAAACCCACATGTTTTTATTGAAACTGATATGAATCCTATTAAAATAGGTGTTTGGTGTGCAATATCACGAAGAAGAATAATAGGTCCAATTTTCTTCCATGATACAATAATGCAGAACAATATAGAATACTTATTTTAGAACAATTTATTATACAACTGGACAACAATGAAAGACAATTTGGTTATTTTCAGCAGGATGTTTCTACCGCTCACACTGGACAAGCTACATTTGAATTCATACAAAGATATTTTAATAATAACCGACACTGTCTTTAAGACTCCACTACATACGTCACCAGAACTACAAGATGCTATTACAAATGCTGTTAACAGTGTAACAGAAGAAATGTTCAAAATGTTTTCCATTCTTTAAAAAGACGTATAAATGTGTGTCTACAAAATGACGGATCCCATTTTGAACATATTGCAGTAGCACTGGTAGCATAATTATTTTTGAAATTTATGAATAAAATAAATGTATTATTGCCACATATTTTCCACTATATAAATATCGCCAATCAACAAACAAAAGAATAATAAATAAGAATGCACTGCCATAAAATATATGCAGTGGTTTTGTATTAATTGAATAATGACGATAATTATGCTATAACCCTGCACTAATGATACAAAAACTATATATATTTATTTATGAATGCAGAGATTATAATCATTTAAATTATAACTACTCCAACAAATATTTTAATCTTAATCCCTGTTATCATTCACATTATTCTTGTAGGTTCTAGCAGTGATCCTTCCTTTATTCGTCAACAACATTTCTTATTTAAAACTAAATTGAATAAGGTTAATAAAAAAAAAATTAAATCTCATAAAACATTTGTATTAAATTCAATATTCAATAACAACAACAGTAAAGAAATTCTTTTGCCACATGTGGCTGTTAAAAGAAAAATGTCCTTTTTATTATTCCAACCACAAACAAAAAATATATATACCGGGTGTCCCGTAAAAAACGCCAACAAGAATAACTCCGTTATTTATTGTCCGATTTTATTGAAACAAAAAGTCAGTTAATTAGCATCAAAAATACCACAAGAAAGTAGTGTTTTAGTTGTTTTCAGTTGTTTTCATTAATATCAAACGATAGTCAACTTTTTTATTTTAAATAGAAACAGATATATTTTTGGCAATATTCGGATTGGATTTTCTTTTCTGAATTCATGTATAACATGTCTATTTTTTTATAAACGATTATTGAAAGAAAACCATTTATTAAAATTGACCATGTTCTTAATAAATTATGTATAACATTTCGAATGTGCTATGAAACATTGAAAACGTAAGTATTATAAGTATTATTCTAAAAAACAAAACAAAACACTTCACAACTACAATAATTGTTCAAATTGCCCGCCACCTTGTTCAATACATAACGCACATCTCCTAATTACTCCACGAGTCGCATTTAAAAGACAAACGGCAGGTATTTCTTGACAAGTGTTAATAATTCTTTGTCTTAAAATGTCAACATTTTCTGGAGGTGTCAAATAAACTCGATCTTGTAGATAAGCCCACAACCAAAAATCTAGGGGCGAAAGATCGGGTGAACGCGCAGGCCACTCGATAGGACCGGATGTTCCTATCCACCTATTTCCAAATTGGGTGTTCAACCAATCAGTATTTACTCTGGCGTTGTGAGCGGGGGCCCCATCTTGTTGATAAAATATTCTACTTAAATTTGCCAAAAGTAATTCATCTAAAAAGTTTTGGAGATTTTCGTTTAATAAAGTGTGATACTTTTCTTGATTTAAACAACCATCTATGAAAAACGGCCAATTAATTCATCGCCTAAAATACCACATCAAACATTTACGCCGAAACGTCTTTGAAAATTATTTTCAATGACAAATCTCGGATTGTCTTGGCTCCATTGTCGATGTATGTTTCTATTAAAAATACCATTGTTGCTAAAACTGCATTCATCAGACGAAATTATCATTCTGTAAAAACTCCGGTCTTGTTCTAATGCATTTAAAAAAAAGTCGACAAAACTGTATTCTTCGGCGTTGATCATTTTGTTCTAATGCATTAACTTTTCGAGCTATGTACGGTTAAAATTTGTGTTTTCTTAAAATACTAGGGACTGTATTAGTTATATTCGCGAGTCGAAGTTCGTGAATTTTCTTGTAGTGCAAGAAAAACATCATACTCCGTATCTTCGGCGAATCTACGTCGCTGTGTGAGGTTTTTTAAATGATCCATAATTCCTCAAATTCGTTTCAATTCTCTGAAATATTTTCGAATCTGGAACTTCTCTGTCCGGAAAACGAACACTGTAACGCCGAACTGCTTGAAGACGATTTTTATTACATTCAAAAAAACACTTGCAACATGTCTGTTAACTCATTGTTATTCATTTTTACGAATATACCTTTTTTGTGGCAAAACGTTCAAGCAGAACAATAAATAAGACTTAATAGACACTCACACTGACGTTTATTGACGTTTATCGCATTTTTGTTTTTTCATGGCGCGTTCCAAAATTTATAAATAATGGAATACAAAGATGAAATTTATTAAGTGTTTTATACTTTTTTTTCAATAATTGTTTATCAAAAATAGACATTTTATACATTACAACTGAACACAAACAAAACACTGCTTTTTTGTAGCATTTTTGATGCAAATTAACTTTCTTTTTGTTTGAATAAAATCGGACAATAAATAACAGAGTTATTATTGTTGGCGTTTTTTACGGGACACCCGGTATATATATGCAAAAAACACATTGCTTTCAATCTATTACATGGATTTAAATAAAAATATTATTCTCGCTATCTTCAAATTTTCAATATCGTATAATTTCAAAGAAATAAAATTTTCCCTTACGACGCTGAATTTTATTTCAACAAAGACATTCATTTGCACGAAGTGCCTCTGAAGATTTAAAATCTCGCAAAGTAAAAAACACCTTGATAAGACTCCCACCAATTGCCATATGCAAATATTCGCACGTTGTACATACCACAAATTGGCTATTTGTCCATCAAAAATGCTTATACCTTTACGTATTCAAAAATGCTTGAAATCTTTATTAAATTTTATCTAATAAATTGTTAATAATGCACAGTAAACATCGCTAGCAAACATTTTCACGTAGTACCTTTAATGCCCTTTTAACATCATTAACAATACTCCCATGATTTCCAAAATTAATCTACTTTAGCAAAGAAAATAATATTTTATGCAAAATACTGACGATGTCAAACGCTTTACTAAAAATGAACATTCTCACGTAGCATCTTTAGCACACGCCCTACACCATCAATTATCTACCATGAATTTATTTCAAGAAAAACTTACTTATATAATATTGATATACATTATCAAATTCCTCTTGGTTTATATCTACCATTTTGATAATAAAAAAAAAATAATGAAATTAAACAAAGTAACAATGAATTAATTATAATGTGAAAACTAAACTACTTATTGAAATCAAAACAACTTAATACATTCAACTAAAATGATTTTATGCAGTGTATTAGTACGCCTGCAATCATGTGCGTATGAAACAAAATTTTTACGTTCGATCAAATCAAAAGATCGGCAGCTTCTTCTTTCTATCCTCGTTCGCGCCTTTTTATCATCTCGGTCCTCGAAAAAACACGATTATCCGTCTGCAGCGCCACAACTCACACACTAATGTTTATGTTGGTGTTGCCCTGTCATATTTATTTTCTTCAAGTTTTCCCCCAGGTTGAACTATACCTATACAGTTTTTTGACAGTTAAAAATTGCACAAAATGTACACACACAAATTGTTTATTATTATTAAAGTCCATGCACATTCGCGATTCTTTGTCTTGAGTAGGTATATTCTTCTTCTATTAACGCCATCCTTCATTGTATTTGTAAATGAATTTGTTGCCTCTTTCATCATTGTTTAAATACTTCCTTTTCCCATTATTTAACACTATCCGTATTTTCTTCTTGTAGATATTTTCGTTGGAAATAATCGAAAATACATTGCATACAGATGGGATTCTTCCTTTTATGATTACATTGTCAGGAATATGGACCTCGACAGCTTTATCTCTGTCTTCCAGTCACCTTCTCTCATGTTCGTGTAGGTTGATTTGCACGTAGCTGTTAACAACGTTAACATTATTTTTTTTTTTGTAGATTTATTCAGATTAAACCAGATTTATTCTATTATTTCTGAAGTTTTTCCGGATTAAACCAGGTTTATCCTGCTATTTCTGAAGCCTTTACTTTATTTAAATCGTGTCGAATAAAGAACACTTTTTTATATATGCTTTTAAAAATACTATTAAATATAAGTATCAGGTATTTATTGTATTGTTAAACGTGACCATAAAATGTCTAACAGATAACAATTTTTTTACAAATTTATTTACTGCATCTATTCACTTTGAAAGATGCTTTCATGTCGTGCATGTCTAATGTCACCTTTTTCATACAATTTTACAGCATTCAAATGACTAACTCTTTTCACTGTTCCATCTTTCATCATCACTCTCTCTCTCTGTTATTTATTTTTAGTACATTATTAAGCTTGAAAAGTGGTTCACTTCTTAATATATTTAATGCCACTCTTACACAATGCGAAAAGTTTGGTTCGGCCTTTGTATACTGAAAACATATCTTGTGCTCCTCGTTTCTATAAATATAGAATACATGAATTTATTTTTGTGTTTATTTCTATACCTTTTATCATATAAATTTATTTCAATCTCAAATTATTATATACCTATCATCATAATGTTGCGCCTTAGAGGTTATGCAACTCATAATTCGTTTTTAGCAATTATGTTTACAACTAAAAATTATTTTCTTATTCTAATACTTAATTGTCTAACTATTTTAAAATGCTTAAACGATAAGGATCACGGCAATATGTTAGAATATTTCTAAGTATGCACCGAATGTGACACACAATACCGATTTGTTAAATTATTTTTAATAAAGATATTTTCAATTATTGTATGTATTTCATGAGTTATTAAAACAAGTAAATTTAACAAAAATTCTTGAAAGTAGCTCATACGTAAAATAATAGATGACGCATGGACGAAATACAATTCAGAATATGATATATGCGGCAAATACACCATGAATATGAAGCGGCATGGTCAACCTTTTATGATAGCTCTGTATTAATGTACGGGGTGCCCGCAAAAGAATGATCGGGTTTTGGAATGCTATATTTTAGAAAGTATTAGAGATATAATATCAAGTAACGTATGAAAAGAAACGGAAAATGTCCGAGTTTTTATTCAACGCCTTTATAACTCCTCTATGTGTGCTCCTCGTGTCACATGACACATCTAAACGGTAGGAAAGTTCGGTCCACACTTGCTGCAGTGTCTCCCTATTGATGCTTCTTACAGCAGCAGTAATGCGTTCTCGGAGCTCATCCAATGTTGCAGACATTGGTGTCACGGAAACCACATCTTTGATAAAAATCACACACTGTAAGATTGAGTGACCTGGGCGACCAGCCGAGCAATACCGAATCCTCTATGCCACTGCTCCCAATGCAACGATGAGAAAGCGTCTCGTTTAGATAACGACGCGCTCTTTACCGTGCCAACGAGCGAGCACTCCATCTTGTTGGACGATGAAGTTGTTGGAATCCTCGGTTAATTGTGGAAACTAAGTATGTTATACTCGTCACACTATCCTCATAAATAAAAGAGCTCCTATACTTTCATTTTGGAAACCGCACAGAAAACGTTTAGCTTTGGGAAATCCTTTTCATGTTCCAAAATCATATGCGGATTTTTCGTGCCCATATCCGCATATTCTGTCGATTCACCTTTCCGTTAATATGAAATGTAGCCGCGTTACTAAAGACCAGACGATTCAGTCGTTCAATTCCAGCATTGCAATACAAAAATCCGATCGTTTTAGAAGGTTGTCGAGGCGTAAACTTCGCATAGTCTGTATACGGTACGGTTTAAAACGCAATCGCTGTCGCAAAATCGACAGTTTGATGCGGAATATCAAGTTCACCACTTGCTTTGCGGGACGGCTATTGTGGGGCACGCACAAAACTTTGCCCAGCAGCCTCCACTGTGTCGTTAGAGATGCACGGTCTTCCAGTGCTTTGTCATTTATTAATGGTACCTGTATTCTTGAATTGTCTGTACCATCGCAGAATGCTCTGGAGGTCTGATGGTTCTGTTTCGGTCTTTCTTGTAAATGCACGTCGCACACAAACCACCGAGATAAACTCATCCCATACTCAAAAACACACACCGCTTTCTGTTGCATAGTCGCCATTTTGCAAACACTTTTCGAGCTGCCATCTGGTGATTTAAATCGAAGTTTGTAAGCGCGTATTTTAACCTTAAAAACTTTCGCTTTCTTAAGACATATGACTTTGACTTTTGACGATGATTCTTTTGTAGGCATCCTGTGCAATAAGAATGTAAACGTTATGTCTAAAATATATTTTCCGTTGTTAATATGAGGCGTTGTATATTTATTTGCAGAAATGAAATGGGTTATTAAAGGTGACAGCAATAAGTATGTGTGAGAATGATATGTATAAATCTTCCGGTTCTTGTTCCTAAAGTTGTTATTCCTTTCGTACAACTGACTGAATAATTTTTATTCAGTCTTTCCAAAAGTTTGGCATTAATTATACTGTATCTCCAGGTTATGATCTTATAAGTGAAAACATCCTTCTTTTATCGTTGAAAACGTTAATATGCTTAAAATTTGCAACAATCGAAACATTATTATTATATTGTAACGTGATAATTGTAAATAATATAAATCTATTACCAGAATATGCAGCAAATGCATGGCATGTTTCAATCTATCGTGAGGTTTTTCGGTAATTCGAAGCTATCTATCTCTTAATTAGCATCTATAGCATTATGTCCTAATAAAATTTGCAGATTCACGTAATCGTTAAGGTACATGTAAACAAGATAAGACGATTATAGATATCACGAATGCATGTAAGCAATTCAGATCTAGGCTATGTATCATTCGATAACGGAACCGCCTCCTGGCGCCTGTATAATTTGATTTATGCAGGAAAGAGACAGAACGGAGGACAGATTGCGGACGTTTAATTGCATACAAGTGCGTGTTTAGAAATTGCTTTAACACGTTCATTGAATGAAGAAAAACATTAATATAACCGCTTCGGTGTTATTCATGGATATTTATGCTCGTTAAACTTAGATTTAACATTCTTATATATACAAGGGCGGTGTGAAAAAAAGAACAAATTAAACAAGATTTCTTGAAAGATTTTCTTTTATAAGATAGTGCTGCTTTCCCCAGCCAGTTTCTAGTTAGCAGTACCCTATGTTAATGTTTTCATGTTCTTCTTTGCTTTTTCACTATTGAAAACTGGAGTGGGCATAATACGAGCTTCACTCCATTTTCTGTTGTAAATTTTTTCGATTCCTCGTTGTTAGCTCTCACGATGTTTGTGTTATTTCTTTTCATTTATTTCACTGATGCTATCGGCTTTTGTCTATTGGTCGATCATGATCCTCTCTTCTTATTTGATAAAACGATCATTTTAGGTCTATGAAGCAGATTTGAATGTCTCTGTTCTTTTAGTCGGCGCTTTATTCTGTATAGGTATTAGTATTAAACTATTCAATTCGCTACCACCACATATGAAAACCATACCACCCAGGCAGTTCCTCTTGATGGATAATCTTCCAATGTGTATTTGGTTCCGTATTTCTTTTATGAGCAAGAACAGTTGCTGTTTGCTGTTTGTTATTTTTCGCATGTTGCGTTAATGGTCATATTTGGGTGTGGTGTTCAAAGTGAACACGTGCTCCGTCATGTATTAGAGTGAATTGTCGACTCTACGCACATTAAATGCAGTTTGGCAAACATATACAAGGTGTGTATAAATTGGCGGACCCACTACACGTGGCGACATTCTTGGTCAAATTTTGAGTTAAAAGTCCTAATCCTAAAACGATGTATCAGGCTCCTTTGTCTTCAGAATGAATTTGAAAGAAACATACATTTGGCAACATTGAACACGCATTTGCTAGTTATAATCTTCGGAACGTCGTCATGTGAACCTTACATTTTAAATTTAAAAAAGAAACAAACGAAATAAAATTGGTTTCTTAGATTACATATTTATTACGAAAATATTACAAAGTTTAAAAAATTTTTGATAATATTGACTAATTTTTGTACATCTTCTTGATAGAAATCAATGTAATTATCACCTACATAATTGTTCGAATTGAAATCCATCAGTTTGTAGACATAGCTGCAATCTTTGTGGTATCGTTTGTACTATTCGCTCAAGTCTTTCTGGTGTGATTTCTAATACTGCGGCTTCAATTCGGGCTCTAACTTCGTCAGCGTCCTGTGGAGGTGTAGCGTAAACTTTACCCTTAATGAAACCCCAAACAAAAAAATCTAATGGATTGAGATCGGGGGATCTCGCAGGCAACAAAAGGGGACCGCCACGACCAATCCATCTGTCTGGGAAGTGTTCAGTCAACCAGTCTCTTATATTACGAGCAAAGTGCGCAGGAGCCCCATCATGCATGTAAATCATATTACGGCGTACGTTCAGCGGTATCTCATCAATAACTTGTTCTAAAACATTTAAATATTCACCGGCATCTAGGCGATTTGGTAAGTAAATTGGTCCAACTACCCTGTGGTTTATTATACCCAGCCAAACGTTAACAGAAAACCTTCTTTGGTGTATTTAGTGTAGAAGCTAATTGACGGGTACTCGCAGAGGGATCTTCCTGTATTGTGGCTAGAATTTGCTCTTCTAGTTGCACGGTACGCCTTTGCCTTGGTCGACCTGCGTACGCATTTCTTGGAATAAACAAACCTGTTTCACGAAGTCGTTGGTCCAGCCTTCGAAATACATTTTTACTTGGATGCCTCCGATTTGGAAAATGCACTCGATATTCCTGCCCTGCCATGCTAGCATTTCCACGACAGAAACTGTATATCATGTACATATCGGCATATTCGTTGAACGTAAAATTCATAATAAACAAACAGAACAACTAGTAAACACGAAAACCCGAAAACTGATTAAAACTATACAAATAAACACGAAAAATAAGCAAGTCGAATGAAATAGGTAGATTACAAAGTGTCAAAATTTGACAGTAGTAATGTATTTGACTAGAACAACATTAGGCTGCCTACTTATTGTTTTACAACGTTGTCAGATGTGCTTTTCGTCAAAATAAGTTAATAAACAAATATTAAAAACAAACTTTAAAATCAAAAAGAAAACTTTAACGAAAGGATAATAACAACAACTCTTCTTTCTTCTAAATTGTAGCTCTTTCTGTCAACAAATATCAAGTAATAATGCTTATTTCAAGACTGAAAGTCCGAACTTTAGGAACCTCGTGCAAAGATATGGAGCATGGTACAACATTTTCGTATTAGGATTTTGGACTCCGAATTTAACGAAGAACATCGCCGCGTGTAGTGGGTCCGCCAATTTATACACACCTTGTATAATCTTTAAATTTTACGATACGGATCCATCGTTACAGTATCGTAAAATTCATACATCAGTATCGATGACGTTAGTTTGGACATATCCGTTCTATAATTCAGGTATGTAACTAGTTCTTTGCTATTAATATTTTCTGCTAATATGCTGTGGGACTCTCCACAGCTATTTGTAGCATAGACATATTTGCAATACCCAAATATTTGTAAGTCAAGCAAAGAATTACACTACGTAGATGGATGCAATATGTGCTTGTTTTTTTCGGAAAGGATATTAGTAGGACGTCCAAAAGCACGTGTTCGTCGGATATGCCTTCGGGACCTTGAGTAACCGTTTCTTGAAGCCAGGCGATCTGATCTCTGCATTCTCAAGCCGTCAAGCAGTGGAAATTTATCAAAACCGGACAATACAAGTAATTGATTTACGTACATGCGAATAATAATTATAAGTAGTTGTAGTAACGTATTTTTCATAACAAATGTTCCTATTATAGTTTGTGACTCAAAATATATTAATTTTTATAGAAAATAGTTCAATTTAGAAGCTAACAAATTTCAAATGAATTTGAATTTTGGTAAATATCTATTTATGGAGTCTAAGAAACTTTAGACCATGAACATGTATTCGCTTTTTTAATATACGTACTGTTATTCTCAACATCTCAAACGATATTTTATATTTCTTTTCAACCTACGAAATAGTCTTATTTCGTACCAAACCTTAATATAGTTATTAAAGTAAGGTTGTGTAATTTGTGATACTTAATTGAAATCAGGTAGTAACTTACTTCTTTAATTTTTCTGATCAATTACAATTTTAACATGTAACTTGATTTAATTTGTATTTTGTTATACTGAGTATCCCACAAAAACAATACGAGTTAATGACGTCTTTATTTACTGGAACATTTTAATGAGCGATACGTCAAATTAAATGATTGTAAATAGACTATAAAATGTACGCATAAAAAGGTTTCTAGCCCTACGGAATTTTAAACCCCTGTTGCCAACTTTTTTTTTCCAAATAAGACTACGTACTTTTTTTTTAGTGATTCCTATATAGTTTTTTTTTGAACACGACAATATATCACAAGTATATCTTTAACTCATAATTTTCCGAAAAAAAATTGAAATTGTTCTTCTTGAAAACCCCACGTGTTCAACCAATCTCCGAAATTTGTCCGGCATGTGTGACTCCTATTTGGATATCGTTGTTGACATACGAGGTAAGCGCCATTAATTCTCGGCCTGACAGGCTTATACAGGTTCAAACATGTTCAAACTCCGTCACGTCATGCATGCACAAACGCGAGGTATACAATATAAATATGACGGTTCGAAGCCTAATAGTTTTTAGTAACCAGCCAACCAACGTGACAAGCGCACCAAAAAGTGTCTGAAGTAACGAACATTGAGTACCGCGCGGTCATTACGTTTTTAACAAAAGAAAGGCATACACCTTATCACATGAAACAACGTTTAGACGGCGTGATTCATCTCCTTCGTATTCAACTGTAAAAAAGTGGGGGAAATGTTTCCGTTTGGGACAAAAATCCTTGGAAGATGCTGATCAGTCGGGTCGACCAATTGAAGTGATAACGCCTCAACAAATTTCAATTATTGATCATTTAGTGCTAGAAGATCGCCGTTTGAAAGTGAAGGAATTAGCAGTGAGATAACAAACATTTCCGAAAGAAGTGTTCGCCGAATTCGCCATGACCATTTGAGTATGAATAAAATTAGGGCTAGATGGGTCCCGCGACTTCTTTCTGCTCTCCAACGTGAACGTCGAGTTGAATGTGCGCAGTCGTTTTTAAACCTGTGTGGAGACGATCCAAAATCGATTTTGGAGTTCATTGTCACAGGGCATGAAACAATGGTTCTGTTTTACGATCCTCTATCGAAAAGGGAGTCCATGGAATGGCGGCGACCTGATGAACCTCGTCCCAGAAAGGCGAAAGTCGTTCAATCAACAAAAAAGGTGTTGGGAGCTGCTGAGGGTATTTTGCTAATTGATTTTAAAAAGCGCAGTGTCAACGGCACATATTGGATAAATTAAGGTACAATATTCGTGCAAAACGTCGTGGAAGATTGACAAAAGGTGTGCGATTATTGCACGACAATGCTCCCGTCCATACTGCCGCCATTTCATAAGCTGCCATCCGTGAATGCGGCTTTCAAGAATTGGAACATCCACCTTATAGTTCGGATATGGCTCCTTGGGATTTTTTTTGTTTTCTGATTTAAAGAAAAGACCTTAGGGGACGTAGTTTTAAGGACGACATTGACTTGCAAGCAGCTGTTATAGAACATTTTGACGGATAAACTTAAAATTACAGAGGTATCGAATTATTAATTAATCGTTGTAATAAACGTATAGAAGTTAGAGGAGATTACATTGAAAAATAAAAATTCTTATATTGTTCTAAGTTTCTTTTTTGTATATCAGGCCGAGAATTTATGGCTCCTACCTCGTAGCCTTTCTACTTGATAATTAACCGCACTCAAAATAAACGACAAGCATACCAAGATATACTTCATTATGCGTTTTGTAAACTATTCACAAACTATGATTTCAATTTGACAGATTGTGCGGTCATCATTCATCATTTTTTGTTTCCAAGGACAATTAGATGTCATTATTTGTTTCAGCACTAATGTTATATTCCCAAAATCTTGCGTTTGCGTTGGTACACACATATCATAGTTCTCATTCTCATAATAATAAGAATTTCTGGAGACAATTTGTTTAATGGCCGATATCATTTTTGCCTAACACATCTAACAATTTAATTTTTTTGTCGGAAACTTAAAAACCATACTTGTGATATATTGTCGTGTTCAAAAAAAAAACTCTATCAAAATCATCCAAAAAAAACACGTAGTCTAATTTGAAAAACAAAGCTGGCTGCAGAGCAGGGCTAGAATACATTTCATCGACGCATTTTATAGTCTATTTACAACCGTTTAATTTGACGTATCGCTCATTAAAATTGTCCAGTGAATAAATGCGCTATTAACTCGTATTGTTTCTGTGGGACACCCGTATTTATTTGACACATTTGTTTGATTTTCATTTTTGTCTTGGATTATTAATTATAATTAGTACTTGTTACCAAGGGTACTTAAAAATACCTGGCGCCCTTTAATATATACAAGGAAAAATAGCAGAACAGCGAAGAACTACCTCAAAGTTGCCTTGAGGTAGGCGTACTTGTTGCCCTTAGTATTAGGGAGGTTATAAGTTCACTGAATTATTAATATTAGTTTTTATCTGTACATATAAAAGAACTAGAGAAGTTCGAGAATCAACTGCCAAAAAAAAGTGAAAATCTGAATAACAATGTTGTTATTTATTCAAGAATATAATATTAATTTTCATCATATCAAAGCCGAATTGATACCAGTTCCATGCACTTTCTTTTCTGACGTATTATATCCATTAATTGACAGTGCACCTGAAAAATTCCTAAACAAAATTTATACATAACCCATTTCGTTTTCGTTTATTGCATAATACCATATAAATCTCTGTACACATTTCCCAATCATTAATATATTATTTACACACAATTTGTGGTTTAATCCAGTGCAATATTTATTTGTAACGGGCAAGATAAAATTAGAAAAATTAAAAATAAAAGTTCCAGTCTGTTAATGAAAGGTTTCGCAATTGGCGTGTGACATTGGTATTCTATCTTTGGCGTTAGATTTATAGGGGAATATAAATAATGCCGTCCTAACTACATACAGCTGGTTATTTATGTTTATGCAATGAATGGATCGATGGTAGGATAAATCGCTATTGTTTGATTATATATCTATAAGTGCTTATTCAGCACATGTTCTTTCTTAAACATAAATATGATTTAGGCCGGATGTGAAACTGTTTTAAGAGGAAGTGTTTTTATCATAAAGCATATTTGTTTGACACTGTTGTAATTTTATCGCCGCTACTTGTTTGGTAGGCAGCGTTTTGAACAAATACCAGAAAGGAATGTCATGATAGGAAATGCGAAATTAAAACTTTTTGCACATAACATATAAACATTTAATTCTATTGAAAACTCATGTCAGACTATTATTAAATATAATAATATATTTTATTGATCGAATTAGAACAAAATACAGAACTAAATACATACTGAACACTAACTGAATAATAACAATCACAAGAAAAAGTATGCAAAACCCTAAAAACCCTAAAAATTAATAAAACACTTCTAAAAGTGATTTCGAAAGTTAATAAAAACAAACGGGCTTATTATTATATTATTATTATTAATATACGAGTATGTATATAGTAAAGTATGTATATGGTTTGAAGTAGTCTTTGCCGTTATGTATTAATGTCAGAAAAGAGTGTTGGGGAGTCCGGCAATAAAAAGACTTATGTTTAAAGGAAGTCTAACGTTTTATTTCTCAATATTTCGCACATAAGGTATTTGTGCTTCCTCAGGATAAACTAATTAAGAAACAAGATAATGAAACAAAGTACAGTTAGTAAAGAAGTTATTGACAGAAATTTTTAAAAAATACTTACAACTATGACTTCTTGGTGGGAAAAAATATATTATGAATACACAGTAAGAAAACAAACTGTGAAAAATACCACAAAACACGGTGTTTTTTCGTGACAAATTGTGTTTACATGTTAATTTAAAATGACAATTAGTTTGAAATATGTCAGTTATTGTTAGCTTGTGATATTTTATTAAACTTACTATGATCTAACAAATATGAATAAATAATACTAAGATTTTGGATGTCCGATCTGAAATTCATACTATTTTTGTTGCTGTTGATATAGACCATCTCAAGGAATTCTCTGCTAATTTTTCTATTATCAGTTTTTAAAATTTTAACGTCATTAAAATTAGGTGAGTGATCTTCCTGTAACATGTGTTTTGCTAGAGCGCATCTGGTTTTTCCAGTTTTTATGTCGCTTTTGTGTAGTGTCATTCTAGTTGAGAGCCAACTTGCCGTTTGTCCGATGTATTCCTTATTACAACTCGAGCATGGTATGGAGTAAATTATATTGGATTTGTATTTTTGTTCAGTTTTGTCTTTGATTGTAGGCAAGAGTTCCTTAATTTTATGTTTGTTGTAATAGCCGAAACGTGTGTTATCAAAGTTTAAAACATGTACTATTTGTTCTGTTAGATTGCTAATGTATGGCAGTTTGAAATATGTGGGTGGTTTGTTGACTGCATGTGTGTCAGATTGGTCAGTGGCTATATTGTTCAGTCTGTTGTTGAGCGATGTGTTATAAAGTAGTTTGGAAATAAGAGCCTTTGGGTAACCATTATTTAAGGCAAGTTTGGATAAAATCTCTAAATTTTTTTTTGTGTAGGGTGGGGTGACTAATCTTTATAATTCTATTTTTAAGTCCTACTATTGTATTTATTTTTTGTTGAAAAGGATGGTTTGAATGATAGTTCAAAATTCTTGTGGAATTAGAAGGTTTTCTATACCAGTCTATTATAATGATGTTGTTATTTCTTATGATCTTAGTGTCTAAAAAGGCAATTTCCCCATTAGTTTCTTTTTCCAATGTAAATTGGATCTTATTGTGGAATGTGTTAAACCTGTGTAATGTGTTATCTATTTCATGTTCAGGTAGGGCCATAATAACATCATCGACGTATTTATGGATGAAAGCTAACTCAAACGGAAGATTAGTCAACACGTCATGTAAGCAACGGTCCATGATAATGTTCGCTAAGATACCACTTAGTGGACTGCCCATGGGGCATCCATCTTTTTGTGAATAAAATTTATTGTTGAAAATGAAATAACTATTATCTAGTAGTAAGTGTAAGAGCTTGAAAAATGAAGTTTTTGATAAATTAGTGTTGTTTGCGATTAAGTGCCAATCGTTGGTCAAAATATCCAGTACAAACTTTATCGGTATGTTGGTGAAAAGTGATGTGACATCTAGTGAGATAACATGGTAGTTTTCTGGCAATGTAAAATTCTGGTATTTCTCTGCAAATGTGAAAGAGTCCGGAATATTGTGTGGGCTGTCACTATACGTATCTGAAAGTATTTTTGAAATGAAAACTGCTACTCTAGAGGTCGGGGCATTTATGCACGATACAATGGGTCTGAAAGGAACATCAGGTTTATGGATTTTAGGTAGTGTATATAGTTTAGGACTTGTAGCATTGTGTATGGTCATTTTTTTGTATGAGCCCTCTGATATTTCTTCACGGTCTTTTAGTGTTTTTAAGAAATTATTTAATTGTCTCTGTATTTTAGTGGTAGGATCTACCTTTAGGATGCTATATGTGTCTTTATCTTGAAGAAGTTCTTCAGTTTTTTTATATATTCAGTGCGATCTACCGCAACTGTTTTTTCACCCTTATCCGCTTTCATTATTATAATATTAGGATTTTTTTTAAAAAATAATTTACATTCATTTAAATCATCAATCAATGTGTCTTTTTTACCATGAAATTTGGTTACGAAATTGGTTAATATGTTAGTTAATCGTGCTCTGTGTATGTTGGTGTCTTGGGTAACATTTGAATTAAGTACTACTTCACAATCAGCTAGTATGTCCGGAATGTTTATATTATTAGGGTATGTTGGAATACCAAAGTTCGGTCCTAATGAAAGAAAATTTTTAATGTTATGTGGAATGCCACCATTAGTTCTATCAATAAACCAGTCATCATTATTTATGAAAAATTTCCGTTGTTTGACGTTTTTTGTGAGGTTGTTAAATTTGCGTAAGTTTGTTTTTTTAACGTTATTATAAATTTTTTGATATTTATGTCTAACACCGAGTTCAAAATCGGCAAACACATGTGCAGGTAGTTTGTTTATGATTAAATTATTTAATTTGGATAATTGTTTCGTATGAAAATCAAGATCTGACAATGTGATTGAAATTTCTAAATTTAGGATCTTATTTTCTAACTTTTCACTGAGATTAACAGCTTTACTTGCTAGTTTTTTGTCCCTAGTAGATAATAATCCACGTACGTTTCTTGATCCGCGTGCTACATGGTCCGGTGTTATGTTTTTCTTTCTGCATCGTAGTAGGAATTGTTTTCTGTTATTCAGCTTTGCGATTTTTCCCGATGTTTTTAATAACTGTTTCATATTTCTCATGGTTTCTTTACCATAGTTGTTCTCTATCATGTTGAAATACCCCATATCATATAGTATATGGTTTGAAGTAGTCTTTGCCGTTATGTATTAATGTCAGAAAAGAGTGTTGGGGAGTCCGGCAATAAAAAGACTTATGTTTAAAGGAAGTCTAACGTTTTATTTCTCAATATTTCGCACATAAGGTATTTGTGCTTCCTCAGGATAAACTAATTAAGAACAAGATAATGAAACAAAGTACAGTTAGTAAAGAAGTTATTGACAGAAATTTTTAAAAAATACTTACAACTATGACTTCTTGGTGGGAAAAAATATATTATGAATACACAGTAAGAAAACAAACTGTGAAAAATACCACAAAACACGTTGTTTTTTCGTGACAAATTGTGTTTACATGTTAATTTAAAATGACAATTAGTTTGAAATATGTCAGTTATTGTTAGCTTGTGATATTTTATTAAACTTACTATGATCTAACAAATATGAATAAATAATACTAAGATTTTGGATGTCCGATCTGAAATTCATACTATTTTTGTTGCTGTTGATATAGACCATCTCAAGGAATTCTCTGCTAATTTTTCTATTATCAGTTTTTAAAATTTTAACGTCATTAAAATTAGGTGAGTGATCTTCCTGTAACATGTGTTTTGCTAGAGCGCATCTGGTTTTTCCAGTTTTTATGTCGCTTTTGTGTAGTGTCATTCTAGTTGAGAGCCAACTTGCCGTTTGTCCGATGTATTCCTTATTACAACTCGAGCATGGTATGGAGTAAATTATATTGGATTTGTATTTTTGTTCAGTTTTGTCTTTGATTGTAGGCAAGAGTTCCTTAATTTTATGTTTGTTGTAATAGCCGAAACGTGTGTTATCAAAGTTTAAAACATGTACTATTTGTTCTGTTAGATTGCTAATGTATGGCAGTTTGAAATATGTGGGTGGTTTGTTGACTGCATGTGTGTCAGATTGGTCAGTGGCTATATTGTTCAGTCTGTTGTTGAGCGATGTGTTATAAAGTAGTTTGGAAATAAGAGCCTTTGGGTAACCATTATTTAAGGCAAGTTTGGATAAAATCTCTAAATTTTTTTTGTGTAGGGTGGGGTGACTAATCTTTATAATTCTATTTTTAAGTCCTACTATTGTATTTATTTTTTGTTGAAAAGGATGGTTTGAATGATAGTTCAAAATTCTTGTGGAATTAGAAGGTTTTCTATACCAGTCTATTATAATGATGTTGTTATTTCTTATGATCTTAGTGTCTAAAAAGGCAATTTCCCCATTAGTTTCTTTTTCCAATGTAAATTGGATCTTATTGTGGAATGTGTTAAACCTGTGTAATGTGTTATCTATTTCATGTTCAGGTAGGGCCATAATAACATCATCGACGTATTTATTTATTTTAAGTGGTATCTTAGCGAACATTATCATGGACCGTTGCTTACATGACGTGTTGACTAATCTTCCGTTTGAGTTAGCTTTCATCCATAAATACGTCGATGATGTTATTATGGCCCTACCTGAACATGAAATAGATAACACATTACACAGGTTTAACACATTCCACAATAAGATCCAATTTACATTGGAAAAAGAAACTAATGGGGAAATTGCCTTTTTAGACACTAAGATCATAAGAAATAACAACATCATTATAATAGACTGGTATAGAAAACCTTCTAATTCCACAAGAATTTTGAACTATCATTCAAACCATCCTTTTCAACAAAAAATAAATACAATAGTAGGACTTAAAAATAGAATTATAAAGATTAGTCACCCCACCCTACACAAAAAAAATTTAGAGATTTTATCCAAACTTGCCTTAAATAATGGTTACCCAAAGGCTCTTATTTCCAAACTACTTTATAACACATCGCTCAACAACAGACTGAACAATATAGCCACTGACCAATCTGACACACATGCAGTCAACAAACCACCCACATATTTCAAACTGCCATACATTAGCAATCTAACAGAACAAATAGTACATGTTTTAAACTTTGATAACACACGTTTCGGCTATTACAACAAACATAAAATTAAGGAACTCTTGCCTACAATCAAAGACAAAACTGAACAAAAATACAAATCCAATATAATTTACTCCATACCATGCTCGAGTTGTAATAAGGAATACATCGGACAAACGGCAAGTTGGCTCTCAACTAGAATGACACTACACAAAAGCGACATAAAAACTGGAAAAACCAGATGCGCTCTAGCAAAACACATGTTACAGGAAGATCACTCACCTAATTTTAATGACGTTAAAATTTTAAAAACTGATAATAGAAAAATTAGCAGAGAATTCCTTGAGATGGTCTATATCAACAGCAACAAAAATAGTATGAATTTCAGATCGGACATCCAAAATCTTAGTATTATTTATTCATATTTGTTAGATCATAGTAAGTTTAATAAAATATCACAAGCTAACAATAACTGACATATTTCAAACTAATTGTCATTTTAAATTAACATGTAAACACAATTTGTCACGAAAAAACACCGTGTTTTGTGGTATTTTTCACAGTTTGTTTTCTTACTGTGTATTCATAATATATTTTTTCCCACCAAGAAGTCATAGTTGTAAGTATTTTTTAAAAATTTCTGTCAATAACTTCTTTACTAACTGTACTTTGTTTCATTATCTTGTTCTTAATTAGTTTATCCTGAGGAAGCACAAATACCTTATGTGCGAAATATTGAGAAATAAAACGTTAGACTTCCTTTAAACATAAGTCTTTTTATTGCCGGACTCCCCAACACTCTTTTCTGACAGTAAAGTATGTATATATTTTTTCCTTTTAGGGTAGACCGGGGCATGTTGGCCATAGGGGCAATTTGGCCCGATCGAGTTAATTCACGCACTAGTCGCTTGAGTCTGCTGGGAATCAGGCGAAGTTTAGCAATACTTGCTTCCTCCTTCCACAGAAGTGTCACACGTGTCAAAGCATAGTTGATGGTGTAGAGCAGTGTTTCTCAACCTGTGGGTCGCGACCCAGATAAAAGTAACAAGCAAAGGTCCTACACTACAATAAATATACAATTTCCGTGAGAAGGCTGTGTCTGTTTATTTTTTGATATTTTTTTTTCTTGGTTCTATGTTTGACACCCAAATAATTAAATCATTTTCCAATTGAAGCCTATTTTTCTTCTTAGTTTTTATGTTAACCATTGAAGAGAAAGTTCGTTCACATAGGTAGGAAGTGGCGAAAGGAACTAATAATTTCAAAGCTTCTCTTGCAAGCTCTGGATATTCTTCTTTTCTCTTCATCCAGAAGACATCCAGCGTTTGCGAAGTAAATTCCATTTTAAGCATGCCGTCAGCAGCCAAACCTATGAGATTTTCTTTCATCTTCGTTCTACTGTCATATCTATAAAAGCATTTATTATCCATTTATGCCTGCTGTCAGCATGAGCGTTCAGTTCTGGAAAGTAACTGAAAAGTTTCTCTTGCAAATTTTGCAAGCTCTGCACCATGCAAGGTATGTGAGAACCTACTATCAATTGGTCCATTGCAATTTCTTCGACAATCCTCTGAACGCAAGGGAAATACTCATACATCATGTTTTGTAAACACGTTGACCATAAACGACATTTTGCAAGGAATCCCCTGATTTTATCCATATCGGTTAGAATGTTTTCTTCTCTCCTTTGAAGGCTCTTATTTAAAATATTTAGATGGTTGAAAAGATCAGCGAGAAAAGCTAATTTTAATAGCCAAACAGGGCCACAAAAATAAATCACATATTCAGATTTAGCTTCTTCTAGGTATACTAACAATTCAGCTTTTAATTCCAGAACTCGTGTCAATACTTTTCCTTTGGATAGCCACCGGACCTCTGTGTGATAAAGGAGATTTTGATGGAGCGAACCCAAGTCTTCACAAATGATTCTAAACAGTCGAGTTTGCAAGGCTTTACCTTTAATAGAGTTCACAACTTTGATCACGTCTTTAAGCACATCATTTAAGTCAGGAGATAAAACCTTGAATGCCAGAGCTTGTCAATGAAGAAAGCAGTGTATCTGTGTAACATTTGGCATTATTATTGATTTTAATTTCGCAACAAGCCCGCTTTTATTGCCAGTCATAGCTTTAGCGCCATCGCTACAGATGGCGGTGCATTTTGTCCAATCGATCTCGTAGTCGCGAGTGTTTTCTAAAAATAGGTTGTACGTACACTGACCAGTAGTGTTCGCAGAAAGGGCGTTGCAAAATAAAATGTCTTCTATGATGCCTTCATCTGCCTCAAAGCGCACAAATACCACAAATTGCGCACAATCTGTAACATCAGTAGATTCATAAAACTGCAAAGCAAAATGTGGGATTTTCTTTAACTTTTCGGTTATTTGTTCTCGAATGTCACCAGCCATATCGTCGATTCGTTTAATACTATTATCTGAGAGTGGTATACTTTTTAGCTTGTCTGCCTCTTGCTTACTTATCATAATTTCCACTATATCCATGACTGCTGGTAAAATTAGATTCTCGGCAACTGTATGCGGCTTCCCAGTTTTAGCGACTCGGTAGCTGGCTAATAACGCTTTCTCGTTGACACTGGGTACCTAAAATTATATTAATGTTACATCATGCAAGGCTTAATTTTATTTAAAAAAAACCACACTACTACAAAAATTTTAGTCGACATAACTCGTATATGAATTCACGGAAATTGTTTTTAATGTAACCTATCCTATGACACTCGAACTGTTAGTACTACGAATTCAACAATGTCTCATTTATTGAAATCGGTTAAGGCGTTTGACCTGAACGGTGACATAAGTGAATATGGATATCCAGATACATATACAGATTGGCGTATTTAAAAGTTAATATGCATCTTCAAATACACACACATAAACATGTACCTATGTATGTATGTATACAACAGTTCAAGAATGTGGCTCTCGATTTACCCACACCACCATAAGACCGGTGGTGTGGGGAGACCGAAAGCACGGACACCATGCGCGCATGGCATTCGTTCCGTATCTTTAGAGCGTGAACTACATTCTGCCTGAGCAAACTCGCAAATATTAAAATAAAATGCCCTTAACTGTCGAGGAAAAAATACAGATTGTGTTATGGTATGCGAAGGATAATTCGTACAAAGACGTGCAAAATTTATTTGTTGCGGCGTATGAAAATCGTCCACCTCCCTCTGTCTGAAATGCTATCGAATGTACGAAATGGGTTTTATAATCGTTTAGGGTACTGCTTGATGCAAGAGGGACAGACATTCGAACATCTTCAACATTAAATTTTGTATAATTCATTAAGTATAATATTTTGTTTCGTTTTAAATGTGAGAATTTTATTTAATTTTTTATAAGAATTTTATTTTAGTTACAAATTTTATAGAGTTTTGTTTCAGTTCAATGTTAATACATTATACATCAGTTACCAAAATATTATACAAAAGCCGTACATAGCAAAGCAATTCTTTAAAGCAAACGTCTGCATACTAGCTTTCAACGTTTTGCACTGAAGCCTCGGTACCCGGTCCCGATCTGTACTCCCCTACTATTGTACCCCTCCATTTCATGTTTGCATACACATGTGTGCGTGTCTGTGTTTCCCTATATCTACTTTTATTTCAGTCAAACGGTATGTACATACATACATCCATACATACAAACAGGCCAAACGTGAGTACGCGCAAAAGGAGCATAGTCGGGAAAAAACAAATGAATAATCAAGAAGATAATATTATTTTCTTTCAACAAATGAGTAATGACAATACTATTTTATTATCTGCATCATAGTAGTTTGCTGTTGGTTAAGGGTTTGCAGTTTTCGTTCAAAGAAATCCAACGGTTTATCAGCATCCTTTGAATGTTTAGTTGAGAGATGACGCTTAAGCTTTGATGGTTTCATGCTCTCACGTGATAATACTTCGCCACATATTACACATTGAGGGTTATTATTCATGACAGTAAAACCAAATTTCAAGTAAATGTCGTCATAAAGTCTATTTTTTTCCGGTTTAGATACACTTCCACCACTGGCACTTGTACCAGATGTGGAGGGCTGCACAGATCTTTTGAGAAACTTCTCCATTTTGGGTTCACTCGGAACAAAGCGCAAAGACAATTTATAATTTATTAGCATACAGCGCGCAGTCGCGCGGCAAGGTTGGCCGAGAGTAAACACACATAACTTCACGTGCTAATTTACGAAATTCTGATTGAAGATTTTGTTCATGCTGTTTGTTCGCCAGAACGGAATACGCCCGCCCGCTCGCCACATTATTACCCTTCTAGGGGGTCGCCAGAATTTTTTTACTTAAAAAGGGGTCTAGTATTCAGAAAGGTTGAAAAACACTGGTGTAGAGTATTTGTTTCGAATTTTGATAAGTTCGAGTAAATTTTTAACACTTCGTTTGATGTGTTTGAGCTTCTCAAAGTTCGACAGTATTGCTGCAGGTAAGTACTAAGTTTAAAGCTGTTACTACAAGGATTATTTTAGTATTTGGTGTTATTCAATATCTGTTGATGGGCTAAGAAGAAAATCTTTTATACTCTGAAAATGGCTATGGGGCAGGTTGGCCCAGTGTAAGCGGGGCATGTTGACCATGCGGGAAGAGGATGCTTTGTGCATTACATGCCTTAAACTCTTCTCAAAGAGCCTTTCAGGTGCGGAGTGGATTCAGTGTTCAAGCTGCCAGCGGTGGGCACATATGCGTGTTGAAAAATACGTCAAGGGCCTATTTTATGAATGTTTGCACTGTGATGATGCTTTAGTCCTTTTAGGTGAAGAAAGTGACTAATCTCTGCTTTGATAAAATAAACACACTCTTCATTGATATGTAATACTTTTTGCTCGGTACACATTTTGTACATCAAATTCAGTTACAAAATGTTTTGAGGACCAACCTGCCTCAGCTCACAGGCCAACATACGCCGAGTAAGAGGCAAGTTGGCCCAAGTAACATAGGTGTTAAAAACAATTGTAAATATTTTTACAGACAAATATGAACTTTTAATAATGCAATTTTCGATTGTGCCTGGTTTTCCTAGCCTTTTCCTATAAAAAAAAATAAAACATAAAACCTAAAAAGTAAAAAATCAAATCCCGGTCTACCTTACATTGTAATTTAGATTACTTAAATTACATTTTTTAATTACTCGAATACTAACAGTCATTTTAATATGAATTATCTATAATTAGGTGTAAACCTGATGGAGATAAAAATATGATTGTATTATTAAATCACTATAGCTAACCCATTAATATCAATGTTCCGTCCATTGATAAATAAAAAAATATAAAGATATTCGTTAAACTGTTTTAAATACTTTCATATTTCACATTCTTCGGCTGTACTGTCCACACCTTTACTCATATCTTTTTAGAATTACTGTTAGAAGTTTAAACCGACCACTCAAAACTAAGATATAGATTTCAGTCAGCCACTACAGTTAATTAGAGTATATTGTGTTCAAAAAACTGATGATAATGAACTGTGCTACCCTCTTAACACAATTAAGCGATCCATCTACTGTCTAAATTTACTCACTCGCACTGTTCTTGTGGACTTTTCTCACTTTTTAAAAACGTTATTTACCTTCGATGGAAGAGACACGTTGTTGACCGCTACTTCAGAATGTATTTATTTTAAAGCGAGCTTAAATATTCCTATACTTTTTTTGAATCAGTTTCATTTTCTTTCTTTTTTTTTTGTTGGAAGTGGGGCTATCACATTAATTGGTATTGATACAATTAGTTATTTGTTTAGCTCGTAGACAAATCGAGTGTAAACTAAATTAAATGTGTCGGAAAAAAATACTGTGCAGCGACCTTATGTAATATTAGTAAAGTGTTCGGTTGTGTCGATCACAATATTCTAATGAATAAGCTTAAACTATTTAATTTAGGACCGGTTAGCGTAATCATTGATTAAAACACCGGTTAGTACAAATTTGCGTTTTTCCAACACCGATAGCATGTTATTGACAGCATTTATGCGCCCGTGAAGTATTTTTTTGGAAGTTTTTTTAATTCTACGACAATTCTGGGATTTTATCTCAATTTGCGAATATTCTAAGATCATGTGGCAATTTATGCTTGCAGTTGCTATTTTCCTCTTTGTCATCTTAACATCATTTTATTAAGATATCATATTAATCAAACATATTTCGGACTCACTCTAGAAATGTCATTAACATATTGAACTATATTGAAAAATTACAAATGAAATCGAAACAAGGATGAAATTCAATAGAAGCTGACAAGTTCACGTTGAGAGCTAATGTATGTAGATACTTTAAGTACGTTCTTGCTGAACTGGGTTTGGATGAATAATGTGCAAGCATGTAATGTTGAGGAGAAGATAATTCCTACACTAATAATTATTACTGGCACTGTTGAATTTACTCTGATTCCTCCAGAATATAACATTTTTTAAGTTGAAATCGTGTAAACCAATTTGGAATCAAAAGCTTTCTCAATCAACCTTCTTTGTTTAAAGGATATAAAATTAGTTAGAATGTAATGTTTTTAATAAACAGCTGATATAGATCTTCCAGTAAAAGTGTTGTGCTTTATTCATCCTACAGAAATGTGGTACACGTTAAATCGTCTCAGATATGGCAATGGAATGTGCAATATCTTATACCATTAGAATGTGATTGATAATCCAGCTTAGGACCCTGGATGCAGACCTTTCTTTTTTAATAGACTATTCCTATTTGTATGATATTGTTACAAGTCATATATTTTACATATTTTTGACAACTGTTAATTTCATAGGGAACGCGTTATATTCAATTGTATGTCATACTAGATCTGTGACGTCTCGTCTTGTTTATGTTGATGGATCTATTTTTATTTCTGTCAGTGACATTTGATATAACCAAAGGAAAAAATTATTCACAATACAATAACTATAACGAAATATATTTAGTAATTGAAATGCTGACTTCAGATTTCTCAACTTATTTATTATATTGATTATTGATTTAGATTGTCGAAAAACCATAAATGTTTCATAACATATCCATAATAAAATTTAAAATAACCAATACTTACGCTATTCTCATTAATCAGATGATTATAGAAAAGTTTGTAAAAAACTTCGACTGTTTACAGAAACTTTTCGGCAATATATTCAAAGGACGCAAATAGATAATAAACAGGATGTACAGTTCTAAGAACAACTGTTTTTATACAATTTATATCAAAGCAGAAATAAACACGCAACTTTGACAGGCAAATATACACAACACACGCCTTTTTAACAGATATGATTTATCTGACAACACCGAATTGAACTATTAGTCTATTAAAAAAATGTAAGAGAGAAATTTGATATCGAAGCGGAAACTACGTGCTTATTTGCCATGAATGCGTATATTACGATCAATGTACACATTTTCTATCTAAATTAATGAAATAAAAGCCCTCAAATATAATTTAACAAAGTAACTTTTTTAGTTTCACTAATCCAGTTATGACAACATGTAAATGACATCAATGACGTGCAATTGAATATAACGCGTCTCCTCCATATGTATGTATATATTGTATTAGCTTTTTCATTTTCACAACATATTTGTATTTTTAAATAACAGTAAGTAATCAATAAATTTGTTTCAGTATCACTCAAATTTGATGC
The DNA here is from genome assembly GCA_963170755.1 of Amphimallon solstitiale. Lineage (NCBI taxonomy): Eukaryota > Metazoa > Arthropoda > Insecta > Coleoptera > Scarabaeidae > Amphimallon > Amphimallon solstitiale. Next base: position 46,296,315 of record OY720683.1, on the reverse strand, counting down.
ACCTTGTTATTTATTTCATAATGGAAATTATAAATATGTGCTATGTAGATAGAAATTCTCATATGCAGTATTCACAAAATAAATGCCTACAGTTTATTCAATAAAATGAAATTTCTAATTATATAGAATATAATCTTCAAAAAGTAAAATAAGGGCAAAAAGCACAAGGAGCACATTCAAATGTAGAGCATTGCGCCAATATTATTAGAACAAAATGTAGTAATTTAGACCAAAAGAACTAGCAAATATGTTGCCAACTCCGTACAATAAATCCTTAAACACTGTTTAGATAACCGGCGAATTTATTTACATTGAAAAACGCCGGTTAGAGATAATAAATGATTAGGCTTAATCAATAATTAGTTAACCGAGCATTTTAATCGATGTTGAAAAAACCGGCCCTTAGATGAATTATCTTTGCGGTATCTCAGGTCGTACCTAAGTAACAGACGTCAGACAGTTAGAGTGGGGGTAGAGCTTCTGCAGAGCTGTAAATAAACTCAGGTGTGCCACAGGGTTCCATATTGGAGCCAGTTTTATTTCTAATTTATATTAATGACTTTGCAAGGAATATTAAGACTGACAAGACTATCCTTTTCGCGGATGATGTTGCCTTACTGGTTAAGTCCGCGGATAGTGTGGATGTTGTATCTAGTGTTCGTCAAAATGCGGAAGTTTAGTTTATAAAAAAATAATTATTGCTTAATAGTAGTAAGACAGTTTTACGATGATGTTTTCCGTGCAAAGTGGCGTCGAAATTGATGTTGTGGATGGAGTCAGGTATTTGGGTTTTGAACTGGATCCTAAACTAAGGTGGGGACAACGCTGCGAACATATAGCATATAAATTGGTGATATTTGTTTTAAGAAATCTGTCTTCATCAGTATCTCGGGACATTGTTCGGGTAGCTCATTGTTTCATTCGGTGACGTCCTACAGCATTGTGTTGTGAGGCCACAGTTCGTCGCAGCATATAATCTTTGGTTTGCAGAGTCGAGCGGTGAGGATATTAAGGGGGCTTACGCAGAGCTGCCGACTAACTGCCGTGAGGTAGGACTTAAGGGGGTGGCGTCATATGCGCTAATGTAAATTCCACTGATGTAAAGTATTCGTTAAAATAAAACAAACAGCAGAAATTTTTGTTTTTCTTATTATGTTTTTGCATTAAATTGAATACAAAGAATTAATTAAGGCTTCCTTGAGAGTACTTTCTTATAATTCAAATTATTTACTATTACATTTCACTCTCAAAGTTGGCAAAACTTACAACATCATAACACAACTTTATTTTAAAAACTAATTCCAGTCCAGCATGCATTGAACCTTTGTTTATGTGTGTTTTAAATTTAGTTTTGATATTTCGTAAATAAAAGCGGTACTATTGTTTTAACGAAACCTTGTAAAGTCCAGAATTTGCATTAGCGTATATGGCGCCATCCTCTTACGTCCTACCTCACGGCAGTTAGTCGGCACCTCTGCGTAAGTCCCCTTAAATGAGTTGCCATACCGTACTGACTGTCGCCAGGCATTTGTTAATTCAGAAATCTTGACATTTTCTAGTTTGTATATTTTTGAATGCTTATTGTACGTGGATGCTAATATTTCGTCTTTTAACACTTGTGTCAATTTTCATGAATACGATACTAGAAACAAGAATAATTTTAGTGTTGAATATACTCGATTGAGTAGTACACAAAAGGCATATTGTCAGAGGGGTGTAAAATTATCAATGCTCTGCCTCAAAATTTCAGAGATTTAGATTTTAATAATTTTAAAAATGAATTAAAGAAAGACTTTGTTGAACAAGTTTTTTTTTGATGAGGATGAATATTACAAGTAATTCAAGTTTTTTGGAGATAGGTCATGAGCGAATTGTATGTCATAGTACTTGGTAAACTGGGTGTTACGTCTTTAGTATTTGTACTGTTTGTGATAATACTTGTTGTAAAACTGTAAGTTTGACAATGCATTGTTCCTTGGGAACCTTGGAGAATTATAAATATAAATGTTGCAGTGTATCGTGTTATACCTTATTATATTTGTATTTGTATACGTGTATATTTACATTAATTTGAATATGAAAATGTCCTATGTTGTTGTAACAACTCTCGACAATAAACGATGATTTGATTTGAAAAAGCTCAACATCATATTGCCGTCACTAATAGAAGGGTTAGTTAGAACCGCCAACCTAAAAAATTAATATAAATTATAATACTTTGCCGGTTTTATCGTATCTACAACTGTAGTATAAAAATTTATACTATTTATGCATCGAATTCTCCAATTTTGCTGATAAAATTCTTAACATGCAAAATGCTATAATACTTTTATAGGATCAATATATTTTTAGTAATTGAAGTAATTATACGAAATGGAAATGTCAAAACGATGTTCGTATTTCTGCTGAAATAAATACTTGTACTCTGAATTTGTGAAAGTAATTGGTGACATTGAAATAAATCAACATCTACAGAATGTATCTCAATAATAGTTGGTTCTACAAGCTTTCAGATTATTGCTGTATCATTTACATATTATTGCTAGTCTGTTTATATTATACTTTAATACATTTTACAATTTCAACATTCATTAATCTTCGACATTTCACCTTCTTGAGTTTGAATGTTATAACTATAAATCCCTATTCCTGTTGTCATGCTTCAACGCAAAAGCATGTGGCGCATTTAGAAAGCTACATCTTCCGCACCGATCAGCAGCTACAGGCTACAGACATCGTTTTTAATTTTCGCTTTATTAGTTAGCGACTTCAATTACATATTGAATGACGCTACTTGCATGAACCATTACGTCTAGCCGGCAGAACGGCGATTATGTGGAAAAGTAAATTAGGTTTGTTAGGAACTAAGATCGCCAATAAAAGCAAGCTTTTTCTAAAAAATATATTTAGTGATGACTTTTCGAATACGCCCCGTATTAATATATTAATGATTCACATATTATTCTAGAAAAATGTAAATTGCAATACGATGTTCAATTGTAAATAAATAGATAAATCTTGTTTTGAAAAAAAAAATCAATAAATCTGGATAGCATTGCAATAAATAAAGAGAATGATAAGCAAAATTGAAGGCTAGCATACATTCCGTGCATAAGTATGTGTCTGTGCATAATTAATATTCAGTGTATATTTAAAGCAAAGTATAGTTGATATATGACACGGGATATATGTTTTTAAAGCAAAGATTCTGCCCTGAGCGTTAATTTATTAATAAAGAAATGATAGAGATCTGAGTCCGAGGACTGTACAGACCTGATCTGTTGATTGAAGAAGTATGCTGGAGTGTTTGAAATTAACTTTGGTATTTGTGCCAGTGTTTTACGTCGGGTAAATGTATCACTTCACTATTATAAGCGCTTCTTCGGTAGTCAGGTGATGAATTACAAAGTATAGGAAAATAATTACAATCTCCCATCATGTACCTCCGACAGTAATAATTATTTCTTTGAATTTACTAATAACAATGGCATTTAGTAGATTACTGAAATCAAACTTGATTTTTTCAGAAATTGTCGTTTAAGGTGGAATTCTGGCAGTTTCACGGAGAGCATACTACTCTCGCAAGCTACGAGAAATACGCCAGCAACGTAACTTAGCACCTAAAGATCTATAATTTGATAATTCACGATTTTTGTACTAACCTTTATGTTTATATGTAAACATGCATAACATCTAAATACCTAAATATTTTAATTTAATATTTTAACTAAAAAGCAAATGGTTTGAAAAATCAGTATTTTCTTTTTTTAATACGAACACTTTTTTTAGTCAAGAAAGCAGGAAGTACTTTGAAAAATTCCGGGAAGAACTAGTACCACTAAGAGAGTTCAAAAGGATGTAGTACATAACATGTTAGATGATAAATATAGACCGGACGCTAGAGGCATGGGCGATGAGTCATCAACCTCTATTTATATAATTCGATAACAAGCGGGTGGTGATCTATATAATATAAAAAATTATTTGTTGATTTTGTAGTTCAAGTCGAGTAAAGGAGTATTAATATTTACTAGCAATACTTTCTCAAGGTTCTCTTCTGTAAGATTTGTTCTCTTTGAATGAAGTACATCCTTGTAGATAGAAAAAGTCCTTTCTACATTGCAACTGGTTATAGGTGCGTACTGGAAATATTCTTTTATTTCAGCGTATTTACAGTAAGATTTTGTGTCATTGTCCCTAGACACAATTGCCGCAATGTTATTAAATCTGCATTTCTATTAAAAACTGCGTCTAACTTTTGCCGAAGGCCACATTCGTAGTCACTTGGAATACTTTTGAAATTATTAATAGCCATATCTAATGTGGTTAATCCATCTTTTAATTTGAGATTTCGATTTTCAAAATATGTGATTAGTTTAAGCAAATTTCCAAACTGTTCCTGAAGGAATAACAACTGATTTTTTAAATTTGGGATTTGTGTTAGTTCCTTGCACTCAGAAATACTTCGAGCATCGTCATTTAAGCATGTAACGAAATTTTGTAAACTATCGGAATTCTCTGCATAAAAACTAGTAGGTTTCAACCATGTTCCCCATCTAGTTATTACTGGCTAGGAAGGTAGTGACAAATATGAAAGTTTTTCTTTGTAAAGAGGTACTCTCGATGGTGCTTTTCTGAAAACTTTTTTAAAAGCGGATACAAGTCTATCAACTTCCCGATAGGTGTCTCTGATATATTCACAGATTCTGTGGAGAGCATGTGCTACACAAGTAATATGCAGCATATAAGAATATGTTTCCTTTAATAGTCTGCCTGTTTTTAACATATATCCGGTATTGTCACAAACAAATAAAAGTATTTTTCCCTGTACCTGTCGTCAGAATAAGGCATTTTGTGCAAATTCTCGTCAATGGTTTTAGCAATTGTTTCCCCATCAACTGTATTTATAACTTTAGATGCTATTACATATGTGTTATATGGAATAGTTGGATGTAGTACACCAACTACAACATTTACCACACAGCGTCCTAATATATCGACAGTTTCGTCGGCACTTATCCATAGGTACTGATTTGAAAGATGTCTTCTAATACATTCTACTGTTTTCGTGAAGCACTTAGAAACATAACATTTGCGTAAGATGGATTCATCAGGAACATTTCGACCAGTATATTTTTGGAGAAATGTATAGAACGTGGATTGTTTATTTAATGGGATATTAGCCGCTATTAAAGCTTCACAGAGTTCTTCGTTAAAATTGTCAGTTTCCAACGGGTCCAATTTCTGTCTATGTTTTAGCGATGCTAAGTGACGATGTACGTGCAATTTTTGGGCATTTTCTAACGATATTTTACAGACTTTGCAATAAATTTCGGAATCACTGACAATGGACATACAATCAGTATGACCCTTAATCCAACTCGCCATTGTTTCACGATGCCATTCTCGATGTTCTTCCATATCATAGGAACATAAACAATGTTGTAGGTCTAAATAAATGATAACTAAAAATGTATGCGTGTGTTATTGAAACTTAGCGAATCCAATGCACACTTACGTCAAAATAATTGGGAGAAGTAGATTCAATGAAACAGTATTAAACAGGAATTACGATGTGTGTAACAGTCAAAACAATGAAAAAACAAAACTAACTCCCCGTACTTTATTTATCTTACGAAATATAAGGTAAATATAATGAATTTCAAAAACCCCTCACGCTTCTACCTACGCCGATGAAGAAAGGAATTTACAAATAAAATCCACTTTTTTTGCTGTCGTTTTCGGGACAACAACAGATGTTGCAGTTCATCATATGAATAGTGCTATTCAGTAACTGCATGTTGTTTACATTATTTCTCTGCTCCGTCGTAATTTAAATCTGGTACGTCCGGTCTATATTGATAAATGTTCATCTAAGTAAATTTGTGGATCATGTTTTTTCTATGAATCCAACAGAAAAAATTTATCCCTTTAACGTGTATCTAAACACAAACAAATTCATGCACTCAGCAAAGAATATCTATACAACAACAAAATAATATGAAATTTACATGGATTAAATATTAAATTCATCATTTAAAGTTGACTTCTCTTTTATCAGATTATCTAACAATTAACTATATAAAACTGTAAGGATGCTGAACAAATATATTTGTCAAAAAAAATTATCAGATATATGTTACAGTTTTCTTAATAGTAGGTATGTAATCAAGAACAATAATAAATATAAAATATAACCTACAAAATCTTTCTTTATGTACTTGACAGTAATGTACTCTTCTTTCTGTTTATTGATAAACATAACGGTTTTACGATTGTCTCATCTGTTTTCTACAAAAAAGTGTTGCATGACATAGCTAATTCGTTACACATAGTATTTCCCGAAAGGTGGATTGGCATACTGATAACATGTCGTTATTGGATGACTTTCTTGCGAAACATCGTACAGTGGCCGTTTTTGGAGCTTGGGAAGATTTTTTTTTGAATTCGGCCAAAAATTCAAAAGGACAATGTTTGAGAATTAATGAATCTTATACTAATTTTGTTTTAAACACATAAAATTGTTCCTGGAGATCTTTTATGTCTGTCATTCTTAAAGAAAGGCATTGGAATGACGCTGTTTTGTGCCCACAGAGAGGATATTCCGGTAAAGACATTACAGATACTCTCCATCTGTAAAAGGCACATCTTAATAACAAACTACTTCAAATTGTCTTCAATAATAATTTTTTCAGTAATGTATAAAAATAATTATAACAAACCCTAACCTATTTGCTGTGTTACACTTCCATGTTTCTTAGTTTAATTTTTGTTTACGTGCTTTATTTGACGTGACAGGAGGATATTTTTCCATGACCACCACCACTTTAGATCAGCACGTCGTATTATTTTGCTGCACAGTAAAAATGAGACCTACTATAAACAATCAAGAAAAGGTCTGATAATAATATGATAGAGAAGATGCGACGCATCTTGATTGAATAAGACGGAGTTTACCGGTCTCGATACTAACACAGGCATGAAAATTTCCGGATTTGTTACTCCATTTCAGACATGTTTTACCATCGGATATTGCAGACATTGGTACAAACTAATCATATAGGCTAATAGAGCTAAAGAAGACGATTCGTTTTATGTACTTAACTTATTTTGCCCATTTTTTGAGATTGTCGCTTTTAATTTTAGACTCATATACAGCATTTGAAATAAAACTAAGAAAAACTGCCATATGACCCTGAGGATGTTGACTATTTTGTTCGGTTTTCAAAGTTATTATTAATGGTAGAACATCGAAGCGATTGTCCTGCTGTAAGATTCTTCTTGAAGGACAGCTGGACATGACGATTATTGACGATCTGTCCTGCTAGAAGCACCTAAGCTTTATATTATGTTGTCCTGCCTGCAGGACTTCTATATCTATCGGCAGTATGTAACAGTTTCCATTAGTGCCGTCAGTTTATTTTCATACAGCTACCCAAAATTGATGAAAATGAGTAACAACAGAATTAAAAATCTGCGATATAAAAAGTTATTTAACGTAGAAACGTACTTAAATAATACCTATATTACAACTATATGAACCTTATTAACGGTAATTATTATAAAAAATACAAAATAAATTCGAATAAAAACTTAAATTAAATGAACAAATATTCAGAAAATTCCGGTAGGAATACCGTGTAGAACAAGGTGCGCGAAACAATCGGGGTCCGTTGTGGGAGTACAATTGACAACGTTTTCACCACAGGTGTACAACAATAGCTTGTCTTTTGTTGTATTTTTCGAATTGTTCTACAAATAATACATCTACGCTGTAATCTCTGTTTATTAGAAATGCTGCTAAAAGCTTTCAGTTGACGATTTATTTGTGGATTACTTACTTCATTATTTATTTAACAATAACGTGTTGCAGTAATAAGCTGAAATTCTTTGAAATTCCACGCTTTTACTTGCTGAATTCTCGGAACCTCATATTGATACACGACATTTTTTTGCCAGTGTTCCATTTGTAGTAGTATTGCAGGTGATTACATACGTGTGGACATTTTATCTTGCCAGGCACAACAAGTGAGATCCGCATTTTGAATTGTTGATCTTGCAAAAATTGTTCCACCTCTTCCTTATTACTTTCTTATACGTAGTATAAGGAAGTATTGTGATGATGAAAATTTTCGACCTCGAGATTTTTGCAGATATCCAAGTTTTGAAGTCCCCTGATACTGAAAAAGTGGTTTTTAAAAACTGTCTGTGTGTCTGTGTGTCTGTCAGTGTCTGTCTGTGTCTGTCTGTCTGTGACCACGATAGCTGTCAAACAGCTATAGCTATCAATTCAAAATTTTGTATTTACGTGTATAATCTCCCTCTTGAGATCTGATTAGTTTTTCAGTAAAATCGGTAGACCGGAAGTAGCAGTTTACTTCAGCGAAAAAATCGAATTTTGCCAATATTTCGTCAACTACTAAGTTTAAACAAATTTATAAAGAATTCATATATACTTAGAATTAAAATTGAGAATAATTTTGTTTAAGAAGTTTTTCGAAATTCCTACCGGAAGTAGGTCTTTTACTCTTATTGAAAATCAGTTTTTTGCGAATATTTCGCAAGTCATGCGTTTTAGACAAGTACGTTACGGGTACAAAAGTATTTAAAACATAATTTTCAATATCTTTTGTATAAAAAATATTTCAAAATTCAGACCGGAGGTACCACTTTTACTCTTATCGAATAGCGATTTTTTGCAAATATGTCGTAAGTTATGCATTCTATATATATTTATCAAGAATACAAAAGTATTTAGAACTGGATTTTCAATATTTTTTGTATAAGTGAAATTTCAAAATTCGGACCGGAAGCAGCAGTTTTACTCTTAGCGAGTAGCACTTTTTTGATAATATCTTGCAAAGTATGCATTCTATAGAGATTTATTAAGAAAATAGAAGTACTTTGAATAGGATTTTGAATAATTTTTGTATAAAAAAATTCTTAAAATTCTATAATTTGAAACACTCAAACGTATAAGAAAGTCGTGTGGTGGCCACACCTATTTTTTTTTTATGTTGGGGAAATTGATTCGTGGCTGTTTTTACAATGCCAGTGTCAAGAAATCCTCTTTTATGTAGTTCTACGTCAGTTTTCACAAATAAGAACCAAAAATCGACAATAATTATCCTTACTGAACCAGACCATGGCTCGGTCAAGCGCAGTGTGGTAGCATTTCCAGCTCCAAGTTCTTGGTGAAGATTTTTAGAGGACATTGCCTTCCTTGCTTTCATTAACTTCGATTCTGATCATAATGTTGAACCAAACATCCGCGAGTGTTTCGCATTCACACCCAACTCTTTTCTGTTTTCTTCTTATTTTTAAAACAGCAGCAATTCATCAGGATCTTCAGATGCTTGCCAGTACAATGCAAATATAGACTCATCCGTGTAAAGTTTGTAACCTGGTACTCTTATTAATTTCGCCATTCACTGCGGCTTTGTAGAAAATGACACACGTTTTAGTTGAAATTCAAATCTGCAATAACCTAATTCAAATCTTTTACCAAATGCTGGTGGAGCAAAAACAGAATTTTCATTTTTTAAAGACCAGTATTCCCGTTGGCTATGGAAAATATTTGTGCTCATATCGTAGAGAATTCCAGTGACTTTAAAAAACTCAGTTTAACCGAGTTATTTTGTACGTACATCGAAATCTGCATTACAAGAGTCAAGAATATTTGCAATATTTTGTATGGAAAGTAACACCAAATATCTATCTATCTATCTCGGTCAGTTTATTAATTTTTCCAACATTCAGTTTTGGTTTATATTTCATTGCCTAATATCTATCAATTATAGTTCCTTTTCCAAAATTCTAAATAGCTTCATGTGATTGTTCGAAATTTTGATTGTCGTTACCATTTTGCGTATTGCTATTAATTAATGTATCATTTTCTTCATCGCTAGTAGAGGCGTTAGATGAAGATGACAATGAAGAACTACTACTAAGATCTTAACGATTTTGTTTCCTACTTATTGTACTTGCGACTGGACTGGATACATTGTTTTTTCTTTTCAAGCAGCAGCCTAAAAGACGATGTTATACGTTAGTTTGTATGTGGGTATAAAAATACTACACATGTAGTGGATGTATAAATTTTTTTAGTAAAGAAATATCAAAATGAATTGTTTTGATCGAAGCCCTGTCATTCGCTTTCATTTTATTAATACGCTTCTGATTTTAGGAATAGTAATAATAACTCAAGAAAAATCATGCTCTTCGCAATAACATAGAAACTACTAATGTTATCTACTCGAAACTTGTATAAGAAATAGCCAAAATTTCAAGCGCTTTATAGTGGTGGGGGTTGTGTCATGCTGGCAGCTTATAATTCGCTTCAAATCTCACTTTAAAAAGTAAATGGGTGTGCTTAAAACCACACGGCAGAAGTGAAAACTTCATCAAGGCGAGGCTAATAATACGAAATCCAACTTTTTTTTTCGTTCTATATTACATTAGGGTCATCCTGCATCGACGAATTCAGTTGCTGAGATTTAGTGTGCTTCTTTTGACGATATTTCTTCACGCGCGCATGAGACAATTCCTTTTTTCTTTTTAATTTGTCATCGATTTGATTTTCTTAATCCATCCTGTGTACCAGAAAAGAATTAAACGCTTATAAATTCGTATATAATGAGCGTTTCTGTTTTGCATTGGTATACATATTATAGTAAATGCGTGTGGACGTTATTTAACACCCGGAATATACTGATCAGTTTCCGAGTCATCCATATCATTTTAATAAAAAATGAGGTGTGGCCACCACACGACTTTCTTATACGTATGAGCGTTTCAAACTATACAATTTTAAGAATTTTTTTATACAAAAATCATTCAAAATCCTATTCTAAGTACTTTCATTCTCTTAATAAATCGCTATAGAATGCATACATTGCAAGATATTCGAAAAAAAGTGCTACTCGGTAATAGTAAAAGTGCTACTTCCGGTCCGAATTTTGAAATTTCATGTATACCAAAAATATTGCAAATCCAACTCTAAATACTTTTGTACTCTTAATAAATATATATAGAATGCATAATTTACGACATATTTGCAAAAAATCGCTATTCGGTAAGAGTAAAAGTGGTACTTCCGGTCCGAATTTTGAAATTTTTTTTATACAAAAGATATTTAGAATTATCATTTAAACACTTTTATACTGGTAATGTACCTGCCTAGAAAGCATGACTTGCGAGATATTCGCAAAAAACTGATTTTCGATAAGAGTAAAAGACCTACTTCCGGTAGGAATTTCAAAAAAACTTTTTTAAGACGATTTGTTTCAAATTTAATTCTGAGTACATTTGAATTCTTCATAAATTTGTTTAAACTTAGTAATTGACGAAATATTTGTAAAATCCGATTTTTTCACTGAAGTAAACTACTACTTCCGGTCTGCCGATTTTTCTCAAAATCTAATCAGTTCTCAAGAGGGAGATTATACACGTAAATACAAAAGTTGGAATTGATATCTACAGCGGTTTGACCGCTATCGTGGTCACACACACACACACACACACAGAGAGAGAGAGAGACATTTTTTAAAAACCACTTTTTTGGTATCAGGGGACCTCAAAACGTGGACATCTGCAAAAATCTCGAGGTCGAAAATTTTCATCATCACAATACTTCCTTATACTACGTATAAGAAAGTAAAATGCTAAAACTTACCTGAGCGCAAAATATTATATTATATTATTATAGAGATAATGTCTCATACACACACAACAAATTTTTTGGTTAACCGTCCGCGAAGTTACAAATTAGCGAACGCAACACAGCCCGCGAAATACAATTTAGCGGCCGTTGCTATGGCAGCGGCCACGAAATATAATCGCGTGGGTGTACGAACAACTTTAAAGGGTTCGGACGCATGTATATATATATATATATATATATATATAAATAGACGATATGAATACTCGCTTACGAGTCCCGCGCTGGTCTGATGTTAACGTGCCGGCTTCTCACCCGTGCGGCTCGGGATCGAATCTGCTCGGGGACATGAATTTATTTGTTCATTTAAATTTCAATATAATTGAAATTAAATACCTCTATATGATATATTTCTCTCGTTCCCTTAGTCGACTCGAGCCGACTTTACCCGAACAAGCGTTACATAGCCGAGCGTGACGGCTCAGTCTTGTTTAGTGCCCACAATCAACGCAACGCGCCCAAAGAAGTTTACACTTCAAAAATAAACCTTCCGGCAAGACAAACTGTCCTGCTGACAGGTTCCTTGGACGTTCTATCATTAAGCTATTATTGATTACATTATACAGAAGACTATATTTAAATGGTTACCATTAACCACACCAAAAAAAAAATACATAAAATAATCTGATCGAATACCATACCAGCTCTCAATTAGAATCTGAATTGTGACATCCAATCGTATTAACTTGACAAATTTCCCAGGCCTATAGGCTCTTGGGTTTCAATATTTGTCAATGAAATCGAATTCATCCAGAATCATCATTGAATTGAGAATTCCTTCGCGTGCTAACGCATCACCCTCCAAAAAACAACTCGAAAAAAATGAGCAAGATTCAGAAGTTTACGTTTTTTCCTCAATTTTCTTTTTTACGTACAAATGTGCAATACGTACAATGGTGTTGGATATATATATATATAAATAAATATATACAATATATATATATATATATATATATATATATAAGACACATATAACTCCCAATTGAACCTTCTTCGCCGTACACTTCTCCGTGTGGTCAATAAACCGGCAGTCGAAGTTATTTTAATAGTCAGTTGAAGTTTCGACTCTGTAGCATTAGCATCAAGTGCGCCGTGGCAGCAGGAACAGCCACAACATCGCGTATTGCTTTACTTACGCGAGATAATTTCGTTTCAACTCATTGATGCCGAGACAAGTAGGATCTCTTGATTCTTTCACTCAATAGATACGGTATATAGATAGTATTCGAACACGACGTCTTCAGTTGCCGGAGTTGTCGCGGCTCTGCTCTGGCGTTAAAAACAATATTATTCTTCAGATAGTCTTATAATTATTTCCCGCGAATTTCTACCTAAGAGACGACTGAACAATATTAATTCGGCGAACTGTGCGGCAGAAACCTAGGTCTTGTGCGCTCAGCGACTCGGGTACAGTTTGATTATGTCATTTGATTCTGACCGTTCCAATTTAGTGTATAATACAAATTATAGTAAAGGTGTCACTGATTTTTGCAGCAGGTGATTTCTCTTACAACTTTTTTTTTTAATTTAAACGGGGAATTGCTGGTAAGTAGATATAATTTTAAATATGTGATATAGATATATAAATAAATCATTCGTATATTATTAATTTATTTAAAAATTTTAACAGATTAATTTTTGTACTTTGTAATTTATATAGAATATATAAAAATTGGTTAAATCATCTAATATAATTCATCGTCAATTTATATAGTATAAATTTCCTTAAAAGAACATATCTACTAATAAGGATTTAAAATGTTTGATAAAAGTAATTTATTAGGCAACTGCAATTGTTTATTTCCCATAAATCTTAGTCAAAGCCTGCTTATTGATTAATAATAACAATAATTATTATTTTCACTATATAAATTAAAAATACTAATAAAATTTATATTAATGAAATTACAAAAAATAAGTTATGACTCCATAGCTAGGCTATGAATTAATCAAAACGCTGTATTATTATATCTACAAATAAAAAGACTGCAATGGATTTTTATATTAAAATGAATTCATTGTAAAAGTACATAATTGACGCCGTGTTAATTTCTTTTAATTTAAACGGTCTTTTCATATTTTAAAAATATAAACTTAACAACGCATGTGAATTTCGAAAACTGCATAAAATATTGTTCTTCACTGTGATACCTGAGTAATTTTTCCCATACAACCGCTGTTGTATCTTGAATATTAAAGTTAATCAAAGATATTGAATTTTATCAGTTTTTTTTTTTTTTTTTTTTTGGCAAATTGGCTTATTTAATAAGGAAGACAATGAAGTCATTTTTTTATTAGCCTTTCTTCGAAAAACACTGGAACGCCACGTTTTTTTACCAAATACAAGTTTAATCACTATTACACATATATCCTACAATATCTGTTTTAGAAATAGACTTTCAACATTTTGCTTTGATATATGTCACATTTAATGGTGATCTCCACCCAACGCAAACTGAAATCCAAATGAAAATTGTCAAAAAATATCAAGATTATTCAAAGTAATTATAAATCCAAATTAAAGAACTATTATTTTGTATAATATTAATATAGGTATCTTATATTTAAGATATGTATATATTTTACATTTGAAATATTTACAACGTACAAACTAGAAAATTTAATATAATATATACTATCAAATAAGCGGCAAACACAAAATTTATCACTTTTTTTGAAAATTTTAGTTCCTGATATCGAAAAAGTGGTTTTTGAAAAATATTTCTTCTGTCTTTCTCTGAGTGTGTAAGCGTATATGACTACGATAGAGGTCAAACGTCTAAAGCTATTAACCTCACCCTTTATATTTTTTAATTCTAGGGAATGACAAAAATTAAAAAAGCATGCAATTTCTAGTTCTTTTAAGCTTCTTTTTTAGTTAATTTCATTTAATACTGTCAAAAGCTTATTGCAAATTTATACAATTCTGTTCCGATTTTATTCTGATAAGCTATCCATTATGCATGCTATTATATTTTACAAAATATCGATATTATAATTACTTTGGAAGGTCCAGGGATGTTTCTACAATTTTCAGTATTTGTATTACAAGTTCCAATTTGTTGTATTAGAATTTTTAAATATTAGTACAGAAATAAACGATTAGTGTTTTGATGAACATGTTGTAAAATTGTGCTACCAAGATGAAATAAATGTGATCTTGTATTTTATATACTCATATGCAACATTGTATGTACATACATATTTTTTAAATTTATGTCTTTGTAGTGGTTTTCCGAATGAAGTGTAATAAAGAAAATATATGTCTTTCAGTGTCTTTTTTGCGTTAAATAAGCAAAATATGGAAAATAACTAATCGTTCGTGTACTTAAATTTTTCCATAAAGTGGTATGTTTATATAAATACGCCACCATAAAATTCTTGAAAAACAAATAAACATAACATTGTAAGAATTATTTATATTGTTTATAACAGTAATATAATTTATTAAATTTTTTAAATAAAAATCAAAACAAGAAATGTAAACTTGAACATTGAATTTAATTATTGTGTTTAAGACTGCGTTACATTGTTAGCACATCCATTTCGCTTCGAATCTAAGATTTTCATTTTTCGTAGTTTTACTAGCAATAATTAGATGGACTGCTACACGTCGAATAATGGAATTAATACTATTTTCAATTTACAATATACTAAAGACACAGATATATGTTTTGAATTTGCTGTCTCTTCAGGTTTTTATTGTTACTTCTGAACATTTCTTCGAATAATTTGTTTTTGCAAATATAAGTAAGAGAAATTGTACATATTTCAACAGGTAATTTGGTTATGGGCACATTGTAAGCACAATGACATATTCCAAGTAATTAGATTATAGATAGATAGAGTACAAAATGCAAGAAAAGCGTAAATGAAACGCAAATAAACTGCGGATTATTTATTAAAGAATAATTACAGAAAGATAAAAAATTGCGGTAAATGCGTATGCTTCCAAAATCAGTTTCATTTTATAATAAACATGTACTAAATAAATAATATAGTTATTAACGATACTAGTTCGATATGAACATTGTAATGAAACCACGAGGCATTAGCCGAGTAGTTTAGTTACATAAGTTTCATTATTACTTATAGTTCATATCGAACTTGTTTCATTCAAAATTTAATCTACGATGGTCCAAATAGATTTTATTGGTATACTTAGATTTGATTTTTTTTTAAATACCAGAAACGTTTTCATAAGTTAAAATTCAAAATTATTAGGTGTCCATAATAGTCGATGTCAAGGTATGCGCGCTTGTTGATTATTTCAATTTTGACTTTAGTAACTTTATTATTGACATGTAGTTTTAGTGAAAAGGAATATTAAAATTAATTAATGTTTACAAAAAAATAAATGTAATCAACTTTTTCATAATTAATAATAACAAGTAAAAGTGGTGATTAACTTTCTCTTTATTTATTTTCCATTTTAAATTTTGCGTGTTATTATGAATTCATAATGGCACTGAGTGTTAAGGTCATAATGACATCCAAATGACAATGCTAAATGTGTCATAATAACACTATTTTAGATTAAAATAATTAATTATTAGTTAAAACTAGATCATGTATTTCTATTTAGTTATTCCTATTGCCAACATAACTATTTAAAGATCAATATGATTTATACATCTTCGTTAATATTTTTATATATAGTACTTTTACACAAATAACTCACAGACACATATTACCTATATGATGACAGTTTACTAATGAGTTTATTGCCTTCCATTTACCGAATTTTGCAATCTCCCACAAAGACATACTTTTGTTATTGGTTAAATTATATCTAGTTGGTAGTGCTACTTAATCTAATCTATTACAAAACATTTTACATAACCTTACATTTTATTCAAGTCTGTTTTATACTTACATTAATATTACTTCGCCAACTTATTAACTGTAAGAACTGTCAATTTATGTTGAGTTCTAACTGTTTTGAATTATTTTGCAAGTTTCATTAATGGCATAATAGCTCAAAGGTATAGTTGTGGTAAAATTACTAAAAATATCATCAAATATAACATTTGTAAAATTCAACACGGCGTACATAAAATAATACGTGAAATTGAATTAAGCATACACCGGCGCAGGCTTATTGCATGTATCGAATGAACTTAAAGAGAGACCATATAAACGAACGAGGGAGATCTCTAATCAGCTGTGTAAAAAGTCGCAATTTAACTGATTTGCAGAATTCACGCCACTGGTAAAAGGATATATTTTTTTAATTCAAGGTAAAAAGAGTATTTCATATTTTGAAGATATTATCGTTTGATTAAACTTACGAATTAAACTATGTAGTTACTTATAATGGTCTTGTGTGGCCCAACCTGCGTTCTTCATATTTATTCTATCTATTTCGTACTTTTACTTTGAATTGTAATTTGTATAAATTAATAAATAAAACAGATATCTGCAAATAGCATATATTAATTATAATAATCACTACTTTATTCTCGTCTTAAAAATTGCACATATATTAGCTTTTGTTACTATTTTTGCCTTCCTAATATAAATATCATGTGAAGTAGCTATAAAATATATACGTTTACTGTGTATTTTTTTTTAAGTTAAAGCTATTTTTTGTAGTGCTTGCAACCCCGCTGGCTTTCCAATTTATTTATCTTTTATATATTAACTTAATTTGCAAGCTATTATAACCGTTTACTTTCTTACGTCTTTATCTCTTTGTTCAACGCTCAACTTGAAGCAAAAATGAATATTTCTCTCCCTCCAGAACGTTTTCGAACGCGGCCTTAAATCATTAACAGTTTCGTTAAAATATATGATAAATAAATAAATACTTATAACACCTGTATTGAAAATTCTATACCAAATATTACTATATATCTTCAACATAACAGACATGGTTTTGTTGTACCTATTTTATTAAAATAAATGTAAATTGAAATTGAAATTCCTCACGGTAATTCAGTATTATGAAATCATGAACTGTACTTTCATACATAATTAAGGTCGTAGAACTACAGAACATTCATATTTGTTTAAAAGGGCAGTTTAAATATAATATATCGAGAATTCGCTAACAAAATTTGTTGGTACTAACTAACCATAACCAGATAAAACATTTTTCAACTTTGTATACTAAGTTTAAATCTGCAAAGTTAAACATATTAATCACTGACCAAATGACCTTGAAAAGAAAGCTTTGAATATTATAACATAGATGTATTCAAAAAAACAGTAATAAATTATGTATGCATTATTGTATTATTTACTATCATGTAATTATACTATTGCTAGTTTGTACTTCCAAATATAATAAAAGTGGTAAAAGACATAGTAAAAAGCGTTTATTTGTATATGTGTAGATTTCTGCCATATAACACTATTCCAACTATCAAACTAAGGGCCTTTGGCCTCAGCTATACTATTGTGAAACTCCGATATCCTATTCAAATAATCGTCCTCAGTACTTTTTCTACAATGTATCCTCCTCTTTCACTTACACCGCTACGTCCGGCATGCCCTAAGGTTGGAACCTTAGGTCCCTTAATATTCAATATGTTTATTAACAACAGGTCTTGCATTACATACAATGTGTATTACCAAAACGTAAGAGGGTTAAATACAAAAACACATACATTGTACAATAATTTACTTCTTCTTTCTTGTGATATGATATTCATTACGGAGACGCGGTTGAATGACTCGGTGTGTGATAATGAACTATTTACTAATAATTTCAATGTTGTGCGGAGGGACAGAGATTTTGCTGCTACTCATCGTACGCGTGGCGGGGGAGTCTTGGTTGCTTTTAAGCGCGATGTGTTGTTGGATGTGATTGGTACTAACCATATAAGTACTCTAGTACCTCTTGTTGATCTTTTAGCTTGGAAATGCCATTTTGGTGACACCGCGCTTACCATTGCACTTGTTTACATTCCTCCGGATATATCTGCTAATCACTTGAAATTGTTTACTTCTGCGTTGGAGGTTCTTTTGGTTAGCACTACATTCATGATGCTTGGGGACTTTAATCTGCCTGCCTTGTATCTGCCGATCAATCAGCATTGCAACAAAACGGCGATGTTTAGAGGTTTTTTTGATGTGTTGGATGCCAAGCAGCACAATAACATCAGAAACAGTGAGGGGTAAAATGTTGGATTTAATCTTCTCCAACATTGATCTCAACATGCAGATCCAGCAGTTTGACGATTCTGTTGTTCCGTGTGACCCTTATCATCCATCCCTCGATATTTCATTCCAATATTCATTTTGTAATTCTGGATAACGCTTTCCATCTACTAACTACCTGCGTTACAACTTCCGCGGGGCTGACTTTTTGTCTTTATATAGCCAGTTCATGGATTACGATTGGTCTTTCTTGACGCAATTTACAGACGCTGATGTGGCATTGGATGCATTTTATGCAGCGCTGTATTCCATACTAGACGTCCATGTCCCTAACAAAAATATATCACATTCATCATATCCACCATGGTTCTCCTCTGAAATTATACTAAACCTCAGGAATAAGAACTATTATCACAGTAAATGGGTCAAAACAAAAGACATACGATTCCATAATGAGTTTAAACGTCTCAGAAGACTGGTTAAAAAGCAAATACATGATAACTATGTGTCTTATATCGCAGGCGTTGAGAAATCAATGAATGTAGCCCCTTCCAACTTATGGGGCTTTCTTCGGCTAAAAACACGCTCCACAAGAATACCTGGCAATCTTCGTAACAATGTGGGCAATGACTTTTCTAATCCCATAGAAATTTTCAATGCTTTCTCTAGATCCTTCTCATCCCTGTATGAAATGCCTTCAAATACAGTGTATCCTGAATCAGTTTATAACCCTTTACCTTATTCCTTCTCCAATGTAACTGAAGAGGATTTAATAAAACTTATGGCGACTTTCCCTAATAAGCAAACAACTGGTGATGATCTTATACCCAGCTTCTTGATTCGGGACTGCAGGTATATATTTGCTTCCCCTCTCAAAGTAATTATTAACTTATCAATTTCCTCTGGAATATTTCCCGAGCGTTGAAAAAAAACTAGGATTGTACCTGTACACAAAAAGGGGGACCGTGCATTGATATCTAACTATAGACCGATCTCTATAATATCTAACTTCTCCAAATTATTCGAGAGAGTTCTTATATTCCTTTATTGATACCAGTATACACTCCTTTATCTCAATTGACCAACACTGTTTCTTATCTGGGAGGTTGACAGTTACGAACTTGGCAGTACTTACTCAGTGTATATCAGAGGTTCTGGACAGGCGCGGACAAGTTGATGTAATATACACTGACCTTTCGAGGGCATTCGACATGATTGACCATGACCTGCTACTGCGTAGATTTGGTTCAATTGGCTTTGTTCCTTCGGCTGTCGGCCTCATTGGGTCTTACCTTAGTGAAAGGAGATGTTATGTCTGTTATAATGGTTTTTCGTCCACTGAGTCTATAGTTACTTCTGGTGTTCCCCAGGGTTCAAATTTGGGTCCCCTGTTGTTCATATTGTTTATGAATGATCTTCTCCTACAGATCGATTGCCCTGTTCTTGGATATGCAGATGATATTAAAATTTATTCTGTAATAAATTGTCCTGCTGATGTGACTAACCTTCAGAGAAATTTAAGTGTATTGTCTTCATGGTGTGAACGTTCTGGACTCAAGTTGAATGTGCATAAATGTTGTGCAGTAACCTCCACACGGTCTTCAACTTCGTACAATTCTTCTTACTTCACTGGTGACAACAAGTTAATGAGTAAAACTGAATTTAAAGATCTTGGGGTTACATTCGATTCCAGTTTGAGCTTCAAATCTCACATAGAGAACATTTGTACATCTGCGTTTAGATTGTTGGGTTTTGTTATGCGTGTGTCTAGGTATTTCACTGATTCAGCATTGTTGAAATCTCTATACTCTGCCTATGTATTGAGTAAGCTAGAATATGGTTGGTTTCCTATTTATGCAAGTGATTGTTTGGCATTGGACCGTGTTCACCGTAGGTTCTTGAAGTTTCTCACGTATCGGGCTAATGGTGTTTATCCGGAGAGGGCCGTGGCGATGGGTGATCTGTTGCAGCATTGACTGCCCTGATATCCTGACCCGAATGTCACTTCTGTTACCGCGGCTTAACTCCAGACATAATTATTGCACTTTTGCAACACCTTTTGCGCTAACCAACATCATGAGGCGGGCTCCAACTTACACGATTTGTCGCTTGGCGAACAACAATGTTGACCTATTTGCGTGAAAAAAAAAAAATATATTATTATTATTATTATTATTATTAATGCTATCAGTTGTAAGAAGCTGCTCTTCGCAAATTATTTAAAGATTTTTTGTAATATTTCTTCGATTTCAGATTGTTGTATTACGAATAACTTAACCATGTGTCCAAGTGTAAATCAACTTCTTTCTCGCG
Organism: Amphimallon solstitiale; assembly: GCA_963170755.1. Lineage (NCBI taxonomy): Eukaryota > Metazoa > Arthropoda > Insecta > Coleoptera > Scarabaeidae > Amphimallon > Amphimallon solstitiale. The sequence continues at coordinate 46,275,179 of OY720683.1, read as the reverse complement.
CTGTGCTGATCCCTATGCTTTTGTCTACGGTATAAATGGTACTGATTTGGAACGAGTTCAGGTAACAAGGGGCATGGACATGATTTCTGATGTCAGACTCTCGTTCATTGACCACATAAACAATGCCACTTCTACTGCTTGAGAGTACTGGGGATTATCGTCCACAATAGCAAGTCTTTTACCAATCCTGAATCAATAAAGGCATTATACTTCCACATTGGTTATGTCGCGTCTTGTCTTGAATATGCTTGTGTAGTGTGGTATGCACTTATCAATGTCATATGCGGCAGCTTGAATTGGTTCAGCCCAAATTTGTGATATTCTCATTTTCTATTGTTAGCACGTTTTGAATTAACATCGCTCCATTTTAGGAGTATTGTCTGGGATATAAATATTTATTGTTTAACTTGCTAAGAACACGGTAGATCCTCCAGCATTACATTACTTCAGAAAATAAGATCTGCTGTACACCGTGATGCCTACTTTTAATTTATCATATCCCAAACACTAACGATGCAGTGAGATTACCTATTTATTCAATGTGCTCCAATTTAAACAAAATCAGTTTATACTATGACATCAACGACTCCAGCATTGAGTTCGTGAGGGCAGTAATTCCTGAATACCGACAGATATTGTTGATGTTCGTTGGCAATGTATGCAATCTACTGATTTTTTCTTTCCCTTTTGTATTACTTTTACTTTATCAGTAGTATTGGCTTTTCTTTGCGCTGTAAAGGTATAATACTAGGTCTATCTCATGTATTTGATTACATACTCGCTGATTGTAATAAATCGTCCTGTAAGTGGTTGTAAGCTGTTGGGAAATAAAGCTTATTATTATATCATTAGTTACAATTTTGTAAAATTCATTTCGTTTCGAAATTATGTCAAGAAAATCCTTCGGCGCAACTGGAAAAATATATTGTACTCGTAGTTTATAATTACTTTATTGGAAATAATACAAATCAATCATGGTAAATAAAATAAACCTTACAAGTAAAAAATTTAAATAAATTCAAATTGAGTTCAAAACAGTTTATTTATTCAATTCACTACAATTGTTGTACCTGATGAAGCCCTAGTAGGGTGAAACAATTGTAGTGAAGTGAATAAATAAACTGTTTTGAACTCGTAAACTTGTAAATTATGGAGTTTCATCCCGTATCTTCGTCTTCAATCAATTATTTAAAATAAACCTTGATGATATCTCAAGGTAGCTTAATTTAGAATAGAATAGCAGTTGCTTCTTTACAAATACTTCCTAAACTATGTGTTCCATCTAAATTTATTAAGAGTATTAACAAAATTATTTAATCTTATCTTAACTTTTTGATGATTAAAATGTTGAATACTTAAAATACTTAAGAAAATAGTGTGATAACCATACCTCAGTTTTTAAATTATTTTACTCCAATGCTAGACAAGTATATTTATTATATGCATATTTCTTGAGTTTATTATGTTTACTGTTGCGATTAGTTATGTGACAATACTTCATTAATAAGTATATTTTTGTAATAAAAATACATTATTACTATTTAAATTTAAATATGGATAATAAATTGGAATTATTGTAATAATAACTTATATAACATTCTGTGTGCGTTAAATCCAGTGTCTTGTTTGCTTATCTGGAAAGTTCGATTGTGCAATCCCTGTTATTTGTTTTTTTCTTTAACACACATGTGTATTAGAAATCGTCACTTTTTAGAATACACTCATAAAACTAGTGACATTCTATTTCTTCCGAAACTAAATTTAAATAACTTGTTTATATTTATCTATAATAAAAACAAATAAATGTCATATAATTTATTATAATTATCCATTAATATACATAAATTTTTAAGAAGAATTTTATCAGTAAGTTGGTTATTTTATATTAGCTGCCACAACATTTAACACCGTTCGTAAGAAGTCAGTCAGAAATATATAATCACATACACAATCTCTCCATCAATTGCTTTGCTCTGAAACTCCTCGAAAAATCTTGAAATATGAAGGTTTTGCATACTTTTCACGGAAAACTTTTATGCCAAAATGACTTAAAGATTGGAGTAATCAAGTACCAAATGTCAAATGTCCTTATCTTGCAAAACGAGCATTAAGAAATTTAATCTACCATACAAAATATCCTGTAAATATACTTTCATGGTAAACAAAATATCAGCTCTATTTAAATAATATATTTTAGTGGTCATCTGTTTTGTTCCCATATTTAAACACCAATTCATTAAAAACACAGAACACATCCTTATATTTATTCATGTATAGACAATACAGGACAAGGCCAGTTCTCTTTCGCAATGTTCTTAATAAATATGTATAGAATGTACAATTTTAGAGGTATTATATGTAAAAGTATTACTTCATGTCCGAATTTTGAACATTTTCTTTTAAGGAAGTTGTTCCAAATTAAGTACTAAATATATGCTCATAGTCTCTTAAATGTACAATTTGTGAGATATTTGCAAAAAACCGTTTTTCTATAAAATTGATTGTACATCAAAAATGCATCTTGATACATAAAAGGCGTGTACAAAATTTCATAAACATATCAGACATATGTTCATAAGTTTTTTTTTCATAAAATGGACCCAAGAATAACCCCCTTAAATATTAGCGTGTTATTAAGAAACATATGATATATATTTTATAATAAATATAGATTGTTCCAGAATTATACGTTGAAAGCTAAATCCAGTCCACGAAACTATGATTTTGCCAAAAATATTACAAAATGTAAATGAAATACAATGGTGAACATCTCAGAAGAAGAAGAATGAATTCCTCTTTTGCCAATGTCGAAATTCTTGTGTGTTCAGAATTATCAATAGATTGTGGGCAATGACAAAAGCATCTAAACTTCTGTTTCTTTTCAAACATTATAATAATACCCAATAAAATGTTGAAACTTTTTTTTAATTTTTGTCAAATTCGTTAATCTTTTGAAAGATTTTGTACATTTTAGTTTTGCCAACACATCTATTTTGTATTATAAGACAGTACTGGTTGCCACATTTTAAGTAACCTGGCATGTGTTAATAAATGTAAAATGCAATCTTTTTTACGTTCTTCCTTCGTAAAGCAATTTATGGCATGAATACATACCTAAAAAATATTTTTTTTAACAGTTCACTAACGCTGACTAAAAGTAACCTCACTTCTCGCTATGTATACTTTGTACATAATGAGAAATTTATATTTTACAGAATTTGCTAGTAGTTAAGCAACAAAAATCTAATATCAAATCCAATTATAATTATAGCATTTTATATACATGCCTTCATGTTCCGAAACTTTTCGAAGGCAGTATATATTTAGACAGTATCAGAAAAACATAATTAAATTTCTATCCTACCATACTGTCCATATATAACTCGCATCACCCAATAACACATTAATATCAATTAATAATGAAATTTAATTCAATAGTGTCACTGCATTGACTTTTATAAATTGAATTTCGATTTGGATTCAAAGCGGTTAAAGCTCCCGCATTATTTTGTTATAGACGCACCAGGAAGATAAAGGAAATGAAATTATAGATTATTTTGTAATATAATTACTTATACGCACACAACGATAGAAATACAAACAGAAATACGAGGACGCATAAAAAGAGAAGGAGCATAAATTCTGTATACAGAAGACGACAGGAATAAAATTGTGTAATCATTTTATTAGAACAATAAATCGGACCGCCGATGTTTTGATTAATATGTAATAAAGTAAATCGTAATTATAATTTAATTCCATCCATGAAATGGCTTTTAAAGGACATTTTGGTTGGAAAGTGATGACAGATTAATAGTATTTTGAGATATGATTATGTGTTTATGACACTGAAACGGATTTATTGATACAAACAAAAATTTAATGGCGGTTGGGAAATGTAGGTTTCTCAATAATATAATGTATACGTACATTCGATTAAAATAGTTGAGAATTTTGAAAGAAGTTTTAATTAAATCTCATAGGTAGAGTATTCGTCAAAGCACCAAGCACCCATTAGTTAGGATACGTGTTAGTATTTCTAGCACTGGATTTTATGCATCTCCAAGCAGATAGCTTTATTTTTTAATTTTTAAAAGCTGGATTGTTCCAACATAGACTGATTAATATCCCAATACCAATCTCCAACGATAAAATCCCTAGACATGACATTGCAATGCAATATTAAGAAGATATAAAGTAATGTACGTAAACATTATTATATCAATACGCATATGTATGCATTTAAATGGTAGAGTTTGTTGTTACTAGCCGCTGCAATTTTAAACCAATTATTTCTATTGTCTGTCTACTATCTCTCTTTGTTTCCTCAGCGAATATCAGAAAAATGTCACAAATAACAAGAATGGCTCTAGAATAAACTAAAGGGACATTTGTTGTCACAAAATGTGTGTTTGATCGATCAGCTGCTCCTTGCCAGTCCAACGTATCAGAAAACACAGCTAATTAAATACTTAATAATATAAATCGTGTTTAGATATACAAACAAATTATAATTTATGTAAATTAATATCAAAGAAATTGCAGATGTGATTCAACGATATCCAGGACATGGCTGAGAAGTCGAAATATATGCTAATAATAATGATATATGTGTAAGTATTTTAAATCATTTTTACCTATATTTATAAATAACTACCTACATTATATACAATAAAATAACAAATAATATTAATTGTGAAAGAAAAATTACATTCACTATAGCTTTTCAGCGACGATGTCATATAGGCAACCCCTTATAGGCCTTTAAACCACCACCGAATATAGCACACATAATTGATTTGTAAAGCTTATGCAACATAGTGCTGTGAATTACAAGAATAAAAATACTGGGTGTTCAAAAATCACACACTAATATATATCATAACATATTGATAAAATTATAGAAATCAACGTTAATTTTTAAAATATAATTAAAGCTTACAAAGACAAATATTTGTACTTACATTATGTTCTTAATCATATTGCAAGCTCACTTCAATTGAAACTATGTAGGCCCAAATAAAGGGTGAAGTTACGTATACAAGACCTTTGACCGAAGCAATTAACGGGTGGGTAAATTTGAGGTTAGGAAGTAAATTGGTTTAAAAACACACTTTTTTTGACAAATTCAGTTTGATTGAAACCAATGTAAAGTAGAAATATGGGAATTAATAATGGAATATGATGTCGGGCAAATGTCCACCTCTAGCACGTCGGTAGACGTCCGCTCTTTTCACAAAATTTTGAACCATATTTTGCAACAAAGCTTCGCTTATCTCGTCAATGCAGTACCGAATTTAATCTTTCAGAGCGTCAGTTGTTTGTGGTTTGTTCAAGTAAACCCGGTCTTTCAAATGGCCCCAGAGAAAATAATCCAGCGGCGTTAAATCACTAGAACGAGGCGGCCAATTGACATCGCCAAATCGAGAAATTACGCGACCGGGAAATTTCTCATGGAATAACTAAATTGTTTGGCCGGCTGTCGCCGTCTTGCTGAATGCGACAATTTTGTTTGTTTACATAACCGCCTAATTGAAAATGGGCCTCATCACTAAAGATGATGTTGTTGAAAAATGCGTTGTCTTCGTTCAGTTTTTCAAACAACCAATTCACAAACGTTCGACGCAAACAATGGTCGGCTGGCTTTAATTCTTGAACGAGTTGAACTTAATAAGCGTGAAGATGAAGATCTTTATGCAAAATGTTGCACAAAGTGCCTCTGGTGATGCCCAATTATTGCGAACGTAGACGAGTTGATGTTCCAGGCTCATTCTCAACACTTTGCTGTACAGCGGCTATGTTTGTATCACTACAGCCACTACGAGCGTATTGTTTTGGTCTATTGTCAGCAACAGTACCGTGAGCCTCGAATTTAGCGATTAAATTACGCACAGCGGTCTCAGAAGGAGCCTGATTACGAGGAAAAGCTGCTCGAATTTTACGAAGTGATACAGTAAAATTTTCACCATTTTGATAGTAAATTTTCACAATTAAACTTCTTTGTTCAAGAGTGTAGCGTTCCATGGTTAAAATTTCCCAACTTTTTACTAAATAAATGTCAAAGGATGACAGCTCAATTCTTGACATTTCATCATTTGACAGCCAATTTACTTCCTAACCTCAAATTTGCCAACCCGTTACAATGTTACAATGAACAAGTGTAAAAAAATTATCAACCATGTAATTAAGTAAGAAATGCTATTGAACGTTAGACTGAATTAATTATCTACACAGTACTAAAGCATGTCTATTTATGTTGCAAATTAATATACTTGTTAATTATCATCTAAATAGCTTAAAATTGTACATGATAGGTTCTTAATTTATGTTTGACTTTCATAATAATTGTTATTTGTCACGAACTACATTTTTAAATTGCTTCCTTAAACATATTTAGTAATTTCATGATTTAGTGTAAACAAAATTTTCAGATGTCTTTATAAATAAAAAAAATGATATACATTAATTTACTGAAAAATGGAATTTTTATTCAACCTAACATTTATAGAATGTCATAGTATTACTTGAATTTAATAACAATGTTATATTTTAAGAAAAGATAGTAAATTTTGTAATTTAGATACGAAGTCAACGCAAGACACATTGGAAATATATTTGTATTGCCTCCTCTTTGAGCATTAGTTTGCTGTGGCTTTCTATACTGGGCGAATGCAAAGAGGCAACAACTTATCTCCCACTACAGGCCCGTAATAATAATCAATAACAGATATTCAGCTATTGGTGAATGCAAACACATAAATCATTATTACTATTACATTCACTTTTTATTTAATGTTATGTGAACTACCAGTCAGTTATATTTATACCCAAGTGTGTATACAAACAAACTGCAACTAAAACAATCAACAAGTTAATTGCAATCACTTTACGAACGTGCGTTCGCATTACATCTATTCCAGGCACTCATACATAGATTGTGTATTGTGTATGACAATTTTGATTATAATAATGCTTAATAGTATTTGGGTTAAGAAAAACCTGAACTCTTCAACGAGCGTGTGCGTTTTTATCGAATCAAAACGTTTAAGTGCGTGTCTGATAAGTGACGACGCGTAAGTGAGCGAATGATAATTGAATTATATTATCTATACATACGAGATATACGCCAGTAGAGAATTTTAGATTTCTATTTGCCGTAGTAATAACGGTACGCGTATGTACGATGCTTTCGAACCGATAAAATCCTCTTCGAATCCTATATTTGAAGAAAAGTCCTTCACACAGACTCGGCATTATTTATTGACCGTATCTATATCGTGAATATTTGAGAACGTATTGACAAATGAGTAATACTATTCTTGCACCTTGAATATTTATTATTTGAATATTATACGAGAGTTCACATTCGCTAATTGATAGATGAATGCGATTGTAGCAGTATTGTATACTAATAAAACTACAGAAAGAATTGTATCTTCAAATACTCTTAACAGTTTCTTAATTATTGGCTTTTAGTGTGCGAAGAATAACAACAATAATAGTAATACTATACTTCATTCACGTTAAGAATGAAGTAGATAGCGCAAAAATCGGCGTCTGTATGACTGGCACAATCATAGAAATAAAATGGTGATTAAAATTTATAATGATATACCTTATTGTAAAATATTACGGTGGCCGAGTTCTAAAAAGAACTATTTTGAACACAATGTTTAGAAGATACGAAAAATAAAACGGACAATAGGAAATAATAAACGGAAAAGCGAACACAATAAGCGAACAGCAGTTTGACAACTGACGGATTCGAAATTTTTTTAATGTAAATCGGTCGCGCGTAACAGCCAATCACAGTTCGGGAAATGTTCTCCTATCTAATCCAACGCTGCATTCTTATAGTATAGGATTTTTATTTTGAAAGAGAAATTCTAATTACAGGACGACATGACTGCATTGCAAAAATAAATATATGGTGGAAACGCGTTACATTCAATTGTACGTCATACTAGATCCATGACGTCTCGTCTTGTTTATGTTACCGGATCTATTTTTATTTCTGTCAGTGACATTTGGTATAACCAAAGAAAAAAATTATTCACAATACAATAATTATAACGTAATATATTTAACAAATGAAGTGCTCCAAGACTTCAGCCTTTCTCAACTTATTTATTATATTGATTTAGATTGTCGAAAAACCATGTTTCATAACGTATCCATAATAAAATTTAAAATAAACAATACTCACGCTATTCTCGTTGATCAGATGATTATAGAAAAGTTTGTAAAAAGCCTCGACTGTTTACAGAAAGCTTTCGGCATTATATTCAAAGGACACAAATAGATAATAAACAAGATGTACAGTTCTAAGAAGAACTGTTTGTATACAATTTATATCCGAGCAAAAATAAATACGCAAATTTGACAGGCAAAACATACACAATACACCCCTTTTTGACAGATATGATTTATCTGACAACACCGAATTGAACTATTAGTCTATTAAAAATATGTAAGAGAGAAATTTAATATTGAAACGGAAATTATGTGTTTATTTGCCATGAATGCATATATTACGATCAATGTATACATTTTCTATCTAAACTAATTAAATAAAATCCGTTAAATATAATTTCACAAAATAACTTTTTTAGTTTCACTAATACATTTATGACAACATGTAAATGTCATCAATGACGTGCAATTGAATATAACGCGTCTCCTCTATACAGAGATCATTATTATTTATGACGATTTTTAATACCGATTGTCAGCTACTATTTGGATTTTCAGTCAGTTAATAATAATAATAATAATAATAATAATTTATTCAGTCCAACAGTAACAAACCAATTACAGGACAAAGAAGTAAACGTACATTAATAAAATACAAATCAACCATATTCTTATTTGTAAAATAAATAATTTACCACTATATACATATATTTATCTATAGAGTTGCAGAATTATGTATTACTTGCTGAATTGGAAACAAAAAAATATCATCATAATGTAAGCTTGCAGCATGACACATGGTGACCAGTGGCGATCCCTAAAACGTGGAGGAGGAGCGAGAGGAAATCCTGGGAGTGTAAAAATTCAAGCATGAAAGGAGATGTGGGCAATCAATTGTTCCATTACATTGCTTCCATATGAAGCGAGCACCATGAAGCTCTCGGAGATCCCGCAGTGATTGGAGGTCATGTGCTTGCAGCAAGAGATTGTAATCGTTGCCACGTTCCGGATAAATTCCCATATCCTTGAAAGATAAGTATTTCAGGAATCGCCGCTGCACTCTCCCAATGGCTAGTTGTAGATATTTGTACTGAGTTGACCATACTTGTGATGCATATTCCAGCCTACTGACGACAAAACTGAAATACAAAGCCTTCAGAAGCAGTGGATTTTTAAAAAAACTTACAACTGCGCAAAACAAAGCTCAAAGCCTTTGAAGTTGAAAGTTCAAATGTCTGTCAAAGAACACGCCAAGGTCCTTTATGCTGTCCACCCGCCTAAGCCGGTTGTCCTCAATAGAATTGGTATTGGTATATTATTATTTTTGCGAGACTAAGACATATAACAACATTAACTTACATTTAGTTTCAAATTGAAGTTGGAACACCAAGTCGATATACGATTCAAGTTTTCTTGAAGACGAAGGACATCGTTCCAAGTTCGTATAGATCTTTATATCATCCGCATATGCGAGTACATTGCATGTTATCGATTTAAGCAAATCGTTGGTATATAGAGTAAATAACAGAGGTCCCAAGTTAGAGCCCTGTAGCACACCTGATGAGGGAGTAAACTCAAATGACCTAAATCCATTGTAAAAGACATAATTGCGCCTATTTGTCAAATATGAATGCAGAAGTTTGAGCAGGGACGGGCTGAATCCAATTGCTGCGAGCTTTTCCAGAAGGATACCATGATCTATCGTGTCAAACGCGCGACTAAAATCAGTGTAGATCACGTCTAATTGACCATTAGCATCCAGTTCATGAGAGACAGCCTGAGTTATAGTGAGTAGGTTCGTAACTGTAGACCGTCCACGAATGAAACCATGTTGATATTCAGAAGTCAAAGATTGTGTATTGAAAGCTATGCAGGAATAAATTACGTTTTCAAAAACCTTTGCAAAGTTGGGTAGAATGGATATTGGCCTGTAGTTCTCAACTCTAGTTCTGTCATCTTTTTTAAAGATTGGGCTTATTCTTGCTCTTTGCCAGCGCCAAGGAAAAGTAGCTGTTCTTATTGAAGTATTCATTATTATAGCCAGAGGCTCAGCTAAAGCAAGTCTGGCATTGTGAACAAATATACTTGGGATTTGGTCATCGCCAGCTGTATAATCTTGATTGAAAGACGACATTATTCGTATTAGATCGTCTTCTGTAACACTGGATAATGTAAATGGAACTTGATTTGGTTGAGAATCATCAAATGAGAATTGAGAGCTATGCTGATATACAGATGAAAACATATTAGCAAAGGCGTCAGTTTTTATAAACGTAAGCTGTTTAATGGAGTACCCCAGTGCGGACCACTTTTAATAGAGTATCCGAGTAGGGTACTCTCTTTTGCCATTTATGAGGCTTTGGTTAAGGTATTCCAGCTAACGGCTTTAGAAAGGGTAAACCGAACATGTTTTACTATATATTTATAACAATTAAGAAAAATCATTAATATAACTTAGAAAAATATATCTCATAATACTTATTTGCATAACGACAAAAGAGAAATCGGAGAATGTGTTAGTACATTATTTCTTACCATTAGTATAATTAATGTAGCGTAATCACGAGATGTCAAAATGGCACATTGAACAAAACTCTCAAAGGACTGAGTCTGCCATTTATGTAGAAAACACCTTCCGTCTCAATGAGGAATTAGAATTAATTGATCAACGAGAAGTTATACAAGAAACCACAGACATAAAAATAGTTACGCTTAATTAAGGAAGTATCTAAAGTCTAGAGAACTCTAACTAAATATCAACTAAAAAAACTTTTGAAATTAACTCACCTATAAACCCTCTCAACTCCATAATGTTGTACAGGTGTTATGGCAATTGATTTCGTGGTTGCCAAATCATCTCATTATATGTCGTTACATTTCCGGTTCATTATCTGACATCCTTTATAATCAAAACATAACCTATACGAATATTTGTCGTTTAATTGATTATTCTAAAAATTAATAGTAATATGTAACTCTAAAGGGAAAGAATATATAAGAGAAGATGGATTATTTAAAACAGAATATTTGTAATAATATAAACTTTTGGCATTCTTCTGTAGAAATTTATTTAAAATCTAACTGAAAATAGTAAGCCGTAATAAACAAATTAATATTTCAATGAAATACCATAAGGTATACAATTTTCTTTAGTACTGAAATAAAAACTTATCTTAATCTACTATCCATTAAAAATTTAAAAACAAAGTTCATCACAGTTTTCCATTTATAAGAACAAGTTAGTAAAACATGATCATATAGTAAATTTAAATATTTTAAAACTAGTTTTGAGTGTTATAATACATGATAACATTTATGAAAAAACTGAAAATGACCATACCAACGAGTAGGTACACAATTGCTTTATTTTTCTTCAATCACAGAATCTTGATCTGATGATGAATGTGTGACATTAATTATAAACACTTAAACATCGTCTTGTAAGTTATCCACTATCCACATTTTGCTTTCGATATCTTTTATGTGGCAATATAATTCTGTCAGTTAGTTATTATTACATACTGTATAGTGTTTAATTTGTGCCCATACCATTTCAATTGGGTTTAATTCGCAATGATAAGGTAGAAGCCGAAGAACATAATTCCCTTTATTCTAGCAAATTCATCAACTTTGTTTCTGTCATATTGAGACCTAACTTAAACACCTAACACCCAAGCCAGTAAATCTATATTTAACATGTCATTATCTAATGGTATGTTCTTCTCGGTAACCTATTCAATAATGTGATTTTTCCTCCGTGTTACTGTTGGAACCTTTTCTAATTTTCTGGTATGATATGAAGCATTATCAAGAACAACAGAGTTCTTTGGTATATTTGGAAGCAATTTATACTTGAACCAATCTTCATATGTCTCAGCATCTTTTCACTATGATTATCATCAGTCCGTTTCTTACAAAGAATTGTAAGACTGCTTTGAACACCAGTGTCAGTCCATCTTTTATTTACTGAGTGTCCTACATTCATACATGATCGGTAGATATTATACTTCTACCTGAAAATAAAACGAACAAACGAATATAAAAGTATAAAAAAGAAACGGTAAACTATACCTTCTCTGAATTTTGTGATGTCTCGCAAGTATTTATGTCTCCACCTAGTGGTGTCATTTCTTTTATCAAGAATACTCTTTTTGACCCGCTTCTTGAAATTCAAAACTCATATAATGTAGCAATCTGTGAAAAGTTGCCCGTGCGAAGTTAGACAGATCATTATTAACAGCAATATAGTAGTATAAACACTACGACGAGAACTGACAATTTAGAGCAATGATTACCCATAATATCCGTATACTTTGCATGACAGAATTTGCAACAAGGCAGCCGGATATTAAGATGGAGTTAATAAGAGATTATTAAAGATAATAGGAGATCCAATACTGCTATTAAACCTGTACTGCATAGCGGCGTTGAGACGGTCTATAATTAATGCAACCTTTGGGAAAGAGCACGCTTCAATATCTTGGAAAATTGCCGAAGTAATAATGATACAAAAACAAGGAAAATCCATAAGCGTAATAAAATCGTATAGACCAATTTCACTGTTACCAATGATACCAAAAGTGTTTGAAAGACTGTTTTTGAGAAGAGTGAGAGAGATAATTGATAAGAATCACCAATTTGGTGTCCGTAATAAAAATGCAACGGTCGATCAAGTACATCGAAGAACAGGTGTCATAGAAAAACGTTTAGAAGAAAAGAACATATACGCAGCCATTTTCCTGAATGTGACTCAAACAGTCGGCAAAGGCTAACATAAAGGACTAATAATGCAATTAAAGATTTGTCTGTCTATCAAACAGCAAACCTTTAAAGTTATGCAAAAAAAAAACTCAAAATAATAAATACAGGAGTGCCCCAAGGCAGCATGTTAGACCAGTACTTTACCTGTAATCCACTGGTGACATTCCTGTAGTAGAAAACATCACCGCAGTCCTTGCTATGAAAAACACTATAGAGGAAACAACTACCAATCTCCAAAGCTCAACATTATAAAAATAAATTAAAACAAATCTGGTCACATTAACTTCTGGAACAGACAAATTAATGATCTTCCAGTGGTATTGAACAACAAAACAAACTCATTGGGTGTTAATCTAGATGCCAAACTTAAATGGATGGAACATGTGAAAAAGAAAACTGGACAAGTTACATTGAAATATAAGAATATATATTGACTGTTGGGAAGAAATCCCCAGCTGTCTCTTAAAAACAATGTGCCGGTCTACCAGCACGTGCTTAGACCGGTATAAACATATGAGTACCAGCTGTGTAGTTGTATAAGAGAAAGCAATTGCAATTGCTTCCAAAACCAGCAATTGCTGCGTGGCGTGTTCGGAATAAAGATCTTCATCGCAAACTCCAGGTGAAGACAGTTAAAGACGATATCAAGAAAATTGCCAGGAGTCATGAGGAAAGACTTCAAACATCCCAACGTTGAAGTGCTTCAACTGGTAGAAAATTTAAACTTAGTGCGACAACATAAGAGGACCAAGTTTTTTGAGCTGCTCAGTAGGGTAATTATCAGTAAAAACCAGTGCCATGTATAAATACAAAAAAAATTAATTAAGTTTGTCCTGTAACTAATATCTTTGTTCCATTTTGGATAAATAAAGTTATTATTTATGTTATTATTAATTTTTAACTAGTTGTCCATTCAATCTCGTTCGAGCTTCAATCGCCTTTTTCGCGTCCGCTTACAGCTGTCCGTCCACCTCTCCGAGCTTGAATCGCTTTTTTCGCGCCAGCTTAGAGTTTTTTCACAGTTTCCTGTAAAAAGCAATCACTGTCATGACGCCATCTAGAATGTCCGGTTTTATTAACTTTTGACGCACCCCTGTACGCATATACATTTTGTTATGCCAATCGTATATATTATTTAGAACTTTTCTTTCCTTTTTACACAAACCGTTACACTGAACACCGAAGAGCGAGATTAAATGTTAAACATAAATCACGTTAAAGTTTACGAAGGAAGGATGTGCTCAGATTCAAGCACTTTTCGAAGAACCTTTCCGCCACATTTCTTTTTAAAATTTTTATTTCGGATTCGTGATCAGCAACCTCAAAGACTCCCATATACTAAATTTCACCAAGATCAAAGACATTTTGAAGAACCTTTCCTCCATATTGAATCCACCATTATGTTTTCTTGACATTTCGACCTTGGATTCGTGATCGGTGACCTCAAGAACCCCCGTATCCAAAATTTCACATTCATACGTCAATTTTCAAAAAACCCTTCCGCCATTTTATTTTTTTTTGACATTTCGACTTTGTATTCGTGATCGGCGACCTCAAACACCCCCGTATTAAAAATTTCACATTCATACATCAATTTTCAAAAAAAAACTCTTCCAGCATTTTGTTTTTTTTGACATTTCGACTTTGGATTCGTGATCGGCGACCTCAACTACCCCCGTATTAAAAATTTCACATTCATACGTCAATTTTCAAAAAAATATTCCGCCATTTTTTTTTGACATTTTGACTTTGGATTCGTGATCAGCGATCTCGAACACCCCCGTATCTAAAATTTCACATTCATACGTCAATTTTCAAAACACTTTTCCGCCATTTTGTTTTTTTTTTGACATTTTGACGTTGGATTAGTGATCGGCAACCGCAAACACCCCCGCATCCAAAATTTCACTTTCATACATCAATTTTCAAAAAACGCTTCCGCCATTATTTTTTTTTTTGGCATTTGGAATAGCGATCGGCGACCGCAAGAACTCCCCAAGTGCCTAGTTTTACTTTTTATCAGAAGATAGGGAAATTGATTTCAACCAGCTCCGCCCACTGTGCATGTTTGCGTAATCGTTTAAATAAAATTATTTCGTAGGGGCACATAAATGTCGAAAGCAATTTTTTTCCCCTTTAAAGAAACACACGTTCTGGAATTATGGTATTTTAATTACTGGTTTTAAACGAGTAGTATACATTTTAGTAAATTTAATATCGCTACTAAGAAGATAACAGTCCAGCAATTATTTGACAAATCGCATTCAAAAGATATTCTACAAGAGGAGAAATCTTGAGTACTTCTTCAAAAGAAAGCCCAAGTTTTACGACCAATTTGTACCTAACTTTCTTCATAATTAATTAGGCAAGATACAATAGCAAATTTGTGCTACATGAAAGAAAATGTTTTACTACTTGCAATGCCAGAACATGCAAAATATATAATATGTATGTACATATACGGTGTAAGTTATTAAATGTTACATGTTGTGTCGTAATTATTGTGCAATTCAATGTTAGGAAGTGGAACGTCTTTCAGGGAAACGAGAAAGCACAAATCTACAAATATAATCAAATATCATCGAGTATATGGATAAGAAATGATAAGGAATTTAAATATGTGTATCTAAGAAAGTGGCAATGCTCTTCATTGAGTCAATCAGGATCGTATTCTCTAATCACGTTCGACCAATTCAGACAGAAAAGTCGTAAACGCAGCACAGTAAGTCTAGTTGCATGGAGAACACGTGACCTACATAAATGTTTGCTTGCCCGGCTGCTTTCAGTAGTACGGCAGCATAGAAGTGCATTGTATGTATTAGCACGTAACTATACACGTTGAGTATGTGCCTGTGGTTGTATGATTGTAAAATTGTAAAGCACCCGTACATAATTGAGATTTGAAATATCAGGTATTAAATATGCGAAACATTCGCGGGACGGTTTTCTATAGATATCTTAAAAGTTTATGTGGTTTTGCGTGTACTATTATATGCGAGACATTCCATTGCGTGCCAGGAGCATGTTCAGTAGAGGAAATGGGTTTAATTTCATGGGAAAGTTAAAATATCTTCTTGTACGGCTTTAATTAAGTTAGCATATAAATGTGTGTATTAGAAATAGTGTCCTTTAAATTTTAAATTAATATGCTTTTATTAATTTCACAACTATGCAGACGTAATTTTAAATGAAGAAATTCGACCCTGAATGGGAGTTTGAACCCACAATCTTCCATTCGCTAGACGTGCATTTTGAATGAAAACTAAAATTATTCTATACAAGGTGTCCCGTATTGTTATGTTCAAATTTTGGGAGTGCAAAGTAGACTTCATTTTAAGTAAAGAAAACACAAAACTTGTATATCCATTTTTATTTGTTTCAAAGTTACAGGTCTATGAATGTGATTGTCAAATCATGAAAAAATATGTAATCCTAAAGTCAATAAAAACTGATTTTATTTAAAAAAGTTATACGATTTAATAACAGACCTATGATTGTTAACGTCGCATAATAAAAAGTTATCCTAAAATAAATAAACACGGGTCGTAGAACATAAAATAATTTTTTGTAGATCTACATAAAAAAACTGGAGGTTGATTTAAATAACAAGGTTCTTACATACGCGCAAGTTCCAAACACAAGAGAAGAGTTATTTGATCGTATTCATCTGGCTGCCGAACAAATTCGACAAAACAAGCATGAAATTCGGATAAGTACTTTTTCTGTTGGCGTTCGGGCACAAGCCTGCATTCAACAAGGAGGTGGGCATTTTGAAAATATTGTTAATTGAACTTTTTTTTTAAATAAAATCAGTTTGTATTGACTTTAGGATTACATTTTCTTTAATGATCTGACAATCACATTCATAGACCTGTAACACTGCATCCAATAGAAATGGATATACAAGTTTTGCGTTTTCTTTACTTGAAATAAAGTCTACTTTGCACTCCCAAAATTTGAACATAACGATACGGGACAGCTTGTATAATTAAAAATCGATCAGATCATTCTTTCCTTAACTTTATGTTCTTGAAAGATAACACAACTAATAAAACATAATTTTCCATAACAACTAACCAACCTATTAAAAAACATGGAGTAAATCAGTTTGTGTCTTCAATTTAAGTAAAGGCGATTAATTAATTGAATATCGTGATTACTTCCAACGCCTCTTTAATTAAATGCAAGCTTTATGTGACGCTATAATACTTGAGGAAAAAATTCGCCAAGGGGACAATCATCGCATATTTAGCCCACTCAGCCTGCTTTACCCCATCTTATCAATTAGGATCAATCAGTTGCAATTGCTTCCACGTTCAACAAACTATGCCCTCCTTGTCAACGACAAGCAATTAGTGAATTATAATGCACATATGTGTATTATTTACAAGATATAGACCATGAGAACATGTATGTAATATCGATTGTACCCTATCAAAGCAAGATATTGATGTAATATTTTTTTAAACCATATATCATTATATATTAATATAGTATTATTAATATAAACTATCAGATCTCGAGTTATAGAACATATAATTATTACGCATTTCGCCTCTAAAATATTGATATACATTATAAACATGTATTTTAAAACGGACAAGAAATACTCATGGATATGTAATTAAGCTGAGTTTGATATGCATGAGTTTTTTTTTAGAAAAGGTTCTTTTCTTTTATATTCTGTATCATGGACCTACAAAAATCCTTCGACTAACCTGGTAACATTTTTTAAATTTTTAACATCAAAAATTACCCACGACTGAGATTCAAACCCAACACCTCCCAGTCTCTAGTCTGTTGCGCTACCATTACACTACCGTGGGTGTCTGAGTTCGAGTCTTTGAATCGTACTGAATTATATCAAGTAACAGATGGATATAGCAGTATTAGTCGAAGAGATATATAAGTAAACTATAGAGAGGCTGTTGTATAGGCTACAGCGTCTCCAATGTGTTACATATAGAACTAACGGCGGCCATGACAGAAATAGGCAAAATACAATGAATTCCGTTTAAACACGTTATAGAAGTATAACTGATTTCATTTGTTTTTGTACATTAAAGTTATATATTAAATTTAACAGAGTACTTGGAAAAATGCCGACATCCTGCTCAGCTTTTAACTGTACAAATAGGTGGTCAAAAAAAAATATTTCAATTTAACTTTCTTATACGTAGTATAATGAAGTAGTGTGATGATGAACATTTTCAACCTCGAGCGAGACAGATCGGAAGTAGTAGTTTACTTCAGTGAAAAAATCGAATTTTGCCAATATTTCGTCAACTACTAATTTTAAACAAATTTATAGAGAATTAATATATACTCAAAATTAAATTTGAGAAGAATTTTGTTTAAAAAGTTTTTCGAAATCCCTACCGGAAATAGGTCGTTTACTCTTATCGAAAATCAGTTTTTTGCGAATATTTCGCAAGTCAGACTTTTTAGAGAGGTACGTTAAAAGTATAACAGTATTTAGAACTTACTTTTCAATAACTTTTGTATAAAAAAAAAATCAAAATTCGAACTGCAAGTAACACTTTTATTCTTATCGAATAGCGATTTTTTGCAAATTTCTAAATTATGCATTCCATATATATTTGTCAAGACTACAAACATATTTAGAGCTGGATTTGAATATTTTTTGTATAAATGATATTTCAAAATTCGGACCGAAAGTAATACTTCTACTCTTAGGGAGTAGCACTTTTTTTCAAATATCTGGCAAAGTATGCATTCGATAGAGATTTATTAAGAGAATAGAAGCATTTAGAATAGGATTTCCAATAATTTTTCTATAAAAGAATTTTGAAAATTCGGACCTGAACTAACACATTTACTCACAGGCGTATTTTTTAAGAAGGTAAAAGTATTAGCTTAATTTAGAATAACTTTGCATAATTTGAAAGGCACATATTGCTGTGACTCTTACAAATTGAGGTTTATATAAAATAATTTAAATTATTCAATCAATGAGTAGGTAAGAATCAAGCATGCATCCTAGTGCTAGGCCTTATGCTAGACTAAGATACAACAAATTTTCTGGTAGATAGTAGGTTAGGCAATTTTACATTTAACTAGCTCAGTTTAGAATGATTAAAGAAAATGTTCTCTCAGGGGCAGAAAATATAAATAAATTCTCCAATCAATTTGAATGCTCTTTAATTATCTCCAGGTCAGGTAAAGAAAATAAAATGCAAAATAAATCTTATCATCTAATTTATTAAAAATAAATATTAAAGAATGAGCAATTTTAAATTACACAAATATATATATATTTACAAAAAAAAAAAATTAATATTTCAAAACATCATCTAAAGCTACACATATCATAATCAACAAGTCAATATAATAAAGAAATTAAAATAAATGAAAGCATAACGTCGAGAAAATTTTATATTTTAAATATAAACGTGATTATCATGATTTATATTTGTCATAGATACATGTAAACAATCAACATCTTTAATAAAATAAAAATGATCGCATATGATGAATTGTACTGGAATATGAATAAACAAAAAATTACGCAATTTATTATTTACAAAAAAAATATATTTTATTTATATATTTATAATGAAATTTCTTTTGTGTTGCATTACGGACATTGTCCATGCAACCTCAATAATAATGAAATAGTATAGAAGATGACTTAGGGATTGGACAAAACGATTTTGTACCACGCCCAAAGCTTAGCCATGAAGAGATAGGATTTTTCCACTGAAACTATTACATACTTAGGGTTTATCAACGCTAAATTTGTCCTCTTGAATTTCTAAAAACCACTATGAGTTGAATAGCACCCCTGCCCAAACTTAAGTCGACAAATAACAGATATATATTTTTGTCGAATACTATAGCTTCAAAACCAAATGCTATTAGGTAAATGGATTGTGACATATCTGGAAGAAGTTGAATTGATTGATGTTTCCAATTTGCTCTTTGCTTGTCATTGCCTAGACAGATGGCATCCCCTAATGTTATATTTTCCTCATCTAAATGACTCAATGTACAACTATTTTTACCTAAAATGTCTACTGCTTCATTATATTCGATACCAACATCAGCTTTGATCCACACAAAATTTATAGAAATTTTTGTCTTCGTTAACTTGGTCAATTTTATCTGTTCGATAATACTATTTAAGTGAAATGATGCCTCTAGTGCTTGAAGCTCAGATTGATAGTCTGAGAAAATTATGACAGTTTTTAGTTCATGAATATAAATATGAGAGCATCAAGAATAGAGTAAGCTTTCGCCGAAAAAACTAGTATCATCAGGTAACTTATACTGACGTGTATAGAACCTGTGTTTTGGATGCCTCACAGTATATATTGATTCTGAGAAGATTCAGCAAGAACCGTAAGGTGATATTGTTAGTGAGTGGAATCTTTGTAAAGGTTGGGTATATTATATCAATTTTATTGAATAAATCAATGTAGCAATTTGGACTGTGTTCTAGTTGCTAAACAGCACCCAAAGCTGAAGACGTTTTTTTTTTGTTTCAATATTTATGAGTTAAGTCGTAAATATTGAGTTTTAAATACTAGACATGATTTGATGACTTAAATATATTCTTTAATACAAACTTTTCAGCGACGAATTTCTGTCTCTAAAATAAGTTAGGTTCATTGCTTCAGCATGTAGTGCTTCAATTGGTGTAGAACACTATATGGCACAATACTAATGTTGCGCCCGGAGAAAAATGTATTTTATGTTTTTTTCTACTGATATCTGTAACCCATTATTTAAACACAATTTGTTAACAACATCCATAACGTAACTCAAAGCATTTTTAAATCGATCGATGCCTTTGTGTACGTCCACACAGAAGTCACATGTCTATTGTATTACTTTAGAGTAAGGGTAGTTAAAATGCATTTCTTCAGTATATATACATTAAACAACATGGGCCGTAATAGAAAGCCCTGAGGTAATTCACTACATGTTTGCGTGGCCAAACATATTATTGTCTAGATTTCGCACTTATATAGATCGGCTTTGGTAGAAACTAATCAACACATGCGCAATGAAAGAAAAATGCCTAATTTAGTAAGTTTGCTTTTTAAAATCTGTAGATTTACAGAATCATAAACACCTCTGAAATCAAGGAAAGCTGCACAGGTATTCATTTTTTGGACGACAACACTGAATATGTCACTATAGTAGGAAGTGCGTCCACTGCATAGTATGATTTCCTAAATCCAAATTGAGTACTAGACATTTGAATTACAATTGACATCATCATTCTAACGTGACTTAATCATCGTTTCTAAAATTTTGAATATGCAAGAAAAAGGAAGATAGGACGATAGGAATCTGCTAAGATCGTACCGTTTTAAGATTAGTACTTCCATAATTATTTTACTTTTACTTTATTGAGTACTTTAGAAAGAAAATTAAATATGTAATCATTCATTCTTTCTTGTATAGTAATTTATATGGACCAGTCGGTATCACAAAATATAGAAAGATTGTTTTCAATTTAACTTTCACCTATTTCGTCTATAACTCGCATTTGTAGCGAAAACTGATTCACTACCAATACTCCACAGCTCCGATAAATTATTTGACGATAAGAAGAATTCATTCTCAGGCACCATCAACCCGGAAAAGTAAAAAATGTGATTTGCAAAGATAATAAGCACAAAAGAACTTAAACTCATCCCAGGAGCACGCCAATAAATCATAGAAAATTAAGAAACCTTTAACACAAATATTCCACGTATTATTATTATTAATTACTAAATAATTTACCAATCCAGTAAACGTGAGGCAAATTACGCTTTTATTGCCTTTAAACGTCCGAATACAGAGAAAATCGAATCTCAAGCGAAAGATTTACTCCATGAAGCGATAAACCGGTGCGTTAAAAGCAAACGAAACACGTGTTTCGAAGAAGAAATTACTCTCGATGCATAGGAAGAACTCTTACCCGAAGGAAACATAATTTAGGTCAAATCGTGCTGTCATGAACGAATAGAGAATCGACTACGATCATTTCAATAAGTGATTTCGGAACAATAGTGATTTCATGCATGTTGAGACTGAAAACGTGATTTAATATTGTAATATTCTATTGGCATGTTATACAAACATCGAAAAATAGATTGTTAGTATTACATAGATTCCAGTGCAATGTAATATGTGTAACAATGGTTAGGTGTTTACGATAAAATTAACGGTTAACAAATTTTAAACATAAAACGTCGAGATAATATATAAAATGAAGCCGAATGATTAAATAACATTGAATGTTTATAGAATTCGAGAATTTTTAATAGGTTCTTTGCATGTAACATGAATGGCGAGCGCATTTAATAAGAATTCTTTTTTAAACGGTCCCATAACGTGAGATAATTACTGAATTAAAGAAAAAATGAAAACTACACATAAACGCAGTGGAGCTCGTTTCTTGCGAATACAGATTAAACCAAAAATCTATTTACAACGAATTTAATTATGGATAAATTAGATTTTTTGGATAATTTATGTGTGCAATTAATTTTCTTTCATATTGTAGATAAAAATTACTGGTTTCACGCCTGTACAGTTTAGGCAGAAATTCTACTATTTATAAATGAAAGTATAATGTATCTTTAATTGATTTACGTCGGCGCCATTTGCAGTTAGCGATTTTGACGTTTTATAATTTCCACCTCAGTTTGAATTCAAATTAATTGTCAACTTTGACATTGGAATCCCATAAGCGTAAGAATGGGTTTAAAGGGTTTTTAGCAGTGATTTTGAAAATTATCGACATAATAATATATTAATCAACTTTAACAGAATATGAATTCGAAATTACAAGTTATTAGTGCTATTTCATTATATTGGCAGTGTTTATAGATACACGTAAACATGATCATATGATTATAAATTTATGCTTATTTTGTAAATTGAATATTTTGGTACGACCCTGGTGGTAAAAGAAACATACCGTCCCTTCAAATACTTTTCTCGTTAGAGAGGACGGCCATGCTCTTTTTAATGGCTGGTGACAGTGCATGTAATCACACACAAACGCATAATTTTGATAGTTTGGTTATGTCATGTAAATGTGTGTAGTAATTAGTAATTTTGTTTTTGAAAAAATTATTATTACAATAGTCAAAATTAAAAGAAAATAATACTAAAGCAGATGTTAGAAATATTGAACTCTACGCTTCATGTTTTCAAAGCCATTTATTAGGATTTCTTGGGTTATGTCAGCACAAGAAGTAGCTTTACGAAGCTCTTCGATTGTGTAATGTCTGGTCTTGAAAACGGATTCTTTAAAAAAAAGATAGTCTTTAATTGTCAGATCCGAAGATCTTGGAAGAAAGTTATAATTCTTGTATCGAAAAATTGTTGCAAAAAAGCCATTGTTTCTGGAGATTTGTGAACTGGTGCATTAACATACTGGAAAAATCCTTCCGTAAGTTCAACATCATGTAGTTCATTCATAAAAGGCTGTAATAATTCATTTCAATATCTTTCAGCTGGGTTTCATTAAAAAATATAGACCCAATAATTCGTCTTCTTGAAACTGCTAGCCAGACGCCGATTTTTTGTGAATATAGCGTAGTTTCCATAAATTCATGAGGGTTTTCTGCAGACCAAATTTTGCTTGTTTAAATATCCTGGAAGATGAAACCAAGCCTTATCCAAAAAGATGCATTTAGCGAGAATGTCACTATTATTCTTGTTATTCAGAAACCATTGACAGTACTGTGTTCTCGTTCCAAAATCTACATGTTTGAGTTCCGAAACTGCTTGAATTTTATATGCAAACAACTTTAAGTCCGTTTTTCAAAATAGTATGGCATGTTCCCACTGACAACTGAACTTCTTGAGAGAGCTTTGCTATTGATTTTTTGGGTGAGTTGTCCATACGACGCTGAATATCCTCTAAATCTGCTGTTCCTTTTCTAGACTCCACTTCTAGGCTTACGAATTATTGCTCCTGTTCCACCAAATTTAATAACGCAAGCATGAGGTTTTTTTTTTGCAATTGTGGCAGATTAGGAAACTTCTTCTTCTTCTTCTTCTTGTTTTAGACCTATTGGTCTTTTAATTACTGACTTTGTAGCTATGGTTTTTCCTGTGATGTTGATTTCCAGCTGTCTTTCCATCGCTTATGTGGCCTTCCGGGTGCTCGATCCCCTGTCGGCTTTCCCTCTAGTGCTACGCGTGGCAATCTGCTCTCGTCCATTCTCCTAACGTGATCGTACCATCCTCTTCTTCTGTGTCTCCCCCATCTCACCACGTCCACTATCCCGCACTGTTCTCTGATGTCGGTGTTTCTTATATGGTCTTTTCTGGTTTTGCCAAGGATAGTTCGTAGTGTTTTCATTTCAGCAACTCTTAGCATGTTCTTGGTTTTGCTTGTTTCTTCGCGCATTTTTATACCATAAGTCATGACGGGCCTTATACAGGTTTTGTAGATTCTTATCTTGCTGTCTGTTCGACCAAACTATCTCTCTTAAACATCCTGATAGCGATGTCGCTTTATTAATCTGCTTCCTTAGGTCTTTGGTTGGGTCATGACCACTGGAGATGTCAAGGTCGAGGTACCTGAACTGGTTGACTTGCTCGATGGGTTTATCTTCCACCACGAGTTTACATCTAATTGGTTCTTTAGCGATTGTCATGGCTTTTGTTTTGTCGGTGGATATATTCAAGTTCAGCTGTTGGCTTGTTTGATAAAATTTAAAGAGCTGTTTCTGTAGATCGTCTTCTATTTCCGCTAGGATTGCTGCATCGTCTGCGTAGCACACCATACTGACTCTGTTCCTGCTCATTCTATAGCCCAAATTCAGCGACGCGACCTCCCGTATGATTTCGTCCATTAATATAGGTTAAACAAGAATGGGCTTAGGCTGTCCCCCTGTCTGATTCCGCCCGGCGTTGGGATATTGGCAGTTGTGTGCTCGCCTGCTTTAATTTTTGTTGTGTTGCCCGTGTTTAGTAGTCGGATTATTTTTACGATATTGGATGGGGTTCTCTTGTTAATTAGTAATCTAACTATAACTTCCAGGCGTACTTTGTCAAAGGCTTTTGTCAAGTCGACGAAGCAGATGTAGAGGGGTTTGTTGAATTCCATTGACTTTTCTTTTAGCTGCTTGATGATGAATAGCGCGTCAGTCGTTGATCTATTTTTTCTAAATCCTTGTTGTTCTTCTCGGGTTTCGATCTGCGCTTCTAGTTTCTGCTTGAGGACGCTTTAGTTCCTTCAGTTTTGCCTCCAGCTCTTTTTCGCTAATTGTGCTCTCCTCCGTTGTTTCATATACCTCCAATTCCAATGCTTCCTCCGCTCTGTATAATTGTCGGAAGTATTCCTCCCATGTTTCTGGTGGGATGCCTTTTGTTTGCACGTATTCATTTACGGGCTTTTTCCTGTTTTTAAGCATTTTCCATATTTTTCTTTGTGCTCCATACAGGTCATGATCCATGTCGCTGGTAAATCTGCTCCAGTGGTCTCTTTTAATGGTCTTGATTCTTGAGTTAACGCTGTTCCTGCGTTCATCTTCTGTTGGTGAGCTTTTGTAGGTTAGATAACTTTTCCTTTTCCTATCTGCCAGTTCTCTAACATCTTCACAAAACCATGGTTTGGTATGGTTTGTAGCATTTATATTGATTCGACGTTTACCTATAGCCTCATAGGCGGCTTGTTCTATACAGGTTTTAATTTGTTGCCAGCAGCTCTCCACATCAGTTTGGCCTGTTATAGTAGCGTTTTGCAGTTTATGTTCTAGCCTGCTCTCATACAGTTTTCGATTGGCATCCAGTGACAGTGATTCTAAGTTGTATTTCTCCACATATATCGGCACCTTCTTAGACTTTGTAGGTTGTTCCATCATTATTTTGCATAAGATAAGGTTGTGATCGGTTCCTAAGTTAGCTGATGTTAGGGCTCTCACGTCTAATATTTGTGAGGGGATAATTGCTCTGTTTGTTATTATGAAATCTATCATGGAGCGTTGTCCTCTGGAATTACAAAATGTGTATTTATGTTGTTCCTTATGCGGGAAGAAGATATTATTTATTCTCATCTCGTTTCTAGTACAGAAGTCGATTAGGAGTTCGCCGTTCTCGTTGATAGTTGGCTCATTATATTGCTGTTTTATATTAGGAATTACTTCATTCCCTATACGAGCATTGAGGTCTCCAAAAATTATGATTTTATGCTTGCTATTTAACTTATCGATGGAGTTTTGTAGTTCTAGGTAGAAGTTTTCTGACTCCTCTACGGTTTTGGAGGCATCAGGCGCATATGTACTGATTAGATGTGTTATGCTTTGGTTAATTGTTAAGGATACCCGTATTATTCTATCGCTAACGTATTCAATGTCCTGGATGTGCTGCTTATATTTCTCGTGCAGTAGTATGCCCACTCCAGATCGTGCTCTTTCGTGCTTCGCTTTTCCGCTATACAGCAGAATATAGTCTTCGAATTTAGATGTTCCCTGGCCTTTTCTTTTTGTTTCCGATATCCCACATACGTCGATCTTGTGCCTTCTCATTTCGATGAGAATTTCCTGGTCTCTACCGTTCCACGATGTTATGTTCCAGGTCGCTATTCGGGTGGTGTCTCGCTTCCTTTTTCGCTTGGCCTTTTCCCTAGCATTAGTCGTCTTCTTTTCAATCCGGCCGTGTTCCGAGGCTACATATTCAGTTCTGTGAGCGTAGATAGTTTTTTATTCCAGACAGGTTGCTAGCTTCGCCTGGACACCCTCCTCCTTTGTCCGGGCTTGGGGACCGGCAGTGACAGTCGATGGGCTACTCGATCCACCCATCCCCTGTCCCAGGCGGAGTTATTAGGAAACTGTTGCCGGAAATCCAGTAAACACTGATTAATAGAATAAACCCAATTTCCATTTTCTAATTCTTGGCCAGTTCTATATTAACTTTCAATAATAAATATTTTATGTTGTAACTCTAACATTATAATAAAATAATTTAAAAACTATAAGTGTCTATAATTTGAATTTAAGTATGACAACTGCCAGAATTTAAAGTTTTCAAAAGCTTAGCAATTACACCAACATAGATTACTTATTACTTAAGAAACCCTACTTTAATGAGATAAGATTTTGAAGGCACGGTAAAATAAATAACATAACATAAAAATTGCTAAAACCAAATGTATAAGTCAATTACAGACACCCATTATGTTCTTACTTGTTATAGATGAATGAGTGTAGGGCAGGTAGGTACCAATATCTGAAAGTAGAAAAAATAAAAATTAGTTGAGGTATAGATTAAATTATCTATCATATATAATGGCATTAGGAATGAGCCTAAAATGATCGCTAAGATTTTCCAATACTTGTGATCTCAAAATGTTATGCAGGTTTATATAACACTGACATTAAAGAACTTATTAGAGTCAAAAGAAGTACAAAAAGTTTTATTTAAACACATTTGTTCTTGAAGAACTTTCGTCACTATTCCATCTAATTAAGGAATAAATGTGTAGTTCTGCTTTCAGAATTAATCGTCATTCCTTCTAACAATAATTGTGTTCTTCATCTAATTTAAATAATTTATTATTGGTAGTAACATATTAACTTGAAGACATATAATTGCTATGACGTTTAATTTACAATGATATGGAGGTAAACGCAAAAGTGTGCAAATTTGTTTCAACTATTCCATCAACCATGGATCATATGCTGCATATTTTTCTAAAAAGTGCATTAGTTGAAATTATAGCTCACTGTTATCACCTAGGACGGATGGAGGAGAAACTGGCAGATATTTTTATTTCCTTAATAATGATTAATATCGTACTTTTAAAAACCCTATATCCTCCACTATTTAATGAATAGCAACTGTGTTAGATATAATATTTTTCTTTGATTTTAAGGGTCACATTATAAGTCAACTTCCTCTGACCAGGTCCTACATCCTTCTTTTTATTATTTATAAGGAAAGCTACTCTGGCATATAATAAAAATATTTTATTATTTATAGAATCTTTTTTATTTCAATACATAAAAAAGATTCTTAATCAGAGGCCATTAGGTAGACACATCTAGTTTCTCAAAAATCCTTGATAATGCTGAATTATCTATATTGATTCATTATTCGGAAAAGAAACATATTAAAAGCGTTTTTAGGAAATATATTCAACGATCACACGACTATTCATTCCCTCATTAGCCAGAATTTTGGATTTATTGGATCGTGGTGAGTATCCTGCCTGCTCGCTTGTTTTATGATTTGTGTCGAGCTTTCACTTTCTTTAATGGTCGCACACTAGTTGCTAGTTGGTTATCATCCTATCTAACGAATCGAAATCAACTTGTCAAAATCTTATACAGGGTGTCCAGAAACTCTCCAGACAAACGAAGACCGGAGATTCCTCAGATAATTTTAAGACAATTTAACCCAATTCACCCTAGTCCGAAAATGCTTCCTAAGGTGATAGGCGTCCGTTTTGGGTAGGTAAACGGTTATTTTAACACATAACTTTTTTGTCTTTAACTTTTAAGCATTTGTGACACTAGATTAGTAAATTTTCTGGTATTCTAGTACTAAAAGGTACTCTTACTTTAAGTCGGTAGGATACACCGTTTTCAAGAAAAATCGATTTGAAAATTTTTCGTTTTTTCGTCATTAAAATTCAATTTATTATTTTTTGCACTAGTTCGCTCTGAACTGCCAACAGAAATAAAACCTACGTTTTTAATTGTCAAATTGTTGTCAGTTCGCGAAGTTGAAATGACGAAAAAACGAAACATTTTCAAATCGATTTTTCTAGAAAACGGTGTACCTTTTAGTACTAGAATACCTGAAAATTTAATAATCTAGTGTCACAAATGTTTAAAAGTTAAAGACAAAAAAGTTATGCGTTAAAATAACCGTTCACCTACCCAAAACAGACGCCTATGACTGGTACTAGAAATTCGCAATTGATGAAATCGATTCATCTCTGGAGGATAAATAAGCATACCAGTTTTTGTTTTTCTAAATAGAAGCGTTCGGGAGATATTAAAAAAAACTAATTACAAGGCGCCATCTTCAAAGAGCTCTAGCTCGCTTAGGAAGCATTTTCGGACTAGGGTGAATTGGGTTAAATTGTCTTAGAATTATCTGAGGAATCTCCGGTCTTCGTTTGTCAGGAGAGTTTCTGGACATCCTGTATATGAAATTGGATGTATGTGTGCGGATGTTTCTGTTTCCTATAGATTCGGAAACCGCTGAACCGATTTTGATGAAATTTTCAGGAAAACTCTAGCATCCTCTGGAGCGTGTTCCTGTGAAGTTCGGTGCTAATCAGACTAAAAATAAAAACTATTTCCGGCATTTAATCTTATTGATATCAGATCGCATGTAATTATTCCGTGGTTAGATTAAAAGCGGATGTATGTGTGTGGGTGGGTGTGTATATTTCCTATAGAGTCCGAAACCGCTGAACCGATTTTGATGAAATTTTCAGGAAAACTTGGGCATAGCAACGCGCGCCGGCTATCGCTAGTTAAATATGAATAAAACAGATGCGAACGACATAGTATATTCTCAATCTTTGTATTTGCCAGTTGGCATAGGTGTTTTGTTCTGCAGGATTCTATACACTGAGAGAACAAGAAATGTTAATTCAAACTTTTTTAGAATGTTAAATATAAAATGTTGAATTAACCAATAATTGGTTGAGTCTAGAAAAATAAGCGATTCAAACAACCATCTAAAATTTGTTGAACAAAAAATGTTAAGGGTATAGTTTTCGCATATTGAAAACCAACGGCTTATTTAGAAGCAAGTATTGCTGCTTATAAGACTATATTTTGTAGGGTACATCTAATCTCAGTAGTAGCCCTAAACTAATTTCCGTAATTTGACCATATGTGTATCACATCAGCTTCTGTGTTTGTATCATCATGTATTTTCTACTAGTGAGTGTCGACATATTTACGTACTTGTCTTCATAAAATGTAAGTATACCTAAATACATTGATATATGTATATATATTTAAAATTCAGTTTATATATTTATGCATATTAATATTTTTAATATCAGTTTGATTATAGTAAGGAAAACGTAGAAAAATTGCTATTAGATTGGGAATGTGTCAAATGTAGGTTAGGTTTTTATTATATTATAATGATGTTTCCTATGTGACGGCCCTACAAGAATTGAAAATCAGACGTGTGTAGTCAAATAAACTTTTTTCTTTATTTATAACATTTATATTATTTTTTTTAAGTCGGCCATAAATCTAAATACCTAACAAATTTTTCACAATAAAAACATTTGAAATTATGAAATATATTTTGTTATTAGTATACATGTGGCTTATAGTAATACTGCTTTATACTTTATACATATCGGCGGCTCTTGACAACAGTGATACAGATTTATCAGCTGCCACATAAAACAGATTTTACTACGTTCTAGTTAGCATACTGTATATATTATTGGCATAAATATATGTTACATACTATTAGAAACATTTACTTCTGCAGAACAGGAGATAGATGAAGACGCTCTACTAAAGTTAGAAAATGATCACCTAAAAGAAATAATACCAAAGGTTGGTCCAAGAGATTTATAGCTGAACTGGAGGAATTAAAAAGTTTATACGGATCTGGAAAACAAAGTATTTTACATAATTTCATTTCTATTTTAGTTTTTATGTACAAATATACATTTTTTGTTATAGCAAATATGCATAGATTCAAGTAATGAAAATATTTACTATATTCCAAGCATAAGTGGAAAAGATAATAAAGATAAAAGGCCAATCAACCCAAAGGAAAATTAATAGACAAATATCGAAATTTAAAGAAAATATTTCAGGACGTGACAAAAACTGATCTAAAACTGTTACCCAGTACAACATCTACTACAGTAACAAGTGAGTATCTGCGCTATCCTTTTCGTAACAATTTTGATCGAAATTTACAAATTGTTTCCAAGTTACATGACTTTTTAATTGTAATTACCTATAAACGTATTTATTTTCTGTTACTTTATCTGCTGTAATAGCTTATTAGGATAAATTATAGTTAACATGTACCTTTCTTGCAACATTTCTTTTTAAACATTCGTAGGTGATACATTGGCCAGCTTTACGTGGCTAAAACAGAACAGGGAACCATGAGAGGATGTTTTATTACATTGGCTAAATACTTTTAGTATGCGTGAAAGTAGCATTTTTCATAATAATTGTTGTAGATTGAAGACGATTTTAAGAAGTCCTTTCCAAAAAAATTAAATTTATATGTAAAATGGAATTCATTTTTTCAAAAATCGGTTGAAATTAATACAAATTTAGACAAATCTACTCAGGGACTACTTAACAGTATATCAAGTGATATTTCAGATGGTGTGTTGATAATGAATAGAGAAACATTTATAAAAAATTTGAATATTTCAGATAGTAAACCTGCGATTCAAATTTATAGTTTAGTAGCATTATTTCACCTCCAGGGAAAGTGAAGACTGTAAGAAAAAGTAAAAAGTGGAACCTAGCATTACTGAATGTCAGGAAACAATTATTAAACATATCACGGTATTTACGTTCATGTAAGTTTCTAATTACTAAAAATAATTAAATCATTCATTTTCAGATTCCAGCAGATATAGAAAGACCCGTTGAAGAAGGGGCCAAGAATAGAGAAAAAATCCAGCCTTATATGATTGTCGAAGGACCAAGTCTACATATTTGATACAAAACTTGTATATAATATTGCTACAAAGTGGGATAAAGACATATCTACCATATGTTATTGCTTTAAGTAATGACTTATTAAAGTAAGTTAGATTAAATAATAATATTTCCAGATATCTAACGATGATAAGAAAATGATACTTTCCACTTTCTGCACAGCTAAATTTGGTAGACTCAATTCCATTTTAATACATGCTGAAGATTTACTTTTTATTTTGAAATTGTGTAGAACATCACATTTAGATGAACATTACTATGCATATCAGTTATTAGAAACTAATGAAACTATGTTAATAAAATACAGGGACCTTGTGGATGTTCATCCCTATACGCATTTTGCACAACCAATACTTACAATTTAGTTTCTTTTTAAAATGTTTATGTTAATATGGATGCACCACATTTTTTCTAATAAAACTCAAATATACATTCGCGTTGTTTACTTTCATTTAGCACCTGTCAGCCAGTACTGTTAAAGATATGCTATTAATCTGTGTACGAAAGCTAAAAGAGATTTCATTTTTATCTAAATATAAACTATGAATTGAGCTGAATGAATAATAAAAACTCAATTTTTGTGGTGGGTTTCCCACAAGTAACTTTAAGGCAGATTTCACGCTGTAGAAATCAAAAACAAACGATATATGAAAATTATTGCAATGTTAAAAGTTAAAAGAACATTTTAAGAACTGCCATAGATTCTTGTCGAACTGTTAGGTTGACACTCAAATTTAAGGGGGGGAAATAGACTATCCGAACAATTTACTTTTTTCCCTTATATTTAACAATGTTAGCCTAACAGTTTGATATGAATCTATTATATGGCAATTCTTAGTGTTCTTTTAACTTTTTAGAATGTCAACCTAACAGTTCGAGAAGATTGTACGGCAATTAATAAAATGTTCTTTTAACATTTAAGAATGTCAACCTAACACTTCGAGAAGATTGTACGGCAATTATTAAAATGTTCTTTTAACACTTAAGAATGTCAACCTAACAGTTCGGGATGATTGTATGACAATAATTAAAATGTTGTTTTAACATTTATGGATGTCAACCTAACAGTTTCACAAGTTTGTATGGCAATTATTAGAATGTTATTTTAACATTTAAGGATGTCAACCTAACAGTTCGAGAAGATTGTATGGCAACTACTAAAATGTTGTTCTAACGTTTTAAGTTAACACTTTTTAGATGGTTATGCCAGCCATTTGAACTATTGCTCACTGGTAAAAGTTTAAAACTGTTCACTTAACCAATTATTGGTTAACTGAACCCTTTTTTTCTCTCGGTGTACTTCAACCTGTGTATTTTTTGCTTTATATTAACGAAATTTCTACTGTCATATACTCCTTAGTTATTTATACATATATGCCAAGATAGAAATATATAAGGTATGTGCTGACGCAGCTTTTTTATGTCGTAATCGCACACAGCTACGTCACACCATTGTATTAACCATAAAGATACGATGGATCACACAAGAGAACCGCTTGTTTTTTAATGACGTAGGTGTGTGCAGCGCGAAATATACGAAATTGAGTCAAAGTTATAGCATACCTTATATATAGTAGAAAGCACCAAACAATCGACCTTCGTCATCAAAATCCATGATGTAACAGTTGTAGTACGTCAATGTTAGTATTGTGATCGACGAATAAAATTTACGACTTCTGAAGTTTACTTTGAGGTTATATTTACATCAAAATTTACCAAATTTTCTGAATGTGAATTAAATACTTTTTGATAAAGTAAAACAATGTATTCTGTGGGTATAATGAAATAAAACTACATCTTGAATTCACCATTCCACTTAATAAATAGTAAAAATAAAAAATCAAACTCTTCGTACTTTTCTTCTAGTGATTATTTCTTAATACTGAAGACTTAAACTGTGGTTATATAAAATGTATATTTTAGGAAGCAAACTTTTTCAATAATTCTTCATTGTTTAAAATATCCTTTTAAACCTGACTTTAATTTATATTAATGTCGTACTTTACACTTAACTTTTTTCAAAGGATGGTACAGCTTAACACAAATTAACTCGTCACTTATCCAAATTTGTAATAAATTATTAATGACAACCCTCTTCAACTTAGGACATACACAAAAAGAAAGTTCCAAATGTTACAGGCAAGTAACAAAATGTAGATATTTATTTTTATATTTGTTTTTTCTTATAATCCGTATATCTTTAAGTACAAAATTTAAATCAGTATATGTAGCGAATTTATTATAACATATATTGTACATTTTCTGCTTACGTATTTACCTTATAAATTTAATTATAAGTAACAATTAAATAAATTAATACATCTTTGACTTGAAACCAAAATTCTCGAAGTTGTAATGAAAATATACTCAAAATATTTACATATTCTTATATATTTACATGACATATTAAATATGCCCCTCGCTGTCACATAAGCAAAGAAGAGCACATAAAATAATAAAACTAATGGTAATATGTAACTTTTCTTAGTATACCGGACAAGAACAAATACTAATTTTAAATGATGTTCGTGCTATTTCCATCGCACAAACAACATATCACATTATACTACATCATTAATAATTACATGTTATGTATAAATACTAAACTAACTCTAAATGTCAATAATTAGATCATTAACGTCTAAAGTACACTCACTCACTATTGTATAATAACTACATATGCCTAAAATATATTACTTCTGTAAAAAAAGACACCTTATGTCTTTTTTATTTTAAGTTATGAAATTTCAATTTTACAAGTTCTTGTTATTATCACTTTTTCTACTGTCTTTAGATTCTGAACATTTATAATAAATGGCATTACTTCTTCTCTGCCAGGCCACAATTCTCGGTGCCATCAATTTCTGATTTCACTGCTAGTGTATCTAAGAGTATTTGTCTAAATTTTAGGTGTCCTTATTTCTGGGTCTGATTCCATATCTTAACTGCATTTTTCCTCATAACCCTGCTCTCCCATGTGCTTATTATAGTATATTTTGGATATTCCCCAAATATGCTCTATCGGGTTGAATATGTAGTGATATGATCGTAGTTGTACAACTGTGTGTGTCTGATATATTAGGGCTCTTAACCATTCTCTTATTTGACCTTTGTTTCAAGAATTATTAGGACATTTATGATATAAATGCTATGATAACGTCTAGCGTACACAGCAGTTCATTTTCAAACTAATTTAAGAAATTGTTTCTATCTATTTCACGATGGTAATCAGGATTACTAGTATTTGAATAAAATACTAAAGAGGCACTGTTAATAAAACCATTACATGTACCTGCATAAATGACTGTAAACCTAAAACCAAAGCAAAATTTGTATTACGCGACACGTGTCAATTTTAATGCAGAGTATTACCTCTTGCCGTCAACTTTCAAACACTCTTATGACTATAATCCTGCCATGATCTGGTTACAGTAGACTTTCAGATTGTAAATTATTCATATATTTTTATAGAAAATTGGTTCGAGGAAGAACAACATGTTTTTTTTCCTTAATCTTCTCTATGGACAGTCTTTCTTATATTTGAAACCAATATCTGCTAGTACTCTACTAAAAGAATCAACAGAGCCATCAAAGATATGATGGTCCCCTAGCAGTGATAATAACGAAGCTCATGTAAAGTGTTTTTCTAAAAAACACCATTAACATTATAATATTCTTTTTATTTTCAATGAGTTGTATAAGCAACTTAGCGTTTTTATACAGATCGTATCGCGTATTGTTGCTTTTATTGTAGGAGTAATCACATACAGTTTCCTGAAACGTTTTTTTAGGACTTCGGTGAGCATCATTTTGTTTACATGTGTTAAAAATACTACTCACAGATTCAACGGAAATATTTAAAGCTTGTGCATTTCTCTAAAATTATGATATTAATATTTATTTGATGGCATTACAACAAATATGTAGGTATACATACCTCTCGCACATTTGTCAACGGTAATAGTTATTCAATTTACGTTTGTATGTATGTAATCAAAGAGCTAATGAGCTCCTTTGACTGACTACTGAATGACTTAAGCATCGTTAGTTCTAAAAAGAACGTTGAAAGATAATACTACAATAAAATAATAAACATAAACAACAGCAACCAAAACCTATAATACTGTCAAACAATACTGTCAAATGACAGCAAGATATTCAAAATTCAAAATCACTAGCGACGTGTAAACGATGTTTCATGTAAGCCAACATCCGATGTTAATATTTTTTGTAAAACTGGCTAAAATAACGCCAACATTATCATTTTTAATTAATATTAATAATTAAAATAATCCTGTAATTATTATTATATACATATAATATATTCTATACCAATGAAATTCTAAATTTAGTGATCTATAAAGTAATTATGTTCGTTGTTATGAAATTGGAAATGCAGACGTCATTATTTTTCCTTTATGATGGAAGTATGATATATGCGAATACGGCTAAGTGAATTTGAGAAAAAATTTTGAAAAGACTAGAAATTTCTACCGGAAGTACCTGTTTTACTCTTATAGAAAAATATTCTTTTGTGAATATCTGGCAGGTTATGCTTTCTAAAAAGATATATTAAGAGTAAAAGTATGTAAAGCTAGATTTTGAAAAAAAGTTTTTTATTAAAAAACATTCAAAATTCCGACCGAAAGTACTTTCACTATCATCTAATAGCAGTGTTTTGCAAACATCTCGCAAATTATGCATTCTACACCCATTTATCAGTACAAAAGTATTTAGAGTTCAAATTAAAAGAATTTTTTTATAAAAAAGATAATGGTTTAAATTATTACACTTCTTTACTATGTTTTTTATCACTTTTATTTTTACACTATCCATGACTAATTTCAACTCCTTCAATTATAACGGCCAATATTAAATATCGATAAACCAAACTAAAGCCATCTGTACAGGAATAGAAGAATACTTTTTGCTATATTCAATAAAAAAAAAATAGGCAAGTTTCAGAACACCATTCATTCTGAAATAATAACAAAAAAAAACTTATATTGGAATACAATCCAACAGACGTTTTGTACTCCACAAATAAGAAACACAATCGCACCGCATCTATTTCCGAAACAATGTTTTGCTTTTATGTCTGTATGGATAAATGCACTTTTCCTTTTTTCATCAGCATTTTTCCCGACAAGATATATATTGCTGCTTATCCTTCAAAGACTTAGGGTATACGTTCAATCGGAATCACTTTTGCCTGTCCTTTTTTCGTGATCCGCATTAATTTCCATTAGAAAAATACCCCACAGACATTCGATAAATGTATTTATGCGCGATCTTCTCCGTAGATCTACCTCAATAAATAAATATTCGGCTAGCTTTTCGGATAAAACGTTCGCCAAAGTCAGGGGACATTTTGGCGGCGGTCCAGCTCTTGAGACACTATTCCAGACCGTAGATACGTACGTGTGTGAGACAGGTCAACTATGTAAATTAGAGACTTCATCACCGATGCAGAGCCGCTCTAGCACCCAAATGTCCGGTTCTATTTTATTAATAATGTCGGACACAATGCGGGCGTAATTCCCCAGACTCATAAACATGCAACATTTGTTCGATTCAGTCTCGGTGAATTATGCACGATTATGGCAGCAGAGTATGCGTTGAAATAATTATTATCGTTTACGTCAAGATTTTGTCATTTATGTTTCATAATATAGAATTTGCAGAAAGATTCACTGGTGTAGATACGCTTCATTTTCCTATGGGAGAACAATTAATTCTGATGTTAAATTATGATGGCAAGCTAGAAGTTAGATAACATAATAATAATAGATTTATTGCCCACCAAGATTTTCTCCCAATAATAGGATACAATAAAACATGCAGAAAATGAAGATAACAAAACAAGAACATAATAAGATGAAAACCATAGGAAATCATTAGTTTGATTCGCCCAAAAATATACCCGAATAAATAAGAGGTGGGTAGTTCGCGAACGACCGATTCAAAAAACCGATTCTTTCATAGAACTAAATGAACTAGTTCGCAATTTCCAAGTGAACTAGTTCTCGGCGAACTACTTTTCGGTCAGACAAATTTAGTGCGCGAGGTTTTAAATTCATTCCTTATAGACAAGTGTAGAAAATATTACTAAAATTGAAAATATGTTTTATAAATAATAATTTTTATTTATATGACAAATAATATAGCTGTGACTCTTGCAAATTAATAATATCATCAAAATAAATTAATTAATTTAAATAATAAACAAGAGCAGATTCAAGCATATATGTTCCTTCTTCAATACGAATGCTCTCAAGTTGTCTCAAGGTCAGATAAAATAAATAAAAATACAAAAGAAACCTTATAATATAATTTATTAAAAATACTAATTCACAAGTAAAACAAGTATATTTATAATTAACTATCTCTTAAACATTAAATTAAATCTTTGCATGTTATGATAACATAATCAAATTAATACGACAATTATAATCAATATCATGAAAATATATCAGAAAACATTCTACTAAACATTTATCATATCTCAATTAATTTCTATCTAAATGTAAAACAATCAACATACCAAAATTTTCATTATATATTATGAATTATACTGGAATATAAATAAATAACAAAATTATATCGCTTATCGATTGCAAATATATATACACTAAGGTAATGGCTCTGTCTTGATTAATTCTGCTCAGCGCCTTTGCTCGCTTCCGAACAGTATGACCAAATGACAAATTCACATAGGTAGGTACCTCAGAGTTCCATCCCACGAGTACGCCTTTCAACTCGTTGGACAAACCACTAACGTACGCAACAACTTGCTCATCCCTTAATGCATATATGTCTTTAAAGTCAATTCAAAGTATTAACGTCTTATATGTTTTTGATGCGAAATTTAATAAGGAACTCAAAAATGAACTGATATACAGGGTGTTCCATTTGAAAAAATTGACTTTTATACAAAAACGTGTCATCTAATTTTAATCCAGTTTCCTGCACATGCAGTTAGTAACTGTAAAAAAATAAAACATGCTTCTATTAGGACCTCTTATTGTAAACAGTACTGCAAAAAAAATTTTCCATCTAATACGTCGGTTTCGAGAAATATAATTTTATACAAACATTGAATTTTTCAGAAAAATGGGAATAAGTCAAAAACTTTACACTTTAGGCCTATAGGGTAGGGTGGGGCAGATTCGGACACATTTCTTCAAAATGTCATAACTCCTAAACTAGATGATGCTCAGAAACAATTATTGTGTTAGGAGGTGCCGCAGACATTTAGGAAACTACTTGATTTTTTTATCTTTCGAAAGCATTCCAAAGGAGTGAAAAAAATGCAGAAAGTAGAAGACAGCATTTTTCCGAAACTGCCCCAAGGTGGGGTAGATTTGGACTTGGGTGGGGTGGATATGGACATAATATTACAACCTCGTCCAAATGCAATAACTATATGTATTTAAGTATAAAAATGTTTACTGAACATCATAATTCGAAAAAGAAACAGAAAATTTAATGTGCGATGCTTGCCTAGCTGTCCCTTTAACCTCTTGTGGCTTTGGAAGCTTGGAAATTATTTCGTTTCTTGGTATTGGGCTGATATCATCGATAACCGGGTAGCAAAAGCCCAAATTCTCGCGTTTCCTTAAAAACTTCACTAGGTATTCGTCACAGTCCAGCAATTCTTGGATAATGCCAACAAAATATAGAACCTTTTTCTTTGTAGAAAATTTGACGAGAACAAAGTCTCCAACAGAAAGAGGTTCATCATATAGAAGTTCATCTGGCAAATTGTCCAAACTATCTTCATCAAAATCCATATCCAGGTCTGAGTCAACGCACATGTCTTCAGTTAACTGTTCCTCGGCACTTTCCTCTGAATCAGAAATAACTTTTCTCTTTGCCGACTTTGTTTTTCTACCCATCAGATTTCTTGTCGCCGCAAAAACATTTTCACAGTGCTTCTTTTTCTTGATTTGGGTTTTCTTTTGGATTTCATTCTTTTCTGGCGTGTTGGTGTATATACGTGAGCGTCCACGTTTGCGACCCCTACTATTTTCAGTTCTTGTTTTGAGTTTTGGGAAAGGTCTAACAACTTCTGGACTCAAAACTTCCGATTTTTGTTCTTTTTTCACCGATAAATTCTCCACTTTCGAATTCCAAACCTCAGATTGTAGTTCTCGTACAACTGATGACATTTTTTCAATTTCGATAAATACTCTTGTGAGAACTAACTCAACTAACTCAGCTACAACTTCAGTAGATGTAGGAGCGGCCGTCGTTTCTGCTGGTTTAATGATTTCATTTGAAATTATTTTAATTTGCCGAACCAAATTTGAGCTAGAAGGTCGAGGAGTAGGAGGCCTGTCTGTTAATTCAGCAGTGGCTTTTTGATCTTCATTTTCATATTGTAACACTCCAGCAAAATCGGTATCGTCAAAAGCTAAGCGATTTAAAGGCCAAATTCCTGGTTTTTGGAAAGCTTTGATAATATTAGAAGGAATAAATGCTAACGTTTTCTGGTTTTCTATATGAAAGTTTAGGGTGCCGCTTTACAAAGGAACGCATCCATTCAACCCCAGCTGATTTGTTATTATGCCAGTTAACTGGTATGTCTTTCTTTAGAAGTATTGCATATTGAAAAGCCAAAGCTCTCGTATTGCTATAAGTTAAGCCAAAGTTCATTTCGGATGCTTGACACACGTATCGTGCAAGACTTGCTTCTTCTTCGGAACTGAATATTTGACGCGAGGCATGTTTAGATTTGCTTTCAGTGGCCTCAGTATCAGAGGAGTCTTCAATACCTGATTCATCTACAATTTCTCTGGCTTGTTTTTTAGCTTTTTGTACGTGGAAGAATAATGTCGACTTTTTCAGATTATATCTGATTGCCGCGGCTCTAATTTTCATTTTCTTGGCGAGAACAAGGCGAACGGCTTTTTTTATATCTTTGGGATCTATCATATGCCGATTTGTTTTTCGGATATAATTACGAACCATTCTGTAAACAAGAAACGCTAATAAATTTGGGAAATTTAATTTGTGGGGTAGTTGTGGACATTTGGGGCAAATTTGGACTAGTCCTGAACTGCCCCATTAAAAATATCCAAAACTGCCCCACTTGCAAATATTTCTTTCTAGTCGAAGCAGAGAGACGTAGAAAACTTTATATTCTTCAACTAAGTGAGGTTATGTACACTAAATTTAACGTAATTTTGTACCCCACTGTTCGCGATATCAATATTTATACTAACAGACTTCCAGAAGCTTACAAATAAACATGCAAAAACTTACTTTCAGTTATCGAATATTTTACAGCCACACAAAATTCGCAAAAATCAAGCTGCGTGACTCTGCTTCCAGCCAACGTTTACTTATGAAAAGTGAAGCGTACCAAGGAGAATGCAGATTATTTGGAGCTTATTTACCCGGTAAATTTGAAAAGTCCAAATGTGCCCCATGTCTAAATCTGCCCCACCCTACCCTACTATATTATTACTTTTTGACTAAAAATTATACGGGGAATACAAAAATGCAAAAATATATAGGGTATTCCATTTAAAAAACTATAACTATGGTTAGCCACCAAGTTATGGAACACTCGGTATAATACAAAATATTTTTAAAATGTGCTCCTAATGAGCAGTTATCACAAGGAAAAAACCACTTCGAAATATCTTTACTCATAAAGGCATAATCGGCCTTACCCGCTTAGATGACTCACCCTGTATATATGTAAGAAAAATAAACACCACTAAATCACCTTAACTCTTCATATAGATTTTCAAACTCATCCATTTTAAAATTGATCAACAAATTTTTCTTTTACACAGTAATAATATTCTATAAACGAAACAAAAAAAAAACTTTCAATAAACTGAATACTTTTAATCTTATAAAAGTTTCAAACGCAAAGTATTTATACTCATATTTCAATTTAACAACAAATACTTTCTCATTAAATCTTAGACTAAATCAATACATTTACTAAAATGTTCTACCATAACGCATGATGTTAGACCATTGCGTGTGAGAATAAAATATCCTAGTTTGAAAACATCAAAACAAAACTTATCTCAAAAAAAATTCGAAGAAAATATTATAAGTTCCCATTTATAAAAATTTTCTCAGTTAAAATAAAATTTTAATTCTGTAGAATATTGTAAGTCCCACTTTTATCGAAAATGTTCGTTTAGTTCGAAATAAATATCTCGGAAAAGTATTACAAGTTCAGATTAATAAAAAAATTTCTAAGTTAAAATAAAATTTAATTCCGTATAATTGATAGTATAAGCACCAGTGTTCAAAAGACCTTTTATTTTTAAGAGCGGTTTGCACCAGCAATCTCCCTTAAAGTCTCATGTTTCTGCTTTATATGCATATTTTTCTTAATAAAAAGCTTAGACATGCTCCGTGCCGCTATCTTTTCCACTTCCAAAAATGCATAACGATAGTGCTGCACCCTTCGGTAAAGTGATGTATTACTTATTTAAAAATGTAAACAAACATCCATCTCGATGTGAACTTGTTTACATTTGTGATTGTTAATAGCATCTCGCGGGGAATATTGTTTCGCCGGACCTATCCATTGAACGTTTTCGGTCATAATATTTTCTTGCGCTGAAGCTTGCGGGAAACACTTTCTTGTGAATATTTACTTGCTATTACAAGTATTATTTTAATTATTAATTTTATGAATAAAATTTATAGTAACATTCCTACATGATTTTAATTAAACAAATTTAAATTTGCTAAAATACTAACTTAATAAATATTTATATACAATGATCATTCTAAAATAAATAAAATAGTAATTAACTAAATTAAATCTAGAAGTGATCTTGATTATGCTTATTTACAATTCAATCCCGGACTCAAGATCACTGCAATATGTGTATAAAATAAAATAAATGTTCTGTGCATTTCTGAAAACAATATTATTTAGAAAAAGTGATAATAATTTATTGTCAACAAAACACATATTACATATTAGCGCAATATAAATAATAAAAACAACGTCAATGGATGAACTTAAGAAGTGAATTATAAATTATGATACGAAAGATAATTTCTTTAAAGTTTTTGATTGTGAGTCTACTTCTGTTTTCGCATAGCACTTGACTCGCTTTAGAAAAAATTCTTTCGCATGAGACAGACGTGGCAGGAACACACAATCTTTTTTTTTACCAATTCAAAAACTCTTAAATAAACTTTTTCAGTTTCTCTCCCCCACAACAACGGATCCTTTACTAAAATAAGAAATCTTAAACTATGAGGGAATTAAAGGGAATTTGTAGATTTACTAATTATAAGGAATCATTTCGAATTATCTAGCTTTACGTGTGCAGTAATATATATGGATGAGAACCACTCTACTCTTGTATCGTCTTATCATCGTGTTAAACTCTCTTGTACTATAATTTAAATTTTTATAATCTCTATAATATGGTGATTATTGGTTGTTACTTTAGAAATATTATTGTAAAATATTAAATGAGTCTACCTATAGTTTTCTCATAAATTTACGGATTTACAATTAATATTTCAAGCGGTGAAGAATACTGTGTTACAAAACAAAACATATATAATACTAATCTTTAGAAGTTACAAGTAGTTCTTCACAAACTATTCTTACGAACTAGTTTTTCCATGTCAATTAGTTCGCATGAACTAGTTCATCGATTCGAACTATTATGCCCATCACTAGAATAAATGTCCTCTGAATTTCCAGCTATATGGAAATTGGTGATCTTAGATGTTTGTCCTAGGCATCAGCAAGTTGAAGGTGTCATAGTATCGCACCAATGATTTTCAGGAATATTTATTCTTACTGCGACTAATAATTCGGAAAATCAACTTTATCACATTATATAACAAATTTGACTCCGTTAATTATTCCCCTTGAAGTTAACGAGGTAAAATTATGCTTCGTCATATGCAGCATACCAATCTTGAAAAATGGTGTTGGATACGCTTAATAGGAAATGTCCGCGATGTTTATTTAGGAAACCAAACGATCGAACCAAAATTTAGTCAATGATAAATCCAGAATACAATGACTTAAGTAGTGCTGAAAAACTTGGACGTTTTCATTTTGGGTCCGAAGACTTTTAATCCAACAGAGCAAAATATGATCAGATATAAGGAAGTAATATATGCAATAACAAAGAATTATGTTGTGAGACAATATTCCTATACATGTTATAGCTTTCCAGGACCAGTTTGTTTTAATGAATTTTTGATAAATATGTGCTTACTAACAGGTTCAAATTGATGTTTATAGAAAAAAATTGTCCCAAAGCATTTAAACACGTTAATTTTCTCACTTTTCTTTGAAAAGATTGCTGAAACATTTGAAAAATACATGTTTGAAAGTAGCTGTGAAAAATGATTTTTCTATTTCATTTAGTGCTGATTCCAAAAATTAAATCCATTTTTTCTATCACTTTTTTTTTACAAATTTATAAAATTATAATACTTTTGTACAACAATAAATACTTAATCTTTAAATTATTGATTGGAAGCCATTATCTTCAATGGTCCTCTTCAATGGTCTTCTTCTGACTTGTCCCATTATCCTCTGGATAACAGCAACTTCAATTTCTCGCATTTTTCTAAAAAATCGACGTCATAATTGGTCTTAATTTGCAGCTTCCTATCCATTTTCATTCACTCTTCTGGTCAATATTGACCAAGGTTCCTCTATTAGCTGAGCCTGAGGTACATTGGGAGGATAATCTAATTTAGGAACAAAGTTTATGTTGTTTGCGTTATATCAGTCTCTAGCAACTTTAGCGTAATAGCATGAAGCTACACCAGATAAAAACATGATATCATCTTTGAATGTGAAATTGAGTTAAGTGCAGTTAAGGCTTCTCCTGGAACACGACCAATGTACACTGTACAGTTGCGAGATAAACCCGGCCTCAGAAATGGCACACCCCACTTAAATTTTATCTTCAAATTTGGATTTACCTTTGCAATTTGACATTGTCTGGTGTGTTTTCTATGTCGTCGATATAAAATCTGTCGTTCCCCTTCATCTCTGAATAGAACAAGGTAAAATTTTTCTAATCATCCATTACAGTCAGTTTGTTGATAGAATGGATGCGTCTTAGCGCACG
The DNA here is from genome assembly GCA_963170755.1 of Amphimallon solstitiale. Classification (NCBI taxonomy): domain Eukaryota; kingdom Metazoa; phylum Arthropoda; class Insecta; order Coleoptera; family Scarabaeidae; genus Amphimallon; species Amphimallon solstitiale. The sequence goes on along the minus strand of OY720683.1, from coordinate 46,230,472 downwards.
ACAACACCTGGGTATTTTTTAAACTGTGCCGCAGTATATTTCCGTGATTTTCTTCGTTTTAGAAACACCATGTTCGTTCCCTCACTTAGCTCAAAATTCTTGGTCTGTCACTTTTAGGCAAATTAACGCGTGGTATTATTTATGATAAAAGAATATCTTATTCACGATGAATGGCAACAATATCACGCTTGGGCATTCGCCCAACTAGAGTGTAGATTCCTTTACGAATATCTAGCTTATAAGACATTTTGCTGAACCAGATCACATAAACTAAACTATCTTAATTAAAGCAAGTTAATTGTGACATATGACTTCCATCGACAATTTAACCATACGTGATTTAGTACAACTACAAATCATCTCGAAATTTTCCAAAAACTGTGGGACCATACGTTACATTCTGCTTCAAGTTGACGGTTACAATAAAAATAATTTTTTGACAAAGGTTACGTCTTTTTTGCCCAAAACTTGTTTTTACGCGTACAAATTTTTACTTTCTTTCTTGGTTACCAATGGTCTGAAAGATTTCCAGCAGTTCTGCGAATACACCTTTGCTTCCGATAAACCCTGGAACTGTGTAAAATGTATTCTGATTAGCACCGATTTAATATGTACGAGGGGAGGTCAAAATATTCGCGGAATGACGATGAAGGGACGTGAAATGAAACACAAATTTAAATTTCCTTTGCGATGTATTCTCCCTTGACCCTAATACATTTTTCAGATCTTTCAAATAATTTATATATACCATTAAACGGTCTACGTCACTTCTTTATCATGAGTAAATTTATTTCTCCGAAGATCTTTTTTTAATTTTAGAAATAAATAGTAATCAGACGAGGCCAAATCTCGACTACAAGGAGGGTGGCTTAGTGTTGCAAAGATCCACCTGTGTAGGGCATTCATCACAACATGACTCTTGTGAACGGGTGCTTTGTCGTGCAAAAGGAGAACACATCGAACCCATTTTCCCCTTCTTTTTCTTTTAATGGCGTCTTTTACTTTCTCTAATATTGCAGCGTAGTATTACCCCGTGATACTGACACCCTTTTTCTGATAACCAATCATTAAAATACTCTCTGAATCCCAGAACACCGTAGCCATAATCTTTCCAGCCGATTGTGACACCTTGAACTTTTTAAGCGGTGCAGTGCCACTGCATGGATTCCTGCTTCGACTCAGGCTCGTAGTGATGAACCCAAGTTTCGTTCCCAGTCACAATCCGCTTCATAAATTCGTGTCTGTTCTCGCTAAACAAATTCAAAACTCTTGCGAACACTCGATGCGTTGTTGCTTCTGAAACGATGTGAGCATTCTCGGGACCCATCTTGCACTGACTTTAGACCTGCCAAGATGTTGATGAAGGATCATCAAATAGTGGTAGATGATATGCCTACTATTTCTGGGATTTGTTTTTTTTTCAACCTAGCATCTTCAAGGACAAGTTTTTCTACTTTTTCCACAATGTCTGCAGAAGTCACCTCAATCGGCCGGCCGAAGCGTTGATCGTATTCAATAGACTCTCTGCCTTGTTTAAACAGATTATGCGATTTGTAAATCGTTGTTTTGTCAGGGCAAGAGTCCCCATAAACAGACGCATCTCTTCCATAATAGTCTGTGGCGTTTTTCCTTGCCTATTGAGGAATTTAATCACGGCACGATACTCAATTTTGTTCATAGCGCTTGTTACCTTCGCGATTTACTATTTTAACTGGCGATATCTCAAAGGTCACTGGACCAATTGCACTGACATTTGACACTTACAGTTGCATTGAGTCGCCGTCTAGTGTCAGGTGCACAAACCAGAAATCTCTCCTCTTTATCCCTTCCATTCCGCGAATATTTTGACCTCCCCTCGTATGTCCCTACGGCCCGTTGTAAAGTTCTTTGGTTTCTCTGGTTTTATTTTTGAACAAATTACTAGTTTATAGAAAAATCTTAAATACATAACAATTTATTCTTGGATAGTATTTATAACAAATTATTATTTAAATCTACAAATATGTTTAGTGGGTTCATACACACAAAATTCCTCCTTAAAATTAATTAAATTAAATAAAAAATTAATCATGTGATTTGTAATATAACTTTTAAATTATTTTTCCAGTAATTAGTACCAAAAGTAATCTATAAAACAATTTTTTTTTTATTCGTCATGATTACCTTTCTATTATTCTTATTAGTTTTCTGTTTCGAGTATTCTCTACTGTAATTCTTATTTATATGAATTTTTCTTCCTGTGCGTGCTTTCTTGACATTCTTCAAATTTATTTTTTTCTTCATTTATCTTTAGTCCCATCACTTTCCCTTTTATTTGTTGTAACATAGTTTTCATGTTTTTTTTTATTGTTTTCGTAATTACTACTATCATCAATAATTATCTCTCCTCCTCTTCTTAAATGTATTTCTTATATTTATTTCCTTATCCCGTTGGGTGCTCTAATGCAATATTGAACAATGTGGTCGATAAAAAATCTCGCTGATTTACTCCTTTATTAACTCAGGATTCTTTCGTTTTTCCTTTCTAGCATTTTAATACTGATGTTTAACACATGCATCGTCATTGTTATTAACTATCATAGGATTTTTACTTTCTTATACGCAGTCTAAAAAAGTTAAAAAAAGGAGTTCTTTGCGAATATCTCACTGATCATACTTTCTAGGCAGGTACATTATGAGTCTAATAGTATTTCAAGCTTCATTTTGAATAATTTTTGTATAAAAAAAATTCAAAATTCGGACCGGGAGTAATACTTTTACTCTTATCGAATAGCACTTTTTGCAAATATCTCGCAAATTATGCATTCTATAGAGATTTATTAAGAGTATAGAAGTAAGAAGTGAAGCCATCCTGTGTAGTTGAGAGTGGTTCGAGTCTGCTGTGTTAAATTTAATAGTACTTGTTAGTGCCTTTCTGTAGACGTCAATTTCGATTTTGTTGTTCTTATTTCTAAAAACTCACCTGTCAAGAAGAGGTACTGTGAACTTGTAGAGGTAAACAAATACAAACATCTTCGATTCTATTTTGCAAAGTATTAAAAATCGCGAAGATGTCATCAACATATCAGATTCTTGGAAAATAATCGGATTAAAGTTCCATGCTTTGGATAGAAATCATGAAAAGATTTGTGAAAAACGGTTGCAGTGGTTTCCTTATTGCAATTGTCCATAGATATTTCCATTTATTTATCCTGCTCACCAAATGTTGAACCAAATACCATGGTTTGTACTTCATTTATATTCTAAACACTTGTGGTTATGAAATAAATAGTACGATTAATTGATAAATAATTTAAAATTGGTGTTTCGTAATTTTTTTCAAATTTTAATCCTTTCCTAAGAAAAAATAGATGCAGATTCAATTCATATACACACCTGTTAATTCAATTCATATGTTCTGTTATTAGTCATTTGTCGTTATTAATCTATTAGAATAACTTGATGAAATCACACAATCTGCAAAGACAACAGTGACATCTAATAATACTAATAATAATTCGAATCACAGTCTAAATATACGCAAACTCTACATATATAGTCCGCGCACCTGTAATAATAACAATAACGACCAAGCCATTATGTGCATCTATACTTACTTCCCTAACCTTATTCTACGATTAGTACACGGTTCATTGAATTACTGCCAAAACCGTTCCGTACTAAAGAACTAATTGGCAGATCGCATAAATAAGATTTGCGGCATGCCCAATGATGAAGTGTCAAATGAAACGGCGTCGTTCGTGAAGTAACGACAACAAAAAACATCGCCGAATTCTTTTTAATTTAAACTAACAAGTGCTGAAGTTCATGTAATAAAACGAAAGTGACGGCTGAAGTCTCTTCTTGAAAAATGAGAACAAATATTAATATACCCCAGGTTAGAGAATTTGTAGTTTTGTTGTAGCAATTTGGTCGTCTGCCAGAAAGGCGAATGGCAAACGAAGTGTGTGTATGTGACGTATGTGTGTGTGTGTTTGTCTCTGTGTGTATGTATGTGTGGTTTTGATATAGTGTAAGTTTCTAATGTTTTTTGATATATTAAAGACTCTAATGTACGCAATATCTTCGTATTAAATAGTTTATTAAGGTGCAATGTACAATATGCCCACGAAAAGTAGCTTAAATAATAAAACATATAATGAAAAATGAATGTCGAAATTTTGATATTCATGCGTTAAAGAAGTATTAAAATGGTTCTGTAGTGCTACATTAAATAAGCTATTACTATAGTTTTTACTACGATACCCGTCATAAAGTTTTAATTGCTTCTCGCAATCGTAAAAACACCTGATTATTGCATGTTATTTCGAGTTTTATTCACTGCATTAAATCTCATAACTTTCATGTTATATAATCATATTACATCTGTCATGCGTACAACACTGCACTTATTTTCTTAAGAAATTACTCTTCCAACTTTTCCAGGCTTTCATGAAGTACACATTTTGTTTGACAAATTATCTTTGCATGTACAACCAAGTCACAGGTAGAAAATTTCCCGACAACAATTTTCCAAGTGAAAACTCCCTGGCAATAATTCATAGATAGAAAATTCCCCGAAATTCCCAAGCAACAATTCACAGATACAAAGTCCCCGACAATCATTTTCCACCTGGAAGATTTCCTACAAAAGATTCACCAAATGAAACATTACAGACTTGTTGAACTGCACTTTAATAACTAAAAATTGAACAATTGTTTCACAACACAGTGGCTTCTTCAGCAATGACTAAAAATATAAGTTACAAAGTATATATCATGTGTATCGGTTGTAGGAGGTAAGAAAAAAGGGAAAAGGAAAAAAGAGGGAAGTGGGTTAAAACTCTCATAAAACTATGTGTATTGTACTACTAAACAAATAAATTAAGTAAAGGAGATTTATTTACATCCAGTTGGTCATTTAAAAGAAAATTTGAGTTTTTTTGTTTATTGATATTTAGGGCTTCTAAGAAATTCAATTTTATATTCTTGTTGTACGCCTAACACATATATATATTATATATATGTGTTAGGCGTATATATTTTAATAGGCTTTAGGAGTACCAAAAGACAACTAAGTCCATTATTTTATCAATACAATTCACAAGAATATAAAGTTCACTATTGAAGAAGAGACTAATAATAGTATCAATTTTCTTGATTTAACACTCTTAAATTCCAATAATAAAATTAGTTACAGCATTTACCGCAAAGAGTCACATAGAGACATAACGATTCATAACTCGTCATACCATCCTATACAACAAAAGGCTGCCGTCTTTTGTTAGCTTAGTACACAGATTAGTGAATGTCCCCTTATCCTGAGGTAACTTTACTAAAGAATTAAATTTAATAAAACAAATTGCACTTAATAATGGTTATGACCCGACCATGATTGATAACTTAGTCTCCAAAAAATTATTATTAAAATCAGTTTCTTTAACATACCCTATGCCAGAAGGAAAACATGATAAAGTCTATAGATCATTAACATACCTACATTAAGCGTAAATTTAGCCAAACTACTAAAAACACATAATATTAACACGGCGTTCAAAACCAGTAACAATCTATACAAATACATAAAAAACAATAAAGATTGTACAGAAAAAAGACATAAATCAGGGGTCTATAAATGAACTTATGGGTCTTGTCCGAAGTTCTACATAGGACAAACAGGAAGATCTTTTGAAACTCGCATCAAAGAACATCTGTCATGTTACAAGAACCAAAAAACAGATTCCACATATACGAACCATTTAATCGACGAAGGACATAATTTTAACGAAGATTTTTCTGTGTTAGGCGTACAGCATATGAATATAAAATTGAATTTCTTAGAAGCCCTAAATATCAATAAACAAAACAACTCTAATTTTCTTTTAAATGACCAACTGGATGTAAATAAATCTCCTTTACTTAATTTATTTGTTTAGTAGTACAATACACATAGTTTTATGAGGGTTTTAACCCACTTCCCCCTTTGTTTCCTTTTTCCCCTTTTTTTTTACCTCCTACAACCGATACACACTTAATTTGTAACTTATATTTTTAGTCATTGCTGAAGAAGCCACTGTGTGGTGAAACAATTGTTCAATTTTTAGTTATTAAAGTGTAGTTCAACAAGTCTGTTTTGTTTTATTTACGTTTGTAATATGGAACTACATCAAGTAAAAGCCGAATCTATTTTAAATGAAACATTTTGCGACAGATTGTAGAGAACAACAAACATCCCTTCGAATTTTATTGCCTTAAGATAAACAACATAATGATAGCGTCTCAAAAGGTTTTACTTTTCATTTTTGTTTTGTTTTTCACATATTTTTTACTCTCTTTACTATGTAAAGTTGTGGGCCCTGACCATAACCTTACGTACTAACTACCTTCAACGCCTGCTACGTATTGCTCTAGCCGAAGCTCATGTAGAGTTGGTTTTAGTTGTAGAACTCTTATAAACTTCTATATATTGCGGTGATCAGGTAGAAACTTGCATTTCGAACGCTAGCTGCCATCTTTTTATAGCGTTGTTTGTTTTTGGTAGTCTTTCTACTACAGTTTCAAAGCATTTTGAGATATTATGGAGAAATTGTGGTGATGAATGAGGTAGTTCACATATGGTTGGGACACCTCTGGTAGCATATCATGTCACTTTCGAATCCGTGAATTCTATTAACTTTTGCAGCAGGCGAATGTAGGTATTTTTGGTTTCATCTGGTAATGGCATGCTATATCATTCTTTGGTTATTACCTTTGCAATAGTCGACAAAACGTTATAATAAATAATTCTATATCTGTATCTATAAAATTGATGGAGTTACCTCATCTGTTGCTGAGTATTCAAAATTCTAGGATTGCTAGTGGATACTGGCTTGGTATATTATTACCATGTCAGTTTATATATACGTCTGAGTACATTTATGCTAATGTACACATTCTAGACACAAAACTCAATGCCCTTTAATGTGACTCCCTGGTTATGACTGTCATCTCATACTGTGCCATGGTGTATTAGTCCTACTTGAGGGAGAATGTGAAATACTGGTTACAAATGATTCAGAATACGTGTTCTGAATTTATAGCAGGTATCAGGAACTCACAAATTATGGAAAACAGTAAACTTGGGCTTCTTAAATCTATGTTAACTCATTACTTGTAAACCTTGTTACATATATGAAAAATTGTTATTTCGTGGAAGCCTGCGTGCCTAACATTTATGTTCTGTATCATATGTCAGGCGCAAACATACTTAGACTTGGTCTTATCACTTGAGAGCCATGTTTCAAAGATTTTTTATATACAATGCTGTCAAATTATATAATAACTTTCTGATTCTGAAATCATTGATTTCTAATATAATTATTATCTAAACTTATACAATAGTATTTTATTAAATTACACCCGATAATGCTCTAAAAAAAAATATTAATTCATCAACATCTCTTTTATATGAACCGCCCTGGGATAAGAATTGAGCTATGCAGGTAAACCAATCCATTTATTTTATTTTATTTTATAAATCCTATTATTATTAAAGTACATAGGGCATTTTTATAAGGGTGTGTCTTATACATTATAACGCAGCAACGTGGCGCATAATTCTATATTATTATTAATTTAAATTTCAAATATTAATTCCTTTACAATATGGCTTCCAACTTTTGGGGCTTTCACTAGTTCATTTACATTTCATTTATTATTAATTTAATTTTGTAAGGGTGTTTCTTTACAATATGACGCAACAACGTGGGGCCATATTTACATTACATTAATAATTAATAATAATAATAATACCTTTTCAAATTCTTTTTTCCAATAATTTTCTGGAATTTATACTCTTTTATTACAATAAAATGGTGTTCGATTTCTTTGTTGTTTTAATATGATGTGCTTTTATTGATCTATGTCGTATAAGATACTTAAAAAATACTTAAAATTTTAACAAAAAATATTAAACTGAATTATTTTAGTAAAGACACGATTTCGTACGGTTGTCTGTTATTATTTTAAATATGTAATCTCCAAGGCATTTTAAACATTTTTTAATATCTCTCCGGGTGGATCGAATTGTTAAAAAGAAAAGATAAATGATTTATAATCCTTTCTAATATACACATACTTATAATAGAACTACACAAGATATATTACTATCGCCTACAAAAAAAAATCAGTGAAAAAAAGGACCTGTTAAGTATATCAAGTAATCCCCTTTTAAGGGTCTGTCAGCTCCAGAGAGATCAAAAAGTCGACGATCCTTTTCAAACGTGACTGGTGTACGTATTTCTCCAAACCCATCTCTGGCAGTGAGACCTGCTGAAAAACACGCCTGTCAACAGGGGAAAGAAGTTTCCCCTCTAATCTCGCTTTATTTTTTTCGACACTTTTGTGTATATAGGGTAGTCACACAGCGGCTTCCAAGCTATCACTACTTGTTTAGAGCCGTGTTATATATCAGTGCAACCCTGATGATGTGTCATTAACAAATGTATACCGTACCGCAAAGGCCTTGTCTGCGACTGATTTGTGACGACTCCCTCATCTCTTGATATATTTTAGAGTGATGAAAAGGATTGTTTTATACAGATTGTGAGTTACATCGACAGTATACGGTACCTGCTTTTAATTGCAGGTTCTTTATGTGTAAGCAAGCACATCACACGGGTGTGACTTATAAAGGAACCCGTGGCTAGTGCAGATCGACCACGTTGATAATGTTGTAATCCCTAAAAAGGAAAACAAGTATATCAATATTGGCAGTGTTGTGTCTGTTATTATTTTATTTTTTCAGCGATTTTTATCAACTTTAATGGTGTTTTGATCTGTCTCATTTAATAATATATTACTCCTCTGCGATTTAAAAAAAGTTTGTCTTTTTTATTTCTCTTTTTAACAAAAATACATGGAGTATATTTATAAATTGCCAGTATAATATTTTTAAGAATGTTATTAAATCACGTGCATAAAACTATTGTAATTACGTTCTACTTCTACAAATGGGAGAAGGTGACTTTGTTGCTTGTACTTCTTTCTAGAAATTATTCCGCATAATTATCTGCACAAAAACGTTTTTGAACTTAAATCTGGGAGTTACTAAAATATATTCTTGCTAGAGACTGCAATGCTAACGTAGATGTATATTTTCGATATCTATACTTAACGTTGTTGTTTCTATTTAGTGTAGTTTGTAGCCTAGTGATTATAATTTTCTCTGTGAATCGAGTTAGTGCTCCATGGGGCTCTTGTGCTACGATTTTAGTAATTCTTGTTGAAGACTGAAGTAGTATAGAAACCTTCTCTCCAGTTTAGGCATAATTACTGGTCGATAGTACCGTTTCTCGTAGGAGGATATACCTCTTAAATTGTATTTAAATTGTTGTGTTAGCTGATACAGCTATTTTGATTGGATTTTGATACATTATCATTCTGCGAGACGTTAATGTTTCGTTTACATCTGGGCGCACTATTTTTCTGATACAGATAGGTGATGTTTTGTTTTATGCAGTTTATTCATTATTTTACTATATTTGTGGAGCGATCAGACAAAAATAGATAAATCCGTTGTAAACAGTTTTGAGATATTCGGCAAAAACCTATATCTATAATATAATTCTGTGACATTTAAACAGAAAATAACATATTGATTCAATGAGACTGAGATAATCACCAAAAAAATTTAAATTTCACGGTTTTTTTACTGTACGCATGATAAGTTTTTAACAAAAATACAATAGATTTTTCTTATTTTGCTTGATTGAATTAGAAATATCCGGTTTTGCTTGAGTTGAAAGAGATACTCTAAGGTTAATGCGTGATAACCACGTGAAAATTGATTGGTAATTATAATTAATATATTTTGATAATACAACAGAAAATTTTTCCCAAACTTAGATATTATTTTTGTGGAAAATATAACAAAGGCTAGTCAGAATATCAATTTGAGGACTAAACTTTTAATTATGTACAGTCGTCCCTCGCCACTTCGCGCTTCGACTTTCGCGGATTCACTCTATGGCGGTTTTTCAAATACATTTACCTATCCGTACATATATTTTAATTTAGTATTTATCGTCACTCGACCACTTTTTGTGTATATTTGAAATTAATTGTAGTGGAATCATGCGCGCTACTAAGCCAATCAGAGAGTGTATTTGTCATGCGCATGTCTACGCCAATAAAATTAGAGAGTTTCTGTGATACACATTGCTGTATGACGACTACGCATTCTAGTAGTACACGTGTAAGTGCTTATGTACATAAGTGTTTGTGATTTCTAAAAACCTTTATCTAAGTTCCACGATGCCTCCTAAACATGCTGCTTCTTCTAAGCCTTCTGACAATGAAACTAAGCGCCGGAGGAAGACAAAGATTGCAAGAAAATTGTGGTGGTTGCTCATCACTACGATTCGAATGAATCCACCGTTCGCTGCATCCGTAAGGATGAAAAAACATCTGGGAAACGGCATCTGTCTCATTCAACAAGAATGCAAAGCGCGTCATGACAAGTCGTAATAATCTCATAGTAAAAACGGAGTCTGCCTTAGCCCTTTGGATCAGCGACAGCCGCAAGAAAAATATTCCATTGGATTCAATGGTCATTCGGGAGTAGATAAACCAACTCTATCAGCGCTTTATGGTGAAAGAACCTCAACCAGGACCCTCTTCTGCAACATTCATGAATTTCACGGCGAGCATGGGTTGGTTCAATAAGTTCCAGAAGAGATATCATCTGAAGAGTGTTGTTCTGCACGAAGACGCTGCCTCTGCTGACCAGCCTAAAGCAGATGATTATGTGAACAACACGTTCCAGAAGATCCTTGAGGAGGGTAAATATCAACCAGAAGAGGTGTTTAATATGGACAAAACAGGACTATTCTGGAAAAGAATGCCTAACCGGATATTCATTTTCAAGGATGAGGCCAAGGCTCGTGGTTTTAAGGCGCTTAAGGATCGTGTGCCTATCGTTATGTGTGGAAATACTAAGGGATTTTTCTCAAGCCGGCCATGATCTTCAAGGCCAGGAACCCTAGAGCCTTGAAGAATAAAAATAAGAACTCTGTCAGTGCATTGTATGCACAACAACAAGGGCTGGATCACAAAACAGCTATCATCGGACTGGTTCTACGAGTGCTTCTCTCCCCAAGGCAAGCTGTATCTCACGGAGAAGAAACTCTAATTTATTGTCCTTCTCTTCATGGATAATGCTGGAGAGCATGCGCAAGACCTATCTCACGACGGTGTGCGGATCGAATTTCTTCCTCCCAATACCACTTCGCTGATCCACCCCATGGATCAAGACGTTATAGGCGCGTTCAAGGCCCTCTACACGTGAAATACTCTGCGGCACCTTGTTAAAAGCATAGAGAACGAGGACTTATTGCTGAAGATGTACTGGCGGCAGTATAGCATCACGACCTGACTGACGAACATCGAGGGTTTGTTGAAGGACGCGAAAATGGAGACCGTAAAGGTCAGCTGGCAGAAGTCGTGGCCTGCAATTGTGCACGACTACAGAGGAATTTCCGCAGAAGATGTAAGCGAATCAGCAGTGGATAAGTCAGTTTCAGCTAGCCCTGATGCTGGGAGGAGAAGGTTTCACGGTTATGATCCGTGATTGACGTGAATGAACTGCTGGATACGTTCATTGCGGTTTCGGAATGCACTTGATGGAGCCATGAAACCCAGACAGACAAGACCCAAGATAGCGCCAGCAACTGCCTATCACGATGTTCTTCATGGGCAATAATAATGCATAGGTATGTATCTACTGTATGTAACATGATATTTGTAATAAATATGTTTAACACAAATGTATTTCTTTTCTCTTATTTTGTCTAATATATTGGGTAATACGAGAGTAATGTGACTGAAGAGGTGTTATTTCATATCTAGAGGGCTCTAATAATGTTAAAAACCGTATTTAGAAGGTCGGAAACAGATTGCTATGCTCTAACTATGAAAATATTGTATATATAAATAAAGAATCCTACTTCGCGGAAATTTACTTATCGCGGTAGAGGCTGGAATCAATTAACCGCGAAAAACGAGGTACGACTGTACCCCCAAAGTCATCTTCTAAGCAACCACAGTGTAGGCTTTCGTTTTCATCTTCTTTAAGCTAATCCATACAAACAGTAGACAATATTTTTCTGTACTGGTCTAAGTTTTTATCTTCCTCCCATTTAGTACCAAATTGCTGTTCCATCAAGTGACGAATAGTTCTTTTCTTTTTGTCAACCTAATTGAATCTCGTTCAATTCTTTTAGACATGTTGTTGCTCTCTTGAGCAAATTCCGTGGCGTTTCAGTCGTAGTAATAAATCTTAGTTGTGGTAGGATTGTACCTTTATAATATTCATTCCTCTGATACCCTTTTCATTTTGCATGTACATATCGTCGAGTTTTTTCAAAGTATCTTGTCAACTTCTAATATCGTACAGCTTCCAGACAGCACCAAATTGTTTTACATCTCCAAAGTCAGAATATATTTTGAAATAATCTTCTTTTCTGATAAGAATATTTTTGCGGAAAGACTTTTCTGCCCGCCCAAAAACCCTGTCGATGGGCAGAAAACTATAACCTCGGACTGGGTATGTATACTATTTTTTTGAGCAAATACGGAAAAATAAGTATATTTCGATTATTTGTGAATCCATGACAGTGCTAACGAATAAAGATTTATTTGCTTGATGTAAGATATTTGAGCTTTTAGTTAATATTCAATTTTACTAAAATTAAATTACTACAAGACTTAATTGTTAGAAATTGTTATTGTAAATTGTTTATAACAACTCCAATTAGTTTTCAGAAATGGTTGCTCCAAATTAGTGCTAAACATTGTGATAGGATGTTGCTGATTGCAATTATTTCTTGAATTTGCTACTAGGAATTGCGGCTAGAAACTGTGACACATAATCCTTGTTAGAAATTTGTACTGTAAATATTTGCTATAAATTGTTGCTAAAAGTTGTTACTAGAAGTGTTGACAAAAATTGCTATATGATATATTTGGTAAGAATTACCATTGGAAACTGTTGCCTAGCAGTGCTGCTAGAAATTGTTACTATAAATTGAAAATAACTGCTAAGAATTATTTCTAGAAATCATTGCTTAACATTATTACTAGAAATTTTAGTAGCAATGATAGCATTAGTTTTTAAGACCGACGGTTGCTATAAATTGTTTCCAGAAACTGTATCTCGACAATTATTGCTAGGTAATTATTACTTCAAGTTATTGTTATAAATTGTTACTACAAACCTTTGCATAAAGTGCTGCAATATATAATTTAATAGATATTTGCAAAATGCTATTTTCTGACAAGAATCAAAATGAACATATTTTTCTGCAAAACATATTCTAAATGAACTTATATCATACAATTTTAGAAAACTAATAATTCATAAAATTTATAAGAAATACACACACATTTAGAACATGTAATGCTACTAAACAATAATCATTACATTGATGCACATAAATTAAACATTGTAGATAATTCTATGCATGTAGTAATGTACTAAATACGAAATAAATAAATGTTTATGCACTTTCTTCCCAGTATCTGTTTCTCTACATATGTTTGAAGAGTCAAATTAATTAACGATTAACGATTCCACGATTGTTTACATTGTAACAGATGAGCTTCTCGCGCAGTGTTTTTGCGAATTTACAGCAGTATCGCATCATGCGGAGATAGTTTAGATATTTCACCACAGAACAAAATAAATAAATATACTCGTTATGAAATCCCTTCCGCCAATAAAATTAATGTTATGTTTTGTTAAGATAAATTTTCAACTGATTGAAATGTAATGATGCTATTAATTTATTATAATTGGTGCTCTGGTTTGGTTCAATAACATATTATAATTGGTTGTTTCATTCTTGCCAGGATATTTATTTTTAATTAGATACACAATAATACGCCATAAATTCATTCTATTTACATATAATATACTGGAATTTTACATTTCTTTTATATTTGGTTATTTTTTTTTATATTTACTAATTGCTTGGTTCAGAATTGGCATTTGCACAATACTAAGTGCATTACTAACTACTGTTTACACTATGGACATTTATGATTTCTTTCAGAACTGACATTCTTAAGTTAATACTGCACATATTATTTTAATCTACAAAATTATTATTTTATCTTAGCTGTGCCATACTGAAGAAACTTAATAAGGTAGAAATATGTATGTCTGTGGCTACTAACACACAATTTACACTTTCATATTTGATTTACACAATTCTACAATATAATATCTTTCACACAGTCAGTATTATTTGTGTACTGAGATTAGATGTCCGTTGAAGATAAATCTGGACCACTTTGTCAACCTACATGAATAGTATGCGACAGCTCTATTCCTAATTTTTACAATTACTCTTTTAATTACACAATTTGCGTCGTTATTATTTATGTAGTGGAATTGAATGTTAACTAAGATGAATCTAATGATTCTATTTAATTGAGTTGTTTACCAAATAATCATTTTTTGTTGTTGTTGTTTGCTATTTTTAATTAATATTTACTCTAATAAAATTGTTTAGATGACAGCATGCTTTCGTATAGTCATTTTTGTTATTGATTACTATTAAATATTGCATGCCGCTACGACAAGATGACTGATTAATTTTAATACATTTCTTGTATATTTCGTCATTGTAATGTCATTTACAAGATTCCTTGCGTTGATGTTGATTGCCAGGACATTTATATCGGTCAGACTTCCCAACAGTTCAAGCAGAGAATTTCTCACCATAAAAGTGATTGCAGGGTGAAAAAGCGTTCATGTGCATTATCGGTGCACACTCGGGAATTAAATCATACTTTCAAAGATGATGACATCAGTGTAATTGACCTCGAAAGAATTATAAACCTAGGTTACTTTGATGATCAATTTAAAAAAAAAGGGAAAAGGCTATTAATTTTAGAACGGACGTGAATCAGTTAAGTGTTATTTATTCGAATTTGTTAGACATTGATTTTCTTAGTTAGCACTTCTATTTTTGACTGATATTATACTTAGTTTTTATTGTTTTGAATTTACAAACGCGGTAGGTACAAACATAATGTAAAGAATCGTCGTACTTTTTAGTCTAACTCTATCTTTACAAACAAGGTATTGTAAGTAGTTAGTAGATTATTAGTTTTACTTTCTTATACGTAGTACAATGTGATCAATCTCAAGTGAAGGTTGCGTGGCTTACATTTTTAAGTTGGCACCGATGACTAGTTGGTAATATTGAGAAACACTTGTGTGTAGGTTATGTGTATAGGCGTACAATGTGCACATATGGTTTTGACAGATCAAACATTTCACCTGTACTTATCTGTCTAACAAGAAAATACTCTAATCTAGGAATTTTTAAGATACCACAACACTTCAGATGAGATTGATCTCATTGTATAAGAAAGTATTGTGTTGAAGAAAATTTTCGACCTCGAGATTTTTGCAGATGTCCACGTTTTGAGTCCCCTGATACCAAAAAAATTGTTTTTACAAAATCTCTCTCTCTCTCTCTCTCTCTCTCTCTCTCTCTCTCTCTCTCTCTCTCTCTCTCTCTCTCTCTCTCTCTCTCTCTCTCTCTGTGTGTGTGTGTGTGTGTGTGTGTGTGACCACGATAGCGGTCAAACCGCTGTAGATATCAATTCCAAATTTTGTATTTGTGAGTATAATCTCCATCTTGAGATCTGATAAGACGTTCAGTAAAATCGGCAGACCGGAAGTAGAAGTTTATTTCAGTGAAAAAATCGAATTTTGCCAATACTTCGTCAACTACTAAGTTTAAACAAATTTATGAAGAAGCCATATGTACTCAAAATTAATTTGAGAAAAATTGCATCATCAAAGTTTTTTGAAATACCTACCGGAAGTGGGCCTTTTACTCTTGTCAAAGATCAGTTTTATACAAATATTTCGCAAGTCATGCTTTTTAGACGGTTACATTACGAGTAAAAGTATTTAGAACTTAATTTTCAATATCTTTTGTATAAAAAAAATTTCAAAATTCGGACCGGAAGTAACACTTTTACTCTTAGCGGTAGCACTTTCTTTCGAATATTTCGCCAAGTATACATTCTATAGAGATTTATTAAGTGAATAGAAGTATTACAGTAGAGTTTTTTTTTTTTCAGAAGATAAATGTATTTAAATCTTAATTTAGAACAGCTTCTGTATAATTTGACACGCACACGCGTATAAGAAAGTCGTGTGGTGGCCACACCTCATTTTTTCCCTTTATATAATGTGATTAAACTGTCAATCTTGATATAGTGGCTTCATTGAAAAAATATATGTATTAAAAACCTAATAACAAAACAATAAGGGAAGCAAACTACCATAATGTGCAATTCCATCGGAAGACTTAATTTATCTTTAGATACCTAAATGTATAGGTACCTAGCAGGCAATGGCAACAATAACTTTCAGTACCTAAATACTGCTAGTAAAATAATTCTGCCACGGTCATCATTCTGTATTATACTTTCCCTAAAGAAAATATGATTGTTGTTAAATTTTATGAACTATAAACTATAAATGTACTTTATGCACAGATTATTTCATATATTGTTGCTATAAATTATCGCTGTTGCAAACAAATCGTTTTATAATTGACAACTTTCTTTTTTAATGTGTTACGGAATATCTTCGTTGCAATATAATATAGTTAATATTTCCTATTATAAGGTTAAAATAAGCCTGCAATCTTCTCAGCTATAAAGTGTATGTGTATATATATATGTGTAAGAATTATAGTCCTCTAAAATTATCCACGGCTTTTTCTCTAATGAGACGAACTTGGTTTCGATCTTTGATTTGTATGCAATATTCAAGCGGAGGCTGTAAAGTATGTAATTATATTATAATTTACAATAACTTCTAACATAGTACACTGCCAAATACCTATTAATAGGAATTTTATCGTTATCTTTATGGGATACCATAAATTACACACTTACTAGAAAGTAATGATCACTCCTAAGTATGTACATAATATGTTATATTTTAGTGTAGAATTGTAGTCATTCAAGAGCATTATAGAGCTAGGAATGAGAGTATGTCGCTTTGAGAAAGCTCATACAACGGAAATAAATTGAAAATATGCTAAATAATCCTTTTAAGATAAGCAAAATATGCATTCTACCGTTAGATTATAAAGTATGTCATTTGCTTTATCGTTCGTCGCCTGATTGATATGTATTTTTGAAGTGATCGAGTTGTTCACGATTAGTGAACGGAACATTATACATAACATTCTTTTTACTTCGCTGCTACTAACTTGTTTCCTAATAAGTTGGTATAATGAAATCAGGAACCAAATCAATTGTAGAAATTTAAATGCATTCTTTATTTCAACCCATTGATAGTTTCTAAATAATACAATAACATCATTTTAGTCAAAATATTTTTTTTATCATTTGTTACCAAAAGTGCTTTGACTTGTTTTAAGTTTTTCACTTTGGACAGGATATAGAACTCAGGGACTTATTCTAAATACACTACCTAATTGCATGACTAATGACCACAAACAAGTGATAATTGGCCGACCAAACTTACATTAAAATGTTCATCAGTTTATTGTTACTTTGGTCATTATAAGTGACCACCAATGGGTGCTGCATGGTCTGAGGAAATTGAAGTTAACTACGACCTTTGGTTATGATGGTCTACTCAGTTTTTTTCCTTAGGGACTGTGCTTCTGTGCTATGTTCTCCACTTACCACATTATTTAACTTATCACTTCGCACGTTCACTTTTCCGATTGCTGGCAAATTAGCTAAATTACATCAGTATTTAAAAAGGGTGCCCGTTGAAATATAATTAATTACAGATCTATTAGTATTCTTTAAAACTGTGTAACAGTCTACTATAACAAACTTAGACGAAATTACGCAATACATAAGTGATGCTCTGGTTGCTCGAAGGTACTGGACGTCATCTACACTGATTTCAGTAGAGCGTTCGCCACGACAGATCATTCTTTGCTATCTTTTTAGTGACAATCTTTAGGTACTCCCCCAAGAACTGTTTTCACCCTAGAATCTCATTAATTTCAAGCAATCGATGAGGCCATGATAGGATTCAAAAGGCGCAGCAGTATTTGCCACTATGAAGTATGGGCCGAGTCGGATTTAAATGGCTTCATGTATGATTTCAAAATGTACACTGGAAAAGTCGACGAATATAATGAAAAACAATTAGGATTGCGGTTTATGAAGAACCTTACACAAAATTGATTGAAAAGCTTTATAAAGTATTTTTTAATATTTAATTCTGTTGAAGTACAAAGATCATTTCTTTTGAATGAGGTGTATACCGCCAGGAGCTTTAAAAAGGGCAGAAAACATTACCAGCTCTAAAGCCTGACAGGAATATGGAAAGAGGGGATTTTGATTTTAGCGTTTCTACGGATAGACTGGTTGCATTGAAGTGGATGGAGACTAGGAAATTACATATATCCTGTAGGCGAGTATAGGACTAAAAAGATATTACATGCTCTCGAATGGTTGTCATAATAATGATCATCAACTTCAATATGCTAAAAGATATTTATAAAACTAATAAAAAAATCACATAAATGGTGGCATATTTTTTTTTTCTATTTTCTCGAAACTATATGTGGTAAAATCATTCTTTTTCAACTGCGCAGTCAATCACGTAATCTTATTTTGAGAGTTCGGTCTGGTGCTAACAACAGACCTTAATGGGTTAGCTGAGACTATCAAATGCGGAAGGTTATCGAACGAGAGGCCTTCCAACAAATTCAAAAAAATTGTACCTCTGGAGGTCGGCAAATCAAAACATGCTATATGCCCTAATATTTATAATTTGCAGATCTACCAAGGATGCTTCTGGAACCATGAGGAAATCAAGAACATGCAAAGTTGGATTGTGCATAAACCATGACAAAACCTGTTCACGCTAGATAGACTTCACTATATGGTGTTATAATAATAATAATAATAATAATAATAATAATAATAATAATTGTCTTTATTATCCAACAGATTACTCCATTAACAGGACAATATAATACAATGATATTGTACAGTGTTAAAAATAATATATAAATGATAATAAAATAAATATATTAATGCTATGGCAAAACAGAAACAAATAGCTAACAAACAGTTCTTGCGTACAACCCTGTATAAATTGGAAATTCAATGAAGACTAGGACTAGGAAGAGTGGAAGGGATCTGGGAAGATTTTATTCGCATTTCTGCTCATGTGGGCAATCGGTGCTTTAGCAAGGATATTTGTTCTGGCTCTGGGTTCAACAAATGTCTCCCTTGATCTTGTACCATACTTTGGCACCGCTATATCCACTTCGGTGAGCAAGTTGGGGGCATCTATGCCATTATTGATTAATTTAATCACAAAGTTAGCACTGGCCATCTCTCTGCGATATGAAAGTGAGGTGAAATTGTGCCTCAGAAGGAGCTCATCGTAGTCGGCGCCCCTGGCTGGATAGTTACCAGATGATTTATAAATTAAATATTTTAAAAATCTTCTCTGCACTCTCTCAATCAGTAAGTTCTGGTAAACATAGTAAGGGTACCAAATTATTGAAGCATATTCGAGTTTCGGACGCACCAGTGTATAATAGAGAGTTTTTAGCGTATTTAAATTTGAAAATTTTCGGCAGGATCGAATTACGAAGCTGAGTGAGCGTGAAGCGGAATTGTAAACGGAGTAGATGTGGTCAGTAAACTGCAGGCGAAGATCAAACAAAACACCTAAGTCCTTTATTTGTATTTGCCTAGGAATATTGACAAGATCTAGTGAGTAGGAATGTATTATAGGATTAGTTTTTCTTGTGTAAGTAACAACTGCACATTTATTTATGCTGATTTTTATCTTGTTCCTATTACACCAGTCACAGATAGTGTTTAAATCATTTTGCAAAGTTTCACAATCGAAAGTTGAAGATACTTTCGAGAAAATTTTCAGGTCGTCGGCGTAGGCAAGGACTCGGCAATTGAGTAACGACAGAAGATCGTTAATGTAAGTAAACATTAAATAATAGTGGGCCAAGATTCGAGCCTTGCGGAACACCTGAAGAAGCGGTGAAGACCGAGGAATAGAAGCCATTATAACAGACGTAACACGAACGATTATAAAGATAGGAAGCTATCAAATTAGTTATAGATGACGTAAAGCCAAATGTACTCAGTTTAGATAACAATATGGTATGGTCAATAGTGTCGAAGGCCTTCGCGAAGTCAGTATACAGAACATCAACTTGATCTTTTGAGTCCATACAAGAACTGATATACTGGGTAATCTCAGACAAATTAGTTACAGTTGACCTTCCTGACATAAATCCATGCTGTTGCGTGGAGATAAAGCACCGAATGGAGTTATATAGTTTATTATACAGCAATTGCTCAAAGATCTTAGAACAACTGGACAAAATATTAATTGGTCTGTAATTCGAGATATCATGTTTGCTTCCTTTTTTGAATACAGGCGTAATCCTGCTTATCTTCCAAATTTCAGGAAATGTCGGCGTGCGAAGGGCAAGATTGAAAATTGTGCATAACGGATTGCATAGAATGGACGCACAGTCCTTGATAAAAAAGTTGGGTAGACCATCATGGCCAGATGTAAAGTCTGCCTTGAGGTGGTTAATGGCTGCCAATGTATCAGTTTCGGAAATAGACCCGATGTAGAAGTTGTTCAGACTTTCCTTGGAGGCCGACGTACTAGAAACTTCTTGTACCCGATATACATCTGAAAAAGTTGTAGCAAAAGCTTCCACTATTTCTTCTGTATCCGTGAGTTCACCATCACCAAACTTCAAGCAACCAGGTATTCTCGACTTACCCGTCTTTTGCCCAATGAATCGCCAAAATATTCTAGGGTTCCTGGATATTTCCATTTCGAGACCAGAGAGGTATGCCTCATAAGCTCTGCGTGTTTCATACTTGACCAGTTTGCGTAATCTAGTAAATTCAAGTCTAAAGCTTGTTGAACCGGAAGATTTCCATTTGCGATAATAAAATTCCTTTAATTTAATATTGTTGATTAAAGTTAGGCTATACCAGGCAGAAAAACCACGCGATGATGTTGTATATTTCGGCACATGCTTGTCAATAATAGAAAATACTGTTGTGTAGAAAGTGGACACGGTAAGGTTCACATCAGTACACACCTTCAGCTGGGACCAATCCACATTTCCAAGTTCGCTATATAATTCCGGAAGATTAGCTTTCCGAAAATTATACCCGGAATCGATCCTGGATGGGAAGTTTTTGATTGGACATCTCTGTAGATTCATATTAAAGCTTAATGCTGGATGAAAGGTATCCTCTGGAACCAATGGGAACAGGGTATGCTCGACAACAATAGAGCAATCAAAATTAGTAAAAATTAAATCCAGCAATCTATTATCTCTATTAACAACAGTGTTAAATTGGAACAGTTTTAATACATGTATAAAGCTTTGTAAAGTTCTGAATCTTATGTCATTAGCATTGTCAGCTGCATTAAATTTAGGGCAATTAAAGTCTCCGCAAATTACAACTTTTTTATCGATCAGATTTAATGCTAAGTTTTAAAAAAATAATTCACAATCATCATTAGAAATATACGGTGGTACATACAAAACAATGAAATAAACAGTTTGTGAAACAAAATTACATCTAGAAATAATTATGTCTACCAAAGGAACTAAAACAGAAAGGTATGATGTATCACATGGGATTATTGGCACCTCATTTGAAGCTGCTATCAAGACACCGCCACCAGTCGATTTCCTTACGGCGTCGAAATCCCTGTCACTTCTGAGCACAAGTGTTATGTTGGGTGTTCACATCCTGAACGATAATCTTCATGCTTTTTATATTCGTCAAGTGTCATGTCATGTGGTGTTATAGGCTGCAAGTATATACACGGGCTACTGGCTGCCATTTGTAGTTTTTGTCAGAAAATCTTCAATGTATTGGTGGCAACAAACAACCTGACCACATAGCAGACATTGCCAACTTATACGTTAAATGTAGCCTCCGTCTACGTCAAGATGATAGTTTCGATTGTCTTTCATATACTGGTGAAGCATAATTTAAATTTTGAGAACAAAATTTCAAATGTACTAATTTCGTTATGAAAATAAAAAAAAACAGTGGAGCGCTGGAAGCAAATTTCAACATGTTGGCAAAAAAGTAAAGAAGAAATTATAGATAAAATCATAACCGTTCACTACCCAACAAGATAAAACAATGAAATTCGGTGGTATATAAATAATGATAAATGGTTGTTCTTCATGACCCGAAGTAAGAAGTTTAGCCCGAGTTGACAGAATTATGGAGGTGATGTCTTTTACAGAACCACGAATAACAAATTTAGTAAAATCTGTGGTCAAAAGGTGCATAGAAGATGAATTTTTAAACACTAATCTACTATTTAATCTGTACATCAGTGATCTCTTGTTGCTTCTTAATTGTAAGGTTCAGATGACTTAAAAATTTGTAATGTCATTACTTCTCATTCCGATTGCTTATTGCTACAAAGAAGTATTACATTGATTAACGAGTGGTGTGCCATAGTCAAGTTCGCTTATATGCTGATAAATGTGCAACATTCTCCTTCTTTAAATGTTCGCGCGCTATATATTTTCAATACACGGTCTCCAAAAACGAAATTTCAAGAATTTCGCAGGTCAGAAATCTTAGGGCGTTTTTGATGGTCATCTGTATCTGTTTAGTTTGCATATTAGCAGCTTATGCTTTTCCACGCCCAGTTCTCTGGGTCTCCCATGCGCTCCCGTTAAACATTTAACAATTTAAACACCTGGCCCATGTTATTTCGTTCTTTGATACGAGTAGATGTCTTTGGTTTGATTTCGTCATATCATATACAGGTTCGGTCTGTTTTTCCTTGCATGCTAGCTAAAGTCCATGTATTGAAACGAATGTTGTTGCCAGTATTTGTACACATGTGGGCAGTGGGCACGTACTGTTCGACGCTCGACGACTGGCCGATACGATCATTACGATCATAAGATTCATTATAGGTACTATTCACCTTCGTAATATTCTTAAAAAAGTATCTTAACTTAATATTATAAGAATTCCTTCAGATTTACTATTTTTATGATTGAATTTAATATAGTTTCGCTGAAGGTTTACTTGTCGTCTCGCGTATGTATATCTGTTAGGTAGGTACGGTTTGGCAACTCTTTTCGTGTTATGTACGGAAAGATAACACTGGTAGACAAAAATCCACTTGTTTGTTGTGACATGAACAAAACAAAGTGTTTATTACGTAAAAATTGATACAAAAGCTGAAAATAGCTACAGATTTCTTCTATCACCTATACTTTTTTTGCTATGAGGTATTTTTGTTTTTTAAGCAAACAGCGATAGATATATTATTGTTATATTATTTTATTAACCAAAGAGTACATTAAAATG
Source organism: Amphimallon solstitiale (assembly GCA_963170755.1). Classification (NCBI taxonomy): domain Eukaryota; kingdom Metazoa; phylum Arthropoda; class Insecta; order Coleoptera; family Scarabaeidae; genus Amphimallon; species Amphimallon solstitiale. The sequence goes on along the minus strand of OY720683.1, from coordinate 46,207,069 downwards.
TTACTGTCGATGTTTTTCGGCGATATTTTGTTTTTGGAGTATCCCTTAACAATGTCCAGCAGTAATCGGCAAGCAAACTGGCACTCCACTTGCCTTGGTACCGTTTCTCCATCGCAGAAATGTCCTGGTGGAACCGTTCCCCATGTTCGTCACTTACCGCCCCTAAATTTTTGGGGAAGAAATCCAGATGGGGGTCCAGAAAGTGAATTTTAAGGGACATGTTACAACCCATTTCCTTATAGGCAGTAAGTAGTTCAGTCACAAGATCTTTGTAATTGTCAGCTTTCACATTTCCAAGAAACTTTGCAACAATGTTTTTAAAAGCACCCCAGGCTCGTAGTTCAGTTTCATTCAGCATTTCCTCAAATGTTTCATCTTTCATTACTTCTCTTATTTGCGAACCCACAAATATGCCTTCCTTCACTTTTGCGTCACTGATTCTTGGAAATTTTTGTCTCAGATACAAGAACCCTCTTCCATTTCTGTCCATTGCTTTCACGAAATTCTTCATTAAACCCAATTTAATATGCAAAGGTGGAAGTAATACCTTTTTGGGATCAACTAGAGGTTCATTACTAACGTTTTTTTGACCCGGAGTTAGTGCCTGACGTACTGGCCACTGCTTCTGTACATAATGACGGTCTCGCGCACGGCTGTCCCATTCGCAAAGGAAGCAACAATATTTCGTATAACCTAGTTGCATTCCAAGAAGAAGGGCTATTACTTTTAGGTCTCCACATATTGGCCAACCATATTCATGATAACGGATATGATCTAAAAGAACTCTCATATTCTCATATGATTCCTTCATATGAACCGCATGAGCTAAGGGCACAGATGGATATTCGTTACCGTTATGAAGCAATACCGCCTTTAAACTAAGTTTAGAGGAATCAATGAATAGACGCCAATCACATGGATCATGTTTCTGTCCTAGTGCGTTAAACAAAAGGTTGACTTCTGAACAGTATACTAGATCCCCTTCTTGAAGAAAGCAATGCGTGAGGTCTTTCTGCCTTTTTCTGTAAAAAGTAATATTTACATCACTTTGGAGAAGATTCCAACCTTTTAGTCTGGATGCTAAAAGTTCGGACTGCGATTTTGGAAGGTTTAGATCTCGAACTAAGTCATTAAGTTCACCCTGTGAAATTAGATGCGGCGCTGTTGAACATCCTGTTAAATCAAATAAAGGATCGGTTGTCATTTCCTTTGCGGTTTCTGTATCATCACTTAAAGAAGTAGTCGATTCTAGTTCTTCATCGAGACTCCAAGATTCTGGTGCTTTTGGAATAGGAAGTTGTTCACTGTGTTTGATAGGTCTTAAAGCTGATGGTAAATTACAGTACTTAACAGTATGTTTAGACTTCGGTCCAATACCTTTAATATTCGTGAGGCATAAATAGCAGTCTGTAACATGGTCTTTAGGTTCTCTCCAAACCATTGGCACTGCGAAAGGCATTTTACGATTTGAACCTTTTAACCAAGCTGTTAACAATGTTATACAAGTTTTACAAACGATATGAGGGGCCCATGCTTTGTCTTGGTCCCCAACTTTAACACCAAAATACAGTTTGTAAGCTTTTAGCACAAGCGGTGTAAAATTACGTTTTTGTGATTTAAAAGTTAGTTCTCCGCACACATAACAAAAACTGTTGACACTATTTACGAACTGTCTAGGCATTGTACGTAAAAATCTTAGACACAGTAATTTAAAAAACGTAAAAGAATGTTAACTCAAAAACTCTGCTATCCAAACTCAGAAGACGTAACCGATTCGGATACTGTTAGTCTACTGATAAATGATAAAGTTTGTAAAATAAAATGATCGGAAAACACGCTGTTTACTTCGAACAAGCAGGTAGAAACCTGTCTAAACCGGATATATCCCTGATTATATGAAAGTATGAGATGATGCAATATAATAAAATTTTACGTATTGTAAATTATAAAGCCGCAGGGTACAGAATATCTGTGGGTGATAGAAAAATTCTCTTTTCAGATTTGACTTCAGGGTATCAAACTGCATTAGAAACAAAATTTTCATGTCACAAATTATGTGTCTATCAGTGTAATCATACCAAACCTGTATATCAACAGCTCATGCTCGAGCGCATACGAAGCAGTTTTCTAACATTTTTGCGCTCTTTATTAGATGGCATTTATCCACACCGCTGTAGTGATAGACATGGTTTCACTTCTTTAAGTAGAAGACGAGATGAAACAAGTAGTAACTTCCTACTGAAAAGTTATTAACAATAGCATTGAATCACCTTCTTCTTTATAAAATTAATTTCTTAATGCTAGGTACCCATATCGCAAAACAAATGTATTACTAAAATCCCCCCTGTTTCGTATATGTAAGAATGGCAACCATTTGTCTTCCGATCCCTTCTAGGGAAAGTAATTTCTATATTTTCTGTATTAATCTGGTGACTATCTGTATTTTTTTTTATTCATTAAATTCCAGTGTTTAATAGGCATTTCATGTGCAGAGCCACGGTGTGTAAACAATGACAAATGACTGGTATCGTATTAGATAAACAAATAAATAATACCTAGTTAATAGTAGTGAAGATAATCAGTTCTTTTCTATCACAGTAAGCAACAAAACGTTGTACGTATTGCACCTACTACTTATATATTTTCACGCTATGTAATTCCTCCTTCTAATTAATAACTTCTTCAAATTACACGAGTTTAGTGAACCGTGAAAGTAGAAACGTAACGCCTCGAATATCACCTCTCCGTGCCTCTGGAACATCCCCATTGACCAGAGGGCAAATTACAGGTCAGCGTAGCGTAATTAACTATTTTTTTCTTTTTTCTTTTTTGGTACGCTGAACCGACGAAATAGGCTTCGCGAAACGTCGAAAATTGAAAACGGGGTGGTCCTCTGTTATTACGGGAACGACATTTACTATCTGCGGACTGGGAGTAAAGCGAACAGCCATAAAACATCCAATTAGTGAATAGGAACGATCATTCGTCGACGTTTCCAGTGTTGAAAAGTTATTAAAAACATCTTCACGGAGATGAATACTTAGAGCTTGCAAAACTCGATTGTTTCGGTATAAATATTTCAAAGAGTAACTTTACGATCTATTGTTAAAAGATTGGTTTTTGTTTCTTTTTGTTATTATGACCTATCGACACAAATATTTAGTTATTAAATACAGAGCGCAAACAAAATATTTGCTGAAGATGATTAGATTTTTCTATATTCTTTTATTATGCAATATTCGAAGAATATGTGAAGAAAAAGTTCATTATTAAACTTGTGACATTCTGAGACCTCTCTCTTTAATGTGTAAATATTATTTAAAAAAAGAGGTTTAAACCTTGGTGTATCTTTTTACTTCTTGTACATTACACAATATAAGGACGAAATGTGATGACAAAAATGTTCCACCTGGAAATATTTGCATATGTCCAGGTTTTGAAGTCACATGATATCGAAAATGTTTTTTGAAAGGTATTTCTCTCTCTCTCTCTCTCTTTTTCTTCCCCTCCCACTTCCCCTTATCCCCCCCCCTCTCTCTCTCACTCTCTCTTAATAAATCTGTATAGAATGCATAATTTGCAAAAACTGCTATCAGATAAAAGCAAAAATGCTACTTCTGGTCCAAATTTTGATTTTTTTTATACAATAATTATTCAAAGCCAAGTTCAAAACACATTTTAGTCTCAATATACCAGAGCTTGAGAGATATTCGCAAAAAACTGATTTTCGATAAGACTAAGGGAACTACTTCCGGTAGGAATTTTCTGTTGTTCTCAGATTCACCTTTGAATAGTTTTGTATTCTTTACCTAAACTTAGTTGATAATATACTTAAATTTTTCATTGACGTAAACTACTACTTCCGGTCTACCGATTTCACTCAAAATCTAATCAAATCTCCAGAGAAAAGATTATACTAGGATACATAAAATTTAGTATTGATAACTTTAGCCGTTTGGCTGCTATCATGATCAGAGAGAGAGAGAGAGAGAGAGAGAGAGAGAGGGAGATTTTTCAAAAACCACATTTTTGGTGTAAGGAGAATTGAAAACGTTGCCATTTGCAAAAATCATGATGAAGTAGTGATGTATAAGAATGTTAAGAAAAATGGCTTCACTATTTTTCGTACAATGACGAACCTCGTATAACGTTGGTAGCAATTTCGAATCATTTTTCATTATTGTTTTCCTTATCTATTATTTTCTTTCCTTTCACATTTAAAAGGCTGAATGAAAATACCATGTTAATTATTCATTTCATTTTTTTGGTTGCAACATATCTTCCTAATATATTATGAATTATTATTAATTTTAAATTTTAGGTATATCCTGCAAAAGTGTGTATGTTATTTTAACTGAAAATATGTTTCTTATTTGGTCGGAGAAATAGGCAAAATATTAGTAACATAAAAACAAATATTATAATTGTTTCTTTAGAACAAATAAATGTTAATTTTGTTTGGAAGGCTTAGGATAGTATGAACAATTTGATTTATCTCTATTGAAAAGAAAGTAATCTTTAATGGAAAGTATGTATTTTTCAAATGAAAGAAGGCATTCTATCAGCATTTGTCTATCGTTTCAAAAAAACGGTGATTTTAAACTCCATAAATTTCAGTACACTTTAGCAGTCCGATCTGTTAAAATTATTTCTACTTAGACACTTTCGGTTAATTTTGTAATATTTAACATTTCAAAGAGATCAGCTTGTACATCTGCAAGAGCAGAAATTACCGAGGTTAATTTTAATTTTATTTCGTAAATATTTAGCTTTTTTCGCAACTCTAGAAACAGTAAATATAAAAATGTAGGTTAGGTACATATACATGACACGTATAATATACATATTATATGTTTAAAACTGTTATAATATATATATATAGTTTGTTGATACAAGTTAACCAGATACATAGTTTCATAGTTACACAAGTAAGTTTTCTAAAAATGTAAACGGATTTATTATTCTCAAAATATGTTATCTTTATTTTGTAATAATAGCTAGTAAACACACTGTTAAAACAATGAAGAAACCAAAGACGTTACCATACCGAGGGTGCTAATGGTTGCAATTAATAATTTTTAATAACAAACAAATATAATCAAAATTCAAATACATATTTATATATCCGAGTGCCATTTGCCATGTACTGTTACCAGATATAATACTACATTTGTCATATTTTAAATAATGATGAAAATAAAACTATTTGAATTAAATTATTAAATATTTTGTTAAGGAAAAATATGTGTCTTTTTCAGTGTTTATCTCTATTGCACCAGACTTTTTACATAGGTATCATTAATTATTTTTTTTTAATTTTCCGCCTAGTTTTCTTAAATAATAATTGCAGGAATAATCTTTAAAAATTCTCTTGCCTCATATAATAAACATTTACTTTAATTTATTAGTGTTCTTTTAATAGGATCTAAGTTGGTATTTTTCTATTTTTTGATATTTCAATTAATTCGTTGACGTTAGATGTCACTAGTATATGTACTAAATAGTTCAATCAAAACACATGATATACAATATTAAAATTTATTCTCAGTATTATCTTATTGTTAATGAAATTACAAAAAAAAATTATCCGAACATCTGTTTTTTAATACTATTTGAGACGTTGGTTATTTCTAAGGATCCGACAAACGTTTAATACGTAAGTTCATATTTTATTGACAGTGAAATTTTTATAATTTAATTTTGCTAATTAACAATGCCAGTGTCATTACTACAATTATTAAAAAGCTTCATCATCTGAAATCAATACAAATCACTGCGAGAAATAATAAGTAAGAAATCGTAAAATATAATAATACTAATAATATATTTTTATTGCAGAAGAAAAACTGATATCTAATTAAATCTCAATACCTCAAATTTTATTAAAATAATTAGAAATTCCATAAATCCGGTTGAAAAATAAGATACATTTTCAAAGCGAGAAGGATATTCAGAAACAGCAAAAAAATATTTTCTAATAAAGTATCAATGTTATCATGCAATCAATAAATACTAAAGGATATTGAAAGATATTTGCTTATATATGCCAGATGTAACTTTTACAAACCAGTTTAATATATACTTATCTTTAACAAATGTAAATAAACAATATGTAGATATAAAATTGAGAAGAGTGTTATTATATGAATTCTAAGCGACATTCAGAATTATTTTACAGTTACAATCACAATATTTAGTTTATAATTTATACAGTTCAAAAGGTAACTAAACCTTAATATGTGAACTAAAGTGTAATTTGTTAGCTTCTATTTGGTCTCCTGCCTAATCCAATATCTTTGAATTACAGTTAATCGAAATTACCCTCCCATACTTTTGTCCTACAATGGCATAAACTCTGTTATCTCAATCTTGTAACCAGTCTTGAACCCTTTCTTTGTTTCTTAATTAATCTTCATACTATTCTGTATTAATCTTTTTGTTGTTATTTCAATCTTCTCTTAGAAATTCCTTTTTATATTATACACTAACTTTCTTTTTAATTCACGATGAATATAACTTTTAAATCTCTGTCATCGACATATTGAATTTTATTTTTACCATACCGCATGTGTCAAATATCATTAGATATAGGGATTCAATGTTTACGTGCGATTTATACGTATACAAGTAATACGTGACAACGTTGCACCCCTACTTCACCCCTACGTCATCAATCCCGACAACAATCGACATCACAACGATTTTCTCCGATCTTCCCACTTCTCCCCACCAGATTTTACATTCAATGTTTAGCTGCGAACACGTTGCGATCTAGTCTGCAATAAAAGCCGTCTTATTACTGGAACGGGAAACATCAAATGGCCGCCGCGATCTCCTGATCTAGTAGTTTATTATTATTTTCAGAATCCTTTTTTATTTACCTTATTAGGGTTATTTTTTAATTTTATTACAATTACGCTTTTGTTTGTGTCATGCAGCGTGAACGCAGCTTAATAATTCTCTGCATTTACTGAAAGGAAAAAGAAAAACAAATCCTTGCAACTCGTAAATATTATTTCTGAACGCATTACAAACACCCAAGTCGGTGTTCCAATAGTTACTGCTAACTTGTATTTTCGAGCATGTATCGGTCGCGCTGGCATTGGAGAGGAAAGTAGGGGAGCCACGTTTTCACGAATTGCATGAATGGCTAATGAAAATTGACACATGCTGTATAATATGTATCAATCATATGGTTACTATTGTCGCTATGAAGGCTGCTATCCTTTTTCACAACTTCACATTTACATCATCGTCATATCTGAAAATTTAATTACGCTATCGATTTGTTTTTTTTTTAATTGAATCACATAAATAAGCTCTTCCAGGAATACCATTTCCATATCGAATATTGTATACTGACATTTGTTTAAATATCAGTTTACCTGTTACTTCGCTACGAAGGTATTCACATTTTCACTAAGTGACAAACTATTTTATTTGTAGAAATTTTTATATACATGTTGCAAATCAATTGTAGACAAAATAAAGGAGAAGTTTTTGGGGCGCGCCTCTATCAGGACTTGCAGCCTCGCTACCCGGGCTGCCAACGCCAAAGCATGATGCGACTGCTGCTTAAGACGCCTATTTGAGCATATTAGTTTTAGTTAACGATAATTCATTTTTTCGCCATTCTCACATTAAACCAGAAATTCCTCACAATTATTGCATCTCACACATTGTTGGGTTTGCGTGAAGCCAATGTATTTGATGATGGACTGTAGAGGCGACTCCACGCTAGTTTTCTCAAATGTTAATGTTAATGGAAGGACCAAACGCTTCGTATATTCAATAAAACTGCAGCACTGTAGCGCTAACCATTTGTTTTAACTACACCTTAATTGACACGTTTGTTTAATTAATTCGGATTACTTGGTTGCAATCCATTGAATTGTTTGTGCTGATTTATTTGTATATTGATACGAATTGTCTTGTTTTACATCAATAATCGAACTACTTAATTTTAATTTTAATTTTAAAACAAACTGTTTGATATGAAATCTTGAAATGGAATGTTATTTTATGTCTTGAAGCGACTGTTTGATGTTACATCTTGAATGTGTTTATTAATAGTAAGAATAATTTGAAAATATGAGTTACTCCCATCAAACGAAATGCTATTGGTAGATGACCCTATTTGTTGACGTCAACCTAAACATTTCATTTATTAATAATAATGTACCGATTTGCAAGGTTCTAACGGAAATTTCTGATGACCGTCTGGTTTGTAATTTAGCTTAAATTATGTACAATAAAACTGAAGGATGCTGTCTCTTTGTCAAAGAAAGCCAATTATAGACAATGTTTATGAACGGAAAAACCTTTTGGTACTAAATAATAGGCAAATATCTGCTTTTTTTTTGACAAAGGATCTTAAACTTGAAGTAGTGTTCTACCAAAATTCTTAGTTATAAATATATTTACGTGCGGTCATAAATAGCCGACAAGAATCATCGCAAATGTACCTTCTCGCGCAGGTATAGATATGGTCAATTACGGCTCTCAACTAGGAACACGAATATATATGATATACACTGTCACAAAATAAGAACTTAATGATAATTAAATTAATAATAATAATAATAATAATAATAATCGTTTATTCGTTGTTATTAATGTATTTAAAAGTCATTAATGTTCTAAGTCACACTTTAAGAACTCTTCTATTGAATAAAAACTGTGATAACTTAAAATATCCTTCACTTTTTTTATGAATAATTTGTCCCTCTCTTCAATATGGTTATTGATTTTGTTATACAGTTTGGGCCCCCAATAGTCTACGTAGCGTTGTGTCGTTTGCAGACGGTGATATGGGATTTGGAACTCTTTTATGTGGCGGGTTTCGTAGTTATGATGCCCTCAATTCAATATATACTTTTCTTGGTTTTTTCTAACGTATTTTATACATGTAAGTGTAAATAGGCAAGGCTAGGTCAGTATTCTTTCTTGCTTAAAATGTTCCTTACAACCATCCGTGTATTTCAGATTACAAAGAGCTCTAATCGCTTTTTTTTTGCAACTGAAGATTCTTGTTGCTGCAGGTGATGTGCCCCAAAACAAAATTCCGTAGCTTATCCTACTGTGAAAGTTCGCAAAATAGGCAGATTTTGAAGCGGCATGGGTAGCAATAGTCTTCAGTCTTCTTATAGTATATATAGCTATCGTTAGCGAGTTAGCTAATTCTGATATGTGTATGTCTCAGGTGAGTTTATTGTCAATCGTGAGCCCCATATATCGAATGGCGTGGGATGACTGTTCATTTCTTGCTGAGAAACAGAGATGCTGTGTTTTCTCTTGATTTAATTTTAGTTCATTATCTTGGAACCATTTTGTGATTTCTTCCATTACCCGTTTGCTCTCTTTTCCAATTTCGTCAATTGACTTTCCAGTTACTACGTAGGATATATCATCAGCATAGAGACAGCTTTGTTTAGGTGTTATATTTTTTGGGAGATCATTAAAGTACATCACAAATAAAATTGGTCCCAATATCGATCCTTGTAGTATCCCATTATGAATTGGTCTGGTATTTGATATTTCTCCATTTAAGTCCACTCTCTGGCATCTTCCCCTCAAATAAGAGGCAAGTAGATCATGTTCTGTACCTCTAATACCATAATAGTATAGTTTCTGTTGTAGAATTTGGTGATTTACCATATCGAAAGCCTTACTGAGGTCACAATATATCATTTCACATCGTTCTTTATTATTGTAGGCGTCAATTACAGTCTCCATCACCTCCAGTATTCCAGTCACTGTTGATTTGTTTTTCCTGTATCCATGCTGTTCATTAGATATATAGTTTTTTCTTTCAAAGTATTCTAGTAGACGGTCTACTATCAACCGTTCTAAAATTTTGGAAATTGCAGGCAGAATAATGATGGGCTTGTAATTGCTGCAATCATTCGGATCTCCCTTTTTATGAATTGCGACCGCTCTTCCTACTTTCAGCTAATAATAACAATATATAATTAATAATATATGACGACCCGTCGTACGATGGAACACATATGTACACTGATCAACAAATTTTAAATCTTCTGTCACACAGTTACATTTTCTACTGTTGCAGCTTTTATCAGAACAGTAGAGGCATAAAAATTATCGTACAATATTCGCAGTACTATATTCTTAATTGCTGCATACATATGCAATGTCAATACATATTGTTAAAGCCTTTCATTAAAGCATCATCAGTTGGAGAAAGCTCGGAAGATGGTTTATTTGTTTTGGTAGCAATTCTTAAACGCAAATCATTTAGTGTTCGAATATTGTTATCCTTATTTTTGTACAATAGAAGAACATATGGCGTAGCTATTCACAATGCCTCCTGCTTAGGCAATAAGAGTAATTTTAACAATTCTTCAAGGCAATCAGTGCTCTTCTTCAAAACATCAAATGCGGTCCTTATGCCAATTTTATACAAAACACTCGTGTGACTCGTGATCCTATCAAACAGGGTATTGATAAAAGGCATTAATAAATTGTTGTTCCCAAATTGTATACAATCGTATCTTCCGAAATAAAGCGCTGGTTTGCACTGTGTCCAAGTTGCATATAAATCGTAATTGTATTCAAATAAGGAGCAGAGGCATAAAAGTGAGTTAGTAAGATCAAGACGTCCGCGTCTATAGACTTAATCAATATTCGTTTATTGAATGTAAATTCATATACTAGATACATGTAAAATTATGGGAGTATCTGCTTCTTCTTTGTTACTGCATAAATCATTTAATACCTGGACTGAATCGTTTTTACTCACCCTCTCAGATGTTTCAAAACCTCTTGCAATAATCAATAATTCATTATCTCTTCGGTACCATTTTGGATAATATACTCTGTGAGAAGTCCCAAAAAGACTGTTTTTAAACGATTTTAAGGAGTCTCTAAACTTATGCACTTTCGTACTACCGTTAGCATTGAATTCTGCTGCATTGCTTTTACCACATCTAATTCTTTCTTATGGTTTTATTGAAAGGGATTTATAAGTTCCAAAAACTATAGTTATTCGCACAGCATTTTCATCAGCAATTCAAAACTGTTTTCAAAAACACTTTCCCCACGTCATTAAAAGTAACAAATTGTTTTTCATTCATCTCTAGAATTGTAACCATTCCGTCTACTATTAAAGACTACACTGAAAGACAATCTGCTTGCGTTTCAAATGCCTCTTCAAATTTTTTTGAAAGATCCGATTTTCTTGTTTTAGGCATGGACCCGTCTTCATAAAACAAAGACATTTGTACTAATGTTAGTTCATGTGACAATACCGTTACTGAGTCTATTTCATTGACATGTGTAGCATATAATATTCTACGAAACATTATCTCCGAACAATCGTAAAATTGCCTCTAATAGTCTTTGTCTTCAGATTGTTTTCATTAAATGTTAATAGTTTATATCTATTTTATCTATTTTAGAATTTTAATGCATAGCTGTTACACTTAGAAATACCTAAATAAAATGCCGCTAATTAACATCATACGCAATATCTTCCAATAATGCCACGTTATGCGAGCTAGTGTATCTATCTGGTCTAGTTACCACGTCATAAGTCCTGAGGCGCGCCCCAATTTTGTGCTTTACTAAAATATTCATAATTAAAAAACTATAAGTCCTTGGTCGAGCCTTTTTTCCCCAAAAACTACTTTATTTTGTCTACAATTGCTTCGCAGCATGTACATAAAAATTCTACAAATTAAATTTTTTTTCGCTCAGTGAAAATGTGAATAACATCGTAGCGAAGTAACAGGTAAACTGGCATTTAAACCAAGATACAATACAACATTCAACAGGGAAATGAAATCTCTAGAAGCACCTATTTATGTGCTTCAGTTTCAAAAAAAAAAAGATCAAGTCGATAGCTTAATTAAATTGGCAGATATGACGATGTAAATATTAAAAAACACGAGTTTTCGAAATGGTCAATTTATGATGTTTTTCCGAAATAAAAAAGGTCTGCACCACAGAAATATGTCGTCAATAGCGATTTCGTATGTAGATTGTTTTGTTAAGCCTGTTTTACATTTGTCAATTAATCCATGAATTTATATACAAATAAATTGATGACCTTGAATCATTTTGCACGTAACAATAAAATCATGAATTTGTTCATGAATATCACGATGACCAACCGGAATCACCTGTAACACTAATTTTTAAACACGCAACGTAAATAGATAGTGGTGGTGCAGGGTTGGTATCTAACATAAAAATGTAAAAGTTACTAAAACTTACTAGAAAACGGACAATATTTTAGAACATGAACTGGAATTGACGTCGATTTTTGTATTGAACTCATCAAGTTTTGTTTATAAACTAATTCCTAAATAAATTCATGAATTAGTTGACAAATGTAAAACAGGCTTTATAAATGTTATATACGGTCTCACCTGGTTGTACGCCGAAGAAAAACGACACATTTTTGGTCAACTTCTCTCCACAAGACTGCAAATATAACATTGCAATACCAATACTTATTTAAATTGAATATAGTTAGTTATTTAATAATAATCTGGGATTACTACAGCTGATCAAGTATACCTTCCATATCGCTGGTCTTAGAAACTGACGAATTTTTTTGTCGCTACTATACAGGAAAAAATAATGTAGCTATTATAAATATTCTGACAAAATGAAATCGGCGAAGATAATTTGATGGCATCAGCGAAGACATTTTAGACTTTATGAAGGAGTTTAACTTAACGCTATGACATTGACATAGATAGGATATAATGGGCCGAACTACGTCTTAAGAGAAGAATAAACTATTAATTATTCTATTAAATTAAAAACTGTAATATTATTGCAACAATTCCATACATTTGAAATCGTTCTGAAATACTAAAATGATTGCATGATTATAAAAATCCTTGATGATAACTTCTTGTGGTGTATCATGTATCAATTCCTAGACAATGTTAAAAAAGGTCATAAACACATCATAAATTGGATTATGTATTTGTACTACGTCCATGTTATGGGTTGAAAAAAAGGTCCGACTCCGATAACTTAGATCATGTTTAGTGGCACATACAATAACTCTCTCTATTATATCATTTTGCAGTTGCAGACTAGCGCCGCACTCATCAATATCTGTTCTTTGCACTGATAAGTAAATTCTGATTTGAAAAAACTATGTCAGTACTCAATAACCACACGAGCGTATTATATTTGTATCCGTAAATATGATATACAGCAATGTAAGAAACATTGTTCGACCGTTGAATAGGTCTGTTTGACTTCCTGTTCGGCTTGAGTGGGTGGTGGTGAAATGTTGAAATGTTCTGTCCTATGTTTGGAAAGCGATAAATTTTGTTTTTCGTGGTAAATACAATTAAAAAAACAATAGAATCATTTGATATATGATATATATTGTAGCAAATGAAAAAAATGTTTAATTCAAGCACATTGTTGTTATCTAAAAATTAAAAGAGAAGGTTTTTAAAGTGAGTTTGCACACTTGATGTTTATCTTTATATGTCCTGGATTTCATTGTTTATTTTTGTATTAGGGTACTGAATTTCTAAAATAAAAACAAATAAAATAGTTTAACATGTTTACGTCAAAAATAAAATTCTCATATTTTGGTATGTATGAGAGTCCTCTAACGTTGGATAGCTTGTAACAGAAATGATGCCTAATCAGGTATATGTAAATAATCTGATCATCCTAACGCCTGTGTATGAGGGGTAGAAACTGCTGGTAGAAAGTTCAACATCTATACGTATAGGTGTCCTCTTGATAGGTATAGACCTAGAATATCATAGAACAGTTAATGTAAAGAAATCAAAGGGGTTTGGGGCGTTATTTATAAAGAAATAAGTATAAGGCCAGTCAGTGACGTAAGGAGTTGTAAATACAACATCCCTAGTTATAATTAAATAATATTTTATTTTAAATAAAAATATTTTAGCGAGGTGTAGAACCAAGAGGTATAATGTCATCAGTTAATAATGGGACAGAATTCTGTTTTAATACAAATTTAGATGGGTCAAAACATTAACTCATAATAATAACATATGATTCATTTCAAAGTTAAAATTATGGGTATTACAATGATTTAAATGCTGTTACTTAATAGAATTAAATACAATAAATTATAAGGCTTTGGGAGTATGAAAATTGTCTGTTTGTATTATATGTGTGAGTACAATTTTATAAATGTAATTAAAATAAGATTATTTTCATATTATATCATAATGGGAAAGATATGCAAGTATGCCTTGGAATAATAAGAAACAAAAGAGGGTAGAAAAATGCCAAAAATATAGAAGGAAGCAGAATTTTATTACATAAGAAATTTATATTTTATCATAATAAGTAAACAAATATAGAAGTACCTTAGTGAATAATAAAGCAGAAGTACCAGTGCCATATTCAGGAGGAGAAATAAAAGATATCCTCATCTTTGAAATTATACTTGGAAATCCACTTGAGAAAACTTCAGCGAACTCATCGAACATCTTGAGATTTGGATGAGAAACTTGCCTGCTTGTGTCAATTAAAGGATAAACCATATTCGGGATCCACATCTATAAATTTTCATTGGAATTTAAAGATAATTGTCACAACGAAGCTGCAAGGTAAAATAATAATATACATGTATATAGAAACTAATCCGATAAAACATAAGCTTATGAGAATGACGTACTACATATTGATAAATTATTTAAGGCATACTTACACTCGTAAAAATGCGAGGAAACAGAATATCTTCTTCCCAATAAGATTTAAAATTTAAATTTAGTTTAATAAAAATGTTGACCGTTATAAGGCTCTTGAAGTAATGTTGTTTAAAATTTCGAATTAAATAATTTAATTATGTATTTATGTAGAGTAGAGATTCTTAAGGCCTTGAATTGTATTACTTATTGACCTTAAGTAAGTTAAGTAAATATGACTATACTTTAACCTATTAAGAATTAAAATTGTATTTCAATAATGATACCAATATGTAACAATTAAAGTCTCGAAGCTTCAAGACAAGAATGTTTTTCTGTGTAAAAATATGAACATAGTTGTATTCCCAAGTTGCTTTTGTATTTGACATTCATTTTGAAAATAAATAACCTATAATATTTGGAGTTAAAAGTTTGAAGTTTAATTTTTTAATTAACTAAAGTCTTTGGAAATAATTATGTATATCAGGGCTAAATAATTCATAAGATGGATCTATACTATCACTCAGATGATGCCTTTTAATTGAAATCGAACCCCCCATATTGAGATTATATTAAAAAACATATGCTGAATAAATTCGTGTAATAAAATAGCATATTATATATATATATATATATATATATATATATATATATATTCGTTGAATTTTCCCATCAATAATTTTTAAGAAAATATATGTTTGTGCCCAGAAAGACGTGGAAATTAACATGGCGCAGAACTATGCCAAGTTTTAATTTATTTTAAGTCTGTGGTATAATATAATAAAAATAATACTAAAATTATGCGTTTAAATATTTACTGTATATATTATAATTATGTTTCATTAAATTTTAACATATTAAATATTTGAAAGTAGGCAATTTTGTCGGATTTAACAGTACTTTTTTTAAGGATGACGGCCAACCCGTCAAATGCCCCAATAGCTTGTTCAAGAACATCGGTCACATTTTAAAGTGCGCCCGCTGTGTGTGCCTACGTTGCATGAAATCGTCAGTGAGTAAACTAGGCCTAATTAATTTTGTTTAAAATTTAAAAGCATAACCTCTCCATAAAGTTTTGATCATACAATTAGAGAGATAGAGAGAGAGAGAGAGAGAGAGAGAGAGAGAGAGAGAGAGCGAGAGAAAGAGGGAGGGAGGGAGGGAGAGAGAGTTGCGGTATAAAAGTTTGCCTGTATATATTTTTACTTTCTTATACGTAGTATAAGGAAGTATTGTGATGATGAAAATTTTCGACCTCGAGATTTTTGCAGATGTCCATGTTTTGAGGTCCCCTGATACCAAAAAGGTGGTTTTTAAAAAATGTCTGTGTCTGTGTCTCTGTGTGTGTGTGTCTGTGTGTGTGTGTGTGTTCTCTCTGTGTGTGTGTCTCTCTGTGTGTGTGTGTCTCTCTCTGTGTGTGTGTCTGTGTGTGACCACGATAGCGGTCAAACCGCTGTAGATATCAATTCCAAATTTTGTATTTACGTGTATAATCTCCCTCTTGAGATCTGATTAGTTTTTCAGTAAAATCGGTAGACCGGAAGTAGTAGTTTACTTCAGTGAAAAAATCGAATTTTGCAAATATTTCGTCAATTACTAAGTTTAAACAAATTTATAAAGAATTCATATGTACTTAAAATTAAAATTGAGAACAATTTTATTTAAAAAGTTTTTCGAAATTCCCACCGGAAGTAGGCCTTTTACTCTTATCGAAAATCGGTTTTTTGCGAATATTTCGCAAGTCAAGCTTTTTAGACAGGTACGTTACGTGTATAAAAGTATTTAGAACATAGTTTTCAATATCTTTTGTATAAAAAAGATTTCAAAATTCGGACCGGAAGTAACACTTTTACTCTTACCGAATAGCGATTTTTGGCAAAGATGTCGTAAATTATGCATTCTATATATATTTATTAAGAGTACAAGAGTATTTAGAGTTGGATTTTCAATATTTTTTGTATACATGAAATTTCAAAATTCGGACCGGAAGTAGCACTTTTACTCTTAGCGAGTAGCACTTTTTTTCGAATATCTTGCAAAGTATACATTCTATAGCGATTTATTAGGAGAATGAAAGTACTTAGAATAGGATTTTGAATAAGTTTTGTATAAAAAAATTCTTAAAATTGTATAGTTTGAAACGCTCATACGTATAAGAAAGTCGTGTGGTGGCCACACCTAATTTTTTTCATAACCATAAGCTGCATTAAAATCGGTTTTTCGTGGCTTTTCGAATTTTTTTGTTACGAATTCTGGGTTTTCTTTTTTCGGCACACCTTCACATTGTGGATGTATAATAAATGGGCTGCTGAATTTACTTTATCTTTATGGATTTATTATTATTATTATTTAATTGTTTGTTGGTACTTTACAATACTACGTATTGTTAATGTAGTCATATTTCTGAATTAATTACAATTAAATTACTTTTGAGGTTACCTAGCGTCACCTGTGAGTAGCTAGTGTAGCTGATCTTAATCATTTTTTAAAAAGGTTAATTAAATACGTTTCCCCTGGACGGTTAATTGATTTTTTTTGTTTCTAAACATTCTAGTTTGAATTATAGATAATTCCTACATGTATTTCGTCGTTTTTTGACAATTTAATTCTAACTTTTAATAAATGTATTTCTAATGCGCATTTTCCGTTGAGTGTTGGACATCTTGTGAATGTGGGCAGTGATCGTACACTTACCATCTGATTAAATATACTATATCTCTGTGTGTTTATTTATGACCACGGTAGCGGCTAAACGGATAAAGCTATTAATACCAAACCTTATAATTACGAGTATAATCGTCGAGATCTGGTTAGATTTTCAGTGAAATCCGTATACCAAAAGTATTAATTTCTTTTAGTGAAAATTTTAAATTTCACCAATATTTCATCAACTGCAAAGTTTAAACAAATTTCTAAAGAATAGAAATGTACTTAAAACGCAAATTTGAGAAATATTTTATAAAAAATATTTTTCGGAAAAAGGTCCCTACTATCATCTAAAAATTGCCTTTTGCGAGTATTTCACAAATTATACAATCTATACAAATTTATCGAGAGTCCAAAGTATTTAGAGATAGATTTGAAGCAATTTTTGTATAAAAGGAATTTCAAATTCGAATCGGAAGTAATATTTTTATCGCACAGCAGCTTCTTGTAGATATCTCGCAAATTATGCATTCTATACAGATTTATTGGGTATACGAAGGTATTTACAGCTGGATTTAGTATAATTTTACATAAAAAATGCATAATTCAGACTGGAAGTAACTCTTTTTCTTAAAGGATTACATATTTCATTAGGAAGATAAAAGTAATTAAAACTTCATTAGGAACAACTTTTTCGGGTGTTAGATTATGAATTAGATAAAGTCACTACAATTACTGAATAAAGACAGTTATGTAAAATACGTTTCATATTTAGATAAGCATTTTAAGAAAAAACTAGTAGAGACATGAAATAAATGTAGGTAAACTAGCAGGATATGTCACAAATAAAAATCAATCAGCTGATTGATCAGAAAGAACTATATAGTTAACGCAACAAAGAGTATCTGTTATTTGGGTTTTGTCTTTGAAGGACGTTGAAGTATATTATTTTATTATATTTTATAATTAAATCACAGTTGATGTAGGTTTTAGTAAGTCGCAATATGATCATCTTTCACTTACTGATTCTTTTTTGCTAGCTCTCTTCCCACATTCTTTCTAAGCTAGATTAGTTTGATAAAGCTAAATATTGTATTTTTCTATGAGAGATAAAAGTATATTCCATAGTACACAAAGCTACACAAATGTGTAAAAGCAAAATTTTTACACCAGCGCAAGTAAGCTACCTTAAATTACCTTTTTTTCATCCCCGAAAACAATAGGTTTTATCCTACAAATTTTTGTTATGCATAGTATTGTAACCACCCATTTTATTTTATACATTCACTTCGGGCAGTTGTTTTACTTTCATCTTTTTCTTTTTAAATAATAAATGAGTTCGAATATATTGGATTTCTTTCCATGTCGTTATAGTGAAGTTTCGATTTGTATATTATATACAATATACGACAAAGAACTGATGAGCGTTTTTTCTAAGATTTTATAAACAAATGTAATTGTAATTAAGCACTATTTGAAAGTAATTGCCTTAGCTGCTTTTGTATGTTGTATAAATTATTCGTTAACAAGCAACAATATTATCAATTACTTTTTATTTTTCAATTACAGAAAACCGTTTCTTCAACGACACTGAAAATTATGAATGAAATAAAATTTATACTCCTCTATCACGTGTACAGATAAGTGTGGCGATAAAACCACCGGATTTATCGATTGCGTGATCAAACGTTTAAAATAAATACATATTTATGAGGTATTTCATGTTTATTTCACTCGAATCCAGAGCCCTAATTGACTTAGGTGTGCTCGAATTTGTAATTTTGTCCTTCAAATTCTCACTCGCTTTGGAATATTGGGTGTTCTGCCCAGAGAAATTTGATACTTTAAATTTTTGGAGGTCTTTGCATTCGTCACGGCTAGGCCTTCGATTATTAAGAAGGATTACAGAAATGTACCAGGCAAGTATGTATGTATTCGTAATTGAAACAGGGAGTTCAAGTAGGAAGTTGGAGCTTAGTTAAAAATGGTCGGTTTCACTAACACGTAACCTGGAATCGATTCGCGGAAAAATACTTTCTTTATCACATCGTTTAAATGCTAATGCTGGTCTCGGTTACATGTTTCGCCGCTCCCAAACTATCTGTATACACTGTCAATTATTGTAACTACATTAAATTCACTTTAAATGCATTGTTTTTATTTTTAATGAAACCTAATGCTATTTATATTGGTATGGGATGTTCGTTTGCAAAGCGCAAAATATCCATTTTTAGCGTTTTGAAGCTGTAATATGTGAACGGCGTAAAGCACTTTTTTTTTATTTCTTGAAACATTAATAAAATATATTTTATTGTAAGGCACATAATAAGGCCTATTTTCGACAAATTAAACGTTCTAAGGTATGTCTTATCGATCGAAAAATCATCACGTCAACAGTTGCTGAACACTTACGTAACTATGGTTACTCAAACAGGAAAATGAAACATTCATCGTAGAAGTCAGATTATGGGAACTTAATCCACATAAATATATATATATTAAGAAAAACTAACAAAATCTAAGGAGCAGAGAAGCCTATAATTCCTCTTGCCGCAGCTCGCTTTAGTCTTTGATCTCCTTCGGTTTTCTTTTCCCCCAGCCGTCTAATCTATAGCGGCTCTTGTCTAGTTGTGGAGGTTCAGAATTTCTTTTGGGGTCTCAAATATTTCTTCAGACTTTACTATTGCTTTGCAACCCATCATTCTCGACTCAAAGGCACTTTTTGGCAGTGTCTGTGTTCTCCTTCTAATTACGTGACCTGCTCAAAGTAGCATTTGTATCCCCCTTGTTATGTGAGATTTTATAGACCCAATTTTTTTTTATTTCGAAGTACATCGCGAGTGACTCACCTCCTAATTCCTGCTTCTTTACCTCCATCTTTGGACAGATTTACACATAGGTAACTGACATCTTCTATCGCTACATCTTCTAAAACCTTTTTTTGCTCGTGTTTAAATTTTTGTTTTGTCCATGTTTATTGCTAAACCTACCTGATTAGCTTTATTTTTTAAATCAATATAAATATCTGTCATAGCTGCTGTTGATATTCCCATTATGTTAATATGAACTCCATACGCTGCTGTTTGGAACGATTTGTTGTTTACTGCAAGGCCGTTCCGAGCGACAGAATGTGCACTTGCACGGGGCGGCATGCAAGAGAAAAAAACCAATTATTGAGGGCAGGGTAGGTAATGAGAAAGTGGGGGGGGGGGCAAATTTTATTTTGAACGGGGCGCGAAAAGGGTTAGGAAGGGCACTGGTTTAATGTGTTCAAATGATCAATTGACATTTTCCTAATTTTAGGTAGGGCGATATTGAAAAGTACTGGGGTCAGCTCATCACCTTGTTTTAAGCCGAGTCCATTCATTATTTCATAAAAATTTGTTTTTGTTGATCGAATCATAGGCCTAGCGGGAGTCAGCGAACATTTAGTTTTCCTCCATGTCATATTGCCATGTTAAAATCTCTTTCACCCTGAACAATTGGTCGATGGTATATCTGCTTGGTCTGAATCATGCTTTAGGAGTGATATTGCAGGGTATTTCTACAGGCTAGTTTATCTTGTTCTATTTCTGGTTTGAAATGATTACACTGTTTTTTAATTTTTAGCAATCTTCTCTCAACTCCAGATTCTTACCATCAATGCGTGCAATTCTTCATTAAATTTACAGCCAGCTAGTTTAATCAATTCATCTATGTTTTCAACAGACCACAGTTTTTTGTGTTTCTTCTGCACTTGAATATTTTGTGCATCTTCTGCCAATGTAGGCGTCGCCAATAGTTCGTCGCTGATTTTTTCTTGTTGATCAAGTGGTTGCCAAGAAGTTCTTGAAAATATTCTTGCTATGTTTCTTTAATTTTGATTGCACTTATATATTATTATTGTTCCATTCTCATCTTTCATTAAGGGGATATTAAAGCGGTCGAGAAAGCAAGATATCGAATTTATCAGTTTTTTTTACTATTGTTCAAGATAGAAATGTGAAATTTTCTGTACAACTCCAATATAGATATGAGTACACGGAAAGGTTGTCAGATTATGTAATTTTTTGTCACAACCATCTATTTTTTTTTATTCCAAATTAGAGTAAAATGTACGTGTGCTTCTCCTACAAAATCTGAAATAATTAAATGAAATTGATCAAAACGGATGTAATTCCCGTGTAGATCAATGTTTTCTTGTGAGATATAGCTTTTTGAATTGCGGAAAAAAGTTTAATTTGAGTAATTAAATTAAGAAATTCCGGAATGGTGCGGTACTGAATTATTTGTATTTAAGCAGCGCCTCCAGCTGTATTTTTTCTCTGTATTCGGGTGACAGAAAACAACACATTCATTTCAAATATATGAGAACGAGATGCCTTGCATTTGGCTTCTCCTATGGGCCAACACCTCCAAAAGCAATTATAGTCAATTCCCAAATACAAATCGACTTTAATATCCCCTTAAGGTAGTATATTTTCCAAATCCTCCTTTAAGTTTCTTTATAAATTGATTTGTGCTTCTGAAATTATTCTATGTAAAAATTGTTTTTTTCTCTTTCACTTGGCAGTTTAAATACGTTCGTGATTCTCTTTTTGCATATTTTGCATTTCTTATTGTCAGCTCAAGCTTTTCATTACTTTCCCTTGTTATTGTATTTATTTTTTTATGTAGTGCATTCTTAACGTTAATCGCTTTCTCGCACTAATTATTGAATCAAATTGCTTTGTGCTGTAGTTTTTGCATTGCTAAAAAGTCGTTTGTAAAATTAATTATTATATGGTTTTGTGACTGTCCAAGGGTTGTAGACTTTTTCTTAATGTTCTCGATTTTAAATATGCAGTAATTTTTTGCTGGCCCTCTTTTTTTTTGGTCTGAGGATCTTTCAGCTTTTGTCTATGCCTAGCTTCTCTTGAAGTATATGTGGTGGTACAGCGATTGTCTATTACGTCTGCATCTGAGTCTGATTTGTACTATGATATGATCTGATCCGCAATTTAATATAATATTGAAAGCCATTTAATTTTTTTCTGTACTTGGTGGTTTTCTTGTTATTATCATCTATATTAACAGACACGAACTTTAGGTTTTTCGATGGACTTGGGAATACCTAGGGAACAATTTTCCAAGTTCCTTGGTGCATATCTTGATGCCAATCTTAATTTTTACAAGCATTTCGTCCATTCTTTCTCGGAAAAATCTTCTTAGCATTTACTGCTCTTTGGTATATTCTGTCTTCAGTTATCAGGTATAATCTGTGGCGAGAAGTCAACAGGGAGAGCGTGTGTGTGGGACAGAAGCGGATTATTCGTCTGCTCTTTTGACGTGGGTTCCAGGAGTTCGTGTGGGACGTTTTTAAGGCAAAGGGGATACTCACTTTTCCGTGTATTTTTATACAGTATGGTTGTATTTGTAAAAGAAAACTTGAATTCATTTGTTCTGACCGATTCCGCTGATACACGCAGAACACATATTATCACCGTTCCAAAACATGGAACAGCACAATTTGAGAAATCTTCGTATTATTCCAGCGTTAAGCTCTTTAAGAAGTTGCCGTGCGGGGTGAGGAGCGCCGGGTCTATCGCGACGTTTAAAACAAAGGTGAAGGGATTTTAATTTTAAATATAAATTATTTTTTTATCATCTGACAACATTTTATTGCTTGTGATTACTTAGACTATTTCCAATTGTGTGATTACTCCATGTATTATTATACTCTTGTCATAGCCGATATACGGAAATAGATAAGTCGATTGGATGCAACTGTGCCTAGCATGTGTTTACTAAACCCCAATTCATACACTCAACATTTTAAAATACTACTTCATTTTCTTTCTGGCGACTTAAACAAGGCTAACATTTCTAAGCGAGATTAACGGTATCGATCGAGGGGTAATTCGCTGGGGAAATCTGGTGTACACCAAGAGGGAAATCATGGGGAAATCATGAGGAAATCAGAGGAAATCACTGCAAATTATTATACTGCGCATGAG
This sequence comes from Amphimallon solstitiale, assembly GCA_963170755.1. Classification (NCBI taxonomy): domain Eukaryota; kingdom Metazoa; phylum Arthropoda; class Insecta; order Coleoptera; family Scarabaeidae; genus Amphimallon; species Amphimallon solstitiale. The sequence goes on along the minus strand of OY720683.1, from coordinate 46,183,785 downwards.
TCTGCTATGAGTCTGATCATGCGCAGTTTTTATATCAAAGAAATAAAAATGAAGTTACAATCTACTGTGATATTTAGGGTTCTTTATATTCAAAACTAGTGACTGATTATAAGATAGTGTAAAGTCTGTGAGTGTGAATAGTGGTGTTTTAGGTGAAGACATAGAATCGGTAAAAACAGTAGTTTTTGCACTTAACGAAGGTTACTGCAAGGGTTATTGTCAATATTATAGCCGCTACTTTTACAGAAATATGGCACCTGAACTGGAGGATGAATTTATTCTAGAACTTGAAAATTCTTGATTTAAGTACTATGACTAACGACGTAATTGAAATGAATGTGGAAAAATCTTTAGTGGACGCTACTGAGGACTTGAAAGAGTTGGGAATTTGCCTCTCCAATAGCGACTGCTTCTATGAACTTGCAATTCCACTGAAGCAAGAAGAGATGCAAGAAATGATTGACGAGAATGAAAATGACATAGATGATCAGCAGATCACTATTTTTGACGAACAAGACAATTATTCAACTATTTACTCTAGAACAATGATGGACCACGACGAAGAGTCAAAAAAAGAAAAAAACGGACATAGATAGTGATCTCTACTCAGATCTGTGTAAACTATCTATTAATGCTTCCTTTGGAGATGAAATACAAATAAAAGACTTAACGGAAATAAAAGGCAAAAAACTTCACGAAAAAGATAGTTGTTTGCCCGTGATTATCAACGAAAAGTCTTATGTTATTAAGAAATCTTCTCTTTGCTGGTTGCTAGAAGAAAAACCTGAAAAAGTCAGTACAGACAGACTCAGGCGCTTCGTTCAGGGTAAATCTTCTTCAAAAAGTTCCCTCACTGATAGACCGGAAAAAACGAAAAAATTATTGTCTCAGCAATATGGAACAAATGGACAGAAAACACGAAAAAGAAAAATGTATAAATATAAAGTAATAAAGTATTTATTTTCTGTAAATTTGGCTTAGAATGACGTTAAATAATAATAGAAGTATGTAGTGTGTGAGTTGAATAAAAAAACTGGGAAAATCAACAGGAAATCAGGGGAAATCATGAGGAAATCACGGGAAATCACTAGGGAATCATAGGTAATCACAAGGAAATCATAGGTAATCATTAGGAAATCATGGGTAATCCTAAGAAAATCATGGGTAATCACAGGAAATCATCAATGAAAGGGAAATCTGGTGTACAAAATTTTGTCAGCGAATTACCCCTCGGTATCGATATAAACGCAGTCAATGAAATGATAAAACGGTTTCGACTTTTCAAGTCCTATAATATTTAATTAAAAAGCAGTACCTAGTGTACCTACACAAGAACATAAAAGCTACATAATATAACCTCACTTTAAGATTTATACACCTTGTCATGGTTATTAGAGTTAAACAAAATGTATTACAACAGCACCCAACATCAATACATCTCGTTATTATCTTTTTCTTATATAATAAATGTTCTTGCTGACTGACTGATGTACATACAGGCTCGCTCAGTTATTTTTTCGTAAGACTAATGTCGCTTTCATGTGACAGGAGTTACCAAGAAGCATTTCTTTTACAGCTGGTTTTACAACCGCGACGATTAATATCATACAAAAAGATAAAGGACACTATATACAAGAAAACATATTTCTTACAACATAAACACATACGTATATATGTGTATTTGAATAATTTTATTTTTCTCCGTTACCTTTTGCTTATCTTAATGAACTTACTTATATGGTTCTTCCATGAATTTCTCCTGCCTTGAACTCCATTAATAGACACAAGAGACCAGACTTTTTCTTCTTCTACTGCGTATATCTTTATAGGAAAATCAAGAAGAAAAGGAGAAAAAGGAAAACAGAAGAGGCTATCAAAATATAAATGTAAACCGAACGACCTTATAACTTACTCACCGATTATGATAAATTCCCGTAGATAATCTAATTAACTATGATAGATTCTCTCATTATGATAATGACCTTAAAATTATTATTAATAACTTAATATATATGGAGGTGAATCTTCATTTTATTTTATAGGCTTTTTTACATTTTATTTTTTTCACAAGAAGATTACTTGTGTATACACACACTTAAGGATGATTTTACTAAATAAGATAAGGCTTCAAATTAAAATTAAAATCTTTATTGGTCGATTCTTCTTTTTTTTCCTATGTTGATATAGGTTTAACGATTGAGTAACAGCAGACATTTAATGCGCATAACGTAAGCCTTAAGTATTAGGTTAGGGACACTTTATGTGAGCTCGCGTATATAGAAAAAAGCGTTTGATGGGTTTCAGCTTCTCGATAATTTATTTATATAATTAAAATGTTTAAGTTTCTAAAACGTATTTCGTCATCGACGTAACTATCTTCTTCTTCTTGGGTTTATTGCTGCATTTCCCTTTCGTTAACCTTCACATCATGCACCATCAAATGCGAGTGATTATTAACGGAAATCAGAATATGAAAGGAATGCGGTAGGTGCTTAATATAAAGGTTAATATACTGGATCGGAATCTTATAAAATATACAATTGCATTAGAAGTTAAGTATGATATTTAAAATATAAAACCTACTAGAACTTCTTAGATTTTTATTACTACATATTGCCGTGATATCTCGCAAGTTTATAAGATAAGAATAGCTTTAAGAATTAGTTTAAGTTTTGAAATAAAATAAAAATGACAAAAATCGTATTTAAATATGAAAGAGTAAAAATATGCAACAAAATTACATGGATGTATATAAAGTTGCATACACATGGTCAATATACAAGCAAGTCATTCAAAAGTCATTATTATTTAAGTGAATAGTGAGAAAATACAAAATAAAATTTATTAAATAAATATGAAACAAAAGACAAAATAAAAATTTATTAAATAAATATGAAATAAAAGACAAAATAAATATAAGCAATATATTTCTTTTGTAGAAAGGATACACAAAATGTATGGTTTACATATCATCAAAAAGAACCTAATCTTATACAATGCGTAAAGATTGCTTTAAATATTCTAAATAATGGACCGCTGTTTAAGTCAAAAAGGGTAATGAAGGCAAATAATCGAGAAAGGGTGATGTTAATGGACGGATCAGTCAAGAGAATTAGTCATGTAAAAGCAATAGAATTGTATGAAAAAGATCAAATACGATATGCAAAAAACATAAATATGACTGAATAAATCATTATGATTTACATGCATAAAGCAATAAAACTTTATGAAAGAGTTTAAGAACTAAATTATATTAAAAGATAAAAATTACCTTAGCTTATAACTAGAGACTAAGAAAAGGATATAAAAATATGTAAAACGTAAACCCGATCAGCAATAACATTTGGTATAAAAAGGTAGCTGATAGCATAAATAAAAAGTGTATGTGTTTATGATTTGTTTGTAACACAATGCTTCAGAGACTGGAAACAGACGTGTACAGTTTCATGACCTACAAAAGATAACAAAATATAAAACTTGTGTAAAGTTTATTGCAGATAGACATATTACCGATGGAAATATCATGGATAGAAAACAGAGTTGCAGTAGACAAACAAGCGTGTCTTCCAGGTGCAGGCAGTGAGGGAAGAAAAATAATCGTTATCTCCAACGTGTTTCCCATCTTACCAAATCGCAATCTAGCTACAAGAAAAGTGAAATTGACATTAATAAATGGAAAGAAAAAATATGTATTGAACAATGAACAAGGCAATAGGTTCATTGATGAATACAAAGAAGGATGGTATTAACAACAAGAATAAACCTACCGTCGGAAATGCTGTGCGACGCAGTGAAAAGACTTTTGGATTGAAAAGCAATTTGTATTGACGTTTGGTAAATAAAGAACTGTCAGAACAATATGTGTATGTGTGTGTGTATCAAGACGGCAACATGTGGGCAGCGATTTCACTGGAACGTATATTCCAATGCCAACCTAAAATATGGACTAGAGGGCGCAATAGTCAACGTAGAGTTTTTTTTGCCGCTATAAATAAGAAACAAGATTGGACAAGAGGAGACTTCTGATTTCGACTCCGAAAGAATAAGACGCTCTAAAAAAAAATAATTGTTACATTGTAGAATAGTAGTTTTCATTATTTCTTTATCACGTTTATTCATAATAATTTTTCTTTTATTAATATATATTTAAATTCACTTGAAACGTTCAATATGGACATTCAAAATGAACATTTTGATGAAATATTTAAAGATAGCAAGTAAGTTTTTTTTTTTTGAAAAGAAGTTATCTAAATTGTTAGACGGACATTGGTTTTTACGTGCAAATGATTAATCAATGTAATGTTGGACAATATAGATAAGCAAATATTATCCTGTAAGGTTTTCTTTTAATTCATAAAGTTGGAATTACAACAAAATAGGACTAATGGTGTTGGGCAGTTGAAGAGATGCTACGTGCGAATGAGCATTTTCTTCATGGTATTGTCTAAGCATCATTAATCTTTTTCAAGTTAGGTTAATAATTAATTAAAAGTTTCACAAAGCAAAGATTAAAAGCTAGATACAACACGTGCAAATGGTTGTCTAAGGCAATTAATTGAAGCCAATATAAAAAATAATTACATCGATAAATATCACTATCAATGTACAATAAAAGTTTACATTTATTTATTTACAGGATAAATATTTATTTTTTTGGTTTAGCATCATAAATAAATAAATAAAAGATTTACATACATTACAACCGACATTAGGTATAAATGATATGAGCATTTTCAATTATGTATTTTGTTTAGAGCATAAAGGTGTATATAAAAATTATTTGAATCTATAAATTACAAAAATAAAAGGTGTATGATCATGTTAAATAGACATTCTGTTTTCTTCTTTAAACAAAACTATTACCTCGTCCCTATTATAAGTAAGTGAAAGGCCACCAGTGAAGTTATTAGGTACATGCTTCAACAATATGAATTAAATATAAGACCAATTATAAGTTTTTGGTGTAAAAAGAAAAATTTAGAACACAGCATATACCAATGACTATACCCACAAATATATGCTATCACAGCAATATGTGCGTACGTTTTTAGTTTCTACTTGATGAAAATGAATGTACAGCAGACCGATTTTCATGTGGCCGGTGGGAGAATTTGTACGTGCGTCAAGTAAGGGTCAGTGTTAGATAGAGAGACAGAGATAGAGGTACTTCTAACCGGCCACATGAAAATCGGTCTGCTGTATTTTTGTTTGTCCCGTATGCGTTCCTATACCACTCATCCCACTGACATGAGTTGTTGTGCGCACGCTCGGGAAGTTCCCTGAATACGTAAAACGATGTATAGGCGTTTTAGGAAAATATATAGCGTTTAACTGACCCGGTCATAAAGTACTTGGCAGGTTCGTCCATTTTACCCGGTCATTTTAAACATTTACGAAAGCAATTTGTAGTCCGTACATTAATGTATCTACGTTCATAGCTTATAATCAATCTGTATTGGCAGAACGAAAGAAGAAATGGGGATATCGCAGTGAATACTTCAACTCCTAATAATCGTAATAGTATATTACAGTACAAGTGAAGAAAGTACTCGTTTCGCTCACGCGTGCGTCAGTGTGTCAAGACGCACAAGTGAGCGAATGTAGTTTCTTCACGAGTGCTGTATAGCGTTTTGTTCAATCCTGCTAAATTACCTATCTAAAGGTGTCAAAGATTAAAAATTTCAGTTTGTCTGACAATTATAATATCATTCATATTGCATTCATGACTCATGTTGATTCATGTCAATATTAATTGTGATCAAATAATATAGCATAGATAGCGGGTTTTACCGTTGGTATAGTTACCTGGTTACGATAAAATAAAAATTAGCTATGTTGTCAACAAAATTTTATTTTTGCTTTGTTTAGAGTAAATTTGTCATTAATTTCAATATTTAACAAAAATATGGAACAAAAAGCTGTACCAAGAGATGTAAATGAAGCGAATGCTGTTGTATTCAATTTATTGCCGCCAAAATCTAAAGAAAGGTATATAAATGAGTTAAGAAAATTTCATGAGTGGATGAATATAAAAAGTGTTACTCTTATAACGGAGCAAATACTCCTAGCGTATTTTAACGGATTATTAGAGAAGTATGCACCGTCTTCTTTGTGGTCCACATATTCTATGTTGAAATCTACTTTATTTGTTTTTGAGAAGATAGATATCAGTAAGTAAGTTTATAGTATCATATTTTATATAATATTTTTAATAATTGTACTGTTATTTCAATATTTCTTACTAGTTAATTGTATGTTTTGAATAAATTATACGAATTCTATTCTAATGTACCTTTCATTCAATACTACTCTTGCACTTCTTATCTAAAAATATTGAAAACTAAATTGTCAAATTTGACATATGAGTGAGCGAAAATCCATTACCTCACTCCGAGTGAGGTAAATAGACGCTTTCGGGCTTAGCAACCAGTGGAGAAACAACGTGTTTCTAAGGCAGGATTGAACAAAATAGTTTTATTAGTAACTTTGATTGTACATGAATTTGATTCGATATAGTCACTATAGTCTGTATACAACTCAACGCAAAGAAAAAAGGAAGCGTTTGCATTAAACACGTAAAAACTAAAAAGCGATTGTGGCAAAATACAATTTATCAGTTTTTTTTAAATTTATGTCATATTAAAAAATATAAAAGTTTTGTGTATTGACACTGACGCTTTGTATATACAGAGAGAGAGCAAAACAACCTACTCTACCCTACTCGCTTACCAGGGATATGTAAACCATACCAGGTTCATAAATCCTGTTACTTTTCGAGTTTACGAACAAGGTTGTTTTTACCCGATTGAATTAACGAAAGCATTTGTGCTAACCGTGTTGTAACCCCAATGCCTGGGGTTAATTTCCGAAAACGTGTTAGGTTGCAAATTTTCAGAACCTATTAAGTTGGAATAGGACTTTAATTAAGCGTCGTGACAAAAGTTTGAAATTGGCTCTCATAATAGAGTTTGTATGAACGTCAGCGAAATGCTTTCATGATGACAATTATAACAAAAATTTGGTGAGTAACATAACAAGTGCTGTTGATAGTGAAATTCCAATTACCAGTCGACAGTAGATAATAGATATCACACACATTTTCTTTGCTTTTTCCAAGTGACTTTGTAATAGTCGTCATAAAGCATTACTTTCGCTGCCATATCAGTTATGCCACTCAAACGTCAAGCGATTAATCGATCTTCACCTCAAGCACGAAAAAAAATGGGGTGTGGCCACCACACGACTTTCCTATACATATGATGATTTCAAACTATACAAAAGTTGTTCTGAATTAAGTTTTAAATAATTTTATCTTAAAAAAATAAATGTGTAAATCTGTTACTTCAGGTCCGTATTTTGAGAATTTTTTGTACAAAAATTATTCAAAATTCTATTCTAAGTACATACTTCTATTCTCTTAATAAATCCCTACAGAATGCATACTTTGCGAGATATTTGCAAAAAAAGTGCTACTCGATGAGAGTAAAAGTGTTACTTCCGGTCCCACTTTTGAAATTTCTTTTATAGAAAAAGTATTCCAAATCTAGCTCTAAATACTTTTGCACTCTTGATAAATCTATATAGATTACATTATTTACGAGATATTTGCGAAAACTCGCTATTTATCAAAAGTAAAAGTCTTACTTCCGGTCCAAATTTTGAAAGTTTTTTAATACAAAATGTATTGAAATTCAAGCTTACTCATGATGTATTTGTATAGAAACTACGCCTTACCAGATATTCGCAAAAAACTGATTTTCAGTAAGAGTGAAAGACCTACTTCCGGTAGGAATTTCGAAAAACCCTTTTAATAAAAAATGCATTTTTGAGCATATTTGAATTCTTTGTAAATTTGTTTAAAATTAGTAGTTGACGAAATATTGGTAAAATTCGCTTTTTTCACTGAAGTAAACTAGTACTTCCGGTCTACCGATTTTACTGAAAAACTAATCACATCTAAAAAGGGAGATTTTACTCGTAAATATAATATTTGGATTTGTTAACCTTTGCTGTTTGACCGCTATTATAGGCACACACACACTCGTACACACATTGACAGAGAGAAAGAGAGAGAGAGGGGGGGGGAGATATCCGTTAAAAACCACTTTCAGAATACTTCCTTATACTCGTACCTACTATGTATAAGAAAGTAAAAGACAGCAGCAAATGTCCAATACAACCAGGTTTATACCGTATTTGTCTTCCAGCTGATGAAATCATACTTTGCAGTGTCTACAATATATTTTGGAAACTTCAAGCTAGATAAATAGCTTTATCTTTCTTATTCTTTTACCATTGGCGTTAACACAAAATACGGACGTTACTAATTAATAATGGTAGTAATAATTTATGCCCAAACATTTCCCATTACTCCTTTAAAACTATAAATTATTATTCGCCGGTTGTGCGCCTTATGATGGTGCCTCTCGGCATTCGTCTGACTATATATCATTTTTAAAATATTCGAAAAGGTAACCAGCACAAGAGAATTTGTAAAACAATGTTTATCCCGGAAACATTTTCCTCAGATGTAATTCGGATTAAAACTACTTGGCAGTGCGTTTAACGTCTGTTTGGTTTATTTTAACTTGATACAATATCTAAATATTTAAAACTAGAATATGGAGTTTTAGAACTAACTTATTTAAATATTATTTTGAAAGCATAACAATTTTGTTTTTGTGACTAAGTACTTATTAAAAATATTGTAATTCACTAGGAATTATTTCATGTCTGAGATATTAAAATAAACTAATATATTTACGGATGTAAAGATAATGTTAAATTGTTTTTGCGCAGATGTCTAAAAAGCGTAAATTATGTTCTACAAAATTTCAGTACTCGTATTGAATTTGACAAATTCGACAGTATTTTTTATGGACGTAATAATATGCTGATAATAGAAATATTTTGTTTAACATTTTTTCAGGACTTGCATACAATTTATTTTTGTTTTATAATTCCAATTGTTTTTATTTATTAATTATTTTTACAAAAACAAGAACGATCTCCCCTCTACTTTGGTTTTGTATTGTGTTCACTGATATTGCAACACAAAGCCATGATAAGTTCACCGACAATGTCTTCTTTATATTTCCTTCTCATCTTATTCTTCTGTTAAGTCAATAGAATGTAGTTGATAAAGGAAGGATCAAAATGAGGTATCAATTAAGTATTAATTAAATAAGTAGCAAAACAGTTTGAATTTATTCCAATTATTTAGTGTTTCTTTATCAATAAATCACCTTCAAATATAAGTATAATAAAAGAAGTGAAAATAGAGCATTAAAAACTCGGTCCGAATTTTGAAATTTTTTGCATATATCAATTGTCGCAAATCAAGTTCCAAATACTTTTACACTAATAGATCTATATAGAAAAATAGGTGAAAATGCGTAAAACGCGTAAGTAGATGAAATATATAGTCTCAATATTTTGTAAACAATAAAGTTATACAATTGTAAATTTAGCATAAGTTAACTTGCGAGGAATGAATAAAGTATACGTGGGGTAAGCTGAAAACACTTTCAAATAAAAAATTAACGACCGGAAAGACTTACAAGAAAGAAGGACAATTCACTGTTTAGAATTTAACCATAATTTCAATATAAAGTGTATATTTTATTATTTTATTTATTAGAAGACTTGAAAATTAATTGTTCAGATGTACTTTTAAATGGAGAAGTTATATAACGTTTCCCTATTAAAGTTAGTAATGTAATTTTGTCCCCCCCCCCCCATATTTATCTTACTTTCATAATGGGGATTCAACATGAATATATTTAGTTTTGAAAGTAATACTGTTATACTTATTTTATAATAATTTATTTAAAGAAATTTTCAGTCATATCTACATACAGTTTTAATTTCATACTAAGTATCCCAACTTTCTACATATTTCAGTTCCTTCTCTGTACGCCTTATCAATCTGTCACTACATTTTTAATTACCAAGCATCTCAAAACGCCGAACATCATCTATACCTTCAAAATCAATAACATAAAATAGATAATTTTTATTTTTATTTCATCACAACGATGCAGTTACACACCTTACGAATATATAATCTATCAATCTATTAATTAAAACCAGAACTTTATCGGCACCACAATATTGTGGCGGTCATCCACACAATTCAAGCGTCTCTGCGTTTCACCACGGCCGTATCTGGCATCCCTATCGAAAGAGGTATATTAATTAAGATTATACTTACAACTTCATCCAAAAGGAATGGGAAAAAAAGGTCTTTTAACATAGCGCACGGTATGTAATTGGTCATGTGGTTGGATAATAAAATAAATTTACAGTTTGACCTATATCCACTTATGTACTATTATGTATGCATATTGTACACAAACTATTCTCCATATCTCTATTCATTCGAAAGCTTTTCACATCTAATTTATATCATTAAACGGTGCATCGGATATACGCTCACTTACGTATGTAAAAGAAGAAGACAGAAACACACTACTTAAAGTTAAAAAAAACTTTTTATTACGTGATTCTCCAGAATATCTTCATTTATTCCCTGTCCAGATTTGTTGAGCAATGTTTTTTTTTTACATTAAACATCTCGAAACACCTCGCGTACCGCAGTTTCAATGTCCTTTTTAAAAGTCGAGCGTCACAGGTCTCTCTTGTCCATCTCATTTTTATGTTCGACCTTTCAATAAAAGAAGACTGAAAGAAATTTAATCTTCAATTAAGAATACCATGCTGTTAATGACTTAATGCTCGTCATACATTCTGGACGCGAGGTAATTGGTGTAATAGACTTTGCGATTCATTACGATTATCAAATCAAAACTCAATTTCTCATGAATATGAAGACATTTGAGATGATGAATTATTGAAGCTAACGAAAGGTGGAAATGTGTGTCACACGTGAGTGATGTGTATGTATTTGAATGATCTTTTTAATATAATAACTTCTTATAATTGAATTTGATTTCGTTGTATAGAACGATGATTATTGTATATGAGTTATGCCATGAAGTTGATTACCTTGCCTGTAGTATAAAACACTAAATACCAAGAGTTTATTCGTATCTTCGTGCAGGCGCTTTTACAATAAGTACGGTAATACATTATCGTGGCTGATAATATACTTATAAATAAAAGGTGTAAATTCTTAGATTGTCATTGTCTTAATCACATTATTTACTAATATTTTGCTATTTAATTACAAAGATAAGCACTAAATAATATGTACACATATTCGTATGAAATTTAACAGATAGATACGAAGTATGTAAAATATATTTTTATATTCTCCATCTCTAGTCATGACGCAATTGTTTACTGACAAAATGTTAGTTCTCATTCAAAGAGTGTTGTTATTTGTCGGTATCCTTAACCAACATAAACATAGTAAAATTTAGCTGGAATATAGTCAGGTAATCAAATTTTTGACGAGGAAAGGAAATGAATCGAAGAATATCTACCAGAAGTTGTTTAATGTGTTTGTGCACTGTCATATTTTACAATTAATTTGGGCCAAACCATTCCGATAGCGTCGGAAATCAATTGAATCAATTGAACCAAGATGAGGAAGGTCAGTTCAAGTAAGAACCATCGAAAACAAGAAAGTTAAGTTAAAGTTTCTGTCCTAGCATACCGAAGAATACGATTGTCAATTATTGCCAATAAAGTAGGGATACATGAAGCTATAGTATTAAAGATTTTACTTAAAAAATTCGCACTGAATAAGATTTCAGTAAGTTGAATTCCTAAATTGCTTAATCCCGAACAAGAACTGTGTCAAAAATGCATTTGTGAAGAAAACTTAGTGCCTTTAATTATCGACGAAAAGTTTTTTTGAAAATTACTGGGATCTACTGGCAATGGAAGCAATTGTGTTTTTGGATATAGAAAAATTGTACTAATTGAATACATGAAAAAAGCTCTACATTAACAGGAGATTTAAAGTCAATAATAACAATGTTAAAAAGTAATGTACCCGCAATATATCCTCAAGGTACCCCTGATGTTGTAGTGATGTAGTTAGATCTAAAAGCATTAGAGAAATTGGCATGTCAGTCTGAGAACCATTATCAGTGCCAGTGGCGATAAACTAGAAGCCATGCTGCACAGTAAAGAGGCAATGTTTCATGTAATTATAAAACGGTTTGTAGAAAAAAATTTTAAAAACTTTTGCAAAATTACAAAGAATCGAGATTAGACGATATTTAGCAATGCAGTCCCATCTACCTTTCTTGAACCAGAGGCACGTTTTTGAATGCTTCTACATTTCCCGAAGCTGAGCTGTTTTCTCTTTTCTCTTTCACGCTTCGTCGGTTCTCTTTCTTTAACCTCATTTATATTTGGTATTGTCATGGAAACTTTGGAGACTTTAGATTTTGTTTTGTGCTACATGTTGTTTTCAAAAATTGGTGAAGCCTTGTGTTGGTGACAAAGTCAACAAGCACTGTGGTACAGTCAAATTTTTGTCTCCAGCGATATTCAGGTTTTAATGTAGAAGTAACTTCAAAAATGGTTTAACAGATTCTAAAGGAGGGCTTCGTGTTCTAGAATCTACATTTTCAACATCCTGACTGGTTTCTTAGGATTTGGTCTGTCAATCATATCGCTGGGAGCTAGGAGGTGAACAGGAAACAGAAATTATGTCTGTATTTTTGAGACCATTTACCGCATTTTCTATTGTGGCAGCTTTACTATAGGCACTGGCAAATAATCGACCGATTTGATGAAGGCCAATTTGATGTAATAGTCCATCCAACGGTTAAATAGATCAGTTACCATATATCCCCATCAAATAGTTCTGCTTAATTATTTATTCGAGGAAAAGTAGTTGCAAGAGGAATATACTGACCAATGGAACTCACACATGCCACAACAATAACATGCGGCCCTCTTTCCGCACTCGTCAGTGCTCCGACATTGCTTTTTACATTGTTCGGCAAATATCTTTGGGTTTTTTTGGGCAGTTGAAAGACCGAACTCTTCCATGTTATACAGTTCACTACTAGGAACATCTTTTCCATGGCTTCGTGCAGCTATTTGAAAACTTATTTAGAGATGTCTACTGCGAAGACCTTTGCGGATAACCATTTCGTTCAGCTAAACTATAAGCCAGCTTTTTTACATAGGTGGTGGTGATACCAAAAAAATGTAGATTCTAGATCCAGAATATGCAACTCAAATTTATTTTCCGCTTCAGGCGATAGACTAGATTGGATAGAACCTAGTCATTTCTTCTGTCCTTTATAAATCATATTTTTGTTATTTACCCACTGCGTAAGGTAGTATGTGTGACTTAAAAATGTTTGAGACCTTCAACCACCCCATGGTTTTATTGTTGATAACTGTACAGTCAAGGCGGCTTCTTGCCAGTTCTGACGAGTATTCGTTCTTTGGTACTTGTTAACCATTCTGAAAATCCCATTGTTTGAGTAATTAAATTACTCAAACAAAGGCAAAATTACATAGTATGCCATTTTGCATTGTTTGGTTTTCTTCTTGATAAAATTTGTTTTAGTTAGTTTTTCTAAAAAAATCTGATAGGATTACTTTCAATTAGAATGCATCTTGCAATGTGTATGACCGTTTGGAAAACAAACGTGTAATTTAATTGCACTGTATGTATTATCGAATTAAAGTGAAAATAATTTGGTAAATATGATTTTACCTCGGCACCACAAATCGAACGTCAACTCTATACTTATAAGGTAAGGAAATATAAAAATAAATTTGCACCTCTAAACGATATTGACGTGTGAGATTTAGGATGAAAAAACCACATGTACTGTTTTAGCAAGGTATGCTATTTTTGGCAAATTCAACTACCCTGTTTGCTAATACAAAGCTTTCTCAAACTGCATTTGTGTGAAATAACAATGCAAAGCTATCTTCATATATCCATAACAAAATCAACTACTTAATTGATTTACATGCAGCAGTCACATATGTATATACAACATTACACCGATTTGTCGACCGGTATTTCAGAATTTCACAATCAACAAAACCACAAAACAAAGAAAAAATCCTAGTGCACACAATCACTTTCTATCCTCGTACTTTTTTCATTAACAGACAGATCGACTTTCATACAAATGGCTAACATAACCTCAAAATGGAGAGTTCTCACTGTGTGTTACACAGCAGACAGACGGAAATTCTAAAACGCAAACACGTGATATATTTTGCTAGTATCGCATTACTATACCCAATATATCATTGACGTACAAATGCCAAAGTAATTAAGAAACATATCGATCATAACTGTTATGTGTGGTTACCATGAAAGTACTTCATATACGTATTATATCTAGGTATCATGTAACTTTGAAACAGTATTACATACTGATCTTTTTTTCAATGTGTACATTTGTATAGTGTCCAGTTCTAAGATAGCGGTTAATTATGGTTTATATTTTATATTATTTGATAGATATTATCGCATTAAAAAAACATTGACCTATTTATGGAATCTAACGACGCGATGCTGTCTGATTTAAATAATACACCAACACACAGCCACATGCATCGAATAGGTGGTTATGTGTTCTTGGTGAAATCGTATCTATTGTATCGATGATACTGTTACACACATGCCGTGGATTTATTCGATATTAATGTGTTACAAGCGGTTAAGTGATTTATATCGAAGACCCAATGCATTTGAGATGCGAGATACATAGTGAACGCAATGATTCGTTATTGTACATCTTAACACCTAGAGTGCACATATTCATGGCCTGGCGGATATGTATTGTGCATGGGATCAATTGAATAAGATGAATTAAAAATAAATTTCTATTTACCTTTCGGTATTCTATGCAAATTGATAACAGTTATTGTCGGCATGTATAAATATCTGCATACATAATATACACACGGTATAGATAATGTGAGATAAGTGAAACCTGAGTGGTATCATCAATTTTGTCTATTTGAATGTTAATAAATGGAGAAAGTGTAAGGATATACGTTTGTATATATCATATGTCCGTGTCGTACAGTGACGTACTTAGAATTTTTCATTCGCAGAGGCGTATTACTACAAATTGTACTTATCAAATCATTAATTTACATTTCTTTTTATTTTTTATTCTATATGATTTTGTATTTAAGCAAAAAGTAAAGCTGGTATAGACATTAATAAACGAAGAAAAAAAAACAGGTTTTTTTAGGTTTTATCATTTAAAGAAAAGAATTTCTACGTTTTCAAATGATATTATTCCTGCAAATGTTACCATAACAGATAGTAAGGTTTCATTGCAGACAAATGCCGTAATAGTGGGATTCTTGTCGGTTTCTGAAACTTTACAAATCTGTAACCTTACAGGAAATTTATAAGTTCAATACAAATCTGTAACCTAGCAACTTAAAAACTCAAGATGCACAAACCATTTGTTAAACTCATTAACAGCTCTACCTATAAACTGTCCAACTACCAGTCCAACTATCAGTCCAACTTCCTAAACCTTTCACTAAGACTAATTTGCTGCGTCCCATACATGAAGGAATAACCGCCGACCTATCCGAAGATATACGGCAATGAGGACTTGCGTTATTCCTCATTCCATCCACCGTCAGCCTGTTGTAATTTATTGGTGATGCAACATTTCCAAAAGCCAGTTATTTCAAGTATTTGTCTTTATCTCCAGGATGCCCATTTTCTCTGATGGTCACTTTCTTCCATCGTCTCCCCCAACCTTGGCCAAGAATTCTTCTCTGGCTTCGGCTCTCTCAGTTCTTGTGCAGTTTCAAATAGCATAATACCTCGTCTCGGCCTCCGCTTACATATTGGTATATCTAAGCGCCTTCTCTTAGTTTAAAACGTTTAGAGAAAATTTTGAGGTAGCCATGCCCATTTATTGTATAGCTTTCCTTTGTTCTTTTGAGTCTGGAATACTCTCTCCCTGCCGTTCTCTAGTTCAATTGATCTTGCAATCTTTTCAAGGCCCATTCCTTTCCTCTTGTCACCCCACCTTGTCTGTCTCTTGCAATGCTCAAGTTGTCTTCTTCCAGAACTTTTTTGGCTCCTTGGCTGCTACATCAGAACGCTTGCCATTGGATTGTTAGTTTCTAGGTGCAAACTACTTACATCTTTCCTCTTGCACCACGCACTTCTAGTCTTTGAGCACGTTGATCAGTCAAAATGTCATTACCCTACATTAGTATTAGCAAGTCTCTTATCCTAAATTCCTATCATTTCATTCGCCGATTAAAGACTAATTTAACTGACAGTTGATCCTCGGGACATACTAGTAAATTCTGATGTAGAATCACTTTTCACTAAAGTACCAATCCCGAATACTATTTCCATAATCATAAAAATCCTATCCGAGCACAACCAATGGGACGACTTAGCTGTCTTGGTGGAACCTGCTTAACCTTTACCTATTTTCAGTTCCTGTATAATGCCACTGCAAAGTACCCAAAAACTTACTATTTAAAAATACCTAGGTACTTTCTTGTGTGTGTGGGTGGTACTGCAAACGTTACTGAATCTTATATTTGAATACATCTTATTATTTTTATATCTTATTAATATTTTTTTAAAAATACGAGTTGCCATGGTTTGTTTACATATAGCATAACTAAAAATATTTCATTAAATTTTTAAAACTATTGATGTGGCAAGCTTGATAATTCAGGAATTATGTATAGTTTCAAAATATCGCAGTTACAATATACCAAAAAGTTGTAAAAAGATCAAACTGAGATTACATTTATAACTTTAGTTGGATAAGCAAAACCGTCAGTAGAAGTATTCAAAATTATTTTACTAAAAAATAAGTATATTAAAAAACATAGAACAGGTCACTATTGACAAGTATTACAGCATCACAATTATTATAAGTTATCACCTAAGAAATAAAAATTCGTAACAGATAATATTAGTTAGTTTATTCGAACGATTCAAAAATCATAGGCTTAATTATTCCTATTTTTAATTAACAATATTATTTTTCTCGGTTTCATTAGTACAACTTTGACTTGTTTTAAAAATCCCTAATTTTCTCTTGCATATTTTGGGTATATGTATCTATTGGATCGCTTAAGTACGTTCAGTCTTTCGTCAGTAGGCTACTAGTGAAGTTGTAGTTACGTGTTTTAAGTTTGTTTATTATTAGTTAATGTCCGATAAACTTAATTATTATTTTAAGTAACTTGTGTTTTCCTTTTTAATAATTTAGTAGCATTTTAAATCGTATTCAAATTTAATTAATTTAGGCTGCGTTGGAATATGTTCTTTTAAGTTCTTCCTTATCGGCTTTTTCCCCCGCCGGAGAAGTTTCAATTGTCACTATGTAGCATCAAATGTCATTCTGTTCCGAATAATCGTATCGATAACAAGCTTGGTACCACGTGGTGATTAGCTTTGCATTTTCATTCTATTATTTGGGGTATGTGGTAAATGAGTCAAATGCTGTGTCTGGAGATTTTGTATTTACTATTGGATTGGTTGGAAGCGCAATTTCCTGTAACGGCCAGCCTGGAATTTTTGGTTAATCTACACGTGCCTTCGTTGTACTTTTCGAATGCTTGGTATTGTCGATTATTTGTGCGCACGTTGGAAGAATATATGAACATCACGATTATATGTTGGACTTAGCTATAAAGCCCCCTGGAGAACGATTCTGTTTTATTTTATTCCGTTGAAAACCTAAACCAATTAATCTTGGCAGTCAGCTGAGTTTTCCTGTTGCTTCGCTGTTGTTATCAGCTGATGAAGACCACATTAGTTGCAGATAAGTGTTTACCTTGATTAAAAATTGGGATTTTGTATTTATAATTAGTAATCGTAGGAATAAAGTCTGTCGATTCCTTCAGATCCGAGACTTTTGTAAAGCTTTTGTTTAATTTAGTAAATTTATTGATTATAAAAAACTACTTTTAAATTAATTTCTGTAATTTTGATTTTCATTCTGAGAATTTATTGCATAAGAGCCCATTATACAGGGAGAATCTAAATAATCTTTGCACTTGTCATACGTTTAGTAGTTTTGTATAAGAGATAAGCATGAATAGCTTACTGTAATTCTGATTTTATGTAATTGGTTAATGTTTTTAGTTATTTAAGTGGTCGCTTGACCTACATTATAACCTTAATTGTAAGCGATTAATTTGCAATTTTTTCGAGACCTACAGACATATTTCACCGATTGTGTTTTCTTTAAATTTGGGAGTGCTCAGATTATTGTATCGGCTAACTTAATTATTTTTGCTTTCATTTAGTATTATTCTTTTTTTTATTATTACATTTCAAATTTTTGTATATTTAATTTTGTCCATCATACAGGGTGAGTTGATAGGTGGACCGTTGTTGTTATTTTTAAAATCCTCATGGATTGTTGCTTACGTTAACGTTTTTGATATACACGGTGTACCATCACGATCAGCTGTATGATTTAGAGGCATGATTGAAATTTTATTTTATTTTTCTCTTTAAAATTTCACATCATTAATATTTAATCATTTCATATTTGACTTACTTTTATTATCTCATACTTGACTTTTTCTTTTATTACATATAAATATTCTATATCCTCTTGTTGGGAATTAAATTTAGAACTTGTGATTTGAATTTGGTTTGTTTTATTGTTGAGTTGCTTTTACCTATTTCCACCTAATTCTTCTTACCATCTACGATCCGCGTTCGTTAACTTCGATAGGGTTAAATTACGCGGTGGCGCCCTATTAAAATTAGCTTACCGTCGTTTCGACCCATACCATCTTCACTAAGTACTGGCAGCCTATGTGACAAGAATAGCAGGTAGGTGGACATAGAGGTTGTGACTCATTTGGAAGTATTATTGATAGATATTTTATATTTGTAATTTTAATTTACTCAGCGCCATATTATTATTACCACAGGCCTCTTGACGTTTCACACGTGGCATTTTTTCTACATGTCTATAATATAGTATTTAAAATGTATAGAAAGTCAAAAATGATCAAACTGAGATTACATTTATAACATTAGTTGGAAAAGCAAAACTGTCAGTAGAAGTATTAAAAATTACTTTACTAAAAAATAAGTATATTGAAAAACATAGTACTAATCACTATTACTTTACTATTGACAAGTATCATAGCATCATAGTTATTATAAGTTATGACCTAAGAAATTAAAAATGCGTAACTGATAATATTAGTTAGTTTATTACTACATGCCTATAATATAGTATTTACAAGGTATAAAAAGTCAAAAATTATAAATAAATCTAATAAATGATCAAATATATCGTCTTCCTCTTCTTATACATCTAAGTCGAGTTTCAAATGACCTAGAATCATTTCTTTCAATACCTTGATTAATACCAGAAACTGTATATGCTTGTATATTTTTTATGTCAATAAATAATTTCCCGTGAAAGATATTAAATACTTCATTGTTTCCATAAAATAAATTCATCTACTTGTAATTACGATTTTCTCTTCCAACTAAAGTTATAAATATAAACTTGAAGTTTCATCAATTTTTTGACACACAGCAACTGTGATGTTTTCAATGAATTGATAATTCATGAATATTCACTTTAAAATGCATTATAGTTGTCGCATAATGAATTTTAAAATTGTAGTGAAAATTACATATTTGTAAATAGAAAATCATACAGGCATCTTATTTAATTTTAGTTATGCTATGTGTAACGTAACTTACGTCAACCCAAATTTTTAAATTAATGTCCCAATCATCTTCATTCAGAACATTCTATAACTTTTACAATATCGCCCGCTGACGCAAACAAGTAGGTATGTTTAAATAGTAAATTTTTAGTACTTTTCAGTGGAATATAAATATACAAAGCTGCTCCATTTATTTATTTATTTATTTATTTATTAGAATTTTTAATGAAGGGTATGTATTAAATAAAAATATTTTTTAATTGTAGGACTCACGATTATCTACAATTCTTGCATTGAATTTGTTTTTCCATTTTTTTAATTTTAAACCACGCCGATATATCAGCTATTACCCCAGAAGGTTAAACTGATACTTTACACATCAGCCAAACATATGGTAACATACATGCATGTTTGAATACATTTAAATACATCAATTACATCTGCATATTTAATATATTTTCCCATTTCGAGTTATGATTTGTCTAACCTGTATATATTTGTAATCATAGATCTCTACACTTTTTGTTCACCATATAACAACATTTTAGAATTAGCTATGTTGTTAAACTTGTACATATATTCAAATTTACAGGCTCCATATATATATATTGCATTAAATCTGTCCGAGAAAACGTATGGTATTATGCAAATTATAACATGTAATACTCTCATAGCTTATGCGTATACACGAGTATAGTTATAATCACATATGTTAAATAAGTAATGACCAGGAAAACATTCTACTTTTATTGAATAATAAACCAATAATAATGTATTACATTTTACATTAAAGTAAATAAATGTCGTACAAGTTAAGAAAACATTATTATTACCTGGACAAGGCAAAATACGTGAATGTTATTATAAATTTAGAGAAGAACTCCACTTATTAAAATTTCCACGCACGAAATATGTAATACCATGTTCATGTTCATCGTCTGCAAAACGAGACAAATCAAGTGACGTAATAATATGCTAATAAGGTTCTGAAGATTTACATGTTTCCAAAGAGACAACACAGTTCGTAGGATTTCAACTCATCAACGCTGTATTTATAGAAAAGAAGAAGAAAAAACTGACCTTGATAGTTCAACACTGCATCGTCTTACTATGGTTTATTAGATGATATTTATTGTATGCCTTTAACGTGATCACTAATTAATATATATAGATACAATTTGGTGATATTTCTTTCAATTCTCTTGTTTTTTTTTTAATTTCACAGCAAAAATGCAGATAGTTGACGTTCAGCAAGCTTTATTAGCAGTTCTCCAAATTTATTAGGTGCATAACATGTATATAATTAGAATTAATGGTATGGAAATTTAGGTTTGACATTAGAACTGTTTCTTACAAATTTATTTGCGTGTTCCTCATTAAGAAAACGCTTCGTTGCAAGTAAATTAAAAATTACATGTATATTTATTTATGTAGATATCTGTGTGGGAAATTTTTTATTCAATGTTAATAGAAATATTTAGTGAGAAAGTGAGAAATGTACCAGTGGTCTTGAATATTCGTGTTGTATTACGAATCTACCGATTACTTACAGTAAACAATTCTTACTCCCTAATCGTGTAAAGATGAAGTAACAGACCTTTACACTAGAAGGCTCGAGCAGGTCTTAGGGCTGGTTGTACCAAAATCGGTTCAGCATTAAGATCAGCTGAACGACCGTTAAACGGTGAACTTAGTTCAAGCAAATATGCGTTGTACCATCATAATAACATTAACGTTCTACTGATCCTAGTAATTCTAGTAATTTAGGGAAATGTTGGCAACAAAAAGTGCCATTAGAGATTTGGCGGGATTATTTTCGAAGCGTGCTTGTTGTGTGAGCCTTTTATAGGATTTATATAAGTATTATTATTCAATTTTTCCTTTTATTACTTTCTTATACGTAGTATAAGGAAGTATTGTGATGATGAAAATTTTCGACCTCGAGATTTTTGCAGATGTCCACGTTTTGAAGTCCCCTGATACCGAAAAAGTGGTTTTTAAAAAATGTCTGTGTGTCTGTGTGTCTGTGTGTCTGTCTGTGTGTGTGTGTGTGTGTGTGTGTGACCACGATAGCGGCCAAGCCCCTGTAGATATCAATTCCAAATTTTGTATTTACGTGTATAATCTCCCTCTTGAGATCTGATTAGTTTTTCAGTAAAATCGGTAGACCGGAAGTAGCAGTTTACTTCAGCGAAAAAATCGAATTTTGCGAATATTTCGTCAACTACTAAGTTTAAACAAATTTATAAAGAATTCATATATACTTAAAATTTAAATTGAGAATAATTTTATTTAAAAAGTTTTTCGAAATTCCTACCGGAAGTAGGTCTTTTACTCTTATCGAAAATCAGTTTTTTGCGAATATTTCGCAAGTCATGCTTTCTAGACAAGTACGTTACGGGTATAAAAGTATTTAAAACATAAATTTCAATATCTTTTGTATAAAAAAAATTTCAAAATTCAGACCGGAAGTACCACTTTTACTCTTATCGAATAGCGATTTTTTGCAAATATGTCGTAAGTTATGCATTCTATATATATTTATCAAGAGTACAAAAGTATTTAGAACTGGATTTGCAATATTTTTTGTATATATGAAATTTCAAAATTCGGACCGGAAGTAGCACTTTTACTCTTAGCGAGGAGCACTTTTTTGATAATATCTTGCAAAGTATGCATTCTATAGCGATTTATTAAGCGAATGAAAGTACCTAGAATAGGATTTTGAATAAGTTTTGTATAAAAAAATTCTTAAAATTGTATAGTTTGAAACGCTCATACGTATAAGAAAGTCGTGTGGTGGCCACACCTCATTTTTTTATAATTAAAATCACGTAAGAATATTGTATTGGTGATGGTTATGCAAATAATAGTTCAAGTGGTGGTTTTAATTTATAGTAGGTGATAGAAATGGCTTTGAAAACGATAAAATTTTCAAGAGTAGCTAATTTTAATAATTATGAAGAGGTTTTAGTTGCTCTTGTTAAAAAATATAAGCACATAATAGAGTGCAAGGCTACTGATGGTAGTAGTTCTAGGGAGAAGAATGCTGCTTGGAATACGTTAGCAAAAGAATTTAATTCAAATTCTGGTGGGCAATTCAGTGCAATTGAAGAAATATACTAATTTTTTAAGTGAGCAATAGCAGATGCGATCTTCTTAATTACTCGACTGGTAGTACTTTTATCAACCCCAGTAAAATCTCCTGCTACTCTTAGGAAACATTCTGTTGCAAAGAATCGCAGGGCAATTAAAACCATTTCAGCCAGGGAAAGTGTTCTATTTCTTTCATGATTGTCACATCTTTAGTTAATCTAAGCCTATCCAGAAACTCATTTTCAGACCACTTTTGAAAATGATTGTTTCTTACTTTATAACTTTGTTTTCTTCTCCTGTTTAAACAAATTTCATACATTTCCAGAAAATCATTTTCTTCGTCACTAAATTCATTGTAGAAAATAATATCTAATTCGAATATATCTTTTTAACTACTTTTTAAACAAAACGTAAATTATGTGTTAGGTTAGGTAATCAGCTTTGAACCAGCTTGAACCACCAAAACTTGCCGTTCAACTTGAACGGCCTTGAATAGCTTGATCCCAGATCTATTTTGTTGGTACAACGGCTCTTTCTAATTAGAACTCGGTTCAACGCTGAACTTGCGTTGAACTTCGTTGGTACAACCGGCCCTTAGCAATGTAAGACTCTTAATAATTCATGAACGCCCTGCACTAAAAGTGAGAACTTTCGACATGTTGATTGTCGAGCCGAAGGAGAGGTTCACCGTGATTAACAACGTCGATTATCGTCCATTAAATTTGTCAACAGCGCAAATAAAATATATATGAAGTTATCTATTGAAATATGTTTGTTTATTATCATCTTGAATTATATTTGTTTAATCTACAACTGTTAGGGTCTAAAAGTTCGGTCTGCATATAAATGCATTTTTCATAAACCCCTAGCCTGTGCAACGATTTTAAATGGTTGCCAGACTGTACACCGTGGGTGTATAATTGGTTGCTGTGTTTGCGATATTTTGTAAGATTATCCCTTTTTGTTAGATATTCAATGATTTGGGTCCCTTATTAATAGCAAAATATAAAAAAAATGTTTGTTAGTATTTTACAAAGTGTTATTTGTATGTATTGTTTAATTTGCCTTTTATTTTGAAGAAACGTACGTTGAATTACGTTTTTCATTTTATATATATTTAAGTGAGCTGGTGCCATATAGTGAAAATTGTTGGTGTTACAGTTTCTTTGCGAATTAGAATTTATTTGCGTTGTTGTGTCATTTTGATTTCTCCTAGAATTATTACAAAGAATTTAGGATAACTTTGTCATTGTTTTTGTAATATTTCATAGTTTAGATCTACTTTTCAATAAATATAATTTCAGACGTTCCACTAAGGTGGCGATTAATACTGTTCAGCAAGTATCTCGTCACTTTATCACAGTCTTTTGATCTGACATGTTGATCTTTCCTTCTTTCGGGACAGTTAAGCTGTTTTAGCATTACTAAAAGCTCCAAAAATTGAGGGATTAAATTAGGGTATTGCAATATGACGTCGTTTGTGAGTTCTACTAGAGTTATTATTTTAAAAACTCGTTTATTGGTATAGACTTGGGCTCCGCCTGTTTTTTTCCTACGTACTTGTACGGATTTTCAAGTAATGGCTAGTTTCTAAAGCAGATGATCATTCCCGATGTTTATTAATTATTTAATCCAGGTGGTTATGCGTCATACACATTTCTTTTATTAATTTTGTCCTATGTTCTTATTATTTTAATGGAGCTAACTCAAGCTTCCTTATATCTAGTGCCAGCTAGAGACAGCATATTTAGCTGATGCTACTATATTTATTTTATGTTGAAGTAAGGCTAAAGAGGACTTCCATTGTTTGTCGTTTTATTTCTAGAAACTTAGAGACGTAATTAGCAGTTAATATTATCTGAGCTCTTGAATCAATTCGATCCTAAATCTGTGTTGCCAGATTAATTTAAATTTTAATATCTTAAACGCTAATTTTTGATTAGTTTACGCTTTGTGGTTTTGAATTGTTTAGGCGTAGACACAGGTAGGTGGGTTTAGAAAGAGTTTTAGTTATTTTACTTTCTTATATGTAGTACAAAGAAGTATAGTGATTATGAAAATTCACGGCCTGGAGATTTTTGCAGATGTCTACATTCTGAAGTCCCTTGCTACCAAAAAAATTATTTTTGAAAAATGTCTCTCCCTTTCTCTCTCTCTCTCTCCCTCTTTAGATCTGATTAGATTTTCAGTAAAATCGGTAGACCGGAAGTAGTAGTTTACTTCAGTGAAGAACTTGAATTTTACCAGTATTTCGTCAACTTTAAACAGATTTTTAAAAAATTTAAATGTAATCAAAAGTGAATTTGAGAAAAATTTTATGAAAAAAGTTTTCGAAATTCCTACCGGAAGTAGGTCTTTTACTCTTATAGAAAATCAGTTTTTTGCGAATATTTCGTAAGTCATACTTTCGAGGTTCCTTATGAGTATAAAAGCATTTAAAACTTGATTTTCAATACTTTTTGTGTAAAAAATTTTCAAAATTCTGACCGGAAGTCACATTTTTACTCTTATCGAATAGCAATTTTCTGCAAATATTTCGTAAATTATACATCTATATAAATAAAAATAAAATGATGTTCATTGCTAAGCGCATCACTTGAGAACGCCTGGACCGATGTGGCTATTTCTTTTTAAAAATGTTCGTAATAGTCCGAATAAGGTTTTAAGGGAAAAAAAATTGGAAAAGTTGCCCAGAAAATTGGAAAATTCGTGAAAAAGCGAAAGTGCTTTTTTCTATACGATTTTTGTATTAACTCAAGACCATAGCTCACGATTCGAACGATGGATATGCGTAATATTTTTTTTGTTTTGTTCGTTATGCTTCCCGCATGGAAATAACTCATTTGAATGTTTTCAAAAATCTGGAAGATCTGGAAAAAATCTTTATATACATAATTGTTGGTGCGTCTGTTAGACTTGACCGATTTAGGCCATATTCATACAATATATTTGTTTTGTTGAGAGGATGGTTCATAGATATGGGCGGATACGATGGGTGGTGCTGTAACTCACTTATTAACAAATCTTAAATTTGTGATCAAAATGACTCATATTTACAATACCGAGTGTTTCGGCATTGCACGGCACTATTATAGGTACTTGTTCTCCAGCATAAAATAAACAAAAAAGTCCATATAAACATATGCCTCAAATTAATTTATTAATAAGATATTGGAGCATAAAGATATTTATTTAACAATACAACATCCAAAAGAACTGTTTAAAGTGGCCACCGTTTTGTTGAATGCAGCATTCAGCACGACAAATTCATGCTTCTTTAGCACATCGTATAGTATCAGGATGATTCTTGATAGTTACTGCGGCTTCCACGATCCGATTACTAAACTCTGATGAATCCCGATCTCCCGATCTAACGCCGTTAGTTCGGTAGTTTAGTAATCGCATTGTGGAAGCCTCAGCAACTATCAAGGATCATCCTGATGCTATACGAAGTGCCAAAGAAAAATGAATTTGTTGTGCTGAATGCTGCATTCACCAAAACGGTGGCCACTTTAAACAGTTCTTTTGGATGTTGTATTGTTAAATAAATATCTTTATGCTCCAATATCTTAGTAATAAATTAATTTGCGATATATGTTTATATGGACTTTTTTGTTTATTTTATGTTGGAGAACAAATACCTACAATAGTGCCGTGCAATTCCGAAACACCCGATATATGTTGGTTTAGTACCAAAAATTAAAATCACAAAATCTGAACCTTATAGGTGGTGCTGTGACCGAGTTATTATTATATATTATTATTATTATTACATATATATATATATATATATATATATATATTATATATATATATATATATATATATATCATCGCGCCACCTACCGAAAAAGCCCAGGACAACGTCTGTCGGGCCAGCAGTTCTATAGAGATTTTTCATGAGTACAAAAGTATTTAGATCTAGATTTTGAATAATTATTGTATAAAAGAAATTTCAAAATTCGTTTCGCAAGCAACACTGTGACTCTTATCGTGTAGCAGTCTTTTGCAAATCTCTCGCAAATTATGCATTTTGTAGAGATTTATTAAGAGAACAGAAGTACTTAGAATAGGATTTTAAATAATTTTTTATAAAAGAAGTATCAAAATTCGTACCGCAATTAGCATTACTCTTATGGAGTATCACTTTTTTGCAAATATCTGGCAAATTATGCATTCTGTAGAAATTTATTAAGAGAATAAAAGGACTTAGAATAGGATTTTGAATAATGTTTGTTTAAAAAATATTTCAAAATTCGCACCGCAAGTAACACTGTTACTCTTATCGAGTAACACTTTTTTGCAAATTACTCGCAAATTATGCATTCTGTACAGATTTATTAAGAGAATGTAAGTATTTAGAACAGGATTTTGAATAATTTTTGCATTAAAACTATTTCAAAATTCGTACCTAAAGTAACACATTTACTCACAGGTTTATTTTTTTAAGAAGATAGAAGTATTTAAAACTTAATTTAGAATAACTTCTCTATACTTTGAAGGCACACATACGTATAAAAATGTAGTTTGGTGCGCACACCACAATTTTTCACCATTTAGTGACTTTCAGTTTCTTTAGTAATATTATATTACTTTTCGCCAAGCTCTTTTTCTTCATAGACAGCTAGATAATATAAAAATTTCCCCTCGTATAATGAGTATTACTAACAAATTAACCTTTTATTTATATTCCCCATAAATTTTTTCCTTAAATCTTTCATCATCGAAAAATTACTTCTATAAATTAAAAATTAATAATTATATTCATTAATATTTTGTGTCGCGTAATTAACATTACAATATCATCTTAAATCTAGTAATGCTGTTTCATTAAGAATGTGTCGAAAACAAATTGTAAGATTAATGACACACTATACGCATACATGAACGATGTTTCATGTTCATTCTCTATTATTAGATGTTATTTTTAAAAACCATGGACGTATTTATAACTAATTTCTAATGAGTTAGATTACCACATATGTAATATATATAGATGTATGTATGTATATGTTATGCCGTACGTGCATATTGAAGCGTCCTAAACATTTGTATTAATAAAACTTAAGTACACAATTAGGAGACCCGTTGATGTGAATTTTCTAAAATTAAATTGCGAAATTTTAATTTAACATTCATTCCATTCCATTGACTCGCTAAAATTGGTTTACGCCGGCGGAAAATTTCGCATAATTATTATCATTTGAATAATCAATTAACGTTAACGCTAATTGCGCACTCTAAATTGAACCCGGTCGTGATTTTATATGTATTTCTCGATTAAACGGGAATTCGTCGGAAGCGGACCAACGCAGAATTGAAAGGTGAATTTAAGGCGTCTTGGAGCAACTTGTATTTAAGTTCTGGTACAGAAATAGCTAATACAAATTCGAGTGTAACGTTTTGGGATGGAGTGAAGAAATGTTTTCTCTTTTATACAATGTGTTTGCGTTGACGTAAAATTTCTATTTGGAAACTTACTCGGTAGTAAATATAACTTGGAATGCCAAACATAATTTTATCGTTAGTAATAAGACGCAAAGTATAAGGCATATACGATCCCAAATATATTTGGCTGCAAGTTTTATCACACTCCCAATTAGCCATGGATATTTGTAACTTGGCCTGATCGGATTTAAAAAAAATAATTGTAAGGAAGCGAGAACATTAGCATACTGTCATTGATTTTCCAGATATCTATATATTAATACGCGAAGAAAAAAGATTTTGCCCCTTTTTAAGCAAATTGCGCGCACTGAGAAGTATGAGATTTGGCATAGTTAGAGTTCATATGGAGAAGGAATGCAGAATGATATAATTTATGTATAATATGTATTACAAATATATTAAATTATATAAAATAAAACATTCACATATTTGACACTTTTAAATGTCAAATGACATTTAAAAGTGTCATATGTGAGGTTCAAAAGTGTCATAAGTGTTTGGCGAATTTCAAGAATTTAACCTTCCCTTTTTGGAAAGAAACAGCTCTTCACAGTCACTCTGCAGAAGAAATGTCTGCCTAAACGTCAGTTTTTAAAATCCAAACTGTGGTATTTATGTATCCGCATACTTCTATAGAAGTAGTTACACCTGTAGGTATTATTATATTAATACGTGAAGAAAACACTTTGCACCCCTTTTTAAGCAAATTGCGCGCACGGAGGAGTATGGAGTATGATATTTGACATAGTAAAAGTTCATATGGAGAAGGAGAGCTGAATTATAAAATTTATGTATGATATGTGTTACAAATACATGAAATTAAATAAAATAAAATAAAACATTCATTGTTAATCGTGAAGAAAAGAAAACTCGAAGTCACACAGAGAAGAGATTTTCTCTAAGGAATTTATACGAGTGTATAGTACCTATGTATTACTAATACATTAAATAAAATAAAATAAATCATTTATTGTTAAATATAATACACTCCACAAAAAAAATATGGAATCACTCATTTATTTTTTTTATTTTTCCAAAATTTTTCTCGTTCTTTAACATATACATATTAAAAATAAAACAAAATGAAAAGAAAAACCACACACCACAATTTGATAAACATAACAATTGAAAAAGTAAAACCAACGTAAAGAATTTAATTAACGGAAAGTTGAACTAACTGAGTAATTCCGCCTCGGGCGCGTTTACGGCAGCCAACCTTTTAGGCAAAGACTCAATAAGTCCTCTGATGTAGTCTTGACCTATCTGGTTCCATTCTTCAGTGACCGCTGCTTCTAGCTCTTCTAGCGTTGTTGGTGGAACTTGTCTCTTTCGTAATGCCCATCCAACGTAGTCCCAGACATGCTCTATTGGAATCAGGTCCGGGCTTCTACCTGGCCACTCCAAAACACGTATGCTAACCTCATTTAGGTAATTTTATACAATGTTGGCGATGTGGGGGGGGGGCGTTATCATACATTAAACGGAAATTCGGTTCTATGTAAACTGCAAATGGAACCAAAAGTGGCTCTAAGATAATCATAATGTACCTATCTATCTGCAATGATAGGGCCATTATGAATAACCTCTAACTCTGTCTTAGCCTCGGAAGATACACCTTCCCATATCATAATCGAACCACCTCCGAAATATGTTGTTTTTCTGAAGTTACACTGACTGAAGCACTCACGATCTCGTCTATATACTGGCAGATGATGGCTGATGGGAGCAGGTAATACCTAGACTCGTCTGTGAACAGAATGTTAGCCCAATCTTCATCGGTCCAATTTTGATGATCTCTCGCAAATTGTAGTCTGTGAACTCGGTGTTTTCTAATAAGTATGGGGCCTTTGGCTGGTGTTCCTACACGTATACCTTGTTCTTTAAGTCGGTTCCTTACCATGTAAGACGTAACATTTACATTTCGAAAGGTAAACAGTTCGTTTTTTTATCTGTCTTGCAGGGCAATGCCTTATTCGCAAGGCTTTAAGTCGTAAAACGCGATCGTCTATAACCGTAGTTGACCGCTTCCTACTTTGTCCTGGTCTCTTGTTATATTCTCCAGATTTTTCTATACCTCCGCATCATTTTCGAAATTGGCAATTGTCGGACACCAACACCCTAGCAACGTATCTTTGACTCCTACCATCTTTAATTAACGTAATGGCTTGGACAATTTCTTCATAACTCAAATTGCGTACATTGCACATTGGGGGACCGTCATTCATGTTTACCAAACCAGGCAAGACGGTTCTACATGGAAATACACGATAAATGTTGAAGGAAAAAAGTGTAGTTTCAAACTTACCAATTATTGAAAGAAATTAGAAGATGTAAAGCACCTAAAGGTGCCCGCACACTGAATCGAGGCGAAGCGAAGAGAAGCGCATTTATTACGTCTGACAGAAATGTACGTAAGCTTCGCTTCGGCACGCGACGCCCGGCAGAAAAGTAAAATCTATGCATAATATACGTTACAAATACATTAAATTAATTAAATAAGAGGGTCGAATTTCGATCACTGGGCGACCACTAGTCATAATAAAATGGCCAAAATTATACTATGATATCAAAAATTAAATTGGTCATGGAATGTAAAACGCTCGTCTTAGTTTAAATCATCCTTTCGAAATAATTCTATCATTGTCAAGCTACACTGACATTATCAATAACCTACAAATGTGTTACCTACTTAGTTCAGCTGTAAAATAATAATGAACTACAAGTTATGAAATAAATAACGTTTTTATTAACCAGAAAAACTAAATTACAATAGTTGTTGGAAATGTCCCCCGTTTTGTTCAATGCACAAGTTTACGCGCCTCCACATGCTGTCTAAAGCGTTTTGCAGCATTTCTGGCGTTATGGTTGCACATTGCTGAACAATTTTTTGTTGCAGTTCTTGCAAATTATGTATCGGATTTGCGAAAATCTTATTTTTTAAATAAGGAAAGATAAAATAGTCCATAATTGTCAAACAAGGTGATCTCGGAGGAAACTCAACTTCCGTATGCAAACTTATCAGCCGGTCATCAAAAAACTCGCGGAGAAAAGCAAGATTTTCTCGTGTAGTATGTTCTGTTGCACTGTCTTGCTGGAAATAACCGTATTGAAGTTCATCATCGTCTAACTGTTGCACAAATTCAGTCAAAAAAATATTTCTGTACCTTTCTGTGTTGACGGTGAAATTGAAAAAAATTGGCCCAATTATTCTTCTGCGAGAAACTGCCATCCAAACACTGGGAAAAGTACATCGGTATGCATACTGATGGAGCTACATCACTATCCGGTCAATATGGAGGATGGCAGCCGCTGATTCGCAGCAAAGCACTGCATGCTATGTGGACTCATTGCATCATCCATAAGGAAGAAGTTACATCAAAGTCGATGAGTTCTTAATTAAATTTAGTATTAGAACCTGTCGTAGACGTAGTAAACTACATAAAAACTAGGCCACTAAAAGCCGGGTTTTTCACAAACACGGCTCTGCTATATTATACTGCGGTTCACAATGGCTCTCACGTGGCAACGTCTTATCTCGTGCATTCGAGCTACAACGAGAAAGTTACACTTTTGTATAAGAGGAATGCCATGAAAACTCCAGCTACTATGATGAAGCCCACTTTTTATTAAAAGTAGCTTTTTGTGCCGATATATTTGACAAACTGCCTTGAATCTATCTCGACATGGCACACAGGGAGAGATTGCTAATTTAGAACGACAAAAATATAATGTTTGTATATACACATATATACTTTGTCCTCAGAATTACAATATTATATTATTTTAATGTATGCATGTTTTGTCATACAAATTTTGGTCAGTTTTATTTAAATAAAAATTATTATTAAACTTTTATTAATTTGAAATAAATGTTTATTAATCTTTATCATTTGCACAACAATAATCGTCGTCTTCAACTTCATCCAACTGATCCCTATAAAGAAATGTAAGCATAGCCATCTCTTCAAAATTTTCTCAGAATTTTTTGGATTTTTTTTAATGACTTGTAATCACTGGATCTGGGTACACAAAGTTCCAGTGACATATATCCGTATTAGTGTGAAATCGTGGTGCTTTTCTTGAGTGATCCTGTCGTAGCGTTTTGTAGCCTTTATGGCTGGCGTCAAGCACATCCTCGGATAGTTGGCCCACGAGCAAAGACTATGATTTAATGTTATCTGCTCCATGAATCGAAACTTTATGCACACTTGAACTCATTCTGTACCACCCATACAGATTGATCGCCATTTTAGCTGTATCGAAACAATAATCCCTAAATTTTCTATAAATCTAATCAGATACCAAGAGGAAGATTATATTCGTAAATATAAAGTTTGGTATTGCAGTCGTTTGGCCAGACACACAAAGAAAGGGGGGAGATAGAGAGAGATAGAGAGAGAGGGAGGGAGAGAGAGATGTTTGCAAAAAACACTGTTTCGGTATCAGGGGACTTCAAAATGTGGACATCTGCAAAAATCTCTAAGTCGAAAACTTTCTTCACCACAATATTTCTTTATACGAAAGCAAAATCGTATCTCTCAATATTATAATCAGTTCGTATCTTGTCGCTTTCAATTCTTGCAATGCGGCATCATCCCGACTCCCTGTGAATAATCTTATTGTGATAGTGGGAAAGTCCAGAGGACTTGCTTATTGCTTTCTTTGAATAGTCAAGACTCATAGATTTTTAGAAATTACAAGTTCAAATGGAACTCTGTGGCACTTTCTTAGTAGTAGTCTTAGTATTTACGTGATTCTGTTTTGCAATTAATATAAAAGCTGTTATGCTCAAATTAATTTTCTATCCAAATTATTCACACTACTGCCAAATACACATTACTCATATCAAGTAATAAACGCCTACAGTTGCACCATCAAGTTTCGACCGCAACTGACTCATGGGCCTTGCGAAAAAAAAGGACATTAGGCGGGTGGGAGCAGGCCATTGTGTTGTTTTCAATATTTTTTTAATTAATGGATTTCATTTATTGTTTATCGAAGAAAGGAAAAAGTCTATAATTCTGTCGGGCAAAGAAATTATGAAATCCTGTTTTTGTAGTCCGAAGTTAGCAAACTGGCCCTGTATGCAGGGCAATAATATGCGCGTCTTGAAACTTTTGGAGAAGGTTGAGGCGTTTAGGAAAATGCTCTTGTTAGCCTCTAATAACGTTGTTGCTTCACAAGACTTGCTGTCCCTTTTCAAAGATCACTGAGGAAGATAATGTCGAGAAATTTGCGTGGATCCACGATCCTTCCCGAGCTCAAGCTCCACCGGAATTCACTTTGCATGAAGAACTCTCTCGCGATAACAAAATCTGCTTCTTCCCATTTATCTGAGCTTTGGATATCAATCAAAATCCAACACTGAGATCAAAATCGTCAAGGATATTTATTTCCTTTACGACAACCAATTTATGCGAAGCTGAGTTTTCAGCTGTGGCTGTAATAAAAAGTAAATATTGCTCAAAAATCGATGTGGAGCGAGATTTGAGAATGACAGTATGAAACCTTACTCCGCGTTTTGAAATATATGTGGCGATTTTCACCATTTATTTGATATTTTTTTATATTTGCATATTTTAATTTGTTGATTCTTTTGATTTACTTTTAATAAATTTTAGCTTCAGATTGTGAGGATTATCGTAAGGGTTGTTTTCATTTTTGTACTCGATTTATGTAATTGTAGACATATTTTAAAAAGGGCGCCTGGACTAAATACTAAACCTGTAAATGCGCCGTGGATTAATTAAGTTCGGAAAACCCTGTTTTATATTATTATTATTCATAAACCAATCTATGCATTCTTAATTCTGTGGTTATTTATCACTAATCTACTCTTTTTTAATATCAATAGTGTGACGTAGGAGTATGCAGTTACAATGTTTTCAAAAGCTGCGTCAGTCAGAACATACCCTATATATTTGTACCATAGCTAGTACCATACAAGGTCTTAATTTCAATACATATACAGAAACCATTGATATTTACATAGTAACATCGTAAATTATAACATATCAAATTGTAATAGGATAATGATCAAAGTGCATAAATCTTGTATAACGTAATGTGCATATCATATATCCAAATGCATGGTATTTAAATTAACAATTTGTTAGGACATAACTGTACCATTGTGATTACCACTTAATAACACCCGTCCTAACATCGAAAAACGATAAATATTTAATAGGGAAGTACCCGAGTACGCGGATATTTAATTAAGGTTATAATTAAAGTTATGTGTGGGCTTATCATAGCACGCACAGCGTGGGTTCGCGAACCTCTATTTATCCGCCATATCCGATGTAGTAGTACAGCTCTTAAAGAGTTCAGACGTTCAGAGCCACGGTGTCGTCTCTTAATTTATTAAGGATTTTTCAAAGTTGAGTTACCAACACGTTTCAACTGCCTCGCGCATCTTTATTATTGTAACTAAGCACGCTAATAGATTAGTCTCTAGTGTTTTGTTTGGAGAATGGTGTATGCGTGTACACTGTAATCCTTTAAATTTATGTTCGGTAAGCACATTTACGGCTACCTTCCGGTATGAAGGTCAGATTTGGGGTCACTGATTGAACGTGCCGCTTCAAAAGAGTTTTTAATACGCTACTTAAGTGAGCCCGCGCGCACGAAGCAATGACAATGTATATTTTATATGGCACAGAATTTATTAGAGATAGATAGATAAGTGGTTTTTTATCGGTGTTGTTTTTTTTTAGTTCGAAGTTAATCGAATATAAATTAGTAAATCGATATTTATTTCGGCGTCTTTTTTTTTTTTTTTTGAGGGGCTGAATAATTAGAATTTTTTTTGCAAAATCATTTCGTAATTTTATCTTGATTTGTCGGAAAATCAGATATGACTACTGATTACTACACGTATTTATATATTTTTGTCAAATTATATATTTATATTTATGACACTACCTTCGTAAATGATATATAATGGTTCGCTATTGATACATACATACAATTAGAACCTTTTAAGGAACTTATAATCGATAATATATCGCAACAACCATATATGTACATATTTTGTTTGTACAGTATAATCTATTATAATATTTATGATATTACATTAGTTGCACCTAATTTGGTGAATAATGATCTAGAAACAAATTATTCTTCACAAACTAATTGCAACCAATTAGCATTACAGAGTGAGTCGTCTGCGAGGTAAAGGCCGATTGTGACTTTATGAGAAAAGACATTTCAAAGCGGTTTTCTTCCTAAGATAACTTCTCATTAGGGAGTACCTTTTCAATTTCTTTTGTATTATACAGAGTGTTACATAACTTAGTGGCTGACCATAGTTATACTTTTTTTAAATGGAATACCTACTCTTTATATTATTATAATTTTATATTCCACGTATAGTATAGGCCTAAAATATAAAGTTTTTGATTTATTACCATTTTTCGGAAAAATTGAATACGCATTTTGAAAAAATTATCTCGAAAACGACGCATCAGATGGCCACAATTTTTGGTAATGTTATTCGTAATAAGAGGGCCTAATGCAAGCATATTTCACTTTTTCATTAACTACTAATTGCTTGCACAGAAAAGTGGATTAAAATTACATGGCTATTTTATGTCTTATTTGAATATGGTGTTTTGGTACTGGAGGAATATCAAAGAAATTATATATTAACCCTGGAAGTTTACCAGCATAGTTACCCTGGAAGACTACTATTGTTAGTATCGTTTATTCAAAGCCACCGAAACCTAAATATGTGATAAATAATAAAAAAAAGAATAACGAATTCTAATGGCAACAACAGGAGATCCTCAGACCAATAACCGTGAAGTAAGTCGTTTGTAGATTAGACAAACCAGCGTTACAGGGACCTTAAAAAAACAAATTTCAATATTATTACGCACAAGTCATATTAAAGCTAGAAGATTGCTCTGCCACTGGGTAATAACTAAAGTTAATGCCCAGGCAATTCCTTTTAATAATGTGTTATTTACGGGTGAAACTACACTCCATACTAGAATATACTTTCTTTATTATTTAAATGAAAACCCTTAGTTTACTAGTAAATAGATCATCAGCATTGTAACAAAGTCCCTTCGTTAATTGTAATAAAATACCATTTTTTTTAATTCACATCTAATTCATCTGTAAATATTAAATTATATATGAGTGATATTTTATCCAAACTTTAGTATGAACAATGAATCTTCCTGTATATATGTTACCGTATTATTTTTAGTAATTCATTTAATAATTTCTTAGCAGTTTATTATTTGTATGCGGAAAAGTACCAGCTGTCTACAACACGATCATTTTTTTAGTTTTGTGTCTCGTGTGCAAATTCAATGTATTGTACTAGTTTTGTCTGCATACGTACGCGCTGCGGATGATATAAAAGGCCGACTTCCAGCACCGTAATTCATTCCTCTTTCAGGTCTTTGAATCGTGAAACTTCCTTTCCTTCCGCTTAACCTCACTCAGGCAAAAGCGCCGTGATGAGGTTAAAACCTTCCGCTTAATCTCACTCAGGCAAAAGCGTCGTGAGGAGGTCAAAACTATCCGCTTAATCTCATTCAGGCAATTAAAACGGAGTGGAGAGCTTAAAACCATCCGCTTAATCCCATTCAGGCAATTAGAACGCCGTGGAGGGATTAACTTCCGTTAAACACGACATATGTATGGGAAAATATTTTTGGTTATTGGATGATAGGTCTGCACGAAATATTTTCATTTAAATATTTAGAGGAAAATGGTTAGCTCGTGGAGGTCCTATTCACTAGCCTGCTAGGTTTTCGGACATCACAAAATTAGTTCTTGTTTTTGATAGGGCTAGGTAAAACAGCAAATATACAGTATATCTGTAAATACAAAAGAAGCTATACGGGAACATATTCGACAAATATTTAGAAATATAGGTACTCAACTGCTTATTAATGTCGATTCAACATTTCGGAAGCGTGTTAAAAAATATTTAGAGGTGAATGAATGTTCATTTTAACACTTGTTGAAATAATTTTTACCTTTTTTAATGTTCATATTTACTGCTATTTTGTAGTTCCTGTTCCACCAATTTCTCATTCATTCCACGCAACAGTTTTAAAATTTATTCGATTGTCAATTTCGCTGCAAATATCATGGGGCTGACTATACCGTATTTAAGTAAAAAACATAAAGTTGGCAAAATTATATCAATAAATGACAATAGCTCAGTAATGGTCACTTTTAAAGTAATAACACCCTACATGTTTTTGGGCGAAATTTACTATGCAAATCAAAAAAGAACTGATATACTGGGCGTTTCTTTCAAAAAAAAATGTGTCATGCAATTTTAATGCAGTTTTCTGCACACAAAAATAAAACATGCTTGTGATAAGTCTCTTTATTATAAATAACACTACCAAAAATTGGTGGCCATTTGATGCGTCGTTTTCGAGATACATAATTTTTTCGAAACATTTTTCAGAAAAACGGTAATAAATCAAAAACTGTAGATTTTACGCCTATACTATCTTACACCTTTTTGACTAAGAATTATACACAGGGAATACAAAAATGTAACAATATAATGTGAATTCCGTTTAAAAAAGTATAACTATGGTCAACCATCAAGTTATGAAACATCCTGTATAATACAAAATAAATTTCCTAATATAGCCACTCCAAATGAGTGGCTATTTTAGGAAGGAAACCGCTTCGAAATATCTTTTCTAATAAAGTCACCAGCGGCCTCCCCGGTGACTCACCCTTATACAGAATTTGGGTGGTGAAAAAGGTCGAATGTTCTTGTCGGCGCAACGACTTCATCGGAAATCCTAAATTGATGACACGTAGCCTTAACTAGTTGTTGGTATAACTACATAATGCATGAGTAACATAATTCTTTAACTAAATACGAAATGACAACTAATGAGATGAGTAGTTTAGTAAAAGAAACAGATACATTGTTTCTATTAAATCAATTAACTTATTCAAAAAAAAATCAATGGAAGATCGAAAGATGTACATACTAGAAGTAGTTTCTTCGAGTTTGATAAAACAAGAAACGACCTTCTCACCACGAAATAACAACTTGCATAATTTCAAATTAGCATAGTTATTTTAGAAATTGCTGACGAAATTCATCAAACATCGCAATTGAATGTGCTCGAAAACGTATCGAGTTTATTGAACTCCAACTTCACAAGTCATAGTTAGGATAACGTAGAAAACCTTGATTTTTTCCGACGTTAAACTACATTTAGTAGTATATTGGCATCATTCCACGGAATTTCATGCTTCATAACTTTCATTTAAGTTGTCAGTTTTTAACGAACCATTGATTATAAACAATGATTCTGTTTTCGCACGAAGAAATGCGTATAGAAGTTTTAATTTTTTAATTCGGGAAATGTTTACGTAAAATTTTGCTAGATAAGCACTCACTTCGTTTAGAAGTGGCGATTAATAAATTTCTTTGATTACTAAAACATGGCGTTAAGACTAGATATGTATACGTTAAAATCTAAATATATAAGACCACAAATGTGTAGTAGGCATACATAATATTTAAATGTCTGCTTAATCTTATTAAAAATAGCTCTAGAAAAATTAATGTTAAAGTACTATAATATACACTTCCGTTAGAAACATGCAAAGTGTTTTGTTTACGTTTATGTATACGTATATCCATAGGTGATGCTGGGATGTGCTATGGATATTTCTTTTTTGAGTAAACTAACTGACTAAATAGAAAAGAAATAGAAAGTAACGTCACTTCAAACCAACTTGAAATTTCAAGTAACTGATTGCATTTTGGAATTACGGCGTTTTGC
Organism: Amphimallon solstitiale; assembly: GCA_963170755.1. Taxonomy (NCBI): domain Eukaryota; kingdom Metazoa; phylum Arthropoda; class Insecta; order Coleoptera; family Scarabaeidae; genus Amphimallon; species Amphimallon solstitiale. The sequence continues at coordinate 46,144,844 of OY720683.1, read as the reverse complement.
TTGATCAATCTAAAATGTTTCATTGTGTGCTTTTGTTAGTATTAAACATGCTATTACCTAATTCTTGATATTTCAGATAATTTTTTCAAGCCATTACTACTAGTTATTCCGTTTCTAAAAGTAAAAAAAAACGCGATTATGTCAAAACTATGACAATGTAACATTTCTAGTTATTTCTTAACTTAATGCTGGATTTCTATTAACGAAAACTAATTGTTTATATAATTTCGTCACATAGAATATACGGATATATCGACTATTTTTCTTAATAAATCAATTGGTAAGGACATATTTTTATGGAAGGTTTAATAAATAGTTTTTGAAGTCGGTAATAAAGAACTTTTCGATTTTTCTAAAAATAAGTAGGTACCCTTTCGTTGAGAAGGTATCTTTACCGCCCAACAGGAGAATCTCCAATTATAAAAGTAATGTAATCTTAATTAAGAGCAGATACATTAAAAAATTCCGGTAGTGATGAGTGGTTAATATCAACATTAAAGCATTTGAACATTGATTGTATAACATGTTTTATAGGTAGATCGATACTGTACGAAAACAAGTCCACAAAAAAATAGAAGAGCAAACATTGGCGCGACGCACCGTAAATGAGTCATAAATCATCTCCACATATATGTAATGTGTAAGTGACAGAAAGTCTGTCGTATATTCTACAAACATCGAGAGAAATAAAGAATTTTCGCGTATATTTCCAGAGTCTTATATACAGCAAGAGCGCGCGAGGTATGATCACCCGATGGTATACGTAAACTCGCATCTAAACGTGGTCCGATAATACATATTAGAGTTACGGCACAACATACTAGCATTGCCTGCTCATATTCGAACTCATAGTGATCTGATTATTTTTTCGCAGATTGACAAAAAGAACAAATTAAATTTTCTCTTTAAGTGATGACGATTGCTTAGATAACTAAGTCGATACTAACGCGAAGATTGTAATACTTATAACGTAATTATGATTATCCTTATGAAATTAAATAATAATGTAGTTGTGTAAAAAGTTATAGCAGTACAACTGGGTTTTAGAATGAAATAAAAACAACCCGCCTGAAACATCTGCAGAATAAACTAAGATGTCTAGAGAAAAATAAATAAATAGAAATTTCATGGTAAAAAAAAAAAACTATAAATAAGTATAACAGAAATACAATACAATAACATAAAAACGACCCTTGAAATAGAAATTAAAATTAGAAATTCTCTCCAGTAAATATAACGAAATAACAACTCTGGAAAAATAAGTTGAATACATTTATAGCAGAATTGTGCATTCAAAAATAAAATAATTACTCTATAGTTAATAAAAAAACGAAAACTAAATAAATGAATCTCATGGAGAAAAAGAAATAAAAGAAACTCCTAAATAAAAGAATAATTGATCCGTTAGTGAACTAGATGTTCGAAACGACCTCCTAACTCGAAAGCACAATATCCCAATCTATTAACAAAGTCTTTACGAACATTTCTCGTTATTTGTGGTGATATGTTTCGCATACAATGATTAATTTTTACACGAAGTTCGTCGGTTGTCTGAGCTCTGTTATGTTGGAAACCGTAAATAGAAGATTTTACGTAGCCCCACAGGCAAAAGTCGTTCGGGGATAAATCGGGGGACCTAGCGGGCCAACGAATAGCTCTCCAGCCAGCTATTAATTTATTATTAAAAATATTAGTTAAATATTCTCTCACTGGTGCAGCGTTATGCGCAGGACACCCATCCTGCTGAAACCAAATATCATTTAGGTTAATGCCTTGTATGTTTTGCACACAAGGTATAACACTATTTTGCAAAAGAGCTAAATACTTTTGAGAGTTTAAATTCCCATCAATAAAAAAAGGGCCCAATTATATGGTCCCCTAAAAGGCGTGCCCAAACATTTAACTTTTGTGGATATTGCGTTCGAGCGTCGTAAATCATATGTTTATTGTTCTTCGACCAATATCGGGTAACAGACGGGTTGTGTTTCCCATGTATGGGGAAAGAGGATTCGTCAGTAAATAATACATGATTAACAAAATGTTCATTATTGTTGCAAAGTTCTAGGAGAACCTCACAAAAATCAAACCTTTCGTATTTATCGTTTGGAAATATTTCGTTAGATTTTTTTAATTTATACGAACGATATTTGTTTTTTCTTAAAACTTTACGAACAGTGGTATGTGCTATATTAAGTTGGTGAGCAAGTGTTCTACTCGACAACTGTGGTTCCCTCTCCACTGCAGCGCAAATTAAAACATCTCGTTCTTCATTTTGTGTGGCTTCTTTTCTATGCTTTATAGGGTATAAACAACCGTGAGTTTCAAAATTTTTAATTATATGACGCACTGTCCCGTAAGCAATAGTTTTTTCAAACTGCTTTTGAAAAGAAAGCATGTTTTGTCGAATAGATTGACCACGATGATAACATTTTACAACAAACTTTCGTTCTTCGATGGATAAAATGTCCATACTTAAATTTATAAAATGAGCAACCACTAAGAAAAATAATATTATGAAATATTATACGCAAACAGTGCCAAGTATAAACCTACGTGCATTCCTCTTTGCAGCCAGCACGCAACTGATGTAAATATCTATAGGTTTGTTTTTGTTTCGCCAAGAACGATTCCAGAACAGTTCACGTCATGCGCAGAAATATGTTAAGTGTTCGGGTTTCCGGAACTGTTCTGGAACTAAAAATTTCGTGTTTTGGTTTCTGATTGTCAGTTTTGGAACCGTTCTAGAACTGTAGAACTAATTCGGGATAAAGGCATCGAATCGTTCAGAACCGTTCCCAGACCGTTCCGAACGGTGTACTATGACGCATACAGTTCTGCGCAGTAACAGAACTGTGTTAGAACCGTTCGTAATATTAAACCCGAACAAACCTTATATCTGGCGAACACAGCTGGCGGAGATCATTTTTCCGAATATACGTCCGAAGAATATCGACTGGCATCGGGTGATCATACCCCGCGCGCTCAAGCTGTATATAAAAGCGGCCGGTGCCCACAAAGAATTAATTCATTCACTAGTATTTGTACGGTGCAAATAAATATAGTGAGCGGTGCAGTTTTTATTACAGTGCCATAAATACATAAATATTACAGATATAAATAGTAGTAATAGAAATAAATACGTGTGTTAATTTATTGGTAGTAGTTTTAAGTGTGATACATTTATTTTATATTTTTATATCCTGATTAAATTTAAGTGTGTAAATATACAGACAGTTTTAAAACAATTGCACGAGTTGTTTATTTCAAACCCGAAAACGCAACAATACGAAACTGTCGGAACTTAATAATTTAATTTAGACAATAATTCGGGAGTATCTACAGCATTATGTTAAACAAGAAACGAATAATGAACTGTGCACAACGTGTTGCGATAGTCTCCATTCTTAAAAGCTGTAATAGAAGACCGTGAGACATGCCTTCGCCAGGAATCACTTACCTACTTTAAAATACAGATATTTAAGGAATTGTCTCTGTACCATTTTAACTAATCGAGCCTGATTAATAAATAGGGGACCAAATAAAGGAAGCATACGCACAAAGGACTACTAAATATGTGAAACCATAACGGTCTATGGAAAATTTCGTGTAGTTCTTATCATAGATTCCAACATTTTCAATGCAGAGGAAGTAACCTCCGAAATGTGGTACCATGTGATGAACCTCAAATAGAAAATTCCTCACAGATACCTTACAGAATCACATCTATATAATGGAAGATCACCCAATCGGTATTCGAAATGAAGTAGATGTACTTCAATTGCAGCGTATTATTGTCACACCAATCGTGTATAATATTATGATAAAAGAAATTGGCTATCGCCAATCGAATCAACTCCCAGGAAAAACAATTTTTCGCACTGCACCTTATCACACAGATCATTAACAAACATTTAAAAAAAGTAAGTGGGCCAGATTAGTTTCCTGAGGAACAGCAGGCGATGGTACATAAAAATCCAATCCAAATAAGTAAGACAGTGCTTATAATCGGTAAGATATGATACAAAAAAAAAATCTAGTTTGATTACAAAACTAATTGTAGAGAATTCATCAAGCACTAACTGGTTATTAATCTTGTCGAAGGTCTTAAAATGAAGCATGAAGTGGAAGAACTATTTTTTCATATAAAATAATTGGCGCCATGCGGTATGGAACAAGTTGGGGTGCTAAGCTCGAATGCCAGTAATAACATTTTAGCGTTTACTTAAGTAGATTTATTCAGAAACGTAAATATTTGGTCAAGAGCTATTTCTTCTAATTTAATATACCGACAAAACAATTAAATTCACAAAATAAATGTTTGACTGAGGTTAATTTACATCACCCAAAACGAATTAAATGTTCATTAAAAGATCATTACATAAACAAAAGCACACTGCTTAAAAATACAATCTTAATAAAATAAATTCCTTAACAGCTTAACAAAATGTTACTTTTTATGAAATTACTTTTTCCCCCGGTTATGTAGGGGAGAACCACGTACCTTGGGACAGTTCATACCTTGGGAGAGCAATAGTTACAGATTTCCACAATGTATTGAAATGAGTTAGAAATAGTAGTTAACCACTTTTAACACCAGATGGCACGTTATTGTGTGTAGAAGCATGTGTTTAACAGCATAACGGTATTTACATGAAAGTTGTAGTTTTCGAATAAAAAAAGTAATCTTCGTTGGGTGATATCGGATTGCGCTATCTTGAAAGTAAGGTATGTATTTTCAATATTTATGTATTATTTGTTAATATGCAATATATGTTGTTTATTTATCATATTCTAAAACATTCTAACCTTAAAGTGTTCAACGTATTTTGTCTCCAAGCAAAGTGTGTTATTTACGTACCTTGGGACATAGATCAGTACGTACCATAAGACATGTCCCAAGGTACGGTCTTATTTTTTGGTGTGCAATGTTTCTTTGTTTTTTCCTGACATTAACTTTACGAGAGAAATTTCTTTCCATGCAAATGCCTGGAAGTATAAATAATGTTACAAGGTGGAAACCATCTGCAGAAGCAGTTCTAAATGCTGCAAATATGGTATTATCAGGACGATTGACATTAAGAAAAGCAGCGGAACAATTTGGTATTTCGAGGTCTACCTTAAACAGGCATATTAGAAAGTATAAAAGTAGTGATAACGAATAATTTTCATACGAAGCTAAAAACGACACAAAAAAAAATTTTAGTGAAGCGAATGAAGAAGAAATAGTAAACTATTTAAAAACAGCGGCAAATATGCATTACGGCCTTAATTTAAAAGAGGTTCGCAAGTTGGCTTATTCTTATGCAACTGCTAATGGAATAAGATGTCCTCAAGCCTGGATTGAAAACGGAATAGCTGGAAAACGCTGGTTAACTTTGTTTATGAAGAGACATGGAGATTTGTCTTTGCGTAAGCTGCAAGCAACAAGTCTTGCCAGGTCAACGGCATTTAATAAAACAAATATAAATTTATTTTTTGACAAACTTGATGAAGTAATGGATAGATACAAATTCCAGCTTAATCAAGTTTACAACCTTGATGAAACTGGACTATCTACAGTTCATTCTCCAGTAAGAATAATATCAACAAAAGGAACGAAACAAATAGGTAGTATTACCTCCGGGTAATAATGAGAAAAAATTCTACAAGTTCAGAGGAAAGTTTACAGCTAGAGTCATCAGATTCATTGTAAGATATGAGCATCGGTTCTGACATAAATGAGGAAATCACTGCTTCTGAATCTTTTAATGTAAATGATTTTATTTTGGTGCAGCTTAACGGAAAAAAGTCTGTTCGTTATTACGTCTCTCATATTATTTCTGCCTGTAAGGATGTTCTAGAAATAAGGTACCTGAAAAAGTTGCAGAATCTACTAACAAATTCACTTACGAAAACGATGAAGACTATGAAATACCTATGAACGATGTCATCATGAATGTACCTCACCCCAAATTAGCTGGTAGTGCTGCCCGTAAAAGTAATCTGGTTGAATTTGGCATTGATTTTTCTGCATATAATGTTAGTTAAGGTTCACTATTTCATGCTTTAGAATAATATTTCTTATGTCCCAAGGTATGTGATTACTTATCCCAATATACGTGCCACTTACTGTACCTTGGGACATTAGACACGGTAAATAAAATGTATTAATATCCCATTGTTATACAAAATTTCAACCATCTGAATATTGTATTTTGTTAATTAAAGTTTCCTTGTATATCCTCTATGGCTGCATTTTATTTGGTTGAATGTATATATTTTTAGCACGAGAAAAGTAAAACTTGTCCCAAGGTACGTGGTTCTCCCCTACACATAAGTTAGAACACGGACACTTAATTTTAATATATTTTATTATACAAAAAGTTGCATTTACTTATGTAAGCCAATAACACCGTCTCCGAGAAAGAACTGCATTTCTTTTTCACCTTCCACTCAAAATAACTAATAATGAATTTAAGTTCGCAAATTTTTAAAACCAAACACAAAATTAAATTGACAGGAATTTGAATACTTTACAGGTTTCCTTAGCAACGCAGGTCTAATGTCGCTATAAGTACAACAGCCTACTAATTTAAAACCTCAAATTTCACATCGATTGATTTTCTGCTTTAATATATAGTAATAACATGTTCTTTTTCAATATTAAATCGTCGTTTTTCCCATCACAGAAAAAAATAGTAATCTCGGTATTTTGTCTCCCTCCGCTTCGCATCGGGAGACAAACATAACCTCGAGCTGAAATCTAATACTTTTTTCCCTTGTATAATAAACAACTATCATCCGAATGACGAAGTCTGAAAATACTGTCTCTTATAATAATAATCATTATAAACACTGTGACAATGTTTAACCTAGTAGATACTATTAACAAACTAGGAAAGACCTCATCAATGTGGCATTGCCCTATATATAAACATGAAAAAATTACCGCAACACATTAAAAACTAAACATATACTTTCACCTGTAAAACCTACGCGTTCAGACTAATATAAACATAAACACGATACCGTGAGGATAGTATTTGAACTTCCTGTATCGATACAGGTGCCTTACCGTGCAGAAGAGAGAGATTTACCTTTTACTACAAACTCATTAAACAGTATGACCATTCTTGGCTGCAGGTGAGTAGGCGCCAAAGATGTTGAGCAAACAATTTGTATTCACCTGTTTCTTTTGAACTGTCATTGTAAAGTTGTGAGTAAATATAAATATTATAATTTAGTTATCCACTTGTGTCGCGCGTATTATCGCAGTTGGCTTGACACGGAATTTCTTCTGTGTGCGTTGCGTTGTTATACTGATTGCAAATAGCAGTTCTTGGCGACACTAGATGTATCTTAACGAGTCAGAACGCAGAAACATAATATGGAAATTGCTATTTATATTATTAGTGTAGAGGATATGTTTTGCAATTACATTGCAGAATTGGATTTTATTATAGTAAAATTGATAGTTACGTCTTGATATATACATATACGCTCTGATAAGATTTATCCTTGAAGTTGAAGAATGATAAATAAATGTATGAGATAAATTGTGAGAAGTAATCCTTCCTCGATGTGTCGTAAATTTCATATCACTTTCTAAATAATAAAAATAGTAGAATGTCATTTTCAAGGTGTGTGAATAGTCCATTTTGTTCGTCGTGGGATGTTTTCTTTTTAGAAAATGTGCTCACAGTGAAAGAGTTTAATGGATTGCATTCTAAAGAAATGCAGAAAGTTATGACCCATTGAAGGTCGCATAAAGATAATTTTTAATTTCTCAGATACTTTTATTGCACTGAATGTCGTAAAATAAGAATGTACAGGACGCCTAAATGGGATATATTTGGTTTGACAATTTAAGTAAAAAATAATAGCAATAAGTTGCAAAAAATATGTGAGGTAGTTGCATAGATGTTGCTATGTAATAATAATAAATTGCTTTTATTAAGAAAGTAAACCATAACGTTGCGAAGTCTAGCTATAGCTACTCATACTCAACCAGAGTCCATCAACAAATACAAGAATTAAAAATAGTAGTAAAAGCTAATGAAAAGAAGGCACAAATACAACAATTACATAACCGGTACATCAAAACGTATTAAATGTGCTACTGCAATGACAACAAGTAAGACTTAAGGCTACTACTGAACTTCGCGCGGTCACTGAGGCTCTTAATATTTTTCGGTATACTGTTATAAACTGTAACGGCGCCATAATTAAAAGATCTTTCGAAAAGAGATGTGTAATGGCGCGGAACAGTAAGTAAATTGTTAGGCTCGCTTTTCCTCAGGATTGTCCTGGCAGAAAGGGAGGCACATATGGCGCTAATGGTAACTAAATAATGTCATCCGGTCGACAAATTAGAGATGTGCCCGTTTGTCGGAGTTTCAAACCTGTAGCCTCGTCCAATTAAATTCTATGAAAGTTTCGGAAATTTATTGTGTGTCACCTTCAACCTGCCTTACCTTACTTCCCTACTGTGCGTTGGAAAATATGGGGTGGAGCCTGTGCCTCTAACTCTCGGTTTTAGGGGATGGGTCACTCAGAATACTGAAGGTGGATGATTCTTAGGCGCCAGCTGTCTTTCTATTTCAGGCCCACTCCAACAAGTTACTTATTCCGACAGCGAAAATAACTTAGGTACACTAGGTATAGTAAGACATTCATACACGATATAAACAACAATAACAATTTTATTAAATGGAAATAGCCAGGAAAAACAAAACAAGCTTTAATATCCTCCCAATTCGGTATTCTTTGGAAAGATGTATATACTTAAACGTATGGGTGGATCACCCTATATATATGTATACCACGTAATTAGTTTAGAAATACAAAATTAACTATCTCATTAAGAATCTAAATTGACCACTAGAATTTATATGTACTAGAAATTAAATTTATGACCAGAATCAACATGTATGCACTTAAAATTGAATAATTTAAAGACAAAAAAAAGGTATACACTAAAATTCGATTAAATGATTAGAAAGCAAAAGAAATTTGAGGCTCGTACAAGATCTTGCTTACAATAGTGCCTCTATAAACCTAACATGCTGTAGCGATATTTTGAGGTATACAAAATAAACAAATGACTATCTTCAATTTTGAAATCAATCTATGGAAGCCAACCAATCTATATTCTATCGTCGAAGGTCTCCAAATAAAAGCAAGTACACCAAACAAATTTAACATGTTGAGAGCCCTCGTTAACCAAATATAGATCAGTAGCCTCACCAGCTAGAGCTGACGATGGGCCTATAGTTTAATTAACGTGAAATTTATATAATTTAATTGCAATTTTAAAATCCTCAACAGGCCGATACGGTTGGGAACCGATCAACAAAAATTAACAAATCTTAAGGTTCCTTATAACGTTAATGAAATTAAATTTACAAAAAATAGGGCAAGTGATACCAATGAAATTAGTTAGAAGCAATACAGATAAATAAATTCCCAAATAAAACGATTGTATACATAACTTAAAATGTATTTAATCCTCACAGGATATCGGCTTTTTCCCACTAGACATCCACAAAAGATCGATTAATTCCGTGTCCAAAATTGAATGAAGTAATAAATCGTCACACAAAAGAGGCGGTAAGGATACTTCAGTTAGTCCAATATGTTAAGAAGCCATGTGCCTACAGGAAGAAAAATGGCGCCCAATGGCGTTGCTTCCGCAATCCAAGAAACGTGTTGGTACGGAAATACGATCGACAGTACGGAATAGATATATATAAAAATAAAAAGCTAAAAGGGGAAACATGCGAAACAGGGCATTAGTCATCAGAAAAAAAAATTAAGAAACTTAATACGCTTACCGATCCAATGATGTACTTCAAACGAAATAAATCCTACACAAAGGCAGCCAAGAACGACTAATTAAACACCAAAAATATACTTGTCACTGTTTAACACAGTCCATTAATTGCAGTGAGCTCGGATTGAAGCAAATGGATCGCTTTTAAAATCAACTAGATTGTTCAATCGATAACAAAATAATGCCAAGATGACAGGATCACGATGCCGAGGTCAAGGATGCCGCGCCACCTAACGTGACAGCGACATCTAAGTGGAAGGTAAATTGTTTAAATGAAATGGGACAGAATAAAAATAACAAGACAAGGTAATAATTAAATAGAAATAATCGCGGATAATTATGCATCGACGTGAGGAATATAACAACATTAAACAGAAGGTCATCCTAAATGCTACCTATAGCATAATCAGTCGCACACACACGAGATGGTGCTACCGTTGCGAATTGAAGGAAAAATAGTTTAAATCTAATTAAAAATGAAGGAACCCACTTAATTACTTGCGGAAATTAAGTATAAATAAATTAGATGAAAATTCCACATCCCGCAGGAAATAATTATACGTAATTCCAACAGTAAAACAAAAGATTAATTCTAGGCGTGACCTAATACGCGAAAGATTTCAAGACAAATGTACAGCGTCACTCGCAGGAAATGCAACAAAAATTATAGAACACTAATAAGATATAAGATACAGAAAAAAAAATTAACAAAATACTTATAGCGCGTGTTGAGAACATGGATCAAATGCCGTGGAATCAAGAAGCCTCTGAGAAAAACGGACAAGGATATCGATCAAAGCAACGTACTGACAAAGTTAGCCAGTGCAATTTATGGCGGTTTTCCATATTTAACAATCCAATAGATTTAGTATCGTCTGAAATGTGATCATACTTTCTAAGATTGCAAATAAGTCTACAACAAGAATTTTGAAGTTTTCGAATTCTCAACTTATCCTGCACAACCAAACATGGACCATAAATGAAATCACAATAACTAAACAAAGAGAATACCAAAGATTCACAAAGCCATAGCCTCAATGAAGAATTTAAAATATGCCTATTTGCATACAATACTCTCAAAGCTTCGTAGGACTTCTTTAGTAAATAGGAAATATGCTCACTGAAGCGAAGTCGGGTATCAACGAGTAGTCCAAGGTCTTTCACAACTTCGACAAAAGTAGGCGATTGTGTGTGATCAAGGTTAAGAAATATAAGCGTGATATTGTAAAACCAAATTAGTGTAATTTCTAAGCAAAAAGCCACGCTTAAAGGTCGCACTAGGACAATTCTATTTCATCTTGTTGTATAGCTTGTCTCAGAATAAGAAGGAATGATTCAAATATCGCGCCGAATTGGAATACATATATTTTTAAGAGATTTTATTAGTTCTTGCGTAGGCAAGTTTAACATGGAAAAATAAGTCCGCCCAAACATATTTTTTGATTAAACCAAGCCAAATCTTATTCACTTACATTTTTTTTGATTTATTATATTTTATTGTGTTATTTAAGAAAATCCGTACTTTTATGTACAACAAGAACATGAGTGACGGCTTAAGACCTAACGAACGAATGAGCAGGCATTTGAAACTTAAAAAATTTGATGAATCTGTCAAGAATACTGTACTACAGTGTACGGTTTCTTTTTTAAAATATCTAACTATCAACACTTAGTAATATCATGGCAAAAATAACTATAGATTAGTCCATACCAAAAATAAACCGATAAACTCTATACACAGATTCCTGAAACTCATTAATTTCAATTAAGTGTTAATCAAAATCTGATCATAATATTTTAGATATGTCAACCGTAACAAGAAACACTAATAGAAAAATATAAAATTATCAGGTTGAGAAAAAAATATCTGAGACCGGCTTATTAATGTCGATTATCATTTCGGAAGCATGTTCAGGGAAAGTCAAAATTAAAAGTGAATTTGAATACTTTTAATTTTTACCTGTTATTGTTATTTTATAATTTCTGTTCCAGTAATTACGTATCCATTCACTTAACAGTTCCTGTTTCTAAATCTACTAGAATCAAATTAATAATTCTTTTGGTTTTAAAATTTGTTTATTTGCCATATTCCGCATACTTTTTAAATTATATTGCTGGTATAGAGTGTATTGTCCATATTTTTTCATTGCCCCAATACATACAAAAATCATAACTCTAAGTTAATTTTTAAAAAAAATCATTATAAAATCATGCTTGTCAGCTGAGAAGCAATATATTCAATGTCATCTATTTATTTGTCAATTTCGCGGCAAATATGGTTCACTATATACCGTATTCAAATAAAAAACATAAAGTGGCAAAATTATATCAAAAAACGACAATATCTCAGTAATGGTAACTTCTAAAATAACAACGTCTTGCATGTTTTCGGTGCAAAATTTTGTAAGCAATTCAAAAATAAACCGATATAGAGTGTAACGAACTTTCGTCCGTCACTGTACAAAAATGTAATATTATATTAAGCAATAACGTTGATTCTAGCTTAAAAGATTCGATATTTTTGTACAAACGCAGTCCCCTCAATTATGAAATTTGTTAATCATGTGTAAATATATTAGATATCATTTTAAAGGATAATGGCTTTGCGATAGTATATGTGACCGTAAATATATCTATTGTTGCGACGTAGATGTTCAATGTATTCAAATTATGCAGTTACACGTGATCATGTTGTGTATTTTGTGAAAATACTACTTTAAAGTACTATTTATATAAGGAAGAATTTTATATGTAAAATTTGTCATTTATCCCTGACACTTCAAGGGAAGGCCAACCTACTCATGGTGCTCTCACGCACAAGAAATCTCGCTCCCGTTTCCTAATTATTTGTAACGTGCACTCACAGTTACAAGTAATAAATTGCTTATCCACTTACCGTAATTATCTAAGAAGACGCAATCGTCATTGTATAGATAATTTCCATATCCCCCCTCCGAACAAATGGTCTGTGATATTGACGTGATCATTTATCAAATTTGTCTTTAACATGTATATGTATTTTTTATTTTCCCTAAAGTCTGTTATTTTGACTTATATCAAATACAGGCTGACCCAGAGTAAATTTCAATTTTGAAGTGTGCTTTGTGTGAAAACCATAAAAATTAGCAGTACACATGGAGAACTGGTCGGGTAGGTAGCGCCATTCATGATCGAGTGTTTTTTTTAAAGCAAACGATTCGGACACAGTAACAATGCGACGTTTTTGAAACGACTACAATATTCGCCGCGTAACTGATGCATCGTCCGCAAACCTAGTGATATAGTGATAGTGGGTTAAACGATTTCACGAAACGGGTTCAGTGACAAATCGTAAGCACCCGGGTCAGCAGAAGTCCATCAGAACACCGGAAAACATTGAAATGGTTCGACGGGCGGTAACGCGACACCTGAAGCGCTCGGCACGTAAACATGCCCGGGCATTGAACATTTCACGCTCAAGTGTGCAACGAATTTTACGGGCCGATTTACACTTCCACCCGTACAAGATTCAATTGGTACAGTTTCTGAAGCCTACAGATTATGAAATGCGAAAAAATTATTGTGAGAAAATAATGAATAAGTTTTGGGATGAAGGGGGTTTGGAAAACATTTTACTCAGTGACGATAGTCCAGTCATTCTGTCCGAAAATAGGCTCTGAATTAGAAAATGAACCGAACAAGCCAATGTTTTTTTTGGGCTTAATTCCAAGTTTTCGACTGGATACCCCTTGTGCATTTTCCGCCATCTTGAAAATAAGGGTGCATTCTTGTTTCTGGTCATCCCACGGGATGTCATACTTAACTTTCTCATCTAACATCGACCGTTCTCGAGATATCGGCAAAAATAGGAGAAAATTTGGGGTACGAACTCGGTTTTTAATTTTTTTTCTTCTTTGTCGTCACACATAGTAAAAAAGTGTTTATTATGAAACTTGTAGAGCACGTTCGTACCTAAAATTTGATATTTTTGTTTTCCCCATATCTTCAAAATTACGAGTTCTATCGCGCCGCAAAGTCGGCAAGTCCGTGCAAATTTTCGATTCACGCAATTGTATGAATATGTTGTAACGGATTCACCGTTCTGAATAGAATTATTGAAATACAATATAGGTAAATAAAACAGTGGAATTATGAATCACATGTATAAAATTTATTAGGCAAATTTGTTTTTCCCGGTCAAAAAGGCATTCATATCTTCCCCTTTTTTTGATGGTCCTGCTTGTCCATATGTCTCTTCTTCAGGATCCTCCTCGAGACGCGGGGATTCTTGACCCACGTTGTCTTCGACAGTCGCATCATCCTCATTGTATGATGCGACGTCATGCAGGTCGACTTTGGCGGCGTTATCGCATGTTTCTCCACTGCAATTAGGGCAAATCGTGAAACACGCACCGCCTGCTTTCCTACACCCACAAACAGCTCCGCATTTTTCTTTACATCTACACGACACAAGCTTCAGAAGCTCTGTTGGTGCGGGTTCGGCTGTGCTTGCGATTGGTTCGAGTCCTTGGTGCGTTCGTCGCCAGCCCCATTCCTCCTGATCTTCGTATAATCCGAGCCAACTTTGTACTTGATGATAGGTACGGAAGACGTGCTGCCGTGCTGCTTTCTTAGTTGGTGGAAGTGATGACAGATTGAAAGGGTTCTTGATGATCGATTTCGTGAAGCGCTGGTATCGTAAAGTATTGATGGATTTATCTTCCTTCTTACCGCCATATAGGGTGATTAGGAATCGTTCTCCTGTGGATACCAAAATCTTCGGATCGACGTTTTTCTCTTAAACAGTTCGACTGATGGTACAAATTCCGCGTGCTTTTCCAGAGTGGTTATGAATTTAGATTTCCCAATATTGAAAAAAGATTATGTGGTATCGCAACCGCTGAAAGCGTGAAGGAAGAATATGTTGTCCTGGATGGTCTTATCGTGCTTCAGACAAGTTGGAGAGTACAATGCTGCTGTGTATTTTTTTTCGCTGGTTTTCGGAAGAAGATGTTTGTGTTCTGTCGTGCCAGTCCGGTAAGTAGAACCAAAAGATCGATGTCGTCGCCGACGATTTCGACGGAGTCATACTTAGACGCTTCTTCCAGTGCAGTGGTTACAATCAACGTATCTGCGGCCTCAAAAGCCTGCAGAACGTTGATCCCAACGTTTGTAAAATGAAGACGCAGCATTTTCACGAAATTGTCTTTGTTGACGTTTCTTGCA
Organism: Amphimallon solstitiale; assembly: GCA_963170755.1. Taxonomy (NCBI): domain Eukaryota; kingdom Metazoa; phylum Arthropoda; class Insecta; order Coleoptera; family Scarabaeidae; genus Amphimallon; species Amphimallon solstitiale. The sequence continues at coordinate 46,129,828 of OY720683.1, read as the reverse complement.
AGAAAATTTTCTTGACTGACTGTTGGAATTGTAGTCTCGTTGATTGTGAATTCAGGCGATTGGCACTTCTTTGAACGTCGTAGTCTTTCCGATGTCTTTGTCCCTGCGAAGCTCGTGTCAATCGCCGTAATTTTGAAGATAGGGGAAAAACAAAAATATCGAATTTTACGAACGTGCTCTACAAATTTGATGATAAACACTTTTCTTCTATATGTGACGACAAAGAAGAAAAAAAAATAAAAACCGAGTTCGTATCCCAAATTTTTTCCTATTTTGCCGATATCTCGAGAACGATCGATGTTAAAAGTTAAATGACACAAATTGTAGAGAATAAAAAAAGGAACAAAAAATACCTCAACAACTTCCCCGTGTGATAACCAGGAGCCGAGTTACAACGGAAACAAGAATGCACCCTTATTTTCAAGATGACGGAAAATGCACAAGGGGTATTCAGTCGAAAACTTGGAATTAACCTGTCCTAACCCCCTCCAACAATATATAAAAAAATTGACTTGTTCGGCCCATTTCTAATTCAAATGTATATAATGACTGGACTACGAGGCTCATTTTCATGTGGAAGGGTACGTTAACAATCACAACTGTCAGTATTGGGCCCCAGACAATCCTAAACAGAAGCACCAAAAACAATTACATACCAAGAAGGTAACAGTTTGATGCGCCATATCATCTCGTGGAATAATCGGACCCTCGGCACGCTGTTACTGTAGCCTCCCAACGGTATACGGGAGTGGTACGAAATCTTTTAATTCCGGCTCTTCAGAACTTCCCTGGGTACGATCCGAACTGGATCTGGTTTCAACAGGATGGTGCGACGGCACACACGGCAGCAGCATCAATGGACACTGTTAAGAACTTAACATCTTTTATTTTATTTTATATGACTGTTTCTTGCTTTATATATGAATGTTTTTCTTTATTTTCTATGTGTTATTATATTTTGTTAATGTATGTTTTATTTTTCACCTTTTAAAATATATTGTCACTTAATGTATTTTTTACATACAAATATTAAGCATACTGATGCGGAGCAGCTTTCAGGTGTATACAGTCTCATCGGCCGAGTTTATTGTCTGACGGCCCGAGTACACGACTATACACCGAAGGTGATGCAAGGCCTCCTATGTATACGTACGGACGGCAGTGTCTGGCATGTGCGTATATGTAGGGACCATTAGCTCCACGAGCGATGCACATGTATATATGCTGTAATCTTATGTTCGATGCAAGAGCGGCCCCGAAATCTCAGCGCACACCGAAAATAAATGTGTATTTGAACTGAATTTTATTCAGGGTACTTTCAAACTAGGAAGTTCCCTTAACAGACACTATACGTGAATTGTTTCCAGGCACTACCATATCTATTCACTACTGTATTTTGACAAGCAGCGAGGTAATATGCGTAAACGAAACATGAGCGACCCCTATAGCGTTTAGATAAATTCTGCAGTTAAAAAGTAGCAAACAAGGCTGCATACCTGAATGGGCGTAAATTGACCCATCAATATTCAGTAAAATATCGATATCAATTGTGGATTTTTGAATTAATTGATTAGCAGGCATAGAGAGAGGTCCATTACAACAGGTGTTCCATGTGAAAAAAAATCACTTTTAGACAAAAATGTGTCATGTAACTTTAATCCAGTTATCTGCAAATTCAATTAGTAATTGCAAAAAAAATGATTGTATTAACACCTTTTATTATGAACAACGCTACCGTGTCTATCTAACACGTCGTTTTCCAGAAATATAATTTTATAAAAATATTGAAATTTTTGGGAAAATGGTAATAAGTCGAAAACATTAAATTGTAGACCTATAGGTACTATGGTATCACTTTGTGACTAAGAATTATACAGGGAATACAAAAGTGTAATAATGTACGTGATGTTCTATTTAAAATACTGTAACTATGGTCAGCCATCAAGTTATGGAACACTCTGAATAACACAAAATAATTTTGAAAGATGCTGAGTTGACTCACTCTGTATACCGATTCTTCATCATTCAATAACGCAGAAAAATTGCATATAAACAAATACTTTTAACTTTACAATCAGTTGTGAACACACGGTATATAAACGTGGAACTTGCAATGAAAAGTAGTAGTACTAAAACATTATTTATTCATCCCTAAAAATACTATACAAAAGAATAAACCAAATAAAATTTCAAATTCTGACAGATTTAGAAAACAAAATTGCAACAAAAAGAGAAATGGTGTTGGAAATTGCAGGTTGATTCAGCTCTAGTATTTTAGAACTAATAAACTAAAGTCAAGTGTCCATTTAGAATTACAATAACTGTTCATTAAGTTTGAAAATGCTGTGGGCATATACATAAATTACTCAGAGTTATGTTAACAAATGTATGTTGGTACTCACGTATATTTCGATTATTTTTAGTTGCAGAGATGTACAATTATATTTTAATTTGATTTATTCTCTAGATCTCGATACACTACATAAATCTTAATCATTGCAGCACATCCACTTTAACTGTTGTGAAATAAACCCAGATGTTTGTTAATGACTTAGTTTATTCAAAAATATATATCCATTATATGTAGTTTTAAGTAGTACAATGAAATAATATTCAATTCTTAATATAAAGTAAAATAATCAAGCCGGAACCCAGCATTGGGTGAAAAAGGAATAACCATCCATGAATAAAATGAGCTTCTCTCCCCGACCCTCCTAGGGGATTTGCTATATTGTTCTATTTATCAAGATCTATGTGTAAACGAAGATCTAGCCTGGTACGACCTACGAACTTGATCCAGGATTTTTTTTAACATTTTATGGTAAGAAGAAAATGAAATGAATTCTTTGTGGAAATTGATTTAGCTAATCTTGTCTAACATTCCAGAGCCGTTTCGAGTGGTTTTTAAATTGAAATTCGAGAAAAATGGTTTTAAGTTTTCTGAAAATTTCTACGATTTTTGAAATTTTATTTCGAATTACCTCCATATCTCGGGAACCAGCTAAAATACGTCTTGATTTGCTGAATCAATGATCATTAAGATACCTGTGACTGGATCGGTACTCCCAACCAGATTCTAAACAAGTAATTTACGAGAATAAATATTCGTTTTCATAATATTTGAATTTGGGCTCATCAATTAATTAATAATAAATTGTTGATCATAAAATTAAAAATGCTTGATTTTGGCCTGTTTATACATATTAAGAACTAGACGTGTTACGTTAAGTTTGCTACAGATCGATAAGTATGGATGTGCTGAATCTTTCTACGATCCTTAGTTTCGGAGTTGTTAGTGAAAAACTGAAAACAACATACAAATTTCAACTTGCATTTTCAGCCAACTGCTTTGACAAATTTTATCATAATCAGTCTTTAATGGCATTTAAACATTCTAGTATTGGGCAGAAAGCTGATCATCTGAAAACAAGAAAGATATGAGGTCTTGTAAATGTTTGTAATTCTTTGTTGCCATATGCGTGGGTTTTTTATCCTAAAATAAACGAAAACAAAACAGCCAATTTTGTAGCGTTTAGAAAACCTTTGAATAGTTAGTCACAAATACACCAAATGTCTGGTTATTTTAGTGGAAAGCTCGATTTCCTCTAATGCAACGACTTATTTAGCATATTTGCATACCTGTCGGTTAGTTGACAGATCATCTAAGTTTGGATATTAATGGTATGTATTATACCGGGTGTCTGTTTAAGCTCGGCCACCGGCCATATCTCGGCAACCGTTTATCGTACAACCTGGCAGAAACATCTTTATAGTAAAATGGACCATAGGAATTTCAACCAAAATATTTTTAAGTTTCCAAAATGATCGCAAGAGGGCGCAATTCACAAGATGAATTAAAAATTCGATAATTTTTCATTAAATTTTAGATTAAGATAGATTAAAATTTTTACTAGCAACATTTTTAGACGTCTTTATACAATTTTTATTTAAAACTTTTTGATCGAAGTCCCATACGAAGGGGAGGGTGGGGGGGGGGGGAGTATGTCTTCGTACAAAAGTAGGTATAATTTGGGTTTGCCCCAACGGATTTTAATATTTCTGGTCTCATTAGATAGAGAATTTTACAAGGAATTGAAAGATATGTTGTACGAAATTATGTGGTTGTCAAAAAAAGTAACAGGGGGCGCTGTTCTCAATTTATGTATATTACTTGTTTTTTCTATAAAATTTTAAATGTAACGGTATATTTTTAATATCGTAATATTGAAGCACATAAAAAACCAAAGAGCAACTTCCGGTTTTCATGGAAGTTGCTACCTCTTTTCTTGACAAAGATATAGTCATACGATCTATCATAATCCAGAAAACTAAAAAAAAATTAAATATAAATTTATTTATTTATTGGGAGTAATAATTTTATTTTAATTTTAAGAGGCTCTCTGCACAGTGTATAGTTCGTTTTCACTTGAATTTTCATCATACTCTTCCATAAATGTATTATTTCAATCTTTTCACAGATTTTTTAATTCATTGGATATGTTACGTTAGATTCTCCTTTTAAATGTTTTCAAATTCTCTAGATATTTTTAAATTTCATGTCTTGTCTTTCTAGACATTGAAATAAAATAATAACAATAATAATAATAATAATTAATCTTTATTACCAAACAGATAATTATCTAATTATAGGTAAACAGCAAAAATAATTTTCATAACTCATGAACTAAGTAGACAATAACGAGAAAAAAACCAATATAATATTATGCATTAGTTATAAACAAATTATTTACTTATTAGTAACGAAAGGGTACAAAAATTGATATCTAATTCGTCCCCGCCTATAAAATGAAAGTAAGTAAAAGAACCTATTATTATACCTAAACATAAATAAGAAAATATATTGACCAAGTAATATAAACGAAACAAAAATATTTAAATCAGAAAGTACAAAATATAAAACAAAAAAAAACTTAACTTCACAGTTTTACCATTATTTTTAATACACATGTTTACTTGTCGATTAGTAGAGAGAACAGTTACTTCAATTTCGGAGGCAACAATTGTTGTAATCGGCTTTTTGTGATAAACTATGTCTTTTATTCTGCCCCATAAATAAAAATCAAGAGTATCTCGCAAGGCGAATAAAAACTCAATAATGTCTTCTTTTGGGATAGTTTAGGGAACATTGCCGCGAAGCAAGAATGCATTTACAAGGCATTGAAAATACATTCTGATCATATCATAAGCTTCAACGTTAGAATATGATATTTTACAATCTTAATAATTATGTACAGGTGTTCAAAAAGGCGTAATTTGCTAAATACGTACAAAAGTTTAACTACAAGTGACAAGTGACACTAATATTTGTAAATTTTGATTTTCATGGCCCACCATGGGAACCTCATAATAATGTAATTTAGTATCACGGTGCATGCGATGTTGTATGATGAAATTAAAAAAAAAAGCAAACTACACTGTTCAGTATTATTATTATTTTATTTCAATGTTGGAAACGACAATAAATAATATTTAAAAAATAATGGTTAGAGCATTTGAAAACATTTAATAAGAGAATCTAACGTAACATATGCAATGATTAAAAAATCGATAGAAAGATTGAAATGAATACATTTTTGGAAGAGTATGATGAAAATTCAAGTGAAAACGGACTATACATTGTCTAGAGACTCTCTTAAAATTGAAATAAAATTATTACTCCCAATAAATAAATAAATTTATATTTAAAAATTTTTACTTTTCTGGATTGTCTTCGTACAACCATATCTTCGTCAAGAAAAGAAGGAGCAACTTCCGGTTTTCATTACATCCTTCAGTTTTTTATGTGGTTTAATATTACGATATTAAAAATATACCGTTCCATTTAAAATTTTAAAGAAAAAACAAGTAATATACATAAATTGAGAACAGCGCCCCCTGTTACTTTTTTTGACAACCACGTTAGTTCGTTCTACATATCCTTCAATTGCCTGTAAAATTCTCTATCTAATGAGCCCAGAAACATTCAAATCCGTTGGGGCAAACCGAAATTATACCTACTTTTGTATGCAGAAATACCCCTCTCCACCCTCCCTTCGTATGGGACTTAGATCAAAAAGTTTCTAATGAAAATTGCTTAAAAACGTCTAAAAATGTTGCTAGTATAAGTTTTAATGTATCTTAATCTAGAATATAATGAAAAATTATCGAATTTTTAATTCATCTTGAGAATTGCGCCCCCTTGCGATCATTTTGGAAACTTAAAAATATTTTTGTTGAATTTCCTGTGGTCCATTTTACTATCAAGAGTTTTTCCATGAGGTTGTACGATAAACGGTTGTCGAGATATGGCCGGTAGCCGAGCTTAAACAGACACCTGGTATATAAGTGTATATATGTACATTTTTTATAACCCTTTAGTTACCTTTGCTATACTTTTGAAGGGTTTGAAGTTGATTTTTAATGCTCAGGGTTATATATTTGGTTGCTTACTCTACGACTTCTAATATAAAATTCCTTATTCGTAATATTTGATTTGTCTTATGTCATAATATTAGTCGAATATTATTGAATTTATTGTTAGTATTTTGCAATGCTTTATTGATATCTATTGCATAATTTACCTTTTCAGTTTGAATAAACAATAGTTAAATTACGTTTAGAATTTTATTAGTTACTTCTAGTTGAGCTAGTGCAGTTATTCCTCCTGTGTGAAGCAAGTTATTCCTCCTTATCAATTAAGATTTTGTTTTCGGACACAGTTATTTTTTTTTCTGGTTCTGGAAATTTTATTTTGAATTCTAGATAATCTCTAAGTATTTCTCGTTATCTTTCATAGTTTAATTCTAATTCTTAAAAAAATATACTTTAATGTGCAAATGTCATTACTTTCTGTTGTAAATTTGGCAGCTTTTTCATTTCCACCTGAGGTTGAGTTAACAGCAATTTCTTCCCTCCTCGAAGACCTTTTGTGTCCAGATTTATTTCAGATAAATTATAATTCGTTATAAAGAGTGGATTTCGAGGCACTAATTACCACTGGAAGAGCGAATTGTTGATTGCTCACCCTTTACTGCTTTTGTGGTACTGTTCCTATGCAGGTAAAGCTTAAATTTCTTTTTTTAATTTCAGTGATTAAACTTTGTCGATACCACGTGTCATTTAGCTTAATATAGCATTTAACTTTGGGTAAGAGTTTCCTTTTACTTTCTTATACGTAGTATAAGGAAGTATTGTGATGATGAAAATTTTCGATCTCGAGATTTTTGCAGATGTCCACGTTTTGAGGTCCCCTGATACCGAAAAAGTGGTTTTTAAAAAATGTCTGTGTGTCTGTCTGTCTGTATGTCTGTCTGTCTGTCTGTCTGTGACCACTATAGCGGTCAAACCGATGGAGATATCAATTCCAAATTTTGCATTTACGTGTATAATCTCCGTCTTGAGAACTGTTTAGATTTTCAGCAAATTCGGCCGACCGGAAGTAGTAGTTTGCTTCAGTGAAAAACTCGAATTTTCCCAATATTTCGTCAACTACTAAGTTTAGACAAATTTATAAAGAATTAATATGTACTTAAAATTAAATTTGAGAAGAATTCTATTAAAAAAATTTTTCTAAATTCCTACCGGAAGTAGGTTTTTTACTCTTATCTAAAATCGGTTTTTTGTAAATCTGTCGTAAATTATGCATTCTATATATATTTATGAAGAGTACAAAAGTATTCAAAGTTGGATTGGAATATTTTTTATATAAATGAAATTTCAAAATTCGGACCGGAAGTAACACTTTCATACGTATAAGAAAGTTGTGGGGTGGCCACGCCTCATTTTTTCTTTGTATTTAGGGTAATTAGTGTTAGTAGAAGCATCTTCTTTCTAACGGTTTGGGACTTAACCTGGATACCACTGCCAGTGTACGATTGGGTGTTATTTTCTACCCAAGCTGATAGATATATTTGCCGTTACCCACGTGTTTGGTAATTCGACTCCCTTTTGTTTAGTTTGTGTGTTGGTATAATTACCAACTTCTAACTTCTAACCCTACTTCCCTGTCCTTATGTCATCTAACGGTCTCATAGACGCTTAACCTTAACAGACTTTAACGTATGTGTGGCTCAACTTATTCAGGTGTAATGTTTTGGAACCCCGACCATCTTCAACTGAGCCGGCGGCTCTTTGAATAATAGGTGAGACCAAAATAATTTTGGGAATGTTTCACTTAATTAGCAACGTTTAGTTTCCCTAGTTTTATTATCGCTTCACATATGCCCTTATATGTTGTTATTAGCCCTTGCGTCTTAAACGTAGCGATCTTTAAACACTATAGAAAAGACATCAGATCCGAATCTTGGCCTATAGCCACAGAAAACTCTAAACACTGACTACAGAGAGAAGTTTAGCAGCTGAAAGTTGAATTTTTTTGTGCAATACCAAATAAGAAGTGTATAAATGTTACGCTAGTTTAAGTTGATGGTTGCCATCTGGTGGAGTAAAGAGAAAACATCGTTTTTCTTTTCTTTTGAAAGCAATATGATACACCCTCCAGTTAATATAGTAAAATCAGCTCAGTTATCTTTGGTAAGAATCTATAATTAAAGGTGATATTCAAAGATGATTAAAAAAATCATAATTTCGCTAAAAGTAATAAACCTTTCAAGACCAAAAAATTTGTGAAATTGTATAACTTTCTCAAACATCGAAACACCTTAAACAAATTATGCTTTCCTGGTTTAATCGAAATTAGAGTATCTAAAAACTACTCCATAATAAAGTCTATTCTCAAGAAGAACAAACTTCCTGGTTCTTGCCTAGCCATCTTCTGTTTTTACCTTTCCATTTTCTAGAACCTTAGTCATGATTAAATTCTCCGTATATGTAATGTCTTTCTTCCAGCAGAGACAGAAAAGTTGATTTAAACTGCTGCATAAATTTACTATATAATTATAAAACAATTACCTACTATATTTACGTCTTGGTCATTATTATTGCTTTTATTGACCTGTGTAGCAATTTAAAATTGATTTATTGCTTATCTATTAATTTATTAGATATGGGTCGCAATTTGCCTATTTTTTTTTATATTAATATTTTCTTATTCCTGTCAAACAAGTGAGATATGTTCTTTTCGGGAAATAAAATTATTTTTAATTAGCAATATCGAAGATGTAAAAGAGTAAAGATATACAGAACCTTTTTCATTGCATATTTTTTCTTTATTGTCAATAGATTAATTAACATTACTATAAATATTTTTCGTTTAAATGAAAATTATTTATCCAGTACGACAGATAATATTATAATATACTCTTTCTGCTTGTAACCGATAAATCTAATTATCAAAATTTTTATAATAAAAAATTCACCTTGGGTGTCACTGCGTTTGGTAGACGCAAGCTCTGCCACTTGAACCGCCTAGCGAGTGTATTTTCAAGTATTTTATACATTTTGAATTATACAGCTTGAGCGCGCGGGGTATGATCACCCGATACCAGTCGATATTCTTCGGACGTATATTCGGAAAATTGATCTCCGCCAGCTGTGTTCGCCAGATATAGATATTTAGACACTGGCTGCAAAGAGGAATGCACGTAGGTTTTTGTGTTTTTTATGGTATTTCTGTTATTCTTATTTATAGTTTTTTTTTACCATGAAATTTCTATTTATTTATTTTTCTCTAGACATCTTAGTTTATTCTGCAGATGTTTCAGGCGGGTTGTCTTTATTTCATTCTAAAACCCAGTTGTACTACTATAACTTTTTACACAACTACATTATTATTTAATTTCATAAGGATAATCATAATTACGTTATAAGTATTACAATCTTCGCGTTATTATCGACTTAGTTATCTAAGCAATCGTCATCACTTAAAGAGAAAATTTAATTTGTTCTTTTTGTCAATCTGCGAAAAAATAATTAGATCACTAGAGTTCGAATATGAGCAGGCAATGCTAGTATGTTGTGCCGTAACTCTAATATGTATTATCGGACCACGTTTAGATGCGAGTTTACGTATACCATCGGGTGATCATACCTCGCGCGCTCTTGCTGTATATTGAAACAGACCGATCGAGTTCCCTACATTTAGGCATAATAATATGTAGTGCTCAGTACGAAGGAGATTATTTGAAAATACATCTTCACCCTTGGCACTGATGCAAATGTAAATGTAAGGGCTCAAATCACATCAAGGCACAAATTTTTATAACAACGATATTGGAAGGAAGAATATATTTTCAAATAACCCAATAGTAAATCAAGCACAGAAATCACTTAATACAAATTGCAATCATTAAATTCCACATTTTTAAAACAGATTTTCTTTTGTTTCAGAAATATCGCCCCTCTCCTCCGACCATTGAAGCCCAAAGTGTTCATTAACATGCCGTGCACGAAGAAGAAACAATATTTATTGTGTTTGTGGTAATATTCTGTGTATCCTATTCATGTGAGATAGGGAGTTCAGGTGACCTAAATACATAGTGGAGATCGTATTAACTCTCACGTGCTCGTGCACCGGCATAAATTGAGTGCCATAAATATATTATCTTCATTATCTTCTGTGTAAAACGAGTGCATTTCATTTATTGTGAACGAAAATAAAAACACAAAGCCGGCCCTGGATACGAGCAAAAATCGCAAGTAAAATATAGATTAATGAGTGCTAGAAATAGCCAGGAAGAATACGCATCACATATTTATAAAACTGTTGGAAATTACATATTCGTTCTAGTTTACGTTTATAGTTTATATGTGTTTGTATTATATAATCATCTGATGTCATAAAGAAGATTGGAAAATCTCACTATTAGAAAAGCGTGTGCGTTAAATATCCTTTTGTATAGGCTGTTATAGTCCGAAGCATTCGAGTTATTTTCTTTCTTTTTCAGAAAATATGATTCCTATTGGCTTATTTTTTATTAGTTATTATAATAGGAAAATATTCTCTATTAATCTACTAAGTTGCTAGAGCTATTCGGACCAGAAGAGGAACCGTTTTCAATAAATATTCTGACAACGGTACAAAATTTGTTTTTGCAAATTATAAATTAAAGGGAGAAAAAACTCAACTCCTATTTCAAGCATGAAGAGCTGAAGCCCCACTACGCCCACAATCAAACGAAATTGCACTTGATTCCACCAATATCACCACATAATGGTAAAATCTCATTGAATTATGAAAAAATATATATTAACCGATGATGTTGTTGAAACAAACAAAGCACTTTTTACTCCATTTTTAATTACTTCTATTTTGCATTGTTCATTGTTTTGTTACTAAGTTGACACTAGTATATACTCAATTCTGGCCTCATCACTGCCATATCAAACGAAACCAATGAACTAATCTTTCTCATACCCACGCACTTTCTTATTGGTACAATCTATACCTGCTTCCATTCGGGTAACCCAATTTGGTAATACGTAACCAAACCCCTCAGAAAAACAAATTGATCCTGAGCAAACTTGTTATAAGACCGCAATAGAAGCCATAAAAAATTAAGCAAGAAATATGACATATAGAGTATGTATACTCCTCTCAACTGAAACAGTGGTTAATTGAAACAAGTCCACCTTTTTTAGGGGATGCAACACCATTTGTTTGGAATTCATGCAATGTTGCCGATAATCTTCTAAGAAATTGAAGAAGGGATGCCGGATGATTCGATTATGTTTGACATTTCTATTACCTCTTTTCTAATATGTAGCCATTTTGCATACTTCTATATACTGATTTTGAAATGGATTGTGCATTATTTCCTCTGCCTTTGCGTTGAATCTTAAGGTTCTATTCAGTTGTTGGCAGTTGGTATCTGCAGTTCCCATTATCATAACCCAGCTTCTGTAGCCGTTTTCAGGCTAATATTTGTGAGTTAAATATTCACTAAATAAAATTTAATTTTTTTTTAGGAAATTTTGTTTTGTTGCCGTTCAATAAAATTTAATAAAAGAGATACTGGCGTTGGTTGAAACACGTAGTCTATGAAACACGTTTCAACTAACCCCAGGTGCTGTTTCAATTGACCAAATTGATTGGTGTTAGTAGAAAAATTACCACGTTTCTTCTAAAATGATTTCAACTAGGTTGTTGGTTTATATAATGCTACAACAATGCTCCCTATTTACGATAGATAAACGGAAATTTGAATTACATTGGCGAAAGAATCTCATTTGAAATGTAGTCACAGTAAGCGATATCCTATAAAATTTGTCTAATGACTCCAGTCTACCTTACTGTAAAGAATATTCAGGGTTAGCAAAAACGCATCAACTTGTTGGGCAACTATCCACAAAGAAAACGAATGAACTAGTGTACTCTAACTTACAAAGACATGTCAAGGATCCTGAATGTCGGGCATGTGATATGGATGATGAAAAGTCATAGTGCACTATGTGATTGAGGTCATCACTCAAAAAACATGTTACGGAACGGATAAACTACGTAAAAAAAAAAATATAAGGAATGAACCAATGACGATCATTTTGAGCTTCCTAGAAGTTTAAGGGATTGTTGCACTTGTTCAAAAAAAAACGACCACTCATGCGAGCGAGAGCATAATTATAATCAAATTGGAAGAATTCCTACTAAGCTATTTAAAAGGCCAGATCTTTGGCTAGTTAAATTCACAGTTGTTCTTCTGGTGTCGTCAAGGCAGGGTTAATGAACGAAAAATCATCTCAATACACGAATTTGAAAAGATCCTGTATTTAACTAACGAAAAGACTAGAAGAAAAACTTCTTTCAAAATAATATCGTCTGATATTAAACGACCAATTTTAGAATACAATAATCTTTTCATCACAATGAAAGTAAAAAGATTAATTTAATTCAAAAGATTGTTGCAGTTCGATATGAGAAAGAAAGTCAATTGGGCATTCGGAAAAATGTTAAATGTCCTTTTAATGAATCAAGTGTTGAATAAAGAATACATATCTTCTAATATCTAGCCGAAGAAGGCTCTAACACGTTCCATTTTAAATACAAGACGCGAAAAGCACTAACAATAATTTGTAACATTACATACTTGAATGAACACCTTCTTTTTGTCCAATTAACAGTGTTTCAGTTCTATCGATGCAGGTGAAATTATTCTTAGCCAGGAAGTGCACAACTACGTTGTAACCAGTGATTCTTCTGAAGTTTTTGTCACCAGCTCGAATCAGACTGATCAAAATAACGACCAGAAGATTAAATTCTAAGGTAATATTACTAGACAGCAATGTTTAAGATTTTGTTTTTTAAGTAAGAATGGAAAAGCTGAGGTTTATAGTATTCGTTTTGCTCATGTCAAATCTGCTTAACTTCACTTCTATTTCTGGTACATTTTTTGGCTACTTCCATGCATTTAAATTTTGCGCATAGACAAACGAATTCATTTTCTACAGTTTTTACAAAATTAATGATAGGTACTATTTAAAAAATGAAAATAACACTGACAAGGCGAAACCTATATGATATAGGGCAGTGTTTCTCAACCGCCGGGAAATTTTACCAGTTCGCGTTAAAAAAATGTCATTCAAATAATAATAATAATAATAAAATTTTAATTTATAAATTTACGAAATAAAAATGTTTTAAACTAATTTTAAATTTACGTAATTTTTGATTAGCACAGCGCTGAAGACAAATTCCTAATGTTCGGGAATGTGATACATATATCACTTTTTTACATCTCGCAGTTATATGGTGTCATTTGTTTCTAGACATATTTTGCAAATATATAAAAAGAAAATGGGTGTGCTTAAAAGCACACAGCAGAAGTGTAAACTTCATCAAGGCGAGGTTAATAATACGAAATACACGCGTATAATATTCAGTAACGTATTAAATAAAACGTATTCGCACATTTATTACATTTACACATGTACACACGCGTATAATATTCAGTAACGTATTATACGACTGATGCGTCATGCGCTCCCATGTAACGGTCGCCGAACGAGTATAGCAGTGACGCGAGCGGCCATTTCGTTGGGTCGGTTCGGACGTATGTATATGTATAAATAGACGATATGAATACTCGATTACGTGTCCCGCGCTTGGTCTGATGCAACGTGCCAGCGTTATACATTGGTCATACCCGTGCGGCTCGGGATGGAATCTGCTCGGGGACATGAATTTATTTATTCATTTAAATTTGAATTTAATTGAAATTAAATACCTCTATATGATATATTTATCTTGTTCCCTTAGTCGACCCGAGCCGACATTACCCGAACGAGCGTTACATATCCGAGCGTGACGGTTAGTCTTGTTCAGTGCCTACAATCAGCGCAACGCGCCCAAAGAAGTTTCCACTTCAATAATAAGTAAATTGATATTTTTAATACTTAAAAAGGCATTTAAAAACATGAACCATAAAAAGGCACACACTATTCATGTCTTGAATATCACTCCAATCTCAAAAAAATGACAGCGATACACAACCAGGGTATCCACCAGGAAGTAAGAAAAAAACTTTTATCAGGCAGCACCACCATGAATATTTAAAATATGGTTTTATTCTTTAGCCCAAGTCCAAGGAAGAAGATTTACGTCTGATATGTATTATTTGCCATGAAGTTTTAGTAAATGATGCTATGAAACCATCGTAAATGTTATCATATTTGAGGTCTAAACATTCCGGGCTGGAAAATAAACAGTGTGATATTTTCGTGTAGAAAACAAGAATTAACAAATAAAAACATTTAAACAAAACTTTGTTGAGAATAAGTCATTACTAAAATGATCATACCTAGTTGAACTTAGGATTGCTGAAACCTAAAGATCGCCTACCATCGGGGACAATTTAATTAAACCAGCACTAATAGACATCTGTTTTTTTAAAGCACTTAATTTTTTGTGATGTTACTGGAAGAATTCAGCAAGTAGCTAATTTTAATTTACTAATTACCCAAAGTATAACCAACAGACAACATTTAACAGCGAAAAGTCTATCCTCAGAAATAAATAAAGAATGGAATCTATAAGAATCACTAATTTTATAAAAAAAAAAAAACTGGCATGCGATGCAAGCAGTACCACTCAAAGAACTGGTACGGTTTCCAGTCTTGCTTCCCGTTGCTCGTCTGTTTCTCAAGTTCGTGATAACCTTTTCTCTCGTGTCTGAGCAATCTCGTGTCATTTGGGTGGCATAATTGGTATGACAGCGAAAGTAAAACTATTTATCGACGACTAAACAATAAAGAAGGTATTATATTAATCACTATTAGTTAATAATAACACTCATAATTCCCGGAGGGAATAATGAAATGCGACCGGGGAATAATGAGACATAACGATACCATTATTCCCTGCATTCCGCCAATAAGAACATAACGTTCCCAACGTTGTCGTAGTAACGACAGATAAGTCCGGCCATTTTACTAACTGTCTAACCGTCAAACGTCATATTAATATAGTTATCTGACATTTTCGTTTGATTTTCTTGATATTTTTTAGTAATCTTCAGTTAGTCGTAGATAAGGTAGTGTATACTAACTCGCGATAATGACTATTATTCCCTCGAGCCCAGTTACTCCCTCGCCGCTTCACGGCTCGGTTCATAAATTCGGCTTTCGGGAATAATAACTGTGATTATTGACTCGTTGTATAAACTACTATTATGACGACTATTACATATTCACTCGGAAGAAGCAAAGGAAACCGCGTGTTATATCTATTACCTAATGTCGACCGGCAATTGGAGTTTCACAATCAACATCACTTGTTATGTCACACACGAACTGAAATGTCACCGTTTGTATTTTATTCAATTCAATTCTATAAAGCGTGCACACTCATAGAACGAAAACACAAGAGCTTCCGCTAAACTATATGAAAAACACACATTTGTTGAAACGACTTGCGCGCCACCTATTATAAAGTAGTTATACTAATTCTGACACCTTCGCGGGCGTGCGCACAACAAATCACCAAAGGTATGGAATGGTATAGGAACTTATACGGGACAAAGAAGGAAACTTTTCTTTAGTATTGTGATACTGAAAAAGTGGTTTTTAAAAAATCGCTCTCTCTCTCCCCGTGTGTGTGTGTGTGTGTGTGCATGTGTGTATGACCACGATAGAGGTCAAACGGCTAAAGCTATCAATTACAAATTTTATATTTACGAGCATAATCTCCCTCTTCAGATCTTATTAGATTTTCAGTAAAATCGACAGATAGGAAGTAGTAATTTACTTCAGTGAAAAAATAGAATTTTACCAATATTTCGTCAACTACTAAGTTTAAACAAATTTAAAGAGAATTCAAATGTACGCCAAAGTGAATTAGAGAAAAATCTTATTAAAAACATTTTCGAAATCCCTACAGGAAGTAGCTTTTTTATTCTTATCGAAAATCAGTTTTTTGCGAATATCTCGCAAATCATGCTTTTTAGGCAGATACATTATGAGTATGAAAATTTTTAGAGTTTGATTTTTAATACTTTTTGTATAAAATCCATACATTTTTTTTACACATATTTTTACATTTTCTACTTATGATGTGAGCATTCCAATAAACAATTAGATCCGTGCTTGGCTTACTTATTACTTCATTTCAACACCGTTTGGGAGAAAAACCTAATTGGATATCACAGTTATCACGTAGATCCTTTTTACTTGTATAACATTAAGGTTTCCAGGTTCTACCTTTTTTTTTGTGTTTATTATGACTGTATTTGATTTATCTAGTGTCCTTGAACTATACAAGTATCTACTCTTCACTTCATATTTTCAAAATCACAAAGCAAGTCGAATATTCTACATCTTAACATTGTAATATACTCTCTCATGTATACAAAATGTAACTGGTTTAGAGATTCCCATACTTTATAAATGTAACTATGCTTTGTGCATAATATAAATGGATTAAATGTAACTCAGTCAAAAGAACTTGTCTATAATACAAACCTGGGCCTTGTCTATAATAAAAATATTTATTAAAGACTAGGTAATACTGAAGGTTTGTTTGTTTTTCACACACATTGGTTAGAACTGAGGTGCCACAATGACCTACGCCTACACAGACGCGTCTATCAAAACGATTTGTGATTCCGTAAGATCCAAATTATATTGTGGTTAATTTAATTGTTAGGATATACTTTTGAACACATAATTCTACCGAATAATTCCGTTTTCTTTGTTCATTTTGTTGACCATAGCGAACAAAGATTCTACGCGTTGTCTTTTACAAATGCATAATGACTTGCAACCACACTTATCACGATGACAATGATATGGAAAATAATAAATATGGTAATGAGCGCCAATCATAAATAAATAATAATAAATTTGAATTAGAAATGACAAAAATGTAGCGTTTTTCTTAAAACGCTAACTACACATTAAAAAGTGGAAGTGTTGATGTCAAGTCCTCAAAAGAAGAGCATTCAATCAATCTCGATCGCATGTTACTAACAGCTGTAATAATTATTAGAAAAAAGATCAAAGACCAGAAGACGAAAGCGAACGCCTTGTAGGTATATTTCATTGGTACGTTTAATTGTTGTCTGTTCAAAGGAAACTCTTTAACGGAAAAATGCTTTGATATCAGAAAGATCTACATGATTTAATGGAAATTAACAAATTTACAACTACAAATATCTTTTCTATCTAAATATTTATCTCATCTCTTATGGAGTTCGAAAATTTTGATGCATTTCCGGTTTTTTAAAACTAAACATGCAAAGCAAACCTAGGACGTTCTTCCAGAATGTTTCGTATATTTCGTCTTCTTTTCATGTGCTTGACGACCACAAGAATCTAACATCGTTAAAGTACCGTTGCTTTTATATATTTATTCTCAGCAGTGAAAGCAACATAGTAATAAAAAAAAGAATGAATATCAGAAGACTCTTCTCTGTGCGTTGCCAAATAAAGTCATTACAACTCATTACCGTATAACAACTACAGATGTACAACATACAATACTGTATATTTGGAGGTTTAATGTTCTAGTAAATATACCAAAATACCGCAGCAGCGACCATTACACGAAGTTGAAATTAGTTTGGTGTATGGTCGCGTGTGTTTGTACTATATTACATATGTATGTGTGATTTATTTGGAAACAGCTGTTCGGCATTGTTGGAATCAATTTTTTTCTCGGCGTGTGTAAGTGTGTACATAGCCCACAGTCCTCCCGAGAGCAGTAAATATATCTTACTTCCTGTTCATCATTATCACATCATAATGATCAAACTCTTGTTAGACATTTCTTTAAATAACATCATTACATCTAGACATTAAAGATACAGTCCGGGGCAGAAGTATGAAAATACCTAAATATATATAAGATCTAGAGGAACAATCTCCGAACTTGTCTGACTCTCGCGACGTGTGTGTGTGTGTGTGTGTGTGTGTAGGAAGTTACTCGTAAATCAAAAGCTAGTCTAAATAGATATTTTCGAAAGAAAGTGTTGAGGAAACTGAAACATATTTACCTAGACTATATTATAATCTTAGAAAAAGAAATTGCACGTTAATTAAAGAATTCGGAAATAATATTAATAACGCGTATCAGTATAGACCAGAGTTTCCCAAAGTGTGGGTCGCAACCCCCTGGGGGGTCGGGAATTTCCAAAATAAGACAAAAACACTACAATTAGTTATCAAATGAAACATAAAACTTAATGTTAATAAGTCCGTAGAAATAAAAGAGAAAAATAAAGCAAAATATTTTAATGTGTTTTTCAAACCAATCTTTCAAATCTAGGCTTTGTATCTGAGACAAGTACGAGGTGTTTTCTCACTATTGTTTTGAGGGCAGTCATAGATGAGAAACTTAACTCACATCAATATTATGTTACAAATGGAACCAAATATTTGACAGCTTCATTCGCCAACTGAGGGTATTCCTGCATCCTTTTGGTCCGAAATTTGTAGGAGATCTGAGAAAAAAATTCAAACTTCAACATTCCATATTTCAATGAGTGTTTATTTCATATTTAAATAACCACAGAGCTATTGAAGTCGACCATGAATCAATTTTTCATATAAATCCCTTAATTTTATCTGTGGCTGTAATGATTTTAACGTCGAGACCTTGCAAATTACTGTTCAAATATTTAATTGTTCGAAAATATCAGCAAGAAAACCTATCCAGAAGCCAAATAGTATCGGAAAAATGGTTTTCTCATGGGGACATCTCATCTTCCAAATACATTAAAAGCTCTGCTCTTAAGTGAAATACTCTTTTCAAGACGATGGTCCTTGAAAGCCACCTTATTTCGGTGTGATAAAGAAGATTTTCAAATAAAGCACCCATTTCGAAAAATAAGGGTCTGCAAGGCTTTTCCCATAGTGGCATTTACAACTTTAGTGACGGTTTTCATAACACAGTCCATTTCAGGTGGTAAAGCTTTTGACGCAAGATCTTCTCGATGTAAAAAACAATGTCTCCATGTGGAATTAGGCATTATTTTTTGCAATCTGACGATAAGACCAGATTTACGGCCTACCACAGCTGAAGCGCCTTCACTGCATATAGCAATTCTTTAATGCCATTATTCGTATCATATCTTACAAACGTAATAAATTGGGCACGTCCATTTCTAGAGAGAAATACGTGCATTTACTAAGATTTTCCACAACTTGTGTTTGAATATCTTCTGCCATATCACTAATTCTTCTGTAGATAGTATTATTTGACAGAGGTATGGTTTTTAACTTTAAAGCCTCTCTTTCACCAACCTTATATGTACCATTTCGACAGCTGCTCGCAAAATATAATTTTCAATATTGTGGTTTGGGTAACGCGATAAGCAACATTATAACTTGCTAATAATGCTTTTTCATTACTAGTGGTTGTCAACCTAACGTTCTGATTAGCTAATATAACGATTATTTTTCCCCTAACTGTGTCAAATGGTGTTAAAAATATGGAGCAAAATTAAGCAGTCTAGATCAGGAGTCTCGAAACTTTTTAAGCTAAGAGCCATACTAATCCCAAGGACCAAGACCTGGCTAACTCAGCGATTCAGATATATATGGCACGGGTTAGGGTGGGGGGGGGTGGCTTCCCTCCGCGGCTGCTTTGGTCTGCTGCATGATGGCTTGTTTAGTAGATTTGACTACTTTCGAGTATTTGCGAATATGTTCTTACGTACCGAGGACGCGTGGTATATAAATACAGAAGAAAACCAAGATTTCGATAGTGGGACCTTTGCACACGCAAATTAACTTAAATAAATCACGGCTAACAATAACTAAACACTTATCAACAATCACAAAAATCATTAAAAATCGCAAACACACAACATACACAACATCGATCATAGCATACATATTACACATATTTTTGCAATTCGGCATGGGAATCCCGGA
The DNA here is from genome assembly GCA_963170755.1 of Amphimallon solstitiale. Taxonomy (NCBI): domain Eukaryota; kingdom Metazoa; phylum Arthropoda; class Insecta; order Coleoptera; family Scarabaeidae; genus Amphimallon; species Amphimallon solstitiale. The sequence continues at coordinate 46,109,566 of OY720683.1, read as the reverse complement.
AGACTCCATAACAAAGAGTTCCATAACAAACATACACCACTAGGGCGTGGAACTAATAAACACGGCTTCCATGAGCCCGCAAAACTTCAAAATTAGTTAAAAATTTTGAGTTCGAAGCCACAAGTGCATTATTTTGATTTGACCTTACTTGTCTTCTATGTGGATTTGTATATAGAAGAGAAACGAGAGATAAATAGTAAGCGCAAAAGATTTAGAGAGCAATGGTGATATGAATATTTCGTGGTTGAGTCAAGTAACAGACTAAGTGTATAATTTGCAATGAGCCCTAAAAATACTATAGATGGCGTTATTATGAAACTAAACCAAGGCCAACTGGATCTCGCTATCGCTGCGCGATATAAGACCGTCACATAACGAGATTTTTCGGATTCTGATAATCTATCCAAAGCATTATAAAGTGTTATAACCTACTTGGTAATCGCTGAGCATTTTTAAAATCACGTGCTAAAAATATGCAATGTGATTGAACTATATCAAACCTACTGTTATCAACCGCATAGATAAAAGAGAGGGTGTAGATGGCCTATTCTCTGTAGAGAATAGGCCATCTATCTAATGAGCGGGAACTTTGAAATATCATGATTGCAAATTAGTATAAAATTTATGTGAAAATTAGCATCAATATTTTTTGGCGTTATATTTGCTTGAATATTAACATGTGTCTGCAATATTAAACTTCAAAATATTTCATGTTAATTTTACATGAAAAACAATTTAGTGCTAGTTAAGTATCGTAAAATCTTTTCTGTATCTAGGTGCTACTGATGGAACAGATTAAAACAAATGTATTTTTATCTATAGTATATATTTAGTAAATCATATAAAAAAATAACATTACACCTTATAACTGCAATATATTTAATATGATTAAGAAACTGTTACATTTTTTAATAGTATAAATAACACATACTGAATTTCTTGTCTTTCACTGGGACTTGCTTGTGAGGTGGACGGTAACGCCTGTACATCCATATTTTCTAAAGTAGTATCATCGGTTTCATTTTTCGAAATGCACTTATGGAGAAGAACTAACGTATTTCACAATACAAATGGCGGAGAAAAATCACATGACAACAACAACTCTAACAAAATTCACCAACGCAGCCAACTATTATATTGAAAGTTATGTTTTCGATCCTGTATAAAGGGCTGCCGTCTAAAAAAACCCTCTCTTAACCAAAACGCCGATAGAGTGTAGTAAATGAAGTGCACTACCTACCCCTGATCAACCATTATTGACATTTGACTGATTTGACATTTATTTTGTCTATTCCATTTTCTTTTCTACTTAAATTATTCTAATACTACACCCCTTTAGTCGTTTCATTTAATGTGTGCTACATATTTACTATAATATATTTTTGAAGTTATGTCGAGTACCAATAGAAAACTATATATAGTTTTCTCACGGAAAAACCTGGCTATTCTGGGTCATTTAGTTCTTACCAAAATAGTAAGCGCTAAAATGCTAGTAATTCGCAAAGTATTTCGGTAAATGAGAATTGAATATTCTAAATGTAGTATAAGGAAAATTCTTGGTAAATAGCTATAATTTTTTGCATTTTTAGGTTAAATTTATATCTTAATATTTGTAGGTGTATAAAATTCTAATGGAAAAATTGCCGGGCTGAAGTGAAGCAGCTTTGCCAGACGTTATTTGGTCACTAATATTAACAATAAATCTGAATATGCACCTGCTGGATAAATAAAGATCATTAAAATGCTCTAATTACATATTACCAATAATGCATCATGCATCATAAGGTTGAGAAGTGTCAACAAGAAACTGATTAGTATTATAAAGCAAATTTTGGTCTGTCTTGAAATGTTTGCGTACAAATACTAAAAGATTAGGTATAGGCAGCATCAAAGAGTGCGTCACAGTAACTAACTAACTAAATTAACAAATTGTAATAGTGCCAAAATGGAAAAAAGTACAAAAAATATATACTGAAATAGACGGAAAAAACGAGTGTGGCGAATATTATATTTTTAACCAGTGGTACATGCATGTATATCAATTTATCGTAATATTTGAGTATACTGTACAACGAAGTTATTTTGTCTTAACATGATCATTTAGTTCTGCAGAAGAAATATTTCCACATGATAGGCTTAAAGTAGGTGCAAATGATACTACCGATGAGTGGCTGATATATTATGAGGTAAATATTGCAATGTGGAATAGTAAAGCTTCATAATCTTCCAATAGAGTTGAAAGCGTAGATTACGTTAGTACCGCAACATTTTTTTAAATCCAAGAAGTCATACACAAAATCCAAACAATCACTTTACAACGTAATTGAACTCCAGTTGGTATTACCTTTCCAATTGTTGTAAAAAATTAGAAATGTATTTATTTCGTTCTATTTCATTATTAATATTAATTATTTTAAAACTAAGATTTAAAGTGTTATTTTAAAGTTTAACTCAATAAAAATTCAGAATTTATTTCTTTTGGATGCTACTAGATGGCGTTACATAAGGATCAACATTTTGAGGTTACCAGAATCAAATTCATCAATGTAAATAAATAAAATAAATGTGTAGGCATTGACCTAACATTCTCAGAAATACTCCAAATTTACAGGAAGCGTACGGTTAGAAAAGTGAAAAAAGCCTGCCTCATTCAACTGTGAAATATAGCCAATCATTTACCGACGGCGAATTAATCAAGGATCGCATGATGTGGTCGCAGAAGAAGTAGTTCCACATAAAGTTAATTTATTTAAAAACATCATTTCGTCAGGAAACACTATAGCCCGAATTGAATGATATCGCACAGAATATCTTAACTCAATTAACGTATTTGAATCACTATACATACTTATACAGAAACCTACAATTGAATGACAGGAATTTCCGGTTATCTTTGATAAATAGCCACTTCGACGTATAAACGAAAACGAGAATAATTCGACAACTCTTTTATATGCGAAGCTTTCCTCTTCTCGGCCTTCACGACAGTCGATTGAACTCTAAACAATACCCGCGGCGATCACGTTCTAACGCACTTCTTTTCGGCGCGATGTTAAAATTTAATGCGCGGAATGAAACACCGCAACCGTGAATCACGAAAAATAAGAGAAAAAACCACAAAGCGATAAGAGATCTTCGCGGTGAAACACAATGACCATCGCGCTGCTAACTTATTCGATACCGCCGATTGAGAAACAGTTACTCGGCAGAAAAACGTATGTAGATCATATTTCTCGAGTGAAATGTAGGCAACGACGAACAACAGCCACGACTTCTTCGCTTGTTGGTCGCTATCTCTTCCGCCAAGTACATACGTGTGTTTTATTTATGAGCACGAGTATAGCATGTGTAGTATATTGTTGTAGAGAGGAGACAAGCAGAACAGATCGGCAACACGACGAGGCAATTATAAATCGAGCGTAGGAAAATATGTTTCTTAAAAACGTGTTATCATTACATGTTGTACATTGTGTGCACTTATGTAAATATATAAATATTTCACGTTGTTTTTCGAAAACGTGAAACGCGTTTTTTGTTACGTCAGCCACACACGTCCGTTTTAAAAGACTCTGAAAATGCTTCCATATGAGCAACCGTTTTTTGCTCGTCTTTTAAGTTACAGTCCGGTGTACACGTCCAGCACGCGACACGTTGGAATCAAAGTACATTCGGAGGAAATAACCCCCATCGTTCAGGTCTTTTATCGCAAGTCATTCAAAGAAAAGCAGTTATATACACCGTGTCCAAAGTTATCGGTGAACTATTGCTATCTCCGTTATTTTTGGAGCTACGGTTTTGGTCAAAAGCAAATTATTAGTGTTTTTAATGCTAATTAGTAAGCAGTTCATGAAAAAACAATTGAATTACGTATTTCTGAGAAATTTGAATATTTATAATTTTTTTAAATGGAACACTCTGTATATCTGTACGTATTTTGGAAGAGCATAATATTTTGAACAAAAAGTATCGAACACATAACAATCTTTAACTAAAAAATAAACAAATGGGAACCGTTTAAACTTAAGAAATTTGTTAACATTTAATTCTATGTCGGTCATGGAAAATAATAACAAAATATAATGTAACGGTACAAAGAAAAATACAATAATCAAATAAGTTACATTTTTTTATTACCTTTTTTTACCAAACTTAATTAATGTTCAAAGACATTGCTTTGCTGTTCAATGAATTTTCGGCTATCACGATAACGCTTTTCTAATAGTTCAACCAGAAATATTATTTAACATTTGTCTAATACTAGTTTCGAGTTCCATAACATTTCGATATTGCTGCTTGTATACCTCATCTTTTACAAAACCCCAAAGATAAAAATCTAGAGGTGTCAAGTCAGGAGAGCGTGCAAGCCAACGAATGAGCGCGTTGATTACATTGATCCGTTCATTAATTGATCCATTTTTGATTAAACCTTTCGTTTAACAAATTGAAAGTGTTAACGTAATTGTGAGGAGGTGCCCCATCTTGTTGAAAATAAATACGAAGCCTGTCAAGCACTGGCATATCATCTAACAGACCATCCAGAATTTCTGTTAATGACCATACATAGTGGTCTCCAGTTAAGGTACCTTGATAGAAAACATGACCAACAATTCTGTTGCCCATTAATCCACATCACATATTTAAACTAAACCGAAGCTGGGGATTGCGCGGATCAACTCTCAGAGGATTTTCTCTACTCCAATAATGCTGATTTTTCTTATTACACATACCTGAACTAGGAAAGTAGAAGATTCGTCAGACCATAGAATGTAATATAAATTATCCAGACGTTCTTTATAAAAATTTCTCAACCAATTACAGAAAACTAATCTTCTGTCTGCATCGCCGGGAAGTAGTCTGAACTTTGTGGTGTTTGTACGGACGCAACTTATGCTTTATTAAAATACTGTGATTTTTCTGGATTGGTCTCTAACACATTTACTTCTGTTTCTTCGTCTATTAGAAAATCCTGTTTCCTTTTTCGTATCTTAAATGTTTCTTTGTTACCTCGAAATTTTCTATACAATCTTAGAAAATAAAACTAATTTGGTGATGGACAATTCACATGTGTTTTGATAGTAACGAATGGCAATTCTTGCATTAAATGCGTAAATGGCATTATTTTTAATAAATATGGAAGAATAAATGATTATAACAAATTATTAGATTTTGGAACTTTTTAGCAAGTTGTTTAATAAAAAAGAACTAACGAATACAACACAAATTCAAATAAACAGCTATTTTAAATAACTTATTTTGCCAAAGAGAATCAGACACAGTACGTTATTGACAATTTCAATGAACATACTATTTGTTTTGGGTTGAAGTGACAGAAGCCTACTATTAATATTGTTTCTCTAACATCAACTAAAATCATCTTTCTAAATACGTACAAATATACAGACTGTTAAATTAAATATATATATTATATATATTCAAATTTCTCAAAAATACATAATTCAATTGTTTTATCTTAAACTGCATACTAATCAGCGTTAAAAACACTAATTATTTGCTAAATTAACCGAAATCCTAGCTCAAGAAATAACGAAGATAGCAATGCACCTTTGGACACGGCGAATAAAGTATAGGCTCTAACAAAACGATAAATATTTTAAGCATTTACATTTTTATTGACAGGAATTATAGTGCAGTATGTAATATTAAGAAAGATTCACGTAATTTATCGCAGCAATTCCAATTTAAACATGAATTGTTTGAAAATAAGTCTTCAAATTACATTTTTTTGCATCTCGCTAATGACAAATATTGGTCAAAAAACGCATGGATAATAGAATATGCTTATTATACTTGATAATTTAATGCATGTGTAAAAAAAACCATAAGTCGGGATTGTTTTATCACTTTGACACCGAACTTTTAAATCGACAAAAAAGTTATTCACCTTTGGGTGACCTGACGTCAATTTGTTTTCTTGTTGTGCCATAAAATCAAAATAAAATGTCAAAGTCGACGCAACAGTAAGCTGCAAACGTATTTTTAATAAAAGTACTTTTGAATAATATAATTACCATGCAATAAATGTTTCAATAATTCTTTCCACATTTGTAAATTATTATCTTTCCGAATTACATTCCAACTTCCTTTTTATTTCCGGATAAATTTTCCATTTGTGAACTCAAATTTAGTTGCTAAATGGTAACTGAAATTAACATATTGCCTCCTCAAAAAAAAATTGTTTCGTACAGTTACCCAGCAACTAAAATTTCCGGTGTTTTGATAACTTTTAAGTTGCCAACTTTAGTGTGAAATATTACTAAAGTTTCAAGTATATGCAGTTGAGATTTAATAAGAAGATAGAAAGAAAATATCTTCAAAAATTTAAATAATCGTACAAAATTTTACCCGTGGTTATGTTTTGACATATTTACTGGAGTCAGTCAATCATAAGCCTATATAAGTTTCATACTGTCACCATTGACAAAGTATTAGATCAACGCCCTGCGCCCATACTTAACCTACACAGATATAGACTTCATAAATTGGTTCAAGATCTCAATCTATTATAATCTGTGTTCAAAAAATAAGTTTTGGTAGACCAATAAACACATTGATGCACTGAACTTATAACCTATGTATTGAATCAAATGTCAAATGTCGTGTTATAATGTACAACGTGATTCAAAAAGTTTCTTTATCTCGCTACAAAAATACATGGTACATACTAGAGTGCAGGAAGCATATATGCCGTCTTTTCCAGATACTCGTTTGGAAAATGTTGATAATTTAAGATACTCAATCTTAGCAATTTATTATACCAAGACGATATTTCAACATAGACATTTCTTATGGTTTTATAACAATCACATGTCATGTAGGTATTTACTTTATTAATAGCAATTCAATCATGTATCTGTTGAAGACTACTAGAATGAACATAATTTGTCTCAGTACTGGTAGTACAAATGGCTTTCATTACAAATTATACAAGAGTACAAGAAGAATTTCGACACATCTTTCTTAGAGATGCAGAATATTATTCTCAAAATGCGGCCCTTTAATATAGAGAGTTCAGTAAACAGAAAAAAAATACACTTATCATACTAAGAGTTGCATATGACATAGAAAGAAAACTAATATGGAAAGCAGATTCACTCCATAACAAACTTCTAAATGTTTTTAAAAGCATATGCCTGAATAAAAAAGCAAGAATACAAATCAACAGACTTAGATCAGAGACGTTCGAGTTTAAAAGAGGAATAACAATTGGATAGCCTACGCCACCTACTCGTTATATTGGCAATCGACATTACGATTTTCTCCGATCTCCCCACCAGATTTTACATTCAATCTTTAGCTGCGAACACGTTGCGGTCTAGTCTACCATAAAAGCCGTCTTATTACTGGAACGGGAAACATCAAATGGCCGCCGCGATCTCCTGATCTACTAGTTTATTATTATTTTCAGAATCCTTTTTTATTTACCTTATTTTTAATTTTATTAGAATTACGCTTTTGTTTGTGTCATGCAGCGTGAACGCAGCTTAATAATTCTCTGCATTTACTGAAAGGAAAAAGAAAAACAAATCCTTGCAACGCGTAAATATTATTTCTGTACGCATTACAAACACCCAAGTCAATGGTCCAACAGTTACTGCTATAACTTGAGCTTGTATCGGTCGCGCTCGCATTGGAGAGGAAAGTAGGAGTGCCATGTTGTCACGTATTGCATGAATTAATCGCCTATGGCTAATGAAAATTGACACATGCTGTATGGAGATGACGAAGAAAATAGTCGATAACGCAATAGTTGCATCAAGGCGAACTCGAAGCAGGGAAAAAGAAGTATCTGAGAAGAATTGCAGGAAAGATGAGGAAATACGGAATATAACAGAACAAGAGGCAATATCATTGAAGCTAGAAGGAGACAATTGAACTGGCTCGGTCATATGATGAGAATGGACCCCAATTGACTTTCAAGGAAAATACTACAATCCGACAAAGACAGGAATAGAAAGAGGGGAAGATCGAGAAACACTTGGTGAAAGATAATTGAGGAGCTGGAAGAAGAGAAGGAAAAAACTAAGAGAGATGAAAAATCGCCTAGGAGAATGGATAAAATGTACAAGTTCAGGAATTAAAACACAAGGTCGATGTCCTAATGGGTAAAAGGATAGTTGTGAAGGAGAAGAAGCATAGTGGACGTCTACTAAAATAAGGGATTTCTTCAGGACTGTTAATTCTATTGTTATTACTTGAAGCAAAATGTTTCAGGTAATTCCAGTTGAATTAATATCCCTGAAGATGTTCCTTATGACAATGGACAAAACGTCGGCAGCAAAAATATAGATGGTGAGACGGCTTCAACCCACAAACAAAAAAGCGTAATTTAATGTAGTATTTGTTTCTTCAACTGAAATAATTACATGTATTTGCCTGTATATGTCAACGATATCACGATCACGAAAGTCATTCAATACACCAACACAAGTTTCAATAACAAGAAATTTCATGTTCTTCCTGAGAATAAAGATTTTGATCGTAAGGTATATTATATCATAATGTGTATCAGAAATTCATTTACTCTAATTTGATTTATCTCCTGAAACATCATTGATTTTAAACACTTAAGCAATGTCCAATAAATCATTTCTGACACTATTATTCAAGAATAAACATCCTGCACGGTTGCAGAATGCCAACAAACAAACGACTAAATATAAAGTGAAGCCTTCAATATCCTGTTCTACATGCATCGCGGGTCGCATGATTAGAAAATAATTAATTTATAATTACCGATACAAGAAGCGTAAAACGTCATCGTATTACACGCAACAGATAAGAGATAACATGCATATTAGCAATCTAAGTGCACATCTACAATGCAGGAAGTATCAAGTTAAAAGATTTGCTGTCAAATAAACCGTCTCCTCTGTTTGTGCACGTATTATTTGTTTTTGAATGCGCAACGCATATAAATAGGTTTCGGTCTCGAAAAGGATACGGAAAGCTTTCCGTAATGCGTTCCTAATGTCAAAACGACTCGTTTTTTCTCTCCGTGGTTGGCGAAATGTAAATCTAAAGATTGCAAAACGCAAACATTACGCAAACTGGCCGCTAAATGCATCTCGTCTTTAAATAGAAATTATGGACTAGTCGGATTAGATGCGATCGCATTCGATTGACGAACCCTCCCGGAAAGATATAAATTAATTGATAATAAGCCACATGTTATTGTGATGAGCCGTCCTTGTTCGGGTTAAGTGCAAAAAAACAAGGGAGACGTAGAGTGGTTTCGCTTGGTTACTCGCATTTAATGAGACATTAACGTATACAAACAATTAGGGAAACAGAATTAAGAGATCAGTTTTGGCAATGGTACAAAGTGAAAGGCAAAACAAAATAAATGCCACACTGTGTGTATATTATTTATATTTATCTATATATAACTTAAACTGAGTGCCTAATAATAATAATATTTTATTCGCCAAGATATTGATGCGGATATGGTGTTTATGTCTGGCGAAAAAATTCTTATAAGCTTTATTAATTTATGTAAACAAACTGCGAGTTATATATAAAAATTTATTAGAAAATATATAAAATATGTAATGTGCCTAATATTTGATGATACGGCCCTGTACTTTTAGCACAGCTTTGACTCTGATCGTCATTCTATCTATGCAGCTTGATACTCTTTAATATATTCTTCACTTTCGTAATTAACATTTTACCCGCGCTATGATTTGTAACACCGTTGCTCGCGAGTGAGCGCTTCGCTCATCAATTTAATTTTTGTTTATTTGATATTTTTAAATAAAGAAAATATAATACAAAGGACCAAAAAAAATTATTGTAAGATACAATTTTGATTAATACACTTAAAAACTATAAAATGAACTATTTAATTTAAAAAAAAATCTAAATAATATCAAAATCCTTATTTACTATCAGAATGCACACACTGAACACAAAAATACTTTGTGTCCTCTCTGCAAATCGCATTTTTACATCTAAAGCATTTGATGCTGGTCTTCATGTTTTTTTTTACGTGGGCAGTATCTGCACTTGGGTCTTCCTTCTTCTTCCACTGGTTCGTTTGCTTCTTCAACCACTGCTAATGGTTCCATTTTTTTTGGAATTTGCAATTTTAATAGCTATGGTATGTTCATAAATGTACGTTCTCCCATATGTGGTCTTGTTTGTAAAAAATATAGTCATCATAAGCCATCTGCAAGTAATTCGTGATACTAAATACAAGCTTTCCAGTTGATCAACTACATCTACGCCAGCTTTCGTTGAATTATAAAAAGTTACTACTTCCGGTTTATAAGCTTTTACTGTTTCGGGGTCTATAGTGTCATTATCATGCATTGTGGAGATTAGCACAACATTTTTGTTTTTCTAGGGCACGTAAGAAACTAAAAGACAATCTTTTCCAAATCCAAACATGCAAAAGTGAGTCTTTCTTTCGTTGCAAGAAATATTGGAGGAAGTTCCGTTTTATTCTTCCGTATAGTTCCTACATAAGTAAGCTTTTGATTTTCTAGAAGATCTTCGGCTAAGGGAACAAACGTAAACCAGTTATAGTATGTTAAATTTCTCCCTGCGTATGCAATTGGTTGAACAAGACGCTTGACAACACTAGCAAGACTGTTGTCTACTTCAAATGGTCCTTCTGGTTGTTTTCCAGTACAAATTTCTATCTTCAAAGTGTAATAGGAGCGAGTATCCCCACCAGAAAGAAAATTTTGATCCTATTTATTCGGCTTGCTAGGAATATATTGTCGAAAACTGCAACGCCCTTGAAACGCTTCCAACATCTCATCAATGGTGCAGTACTCACTCGGTGTGTAGTAAGCATTACATCACTCGATAAACCAATCAAAGATTTGTCTTATGGGAACTAGCTTGTCTAATTCTTTTCGTTTAGCTCTATTATCCAAATCCTCGAAACGTAGAGTACGAAGTAATAGATAAAATCGATTCTTAGACATTACTATTCTAAAAATCTCTGGAGCAGTTCCATCCGCGTATTCCATAGGTCGTCTAAATTGGTGTGTGACGATTTGAGCACACTTGCTAAGTACAAAAGTCCAAAACAAGCTTTTATTTCATTTACACTAGTGTCCCGTACATCCCGCTCACGTGCATTATTCGCTCGAAGTTTCTTCAAACATGCATTAGGTCAATTTACAACTTCGGTGATAATTTGTTCAGTAAAAAAATAAACTCCGTGCGTCGTAAGGACATTTAGCATCCCTTTCATCTTGCTTTACGCCAGAGAGGTGAGGTTATGACGGCGAGTACGACTAACTATTTGGTTACGGTGAACTTTCCAAAATGTTTTTCCGTCTCTTCCTACGTAATTAGGACCGTCTCCTACTTCAGAATGAGTTGAAGCCACAGAATCACTATCTGAATCATTTCTAGACACTTCAGAATCAGACAGATGATCGAGATAGTTTTCAACAGAATCCACATCGCTTTCCTGATCATCTAATTTTGGAAGTTCAGCTTGATTTTCATTTGCGATCTCCTCTTCTCTCTCCAATTCTCCCCAAATTTTTAAGAGGCTTGCTTCTTCTTTAGGGGTCATTTTTAGAACTTGGATGACTAAAATTGTGTTTATATAGTCATTCAAACAATTAGTAAAAGCGCAATTTAATAAAGACCTTCAATTATTCAAAAAATAAAAAGTGCAACCACCAAACAATTTGTAACACGTATGCCCGCAAAGTGAGCACTGCGCTCACCTTAATACAACCAACCGCCTAGGGACCTCTCAATCGATTGTTTTATCAAATATGTATTAAACTGCACTTTTGTGTAGTTAGCTATATACACACTGAGGATTAGGTAGATGGATAAGTCGGTAGTCAGTACTTGCAGAAATGTGACGTTTGCAAACGAGATTCCACGAAGATGAGCGCGGCGCTCATCTCACGAGCAACCCAGGATTAAATGATATTGTTTCGTGTTATTATCTCTCATATAAACTAAACTTTTTACTGTATTCTATACTTTTTCGATCAGGAATATTTCCAGGCCACACTACTACTGTTTCCGGGAAAGTCTTAACAGACTCTGGCCATGTGACATTTAGTATTATGTTGCAAACAGTATATTGGCGATCAAAAGGATCCAAATCATTCACACACGGCATTAAAATGTTTTTGGAAACGTTTTACATCGTTTATATTCTATCATTCTGTCAAGGAAATCATATCATGATCGACGGTGAGTGTTTCGCGAACTTCACGGTAACATTTTCCATCTCTACCTCCCGACGAATGGAGTCCTCTTTGTAAGTGCCTCTGTGAGTGTCTCATCGCTGAATACATATTATGAAATTAAACAAAAAGATCCCTTTCAGGGTGCTTTTTGATATTTTTTAAAAGTATTTACTTACCTTTCTCCTATCATTAACTGTGTATTTTTCACTAATTACGAGCTTTTTTTAATTTAAAAGTAAATCTTGGTTTCCGGAAGAGGGGTCGGCATTTTAATCTTTCTCGGTACAACCTACCACAAATCATATACATTTGAAGACCTAAGTGGATAAAGGTGTTAAGCAACATTTTGCTGAAAATTGAGATATTTGCGTGGATGAAGATGTTAAGTCCTTATATACTACAGCATTTACAATTCATGACCATAAAAGCAAATTCTACGATTCTAGTAATGGATGTAGGTGTTATGTGCCAAGCTGGCATCTCCATCTGCAGCGAATGAAGGCGTTAAGTGCACTTAACACCTACATCCATTTGCATCGTTCGGATTCATGACAGTTCCAAACGCACATAGCGCCTTCATCATCCATTACATTTTTGTTTTGTGATAAGTGTTGGCCTGTCTCTATAGTCCTTAAAGATGTACTTCGAATTAAAAAGGGTGCGACGAAACATAGGAGTGCAACATACGAGAATTATGTCACATACGATCGTAAGTCAGGTAGGGTCTGTAACAAGGCCTTCTGTTCATTATACCAGATTGGTAGGAAGAAAGTTGAACACCTTCAAAGACGTTTGAATACTGGTGCTGCAGCTCCTCCCCCAGATATGAGACGACATCATCAAAATAGACCCCATAAAACCAGCAACGAGGTATGTCAGTTTGTTAAGGACCACAGTCAACTGTTTCCAAGTGAAGAGTCGCATTGTTCCAGACATAAGAATCCGAACAAAAGACATCTGTCAACTCTACTATCAGTTCAAAAAATGCATTCTTTGTGATCAGGGAAATAAGTCCGCAGAGTTTAAAGTTACACTGTGCAAATATAGACGAATTTTTTAAACTGAATTTAATTTATCATTCGTTCACCCGCGAAGTGATACTTGCAACATTTGCGATGCAGGGGAAGGAAATGCAGAACACAAACAGAGGTATCACAAAGCCTTTGAACTCTAACGGAACGATAGAAAGAGCGCTGAAAGTGACACAATGTTGGTCTACTTGACTGTTGATTTACAACAAACCATGCCACTCCCAAGATTAACTACGTCTAAACCTTTCTACTTACGACAGATGGGGTTTTATAACCTTGGTATACACACGATCACCAGCAATCAAATTCGAACCTACTTTTTCACCTGGACTGAAGACATTGCAAGCCGTGGAAGCACAGAAGTAGCAAGTTCATTGTTAACATTATTGGAATTTGATGATAGTTTGAGGGAAAGAAATCATCTGATAATTTGGCCGGACTCTTGCGCCGGGCAGAATAAAATTTTTATCATGATTTGTCTATATCAACTTCTCATTCTAAAAGGACACTTTAAAACAGTGGAATACAAGTTTCCCGAAGTGGGTCACTCATATTTAGATTCAGGCAGGGATTTTGGAAGGATAGAGAAAGTGCTTCGGAAACATGAAAACTTATACCTTCATCAACAGTACAGAGATATCATAAGTAAGGCTAGTAAATAAAACCATGTTACTGATATGGAGCAGCATTTCCGTGTTTTTAAAGACTTGCCAAACCAGCTCCAACTGGTTAATAGAACAACAAACACTAATAACGAAAAAGTCAACTTTAGGAACTCGGTAATATGGATTAAGGTTGAAAAATTTGGATACTATTCTTACAAAGATACCTATGAAGATTCATCACCATTTAAAGAAGTGTGTCTATTGAAACTACACAATGCAGTAGTCCCCTCAATTCGTCTCCCTTTATATAGATTAGAAGCAAAAGGGGTCAAAGGATTTATACTTGAAGAATACTTTGTATAACATTGATCACTAATCCCCAAAAAGCACTACCCCTCATACCCAACAGCAATAATTTGCACAATACTAAGTTATGAACAGGGACCGAACACGAGTGGCCGATGACTCATCGCCCATGGGCGCACTATTGAAATTTTGTATTTTTAAAGAGTTTTTAATTTTATTTAAATAATTGGATAACAGTGGGTGGTGATCTATAAAATACAAAATACGTTATTATTTGTTTATTTTGTAGTTCAAGTCGAGTAAAGGAGTATTAATATTTACTAGCAATACTTCCTCAAGGTTCTCTTCTGTAGGATTTGTTCTCTTTGAATGAAGTACATCCTTGTAGATAGAAAACGTCCTTTCTACATCGCAACAAGTTATAGGTGCATACTGGAAATATTCTTTGTTTCAGCGTATTTAGCACTTAGATTTTGTGTGATTGTCCCCATACACAATTGCCGCAATGTTATTAAATCTGGATTTCTATTAAAAACTGCGGCTCCGAAGTCACTTGGAATACTTTTGAAATTATTAATAGCCCCATCTAATGTTGCTATTAATTTGAGATTTCGATTTTCAATATATGTGATTAGTTTAGCCTAGTTTCCAAGGTGCTCCTGAAGAAAGTACACTACATAAAAACTAGTAGCTTCCAACCATGTTCCCCATCTAGTTATTACAAGCGAGGGAGGCAAAGACAAAAGACAAAGATGAAAATTTTTTCTTGAAAAGAGCTACTCTCAATGGTGCTTTTCTGAAAAAAAATTTAAAAGCGGATACAAGTCTATCAACTTCCATTTTGTGCAAATTCTCGTCAGTTATCCATAAGTACTGATTTGAAAGATGTCTTCTAATGCATTCTACTGTCTTCGTGAAGCAGTTAATAACATAATATTTGCGTAAGGTGGATTCTTCAGGAACATTTCGACCAGTATATTTTTGGAGAAATGTTTTCAAAGTGGGATCGTCCAGTTTATTTAATGGGATATTAGCCGCCATTAAAGTTTCACAGAGTTCTTCGTTAAATTTGTCAGCTTCCAACGGGTTCAATTTCTGTGTATGTTTTAGCCATGCTAAGTGACGTTGTACGTGCGATTTTTTGGGCATTCTGTAACGATATTTTACAGACTTTGCAATAAATTTCGGAATCACTGACAGTGAACATACAATCAGTATGACCATTGTTTCACGATGCCATTCACGACATTCTTCATGTCATATCTGAAAAAGTAACATAAACAATGTTCTAGATCTAAATAAATGGTAACTAAAAATGTATGCGTATATTATTAAAACTTTACGAAATCCAGTGCACACTTACGTCAAGATAATTGGGAGAAGCGGATTTAATGAAACGGTATTAAACACAAACTATTACAAAAATTACGAACTATGTAATTAACCGTCAAAACAATGAAAACTAACTCTCCGTACTTTATTTATCGAACGAAATATAAGGTAAATAGAATAAATTTTAAAAACTTACGCTTATACCTACGCACATGACGAAAGGAATTTAACAGTAAAATCGATGTTTTTACTGGCCGTTTTCTCGACGAATACAAATGTTTCAGTTCACCATAGGAATAGTGCTATTCATTAACTGCGTGATGTTATATAGTATTTCTTCTGTCCGTCGAAATTTCGGCCTCATACGTCCGGTTTATAGTTATGAGTGTTATGACTAACCTTGTCGAATGTTTAGGGAATATTACAAAATAAACTCGTAGCCTACAGTGCACTATCTAATATTATCATACATATCCTACATTTGTCCGAACATGTACTTTGATGGATATATCTATTGCTGGACATGTTCAGATAGATTTTACGCAGCCAAAGTCTGTGCAAGAGAGAATATTATGTTTTTCTAGGAATGAGACTAGTCTTGCAAAAATCAATTACTTGGATATTTTTGTCTCTTCTTTATGGTCGTTGTTCTCTTCTTTTAGGATAACAAAATTTTTATTTACATTTCCCTCAAAAATGTTCCAAGAATAAACAAGTTTATTAAGCAAACAATAAATGACAATTAAATTCACAGTTTATACCATTGTATCTTCTTTTTTCCTTCCTTATACGTATTTGCAAATTTATTCCAAAATGTAAACAGAAAAATAAATAATCAACTGAAATACCGGAAAAAATAAAATAAACAGCTTCAAAACTCCCTCCGGTTTCGACAATATGTTCCTTTTATGTTTCAATTCAGATTTAATTCAGGTTTTTCTCATTAATTCCTGCATCTTGACAGACAACTTTTATAATATTATTTGTCAAAATAAAGCAACAAAAAAACCGGCAATAAAATCGGGGATTATATACTCATCGACACTTAATCCTTTCTTCGACAGATATTTAACGGTTTTCAGAGAAGGACTATTTTTTGAGTTCACCTACTATAACATTAACTGATTTTATAGGTTATTTCTGTCAAGAATTATACAGTAATGTTCTTTATAATGCCCTACGACATGAAAAGAAACCATTTTCTTATTTCTTCAGATTTGTTTAAATCCTATTTTTTATTCTGAAGAAGATAATGTATAATGTCTTATTTTAAATATTAGCATATAACCCAATTTGTCTTGTCCCAAAGAATGTTGCCTCTTAAAATATTGCAGTTGTTTTGTTTTCTTCTGAATAGAAATCAAGACAGCAATTTTAAATTTTAAACTGATCATAAATTATGCCATGTTTGTCATTCTATTGTTAATTTAATTTACACAAAGATTAAGTTGTAAGCTAAAATATACACACGTACAATCATATTTGTTTAATTACATAAACGGTTTCTCTTATAAACCGTATATTATAGTTCGAATGTTTATTAATGTTATTGAAATGTTAAATTGTACCTAGTATGTATATGCTAATGAATAAATCCAATAAAATTAACATGGATAAAATATAGATGTTTGTGTAACTATTGTGTATTTGCCTGCTTATTATACATTAAGTAATATGTAGGAAGACACATATCTATATTTTTAATACACACAATTCTATTATATATTACTAAAATTACTCAACGCCAATGAAAATTTATGTATTTATTATATGTCGTATTTTATAGAACCAGTTACATTAGCAACTCTTTATTAAAGTCAAAATAATAGCCTATTTCTTCGTAATTTAATGAATAATGATGTCATTAATATTTACCATTACCTATCTGAAATTGCCAAGCCTACTTTTAAACTTCCGGTATTTCAGAAAAAATTAGTAATAATTTATGATATGTTAAACACTAGTGTGGTGTTGCAAATGTAACTATCCGTTACTAAATGACTAAAGTATTCGTTACTTTTTCAAACAGTTACTCTCATAATATATAACTCATGGAATACATTCTTGTCTAAAATATTTTATTAAAAAATATAATTTGAGTAAATAACTTTCTACAAAATATTTGAATTTAACCAACTATTATTAGTATTATTAGTATTTGCGTAGGTCGATTTCATTATAAAAGTTTTGTTTAAACTTATTGTATTGATACAATGTAAAGTAAATTTTGGGCCATATACATTATTTATGTGATTTAATATCGGAGTCAGGGATTTTTATGGTTTTATAATAAAATATCTCGCCTATCGTAAATAAGATGGGGACTTTGGGCTTTGGCATTTTACTTTTAATTTTGAGTTGGAATGTTTTATGTGATAGGAATTTTATTTATTTTATGTAATATATCGTGTGTCTGTTTAACTACAAGTGACACTAATATTTTTACATTTCCATTTTCATGGCCCTCCTTGGAAATCTCATAATAATGTAACTCTGTATCACGGTACATTCGATATTGTATGTTGGAAATTAAAAAAAAAAGCAAACTATACTCTGTTCAGTATTATTATTATTTTATTTCAATGTTGGAAAGGACAAGAAATGATATTTAAAAAATAATAGCTAGAATTTGAAAAAAAAATTAAAAGGAGAATATAACGTAACATATGCAATGATTTAAAAAACCGATAAAAAGATTGAAATGAATACATTTATGGAAGAGTATGATGAAAATTCAAGTGAAAGCGAACTTATACACTGTCTACTGACCCCCTTAAAATTAAAATTAAATTATTACTCGCAATAAATAAATAAATTTTTATTCAAAAATGTTTATTTTTCTGAATTTCCTTCGTTTGATTATATCTTCGTCAAGAAAAAAGGTAGCAACTTCCGGGTCTCATCATTCTCTTCAGTTTTTTGTGTTTCAATATTACGATATTAAAAATATACCGTTTAATTTAAATTTTTTAAAAAGACAAGTAATATACATAAATTGAGAACAGCTCCTTGTTTTTTTTTGTCAACCAAGCAATTTCGTACTACATATCCTTCAATTCTTTGTAAGATTCTCTATCTTATGAGCCCAGAAACGTCAAAATCCGCTGAGACAAACCGAAATTATACCTACTTTTGTACGCAGACATAACCCCCTCCACCCTCCCCTTCGTATGGGAGTTAGATCAAAAAGTTTCAAATGAAAATTGTACAAAACCGTCTGAAAATCTTGCTAGTAAAAATATTAATTTATCTTAGTCTAGAATTTAATGAAAAATTATCGAATTTTTAGTTCATCTTGAGAATTGCGCCCCCTTGCGATCATTTTGAAAAAATATAAATGTACTCAAAAGTGAATTTTAAAAATATACAACAAAAAATTTCAAAATTCGCACCGGAAGTAACACTTTCACTCTTATCTAAAATAAGTTTAAGTAAAAGTACGAAAGTATTTAGAACACGATTTGGAATAATGTTTGTATAAAAAATTTCAAAATTCGAACCGCAAGTAACACTTCTCTTATCGAATACCTGCAAACATCTCGCAAATTATGCATTCAATACATATTCATTCAGGGTATAAAAGTATTTATAGTTGTACGGGAGGAAGCTTCAAATTTCTGAAATAAACTTCATTTCCAACAACCACACCTTATTTTCTAAGTTTCAACAATGAATAAACCGAGTCACTTTATTTCTTTCCAAAATAAGTGTTTGCTATAATTTGGACGCACGGTAATTTAACATTCCATGGAAAAACAACAAAAACATTTATTTTGTGTTCTAAAATTAGGTGTATAAATGAAACAGAAAAGTACATATTCAACATAATAAAAAGTACTAATATGTAAATAAAAGATAATACCAAATAAATTATTTTTACTTTTAGAACAGTAATAATAAGTGGTTGCACTTAACATATACTTGAAGTATGTAATTTCCCCAATAATTATATGGAACAACAATCCTTTAACTTTTATATTTTCTTCTGTATTTGTTTAGCTTACAATTTACTTTTGTTTTTAGACCGAAATTACTTCAAGTTTTGAAATCAAAAACCAATTATTTCATTCAAATTTGTATTAATGTAAATAAAGGTATCTTTCAAGTGTTATAAGCTTTCGCTTCATTATTTAATGCTTCTTAAGAGAAGAACTTGCGTAACATTTTATAATTGTATTATTGTATAATAACCTCACAGCACATCAAATAAATTTTATTTATATTATCAAATTATGTCATCTTTTCCGAAGATATGCATATATTTTAAACACAAATTACTAATCAGAGGTTTTTCAAAATGCTGATGTAGTAGATTGATCTTGAAAGTATACTCAGCACCTACATTCAAGTAGCGCTTTCGTGGTATACGTTGTTGTCTTCCGCTTATACAAAATATACAGAAATCATGCACATGACTGAATGTGAACTATAATTAAAATTACATTAAATTATATTAAATAATTGCCATTGAAATATATAATAATATATTATTAGAAACACTACCCGTATCAGTTTCTTGACCAAATTATTGGCAAAGAAGTTGATCAACCGAAAATACACAACAAATAATTCAATAGTATACTTATGTTTTGTACTATTTTAAGTAGTTTATGAAAGTACCCATGCATTTTGTTTTAAAAAGACGGAAATAATAAACCAACAATATATAACTAATTATTCTGGTGCGATGTTTATATAAATCAAATTAAGTGTCTCGGTTTGCCTTACATATATATGTATGTATGTATGTATGTAATGTATTCAATTATATTCCAACCACAGATCAGCCACATAGTATAGATAAGAGAATTAAATTAATTTAAATTGATTTTAATGGAAAAACATAAATATTGATATTAAAACAGTGTATTGCATCAGTATCTCAGAAGTAATGAGAATGATTCTCTTGTTTTTTATTGGCTTTATTAAAAATATAGTGTTATTGTCCCCAACAAATTTACCATTCTTCTTCTTCACAGTCGTGGAAATCTTGCTATCTCAAGTTGTTAACTTTTGCGTTGCGATTTTGTGAACGTTCTCTATTTTTCCGTAATTATGACATTTTAATTGTAATTTGATTTTGAGAATCAATGACCGTTAAGCCGCAACACTGTTGTGAAGTAATAATATTGTAAATAGCTACCAGAGTTTGTTTTTTTCTTTGTACAGGTTGCGCAACTTTCGATGTTTTCATAAGAAATTTCAGTAACTGTCTTAGATTTTATGTGTTACAGCAAGAATCTCGGTATTGTATGAATAATTAAAAAATCAGATATGATAAAGTTATTAGATTCTGTATATTTAATATTGTGTTTTTTACAAAGAGAATTTTTAAGAAAGTCTCTCTGTAAAACTACAATATTTATTATATTAGACGCGCAGTTTCACGTGTGTTTTAATTTGTAATGAAGTACCTAGTTTATTTCTCCTGATGAAGCAAGAAATACATTGCGAAATATTGAGCAATAAACCAAAAGTATTTTTGTTTTCCATATACAGACCGCTTACCAGTTTACTTAATTATCTTAAGATGACTCACAGATGCTAGAAGCGTGTAAAATGATTGTAAATGTACCAAGTAACAAAAGTTGGTTTATTTTCTGTTGTTTTTTATTTATTGCATAGTTTGTATTAAATAATAAAATCGAAGGGATGAGTACCAATTATTTTGAACCTTTCGTACCTAAGGATAACTATATTTATAAATAACTGTAACTTATTGTAAATATGTATATTAAAAATGATATATAATATAAATTATGTGTTTAGTGAGGGCGCGGACACGAAAGGTTGATGACTCATCACCCATGGGCGCACTATTGAAATGTTGTATTTTTAAAACGATTTTAATTTTATTGATATAATTGGATAACAAGTGGCTGGTGATCTATAAAATACAAAATACCTTATTATTTGTTCTTTTTCTCTTCTGTAAGGTTTGTTCTCTTTGAATGAAGTACATCCTTGCAGTACCGGATTGAGGGGGGGTCAAAAGGGGGCAATTGCCCCGGGCGGCATCTCCGGAGGGCGGCAAAATGGAATTTATTACTGCATTACCTATATAGTGAAAATAGCTACAAGGGCGGCATGGTGCTGACTTGCCCCCCTTAAGACATTTTCTAGATCCGGCACTGCGATCCTTGTAGATAGAAAACGTCCTTTCTACATCGCAACTTGTTATAGGTGCGTACTGGAAATATTTTTTTATTTCAGCGTATTTAGCATACATAATTGCCGCAATGTTATTAAATCTGGATTTCTATTAAAAACCGCGTCTAACTTTTGCCGAAGGCCACATCCGAAGTCACTTGGAATTATTAATAGCCACATCTAATGTGGTTAATCCATTTTTCAATTTGAGATTCGATTTTCAAAATATGTGATTAGTTTAGGCAAATTTCCAAAGTGTTCCTGAAGGAATAACAACTGATTTTTTAAATTTAATTTGTGTTAGTTCCTTGAACTCAGAAATACTGCGAGCATCGTAATTTAAACATGTAACGAAATTTCGTTAACTATCGAAATTCTCTGCATAAAAACTATTTCTGTGTAAGTTTTAGCAAAGCTAAGTGACGAACATGCGATATTTTGGCATTCTGTAACTATATTTTACAGACTTTGTAATAAATTCGGAATCACTGACAATTCATTTTCATATCAGAAAAAGTAACATAAACAACGTTCTAGATCTAAATAAATGATAACTAAAAATGTAGGCCTATGTTATTGAAACTAAATAACAGGAAGTATATATACATATTTACATTATTTCTCTTGCGAAATATAAGATAAATATAATAAATTTTAAAAACCCCTCACGCTCCTATCTACGCCGATGTAGAAAGGATTTTACTCATAATTTCCTTATTTTATGGGCATTTTTGTTTATGTTTTCGTGTCAAAACAGATGTTGCAGTTCACCATATGAATTAGTGCTATTCAGTAACTGGGTGTTGTTTACATTATTTCTTTGCTCCGTTGTAACTCCGGCGTAATTTAAACCGGTCATGTCCGCCCCCTAGCTATTACATATGCGTTATATGGAATAGTTGGATGTAGTACACCAGCTACAACACTTACCACACAGCGTCCTAATATATCGACAGTTTCGTCGGCACTTATCCATAGGTACTGATTTGAAAGGTGTCTTCTAATGCGAATTCATCAGGAACATTTCGACCAGTATAATTGTAAGAAATATTTTTGAAAGCGGGATTGTCAAGTTTCTCTGCATAAAAACTAGTAGCTTCCAACCATATTTCCCATCTATTTATTACTGGGCAGGGAGGCAGTGACAAAGATAGAAGTTTTTCCCTCTAAGGATGTACTTTCGATGGTGCTTTTCTGAAAACTTTTTTAAAAGCGGATACAAGACTATCAACTTCCTGATAGGTGTCTCTGATATATTCACAGATTCTCAGAGAGCATAAGCTACACAAGTAATATGCAGCATGTTACGATATGTTTCCTTTAATAGTCTGCCTGTTTTTAACATATATGCGGCACTGTCACTACCAAATAAATGTATTTTTTCCTGTATCTGTCGTCCGAATGTAGCATTTTATGCAAATTCTCGTCAATGGTATATTTTTTATTTTTGGAGAAATGTTTTGAAAGTGGGATTGTCAAGTTTATTTAATGGGATATTAGCCGCCATTATAGCTTCACAGAGTTCGTTAAAATTGTCAGCTTCCAACAGGTCCAATTTCTGTGTATGTTTTAGCGATGCGAAGTGACGTTGGACGTGGCCTTTTTGGGCATTCTGTAACAATATTTTACAGACTATGCAATAAATTTCGGAAACACTGATAATGGAGGACATACAATCAGTATGACCCTTAATCCAACTTGCCATTGTTTTACGATGCCATTCTCGACGTTCTTCCATATCATAGTAACATAAACAATGTTCTAGATCTAAATTAATGATAACTTAAAATGTATGTGTATGTTATTGAAACTTAACAAAATCCAATGCACACTTACGTCGATTTAAATGGAAGAAGTAGATTCAATGAACCGGTATTAAACAGGAACTATTACAAAAATTACGAAGTACGTAATTAACAGTCAAAACAATGAAAAAACGAAACTAACGAACGTATGAATAGGTATACACATATATAACTTTATCTATTTTACAAAATAAAAGGTAAATATAATTAATTTCAAAAACTCACCCTTCTACCTCCGCCGATAAAGAAAGGATTTTACTCATAAATTCCTTTTTTGATGGGCATTTTTTGTTGTCCTTTTCAATAACTTTTCAAGTAAACAACAGATGTTGCAGTTCACCATGTGAATAATAATATTCAGAAATAATGTAAACAACATACAGTTGTTTGCATTATTTCTTTGCTCCGTTGTAACTCTATTGTAGTTTAAACCTGGGACGTCCGCCCCCTTTTTTGACAATTTACAAATAAATTTAAATGAATGCTGAATGTTCATACGACATTCTTACTAATTCAGTATGCAAGTTGCCTAGGAAGCACCACCGATTTAATTCGTACGTATACACTTCAAATTGGGAATGGTAAAGAAAAATTTGACAGACAGTTATTTGTGCATTCTTTGGTTTAAATAACTCCTTTTATTTATGTATAGTGCGAAAAAGTTACATTTGTATTTCCATTTTCTGAAATGTATTCATTTTGATTTAATTTAAACTTAAACAACCTGAAACTCTTTCGAAGACTTTCTAACTTTTTTCATTTCGATAATGAGCTCGAACGTCCAATTCTATCGTAGCTCCAACCCGGAAATGATGATTACACTCGAATATATCCTGAGAAAAGCTGATTCAGACTCCCTTCTCGAAACTTTCAAACCGAAAAACTACCGGCTCTGCATGCTAAAGAGCATCACACAGAGTTCTTTCTTAGTAATCGCTTGTTTTTTTTGGACGTATACGGGGAAACTTGAACGTGAGTTTCTTCAAGTATCACGGCGAATTTTCCAACTTAACCGCCGAGGTGAAATGATACAGATGACCTCGTATTGAACACGGACCTGTTTGTCCTCATGAATATTTTCAACCCATTAATAATAATCCAGTTCAATTTATATTCTGCTAATACTCTATCGTTTGCCCTTCTTTTAATTGTAATCAGTTAGGTAATTTAATTAATTAAATGCTTACGGGACAGATCACTCCGTGAATTAATTGCGAGGAATATTTTAAAGTTTAATAGACACGCGACGTGCTTAGTATCAGGCCAGCGTTTCATTAGATCCAATGTCAGAAAGTCATACGCATGAACTTTATGCTGTATAGATAATGTTTATTGGAAGATGAAAAAGTTCAACTAGGCTAGGTTGGAAATATACAATATGTCTCACTAAGTTGGAACCATATGGAAAACTTTTTTTTTACTAATTTTAGGAAAAAAAGTTATTCTTTATAAAAACTTCTGCATGTTCTAAAATCTAAAATACAATCATCAGATATTAAATTTTTTCAGTTGTATACGAGGTATGTCAAAAAATATTAATTTTACTCAAGAGTAAAGTACCTTTATATTTGAGAATATCGAATAATGTTATTAAAAAAGTTTATTAGAACTAAAAATTACGTTCAAATATGCCATTACATCCATTTATATGGAAAAATTCATTTTTTCTATTTTTGCCTACAATAACAATGCAAATTTAACTGTAGTTACATATTATCTAGGATGCACTGACATACACATGATTTGTTGTTTCCTAGAAAGGTTTGACAGTGAATGTCAAAACGCGTTAGAATTTATATGGCACATAAACATGGTAGCGTTGTTAACTTGTAAAGAGAAAATAGAAATTGTTTTGATTGTGGGAGAAAACTGTAAAACAATTTCGCAATTTAAACACGTAATGAATGCATGTGCATTTATTTTGCAAATAAGAAAAAACAAAAAATACTAAGTTGTGTAACTAATATAATATTAATAATAGAAGTAAATAGAAATTTAGTTTTCACTTATTCCACTAATGCCTCGACATATCCACCCTTTCGTTCAATACATTTAATCGTTCTTTTGGAAAATTGACGTAGGAAACAACAAATCATTTGTATGTCAGTGCATCCTAGATAATATGTAACTACAGTTAAATTTGCATTGTTATTGTAGGCAAAAATAGAAAAAATGAATTTTTCCATATAAATGGATGTAATAAATGGATGCATGGCATGAATGTAATTTGAACGTAATTTTTAGTTCTAATAAACTTTTTTAATAACATTATTCGATATTCTCAAATATAAAGGTACTTTACTCTTGAGTAAAATTAATATTTTTTGACATACCTCGTATACAACTGAAAAAAATTAATATCTGATGATTGTATTTTAGATTTTAGAACATGCAGAAGTTTTTATAAAGAATAACTTTTTTTCCTAAAATTAGTAATAAAAAAGTTTTCCATATGGTTCCAACTTAGTGAGACATATTGTATATACTATGTACAGTAGCAACACTTTCTAAATGTACACTGGCTTGCAATAAAATTCCGTACACCTAGTTTTGGCTGTATTAAATTGACCTTCCTGGTGACATTTCTAATTTGACATTAGTCAATTAAATCAATCAAAATTGATCAAAATGTTAAAATTATCTGAATGTGATAAAGTATTAATATTATCAAAATTAGAAGAAGGATGGTCTACACGAAATGTAGCTAGAAAATTTAATATAAGTAAATGTACGATTTTTAGTGTTAAGAAAAAATGATAGGAAGATGGAATTGTTAAAAGAAAAGAAGGTTCAGGGTGACTGGAACTTAATTTTCAAGTTCTAAATACTTTTATACTCGTAACGTCCTGCCTAAATAGCATGACTTGCAAAATATTTGCAAAAAACTGATTTTCGATGAGAGTGAAAGACCTATCGGTAGGAATTTCGAAAAACTTTTTTAATAAAATTGTTCTCAATTTTTTTAAGTACATATGAATACCTTTTGTATAGAAAAAAATCAAAATTCGGACCGGACTTAACACTTTTACTCTTTTCGAATAGCGATTTTTTGCTAAATGTCGTAAATTGAGCATTCTATATATACCGGGTGTCCCGTAAAAAACGCCAACAATAATAACTCTGTTATTTATTGTCCGAATTTATTCAAACAAAAAGAAAGTTAATTTGCATCAAAAATGCTACAAAAAAGCAGTGTTTTGTTTGTTTTCAGTTGTTTTTATTAATGTCAAACGATAGTCAACTTTTTTATTTTAAATGGAAACAGATATATTTTTGGCTATATTCGGATTGGATTTTCTTTTCTGAATTCAACAATGTATAAAATGTCTATTTTTGATAAACAGTTATTGAAAAAAAATATAAAACAGTTAATAAATTTCATCTTTTGAGTGTCTATTAAGTCTTATTTATTGTTCTGCTTGAACGTTTTGCCACAAAAAAAAGTATATTCCTAAAAATGAATAACTATGAGTTAACAGACATGTTGCAAGTGTTTTTTGAATGTAATAAAAATCGTCTTCAAGCAAATCGGCGTTACAGCGTTCGTTTTCCGGACAGAGAAGTTTCAGATTCGAAAATATTTCAGGGAATTGAAACGAATTTGAGGAATTATGGATCATTTAAAAAACTTAAAACACAGCGACGTAGATTCGCCGAAGATACGGAATATGATGTTCTTCTTGCACTACAAGAAAATTCACGAACTTCGACTCGCGAAATTGCACATAATATTGGGGTATCAAAAACTACAGTCCATAGTATTTTAAGAAAACACAAATTTAAACCGTATAGCTCGAAAACTTAATGCATTAGAACAAAATGATCAACGCCGAAGAATACAGTTTTGTCGACTTTTTTAAATGCATTAGAACAAGACCGGAGTTTTTACAGAATGATAATTTGGTCTGATGAATGCACTTTTAGCAACAATTTTTAATAGAAACATACATCGACAATGGAGCCAAG
Source organism: Amphimallon solstitiale (assembly GCA_963170755.1). Classification (NCBI taxonomy): domain Eukaryota; kingdom Metazoa; phylum Arthropoda; class Insecta; order Coleoptera; family Scarabaeidae; genus Amphimallon; species Amphimallon solstitiale. The sequence goes on along the minus strand of OY720683.1, from coordinate 46,082,177 downwards.
ACAATCCGAGATTTGTCATTGAAAATAATTTTCAAAGACGTTTCAGCGTAAATGTTTGGTGTGGTATTTTAGGCGATCAATTAATTGGGCCGTTTTTCATAGATGGTTGCTTAAATCAAGAAAAGTATCACACTTTATTAAACGAAAATCTCCAAAACTTTTTAGATGAATTGCCTTTGGCAAATTTAAATAGAATATTTTATCAACAAGATGGGGCCCCCGCTCACAACGCCAGAGTCTGATTGGTTGAACACCCAATTTGGAAATAGGTGGATAGGAACATCCGGTCCTATTGAGTAGCCTGCGCGTTCACCCGATCTTTCGCCCGTAGATTTTTGGTTGTGGGCTTATCTACAAGATCGAGTTTATTTGACACCTCCAGACAGACATGACATTTTAACACAAAGAATTATGAACACTTGTCAAGAAATACCTGCCGTTTGTCTTTTAAATGCGACTCGTGGAGTAATTAGGAGATGTACGTTATGTATTGAACAAGGTGGCGGGCAATTTGAACAATTATTGTAGTGTTTTGTTTTGTTTTTTAGAATAATACTTATAATACTTACGTTTACAATGTTTCATAGCACATTCGAAATGTTATACATAATTTATTAAAAACATGGTCAATTTTAATAAATGGTTTTCTTTCAATAATCGTTTATAAAAAAATAGACATGTTATACATCGATGAATTCAGAAAAGAAAATCCAATCCGAATATTGCCAAAAATATATCTGTTTACATTTAAAATAAAAAAGTTGACTATCGTTTGACATTAATGAAAACAACTGAAAACAACTAAAACACTAATTTCTTGTAGTATTTTTGATGCTAATTAACTGACTTTTTGTTTCAATAAAATCGGACAATAAATAACGCAGTTATTATTGTTGGCGTTTTTTACGGGACACCCGGTATATTCGATATTTGAATTTATAAACATAATTTTTAAATTTCTATCTTCGACATTCCAAATTTATTAATTGACTTCTCCCCAAAAAAAGTATCTATAACATACAATTACTATGGACGAAATTTCAAAGCCACTCTTTTTGTCAAAACTGCATAAAGTATAATGCAAATTTTCTCGCCACCTTTCAACACAAATGGCTTATAAATTTCTCATTGGTGCTTAAATAAATAATAACACATTTGCCTATAATATACACATATAAATTTTAGGGTGCGTGTTTTTTTTAATTTTACTTGTTTTTGATAGCCATTATTCCATATTGTTTACTCCACGTAATATATATATAACAGCTACTACTTGGTCTACATTTTTGTCCAAAAAAAAAAAAACCATTCAATCTATCACAGTGCATAAAAGAACTGTAATTCCTGTTGAAAATATGCGTTAAATTATTGGGGTGCTTCGTGCATAATAAATGTCTTTATACAATTTCAACTTCGTCAAACTAATCTCCAGTATTACAGTTTAAAATATAAAATTTAAAATTATAAAGATCAGGAAAAAATATTGTATTGCATCATGAGATGCAAGAGATGTGAAATTTCCCAGTCCAAAACAAAAACGTGCAAAATTTCATGTGTGTCCGAAACGTCACGGATTACAACATTCGCCAATCGCTACCTATGATCATATGTAATTGATACGTCATAACATACTAAGGTATATATATATGTATATCAAGCGGGCGCTGGCAATACAACTGCCAATGTAATTAGCGACGGCGTTAATTGCTGGCTAGTACCGGTCCGATAGAGGTTTATCGGCGTTATATTTGCGAGCACGTGTTTCCAATGCGTGCTCTGATCGCGCGCTCCTACCTTCGAGGCATTCGCGAAAAAGAATATACCGTTCGGAGGACCCGAGTGACTCGTCGACGAGTAACACTGAGTTAGCAGTGATAGTTCGGAGACTCCGAGAGCTATACAAGTCATACACACCACCGTTTGATGATCGCGATCGGTTAGAGACGAGCGCGACTTGCCCAAACAGTGTGAAACGACCAAGGACATTTTCATTCAAGTGCCGGCTGTCAGCGGGTTCGCAGGAACTACCCAACACACACGTATCGGAACGTTCTCTCTCCCGGAGTAAACGGCAGGAATACTACTTCGCGTAACGCGATTTACGTAAGTCAGGAGTAATAGAGAAAAACGTTTTAATACCGAGAGAGACAATTCAATAAGAATTCCGTGCGAAAATCACGAGCCAAATGCTAGTACGTGACTAGAATCATGTTAGCCTCGCTTATATTATTTGCCATTTTATTGTTTCGCGACAGATAATTAAAACAAAAACGTATCGTCATTACGGAATGAAATTTGAAAAAAAAATCGCAATGACTATTTTTACGTACTTACTTACTCCCTGAAGGTTAATACAAATCGAAAGGCAAAGTCACTCTGAATAACATGCGGTCTTACGAGACTGTCAATCGGTATGAAATAGAAATTTCCGCGGGATATTACTTCCGGGTAGTATATACCACAAATCCTACTACTTACTTCTACAATTCTGTAATTCACCTGCTTTTTACTTTTCTTAACACTCTCTCCTATTAAAAATCCTCATATAATAGTGATTTAATTGGTGATATTATTCGTGTTAACTGTTTTGAATTAAATACAAAAATAATTTACATTCTTTCAACAAAAAATAAAAAATAAATAAATAAAATAAAGAAACACAAACACAAATAACTGAAGTGTGGGTGTATTGAAGTGCATATTTAGTTAAAAAGAAAATAGTGATGAGGGGATATACTGTGAGTAAAGTCAGGTGATAATATGTGAAACTAGTGTGTCCAATACGTGATGTATAAAATGCCTATTAGATCCCGTGGTTTGGGTACGGAAGAGATGATTTAATGTTTCGGGGGCACAGGATTCAATCGCGTGATTTGGATTACATCCAAGTGGATTTGGAAAAAATAAAAAGGTCTTTTCTTAGATTTGTATGGAGCTTGTTCGTCTCTCAGTTTTGCGGTGACTTATGCGCTAAGTATTTTACGCTATTTGTTAGTTTAGGAGAATATGGGCAATATTAGGATATTTTTTTAATTTTTTTTGTTTACGTAAGTAGATCAAATTTAAATATAAAAGAAATATTATGTAAATATAAAATTAAAAAGAGAAAAGTATACAAAAAGATATAAAATCAAGATATTGTTATCTAATCGGGAAAAAAGTTAACCAAAATGTAAAATTTTCATATCAGATTGTAACTTCAACATAAAATAAGACAATATTCAACAATGAGGTACAAAAAAAATTTTCAAACTCCTATTACATCATATATAATATCAAAATATATAAATTATCAATTTACAGAGAAATAAAAATATTAAAGTATTCATTAATATTTTATATTAACTCGAAAGTTTTTAATTAGTAAATAAACTTCTAAATGATTTTAGTTTTGTTAGTTTTAGTGCTGATACCAACAACAAAATCAGTTTTTTCTACAATGTCAGATTTTGTCACAAAATGATTGAATATTTTGGAGGGAATAACTTAAATGGTGTTTTATTGGTATTTTTTTAGATTTATATAATGAAACGCACGAAACAATCCACCCTGGTCATAAAACTCCATGATGTAATAATGTAATTAGTACGTCAATTGCGAGCAATATGTAAAACTTACGATTTGAGAAATTTACTTTGAGGTTATATTTATATATAAATTTACCAAATCTAAATTAAGTACAGTTTTATTGAAAATAAAACAATATATTCTGAAAGCATAATGAAATAAAACCACATTTCAAGTTTACTATTTCATTTAACGAATAGTAAATATAAAAAATAAAACTTCGGAATTTTGTTATATTAATTATTAATACTGAATACTTAAGCACTGGTTCTTATACAACTGTGTATGTTTCAGGAAGCATTCTCTTTCAATAATTTTTCATTATTTAAAACTTTTTCTTAAACCTGACTATAATTTAGATGATAATGATATGATGCATTTACACGATATTTCATAATTAATTTGTTTCAAAATATGTATGTAACCAAAACCCAAATTAATTTCTTTCTCTACTTACCCAAATTTATAATAAATTGTTATTCAGAACACTCTCCAATTAATAGGACGCACAAATAAAAGAAAAACCAAGTTACAAATGATACAGGCACATAATAAAAGATCAGATTATCTATTTTTATATTTAGTGTTTGTTCTTATAATTAGTATAACATTTGGTACAAAACTTAAATTAGTGCACACATTTTAAAATTAGTATTTAAGTATAGCTATATACTTTATTATACCAGATATTGTACATTTTATGCGCATATACATGAATCTTTCAAATTTAATTACAAGCAATAATTAAATGAAATTAATAATACATATTTGACATAAAATCAAAATTCTCAAATGGTGCTCACTAGATTTTCTCATTCAATATCAGAATACAACTTGACTTAGGAGTATCGGTTTGATTTGTACTTTTTGAAATTCCGAAGTATTAATATCGTATGTGGTTGCTTCTATATTCTTATTTCGGTGTATGGTTTTTCATATTTCTGTTAGTAGATTAGGGCTTTTTCAAGGAGGTTTTCCGTTTCTATCTATTCGTTTTTATCTTTATATCAATTAAAATTTGATCTGTTATATTAATTATATACTTCCTGTATACGTCAATGTATTGAGATCGTTATATTTGATTTTTATTGATATATCACTTACTAGATAATTCTTTTTTCATGTATCGTTAAAATAGAATGGTAATAGCGAGATACTCAAATGATAAATGCTAAGTAACTATATTGAAAATTTTACATAGGTTTAATTTGCAATTAGTATTAGCATTACTTTATTATTGAAAATTTTAACATGTATCGTTTGACAATAATATAAGAAGAACTTTTACGTCTAGGTTTTGGTCAGTTTGTAAGAAAATGAAATTTCTAGACATTTTACTAAATTTAGAACGTTATTCTAAAACTTATCATTTACATCGGAGCAGTATAGATATTCTCATCGAATCTCCCTATAAATGCTAATATACAGGGTATCCCAGAAATAAAAAGACGAAGTAGCAGGTATGTAAAGCCCGAACAGAAACAGGCTCAAATATACCGCAATAACGAAGAAATTAAAAATTTAATTTTCTATGTTGTTTTTTAGATAAAAAAATTACATTACGCACCTAGCACAGAATGTATGTTTATAAAAATACACGTAAGAAGACTGATTTGTAAATAGAAACGAACACGCATTCATAGAAAAATACGCTTTTATTTGTATACAACGGGAAAAAAACATGAAATCGTACTCATTCATATAAAACATATTTTTTGCCAGATGGGCGACCCACTTTATTGCAGACAATAAAAGATTGTTTTAAATTTTTAAAATAGGAAGGTTGTTGCTCTTTAATGTGTTTGTAGTCGGAAACAGCTGATTATTATTATTTTAGAATATTCAATAAATCGTAGTTTTTCTAGATTACAGTAAATATCAAGAATGTAATTATTTTTTTCTAGCAAGTGTAAAATTAAAGTAATTAATGGTTTGATATTTATTATGAAGTATCTATTTCTCCTTCTTTTTTTTTAACACAAGTAATATGGTGGTCCTAAAAAGGACCGATTGTGAAAGTGAAGCAGGTTGTTACCTTTGCCGTCTCCTGGATACGAATTAAACGACGTGCTTGCGATCAGTTTGAGCTAATAAACATTACATATTGTTGTTATTAATATTGACTAAGATTGTGCGGACTTAAAAATCATTTCGATCCGTGGATGAAATTGTTATAAACAATTTCAACAAACGATGCACATTTCCCATAAAATTCCCATATATTTCTAACAGTATTAATAAATATAATAATACTGAAAAATGAGCTAATAAACATTGCATATTGTCGTTATTAATATTTACTAGGATTGTGCGGACTTAAAAATCATTTCGATCCGTGGATGAAATTGTTATAAACAAACATAACAAACGATGCACATTTCCCATAAATTCCCATATATTTCTTCGAAAATTTATCAAGTGAAAAATATTTTACACAAGAAACAAGGGCTCCTACCAATCAAAAGAGTCGTTATTCTAACGAATAGAATACGTCTTTCGAAAGGCCACCTGCAAGCGCGTCATTTGTTTACGTCGTTAAAAAGGTTATAAAAGCTAAGAAATTTTATATCAAGTCAGTCAGTCAGCTCTAGCTGCTGAATCGAGTCGACTCTAAAGACTTAGAGCGACAACAGCAACGCATCCGACGAAAGCCGAAGCCGGGAAAAGTTTCCCGAAGATCTCTGAAACGTACTCAATCGTTTCAGAAGATACCCGAAGGCACAGGAAGTTTCTACGAGCGAGCCGAACATTACGAGCGAGCTCAAACGCATCCGACGAAAAGCCGAAGCCGGGAAAAAGTTTTCCCGAAGATCTCTGAAACGTGCTCAATCGTTTCAGAAGATACCCGAAGGCGCAGAAAGGCTTCCACGAGCGACTCGAAGCAAACCCGAGCGTTTCCGAGGCAAAGCCGAACCTACCCGAGGATAACGGACGACGTAGGACGACTTCTACGAGCAAGCCGAAGCGACTCGAAGCAATCCCGAGCGTTTCCGAGGCAAAGCCGAACATACCCGAGGAGAACTAAAGACGTAGGACGACTCCCACGAGCAAGCCGAAGCGACTCGAAGCAATCCCGAGCGTTTCCGAGGCAAAGCCGAACATACCCGAGGAGAACTAAAGACGTAGGACGACTTCTACGAGCAAGCCGAAGCGACTCGAAGCAATCCCGAGCGTTTCCGAGGCAAAGCCGAACATACCCGAGGAGAACTAAAGACGTAGGACGACTTCTACGAGCAAGCCGAACGCAGCCGAAGCAAACCCGAGCGTTTCCGAGGTGACCCGAAGATACCCGAAGGCGTAGGAAGGCTTCTACGAACGAGACGAAGCAAACCCGAACGTTTCCGAGGTGACCCGAAGATACCCGAAGGCGTAGGAAGGCTTCCACGAACGAGACGAAGCAAACCCGAACGTTTCCGAGGTGACCCGAAGATACCCGAAGGCGTAGGAAGGCTTCCACGAACGAGACGAAGCAAACCCGAACGTTTCCGAGGTGACCCGAAGATACCCGAAGACGAGGAAGGACCTAAAAAGGATAAGCCGAACACTTACGAGGAGGACTGAGAGTCCGAATCAACAGCCGTTGCGTGCTTCCACCAACATCCAAGGAGCATTCGTGACCTGTTAGTGAGGCTGTGAACAAAGTGACCCAACCAAAGAGAGGTTGTTGAACAAAGTGACCCAACCAAAAGAGAGGTTGTTGAACAAAGTGACCCAACCAAATACGAGAGGTTGTTGAAGTTGTGAGTGCCACTTAGTGCTTCAACAAAGATCCAGACCACGGATCGTTATCCAAGTGTAGGTCCTGTGCCGATACACCACCCCAGTGACTTGTGACGTGTGGCTAAAGTGACCTCACGTCGTACCCATTGTTACAACCGTAAGTACTGAACTGATTCCTAAGCTTGCACGGTTGGCAATCTCAAGATAGCCCCGTCACGTCACTCAGAAGTAGTTAGTTGGTTTGGTACCCGAAGGCAGCCTTACCCATTCTAGGCGTTAATTGACTAGGTACCCCGAAGGGAGCCTTATCCCCTAGAACCCCAACTGAGTGTCTCAAATATCTCTCTCTATTATTAAACTGCCAGTATCTAGCGACCACCCCCTTTTTCTTATCCCCCTGTGTGTGGGATCATTAGCCCTTTGGTCAAGGTGTCTCAGTAGACAGAGTATATAATTTCAATCTATGTATATATCTCTTAATATTTAGTGTTGCCTTAAGCCATTTCTTTATAGTCCTGCGTGGCTATTGTTATTAGTGACCGAGTTGTGGTAATAAATTCATGTGGTTTGAAACAACTCTTTCATTAACCCCCGACACTAATATAAGCCCTATCCTGGAACACCCAGTGAATAAGTGTAGTGCCATCCTGAAGGAAGGACGCCACGTCTCCCCGTATTAGAGTACTACAGCTATAAGAGCTCAGGTAATTCGAATAACCGTATCTTGAGTAATTCCTATAAGCTGAAAGGTAACATTTTGGCGCCCAACGTGGGGCGGCAAAGTTTCACGTACCTTAGACACGGAAACTTTCGGTGCAGAAAGCATCGACGAACTCAGGGGGGAGACAATGGCTTCGAAAAAACCCGAAATTCACGAGGAATCCACCTTCTAGACTCATCACAAGAGCACCTAAAGGCTTCCTCTCGTAACATACGTTCGCATATAATGCGACGTTAGTGCCAAACATGCGAGCCGCCCTCATCCTGGAGAGCCCTGGCTCAAGGAACGCCAGGCAGTAATGGATATTACTCAGAGGTGCATACATGTGGGCACAGAGATAAGCCAAGCACTACCCTTCATTACAAGGGGCCCTCAAAAACGCCCCACGAGAACCATGCAGACACACATGGTTGCAACCACTTGGGCGGCAGTAGACAAGCAGACCTTCCAACGAACCCTGAATGACTTCGGGGAACTCTTCGAGGAAGGAAAGGCTGTCACGACTACTGCCGCTACGAAGCATGAAATCCGCCGACATAACGCCGAACCGAACATTTCCGAAGAATACCGAACACTTCCGAAGTCACCCGAAGCCGAACTAAGACTTCCACGGGCGAACCGAAAACTTCCGAAGACACCCAAACGCTTCGAAATGCATCGGCCCGGAGAATGGCGAGACCCGCAGGTGAATCCACCAGAACCAGCCGCCAACCGGACCCGATATATTCCGGTTAATGCACTGAGGCATCGGGAGCGAAGGTATGTCAATGCCAACGCCCCAATGCCACTTGAACTGCGGCCAGGCGAGTGTAACGGTGCAAGCCCACTTACCCCCTGGCCAACATATCGGACCACGTTGGTTGGGACCGTACCCAGTGGTCAAAAACGCCGGCCCTACAGCTATTTGGGTCGCGCGTTCAGGCGCACGCCTAGTGAAGCCTCACTTAGACCTGGTACGGCCCATGCGACGACCCAACGTGGCCCCAACACACGGGCCACAAGACATAGCCCCACCCCAGGAGCCACCAGACATAGCTCCCCCAACACATGGGCCACGAGACATAGCCCCACCTAATGAGCCCCCTGAAGAGGTTCCTACACAGGACCCAGGCCGCCCACCCGGAGCAACTGGAAGCGCCCAGTGAATCATCCGTACGCCCCTCCCCCAGAACAAATCGCGAACACCCTCCTTCGCGTGTGTAGTTATAAGCGACCGTAAAGACTTTATTTAGGTTAAATGTTAGTGTGTGCTTAAACAGGTTTCGAACAGCGTCTTCCCCGGGAGCGGCCAAACTGTTAATACGCCGTTACCTGGGTGTGAACTAGTGACGTGTTCAAGGCTGAGTTAAAACCCAAAACCATTGTGTATCGTATACCTCCCCCTCCCTTTTAGAACACATCGCGAAACAACCCTCCTTCGCGTGTGTAGATATAAGCAACCATAGAGACTTTACTTAGGTTAATTTAATGTGCTCAAACAAACCTCAAGCAGCGTCTTCCCCGGGAGCGGTCGAATTGTTACCTTTGCCGTCTCCTGGATACGAATTAAACGACGTGCTTGCGATCAGTTTGAGCTAATAAACATTACATATTGTTGTTATTAATATTGACTAAGATTGTGCGGACTTAAAAATCATTTCGATCCGTGGATGAAATTGTTATAAACAATTTCAACAAACGATGCACATTTCCCATAAAATTCCCATATATTTCTAACAGTATTAATAAATATAATAATACTGAAAAATGAGCTAATAAACATTGCATATTGTCGTTATTAATATTTACTAGGATTGTGCGGACTTAAAAATCATTTCGATCCGTGGATGAAATTGTTATAAACAAACATAACAAACGATGCACATTTCCCATAAATTCCCATATATTTCTTCGAAAATTTATCAAGTGAAAAATATTTTACACAAGAAACAAGGGCTCCTACCAATCAAAAGAGTCGTTATTCTAACGAATAGAATACGTCTTTCGAAAGGCCACCTGCAAGCGCGTCATTTGTTTACGTCGTTAAAAAGGTTATAAAAGCTAAGAAATTTTATATCAAGTCAGTCAGTCAGCTCTAGCTGCTGAATCGAGTCGACTCTAAAGACTTAGAGCGACAACAGCAACGCATCCGACGAAAGCCGAAGCCGGGAAAAGTTTCCCGAAGATCTCTGAAACGTACTCAATCGTTTCAGAAGATACCCGAAGGCACAGGAAGTTTCTACGAGCGAGCCGAACATTACGAGCGAGCTCAAACGCATCCGACGAAAAGCCGAAGCCGGGAAAAAGTTTTCCCGAAGATCTCTGAAACGTGCTCAATCGTTTCAGAAGATACCCGAAGGCGCAGAAAGGCTTCCACGAGCGACTCGAAGCAAACCCGAGCGTTTCCGAGGCAAAGCCGAACCTACCCGAGGATAACGGACGACGTAGGACGACTTCTACGAGCAAGCCGAAGCGACTCGAAGCAATCCCGAGCGTTTCCGAGGCAAAGCCGAACATACCCGAGGAGAACTAAAGACGTAGGACGACTCCCACGAGCAAGCCGAAGCGACTCGAAGCAATCCCGAGCGTTTCCGAGGCAAAGCCGAACATACCCGAGGAGAACTAAAGACGTAGGACGACTTCTACGAGCAAGCCGAAGCGACTCGAAGCAATCCCGAGCGTTTCCGAGGCAAAGCCGAACATACCCGAGGAGAACTAAAGACGTAGGACGACTTCTACGAGCAAGCCGAACGCAGCCGAAGCAAACCCGAGCGTTTCCGAGGTGACCCGAAGATACCCGAAGGCGTAGGAAGGCTTCTACGAACGAGACGAAGCAAACCCGAACGTTTCCGAGGTGACCCGAAGATACCCGAAGGCGTAGGAAGGCTTCCACGAACGAGACGAAGCAAACCCGAACGTTTCCGAGGTGACCCGAAGATACCCGAAGGCGTAGGAAGGCTTCCACGAACGAGACGAAGCAAACCCGAACGTTTCCGAGGTGACCCGAAGATACCCGAAGACGAGGAAGGACCTAAAAAGGATAAGCCGAACACTTACGAGGAGGACTGAGAGTCCGAATCAACAGCCGTTGCGTGCTTCCACCAACATCCAAGGAGCATTCGTGACCTGTTAGTGAGGCTGTGAACAAAGTGACCCAACCAAAGAGAGGTTGTTGAACAAAGTGACCCAACCAAAAGAGAGGTTGTTGAACAAAGTGACCCAACCAAATACGAGAGGTTGTTGAAGTTGTGAGTGCCACTTAGTGCTTCAACAAAGATCCAGACCACGGATCGTTATCCAAGTGTAGGTCCTGTGCCGATACACCACCCCAGTGACTTGTGACGTGTGGCTAAAGTGACCTCACGTCGTACCCATTGTTACAACCGTAAGTACTGAACTGATTCCTAAGCTTGCACGGTTGGCAATCTCAAGATAGCCCCGTCACGTCACTCAGAAGTAGTTAGTTGGTTTGGTACCCGAAGGCAGCCTTACCCATTCTAGGCGTTAATTGACTAGGTACCCCGAAGGGAGCCTTATCCCCTAGAACCCCAACTGAGTGTCTCAAATATCTCTCTCTATTATTAAACTGCCAGTATCTAGCGACCACCCCCTTTTTCTTATCCCCCTGTGTGTGGGATCATTAGCCCTTTGGTCAAGGTGTCTCAGTAGACAGAGTATATAATTTCAATCTATGTATATATCTCTTAATATTTAGTGTTGCCTTAAGCCATTTCTTTATAGTCCTGCGTGGCTATTGTTATTAGTGACCGAGTTGTGGTAATAAATTCATGTGGTTTGAAACAACTCTTTCATTAACCCCCGACACTAATATAAGCCCTATCCTGGAACACCCAGTGAATAAGTGTAGTGCCATCCTGAAGGAAGGACGCCACGTCTCCCCGTATTAGAGTACTACAGCTATAAGAGCTCAGGTAATTCGAATAACCGTATCTTGAGTAATTCCTATAAGCTGAAAGGTAACAAGGTGGATATTTAGTCCACGGTCGGCGTAAGGCCAATTGAATTCTTTATTATTATTTTTTTCTGCCGTCTGCGCACGAATAAAGACTTGATATTTTGAGGGTGCGTTTTTACACAATCTAGCTTCCGATTTCTGCTACTCCGTCTTTTTATTTCTGAGACAGCCTGTATTCATTGGAAATATTAATCTCAAGATTATCTACGTGTTTCAAATATGTTTGACAACAACCGCGTTTCTCTATGATTTATCAAAGAAATAATTAAGTAAATTGAATCTAATATAAGCATATTGTAAGAGCGTATACTTGGTTCAAATAGGTTTAACAACAAATGAGTCACTCTATCTTTTGTCACAGAAATTTAAATTTAATATAAGTATATTACAAGATAGCATACATGTTTCAAATAGGTTTCACAACAAACGCATTATTGAAATCTAAATAATATACATATTATAAAAAACAAAGACTGAAATAATATGAAACAACAACGGCGTACAATTTCAAATGTTTTGACATTGTAATATTTTTTCATCATGGAGTTTTGTTTGAAAAATATGACAAGAAAACAGTAACCCATTTTCTCTACTTCGTATATTTTGTTTATTTCTGTCGCCTATTGAAGCCCTAATTTTTATCTATTGCCTAAACTTCCTATTGATTTAATATTAGTAGACTTCGGGAACATTCCTATAAAATCTTCCTACACCTTCTTAAAGTTTTCTATTAAATTTAAAATAGTATTAATTCGTGTTAATTCCAGAAAAAAACGAGTAATACAATATATCCAATTCACAAGAAAGTAGATAAATCTCTAAGTTAATTTATTATTCATAAGCAATATTGTGAAATGGATTTCTTGTTATACCTTAACTTTTGTTTAATTTGTATGAATTAATAAAAAAACATTATATAAAACTATATTCTTCTATATTTCATTTAAATTCCCATTCATAGACATATCAACATAATGGTGTGCCCCACGCTGACGTTGCCAAATTTGTACCATATACTTTCATAATTTATTATTTTTTTTATGTAAAACAAAAATATATATAAAGATTATATAAATTCTATAATTGGTTGTGTTAGAATAATACGACTCACTTTGCAATAATATCTGTTATGACATTCTTAAACCATTACTCAAGCAAAATCGGTTATTTGTACTTTGACGAATTATGCAGAGGTGGATGATTTCAGAGAAACCATTAAACAGAAAATAAACTGTGACGATGTGCCAATTTAACTTATTTCTAAATATTTACGCTCAATTTTTGATATAGCTTTTGTAATTTTAACTATTCCGCGGTATTTCTTGATTATTTTATTAAACTATGTTATAAATCGCTACATTTAGATACCAAACGACATCTTGCTTTACAGTAATTTTAGTTTTATCAATAGCACAAGAAGTGCCCACATATTGTCTACCTTGCATATCGCTCTACCTACTTGTTCTTCCTTAATTTACAATGCAGGTTCATTAAAGCCACGTTTTGCATATCAGATTGCAAACATGCAAAGTTGTCATAGGGAAAGCACCAGAAATTTAAATGCTTTTAGTGTTATATCTGGGAATAAACTTCTAGAGGTCTTGTTTGCTACCAACGATATATTTCACATATTTATTTAAGGTTGTTTATTTGTAAATAAGTGTCTTTTGTTTTATGGGAGTGGCGAAATGAGTTCATAAAAATTGAAGAGGTAACATGGCATGGCTAATATTTAAATCTAGGTTTTATAATCCCGTTTTATTTGTATTACGATTAGAAAATTTATTTTCAGGGACTTGATAATTAACATTTAATTTTTTGGAAATAAATTGATTTTCATGACATTCAAGTTTCAAGTTTCAAATTGATAGACGAAGAATAAACTATAGACTTTATACAGCCCTACAAAAAAAGAAAAATCTAACGGCGTTAGATCGGGAGATCGTGGTGGCCATCGAACAGGCCCTTTTAGACCAACCCATCGATTACCATATATCGTGTTTAAATAATCAACGACAATATGAGAACAGTGAGCTGGATTAACGTCATGCATAAACCCAAGCCCATGCACAGCATGAGCTCATGAAGATTGTTTTGCAATAAATGCAAATAAGATATTCCTGAAAGACTAGGAGGCAAAAAGAAGGGGCCGATAAGATTGTCGCCAAGAAGACCACACCAGACATTTAATGAAAAAGTATGTTGGTTATCTGTAGTAACAGTCATATGAGGGTTTTCTGTGGTCCAAGTATGGGTATTTCGCAAATTTGTAATCCCATTTCTTATAACGCAAGGTTTATTGGTAACTAGCAAGCAGTTCAGGAAATTATGATCTCGTGTGCATTGTATAATTAACCACTGAGAGAAATTACTGTGTTTGTTATAATCTTGTGATAACAAAACTTGCACAGGCGTAACGTGAAATGGATACAATTGTGGGTCGCGTCATGTTCGTCATACATTAGTAGTGGAAACGTCATAACGAAGTGACAATCTTCTTGTGCTAGTACTATAAGATAGCTGTACACAATCGAGTATTTCTTCTTCAACGTTTACCGTTTGCGGAAGACTTTGTGGACCGGCATTTACTCATCTAGGATTCAGCGTTCCACTTTCTCTAAGACGTCTTTCAATAGCTTCAAACGTTTTACGGTTTGAAATTCTTCGGTTGGGATATGTTTCATAATATCTTCGAACAGCGGCTACACTATTTGCATTTACTTCGCCATAAATTAAAATCAGGTCTGTTTGTTCTGCAAAAGTGAACAAATTTGTGTCTCCCATAATAATTTTAAATTGAACTGTGTCACAGTTTTCACTCACAAGAAAATGTACAGAACTAATAACACAGATGAGTAACTTACATAAACAGTTTTAAATACTAATTGACAGATTTTTAATCATCTGTCACAAAAATGAACGATATTCAACTGTTTCAAAAAATGTAATAACAACTTTGTGAAACGAGTTTTTCTTTCTAATTAATTGTTTAAAATTCACAAGTGCTCAATTATCAAGATTAAGATTAATAACAACTTCAACTTACAATATCTTGGGAATACATTCATTTGAGATATATTTATTTTGTGCTAGCGAACACATACATACAATAGTGCTGTGCAATTCCGAAAGACCCTATATATTCAGAAGCGTTTGATGTGTCAATAAAGCACATAGTGAACAAAAGAGCAACGCTATTAATTGATTAAAGAAATTGCACTGAAATAACCAACAACATAAAAAAGTGATCTAAACGTTTTCATCTTCATCTTCACATAAACTCTAACCAAGCATCAAAGCAAAAAAGTCGTTAGTAGGTCATTGCCGCTATTTGTACATTGTAAGGTTTATTTTTTTTATATTTATCACGATCCAAAGTTCTGTCCAACAAGATCGGTACATAACATATCCGCCGTTCAAGTTGTTGGGCTACATTACATACATACAAATTAAATTTGCAAATATTGACATTTCATATATAAGTATTTTTATTGGACTGTTGAACTCATCTGAGTAATAATCGACAATAAGGACGATTAATTTATCTGAAATTACAACAATTACATAAGAATTTGCGACAATTCAAAGGCACAGTTATGTATTTATTATGCATCATAAATAGTATAATGTTTTCATGGCCTCACTTATTTACTTGGTAATCGATGACTTCTTTTGAAATAAGTTGTTGAAAAATTATTTGGTTTTGTCGAGCAATTTCAAAAGAAATTAACACTATTAATACCTTTTAGATAATACATACTAAGGCTGGACAAAACGGTTCATTCGCAGTAGCGTACGGACCCACCGGGAAGGCGATTATAAATTAAATAAATAAAGTATGTAATTTGGTTTACCTTTTCATTTTTAACGTGTTGTTGCTGTAGACTGACGTGAAAATGTAGTGTAGTATTATATCATTAGTAATCCTACTGTTGATTCCGTCAAACTCCTAAAACGAGTTCAAAATACCTTAATGCATTTGAAATATACGCGAATTTAAATAAGTTCTTCGTATAACCACAGTATAGAGCTGTATAGACACAGTAGTTTCTCTCGGCGTCGGCACCTTTGATGTTTGTGTCCCAAAATGGTACTGCGCATTCACGCACGCGCAACCAGAGGCGTAGTCAATTTTTCTATTCAGGAATAAACCAGTGGCGCAGAACCAAATCGTTTATGAGATAATTATGTTAATCTATTTTTAAAATTATGAAAAAGCTATATCAATAATACAAAAAGCGAGGATAAAACACTGCTTTTTATTAAGTACATATTACACACGCATTTAAAATGTAATACATTATACGTACACACAAAAAAAGGCTACTTTAACCTAAAGATTACTTAAATTTCTTGACACAATTCATCAATGGTGTTGTAAAATTGTTATTTTATTTGAATTGCCACTAACTTTGAAATTTCTATTGCAAAATTTCAAAGTATCAAAAATTCTTACACGAATAAATAGCTTTATCAAAAATTCAGTAGGAAAATTTTCGCAGGGATGTTTATATGATATTTCCTCCAACTTCTGTTTTAATTTAAAGCTAAAGCTTTTTCCTAATGCGGTATTTATATATATACTGAAATTATGGTTGGGCGTTGCCAAATTAGTAAAGCTGTTTCAGTTAGGACATGCCTTAAAATAAGTGTAAAATTTGAATTCATTCATTTTTGTGTTTTAAACGTATAATTGTTGGAAAACTACGCTTTTCAAAACATTTGTGTCCCAAATAACCTACAAAATAAGTGAATGCATTTTGTTCAGTTATATTTTCCCATTGTCGGTAATCAATCTTCGAAAATTAAATTTGGCGTTGGTGGTGGTGGATTTGTCATGAAGTTTGAGTTTATTCACAACTACAATAAACAATATGCACATTTTAACCGTTGAGGACATTTTAATGCACGTGGGGATCTTACCGCATTGGTTCTTTCGAAAACCTGAAAAAGCTTAATTTAGAATTGTTCGAACTATAATTGCACCGAGGTGCACAACAATAATGGGGCATTTTTGTTCCAAGTATTCGCGAAACGAAACACTACAATTATTAATAAAACGTTATGCTGCGTGCACACTAATTATAAAAAACAATTTGTTTGTCAAAAATGTTAGAAGTACGTCAGCATCCATTAAATTATATGGAAATGTTTCAAGGAAATGCAAAAATTTTTGACACATTTTAAACACAAATTCTAAATTAATAATGTGTTAATAAATTTATTTGACGTTAATTATAAATGCCAAAAGAATGTATAATTTAGTTTTACATATGCCTTGTTTAATTTGTGTACAATTACCCATTAATTTGTAAAATTAGTGTTCATAATAATTTGTTTGTCGAACATTTTGTATAATTGGTGTACACCCAGCATAACTTACATTAACGGCCATTTACAAACCGCATGCCGAGCAGTCGCATCAAATAATCGCGCCAACTCAACAGCTGATGGCTGACTACTGCGCAGTCACGCACGCGTCGGTTTGCCGGTGGACAATTATTTCCCTCGAGAGAAACTACTGTTTCTATTACATAGCTATATACTGTGGTATAACTTTCACACTCTTGGTTTTCATTTAAAAACTTTTCTATATGCGCTATAGTTTCAAAACCGGAATTACTATATAATACTGGAGATAATTTATCACTTGTGTTGGTTCCTACAATATCTGTAAGATTTCTAAACGTGGCTTTCAGACAATGTTCTATTCACAGGGCTTCATTTACGGAAAGTTTGCTGTTTCCTAAATTGTAGAGGACTTCTAAAACAATGACATGATTTTCGAAAATTTCCTCTCTTTGTGTTTGAATTTCGATATCTGAAAACAGCTGTTTCCCTAATGAAATTGCTTGAGCTTCTTGTAAATTGCATTTCAAAACACGATGTTTAACCATTTGAAGGTGTTTTTCGTAATATATTACTACTCGAAGTCAGGTTCCTCATCTCATTAATGCCGACTGTGGCGGTAGGGGAATGCTCAGGAAAAAAAAATTTAGATTAAAAAAAAATTTTTTGGCGGAAGCTAAGTGATCTATTTTGGATAACTTTCTCGAATACATTCTACTCAAGACAAAATTCATGGAGCAAACATGGAGCAATTGAGGAAAGGATTATTGAAGCATTTTTGAAGCGCCGTCTGTAATCTGCATTACAATTTGGGTTGGCGATATATCAGACTCTAATCAGCATGTTTTCTTGATTTTACTACTAATTCTGCTTTGTGGTTTTTTAATATCTTACTACATCAAAGAATAGGGAAGCCACCTTCACGGCTTTTAAAAATCCGTATTAACACTTTTAGGACACTATTTTTTGCAATCGTTTTCTCATCGTCCGTCAATCATATTTTTTTTAACTCCATTTGTATTACGTACATAATCGTGGTTTTTACTCCCGGTAATTTTATCGCAATTGTTTTCTGACTGGTAACTTCCACTGTAAAATATATTTACTCCAAAACTGAGGAAACGTGGTACTTGCTACCAGATTTCGAGGAATGTTGAACATTCTTAACATAAACACAACATATGACAGAAATTTCCAATATGGTATTTTACGTCTTCGTTTAAAATGTGACGTTTGTTATTAAGATGTTTGTTGCAAACTAAACTGTTATACAACACACTGCTGATGTTGCAAATAACACATTTAATTATAGTACTAATATATTCTAACGTGGGAAAACGTATTGTAAATTTATTTACCGCAATAGCAAAAAGACAAGAAAGCATCGAGGCAATCAACTATGTATCCATGCAATTAGGAAAAACGCAGCAATGCATATGGATCGCTCTGCACAGGCTCTAAAATGACTTTGAATACATTTTGACAAACGTATATTCGTTTTTAACCATATCACCACACAAAAGCGATGAAACATAGTTCCAGCCACTCTTCTAGTTACTCCAAATATGTCTATTGAAATGCGCATAGAATATATATACCGTGAGTTTTTTTTTATCACTGAACATAGCCCGTGAAAACACCTATGTTCGGTTTTAAAATAAACGTGTCAATGCATGGGAACATTATGCAACTCACATTGCGATAATTGCGAGTATCATCACTTGTAATAAGGCATAAACAGTCATTTCTGTTATGGACATTAGTGACATTGATGTTGACATTTGTCGAAACACATAATCGACCGATGTTAGTTACATAACATTGACGCCTTTATTTTACAATTGAACATAAGTGTTATCATGTGCTATGTTCAGTGATAAAAAAAACTCACAGTATATATACCGTAGTCGACAATTTTTAATTTCTGTTTATACTTCTATACTAGCTATCTATCTCATGCATTGTAAATGCAGCGATGCCTGCTTTCCAACAGTGGTGGGAGAAGCAACGCAGTCGGGGGATATTCACATTTCATAGGAAACGTTTGCCGGGGGTACTTGGCAGCCTCGCTATATGTTTGTCTTTACTTTATTTCGCTGTGCTCTTTTCCTCTTCTACTTTCGTACTAGAAATTAAAATTTGTGGACTACGGTAGGTATAATAAACTTAATGCTATTGAGTTCACTATCGTATACTCAACAGTTGCTTTAAAATTAAATATAATTAATATTATATGACATTGGATGATATTCTTAATGATTTCCAAATAATTCCTTTCGTCAACGAAGTCATTTACTGCGTTTGTAAAGTAATTGTTTCATATACCTAAAAAAAAGTAAATAAGCGAAAATTGACATAAAGAACAAAACCTCAAAGCACGGAGGAAAACGAAAAAGAAAACGTGGAATGATGAAAGAGTTGCTACCATCCTAATACACACTGAGAAAAGTGAAATTGAACATGTATAAAAGCAATATGAGAACAACAGCTTATATAAGGAAGTGATACGTAGACGGTGAATAAAATGACAAGACTTTCTTATACATATGTGCATGCGCTCCTAGTTTTTGTGCACGAAACTTATTCTGAATTAAGTTATAAATATTTTTATCCTCTTAATATTAATTACTGCAAATACAACTCTAAATACTCTTATACTCGTAATAAATGCCTATAGAATGCGTATTTTGCGAGATATTGCAAAAAACTGCTTTTAGATAAGAGTAAAAGTAATACTTGGAAAAAAAATTATACAAAAAATGTTACGAGTCGAGTTCTAAGTACTTTTGTATTCTTAATAAATTTGAATAGAATGCATGACTTGCGATATAAAAACTCTTTTTCGATTAAAGTAAAAGACCTACTTCCGGTGGGAATTTCCAAAGCTTTGTTAATAAACCTTTTCTAAAATTTACTTTTGAATAAATTTATATCCTCTAGAAATTTGTCTCAACATATTAGTTGATAAATTATTGATAAAACTTAATTTTTGCACTGAAGTAATCTTCTACTTCCGGTATACCGACTTCACTAAAAATCTAATCAGATCTCAAGAGGGAGATAGCTTTATTCGTTTAGTCGCTATCGTAGTCACACACAGGCAGTCAGGTAGACAGGTAAGCAGGCTAAAATATTTTCCAAAAACCACTTTTTCGCTCTTAGGAGACCTCGAAACGTTACATCTGCAAAAATCTGGAAATCGAAATTGTGGTCATCACAATACATACATACTTCTATACTGCGTATAAGAAAGTAAAAGAAACGTGGAGAAGTATGTGAGGTGGATGGAGAGAAAACAAGAACTACGTATAAGAAAAGGTGCTCTTATATAAACAACATCTTATATAGTCTTAATTATGTGTAGTATGTATTACGTTTCTATTCAATAACAATAACAATTATTATTATCGAATTACTACATACAATAGAAAAGTTATTGGATGTACATTTTTAAAGGTGATATGTTGATTGTATGTATAATTATATATCTTTTGTGTTGCTGATAGTGTTGGATATAACTTTAGTTACGAAACTGAGATATAATGAAACTGATTTACGAAAGTAATATATTTATGATTATAAAATATTTTTAATTAATTGTGAAACTAAAACGAATACATTTAAACACATTCTTAGATTAAAATATATTGGAAAACTAAATAAAAATTCTATATTTTGTAATGTTTTGGATGTGTGACAGGACAAAAATTTAATGACATCGACAGAAGCAAGAAAAATTATATTTTTAATTCCGGATTAAAGAGAATATAAATAAAAGTGTTAGTATTATGAATTAGAAAATAATAATCTATATTCCTAATTTGAAAGAAATACGTAACAGAATTAAGGTATAGGAGTTTACGATAAAGAAATGAGAATTATGAAGAATTCAAAGAATCATCCTTAATGGAATTAAAAATATAGAAAAATTACCAAACACCCCCGGTTAAGTTCTAAATTATATAAATGAGGAACATATATATATTTAAAACTTTCAAGTAATCATCAATAAGTTACTTAGAAAGAATTTTCTAAATTTCCATATAAGTTTCATATAATTTAAAAAAAAATAATATTGAGAAAAAGCCGGAATTAATATGGATGGATTTAATGTCGAAATTAATACTCTAGCAGGTAGATCAACGGAAGCTTATAAAAAGTTGGAAATAAAAGTAAGGAGCCTAAGACACTGATGCCAAATATTTAAACTCCATACTGCAATTATAAGATAAAATGCCCTGTCTACGAACTCCCGTTTTTGAAAAATTAAAATTTTAAAGGTTGGTCTAGGTTATTTCTAAACATTGTTCAAATACATCAAAACAGTATCTCTTATACTACGTGAGAATTTTGACCTGTCCTGGATTGGCAACAAAAAAGTCCCAGTATTATCAAAAACTAGGAAATACGAATTGCCCATACTAAATTTATATGTCAAATGTCAAAACCATAATGTCTTGAAGCGTCTTGTACTTTCGTATTTTCATTGTTTTATTGTCGCTGTGCTGTCTATTTCAATACAATATACCTCATATACCATGCCTTTTATGATAGAATAGATTATGGAAATATTCATTGGGATCGTGTTTTCAGCAATTTGTAACGGAAATATGGAAATAAACTTGGACACATTCACTTGTCATTGCAACAGGGTGATTGAAAGGTTTAATGAAACGGAGAGTGTTTGTAAATGTAAACCTGAAAAAGTACCAACAGCTTTAACTGAAGATGTTGTTACAGACATTAGGGAGCGAATGGAAATTAGTCCCACAAAATCTGTACGAAAGCTGTCTGCTCAAGCTGGTTAAGAGAGCTAATTAACTAAACATAATTTGTTATACAGCATTACGTATTTAAATTGTAGGTATTTCCTACTGAAGTACTCATAAGGTACTGAAAACAAACTTACACATGCACCCATTGGATCCATTTGTCGAGGTATATCAACTCTCAAAATTACCGTACCTGATCAAGTTGGTGTTTGGGTTACAAGGTTAAAAAGACGGATTATTGGACCAATTTTTTTTCATGATACAATTAATGCAATATGAAACCGAGAACAAATATTGGAACCCTTCATTAACAGCCTTCACGAAAATGAATTAAACCTGGGGTATTTCCAACAAGATAGGGCAACTGCACATACTGCTCAACAAACTATTAATTATTTGCAAGGATACTGTGGTGACCAATTGATTAGTCGAAATGGATGTCCAGCCAATTCTCCTGATTTAACCCCACTGGACATTTTTCTCTTTGAACCATGTAAAAAATAAAGTGTTTCAGAACGGACTGCATAATTTCGATGAACTTGAAGAGGCAATTACAATAGAATTGCAAAATATTACACCGGAAACACTCCATAATGTGTTCAATAACATGAGAAGATTTATCTATGCATTGAGAATAACGGTGGACATTTCGAACAACTTTTATAAAATGTATCATTATAGAATTATGTTTTACAGTAATAAAGTTGTAACGTATTTATTATTGTTTATGATAAAAAATAAAGTGGAATTAAAAAATTCTTTCATATAATTCAACTTAAAACTAACCCTAACATTTATCACCGGAAAATTTTAAATAATAAACCTAACCACAAAAATAAATAAAAAAGGCTTGCCATTTACACTGTATTCCTATTTTAAAATCAGTATGGCCAACTGCTCATGTTGTATATCAAAAGATTTTGAAGAAAAGAAAATCCAAATGTGTCAGGTATGTCTCCCCCCTTCTTTCGAAAATCGAAATTCTGACGACTGTTCCGGGTTGTTCTAAATTGTTCCATAATATTTCGAAAAAAGTTCATAATTCGAGTATATGTCGAAAAACATTTTTTTTTAACAGAACTGCCGATTTTCTTTTGGGAATTGTTTTTAAATTAATACGCTCATTGATTTACGCTGCCGCCATTTGCATTTTAGCGATATTTACGTTTTACAATTTCCACACCCGCGTGAATTCAAAGTAATTGTCAAATTTGACATTAGAATTCCATAAGCTAAGTTGAACGGTTTTTTAAGAGTGATTTTAAGGATTATTAGCATAAACTAATCAACTTTAACATGATACATATTAATGTATTCAGAATTACAGATTATTAATGCTGTTTAAACAAGCTGGCTATTTTATGGTTAGATATAAGCATGATCATATGATTATAAAACGTTTATACTGGAAATTAAATATTTTGGTGCGACACTGACGGTAGAAGAAATGAAAGAATACGTTTGTAAGTTGTGGATTTAATAACATGAACATTTCTAAATCGCAATGCGTAAGTCAGTACAGATACCCATTAGATATACCATTCATTTACCGCAAATTATAATAAATCCGCCTAATTATTAAAAATAAACTAAAGCGTTTCGTACTGTTCCTTATTACCTTTCTATAGGAAAAATTATGTGTAATTGTGACATATATGTATTTTCTTGGCTTAAAAGATTAATATTCCTACTGTATTTCGGGTTTGATAAAGTTTTACGATATATCTTGACATCTTCCACTTATCTACTGTGTTATTCAAACTTTTTATCTAATAGTATATCATCAAATAAATTATAAATATTAATAATTGTTTTGTGAAATAGAATTTCTCAAGTGAAGTTGGTATCTCTCGGGATATGTTCAAAATACAATCATGCACGAAACTAGGGCAACAATGTTATATTTTGCAAAAAAGGATTTGAAAAATATACTTTTTTAGTTTAATTAGGACAATTGCAGCTAATATTAATTACGATTCCATTCGATTTAATAGTTTTCAGTGTTATTATGATTATTATTAAAGAAAATTATTATTTTTACAAATAATTGTAATTACAGCATTAAAAAATATGTACATTAAGAAAATTGATGTGTGGGCACCTTATACGTATGTGTGTTCCGAATTTTTTTATATAAAAGTTATTCCAAATTCAATTTACTTTTTTCATCCTCTTAGTAAACATATGTGAGTATTTCGGTACGAATTTTGAAATTTTTTGTTTACTAAAATTATTCCAACTACTTTTTTATCCTTAATAAATCTATACGGAATGCATAATTTGCGAGATATTTGCAAAAAACTAAAGACAAAAAGATCTACTTCCGGTAGGACTTAGGAAAAAGTTTGTCCAAACTTAGTAGTTGACGAGATATTGGTAAATTTTCATTTTGAACTAAACTACCACCTACAGCTTGCCGATTTCACTGAAAATCTAGTCAGATCTCAAGAGGAAAATTATACTCGCAAACATAAAGTTTGGCCGCTATCGTGGGCACACACAGAGAGAGGCAAGCACACACATACACATACACAAATAGAGATATTTGCAACAACCACTTTTTAGGTATCAGAGGACTTCAAAACAAGGACATCTGCATCTTCTCAAGGCCCAGAATTTTCCTCATCACAATACTTCCCTATACTCGTATAAGAGCCGTCGGACACGACACTGATTTTAGTACTAATTTCAGTACTTAAATTGCGCGCGCAATTTTAGTGTGCTTCCCTACATGAAAATAGAACATGTTCTATTTTCTTGATGAAAGCTTACTGCTCGCATACTCATCGCATGCTCGCGTATACTCATTTTGATGCTTGCGTGTCAGACAGAAATTCTGTAATATCAACTGATTTTGAAACTAAAACTGCGCGCGCAATTTAAGTACTGAAATTAGTACTAAAATCAGTGTCGTGTCAGACGGCTCTAAGAGAGTAAAACTGAACTATATATTTTTAAATTTGCTCTGTTTTTGAGTAGTAGGCTGCGGATGTTTTGTTGGATTCTTAATTTCAAAAAACAAAATAATTTCTTTTGATAGATAACCTAAGATGAGAAATATTTTATTATTAATTATTAATTATTTAACCTAATATGAGCAATATTTTATTTGGATTACTGATTACTCTTTTTGCCGACAGGATGTTTTTATGCTTTTATTGATCCAACTAATATCGATTTTATCATCAAAAATTGGTATACTCATACAAAAGCAACTATTGGGAAATTGTTTTATTTAATGTCTTATGCTTGATGTTAGGCGTAGATGCCGATATTTCATCCACTATTGCAAGTGACATCTTTTTCGAGCTGCTGTACATTGAATTTACAACTTAATGTTACATTAAGCAATGCGAACCAATCGCAAATCATATTTGTCATTTGTGATTTGATATAAATCAAGACGTTTAAAGCATATATGCATATTATCGTCTTCGTCTTTCAATTGTTTAGAACATAGGTCCAGCAAACTCGACATATACGTTAGACTTATTTCGAAAGCGAAATTTTTATAAATAAAAGATAAAAATTTTCATATTTAACATACTTATTTGCCTGAAGAATACAGCAGCGTTGCAGAAACGTCGCGAAATAGACTTCCCTTAATTCTCTTTTAAAAATAGTCGCTATCAAAAAGAACAAAGTTAACCTAGTAAATTAGCATTCTTAACAGCTCTCTCAGAAAGATCTTGTTAGGTTTATTTAGCTTACTAAAACTATTATTCGAGCAGACATATACGTTTAAACACTATGCCCTCTTTGGCTAGACTCTGTTTGTACTGAAATACTCCTTCAAATGTGTCGCCAAATTTTGTTTTGGATTTGAAGATAAAATTAAATCGTTTTGGGTCAATGACATCTAGATCAGGTGTGATGTATTGTAAGTACAGATAACCGTTTTGTACTGTGTAGTAGTTTGTGCGCTTTTATATCAACAAAACGCATTCCTAATCTTGTCCTAATTTTATTTGACATATTTATTTGGTGATAAAAATTATGTGTGCGTATAAAGTTATAAGTACTCGCAGCACGGATATTTGTATATTTACAGATACAAAAGCGTATTTGCGCACACAAGATATTACACACAAACCGATCATCTTACCGGCGAAATTGAAAGATAATCACAGTTTCTCAATATGTGTACATACATAAGTGTGTGTAGGATGTGTGTAAACATATATTTGAAAAATGATTAAAGTTCTTATTAGATTGATTATCATGTTTAAAATTGATTTTTATACACGACACTTTTTTAAAATTGTCAGTGATTTACACTGACTTTTCAAGAGTATTTGACAGTATTGAACATTCGTTATCGATAAATAAGTTGTATAGATTCGGTTTCTCTATTTGTCTAGTTAAACTGGTCTCATCATACTCAACAAATCGATCTAGTTATGTATTCTTCAATGGATATCTGTTCCGTCGTACGACGGTGTCGTCATATATTATTAATCATATATTGTTATTGTTATTAATTTAATTATTATTAAGTTTCTATTTGTCACACCGTATATCATATATTCGTGTTCCTAATTGACCATATCTATACCTGCGCGAGAAGGTACATTTGCGATGATTTCTTGTCGGCTATTTATGACCGCACGTAAAAATAATTATAACTAAGTATTTTGGAAGAACATTACTTTAAGTTTACGATCCTTTGTCAAAAGAAGCAGATATTTGTCTATTATTTAGTTAAGACCAAAAGGTTTTCCCGTCCATAAACATTGCCTGTAATTTGCTTTCCTTCACAAAGAGACAGCATCTTTCACTTTTATTGCACATAATTTAAGATAAATTACAAATCGGTACATTGTCATTAATAAAAGAAATGTTTAGGTTGACGTCAACAAATAGGGTGATCTACCAATAGCATTTCGTTTGGTGGGAGTAACTCATATTTTCAAGTTATTCTTACTCTTAAGAAACAGGTAGTACAATTCAAGATGTAACATCAAACAGTCGCTTCATGACTTACAATAACAGTACAACTCAAGATGTAACATCAAACAATCGCTTCAAGACTAAAATCAACATTTCATTTCAAGATTTCATATCAAACAGTGTGTGTTCAAAACAAAATGTAAGTAGTTCAATCCCTGATTGTAAAACAAGGCAATTCGTTACAAGCAATTCGAATTAATTAAACAAACGCGTCAATTTAAGGTGCAGTTAAAATAAATAGTTAGTGCTACAATGCTGCAGTTTTATTTAATCAACGAAGCCTTTGGTCCTTCGATTAACATTTTGAGAAAACTAGCGTGGAGTCGCCTCTACAGTCCATCATCAAAATACATTGGCTTCACGCAAACCCAACAATATCAGTCTGGATATTTCACCCCAACATCTGATGTGCCACGGGAATCCAACCTAGGCCCGTTGCTCTTTAATATATTTCTAAATGCTTTACTGAATTCGCTAACCTGTGGTGTCTTAGCATTTGCTGATGACCTTAATATATTCTTGCGAATTAACAGTTTGAATGATAATAACTTGGAGATAGTCAGTCAATCAGTGGACTGTTGATAATAAAATACTTGGTATATGTGAGTTTGCTAATTTTGCTAAGTTTACCAATCCCACACTCTTCTTGCTAACTAGTAAAAAAAACAATTTAAAGACCTGAGTGTTTTATTTGACTCAGTTCATCAATTTTCCTATTTTGCCTTTGGTAGGAGTACACTGGAGTACGGAGCAACTATTTGATATCCTTACTACTTATATCAGCAGTTGGAATTGGAGAGAGCGCAAAAAAGCCTTTCTTGAAGTTCCTTAGCTAGAAAATTGATTATTTTTACCCGGCTCGGAACACGGACTACTTGAGTTACTTGATAGACATTCCAATTAATTTTTATTAATATCTAATAATGTGGTGGACTCGCCGGTACTATTCTCCCATGTCAACTTCGTCGTGCCATCTAGGGCCACGCGTTCCACTCACACCTTTTCGATGCCTAGACCGAGAACTAACACGCTTTTAAGGGCGCCTCTCTCCCATATTTTCTCTCTCCCTTATTTTTCGCTGAATGTTTCCTGTAGACTGATAACACCTGGTGCTGTAAATCATGTTATTTTTATTTACTATATTGTTTATATTTTATAATAACAATTTCAATTTATTATTAGTTTGTAGGGAGTAAACTTAGATGTGTAATTTATCCTTTAATTGGAGTTTGAAACTCTTTTGTTGTATTGTTATTATTATTAAATGTAACATAACTTAGCTTTATGTTACTGAATGCATTAACTACTGAAAAGAGCATGAATTTCCTCTATTGAAATGTATTGTGGTGAAAAGTCTACTATATTATGCAAGTGAAAAAAAGTTTAAGCTATAGTTTCATCGTTTTTCATTATTTATGGGAATTATCTTGTTAGTAATATCCTGCACGGAGTACATTATCGTGTAATTATTATTGAAATTAATTGTTTTGATATCTTGTAATTGAGCGGAACACAGAGCGATGAATTTTTTAAAATCAAGTATTGTTCGCCCAGTGTCGTATATTATTAACTTGTCTTTTTTGCCGGTGTACTTCTAGATAAAGTAAAGTACTGTTATATAAACCAATACGCAACATAGGAAATAGTTACATTATCATTATTATCAGTTACATAAAAAAATATGTCATAACCTAGAAAATTGTGAAATTATAGGAATAGTACATGATTTAATGAAGAATTATATAACAGACAGAAGACAAGAAGTTCAAGTTGGAAATAATCTGAGCAGTGGCGGCTCGTGATTTTTTGGGACGGGAGGGCACCGGGGGGTCTGAGTGTTTAATATCAAAAATTAAGTACAGACAAAAAATAAACTCAATATGCTATTTAATTAACTTGTTTGAAAATGAAATCTATCCGCCGTTCCTTATGATCAGCAAAATGATTACTTAATAACTAATTCATTGAAGTTTGGTGTTGATGTCAGTAATTGTTTTCAATTGAACATATCAATAACTGCATGTTCAATTGTAAATTTCGCGACAACTGTTGAGTTTGGGTTTAGGACATGGTACATGAAACATACTTAGAATTCGATGTAGAATTAACAAATTAAATAAAAAATATATGTTTCCATTTGAAAAAAAAATGATGGTCGTAACTTATTTTTGTTGTTTTTTATTTAATTTGTTAATTCTGCATCGAATTCTAAGTATGTTTCATGTACCATGTCCTATACCCAAACTCAACAATTATCGAGAAATTTACAATTGAACATGCAGTTATTGATATGTTCAATTGTAAATTTCACGATAACTGTTGAGTTTGGGTATAGGACATGGTACATGAAACATACTTAGAATCCGATATAAAATTAACGAAGTAAATAAAAAACATATCTTTCCATTAGAAAAAAAAAAGATGGTCGTAACTTATTTTTGAACCATCCTTTGTACATCAATTTACCATCAAAAAAACCGCAGCTTAAAATAAAAATCGACGTATCCGAGCGTTTTTCCATAAACAAAACCAAAAATTTTAAATGAATTTATTCCAACCCGCGCGTCCTCACTGTATATTACATACTGGACAGCCACGCGACACCATAGAGGAGTGCCCTACCGCTGACGTATATCTGCGCGCTACCCGCGCCAGTTTCATCGCTCGATTTCCAATACAGACGGGGCGTCGCGGGGCAGTCGCGCGAGATGCCCCGGAGCGTACGTCAGACTGCGATTTTTAAACGCGCTGAAAAGACGGACTGTTACTTCCGAAAACATATTATTTGTTATCAAACAAATCAGAAAAATTACATGCAAATTAGGAATTTATAATTAATTTATCTGTTAAAAGAAATTTGTCATGGGGAAATTTGTCACAGGGGGGCAGTGCCCCGTTACCCTCCCTGCAGCAGCCGTCACTGAATCTGAGTATGAAAGGGAAAGTTATATGTGGCGTGTCACAAGGAACTATTCTAGTGCCAATATTGTTTACTGTATATATTAATGGTCTGCTCACAATTGATGTTAAAAAACAGAATATTAGCTTGGTCTATAATAACGCTTTAATATTTATCTATTTTATTTGAATAATAAATTCATTCAGGAAACTATCCTAATTACTATGAATTTAAAAACAATTATAAAAAAAATACATTTTAGTTGAATGATGATAAAATACATAATATACCAGTTAATAAGCCTAATTCGCAGGACTAGGGATTCACTCATGGTAGTAGATGATAGATCTAGTAGACATAAAAATACTATCCTGGAGGTATTAAACACTTTGACCGTTTTATGATAATAGGTGTTGAGCAACCGAAACATTTTATTTATTGGTGATAAAGCACTTGATTCTAGAAGCATCGGTGGGCATGGTCTTACGGAATATGTATTCTAAATAGAGTTGCATTTTCAAAATAATTGTTGATATCCCTATATGTCATATAGTATCGCTGCTTCATGCCTATGCCTAACCGGTGGTAAACGAAATTCTTGCCGTATTTTATTGTAGAACTCAAAAGGAGGATTGTACCTACTTGTCTCACTTGAAACACAAAAACTGTTTTGCACTTTCCCAATTAACTTTGTATCCCATATTTGCTTCAGGTGACCATATGGAGGTGACGTATTCCACTTTACAACGGACTAAGGCGTTCTATAACATAATAATTGACTTCACTTTGTAGAAGTCATTGGAGTTACGCTTTATGAAACCAAGGTTCAATAGTAATTATTTTATTCCGTACTCATCAAAGGCAAGCCATTAAGTTTATAGTCATAAATAAATTGTCACTTTTTCTTGGAAAAGCTTACCACGGTACACTTGAGAAAATTTATCTCAAGCTTATTCTTTTGACTCCACCCGCAACGATTATTCAAGTCATTCTGCAATTGAATATTATTCAGATTTTATTTCATGATAGATTTTACAATCATCGGCAAAGAGTCGGCATTTTGAAAAATGACAAACTTTAGGTAAGTCATTAACAAACAAGAAATAATAGCGGACCCAGGCTACTACTACCCTGCGGAACTCCAAAATTCACCATAAGCGGTTAAAAATAAAAACCATTGTAACCTATAGATTGTCTACTGTTACAGAGATATAATAAGAACAACCGAATTAACTCATGAGAAAAGCCAAAGGGATGTAACTTTAAAAGAAGGATATCATGATTCACCCGGTCAACTGACGGAGAAGTCCGTGGAATTAACATTCATCTCAGATTTGCTAGCCAACACATCAGAAGTATCACTAAAGAAATAAAACAAATTCGATTATGTAGATCTGGCCTCATAAGCGCATGCTATTCATCACAAAGTCCAAATCTAACCTGATCATAGATCCTAGCATAGATGCTGTATTCGTGAATTTTACATACGTAAGAGAAGACAGAAATGGGCTGATGATTCTTCATTGATCACACCAGAAAACACTCCAGCTGATAAAGAAGGATTAAAAATATGTTTTAGAGGACCTATTAAGAATTCAGCGACCGCTTTATACAAATATGACGCAATATCCTCTGAACCCATTGACTGTTTAGGTTTCACCAACAAGAATAATATATGAATAAGGATAAAAGCACAGTAAAATACACAGAGAAAGGATAACATCTTGGAAAAACAATTCACGGACATTTACTCTGTAATGTCTATATTAATAATGTCATAAAAGAGTTAAGAGGCGTATTATGAAAATGTAGAAACCTAAGGCAACAATTAAAAATAATCAATTAAAAACGATTTATTATATTTTGACGCAATCGCGTATTAACTGTGGAATAATTGGTTGGAGTAGTGCAGCTGATTGCTATATAATAAAACTGAAAACGATCAAACATGAATGTTAAAAATAATACTACAGTAAGAAAGAACTTACCCCAGGCAACACTTGATGCTTATGGTACACCTAAGACAAAACATAAAATAATAATGAAGTAAATATATTACGCTAAAACTACTTGAGGCTAAAACGACTGGACAAAATCTTCATATAAAAACCATACAGAATATTATGTAGTACACAGATACAGGTTATAACTTAAAACATAATTTCTTATTGTCTTAATTAAGCATAGTGAAATTGATATTACATACATCTTCGTAGTTCTAGTTTTGTAATTTTGTCAAAGACAATAAATAATAATCATTATTATTATTATTAAAGAAGATTTGGTTAAAAATTCGTCTACGAGAAATGCCAAGCCAAACACCTTTTTTTGAGGAATCCAACGTCACGAATATTCTTCTGGACATTGCAATTAAATAGCTTTTAAAAATCAAAGGGTAAGAACTTCTTCTAAATTTAAGAAGACCTGCTTTAAAAATTAACTAAATTATGTTTGCTGGCAAAGCTTTTAAATAGACTTCTTAAGCCGCTGCGTTATTCATACTTCACCATCTGCGATACTTTGAACTCTCCGTTTTGCTGGTCTATCACCATTACTTTTCGAGTTAGAGATCCTGTTTCAAGAAATTGTTCCAACCAACTTGTTGAATTATTTGCAGAAAAGCATCACACATTACAGTAAATTTTAAGATTCTGGCCAAAATTATTTTATATACGGTTACTACACAATGTCGAATGTGGCTTTCAATAATAAGAACTGCGATTTATTGTAAACATTTTGAAATTATACTTCAGTTGTCACTGCCAGTATAAAACGTAAATTGAATGTGTGATAAATTTAACGGCATGCAGGAAGAATGTATTGAAGATTTCGAAACAGAATCGCTTGGTAACTCAAGTGTCAGAACGTGCATCTAGAAAATTCAGTTGTGTGTTCAAACTTTCGAACTACACATTTTGCATGGTAAAATTCTTCATAATTTTTGGCAATTTACTATTTCTGTTGCCACTTCAAATCACTTTACTTTTTTTTATTGCAAAATATTACCTACACAAATTCGTAAGCAATATGAGAAGTTAATGCTAAATTCAAATTTTTTAGCATTTGTCTCATTGAAAATTTTGCAACTAAAGGTATTAAAATTATTAAACGTTTTGAGTGTGGCAATGTAATAATTATAGACCGGACGGTAGAGGTTGATGATTCATCGCCCATGGGCGCACTATTGAAATTTTCTAATTTTAAAGAGCTTTAATTTTATTTATAAAATTGGATAACAAGAAGGTACTGATCTGAAATATGTCTTCTAACGCACTCTATTGTTGTCGTGAAGCACTTAGAAACATAATATTTGCGTAAGGTGGATTCATCAGGAACGTTTCGACCAGTATATTTTTGAAGAAATGTTTTGAAAGTGGGATTGTCAAGTTTATTTAACGCAATATTAGCTGCCATTAAAGCTTCACAGAGTTCTTCGTTAAAATTGTCAGCTTTCAACGGGTCAAATTTCTGTGTATGTTTTAGCGATGCTAAGTGAGGTTGTACATGCGCTTTTTGGGCATTCTGTAAAGACATTTTCAGACATTGCAATAAATTTCGGAATCACTGACAATGGACATACAATCAGTATGACCCTTAATACAATTCGTCATTGTTTCACGATGCCATTCTCGACGTTCTTCCATATCATATCTGCAAAAGTAACATAAACAATGTTTTAGATCTAAATAAATGATAACTAAAACTGTATGCGTATGTTATTGAAACTTAACGAAATTCAATGCACATTTACGTCAAGATAATTGGGAGAAGTAAAATGAAACGGTATTAAACAGGAACTATTACAAAAATTACGAAGTATAAATTAACAGTTAAAACAATGAAAAAACGAAACTAACTCCCCGTACTTTATTTATCTTACGAAATATAAGGTAATAGGAATTTACTAGTAAAATCCACTGTTTCTGCTGTCGTTTTTGCCACAACAACATATGTTGCAGTTCACCATATGAATAGTGCTATTCAGTAACTGCGTGTTGTTTACATTATTTCTTTGCTCCGTCGTAATTTAAACCTGGTACGTCCGGTCAATAGTAATAATAAATAAAGTTTAATTTGCCGACGGTTTACAAATTTACAAAATATTTTCTCAAAAATATATAAATAAATTAACGGAACAAAATATTTTATCATTCAATGAATATTAAATGTACGATTTTTAGTTATGTATGTATTTATATCTTCTTGTCTAACTGTACGTTCATTACTCTTAATATGTCTCATTGATATGTAAAAAAAGATTTATTAATTTTATATGAGACGCGATTGTATTTACATATCAATATTTTTGATTGCCCAAGTTTTAATTCTAATCTTTTGACGACCAAATGTCATAATTAAAGTGATTTATTCTATAAACATAGTTAAATTATTTTAGTTTCAACCAAACTCGTATACGTCGTATATATGATAATGTATGTGTAAAATATATAGAATTCTATTCATTTTTACCATTCGACTAGTTTATTTCTTACTTTGATAAAATGTAACTATTCTAAAATTTCAAAGCAGCAATGGGAACCACAAAACAAAAAATGCAAGCCTAAAAAACGGCATTGTTTCTCTGTCAAAACTATACTGATGAATTCGAAAGATGGAAATACGTACACATTAGTAGGCGTTAATCAATTCTTTCTCTTACTTACAATGTCCGACTCGTTAATACATGGTGATTGATGATCACATGAATATAATTACCATTTGTATGAATTTAATAGCTTTTGCATCCTTCAAATAGACCCGAAAAGTTGCTGTCCGCGTATCAAGTCATTCTTGCACACAAACTGTACCAGACGTTTTAGAAGATCTCGGAAGATCTATAATTATGGCAAAACGTACTGCAAATATTAACATTAGAGATACATGTGGATATGGAAGTCATATTTGATTACGCCTCAACAGTCGTTGAAATTTTGGAATAAGTGTTCCACAGGGATCTGTTTTGGGACTGATATTCTTTCTTTTACTCATAAATAACATTGTCGATACGTAAAAGCCGTGAGGACTCTGAACTTTTTCTATACAGCAACAAAATGATCTACAAAACTTCTAAAAACTGTGCAACCCCACAAGGGTATGTAGCAGCAAAATGACAGATATTTTGCAATATATAATATTTATTTATTTCCTCTCGAGAATATACATGTGCACTATTAGAAATACAATATAGGAGGGTACTTACATACATGTAACTAATACTAAAACAAATTTAAATTGGAAATAACAGGATTGAGAATCAGGCAGCGGTTTTCCTCTCAACGTTATAACTCAACTAAGAATAACAGTTAACAGATGCGAATAAGGATCAAAGTAAGCAATGCACATAGACTAGGCAGAGTTCAGAGTTAAAGCTAGAGACTGACATATGCCCACGCCACCAATGACCCATGCCAGAAGCAGAAATCTTTTGATTTATATTTAAGCGCAGGATGGCTCATGCTCCTAAAATCATCAGACAATGAGTTATAACAAACTGAGGTGTATATTGTTGCTATTTCAGATAGAAACTACAAAATATAGAATAATAGATAGATAATCAACGTTTCAGTTTTTTCATGTTCAAACTTAAATTATTATATTTAAAGTATGATTGAGATTATGATATACATTGTTCCCAAATCACCCGGAGAGCATCCAGATTTTTTTTGTTAGTACATAAAATTGTGGTATGTTCATCAGCGTATTCTATATTTTTAAATTTAATGTGTTCATTAAAATTAAAAAGTATTTGACCCAGTACCGAGCACTGGGGGACTCCCCGCACACGACCGGCTTCAACAATGATGACTCCGTTGCCAACATACTGATATCTATTTTCCAAAAAACTACCGAGAAATGAAAACGGATGTCCTCTAACATGATATTTCAAGTTGTCAAGCAAAATCACTATGACAAACACATTCAAAGGCCCTCACTAGGTCCGGAAAATCCCCCTTGACTATGCTTACTTTTGCAAGGTCATCTGTAGTGTATATAATGATATATGTTAAAGAATACTTGATCAACCCATCCCTTTCAAAAGTTAATGATGGTTTGCTAAGACCATAGTAGTCCGAAGACTTTGAGTTACCCAGGTTGTCTATTAAGGCACTCACTAGTGCCTTAATATACAATCAATTGTTAGTCTGATGCTTACTGTGCTAGAAAAGATAACTACACTTTACCCATCAACATTCACAAAAAAAAAATACTGCGACAACGACAGATCAATTTGAAGTTGAACTTTTCCACATTTTCTTTTAAATAATCTTCTCAATTATACACATAATTACGATACAACTTTTCTAGAAACCTCCATATCTGTACATATAGCTAAAAAAATTACGAATCGTCTCATGTTCAGACATAGGATGCAATCGAGATGGATGATAAACTCATATGAGAGCGGTGACGTGTGACAATTGTAAAGAAGCAATAGTGATAATGACATGTTTATCTAATTTCTTGTTACGTTAATACCAATAAACGATAAGCGACGAAATAATAAATTACTTGTTCTGCTCTATCATTGCGATGACAGTTATTTTAGTGTCGGTTATTTATCATGGTTAGCGTCAAGTTTGAGTTTAATGACATTTGCGTGTTTAAAAATAGAATTTTCTGCTAAAACGAGTAATTGCATAGTATAGGAATTTTTTCAGTTCGCTTACTTGAAATTTTCACGATATAAACTGACAACGACATAAATAAACGATAAAATGCGTCTATGGCATAGATGGTTCTGTTAACTGCGATAATCCGAAGTAAATTAATTCCTCAAGGTGATTGCGAATTAAAGCAAAATATATAATCTCTAACCTATATATATATAATATATAATCTCTAACCTAGAAGTGCAATTCATGACCTTGTTGCAAATGTTTTTCGTAAGCTTCATTTTCGGAATCCCCTGATTACAAAAAAAAAACAGCTAAAATTATCGCCATTACAATTTAAACTTAAGCCTCCTTTAATCTTTCTTAGTCTAAAAAAATTATCAGCTTTTGAGTCATATCATTAAGCCGGTAGTAACACTTTGCTTCATCGCGAAAATCATCATTTCGAACAACATTTGTATTCTTTTTTTTCAAAATTCGACCGGGAGTTCGGAAAAGTTTTTTGTTGCAAATATTACGTAAATGATACATTACAACCAGATTTACTACACAGATAGGAGTATTTAGACCTTAATTTCGGACGTAATACTTTACCCTTACCGAAATGCAGTTTTATGTAAATATTTCGCAAATTCAGTACTCAATACATGTTTATTAAGAATATCAAAACATTTCTAACTTATGTTGAAAGTATTTTATGACAAACAGATAAAAACTGTGACCGGAAGTAATACTTTTCGTTACCGAAAAGCAGTTATATGTAAATATTTCGCAAATTCAGTACTCAATATATGTCTATTAAGAATATTATAGTATTTAGAACTTAAGTTGAACGAAATTTTACATAAAAAGCAATCAAAAATTGTGACCGGAAGTAAAACTTTTACTCTTATCAACAAGCAGTTTTTGGCAGATATTTCGAAAATTATCCATTGTCAACAGATTTAGTACGATTATTTATCTACATATTTTAGGTATTTAATTTCTTAAGAAAAAAATAAGGACTGATGGTCTGATAAATCCCGTCTCCGTGGTATTTTCAAGTATTTTTGTCGATTTATAGATTCTTGTGCGTCTTGGTGTCATGCACAATCTTTCTCCAAAACAATATCTCTGGCTTTTTCCTTCAATGTTCGTACCCTCACCCCTTTTAAATCTTTATTTTCCGGATCAATCCATCTTGATTTAGGTTTGCTTCTGACTCTTGTTTCAATTAATGTCCATTTTATTATTGACTTTATGGCATATTACCTCGAATTCGGAACTCTTGGCCCCGCCATTGGTTCATACCAGTTCTATATTAATTGTCTCCCATCTGTATTTTCCATATTATAATTCTCAAAATCTTCTATCAAATATGCGTAAGCCTTCTATTTTTTTTATAATTAAGTATAAAAAAATATTTAAAAATTAATTTGGACTAAACGAAGAACAGTTGTCGCACCATATCTCTCAAATTATAAATATAAGACGAGTTATGAAGATACAAATATATTCTAAAGTTAATTTCGAAGTTTTTAATATATTTTTAGAAATTCTTAATACGAACACCTTTTTTTATTGAAGGTGTTTGCTGTTAAACTTTTTGTGAATTTGCTACTAAAGCATCATGTATGATAATAAAATATAGCGTTAAAAACAATAACTTCTCAAAGTAAACCAAGTAAATAGTTACCATAATAATATATATAGATAGCTTTTATTCATTTGCAAGAAATTATTAGGGAATTATCTATATCAGTAGTCTTGTCATTTTATATCCTCAACGGTAAAAAATGCAATGACTTTCATGTTTTCAAATGGTCTCTTGTTCCGCAAGCATATTTCATCAAAATG
This sequence comes from Amphimallon solstitiale, assembly GCA_963170755.1. NCBI lineage: Eukaryota > Metazoa > Arthropoda > Insecta > Coleoptera > Scarabaeidae > Amphimallon > Amphimallon solstitiale. The sequence goes on along the minus strand of OY720683.1, from coordinate 46,043,794 downwards.
TGATATTCTACAGTTGCCGTCAAATCTTCTTTTACTCTCTCCATCTCTCTCTCTGTTATTTCCCCGTTCAGACTAAATATCTTTGCTTAAATATATTTCGTCTGACATTGGATCAAAACTTTCCTAAAAATAAACCTACAGAAACTAAAACCAGAGTAAACATCAGTAAATTATGAGACAAATATTGATGATAAAAACGTTTCTAGATGGAGTTTCTCAAATATTAATAAAAGATTCCCAGAATCAAATCCGCTGAACCCATTAATTTTGATCCAAATTTTATTAGGTTTCAAAGAAATATTACCACATCCTTTTGAGGAAGAAGTCCGATCTTCTTTTAGAAATATTTTAGCACTAAACTATTTATTCCAAGGAAAAATTTAAATTTAAAAACGATAAGAAAAAGTTTCAACCAAAAGGATAACATTTATGCAGATAGATTTGTTATAAACGAAATAATTTATTACTTTGTTATTTGAACTGCATTTAATATAGTAGGTATGCACATAAATACACACATAAAAAATATCGCACACGATTTGTTTAGGTAAATCTACATGTTATGACATTTTTATAAAGGTCTTTACAAATTCGACTATTAAAATGGTCATAATTTATACTTGTTTTATGCAAAAATGAAATGTGCAAGGTTGAAAATGTCTTTGTATTGTGCTTGTTGTGATTATTTTTATGGGGCTATCGACAGTTAATAAATTATATATATGTATATCAAATTATATATAGATGTATACGTCTGTCCAATGTTTCTTTTTTGTTTATTTAAATCGAATCATTAATGAAGGAGAATAATGTTTGTGTTCAAATGTGACAACTAAATTAATTTCGTCCTGTATTGGAACGAGACTGTCTACTTTAATTCTTTTAAATAAAAATGTGCTATACAAGGAAAATTAAAAATCACTCGAGAAAAAGGAGTACAATGAGCACTTACTTTGCTTCATTTTTTTAAAGGCATTTTTCTCTTGATCTGACATCAGCTGTTTTAGACATATTATCCTTATCCTTAACATTCAAATTACAGGCCATTTGTCTCTGTTCTGATGTTAAAATTACCTTTTACGATTTTTTGAAGGATATGGTAAAGCTGATTCCGCCATGGTATAAAATATTAGCGATAACAAAACGAAAATTAATGAAAGTAATAAAGCACCTTCATAAAATAACTACATATTTCATTTGTGAGATCTAAGACCTATTTTTTTAAGAATATAATATAAATAGAATAGTAAGTAACTATGTAAAATACGTAAATTGACAAAACTGACAGAAACTAGCTAAACGGGATTATTTTGCCTTTGTAAATGCATACACCGTTTTAACCAATCACAAACGTTTAAGCCCTATCTTTCCCAATGCTCTTTTTATAGCCTCAATGGAGTATAGTTACGAAATAACGCGTGGCGTACCTCAGGGATCCATTTTGGTTCCCCTCTTTATTATTTATACGCACTTATTTCCGAAAGTGGTGACATTCTGTAAGATTCACATGTATGCTAATGATATTCAGCTTTACCATACCTTCAATATTGCTGCTAGGGAAGGAGCGTTGACTGATATGATCGTCAATTTGAATTCTATCTATGTTACTACATTACGCCCTAATATTAAACCCTTCGAAGTCAACTGTTCAGGTCTTCGCTGATAAAAATAGTAATCAACTGCTTTCGGCTTCCATCAACTTTTCTAATAATGGTATGTACTCCGATACCTCTGGTCACAGGAGAAAAGAATTTGGGTTTGATTGACCACAATTTCAGTTTCAATAGTCAGGTCTTGAAGTACGTTAAAAGTGCTTACTGCGCCTTAAAATTGATTTATCCCAACAGTTATTACTTATCCAGCAAAATTAAAACAGAGCTCTGTGATTCCCTAATATTATCACAGTTTAATTATTGTTCTCCTGTCTACGGGCCTTGTTTGACTGGGTACAGCGTTTTCAACATTCATGCATTCGGTTAATATTTGGGTTACGAAAATATGATGACGTGTCCCATAAGTTCATTGATTTGGGCTGGCTGAACATGGGTAATAGATTACTATTTCAGGCAGGTGTGCTCTACTTCCGTGTCATTGTCACTAGGACTCCATTGTATTTATACAATGAACTCAGCTTTCGCAAGGATGTGCATCACCTTGACCTTCGTCGCAGACATCTGTTGACCACTCCCAGTCAACCTCTCTATTTCAACGCTCTTTCTCATACAACATTGCTAAATTTTATAACAATTTGCCTTTTGAGATCATGGGCTATTCCTTCTCCAGGTTTACGACATGGATGCGGGAGTACCTGTTGACTGGTCAGCGGTAGACCTTGTTCCGGTTTAACTGGGTAGTGTTCTTTCTCGTGATGTCATATGTCTAATGGGAAATACTTTTAACTTATGTCTTTGGTTGTATATCTGTGTATATGTATACGTGTGTATGTGTATATGTATCTGCATTAATTTGCACCTAACTAGTTGCATCCGGGCGAAATGTAGTTTTAAGTTAGTTTTTAGGCATTCTTTACATATTTTATTTTTCATTAATAGCAAAAGCTCTACGGAAGATCAGAACACACCTTGTTGTGCTGTGAGAAGAGTCTTTTGTTTTTCACTATATGAATAGAATTTATTTCATTTTTATTTCTTATCTTCTTTTATTATATTTATTTTGTCAATATTCTTGTTGTATGATAGAAAATAAATGCTATTATTATTTCTTAAATAATGAAAGTAAATCTAAATAGCCTCCATATGCTCCCAATTAAATGCTTCAGGTAAATGCAAGTTGACGGAGATCAAATTTTGTAATGTACAATAGAAGCTAAATAGTGCGAACATCGCGTAACGAAAACCCAGCATAACGTGAACAACATATTAAAGAGGCTTACACAGAAGTGCCGACTAACTGCCGTGAGGTTGGACGTAAGGGGTGGCGTCATATGCGCTAAAGTAAATTCCGCCGATGTAAGGTATTCGTTAAAATAAAACAAACAACAGAAATCTTTGTTTTCCTTATTATGTTTTTGCATTAAATTGAATACAAAGGATTAATTAAGGCTTCGTTGGAAATACTTTCTTATAATTCAAATTATTTACTCCTACATTTCACTCTCAAAGTTGGCAAAATTTACATCATAACACAGTTTCAGAAACTTTATTTTAAAAACTAATTCCAGTCGAGCATGCACTGAACCTTTGTTTATGTGTATTTTAAATTCCGTTTTGATATTTCGTAAATAAAAGCGGTACTATTGTTTTAACGAAACCTTGTAAAGTCCAGCATTTACATTAGCGTATATGGCGCCACCTCCTTACGTCCTACCTCACGGCAGTTAGTCGGCACCTCTGCGTAAGCTCCCTTAATTCAGCTAGGCTGCCGTATACCATGAACAAACTGTACCTTCGTTTATGGAAACGAATTTCATTTGTAAAATCCACATGTATTTTGCTATTGCGCTGTAACTCGGATAAAAATACTTGCATTCAAATCAACAACATATGTGATTTTCTTCCCTTCGCTAGCATCGTTGCTCTTACTACAACATAAAGACGGACTAAAGAGTAAATCCTCGATATATTCGTTTGAGAATGGTCAATATCCATATATGTATTCGGTACTTCTCCGGTCGTATAAGTTTTATGTTTCATTTCGTGTATTCACTCTAAGTAAGTTCGTTTTCGCATTTCCAAACACTGGTTTGTACTTCCTAGATCTTAAACTCAAGTCAAATCTTTTACTTGAAGGTTAAATTGATTCTAAAAGATAAAAGCTTTACTTCTACTAGATAACACGTGATCGCATCCATATGAAAATGAATTAAAAATTGATGATGGGCAAATTGAAACAATGTTTCTCCACAGCCGATGAACCAAAATGTAATCAGACTAACAAGCTTGTACTACAGACATAATCTTCTATTGACTTTAGTAGAAAACGAGATGCATAATATTTCCGATACCTTGCAAAAGTTGAGTATTAGAGACGCAGCAAGCAACTAGTGGCAGGAATATTTTAGATCGAGTTTCAAATAAGTATGACGACGAAATTGTGCCACTCGCTATTTTGATTGGCCAATGGGACACAGAGAATTCCATGTCCAAGTCTCATAATACTTATGCAAATTTGTCCTAATTGTATGATACAATAGGCTATATTTGAAGAATCTGATGTTTTGGAGTGAAGTCAATGTAACACTGTTGTTGTTTCCTTCAACAATTGAATAAAGTTTTACTAGATAGCGCTATAAAACGCTTTAATTTAGAGTGCCCTTATAGAGTGGTGACACTGATAAGATTAGTTCTGATAGGTTGACGCAAATTCTACCTACATAATGGCGTCTTGGGCAAAAATGTATTTTACAGTTACATTCGTATCTTTATTTGTCAGGTTTTTTTAAATACATATACATTTGATACAGAAATTATAGATTACTATATCAATCCATATTTAATATTACTGAATTGTTTGTTATTTTACATTTTGCAGATACCTACTATGGGTACCCTGTGGGTATATAATGATCGATTTGGTTTCTAATGATTTCCTATCTTGTGTCACTACTCTCATTAAATGTATTAACTCAGTAGACAGAACTGATTTATATTGATATTACGAATCTTATAAAGAAAATAAGAGCAAAAGCCATTGTGTAAAAAATAAAAAAATCCCTAGGAACAAACAAAACTTTCTGACATATTGGGCAAAAACAGAGTTTTTCTTTTTTGTTGTTATCTTTTAATTAGTATTACTATACTTTATATGTTTATTTTGTTAATTAGCAATGTTTATTACGTATTAGATATAACCTTCGGTAACATGAATAAATCGATAATGTGAACAACCACTGCTTTATTCTCTTCACACTATCCAGTGTCTGCTGTATTTCCGTTTGATAGTTTATATAATCATTGACATGTTTATGAATTATTGCTAATTTAGATGTTATACGCTTATAAGTTTGCCTATAGCTATAAATAATACATAATTTGTCGACATCCAGAGTTAATAATAAATGAGAAGAGTTATATATTTAAAATAGGGACATCTAATATATGCTAAATTATTATATAATAGTAGTACGCAGACAAATTTAACAGCGGCAGAAAGCCATTAATGAGGTTATTATGCATGACGTATATACGTACAATAGTATCGGTTTGAAGTAGGTCAGTGCAAGGTTGATAAAATTTACATATGCAATACGATATATACAGAGAACATATGACATCTCCCATTATATTCCTGCTGGCATAAAAATAACACGAGGCGAGTTTGGCAAGTTGACTCAAAACACCGAAAATATGCCTTGGAACAGCAGTGTGGAATCATCCTTGAGTGTTTGGCTGATCCGGACGCGTATTTATGTGTCTAAAGAGTCAATTCGAATTAGTGCCGTCACATTCCGCATAACTAGACGTGATTTTCTATGTAATCCGGTATTTATAAAGCAGACACGTCGAACGTTTCCAGGACAAAGTAATGTATTGATAACAACTTTATTAGTTAAATGAATCTTTTAAACAAACTTTAACACTATTAAATAGAAAAGTACATGCGTAGAACCTAATAGCGTATCATAGTAATAGGATGTCCATTAGGAACATTAAAATAAAATTTGTAGTCACAGCAAATCAAATATATAACTCAATTCGTTAATTCGCAAGGTTAAGGAGATAATTTGTTTAAAAAATCATTCGGAAAAAATTGTTCATTATTATATAGTCATGGTTCTTTAATATCGATCATACTTTGCAAACGTTTTGTCATTTATTACACTTTTGTATAGTTTGTTTTGATGCTTTTTTTACTTGTAAATGTCTTTTATGTACAAAAATCATCCGCGGACTGGAAAGACTAGGGTAATCTAATCTAAACTGGTTGTTCATTCATACGAGAACAATGTCAAACTCCACATGAAAAAATGCAGACGGCAGTACACTTCATGTGAAGTAGATGCCACTTATGACTAGAGTCCTGTTGACCAACTTAGTGTGGATGGTTAGTCCACTGTTGTCTTTCCTCTTATTATATTCTATGTGCTTTTTCTTTCTCCACAATATCTCTCCACCTTTTCCTATCCTGCAACATTTCTCTCCATTTCTCAATTTATAGTGATTTAATGACCTCTATCACTTGGTCCTCCCACCTTATCTTGTGTCCAACCATTAATCTCCCTCCTTGAGGCTTTCACTTCGTATTTTTATACTAATGCTGTTTCTTCCATTCTATTGATGTGTCGAAACCATCTTCATATTTGACCTTTTATCATTCTCACCTTCTAACGTGTCATTAATCTCATAATTCAATAAACGTCTGAATTTTCCTCCTAATCTTTCCGATCCATATGTTTTTCTTCTTTGGACAGATTTTACTTCAAAATGGCTATTATTTGTCGAGAGTCTACGCTAAAAGTCGCAATGAGTCATCAGTGGTTATCATGAGGCGAATTCCAAAAACATTTTGTGTGAACGGAAATGAGTCAATCGATGATTCGCTCCCTTTTCTTTTTCTGGCCAATTCCAGGTTGTGTACTGTGCAGTGCAATTTTCCACGAAGTGTTATATTTGCGAAACTAGAAGACACTCCTGAAGACGAAGGTCAAACTTATGACGAGGATTTGCATTATGTTTCAGATAGCAGCGAGCCCCAACCATTTCCCCAATTGGAATTGAATGATTGAATCAGAGATTTGGCCCTGTCTAAAGACTCTACAAAACCCTTAGGCTCCAGGCTAAAGGGGAAAATATTGGCTTCTGGTACCTCTTCCTGCGGAGAGCTCATTTTATACTTTTCTGAAAATAACGGCTTAGCTTACTGTAGCAATGTATCTGGATTGATGGATATGTTTAGTATACAGTATGACGTGAGCTAGAGGAGACTATTTATTGACTCGCCAAACTGAAACCTCAAAATAGTGCTTTTTCATAATGGCAATAAGTATGCTTCAGTGCCATCATGGCAGTTTATGCACTCGAAAGAATGTTACAAGAATTTAGCTTTGATTCTCACCAAATTGGAACGATAAAGATACTGGATAGACGATATGCGATCTGAAAGTACATTCCATGCTTCTTGAACAACAAGTAACATAGCTTTTAGTGTGAATGGGACAGTCTGGATAAGGGCAACCAGTAGATTAAAAAGAAGTAGTCGCTTAGGAAGGCATTACAATCTGGAAATAAAAGTGTAATGGAGGAAAATTTGGTTGATTCCAGTAAAGTCCTTTTGCCCTCCACTTCACATTAAGCTGGGCTTGATGAAACAATTTGTTAAGGCTTTATCAAGAGATAGAAAGTGCTTTTAATACCTTGGCCACACGTTTCCAAGGCTGTCAGAAGCAACGGTAAAGGAAGGTGTTTGCGTAAGCCCAGGCAGTCGGAAACTTTTTGAAGACGAATTGTTTGAAAGTAAAATTGAAATGAGTGATAGAAAGGCTGGGAAGCCTTTTAGAAAGTCATCAAGAACTTACTTGGGAAGTTCAAGGCTATAAAAGTATCGTAGAAAAGTTCTTAACGAAATTCAAAGATTTGGGCTGTCCAATGAGTTTGACAGTTCGTTCCTTAAATTTGCATTTGGACAACTTTCCCGAAAATCTTGATGCTGTTAGTGAAAAACTAGGTGAAAGATTTCACCGAGATATCAAGTAAATGTAGTGTAGATACCAAGGTAGGTAGAACTTCATTATAATGGCAGACTACTCTTGAATACTGCACAGAGGAGACCCGCATGCTGCCTACAAAAGGCAAAGTGCCCAGAGGAGATTTTAGAGGGAAATGGAAAAGATACCTATAGAAACCTATGAGACCCATTTTGAAAAAAACTACTTTTCGGCAGAATATGTAAAGTACGTTTTGTCCTCATATAATCAAACCCATTTTGTGAAGTATCCTTACGTGACTGAGAAAAATGGATACCATACTCGAAATCAGCAATAAATGAGAATAACAATATGAACATAAGTCGTTACATTTTTTTACAAACAAATTTTTATGACTAAAATTTTGCAGGCCTGTGTTATCAATGACATAGTAATATTTCATAACTAGGGACTAGTAGTATACTGTCAATTATTTCTTCATTAACAGTCGTTTTTACTAACCGAACTATCATCATATCTCACAGCCAAAAAGTATTATAATAAAACAGCATTACTTCTTTTTCGACTTTCTGAGTTATAATTCAAAATTCGTAAGTTATGTTTAATTTTCAGGTAATTTCTTTATATATGTGGTGTCTGAATGTGTATTTAATGACTATGGCCTTATTCTTTCAAGCTCTTGTAGAGGGCATAGACCATATCTTGTATGAATATTTTTTAATATATAGATAAATTTAGTACTATATACTGCTTATCTTCTTGTATTACTTACTTATATTTGAAATTAATATCTGTTAAAATCTGAACCTTTACAATTATTTGATTTATTTATGCTTTCTTTTTCATTATTTTTCTTCTTCCTAATATGTACTTACGTATTTGTATTAGCTTTCGACTCCTTTTGTTTTTTGAAGTGTAAACTTCTTTGGGCGCGTTGCGCTGATTGTAGGCACTGAACAAGACTGACCCGTCACGCTCGGATATGTAACGCTTGTTCGGGTAAAGTCGGCTCGAGTCGACTAAGGGAACAAGATAAATATATCATATAGAGGTACATATTTAATTTCAATTAAATTGAAATTTAAATCCATAAATAAATTCATGTCCCCGAGCAGATTCGATCCCGAGCCGAACGGGTATGACCAATGTATGACGCCGACACGTTGCATCAGACCAAGCGCGGGACACGTAATCGAGTATTCATATCGTCTATTTATACATATACATACGTCCGAACCGACCCAACGAAACGGCCGCTCGCGTCACTGCGATACTCGTTCGGCGACCGTTACATGGGAGAGCGTGAAGCATCAGTAGTATAATACGTTACTGAATATTATATGCGTGTGTACATGTGTAAATGTAATAAATGTGCGAATACGTTTTATTTAATACATTACTGAATATTCTATCTTCTCAATTGTCTTCCACGTCTTCCTCGTCTATCTCTTTTCCTTTCTTTACATTTCTTCTAGATATTATTTCTAGATTTCTTCTCTTCTGATCAGATGCTTACTTTAGTATTTATTATCTTTAGTCAAAATTATATAGAATTTGTAAGAATGTAGAAATTATTATTATTATTATTATTATTATTATTATTATTATTATTATTATTAATCAATACATCGATACATTTTCGAATCAATATATCCATGAGGGTGACTTGTCAAGTAAGTACCTATTGATCCGGGATTCTCTTACTCTGCATTAAACCCTAGTGTTCATACTTAAACAAAATCGTGAAACGAACTACATTTGAGACATCCTCAAACATAAATCGCTTTTAGTATATATATATTTAAATACATTCATATTTACCCTCTATTGTTAATTTTTGTTTCTGCACTAACTTGAAAATACTCCCCATAATTAAGACAGAGTAATTCACAATTAATAGGAACGCGTCTGATCAGCATGACCTCAATACTTAAAGGCCTACAAAGAAAAAACAATTTTCCTTCTCATAAAGCGTAAATCAAACAAACAAAATCCATACTTTATTACAGGAATCCCGCAAATATTTATTTTTTAAGTAAATAAATTTACACAATCTCTTTACCATGTTTAAGTAAATGTTGCTTTATGTACATGATTTAAGTACCTCACTACATAAAGTGTCTATAATTTGTATGTGCTAATGTTCTCATATTTGTGGATAGGATTAGGTGGAGAAATGTTCTGTGATTATAACACATAAGTAACATTCTCAATTTAGATTTATTTGAAGTCTAGAAAATAGTATACAAACTTTAATCATGTTAGTGATGACATTTAATAACTTGGCTCCGTGCCACTACAAAAGCATGTATTTCCATATGTTTAGTGGACGCTCCTCATATTACTATACAGTAGGTATATAGTTCACGAAATATGAATAATATCTTGTATGAAAAAAATACGATACATCATTTAACTGGTGTATGTAGCTTAAAGAAGTATCTAAAATCGTCACGCTATCAGGTGGTATGAATTAAGAAATTCTTTCATAACAATTTTTTGGCATTACTGTTGAAGCTTGCATAAAAAAGTTTATGTCATGTATTAAAATAATTAATATGATCATAGGAAAGATAGAACGAATAAGAAAGAAACTTTAAGGTAGATAAAATTAAAAAACACAATCACTATTTTAAAAAAGTTAGACTATACGAATAAACTGAATAACTTACTCAATAGCGCAGACTTTGTAAAAATACAGGACCCTACTAACAAATATCAAAAAGAAATTAAAAACATAATAAAGAGTAATCATCTAGAAAATGGACAACCGAAATTACACAAAAACAATAACCCAGTAAGACCTATAGTTTCATACATTAATGCACCAAAGTACAAACTGTGTAAATACATCAATAAAATACTACCAGATAAAATTAATTTTAAATCCGAAAAAAGCATAAAAAACACAATAGATTTAATAAAGCAGTTAAATACACTAAAAATACCCCCAAATGCAAAACTAATATCATTAGATGTAAAAAGTTTATTTACTTCCATACCAATAACAGAACTATATTAAAAGAACACGTTAATAAATGTAACATAGAGGACAAAGAAAACCAAAACTTTTGGAAATGATAAACACATGTATAGACCAAAACTATTTCAAATACAACAATAACATCTACAAACAAACTAACGGTCTGTCTATGGGTAATCCCCTAAGTCCCCTTTTAGCAGAAATTTATATGGCATACTTTGAAAAAGAATTATTCAAGAACGACAATAAAATCATAAAAATGATATTACAGTGGACAAGATACGTAGATGACATCTTTTGTATATTTTTAGGAACTGATAGACAAACAAGCGAGTTACTAAATTACCTTAATAGAATTAACAACAAAATACAATTCACAATAGAAATGGAAAATAACAATCAACTAAACTTCCTAGATATCACAATCAAGAAAGGAAATAATAAATTAACTTATAACATATATAGAAAACTGACATACAGAGACACAATAATACATAGATTTTCGAAACAATCCTGGAAAATTAAAATGTCCCCGGTCCATAGCTTCATTCATAGATTAATAAACATACCATTAAATAAAACAGATTATAATAAAGAATTAAATACAATTAAAATAATAGCAATGAATAACGGATACAATCCAAAATTAATAGATGAAATAATAAAACACAAACATAGAAAAAACCTACAAACGTATTTTTACCCCACAGTAAAAGAAACAAACACAAAAAAATGGCATATAATACACTACGTCCCCTCAGTAAATAAACAAATCAATAAAATACTATTTAAGAAAGGACTAAAAGTAGTCAACGTAAATAAATACAATCTAGGTACCATGTTACGCAATAGCAAAGATAACATTACAAATTTAGAAAAATCTGGCGTATATAAAATCAATTGTAAAAATTGTGATGCTATCTATATCGGACAAAGTGGAAGAAACATAAAAACAAGACTAAACGAACACAAAAAAGCAATAATCCAAGGAACAAAAAACACAGGATTCTCAGAACATTGCATTGAGAAACTCCACTTTTCCGATATAGATAGTTGTAAACTACTGCATAATGCTAACAAAAGCAAAAAACTTAATTATTTAGAAATACTAGAAATTAAAAAAGCTATACATAAAAAATTACACATAACCAACACACAGACAGAATACATAAATAAACACACCGATAAAATGGACACAGTAATAAAATGGTCAAAGTAGGTACAATAAACACACCCTCAAGTAATATATAAGTTTAAAAAATAGACACACAAATTTAGTTCTTTGAGAATGGTAGAACATACCGAAACAATATTGTTAGAGATATTCTAATAAATTAAGTGAAACGAAATCAAGTGTTTTTTAATTTTATCTACCTTAAAGTATATATAAATTATGTTTCACCAAGAACCGACAGCTATATCTATAAATAGAAGAAAGAAACAAAAAGCAACCAAAACATCTACATGACAATTGTAATAATAATTATCTAAGTAAAGCATATTAATAATATGCTGCAATATACTGTCCTTGCAATATATCTTGGCGAACGGTGGGAGTGAGTTCGCGCAGACAAACGAAGGGTAGACTGCGTTTCATTCGTTCTTAAATATAACGTTCCCGTATCAGTGGCCTTTCTAAAAGTGCATATTTAAAAAGCTAAGTTACGTTTTGAGTACGACACTCATAACTGCTATGCAGTAACTGAATCAAACAGGTGGGTGGTACGTTTTATAAACACGTTTATGGCGCATCCCCACCGCTCGCCAACTTATACTGGGGCGACTATACCGTACTATGTCATATATAGAAAGTATAAATAACAAAGGTCCCAAGATGCACCCCAGGGGTATTCCACAGCATGTACTCGCTTTGATATGTTGATGTATTAATATGTTATTTTTGGTAATTTACTGATTAAGTAAACTATAAAATACTACGACAATCAACAATCCACAGATGAAAAAAATTCTCAAGTCAGATATACAGAGTGATGACAATTAACTGATTCTATATATAACTATATTCTCCAGTGGCTAGTAATGATAAATGCTTTAATTCATCCGCGAATGGAATGGGAATTTGTTACATTCAATTTATTAATTAAATCTTTAATAAGTAACAGAGGGCCCAGATTAGATCCTAGTGGCACCCCTGAAATAGCACGGAGTAAATGTGAATTATAACGTTGTAAGTATGAACTGAATGTGATACTTAGTAGATAAGTGCACATGTAACGTGGCTTCTCAATTTACAATTATACATACAGTGATACATAGGGTAAGTCCGGGAGAGTTCGACCACTTTTTGGGGAAAAAATTATAACTTGGTTGTGTTCTGAGATAAAATTTTTTTAAACCGTCAAAGCATTGCCCAAAGGGATTAGAGACTATATAAAACATAATTTATGATATCATAGGAAAATAATGATTTATTTTGAATAAAAAGTACAAACATTGCAACTGGGCGATCTCAGCCGTATATGTGGGTTAGACCGACCACCAGCTACGGGTGAGATCGGCTACAAAAAATAACAAACGTATATCTTTGAACAGCATAATAATAATAGTATAATAGAAAAGTATAAACAAAATTAGTTTTTACGACTTTTCTTTTTCATTTTTCCGCATAAATCGCAGAAATTCTCAAATTTCGAGCATGAATTTTGAAGCCAACGACTGCAATTCACACATTTGATCCAGTTATCGTTCTTAGTGGTTTCAAAATAATTTTCCCCACACCCTACGCATTCATTTTCATCCCACTCTTCTACTGATGTATCACTTTCCTGCAATACCGGACTTTCGCTGTCCGAATCTGAAGATGCTAATTGATTTTTCGGTTTAGCCACATTTCTCTTTTGAATTTGACAGTTTTTTTTTGTTTCTTTGTATTTTTTTTTGTTCTTCTGAATCTCAATGCGATCTGAACTATTTAGAATGACTGCAAGCTGTCTACCTCGTGTTTTAACCACTGCTTTTGCACTAGTATTAGGAATTGGCGAAATAACATTCTCCAACAATTTCCCTGGTGTGGGGTCAGTATCAACTGTTGCAGTGTAAAGATCTTGCGAACAGTCAGGCAAAGGTGATAAAATACGTTTTTTAGTTTCCTGAATGGTAATGAATCGTGGCGGAATCGAAGGAGGGGATGGATTTTTAGCCATACTACTTGAGTCATGTGATGTGGCTTCTGCATCTTGTTCCATTTGAATGGCAAAATACGCGTAATCTGGAATGGCTTCTGGATTAAAAGGTGCAATGCCTGTGGCTCTAAAACCAGACATCCCATTTTCCACAGTTGCGGCTTTACCCCAGGCTTTTCCCAAAAGGTTTCCAAATACCATCCTTGTTATTTTCCTATTTGGATTGGTTTGTAAGAAAGTGTTACAAGCCGCATAGTAATTGTTTTTCAGTGATTTAAAAAAATGACCTGTCTAGAGGTTGTAGGTAATGAGTCGTGTGACTCGGCAAACAAAGTAGAATGATGTCGTTCGCTTTGCAAAATTCCATTACTTCTACAGAATTTGTGTGAGAAGTATGGCCATCGACAATTAACAACAATTTTCCAGCAATCCTTGAAAATGGTAGCGTTGACATAAGCCGATTTAAGTGACATAGCATTCCGTCTAAAAATTCATCCTTTCTGTTTTTTCCTTTAAATATTGCGTAAGGTGGGAGAAACATTCCCTCTGCATTGCAGCAAGCTATGACGGAAATGGTTTCGCGCTTCTCGCCTGATGTCAACGAAGAAACATTTTTTGAGCCTTTTGCGGCTAACACTTCAGTTGGTTTATTGTTCAACTGCAAACCGCTTTCGTCCATGTTAAAAATATTAGAAGGTTTGTCATGGAGTTGATTATCAGTGAGAATATTGTCTAATAGGGTAAAATAGTGTGTCACATTGTCACGGTTCATTCCAGTCGCTCGAGCAATCGAAATTCCTTCGGCTTTTCTAATTAATATATCTGGATGTCGTCGCAAAAAAGAGTTAAGCCAATCATAGCCGGCTTTGCCGTTTTCTTTATTGAACGTGTGCTTCAATTTGTTGTTCGGCAAGTTGAAAGGCCCATATTCTAACGGACTCCCGATCTGGTGCAAATCCAAATGTTTGCATTTTTTTAATATGTCGCACTAATTTCAGTTCTGCATCATCTCCCAACACTGATGACGGACCCAGTCTCTTCGTTTTATTCCGTCTGACTTCTTAATATAATGTTTTAGAGTTGTTTTAGAAATCCCAAACTCTCGGGCGGCTTCATTTACACCCATTGTCGATTTTGTACACATTCAATTGCATTTCTTAAGGAATCGGCACACGATTTAGCTCTTTCTTCATTTTTTCTTTTGTAAATTGTGGGCATTTTTGTTAATCTGTAAGAATACTATTTTACAATATATCTAACTGTTTAAATTGGGCTTCATTAAATCTCTAGTTTCCTTCAAATCAAATTTTTAATTTTTTTTTGTGGTCGGATTAATGTGGTCGAACTCTACCAAAGTCATGGGAGAGATGGACCACCTTATTAACTGGAGTAAAAACGAAGAACGACTACATTTTTGAGGTTATGTTGCAGATTCATGCATATTTTATCATCCAGTATCGAAATAGTTTAAATAAACTTACCCGTTTTTAAAATATCACTAACACAGTAAATAAGTCAAAAAACTTTCTAGTTCGTAAAAATTTTAAAACTAAATTTATAAATTCACACTGATGTCACGGCCCGTGTTTACAAGTTAGTTGCAACAAGCTCAACTAATTCCATCGAATATGTGAGACACAGGGCCCTCTCTTGCTTTTTTCTTGAGTTATCCGTACTGGTCGGAGTGTCCCGGTGGTCGATCTCTCCCGGACTTACCCTCTTTGTGCAACAAGATTATACATACAATTAAATTACCAGTATTTTGAATTGAATATTGAGAGAAAAAAGGCTGAAACATCAAAATAAAACAAATTTGTAAGATATACTCATTGTCTAAATTTGTCTAAAAATGTCTGCACTTTCCTTCAACTCAAGCACGCACTTGAAAGATTACATGCTTTTATTAAAACCTTCCTGTTTCGTGTAATTTTATGCTGTATAACTTTCCTCTCTTGTCCTTTACTAATCCCCTTTCTTTTTCTCCCTTTCACGTTCCATGAATAAACACAAAATTTGTGGGACAGCTCAAGTGAAGCGTCACCAGACCATTGTCTTAATATTTCGTATACCTACTGTTATAACGTTTACGCTGAAGCAATAGAGTTACCTTGGAATATTATCGCTTGATTGTACTAACCGCAATAATTATTTTTCCTATTTGTTATTGCGCTCATTCTATTTAATTGTCAACGTAAATTAGGCAAGAGCGAGAAAAGGATTTTTATGAATGAATTGTCACGGTTGACAGGTGTAAATAAGCAAGAACTAATGATCTTACTCTTTTCTACTTTTTTTATCAGTATAATTGAAACGGTTTTTCTAATGGATAAATCACAGTAATGGTCACCAACTTACTCAAACTGTTACGCATTCTCATGGGAATTACTCGAACAACTTTATAAAACCTTGAACAGTTTGTTGCGTAAAAAAACTTAATGTATGATATCCATTTAAAGTACTCTTCTTGCTTTTTATCCTTTTATGAAATAAGAATGAAAACTACTGGAGATCGGTGCTCTAAATAGTTTTAATTTGTCATTTAAGTATGGTTATAATTACTAAAATGTATTCTAATAGATATCATGGGTGTATAGGAATGATTTTCTGATAACACACTTTGTTAATTCAAATGTGAATTATGAATGAATTAAAGTAGTGGCATAAACTGTTGAACATTTATATAGGTACAATCAAGTACTTTTTATCTTTCGATGCTGGGTTATCAAATTTCTTATTGATTTTCACATTCACCTCGTGATGGTGTTCATTTACAATATTGTATTATTCTTCCTTGTGACGTCCGACTTTTTCTGCGTGTCTCTTCTGTTCTACTAAAGGGTATCTCATTTGGAAATATAGTATTTGGTTTTCCATTAAATCGCATAATATTTGTAACACTGATGCTTTTTCAAGATAAATTCTTAGACTTAAGGGTTACAAATGGAAAAGGATGTCTTATTCGATTAGAAAGATTTTCCATAACACTGGCACATAAACTTGTCTCTATTTTTCCAATAAGACGTTAAATATTTTGTTTGAGGTTATTGATTATTTCTGACTTGTTGGCGTATACTTTCATAACCCTTTACAAAACCCCAGACAAAAAAGTCCAGTGGTGTTAAGTCACATGATTTTGCAGGCAATTGATAACAGATTGTTGAGAAATAACACGATCTGGCAATTTAATATTCATCAATTTTTGGAGAACGGAATTGTTTAACATATCACGATGACATTTTCCATTTACTGTGACAGCATTATCAGCTATCTTCAAAAAAGTATAGTCCGATTATACCACCAGTCTAAAATGAGCACCAAACAGTGCATCTCTGTATATGCATTACGCTTTCATGAACAGCATGTGATTTACTTCACCCCAAATGCACTATTTCCTTCATTTTCGTTCATCAATATAAAAATGTGCTTTATCGATAAAAAAAATGTTGCAAAAATCAGGATCATCTTGTTTCTTACCTAACATACAATTCAGAAATGTAGGACGTTGCAAATCTTGCGAATGGTCTGTAACATTTAGTTGTTGAATCATCTAAATTTTGTAAGTATCAGGTGCAGACCTTTTTTTAAAATGCTATGCGTGGCTCTTAAAAGTTTTAATTATTGATGTGGTTTGATTTCAAGAACACTTTCTCTCACTGCAGCAATATTGGTATTTGACCGAGCCCGATGAGGATGATCATGTTGCTTTATCGACCACAAAACGCATCTCTTCAACTTGCTTGATTAAGACAGGAACTACTAACTGTATAGTCGCTTCCTTTTGTCCTTAATTTGTGCTGCCAGTTTTCCTTAATACAGTCGCAAATGGTCGTCCATTTTCGTAAAACAATTATACACAAAGTATTCGTTGTTCCACAGTTATAGATACGATGTTGGCATCGTATGCTATGTAGATGACAAACAGTAAATACTGGCGCCCTCTATTTCACAGAAAACAAATGGCGCGCAATTCATAAAATCCTATACTTCCAAATGAGACAGCCTTTAGTATCACTAGTGCCTTATCCTATTTCTTTCTAGGTCTTTCTCTGCTCCTTGTTTTGTTAATTTTAGTCTGCTATCTTTACTTAACCTATCTTCTTTCACCAATCCTTCTTCTATAGACGGCCTAACTACCTCTGCTTCTATTCTATGAATATTGTTACTGCTTCCATCTAGAAATTATAGCTTATGTGGATATTACGTATTCTGCCTTTTGTGATACATTTTCAACTCCTTCAAGGTTTTTTCTTTGTTCTTTCTGTCAGCACCCAACCTTCGCCCCAATATGTAAGCACTGGTTTAAGAAGAGTTTTGTGCACATTCATTTTGGTCATCTACTTCTCTACTTCCTTCCTTGAAATAATAATATATTTTTTGAACACGTCAATCTCAATCGTGTTCTGTTTTAGGATATAATTCCAAATGGTAGGATTATTTTTTTTTTCGTTTCAGTCCATAACTAGTACACCATCTGCAAATTCTCATTCTTATGGAAGAGCGCAAAATCTTCTGTTAAGACCAATGCTCTTCAGTAACTCATTACCTTCCTAATCACTTAGGTAAAATACAAATTAATAAAGAAGAAATATTTTTCTTTTGCTGTATGTGTTTTTATATGATCAATAAACATTATTATTAATAATAATTGTTTTTAAGTACCAAATCTAATTTCTTATGTTGTGAAGAGTGTAGATCCATTCTAAGTTGAGTAGTTTTTAAATTTCGCAGAATTATCTTCTTAGACCTGTGTTATATTTGTCTCGATATGCAGAATCTTTCTCAGAAACCCACCTCTTCAATATGATTCGTATTACATTTAGAAACAAACAGTATATACAATATTCCGGCATATCACCTTATCTTTGAGTAAGTTTACATTCCTTGAAGTTACAAAGGCTTTTATTCCTGTTATCATCATCCTCACTTATGGTGCTATTGTCTGAATAACTACGTACACGACTGTTTAGAATATTCACTAAATGCTTTTTAAAATAGAAGTATCATATACGACTTACTACATGAATTCTTGATCGGGTGATTAACCATAAAGACAAGGTATGTATAATATACGTATGTATATGTATGGCAAACCGGTATCTACAGTCCGTCCCAATGCCGGCGACGTATAGATCGTACATACATACGTATACGTATCCGTTGATTTCCTATGCCTAATGATATTTGACACATGCGGTATATACCGGGTGCCCACACGAAAACTTTATATTGAATTATTTCTGGTGTTTTTGAAGACAAAAACTTGAAATTTTGCGTGGTTGTTCAGGATATAGGGGGACAATGAATAGTGTATTTCATACCGCCCCATCGGGTCACCCGCCGCCGCCGGCCACCCCCACTCCAATATTTTAAATGACACCCTGTATTTTTTTTTTGGTGGTTTTGAAAGAACACAATTTTCTTGATATTCCTATGTGAAAAAACTAGTAACACACATTATGACATTTATGAGATATTTAAATTTAAAAGTTTCAGATATCAGAAATTATTAACTCCGAAAAATCATAAGTTAGTCATGGAAATACTTAAAACAAGATTTATTCACAACATTTTAGTTAAATTAAATGCTCAAATTGTTCACCGTTTACATTTAAACATAAATAAAGTCTATTTTCAAAAGCATTTCTAACATTTTCGAACACTTGTGGCGTTAAATTTCGACATTCCTCTGTTATTCTATTACGTAAATCAGCTATTGATTGTGGCGGTGTCTTATAAACAACAGACTTCAAATGTCCCCACAAAAAGAAATCTAGGGGAGTTAAATCGGGGGAGCGAGCTGGCCATTCAATAGAGCCCCTACGTCCAATCCAATGTCCTGGGAAAATATTATCCAAATAATTCCTAACGTCTAAACAGTAATGTGGCCCAGCTCCATCTTGTTGAAAATATAATTGCTCCTCCTCTATTTCATTCAAGTTTTCTTCTAGACACTGTAAGATAAGAGGATGTATTAGCTCTTCCAAAAATTGTAAGTACTTAGGTCCATTTAAATTTTCCTGGAAGAATATCGGGCCAATTACTTGGTTATTAAGAATTCCAGCCCATACATTAATTTTTTTGGGGATATTGTGTGTTGCCTTCTCGGAAAAAATGGGGTTTTACGTCGCTCCAATATCGACAGTTGTGTCTATTCACAAGACCATTTAAGTAAAAGCAACTTTCATCACTAAAGCAAATACTTCGCAAAACATTTCCATTTTGCCGTATCATATCTGTCATTATTTCACAAAATTCGACTCTTCTGTCGAAATCACCGTCACCCAACTCTTGGTGAAGTTGAATTTTATAAGGGTGCATTTTGTTTAATTTTAATATCTTATGGCAGGTTGATTTTGGCACTCCCGAAACTTCGGATAATTTTCTCAACGAAAGCTCTGGGTCTAAATTAATATGCCCAAGAACTGCTAGTTGCATAGCTTCATTTAGTACACCACAATTATTCGTATTCCGTTTTTTATTATTTACAGATCCCGTTTGCAAAAAATTTTCTATTAGCGTTCTGACATAAGCAACAGATACGTTTCTGTTTGGATGGTTTTCATTGAATAACGTCGCCGCTTGGGAATAATTTTTGTTTGCAATCCCATACAAAATCACTATTTCAGTTCTCTCTTCAAGAGTATAAACCATTTCAGCGAAAAAGCCGAAACTTTAAGAACAATTTTACAAGTATTAATATTAATGAAACACAAAAGTCACAATTTTGACAATTCTAATTTAAAGCAAACTATTTCCATGACTAACTTATGATTTTTCGGAGTTAATAATTTCTGATATCTGAAACTTCTAAATTTAAATATCTCATAAATGTCATAATGTGTGTTACTAGTTTTTTCACATAGGAATATCAAGAAAATTGTGTTCTTTCAAAACCACCAAAAAAAAATACAGGGTGTCATTTAAAATATTGGAGTGGGGGTGGCCGGCGGCGGCGGGTGACCCGATGGGGCGGTATGAAATACACTATTCATTGTCCCCCTATATCCTGAACAACCACCCAAAATTTCAAGTTTTTGTCTTCAAAAACACCAGAAATAATTCAATATAAAGTTTTCGTGTGGACACCCGGTATACCAGTTTTTCCGAATTTCTGCTGATTCTCTTTTGGTGTCTGATATTTCGTTAAATTTTATATTATTTGATTTTTATCGACGTTTTGTCTTTTAACACAATTTATGGTAATACTCGTATACTGGAGATTTTTTCAGATGTCCACGTTTTGAAATCTCTTGATTCCGAAAAAGCGTCTATCTATCTCTCCCTCGCTCTCTTTCTCTGTTCTCTCTCTCCCTCTCTCTCTCGCTCTCTCCCCCTCTCTC
The DNA here is from genome assembly GCA_963170755.1 of Amphimallon solstitiale. NCBI lineage: Eukaryota > Metazoa > Arthropoda > Insecta > Coleoptera > Scarabaeidae > Amphimallon > Amphimallon solstitiale. Next base: position 46,022,725 of record OY720683.1, on the reverse strand, counting down.
TCGCTCTCTCTCTCTCGCTCTCTCTCTCTCTCTCGCTCTCACTCTCTCGCTCTCTCTCTCTCCCTCTCTCTTTCTCTCTCTCTCTCTCTCTCTGTGTGTGTGATTGCGATAGCGGCAAAACAGCTAAACCTATCAGTACCAAACTTTATGTTTACTTCCTGTCGAGATTTGATAACATTTTCAGTGAAATCGGTAGAATCGAAAAAAAAACAATTTTACCGATATCTCACTAAGTATTACGTTTAAACAATTTCTATAGCATTAAAAAAGTACTGAAAAATCAATTTGAGAAATATTTTATAAGTGTTTTTCGATATTTCTAGGAAGGAGGTCTTTTTTTCTTATAGAACGACAGCGTTTTCCGAATATCTTGCAAGTCATGCGTTCTAGACAGATGTATTGAGAGTGTGATGCTCTAGTAGCAGTTTTTTGCAAATATCTCGCATATTGTGCTTTCTATACAGATTTATTACAAGTGCAAAGGAAGGTATTAAGAGCAAATTATGCATTCTATATAAGTTTATAAGTATAAATATATTTAGCCCTGTATTTGAAATAATGTTTGTATAAGAAAGATTTTGATATTACATCCAGCAGCAACATTTTTACTTATAGATTTATTAAGAGTTAAAAGTATTTAAAACTTAATTTGGATCAACTTTTGCATAAAGAAAATCAGAACTCACATACGTATAAGAAAGTGGTGTCATGCCTACATCTCATTTTTATGTTTGTAATGTAATATTTATTGTTAATGATCAAACTCGTTACAATACTTCAAAATAAATCTTATTCGAATATGAAATTTTATCATTAACTATCATAATATCGTCTTTAAAAAAACAATATAAACTTGAAAAAAAATTATAAACGAGTAATAGGATGTACGTCTATACTACAATAAGATATTACTTTTTTGACTATTTACTTTTTTAACTTAGGGTATACAGCAGTGCAAGAAATGTCATGTCACTGTATAAGCACAAATACTTCTGACAATTCTATATCCATGTTCTTTAAATTCAGATCTCCAACAAAACATATTTCTAAGACATGAAAACGCATAAGAATCTTTAAGACTTCATTTCGGAAAAACGAAACGTACATCTGCTTTACAGTTTTTATCTGTATCAATAAGTAGCGTTGTCAAGGTTCACCCAAGGAGCTGAAGGAACAAAAAATTTGGAGGAAGTAAGCTTTTAATGCGACTACATAAATCTGTTTTTCTCACAGCCACAGATGTTCTCTGACCCACGAATGTTAACAGATTACTGGTGACATTATGTAAGTACGTAACACTTAATACTTCATATATCATCACGCCAAATTATCTACCCATCCGTGTTTTTTTTTTTTGTCAGAAGTTCCGAGATACTTTTAACCTCTAATAATTTTTTACGTCTTGACGAACTGGTGATGTATTTAATAACTTAAAAGAATACTATAGAAAAAGTCGTTTACTACATGTTTAATGTATTTATAATAAAAATAGATCTTTTCATTTGCAGTTTAAATTTTCTACGTACTAATCAAATTGGTACTCCTTGGCCGAATTACGTACTTACTAGGTGAGCTAATTAAGTTGATACACTCACATTAGAAGAAAAAAAAACATTTTAAAATAAAGTCAAGTGAAACAGATTTAAATTAAATAACTGTGAAATGTACAATTAACAAAGAACATGTGATTAAGAGAATAGAGATAGAAAATAATAAAAACATAAATAAACAAAATTACGTCATCAATACGATAAAATGTCATGATCACTCCTCCTTTGGATATTTCTCGCGAATTAATTGTTTTTAACAAATTTAAGCATGAACTTCGGAAAAATGATTTAATTTTCGTAAAGCCGATTTTCATAAAATATACGATCTATTTTTAAACGTCGATTGGTCGTTTTAGATAACATCTGTAACATTGATGTTGCCATTAAAAGTTTTTATAAGAAAGTGTATCCCATATTTGAACTTTGCATTCCTAAAACCGCAAAGGCTTCAAAAATGTATCCAAACGTAATAATTAGGCCGCGGACACGAACGGTTGATGACTCATCGCCCATGGGCAACTATTGAAATGTTGTATTTTTAAAGAGGTTTTAATTTTATTTATATAATTGGATAACAAGTGGCTGATGATCTATAAAATACGAAATACCTTATTATTTGTTCATTTTCTCTTCTGTAAGACTTGTTCTCTTTGAATTAAGTACATCCTTGTAGATAGAAAACGTCCTTTCTACATCGCAACTGGTTATAGGTGCGTACTGGAAATATTCTTTTATTTCAGCGTATTTAGCATACACAATTGCCGCAATGTTATTAAATCTGGATTTCTGTTAAAAACTGCGTCTAACTTTTGCCGAGGGCCACATCCGAAGTCACTTGGAATACTTATGAAATTATTAATAGCCCACATCTAATGTGGTTAATCCATCTTTTAATTTGAGAATTCTATTTTCAAATTATGTGATTAGTTTAGGCAAATTTCCAAAGCGTTCCTGAAGGAATAACAACTGATTTTTTAAATTTGGGATTTGTGTTAGTTCCTTGCACTTACAAATACTTCGAGCATCGTTATTTAAACATGTAACGAAATTTTGTAAACTATCGAAATTCTCTGTATAAAAACTACTTCTGTGTATGTTTTAGTAATGGTAAGTGACGAACGTGGGATATTTTGGCATTCTGTACCGATATTTTACAGACTTTGTAATAAATTTCGAAATCACTGACAATTCATTTTCATATCAGAAAAAGTAACAACAACAACGTTCTAGATCTAAATAAATGATAACTAAAAATGTACGCGTATGTTATTGAAACTAAACGAAATCCAGTGCACACTTACGTCTAGATAATTGGGAGAAGTCGATTCAATAAAGCGGTATTAAACAGACTATTACAAAAATTACGAAGTACGTAATTAACAGTCAAAACAATGAAAAAACGAAACTAACTAAGTATCAATGAAAATTTTATTTCTCTTGCGAAATATAAGGTAAATATAATACATTTTAAAAGTCCCTCACGTTCCTATCTACGCCGATGAAAAAAGGATTTTACTCATAAATTCCTTATTTTATGGGCATGTTTTGCTCTCATTCTCGGGCACTTCTCGGTCGTAAACAGATGTTGCAGTTCACCATACGAATTAGTGCTATTCAGTGAGCCAATATTATTTCTTTGCTCCGTTGTAACTTCGTCGTAGTTTAAACCAGTCATTTCCGCGCCCTAGTAATAATGACGTGCATTGTACACGGAAGTCAGCAAGCTTAAGCGACTGGTAAGGAATATGATTTGTGTAGCTCATAAGAATTATATCACTCATGTTAAGCTAATCCTTCATTCGGAACCCAAACTTTTCTGGACTTTCGTGAAATGGAAGGGTAAAACTGCGATGCTGCCTCACGAGTTCCTGTATAACGAGCATGTCATATCTAATTCTCTCGATGTTGTCAATACATTTACCGACTACTTTTAATAATCATTTATGAAGCATACCAACTCGTCGTCTTGGATGGATCATGATGATCGCTATGACATTTTTAATGTTATTTCCTTCTCTGAGGACGATGTTTACAAATCCCTTAATAGTCTCAAAGACAACGCAATTGCTGGCCCTGACGGTGCCCCTTCTTTTATTCTCAAGTTTTGTGCTTCGGTTTTGACATATCGTCTTAATGCCCTCTTTAACTTGTCGTTACATACATCTCAATTTCCCGAAATATGGAAACATTCAAAATTTGCCTCGTGTTCAAAAAAGGTAGACGGGATTGCATTGGTAACTATCATGCAATCTCGATCCTTTGTAATTTTCCAAAGGGTTTTGAAAAATGTCACCGCTTTATATTACGTATCTGTCACTCAGTCTATCAGGGCCGGCATCGATAATGGTTGTCAGACTGACGTGTTGTACATCGATTTCTCTAAAACTTTCGACCGATCGAATCATAATATCCTGTTGGATAAGATATGAACTATTGGGATCTCACAGAATCTTCTTTTATTTCTTATATCTAATTTTGCACAGCATACACAATTTGTTCTATTTGATGGTTTTCGATCTAACTACATTACTGCAACATCAGGAGTACCTCTGGGTCCATTGTTTTTTAACATTTTTATTAATGATATCACGGACTCGTTAGATATAGGCTACCTGTTGTATGCCGATGATCTCAAAATATTCTCTTGCGTAAACAATCTTGATGACACTTCAAAATTACAAGCTAACCTTATAAAGTATGTGAATGGTACGTAGGTACTGAATGATCTGCCCTTGAACATAGATAAATATTCCCTCATGTCATACACGACAAAGCCAGATCCTTTTATTTATAATTATAATGTTAACGGCCTCAAAGGCTTCTGTAATGTGGAATCCCTAGTATTACACACTCCAATGCTCTGGAAGATATTCAACGCCGTTTTTTGAAATAGCTGTATTTAAAGGTTGATGATTAGAATCCCGTCATTGGTATACCGCAGAATGGTATGTTGGGCGTTTTTCATTGGACACGTTGAAGAATTGGCTTATTGTGACATCATTAATATTCTTATTCAATATATTTCAAAGCAGAATTGATTGCCCCGATATTCTTGAACAACTGCCCCTATATATTCCTCGGGCATCTTCGCGGTCGACATTCAGTTTTTACTTACCTACACCGCGCACTTAGATCCCTAGATATTCTCCACCGTACTACAGGTGTAACATTTGTAGCAGATGTCCCTCACTTGATATTTTCAACTGTAATATCCGGGATTTTAGGGCTGTCATTACTGTTTAGCACTTAACTTTATTTATTGTTATTATTACTTCTGTTTTATGTTTTGTAGATCATGTATTTATAACTTTGATAGTTCCTAATCCATAATTTGACAATTTTCTGTAGAATAGTTTATAAAATAAAAATAAAATGTTTTGTCTGTAAAATATTCTTTTAATTTGGATTTAAAATTCGTTCACTGTAGTCTCTTCAAATTATGAGGTAAATTATTCTGTATAATCAAACACCCGTGGAATCCACTCTTTTGTATTTAAGACAAATGTGTTCTCGGGGAGCAAATGGCAATGAGCGAGAAGTCTGGTACAGATTATGTTCTAATTCGTATTTTTAAAAAAAAATCTACATAATTAATTTGGTGCCAATGCATCAGTAGCTAATTGCTACCACTAAAAATTATTCTTAAACCCTGATTTTAGAGGATGTGCTCTCTTGTAAATTTTAAGTTAAAATGTGCGGCCAGAGAAATTACTTGGGCATAATTCTTCAAATTAGTTGTATGACATCAATATATCATAAGCTAACTTCTACCACTAAAAACCATCTTTCCACCCTACTGGTAATGGGTGTTCACTTTTGCAAATTTTGAGTTAAAATGAGCTACAATAGAAATTACTTGATTTTATTTTTTCAAATTGGATGTATGAACAAAAAGTTGCTACCACTTAAACTAAAGTTATTTAATTTTCCTCCATGATGATAAATTACATTAACACTCCACTGCTATCACTAATACCACTTATCAACTCTGGCTATAAAAAGTATGTTCTCCCGTACATTTTAAGTATGCTATACACTATAAACTCTAAACGCAGTGGGCTCTGAAATTTAAAAATGTTGTAGTAGCCACCTTAGAAATTTCAAGGAGCTCAAGACTTTCCATCTAAAATATTTTTTCTGCACTTTATCTATTTGCTCCTATGCCTTCTATCTCGCCATTTCTGCTTCATAGCTACAGTTGTTAGTACAATCCTGTCTCCTGTTTATCCTAATCACCTCAATCAACATTCATAAGGCGTCGTCAGTTCATCCGTTTCGCTCAATTTGAAATTCCCATTTTGTAACCAATATTTTATTTGGATTGCCGTGAGTGCGTATATTTATGGTATAAGTAGTTGAAATAGTAATTGAAAAAGTTCCACAACAAAAATACGAAGTACTTGATGGGCATTGCCGCCGTAACTACGATACACATTTCAAAATATATTTAATCTTAAAATTAAATCTGATTAGTGTTAATTTTAAATCTAATTGTAAAAAAAATCTAAATATTCTATAATTCGAAACGCTCATACGTATAAGAAAGTCGTGTGGTGGCCACACCTCATTTTTTTTTTGGGTTACTGGTTAAAAAGTCAGGTCAGTATGAACAAATCACAATCATTCCTGAACTATAGAAATAAATTATTCGTGTCATTGGTGAAATAGATCCTATATTACGTCGAATTGTAATTAAAAAAAATGGATGTGCTTAAGACCACACGGCAGAAGTGAAAACTTCATCAAGGCGAGGTTAATAATACGAAATACAACTTTTTTTTTCGTTCTATATTCATTTACATTTACATTTTCCATTTTCGTTCTATATTACATTTAAAAGATATACATTTATTATTATTGTGTATACATTATTCTAGTACATTTCGCTCGGTCTGATCAAGTTTTCACTTCAAAAATTCATACGTACGCATGTATATATACAAATAGACGATATGATAATTCTCATACGAGTATCCGCGCTGGTCTAATGGTAACGTGCCGGCCTTACACCAGAGCGGCTCGGGATCGCATCTGCACGCGGACAAGAATTTTTCAGAAAATAAAAATACAATATTTCGCGTATTTATTCTAAATTTTAATATAATTGAAATTAAATACCGCGAGTTAATTATATAATACAAAGCCGAGTGTGAAACGGTTGCCGAGCGAGTATAGCAGAGACGCGTTAACTATATTTCTCTCGCTCCCTTAGTCGACTCGACTCGAGCCGACTTTACCCGAACGAGCGTTACATTCCGAGCGTGACGGCTCAGTCTCGTTCAGTGCCCAACAATCAATGCATCAACGCGCCCATAGAAGTTTTCACTTCAAAAAACTATGAAATTTAGCACATTTTAACTTAACATTTACAAGAGATAACAGCCCTTATAACAGGGTTAAATGGTGGCTTTTAGTGGTAGCAGTTAGTTTATGATGTGTTAATGTAATATACCAAATTTTATAAATAAAACTTTTTTTATGTCTGTAGCATTAATTTACTTATTGTCAGTTTGCAAGTTATTTCGTTCCTAGTTAAAAATTTGAAAAAGAATTTTATTTACTAATTAAACTTAATTACTATAAAAATATAATAATAATAATATGTTCAAAATAATATTATTCTTTGTACAACGTTCTTTTTATATTATAATTGTTAAATAAATACGTCCATCGTAAAAATAAGCACTTCAACGTAATATTTTTATTTCTTTAACAAAACAGTCGTCGAACAACTATGCAAGGTCCAAATACCCGAAAAAAAACTGGCAGCGGAGGTTTTTTTTAATAATAATAAAATAGGCAGCTGGTAGGACGTTCGGAACACACAATGACACCTTTTGCATCGTCTACAAGACGAACACGACGATTCAAATTGCGACATTGATCAAGTCTAACGTGTTGGACTGAAAAATTAGATTTATCATCCGTAGGTTATGTCACCCGAGAAGTTTCAAAACTAGATAAAATTTGTAAAAGTATTTGTTATGTCACTCTGTTTAAGCCCACGCCAATTACACGACTTAATGGCGTAGCAAACATGTAATAAATTTAGATTTCATTACTATAGTAAAAGGGGCGATAAAAATAGATTCATTCAAGCTGAAAATACCTTCTATTGTTGATATGTATAAACTAAAATTAATTGGACCTAAGATTATTTATAGTCACAGACACGTTTATGTAAGAATTGTGCTAAATATCCTATATACATCTCACCTAAAGAAATTGAGAATTTGAGCTAAAATATTATTACCATTGGATTAAAAATGATATACGTCCTCGAACATTTACGTATTCCAATTGAATAAAACCTAAAATGTGACAATATATAATAATCTTTATAGTCTGAAACCTTCATTACAATGTGATATTATATTTAGCCAAATTCACTAACTACAATATCAATTCTTGTAACAATTTAAATTTCAGTATCATTCGTAATTTCTTTGAAAGGAAAATAACTTCTAGACAACTTATTTTTTACCCGATATTGACCAGCAGATATTTAATTTTCCGGATAACGGAATGACGAATAATGAGGTTTCTTTTCACTGAATGATAATCTATGCGATAGAATATGGAAAACATTCGCGTTTCTAGTATTGTAGGCAGTGTTATAAGCTTTCAGCGAACAAATTCAAAGAACTTCCCCAGCGCCAATACCGATCATCACACGTACTCCGCGTTTTAGCAATCATAAAACTTCGTCGCAAAAATTCTAATTTTAGTTGTGGTTTAAGCGTCATTAATATAGAAAGGAAGTAAGTTAGTTGTTTTTACGAAAGTCTTTGATATATATTCCCTAGGCGAATCGATACTGACATATACAGGTGTCCCACCGAAAACGAAACAGATTGAATATCTCGAAGGAGAAATCTTTTTTGAAAAAACGTAAAAACAGGTCGATTTTTGATCCAATGGGGACACCCTTCCATCATATCTTCAACTGGGATACGTCATTCCCCTCCCCTTCATCACTCTAAACCATTACAATTTAAATAGGGAAAGTACTAAATACGATACATCATTGAAAAGGTAATTGTACGGAGAATTCAGCAAAGTGATTGTTGGTTGCGCTATTTTTGATTTTAGCGTCCTCTAGCGGAAAAGAAGGTTACGTGTTCCACAATGTGATGCATCATTTCAAAGCTAATTTTATTAGCAACTAAATACGTAATATTTTTGACATTTATTTCTCATCATTGTCAAGTACAGACTGTCAGCGTCTTTTGTAAACTAATAAGTTTGTAGTTTCTAATGTTAGAGCTCTGCAAGGTTTTTCAATTACGTAAGTTAATATTTCTTCAATTGTGCATTAAATTGCTAATAAAATTATCTTTGAAATGATGTGTCACATTGTGGAATACGTAACCGTTTCTTTTTCCCGCTAGAGGGCGCTAAAATCCTGTATACAATCCTAATCAATTGATTTTCTACTGTATTCATAAGTAATTCTGATATCGTCAAAGGAAAGGACGGTCGCTGTCAGTTAGTCACAAGAATTCGTTTCATTTTGGTGACATTAGTACATTTAATAAATATGGTTTACAATAAAATTAGTAACGAAAACAGACGTTTAATAATAGAAGCGTTTAACAAAGGTGAAACCTTGAAAAATATAAGCACAACATTTGATGTTAAATACGATACGGTTCGAAAAATTGTTAAGGTATACAAAAATGAAGACAGAATGAACAAAAACGGCAAAGGACATCATCCACAAAAATTAACGACTGAAGAAAAATAACCAATATGTGACTGGGTGGATGAAAACTGCACCGTTTTGACCAAAACCCCAAAAGTTCGCGCTTCAATGTTTGGAGGTACATATTTGGAAAAAAATGTTTGCTACATTCAGAATTGAAACACTCCAGAATGTCAAATACTTTCAGATGTTTAGAGTCCGATCCAAACCTGATGGTACCTGCGTAGAAAATGTTTTTCAGTATTAGAGAGATCAAGCAGTATAAAATGAGAAAGATATCTATGGGGAGCTCTGTACACAGTCGGGCATGAAAACATTAGTCTACTATTTGATCATTTGTCGTTTAGTCTTTGCTTCGTACTGTGCTCCGATACTTTTACATCATTTATATACATTTTCAAATCTTTATTTTTATTTTAAATTTATTTATCTAGTGTTAAGGTTTACTTTTTTCATTTGCTTTTGCCATGTATATAATAATAAAACTTGTAGATTGCAGATTTTATTCCATGGTGTTTGTATTCAAAAGTAGCGGGAAATATACACGATCGTTTGGTGTCGATATTTTTAGCACGGATAGTACAGAGTTTAAACCACGCCTCGCGCATCTCAAGTCCCATCAGGTTTGGATCGGACTCTACGAAATTTTCATTATACCATGAAAAATACTCATGTAGTTCAAAAAAACTAAATTGCGAAATTACGATTGAAAGGAGATACCGTTATGCTTGAAAATTTACAGAGATGGTTTTTCTCGATGAATGTGGAATCCAAATATATTCAAGAGTGACTAGGAGAAAAATATATCACTTTGTGCTGCTAAGTCGCAACACCACGGTATACATTTTTGATAAAAAGGACTCAGCATACAATACAGACAAATTTTGCGAATTTTTAACAATTTTTCTTCAGAAGTTTTCGGACAATAATATTGATAATGCCTTTATAATCATGGACAATGTTCCATTTCATCTTAGTGAACATGCAAGAAATATGATAATAGCTTTGGGACACGAAGCAACATATCTACCACCGTATTCTCCATTATTGAATCCGATTGAAAATTTATTTCATCAGTGGAAAACTTTAATAAAACGACAAGAACTGAACAACTTCGAAGAACTTTACTCAGCTATTGAAAATGCTGCTGAAAACATAAGTCATGAAACTGTTTAAATTATTTTAATCTTATGCAAACCTACATACCTAAATCCTTAAGGCGCGAGGTAATCAAAGGTTAATCTTATTTATTTGGTGGAACATTTGTATTTATTACGTAAATTTATCTGTTACCTAAACATACTCGTATGTAAAAAAAAGTGTTACTCAACAAATCCATTTATCCATTTTCTTATGTATTTAGGTAAATCGTCCTTTCTTTTGTTCATAGCGAACTTTATTTTGGATAATAGAACATCCATTTGGAGATTAGAAATATCCCGTTGACAACCGAACTTTCTATTGACGACATCGGGGTTACTTATAAATACAGCGGAAAATCTATTGATTTGGACTGTAATACTCCAAGTATTTTCAATTACATAACTGCTGAAGTTAATTTAATATCTTATATTTGAATTTCAGAATAGAATAGTGACAATTACTCTAAAAAGCTATGAAATTATTTCTTGAACAATACTATATTGGCAGTGACAAAAAAAAATGTGCTGTTTTATTGACATCTCAAAAATGTTTACGTAAAAAAACGTATGCACTACTAGCGTGTGATAGTTTGTGAGAAATAACTTGACAATCTGTTTCGAAAGTCCGTGAAGCGTCTATAATTTGAAAACCAAGCAGTGACAGACCAACAAAACGGACAATTGAAAGTATAGCATATGTTGAGGAACGAATAACTGTAACGACCTACCATGAAATTTTTATGAGTTTTATCAGTGGAGAAAGTAGTAAATTTAAAATATTATATAATGGTTTACCTCAAGGATCGGTATTATCCCCTCTTCTCTTTAATCTATATACAAGTGATTTACCAAATACGACTTCTAGAAAATTCATTTACGCTGATGACATAGCAATTACTTATCAACACAATGATTTCAATCAAATCGAAGTTAATTTAAACGAAGATCTATTGAATCTGAGTGATTATTTTAGAAAATGGAGGTTATGTCCTAACCCATCTAAGTCAGAAGTTTTTTGTTTCCATCTTAAGAATAACGAAAAACATAAAAAACTTTTAATGGTACCGTTCTAAGACATAATTTTAATCCAACATACCTAGGAGTTACTCTAGATACATCGTTAACATATAAACAACATATTGATAAATTGCGTATGAAGATTAAAACAAGAAATAATATCTTACAGAAGTTGGCTGGTTCAAATTGGGGAGCTCATGCAGACATATTACGTACGTCCGCTCTTGCATTGGTGTACTCTGCTGCTGAATATTGTAGTGCAGTTTGCATGAATCATGTTGGTAAAGTAGACATTCAGTTAAATTGTACACTTGGAATTATTACGGGCACAGTAAAATCTACTCCACTTCCTTGGCTCATCGTCCTGGCTAACATTTATCCTCATCATTTAAGAAGAAAATTGGCGTTAAAACGGTGTTGGGATAAATATCAAAATTTTCCTAATTTATATTTAATTACTCAAGATCTTCAGAACTTACCATCTTATAGATTGAAATCACATAGTCCAATTTGGAAGGAAGATTTCCTAAATCAACCATTTTCGATTAATAACTTCTGGAAATCTATTTGGTTAGAATGTGAAGAGTTTAATAAGCAATTAATAGATGATCCTTTGATTGAAGTTCCTGGCTTTACACAACCAAGAAAAATTTGGTGTAAGTTGAATCGTCTTAGGACGGGTCATGGAAGCTGCAATAATATGTTATTCAAGTGGAATGTGATTGCGAGTCCAGCGTGTGATTGCGGAGCTGAGATTGAAACAGTTAAACATATTGTTGAAGAATGTCCTCTAGCTAAGTTTGAATTTGGATACACAGATCTACATAATTTAACTCCAGAGGCTGTTGCTTGGATCTTAACAACTAAAGACCTTTAGTTTTGTGGCACTGTGATGCAGGTTTTTTAGTCTGCAGGTTTTTTCCTACATCCTAGACCAAATGGTGCAGTGTTTTAAAAGGTCCTTGCAGTTATGGCCCTTTTAAATTTATTTATTTCTACTTTTGTTATATAATTTATATATGTTTCTTGTTTTGTACCTGTCATGCAGTTTCATACGAATATATATATACACGGTGGCTAGAAAATGCGGACAAACGCCAGGTAGAACGATTCTTTGTTCAATTCTGAGGCGATAATCTTAATCCAAAAAAGTTATACGGTCCTTCCTTACGGCATACGAGACCATCAAACATTAAGTTGTACGGCTAAAATTTAGCAAAATTCGTCAAATTTATCTATGTAAAATCATTGTGGTGAAATTTAGAAATGGAATTATCTCAAATGCATTGATGTAACTAATCGAGTAATACCAATGGTTTACAAAAAAAAAAAAAAAAAAAAAAAAAAGCACTACTACTTTTTTCAATTAAGATTGTCAACTCAGAATTAAACAAAGATTTGGCCTGCGTGGCGTTTGTCCGCATTTTTCTGGCCACCGTGTATATGAAATTTTTGCGTGTATAGCATTTTTTCGCCAATATAAAAAATAGGATATTTACTAATTGTCCGATAGAAGAAAGTATCGAATATCTGTTAGACAATTACACCAAAAACGCTGCTTTTTTAAAAAACTTATTATTTTACAACTGAAACATTTGTATGTAGTTATTTGCCAAAATAAAGTAACCTGATCAGATATTACTGAACTCGTATAATATAAATTTAATCTGGAATAAAAAAAAATAATCATGGTCTTGCTGAGTACAAGAGTCTATGATGTTATAGTAGTAAGTTTACCATATAAAATGGTATAAGTATATTGATTAAATAAGTTTCTTCAAACCTTAAAATCCATTTTATACTATAATACAAACATTAAAATCACAAATCCTGTTATGGTTATTTTTTTACTATAATTATGTAGTAAAATATATATGTATATAAAACAAGTAGTTACGTTTTAAAATACTTACTTTGCTAGTCATTTCTTGTGTGTAAAAAAAATAAAATAAGATAGTGTTACTCAACAAATCCATTTTCTTATGTATTTAGGTAAACCGTCCTTTCTTTTGTTCATAGTGGACTTTACTTTGAATAATAGAACTTTCATTGGGAGATTAGAAATGCCCTTGTTGACAACCGAACTTTCTTTTGACGATATCGGAATTACTTGTGAATAGAGCGGAAAATCAATTGATTTGGACTGTAAGAGTTTTATTAACATTTTATGAGCTTCCCGAACTTCAGGTTCATATCTGAACTAAAGTTTCTTAATATTTCCATATAATATACACAGCTGTTTTAATTTAAGATCAGAAAAGTCATTAAAGAAATAAAATAAAAATCCCTCTGATCTTCACATTCTTGAATCAGGTAGTCTTAATATGAATACATTTAAATAACATGATTTATATTTGTGTAGGAGTTATTTGTAATAGAAACTTTTAAATGTCATCGTAAACAAGAAATATATTCCATAGACTTGTAAAAGCTCCTTCTTTATAGACTCTCAAAAGTTATAGTATAGCTATAAGCAGCGGTAATTTCATGCTATATATAGAACGTTAAGTGGATGAAAGTATCACAGTAAATGTCATCGAAATGTGTTGAACGACGTGTCTAGCCAAATTAAAAGACTTTTATATAGGAAGTATAAGTTCGGAATAGAATAAACAGCTCTCGGCGGAGCTTCTTGAAATTGATACGTGAATGATTGATATTATACGATTTTATAACGTTATTAACATAGTTAATTAGAGTTCGAATGGTGATAACTTACTTCAGCAAAAGAGTCATTTCATTTGCGTGTGCGTGCGTTATTTACAATGTAATTTTCGTTTTAAATATATCGTTATAAAATGATGTATAAATAACATTAATGAGTGTTTCTCTGGAATTTGAGTTTTAGAAGTTTACAATATTTTCTTAAACTGTCATTTTTCAGTTTAATATTTATAAATTCATTTAATATCATTCATTTTAAATAATTTGATAACATATTTACGTGATTTTCAAATGACGTCATTATAATAATTTCAAAAAATGTATTTCAAAATTGTGAAGAGTGAACAGCAGACGCGAATACTATAAACTAATATAATGAAAGTGGCTTTTTCTTATTGCATTGTTATTTCCTTTATTATCAAAAGTAATTCTAAATATTACAATTAATTTTTTATGTCTATAGATGCTTGACCTTAATGGTGACCAAGAGGACGTTGAACGAATATGGAATCCTAACCAACACTGCTGCGAAGAGACCTGCGTTAATCTGTAGCGCTCTAATTTAGTGACTACAGAATTGCGTAGTTACGGAAAACGCAACAGCTAAGCATGCTTGTGCACTATTGGAGCACACTATAAAAATACTCCTAGTCATAACCTCGTTAGATGTCTTGATAAAAATGATGACTACAATGTGGATATATAAACAAATAAGCAATGGAAATTGAAGAATGCTAATACTAAAAATGTAGGAATACTTGCATCTGACTATGTGAAATGGTAAACCATGATATACATAGCTTCCATAATATACGACGTCTGGAAATTAAATAACAAAACATGAGTAAGGACTACAAACATCCACGGCATCTGTTGTATTACATTTTACATCATAACTGTTAACAATTTGTTGTATGAAAAATTCAGTATATACCATGCCTTCAAATACTTTCCTCGTTAGAGACGGCCATGCTTTTTTTAATGGTTGGTGACAGTGCACGTAATCGGACAAAACGCATAATTTTGATATTTTGATTATGTAATGTAAATAATAATAAGCGTCTATAATTTGAATTTAAGTATGACAACTGTCAGAATTTGATGTTTTTAAAAGCTTAGCATGTTCACCAACATTGATTACTTACTTACTTAAAGAAACAGCCTACTTTAATGAGGTAAGATTTTGAAGACACCGTATATAAGTAGTATAAGTACATTAGGACTTGAACTTGAGAAAGTGTACCATTAATCTTCTTTACTAGATGGATTGATCGGTTCTTAACAATTTGACAAGTTAAATCAAGATCAAGAACACCATAAAAATGCAACCTCACACATAATAATAATAATAATAATCACATAATTTAACAAAACATGTTCGTACAGTAAATTTTGTATATCTTTTACTAATATTTCTCATTTGTGAATGATTTCATAACTAAAACTGTCAAAGCTTATACATATTAGGTCAAAAAAACGTATTATATGTCAAATAATGATGACCAATATCCACGTCATCTATCGTATTATCTTTTGCATCTTGACAGGTGACAGGTTACTATCTGAAAATTCCATTGAGAAAGAATAGGTAGGGAGACGACGTCACGTGATCAAACCGGGTACAGGTCCGCCATATTGATACTACACTTTCGTCAAACAGGTAGTGTTGGTAAAAAGTGGACTGTTTGTTAAGTGTATCGTGTATTAGAGTTATATAATAAGTTAAATATTAAAAGACATTATGGTTTCTTGTGCTGTACGTAGCTGTAACAGCAGAGACGGCGTTGATAAGAAGAATTCGTCTGGAATATCATTTCATAGGTTAGTGTAGGCCTGACAGGTGTGGGATGACAGATTATAATTTTGATTAGTCTGGACTAGGTAAGGCAGCCATATTGATCCCACACTTAGCCCCGCCCAATGCTCCCGTTTTGAGAGTACAGCAAAAATGCTCTACAGCATCTCCATAGTATTTTTCCTCAATGGGAAATTCATTATCTATATCGGGTGTTTAGAAAAATTCAAAGCCAAGTAGGTGTTGAACAAAAAGTCATATATGCAAACTTAAGACTATGATTTGTTTAAATATTAAATGTCAATTATTGTCTGTCAATAATTGTTAGAATCTAATCTGTGTCAGACATGACTTCAAATTTTCAAGGATTATCTTGTCTTCGAATTTTTCTGAACACCCGCTACATAAGTACAAAAATAAGATTTGAACTTGAGAAACTGCATAATGTAAATTTTCTTCACTTAATCTTCTCGCTTCTAAAATACAATTTATACTTCAGTCGAGGTTAATTTTATAATCCACCAGCAATACAGTCAAAGTAAATAATATCACTAGTAAATTTCAAAAGTCTCTTAAACGATTTCCTACTACTTGTAAATCACATGGAACGCGCACACACTGATAACATTCTTCATTGCAAAACAATATACAACACATACAAAGTGTTTTGTGAATATTCCCTCCGCTTACGCGTTGACATTTCTTGAAGTTAGCGGTATAGTGCGATTTTGAGTGTCTGCCAACGCGGAAAAGACCCCATAGTCATCTTGTTGTTCCACATTCGGAACAGAAATACACGTCTAGAGTTAAATTTGGGGTGTCTAATAGGTGCGCTTTATATCGCTGCACTAGATAATTAAAATCAACTGTGAAATACCGGCCTTACGTACTAGAAACGCTCACAGTCTAGCCATCGATGTTGATATTAATAACATACCCGTACTTCAGTATCGCAGCCTTAAAGTAATCTGAAGAGTAATTTTCTGGGATCACACCATAAGGCAAGCAATCCATGAGTGAAAGTTACAACGTACATTTTAAATAGTGTTTTGTGGGGGAAATATATACCGAACGGACACAAATAGATAGTTTATATGTAAAGTCATTATAGTATAGTTACATGTAGTCGTGAGATGTGTCCCATAAAATAAAGTATGGAAAGAAATCAAATAGCAATAGAAATGGAGCTCCAAGGAAGTTCAGAATGGAACGAGTGAATATCAACATCAAAATAATGACAATAATGTTAATCTAAAGTACAAGGAAATACAGAAATAAATAAAAACAGAAATATATAACAGGCAGATTAGAAAATAAAATATAAAGTTTAGTAAATTTAATGTTTTTTTAAAAAGGTCAAATGACAATCCTAATGAAATGAAAAGTAACAATTCAATGTACACATACCACTAACTTCAAAGTTCAGTTACAGAATTTATGCATTGCCGAACAGAACATTATTTCCAAATATAGGGGAAAAAAGAGTACAATATAATAATACAATTCAATAGTACAGACATATATACTGGGTGTATCAGAGGAGCGGCAAAGTCTTTTATTGGGGTCTAATTTAGTGAACAAATGTTAATACATTGTATATGAGCATGAGCTCTAGAATTTATAATTACTTTGATTTATACAGAGTGTTCGACAACGACGAATCAAAACAAATGTTTTTGTGTGGAATGCTAAGCATTTTTTTACATTTTATGATAACCATTTAACAGCTGGTTTAACTGACGTCAAATTGTGTTAGTCGATCTTGAACTGTTTCTGATATATTCAAAAATTATCCAACTTTTGAAAATTGCTACGAAATAATGATTAATCCTGAGATTATGGGCGTAATCAGTAGAGATATCGTTTCAGTAAGTAAATTTAATGTTTATTTCCGTGTATGATCTTTTCATAGCATTCGTAAAAATTAATAATTCTAAAGAAAACTATATATTTACGTGCCACTGCTAAGTACCAAATATGTACTATTTAAAAATATCTACTTTCTTGTGCCTGTGTGAGATATTGCAAAAGTAACAGAACCTTAAAAAGCCGATTACTACTTATTAATTTAAAAATATGTGCTACCATGAGTTCCATTGCACATAGCATACCTTAAAGTAGTAGAAAAAAGTTCGTTATAGCATTTTTCATTTATAAATATGTTATTTTCACTAAAATTTTAAAATGCATTTGGCGACAAGCTTGAAAATTCATGAATTCATGAAAACCTTTACATTTAAACTTGAGTTGGAAGAGAAAATCGTCATTACATGTACATGACGTCAGTTGACGGCAAATATGAAGTATAAAATCGGAATTAATAAATATGATGTAAGTGGCGGGAAGGGGATTGAAATTATTTACTGACATAATCAATATACCGGCCCATACAGTTTTTGCTATTAATCAAGAAATTGTAGCAAATGTTTATAGGACATTTGAAACTCGACTTAAAATGTATATAGAAACAGAAAGCGATACCTTTTATCATTCTTTACTTTAAATATATGTGTTTTATATCTTGTACATTTGCTTATGCAATGTTAAATGTTAAATCATACAGACATGGAAATGTCTTGGGACTAATCCTTTTTTACTGTACACCTGTGATATTCATCAAACGTCACCATTGCGACATTTGCTAACGACGCCACTATCCTGACTATTGATACCAATAGTGAAAATGTAGCCAAAAAGCAGGCAACGATATACATACATAACTGGATCTAGAAGTAGCGAGTTAAAGCCAGTGAGAACAAATCTGTTAACTTTGCCTATATATGACGCATTAAAACCATAAGAAGTTAACAGTAGTTGTTGTTCGTCGAGATTCTTCTTCTTCTTCCTCGTACGACTAGGATTTCTCCTGTTTGTCTACCTCTTATTCGGTTTCAGTTGTTGTTGATTGTATATTGTCTTGCCATCTCTTTTTTTGGTCTTCCTACTGGTCTTCTGCTGTATGGCTTATTGTTTTTAGAGATGTTTGCTTGTTGGTCTGGTCGCATCCCATCTACGTGTTCGTTCCATTTTTTCTTTCTCGTTTTCACCCATTTTTTGACGTCTTGTATGTTACATTACTCTCGTATGCTACTGTTTGTTTGTCTATCTCTTAGTGTCACTCCTATTATAGATCTTAATACTTTCACTTCCACGTTGTTTATTTTCTGTTTTGTTCCCTTTGTGTCTGCCCTTGTCTCTACAGCATATGTTAAAATTGGTCTCACTATTGTTTTGTATACTTTCAGTTTGCCTTCTGTAGTCATAAATTCGTTTCTCCATATGGTTTGTCTCAAACAGCTACTCACTTTCATCGCTTTAGTCGCTTGCTTTGTTGTTTCTGTCTTCAAGTCGTCATATTATTAGTTCCTGTAAGTAAATTTTACAGGGTTGGTATTATCGGCTATTATATAAATAGTAATACTGAAGAGTTCAGGCCTTGAGTAGAAGATTCGCTGTTGGTAGTCAAACAATTAGGCATTCTGAAACATGGTGCGAGAATTCCAGAAAAAGACAACTACAGAAGAAGTCAGGAAGAGAAAGATAAATAAATATAGAATAGTGAAATAGCCCATATTAACTCGTCTAGAAAAAAATAGCAATGAAAACACAATACAGATATTACAAACATATTCACAACTGAGATTGCAGCACGATACATAGCTAATTGTACAGAGATAACAGATATAGCCCCGTACAACTAAAAATGGTAAGACTTCGAGATGGTGAGTACTTAAGAGTTTCTTATTGACAGTTTTAGAGTACATCCAGTTGCAAAAAAAAATCTGATTGTATTATAGTAAGAGCTTGAAAAGGGACGTTGGTAAAATTTTATAAAATTCTCTTTTGTATTTCGTAATATTATTAAGAATAATATTATTCTAGAATATATCGTTACACATGTTGATCCATTTCACTTAACATAACTGAGAAAACGATCCGTCATTTTTCTGGTTTGTTATTCCGTGAAAGCAACCATATAGTGCTGGAGATCCTGCAGTTCTACCTTTACACCCGTCTTAGCAGTGGAAGACCAGTTCATAATGCTGAACTCTAGCGGATGCAGAGATGTATTTTGCAAAATGAGACTTTGCGGAGATTTTTGTGATCTTTCTGTTGTAAGGAAATGAATTACATAAAATCTCTTCGAGATCTCAGAAGGTAAAATGAAGAATACTCGATCTCGATTTTCTTTAGAGACGAAAGAAATTAATGCATGTATATGGTTCAATTCGCGAACTAATAAATTGTGACATATGATAGATTGTTGACTCAATGCATGTATATTTGGTGAAATGGATTAATTATATATTTTCTATAAAAAGAAATGTAAACATTCTTACTTATCAAACACGTATCCTGCTCGAAGGACCATGCATTTTTTAAATATTTATTTTCATCAAACAAAAAAGGCATTATTTTGTGACTGAAAGAATTCTAACCTATAAATACGTATATACCGGTTGTGTCAACAAGCATTAGCCATAGGGATTCTCAAGCATACGTATGTAAGATATATACGTCTCCCAGCAGTAAATACCGAGTTGGCATACATATACGTACGTATTCGTGAGAGTCCCTATGACTAATGTTTGTTGACACAAGCGGTATATATATATATATATATATTATTTATTATATTTAAGATTAGCGATAGAAATTAGAAATAAGAATGTTACATACTTTTCTTTGTTTCAGAAACTGCCAGATTAGACAAGAGATGCTTGAATACATATGTATAATAGTTTATATATTTCTGTTACAGATAATACATCTCTTCCGTTTTATCAAAACTTTAAACCAGGCAGCTATTGATAAGTACCCTGTAGGGAAAGTGTGTTTAATTGTGATTTTTAAATGTAATTCTTCCAAAATTACAAATAGAAATGTTTTCCTTATGGGGTACTCAATCCAAATCAACACGAAATTGGTTATTTCCACTGCCCTATTACAATATTTGTTCTATTTATTATAAAATGCAATATAAGAAAATGTGACGTGCTGATTTTTTTTTTGATTCGTCACTTTTGCATTTGTATCTCTTGCTTTTAAAAACTGCTATTGTTTCATTAAATATATGAAACATCTTCAATTAATAGTAAAACACTATTTTTGCTATTATATTTCGAACAATAATGATCAACAACTATAAGTCAAAAGATTGTTTACTAAAGACATACTCTTATATTGCTGATTTTTATGTTAATTATTATATATCTTATTTCTAAAGCTCTTACTGCCAACTTATTTAGTATCTAAGTATATTTAATGATGTAAAGTAAGATATTGTGATATTGTTTGTAAATTCTAGATTTAAGTTATTTTATTATTATGCATGTGGTAGTACTACTCGTGGAATTTGCTATATAAACAAAATTGTTATTTAAAGTGTAATTATTGCTGTACAGCACTGCATTTTGTCCTTGTTTTTTGTCTCTTTCAAATTGTATAACACTAAGCTTCTTATTGAATATTTGGTCCTCTGCCAGTGGCAATGCTTGCTTGTAACATACACAAAAATCAAGGCGCTGTCAAAACGGCAACAGTACACTTTTAGAGCAATGATGCAAGAATCATGATATACGAATCCCACACTTTTAGCCTTCACCTTACATTAATTTCATTTATGTCCGCTCATACATTAAATGAAGAACATAAACACGCGTCACGCTCAACAGCCACACGATATTTCATCATTGATACATATTCATCATATTCATCTGTCTCAATTTCAACGCTTGCGCTAAACTAATTCGCGCTTCTTTCCTTTCATTTTTTCAGGTACACTGCAAAGAATATCAATAGGCGTGGGAAAAATGAAAATACAGGGAGTCTCAACTTGTCAGTTTCTTTGTATGAACTGCAAAGGATTGTTATATGCCTCGGTAAGTTGAAAATTTCTTTAGTTCTATATGTAATCCTAATGTAAATTGAGAAAAATGTCTATTTAAATTTAAATTAAACAATTTTCCTATTTATAAAGTTATTTTTGGGATGAAATCGTCGGAAAGATCAAAATATTCATGCAAATATAAATAATTAAAGATGCCTAAAATGTGATCCTAAAGTACTCTATCTTTGATAATAAAGGCAAAATATGGAGAATATGTCTTATTACTTTCTTATACGTAGTATAAGGAAGTATTGTGATGGTGAAAATTTTCGACCTCGAGATTTTTGCAGTCATCTGATGCCGAAAAAGTAGTTTTTTAAAAATGACTGTCTGTCTGTCTGTCTGTTTGTCTGTGTGTGACCACGATAGCGGTCAAACCGCTATAGCTACCTATTCCAAATTTTGCATTTAGTAGTATAATCTCCCTCTTGAGAACTGATTAGATTTTCAGCAAAATCGGCAGACCGGGGAAGTAGTAGTTTACTTCGGTGAAAAATCGAATTTTGCCAGTATTTTATCAACTACTAAGTTTAGACAAATTTATGAAGAATTAATATGTACTTAAAATTGAAATTGTGAACAATTTTATTAAAAAGGTTTTTCTAAATTCCTACCGGAAGTAGGTCTTTTACTCTTATCGAAAATTTTTTGCAAATATTTTGCAAGTCATGCTTTTTAGACAGGTGCGTTACGAGTATAACAGTATTTAGAACTTAATTTTCAGTACCTTTTGTATAAAAAAGAATCAAAATTCGGACCGGAACTGACACTTTTACTCTTACCGAATAACGGTTTTTTGCAAATATGTTGTAAATTATGCACTCTATATATATTTATGAAGAGTACAAAAGTATTTAGAGTTAGATTTGGAATATTTTTTATAAATGAAATTTCAAAATTCGGATCGGAAGTAACACTTTCATACGTATAAGAAAGCCGTGTGGTGACCACACCTCTTTTTTTTTAATCAATTAAGAACTGATAGATGACAGATAATATATTACAATATTGACCACATAAACGCACATGCTGTGATACAAAAAACCAGAACATCGTAAATCACAGACATTTGTTTGTCAAAGCACAAAATAAGAGATGTTTAATTATTTTGGTACTTTACAAGAGGTATTGATAATATAACAATAACATCGTGCAAGATCTGTGTGCAATAAAATATCAAGCAACGTGTTTTTGTAAGTTTGCAGAATAAGAAAAGTTATTGATTATTTGCTAATAGTGCTTATTTCTAAGTGATGATGAAAATCCTCGACTGTCACGGGGTGCCTCAATTACGAAAAAGCCAATTTTTAGATTGGCGGGGGAAATGGCTAGCTCTTGAACCAAAAACATGGCAGTTTATTTCAGTGCAAGAATCATGTTTTACGTTAATTTTATTAAAATTCTTTAAAAGAAATCAGTTAAACATCTTTTGCACAATTTTCTTTTCAAACTTCTAAAAACTGTTTTTTTTTTGCAAATATTTCGCAAATCATGCATGCCGTACAGATTTTTTCATAAAATAAAAATATTTGAAACCAAATTGAGAGCTAGGTACTTGCATATATTCTTGCGTTTCAAAAACGGAAGAAAACCTTTATTTACAAGTTGATCGCAAATTAAGCACTCTGCACAAATTCACTAATCGAATAAAAGCTTTTACACTTAATTTCAACTTCTCTATAAGCAAAATTTGAACATACAGACCGAAGGTAATACCTTCACTCTGATCAAAAACCAGAGTTATAAACCCAAATTTATTAAGAATATAAAATATTTAGAACTCAACTTGGAAAGCTAATCTATTTTTTTAAATTCCAACCAAAAGTAGGACCTGACATAAAACTAAAAACAGTTTTTTTTGCGAATATATTTTCAATGTTTCAAACTTCGGACGCAGCAATTTATTTTGTATATCTATAAATGGTAATTAATTAGCATCAAATAGCCGCATAATGATTAATTATGACAGATGACACTGCAGATGATTGTTGGGAGATGTTGAGCTTTTGGTTATTGTTATTATTCATAACATAAGCCTGTAAGCAAAGAAGTGTTTAAAAATCAACAGCTGATTTTGATAGAATTTTTTGAATGCTGATTTCATGAAAAATAATCAAAAATTTCCATCACGTAGCATTTTTTCACAAATTGAAAATTTTTAATTTCGTTGCTACCAATCCAGTGTGATATAAAGTGAGCTAAGGAAGGGAATGGGCATTTACTCGTGATACTGGCAAAAACTGAAGATTTTTAGGGCCGTCTATGGTGCGAATAAAAAAACAATTTTAATTTAATGACATGTGCCCAAAAAATTTTGTGGACAGATTTTACATCGAAATGGCTCTTATTCATCGAGAGTCTACATTAAAAATGGCCAGGATACACCAGTGGTTATTACGAAGAGAATTCCAGAAGCATCTTGTGTGGGAATTTTGTTCTTCTCGCTTATTAACCTATTTCACACTTCCTGAGCTCCGCTCTGTTGTTATATGATCGTTGAACGTACTGTGCAGTGCAATTTTTCTCAAAGCGTTATATCTGTAGAGGTATACTCATTTTTAATTTTTTTATATTTAAAGGACAGGAATTTATTATCTCTTGGCTACCACTTTCTCATAGTTCAAAATGTGAAAAACAGATTTCATGCCATACTATTCTCAAGATAGTGGCTTGGTTTACTGTAGCAATGTCTCTGGAATGACGGAGTTGTTTAGCATACTATAAAGTGAACGCGTGGAGTCTCTTATTTGCTCGTCATAAAGAAGCCTCAAAGCAATACTCCTGCAGAATGGCAGCAAGTATGCTTCAGTGCCATAAGGGCGTTCTGTATTTACTGAAAGAATGTTACTAGAATTTAGCCTAGATTCTCACCAAGCTGAAATGTAAAGCTATTGGATGGACGATATGGGGTGATCTGAAAGTGCTTTCCATGGTTCTTGGGCAACAGCAGCAGGATACATCAAGTTTTTGTGTGAATGGGACAGTTGGCATAAGGGCAATCACTGAATCAAAAAGGAGTGGCAGCCTAGGAACACATTAAAACCTGGAAACAAAAATGTAATGAAGGAAAGCTTGGTTGGTACCAGTAAAATTCTTTCGCATTCACTTCATATCAGGTTTGGCTTGATGAAACAATTTGTTTAGGCTTTACCAAAAGAAGGAGAGTGCTTTAAATACATTAGCCAGAAGTTTCCAGTACTCACAAATGAATATGTATCTAACTATATATCTAACGACTAATTTGAATAAGCATGTACAGTGGAAAGTTTTTTTGTAAGCAGCTTTGTCTACATTATATTTATATCTATATCTAAACTAGAAAAAGAAATTAACTGAAAGATAACTGAATATCATCTGTCATATCGTTTTTCTTTTTAGTATTATACAAACAATAGTAACCTTCTGGTACGGATTATAAAGAACCAATATGTACGTTTATTATATCATGTTATCAATTATGACTAAACATGTTTATAATTCTAATTCTACTGATTACTGAAAAACAACTAGTAATATCGCACAACAGCTGCGTAGAACAAAATATTTTATTTACATTTTTATTAACAGATCTAATTAGTAAAAATCAAAAAGTGCATGTACGAGTCCAAGGTTCGCTGCTGCACTATTTACCTATTATTTGTATTTTAACACCTAATCGTGTAAAGCATAATGTTTGTATATGCGAAACATTAATCTCTTGTTAATGCGCGCTAATACAATTACTTAAGGCTGACGTACTATAGGCCGCACCAGACATTATTCACGTTGAAAACATGCTCACAATTTTTTGATAAGAATGGAAACTATTAATTTAATTATTATAAAAAGTACGTATGTTAAGGAAACTTGATTCGAGGTCGTGGGGGTGTTTTACATCTCAATTGGGCAAATAAAATACCCTTTTAGAAGCATAAATATTTTTTTTGGGCCTAAAAAGATTAGCCCGCATCGTAAAAAAAATACTGCTACGAAAATTATATCTTCGTTTGCAAAGGGTATCAAAAATAGTAATGCCCAGATTTTAGGATTACAATTCAACGCTAGTGTGGACAAAAACCGTGCAAAATTTAGTTCCCACGACATCAGAACCCGAATTAGTGTAGCTTCTGAACTCCAGGTGGCACTCAAAATATGTATTAAAAATGTGTAAAAAATAGCTACGTTTATACAAAAATGCATTGTACTAATAACCAATAAATACTTGCCTTCAATACTTCGTTAAATAATAGTAACAATTATATATTATTAATTATTCAACTTAGACTAGTGAATACGCCACTTAATAAAACTAACTTTAACACAGAATTAGATAGAATATACATTATTGCTACAAATAATGGCTATACTAAAGCTATGATCAATAATATCCTTCGAAGCAAACAAATAGCACATACCCGTTTTTTTTAATTTACCCTAAAATTTCTAGTAAAAATTCAGTACATTATTCTACCACTCAAGTATACATACACGAAAAATTTCGTATATGAATAAATTTTTCGTGTATGTATACTTGAGTGATTTAATAGTGCGAGAGCACTTACTCTCCAAGAATTACTTTGTTACATTGTACATTATTCTACCCTTACGTATATTTGTAAAACTTCAGGCAAAATTAGCAAATTAATTAAAAAAGCCACGAATGGTAAAATAGCTTTGAAAACTAATAATACTTTAGAATGTTTTTCAAAAAACAATAAGGACAAAACAGACAAAAATCAAACTCGGGGGTATATAAGTAAACTTGTGATTGTAATATGTCTGATATTGGTCAAACTGGAAGATCCTTTGCCCAGAGAGTGTCCGAACATAATAGAAGTTACCGGGATAAAAACAGCTGATTCTACATTTGCGAACCATTGTTTAGAATATAAACATACTTTTAATAATAATTTTAAAAACGTCATATCCAAGATAAAAGTAAAAAACTTGATTTCCTAGAATCATTGGGAATTTCTACAATTACAAAATTAGGTTTAGCCTTAAATGATCAAACCAACCTATGTCACTCTCTACTTTTGTCCTTAAATTTGTCATGTTTGTCTAGTATATAATTTCTCGCACAATTGTAAATTCGTCATTATTCATCCACCTGATGAAGTCGTTGTGCGACGAAACAACGTTGTTGTGGTTTACTATAATTAAAATTTTTAAACTTTCAAATCAGTGTTTTATTTTTACTATTATTAATTATTCAACTGCTTAACACTTTGCGAAGTGTAATATAAAATATTTACATTTAAAAAAACGACAATAAATTTGCTACATGATAATCTTATGCACTGTTTACTTTCGAGCGATGTATATTTATAGTAATTTTTGAATGTTTGACATTATTTGAAATATGTATCAACAACTGATAACTAGTCGAAAAGTGAAAACCTTTCTCGACGTAATATATGACATAATCAACGTTATAAATGTTATGAAATAATGATTAAATGTATATTTATTGTAGTACTGAATTATATAAATACATTAATTTGAGTAACTTACTAGAGCGATAATCGTACTGAAATAAGTTAATTCTGTAGAGGTAGCTTATATCTTGAGAATTTCGAAGACTTAGACAATGCTTCTGCTCGTATTATTATCAGAAATTAAATTAAATTTCTATAATATCATATCTAAACAAGCTTTACTTACACACATAAACATGGATGAACTGACAATACTATAGAAGATGGTATACCAACTATAGGTATATTTTATTTAGTCTACTTCAGAAAATTAAATAATTCTTGATGCACAAATTTATGGAATTCTGCGACGGGACTACATTTATTTCTAGTTATAGTATATTTTGTAATGGGATTTTTAAAATGTGAAAATATAAATGAAGCAAATCGCTTTCAAAACAGATATTTTTATTATTTCGCAATTAAGTTTGTTTTAAGGATATTAAAATAAACAATCTCTAATTTATTCATAAGTTATTATAAATTAAACGCAACACATCAACATTATTGATGCATTGCAATATTTTACAGAGTTACTCGTGAGTTTGGTAATGTAATATATTCTTTGAAGAGAGAGAATTGGTAAGCTTTGGAAATGGTAACGTAAAGGAATTATATAATTTAGGTATATACGAGGGTTGGGGCAAAAGTCATGGCAACTATTTTTTTTCTTGAAGATACCAGTCCGCTTGGAAAATGTGACATATACAGACGAAAGGACAAGGTCTTAACTGCATGTGTGGACAATGAATAGCACTGAAATATCGTAACACACTAATTTATTACGGTAGTATACAGGGCAATGTGGCCTTCACCGTGCAAAAGAATGATAACACAGTACACATAAAGTTGACATGACAAACCTGAGCCTAAAGACCCTCAATATAGTCCCCTGCTACTGTCACCACACGCTGCCAACGATGTGGGAGGCGCTGAATACCATCAGCCTCAGCATTTGCCGCACCATGTGTGAATCGGGTCATCTGTTGGCGCACAGCATTACCAATGTTCTCTCGTGTTGCAAACCGCCTACCACGTATTGGTTCCTTAATCTTGGGAATGAGATCAAAGGCACAGGGCGAAAGGTCAGGAGAGTACGGTGGGTGCTCCAACTCTTCTCATCCCCAACGTCGGAGTAGCTGCAAGACCACATAAAGCAGAGTGTGTACGGCAGCTACTCCGACGTTGGGAGTGGGAAGAGTTGGAGCACCCTTTCGTCTGTATATGTCACATTTTCCAACACGACTGGTATCTTCAAGAAAACAAATTGTTGCCATGACTTTTGCCCCAACCCTCGTACATATATCAAAATGTATGCTAACTATTCAGAATCGTTGCTTTTTATATACTTCAGTATTGTTCATGTATATTATGTATTACTATAAAATAACATTTCAGTTTGATGCCAACGTGGGGCAACCCAGCTAAATTATAAATTGAAATTATAAACGACCGTAATAAAACTGATTACATTTTAAACAGCATTAAATCGACCATTTAAGTATCTATCAGTATAACAGCAAAAACTACAATGCGACTTAGGGCAGAATTAAGTTAGAATTTACTGTACTATTCATTTTCAGAAATTAAAGCTTTTCCGTGTTGCTTTCTTATACTTTATTATTTATCATCTATATTATATATTTTTAAAAAAATACCATTAAATTTGGCGCCCAACTTAAGGCCATTCAGCATAAATTAGAAATTATGAAAGGACGTTATAAAACTGATAACGATTTAAACAACATTAAGTCAAGGCTTGACAATTAAGGCAAAGCATTTAAATACGCATTAGTATAACAGCAAACATTACAGTCCTATTCCGCCAACGCTAACGTGGAGCAACCCAGCTAAATTATAAATTGAAATTATAAACGACCATAATAAAACTGATTACATTTTAAACAGCATTAAATCGACCATTTAAGTATCTATCAGTATAACAGTAAAAACTACAATGCCAATTAAGGCAGAATTAATTTAAAATTTACTGTATTATTCATTTTCAGAAATTAAAGCTTTTCCGTGTTGCTTTCATATACTTTATTATTTATCATCTATATTATATATTTTTAAAAAATACCATTACAATTTGGCGCCCAACTTAAGGCGATTCAGCATAATGTACGTAATGTAATGTAAGTAATAAAACTGATAACGATTTCAGTCAAGGCTTGACAATTAAGGCAAAGCATTTAAATATGCATTAGTATAACAGCAAACACTACAATCTTATTCCATGCAACATAAGGGAGAGCGTATATAAAACGAACAGCGTGATTTAATTTAAGGTATATGTAAATTAAAATTTACTGTACTATTCATTTTCAAAAATTAAAGATTTTTTAGTGTTGTTTATACAAGGTGTGTATAAATTGGCGGGCCCACTACAGGTGGCGGCATTCTTGGTCAAATTTTGAGTTAAAAGTCCTAATCCTAAAACAATGTATCAGGCTTCCTTTGTCTTCAGAATGAATTTGAAAGAAACATACATTTGGCAACATTGAACACGCATGTGCTAGTTATAATCTTCGGAACATTTTTATACGTCGTCATGTGGACCTTACATTTTAAATTTAAAAAAGAAACAAACGAAATAAAATTGGTTTCTTAGATTACATATTTATCACGAAAATATTACAAAGTTTAAAAAATTTTTGATAATATTGACTAATTTTTGTACATCTTCTTGATATAAATCAATGTAATTATTACCTACATAATTGTTCGAATTGAAATCCATCAGTTTGTAGACATAGCTGCAATCTTTGTGGTATCGTTTGTACTATTCGCTCAAGTCTTTCTGGTGTGATTTCTAATACTGCGGCTTCAATTCGGGCTCTAACTTCGTCAGCGTTCTGTGGAGGTGTAGCGTAAACTTTACCTTTAATGAAACCCCAAACAAAAAAATCTAATGGATTGAGATAGGGGGATCTCGCAGGCCACAAAAGGGGACCGCCACGACCAATCCATCTGTCTGGGAAGTGTTCATTCAACCAGTCTCTTATATTACGACCAAAGTGCGCAGGAGCACCATCATGCATGTAAATCATATTACGGCGTACGTTCAGCGGTATCTCATCAATAACTTGTTCTAAAACATTTAAATATTCACCGGCATCTAGGCGATTTGGTAAGTAAATTGGTCCAACTACCCTGTGGTTTATTATACCCAGCCAAACGTTAACAGAAAACCTTCTTTGGTGACCGTATTCGCGAAATTCATGTGGATTTTCATCTGCCCAATGATGAAAATTATGAGTATTAAACACACCATCTCTGGTAAACATGCACTCATCACTCCAAAGAATACGTCTTAAAAAGTCACCTTCTTCCTGAATTCTATTTAAGATTGTATTGCAATAATTGATTCGAAATAAGCTATCATTTCCGTAAAGAGGCTGAACTTTAGTAACATGGTATGGATGAAGCAAGTTTTCTCGTAGAACCAAATGAACAGTCTTATTACTGGGAATATTTAGTGTAGTAGTTAATTGACGAGTACTCGCAGAGGGATCTTCCTGTATTGTGGCTGGAACTTGCTCTTCTAGTTGCACGGTACGCCTTTGCCTTGGTCGACCTGCGTTCGCATTTCTTGGAATAAACGAACCTGTTTCACGCAGTTGTTGGTCCAGCCTTCGAAATACATTTTTACTTGGATGCCTCCGATTTGGAAAACGCACTCGATATTCCTGCCCTGCCATGCTAGCATTTCCACGACAGAAACCGTATATCATGTACATATCGGCATATTCGTTGAACGTAAAATTCATAATAAACAAACAGAACAACTAGTAAACACGAAAACCCGAAAACTGATTAAAACTATACAAATAAACACGAAAAATAAGCAAGTCGAATGAAATAGGTAGATTACAAAGTGTCAAAATTTGACAGTAGTAATGTATTTGACTAGAACAACATTAGGCTGTCTACTTATTATTTTACAACGTTGTCAGATGTGTTTTTCGTCAAAATAAGTTAATAAACAAATATTAAAAACAAACTTTAAAATCAAAAAGAAAACTTTAACGAATGGATAATAACAACAATTCTTCTTTCTTCTAAATTGTAGCTCTTTCTGTCAACAAATATCAAGTAATAATGCTTATTTCAAGACTGAAAGTCCGAACTTTAGGAACCTCGTGCAAGGATATGGAGCATGGTACAACATTTTCGTATTAGGATTTTGGACTCCGAATTTAACGAAGAACATCGCCGCGTGTAGTGGGTCCGCCAATTTATACACACCTTGTATATACTTTTTTAGTATTTGTCATCTATATTATATATATTTAAAAAATACCATTACAATTTGGCGCCCAACGTAAAGCGATTCAGCTTAAATAAAAAATTATAAACGTACATAATATGTATATCTGATGATACCTTAAACAACATTAAATTAAGTAAAGAATTATATCAGTATAACAGCAATCACTATAATCATATTAACCATATTGCACGCGACTTAACGAGCATATAAAGTAAACATCGTCATTCAGTATTGTTCATATATGTTATGTGTTTTAAAAAATAACATTAAGAACATAAATCATAAATAATGATAAACGCAAAATGTCTATTACACAGGACAATCTCATTCAACAGCTTTACTTGGCGTGGTTGAATGGACTTATCAGTAATTTGTGAGAATGTGTGTAATACAGCAGTCCTGTCAGCAGACTCTTCATACAGCGCGTTTAAGGCTAACTCGACAGCATGCTTCTTCCTCTGCATGTCATCAATCTCAACGTGACACTCGTTACTTTGTATTTCGAAAAATTCCGAAGACGAATTCTAATTGAATTAACTCGGTTAGCGTGTTTTCTTCTTTTTTTTTCGGGAATAGAACCATGGGATGTCGTAGTTTATACAATAAAAGTGTTAATTTATCATGAACTAAAATAAACTTAACTGTAAAGGTACATGTTCACCAAGAGAAATAATTTTCCATACACTTCGCGGAGATAAAGTGGTATGGGCATATTCCCCATACACTAATGCATATTAAACACGTCCATACCACATTATTATCTCCGCGAAGTGTACGGAAAATTATTTCTTCTGGTGTACCTACAGAATAATTTATGAAATATTAGATTTGCACGCGCAGTTTTTTTTAATACTACTTTATTATTTAAATTTATTCATTATCATAAACTTTCAATTGATTTTTTAAATAAATCTGCTATTGTTAATTCATTAAAAAAAAATAACGCAAAAATTACTTCAACAGAAGGGGTAATATAAATTTTCTTAATTACCATAATTATATTTAAAATATAGAAGAAAAACGAAGAAAAGTGGGAACAGTAATTTAAAAAAAACAAGCAGAAATACATAACAATTGTTTAACCTAAATTTACCTATTTGCAAGTTTTTTCAAAACGAAGTAAAAAATCCACAATTACGAGTAAGAAAAAAATCAATTTACTCGATTTGTTCAAGTTTTCTAAAACAACCCGAAAGCAAGGTTTTTTTTAGAAAACTTGACTAACACTTACTTACCAACATGAAAGGCGGATTTGTGTAAACTTTCTAAACAATGTAATTAGCTAATAAAGTTAAATAGATAGCACAGTAAACATTTCTGAAGTTATCTCTATTTTCTTACATTTTTCGCATAATTTATTCCTTTAAAATATCCAAAATGCGTCAGAGTTACTCTAAATTTATTGTCTGTCATATTAAGTAAATGGGGATACCGTTTATTAAAAACGCGACAGGTTCAAGCGGCTTTATCTTGCACTCGCCTTGCAATAGAATATAATCATGCATAAAAAGAATAAGACAATAATACTGGCAAAAATGCATTTACTGTTCGTTTTGGAAAATATCGAAGTGCTAAAGTTTTCCGAATATGGTTGAATATAAAACAGGAGCGTAAATTGTGAAAATGTAAATCTTGCTCAAATTCCAATGACTCACAATGAGGAAAATAATGAAAGCACAATCATTATTATTTTGATTGCACAAAGCATTATTCGTAATAAAGCAGTACCATAAGGGCAGGACAGGAACATTTATTGTTTGTTGACCTACGCGGGGTCGACGTAATTTACTCTATGGTGCATGCTCGACGAGTTGATATAATTGAGGTCGGACACTGTGTAATCGAGGGGGCAAATTGAGTTTTGTTAAGCACCGGAGACGTGAACTTGTTTATTCCACATTATTTTTAATGCCGGGGCGTCCTGGAAATAAACTTCTGCACATTGTTACGCATATGTGTATACTATTAATATTCATGTTACCGTAAATAGCCGAACCCGTTTTTACGCGTACTTACTAGTAAAAATGCGAAGTAACTACGAGCATATGTAATTTCGCGTTCTGACTAGGAAAGACACGAATTAAAATTTTAATTCGACTATTTACTGCACCTTTCAGTTAGAACGGGTTCTAACTACACGTATAACAGTAACTAACCGAAATGCCGTTTTTCTTTTCTTTCTTATAGATAGATAGATAGATAGATAGATAGATTTTTTATTCCATTATGCAAAGCGTAGAACACGTCAACATACAAATACAAACATGAATGTAATGTACATATAAAATATTAATTCGTGTAGGTAAATTCTTGGTATTTAGGCCTTTTTGGACCGAAATGCAATAAAATACTAGGTTAACGTTTCGACATTTTTAATATAAATGTCTTCATCAGAATACTGAAATTATAAGTATAAGTTTCAAATAATGCTTCAAAAATTAATACAATACAAGATTACTTACTTAAAAATAGGTAACAGCTAAAATTGTATAAATAAAATATTTCTTTTAAAATTTTGTCAAAAGACTTGACATACATCAAAATATAATTATAAATGTCAGCATATGATTTCTAGATTAACAATTTAAAATTGTTGACATATTCTAATAATAATGTCATTACAAAAATTGTACAATGCAAGTATCAAATAAGCATTAAACGAACTGATTTTTGAAAATATAGAGGGGAAATATTTGTTTATGCAAGCAATGAAAAATAAATTTTTGAAAGTGCATTAATTTCACTTCGGTCATTCACACAAACTGATTCATTTTTCTTAATTTGGATGAGTTCTAATATTGATCGAGATTTATTGTTAATTTCAATATTTAGAATTTTAGTGTTATCAAAATTGAAATTATGTTTAAATTGTTGACAATGTTTTTTTAAAGCCGTTGAATTTTTGCAATATTTATGACCTTTAATTCTTTCTTCTAAATATTGCATAGGACAATCTATGTTTTTTGTTACAATTATTACAAGGAATACTATAAACAGTGTGGGTTTTCTTTAAAAAAGGAGTTTTAGATTTAATATTAGTATTGATAAACTTTAAATTATTATAATTTTTATGTGCTACTTTAATATTAAATTTACTAAACATTTTAGTTAATTGTTCTGATAATTTTGGTACATATGGGATAGATAAATATTTAATTTGACTATTGTTAAAATTTTGATTGTTGTTTTGTTGTTGGTTGTAAAATTTATAAGTTCTTTTTTTAATGATATTTTTAATTAAATTTATTGGATAATTATTATTTGCTAAAGTTATGGTAATGTTTTCTAGAATCTTTTCTAAAATTTGGGCTTGTTAACTTAATTGCCCTATCAGTAAGATTATGATAACACTTTTTTTAAAAGATGATATGATTTAAAATTCATTAATCTACCTGAAGATGTTGGTTTAGAATACCAACTAGTTAAAATTTTATTGTCTTTTCTTAATAAAGTCATATCTAAAAAGTTGATTTTATTATCAACTTCTATTTCTTTTGTAAATTGATTTTTTTATGATAACTATTAAAGAATGTATCTATTAGATCTATTTTGTTTTCAGGTATTGCTAGAATACAGTCATCAACATATCTTTTATAAAATGGAATTTCAAAATTAATTTTTGGTATAATTGTTTCTTCAAGATCTTCCATTACTAATTGTGCTATAACACTTGATATTGGAGCACCCATAGCACATTATTAAGAAACATTGGTGTAAATTAAATGAATTCACTTATTTAGATCTTAATTCTTTTTTAGAAGGTTTAGATATTTCATTAACTTCAACATTCTTCCAATATAAAGATAAGTACTATAAACAACTATATGGATGTGCTATGGGAGCTCCAATATCAAGTGTTATTAGTAATGGAAGATCTTGAAGAAACAATTATATCAAAAATTAATTTTGAAATTCCATTTTATAAAAGATATGTTGATGACTGTATTCTAGCAATACCTGAAAAAAAATAGATCTAATAGATACATTCTTTAATAGTTATCATAAAAAAATTCAATTTACAAAAGAAATAGAAATTGATAATAAACTCAACTTTTTAGATATGACTTTAATAAGAAAAGACAATAAAATTTTAACTAGTTGGTATTCTAAACCAACATCTTCAGGTAGATTAATGAATTTTGAATCATGTCAACCACTATCTTTTAAAAAAAGTGTTATCATAAATCTTACTGATAGGGCAATTAAGTTAACAAGCCCAAATTTTCTAGAAAACATTACCATAACTTTAGCAAATAATAATTATCCAATAAATTTAATTAAGAAGATCATTAAAAAAAGAACTTATAAATTTTACAACCAACAACAAAGCAACAATCAAAATTTTAATAATAGTCAAATTAAATATTTATCTATCCCATATGTATCAAAATTATGAGAACAATTAACTAAAATGTTTAGTAAATTTAATATTAAAGTAGCACATCAAAATTATAATAATTTAAAGTTTATCAATACTAATATTAAATCTAAAACTCCTTTTTTAAAGAAAACCCACACTGTTTATAGTATTCCTTGTAATAATTGTAACAAAATTTATATTGGACAATCTATGCAATATTTAGAAGAAAGAATTAAAGGTCATAAATATTGCAAAAATTCAACGGCTTTAAAAAAACATTGTCAACAATTTAAACATAATTTCAATTTTGATAACACTCAAATTCTAAATATTGAGATTAACAATAAATCTCGATCAATATTAGAACTCATCCAAATTAAGAAAAATGAATCAGTTTGTGTGAATGACCGAAGTGAAATTAATGCACTTTCAAAAATTTATTTTTCATTACTTACATAAACAAATGTTTCCCCTCTATATTTTCAAAAATCAGTTCGTTTAATGCTTATTTGTTACTTGCATTGTAAAATTTTTGTAATGACATTATTATTAGAATATGTCAACAATGTTAAATTGTTAATCTAGAAATCATATGCTGACATTTATAATTATATTTTGATGTATGTCAAGTCTTTTGACAAAATTTTAAAAGAAACATTTTATTTATACAATTTTAGCTGTTATACCTATTTTTAAGTAAGTAATCTTATATTGTATTAATTTATGAAGCATTATTTGAAACTTATACTTATAATTTCAGTATTCTGATGAAGACATTTATATTAAAAATGTCGAAACGTTAACCTAGTATTTTATTGCATTTCGTTCCAAAAAGACCTAAATACCAAGAATTTACCTACACGAATATAATAAGGGCCAAGAAATATAACGTATTATTAATATAATACTTATTTAAATACTAAAATATTAATAATACTAACAAGTAACAAACTCAAAACAAAATAACAAACGATTGTTTTAGTGCACCAAATTAAGCTGCACCGGTTTTGAAAAAAAATCTTTAACATTATACAAAGCTTCACCTATTAGGTATTGTTTTAGTTTATGTCTACATTGATTAAATCCTAAACCTCTGATTGTGAATGGAATGTGATTATAAATTTTGACACATTGGTATATAATATTTTTTTTCTAATTTAGTGGAGTGCATTTTAGGTGGCATTAAAATGCCATTTTTTAACCCTCTTGTTTCATGAGTATGATTAATTTCATATTTTTTAAAAAAACTCATTGTAGTGCAATTTCACAAATAGTGCACTCTCTAAAACAAATATAGATGACAAAGTAAGTAGTCCGTTCTTTATAAATATGTTTTTACAAGAGTCTATAGGATGTAGATTAAATAATGTTCTTATACTGTCTTATAATAAAACACAATTGGTTTCAAGATTATTTATTCCGATGCGAAATAAACTGACTTATTTGTTATTACATGGGCTACTATTGTGACATTTTGAATTGCATAACACTTGCTTTTTTTTACTGAGACCCTTTTTTGTACACTTACACATGGAAAATTCTTGACTTTATCCTGATACAGACGAAGCCGCATGACGTAAAGATATTTGCTTATCCTTCCTTACTACATCAATGTCAATAAATGTTTGCTTACAAATATCAAATTCTGATCTGGTGTACAGATGATTTAGAACACCATCCTTAGTACCTAACTGGTATACATGTCCGCATCGGTCTTTAAAAAATAAAAGCTATAATATTTCTGAACCCATCTTTAGCTTTGTCAACGTCGGGAATAGATATTGTGACGTTATCGCCCATATTAGCAGAAGGGTACGTTTTATCACTGAAAGATATCATCTTTTTAGCCTATTGAATTAGGGGCTGGCTTGCTTCAAACCGTGTTGCTGTAATGTTATCCTCAATTATACAATTCAAGCAATAGTCTCGATTAAAGTTAGCTTTTAAGATAGCACCACATTTAAAGCATAATCTAAATTATATTACCTCTGGTTCTCTTTCTTCATTTTCATACGCTATATTTGAATCTTTTCCATGAATTTCCGCCATGTAAATTTTGACGTCACCAATAATATTTTACAAATCATCTTCCCTCTCTAGAGAAGAAATAACGTCAATAGGCAAAGACGATGTTGTTAACCCAACGCTAGACTCGATGCCAAACATAGCCTAATATGGAGTTTGCTTTATGCCTGAATGAAATGCACGGTTTTTCATAAACTGTACAAATGGTATACCTTCTGACCATTTAACTTAAATTCGTTTATAACGCAGTTGGCAAATGCTCGTCCTTTGTGTTGTTACTATGTAATATGCACGACGCCCCAAATGTCAAAAATATTTCGTTTAATTTATAAGCTATTTCTTCTGCTCGTTTACATGTTAGAGCTAAACTTGGTTATTATTTATTACGTCAAAACGGTTCACGCGTCGATACTGCGATGTCAGTTTCAGCAATCAGCGCATAGATCTTTCATAGACCGATTCTTGCTCAGTTACTGGTATGTGTGTAGTTAGAAATCAAAGCTGCAGTAAATAGCCGATTTAAAATTTTAATTCGTGTCTTTCCTAGTTAGAACGCGAAATTACAAATGCTCGTAGTTACTTCGCATTCTTACTATAGACAGTCTCAACCTTAGTGTTCAGTACAGTCTCTTATGGGATATATACCTCTTTTACTACCATCAGCAATTTGTAATAAACTGTCTTTTTTTATTTCAAGGCAATGCTGTCAGTTCGATTTATTATGTTTACGGTTGGTATTGTAGGTTGGTATAAGTATCACAACATAACCTACTTTTCAAGTGTCAAATTAATATTATAATATAATATTATAGAATAATATCCTAACCAACAAGTATTTAAAATGCCATGTCATTGTAATGAGTTACCAACCTAACTTGTCATTGTCGGTCTGACAACTATGTTGTCTATCACACACACATACTGAATACTAAGGTTGAGACAGACTATAGTAAGAACGCGTAAAAACGGTTTTCGGCTATTTACGGTAACATTCACACCAAACTACTTATATTCAATGTAAGAAAGAGGAACAGATGGCGCGCAATCAAAATAGGTTTAACCTGTTTTTATTAACATATTTACTTCAGTATCTGATCATTCTTAAATTTCTTGAAATAAGAACAGGCAAATATATTATACATATTATTATATGCTTGCGATTAACTATTCATGACGTTCTAATTAGAAATTACCTACACGAATATAATAAGGGCCAAGAAATATAACGTATTATTAATATAATACTTATTTAAATACTAAAATATTAATAATACTAACAAGTAACAAACTCAAAACAAAATAACAAACGATTGTTTTAGTGCACCAAATTAAGCTGCACCGGTTTTGAAAAAAAATCTTTAACATTATACAAAGCTTCACCTATTAGGTATTGTTTTAGTTTATGTCTACATTGATTAAATCCTAAACCTCTGATTGTGAATGGAATGTGATTATAAATTTTGACACATTGGTATATAATATTTTTTTTCTAATTTAGTGGAGTGCATTTTAGGTGGCATTAAAATGCCATTTTTTAACCCTCTTGTTTCATGAGTATGATTAATTTCATATTTTTTAAAAAAACTCATTGTAGTGCAATTTCACAAATAGTGCACTCTCTAAAACAAATATAGATGACAAAGTAAGTAGTCCGTTCTTTATAAATATGTTTTTACAAGAGTCTATAGGATGTAGATTAAATAATGTTCTTATACTGTCTTATAATAAAACACAATTGGTTTCAAGATTATTTATTCCGATGCGAAATAAACTGACTTATTTGTTATTACATGGGCTACTATTGTGACATTTTGAATTGCATAACACTTGCTTTTTTTTACTGAGACCCTTTTTTGTACACTTACACATGGAAAATTCTTGACTTTATCCTGATACAGACGAAGCCGCATGACGTAAAGATATTTGCTTATCCTTCCTTACTACATCAATGTCAATAAATGTTTGCTTACAAATATCAAATTCTGATCTGGTGTACAGATGATTTAGAACACCATCCTTAGTACCTAACTGGTATACATGTCCGCATCGGTCTTTAAAAAATAAAAGCTATAATATTTCTGAACCCATCTTTAGCTTTGTCAACGTCGGGAATAGATATTGTGACGTTATCGCCCATATTAGCAGAAGGGTACGTTTTATCACTGAAAGATATCATCTTTTTAGCCTATTGAATTAGGGGCTGGCTTGCTTCAAACCGTGTTGCTGTAATGTTATCCTCAATTATACAATTCAAGCAATAGTCTCGATTAAAGTTAGCTTTTAAGATAGCACCACATTTAAAGCATAATCTAAATTATATTACCTCTGGTTCTCTTTCTTCATTTTCATACGCTATATTTGAATCTTTTCCATGAATTTCCGCCATGTAAATTTTGACGTCACCAATAATATTTTACAAATCATCTTCCCTCTCTAGAGAAGAAATAACGTCAATAGGCAAAGACGATGTTGTTAACCCAACGCTAGACTCGATGCCAAACATAGCCTAATATGGAGTTTGCTTTATGCCTGAATGAAATGCACGGTTTTTCATAAACTGTACAAATGGTATACCTTCTGACCATTTAACTTAAATTCGTTTATAACGCAGTTGGCAAATGCTCGTCCTTTGTGTTGTTACTATGTAATATGCACGACGCCCCAAATGTCAAAAATATTTCGTTTAATTTATAAGCTATTTCTTCTGCTCGTTTACATGTTAGAGCTAAACTTGGTTATTATTTATTACGTCAAAACGGTTCACGCGTCGATACTGCGATGTCAGTTTCAGCAATCAGCGCATAGATCTTTCATAGACCGATTCTTGCTCAGTTACTGGTATGTGTGTAGTTAGAAATCAAAGCTGCAGTAAATAGCCGATTTAAAATTTTAATTCGTGTCTTTCCTAGTTAGAACGCGAAATTACAAATGCTCGTAGTTACTTCGCATTCTTACTATAGACAGTCTCAACCTTAGTGTTCAGTACAGTCTCTTATGGGATATATACCTCTTTTACTACCATCAGCAATTTGTAATAAACTGCCTTTTTTTATTTCAAGGCAATGCTGTCAGTTCGATTTATTATGTTTACGGTTGGTATTGTAGGTTGGTATAAGTATCACAACATAACCTACTTTTCAAGTGTCAAATTAATATTATAATATAATATTATAGAATAATATCCTAACCAACAAGTATTTAAAATGCCATGTCATTGTAATGAGTTACCAACCTAACTTGTCATTGTCGGTCTGACAACTATGTTGTCTATCACACACACATACTGAATACTAAGGTTGAGACAGACTATAGTAAGAACGCGTAAAAACGGTTTTCGGCTATTTACGGTAACATTCACACCAAACTACTTATATTCAATGTAAGAAAGAGGAACAGATGGCGCGCAATCAAAATAGGTTTAACCTGTTTTTATTAACATATTTACTTCAGTATCTGATCATTCTTAAATTTCTTGAAATAAGAACAGGCAAATATATTATACATATTATTATATGCTTGCGATTAACTATTCATGACGTTCTAATTAGAAATTATATTTATTTCTCTTCGGGTTGGTGGGATCAAATAAATACTTTTTTTAAAATTCTGGTCTAGTAATAAAATCTATACAAGTAACTTTCCTTTAGTGTATATATTACTGGACTGGAATATTATCATATAACAACTGTAATATTTATTCTTCCTCTAATCAACTGAACAAAAACATGTTCATATCAGGAAAAAACATTATAACATATTGTATATTCACATAAATATTGAATATATCCGGTGTCCGATGTCGATGTACAGGATTATTCATTATAAATTACCCACCCTTTATCATCGTTATTATTGCATATACAAAAAGAAATTCAAATGAAAGCTGTGTCGCTGAGACTGAATTTTATTTGGTTGCTATCAAAAACACAGTGGCGTGCAGATACAACGGTATAAAAAGAATATAATTTTTTTTTAAATGGAATACCCTGTATATTATTAAATTTTTATAATGATCTTTTTACTCTGATTTCAAAAATATACCGTATAATACCGGTATCTTAAACCGTTTTCGAGTTATTAAGTGTCGAATATCGTAGTTACTGTACTATGAAAAAGTTAGCATTATTAAAGTAAGCTATGAAAATGACAATTATTGTGTTTGATAAATGACATTTCCATTTTGACTATTTTATTTAGGAAATGTCATTTATCAAACACAATAATTGTCATTTTCATAGCTTACTTTAAAAATGTTAACTTTTCCATAATAGAGTATTTGAAATATTTTTTGTATATGCAATAATAACGGTAATGAAGAGTGGGTAATATATAATGAATAACCCTGTACATAGCAAAAAAAATTTAATACAAAAAATTATCATCTACAATTAAAAATATTTCTATATGTACAGAATGTTAGACAACGACAAACCCACACAAATGTGTGTTTTTTTTTTAATGGAATGCAATGAATTCTTTTTACATTTCTTTATGGCATTTTAAAATCTGATTAAACTAACATCAACTGTTTCTCAGATTTGGCGATTTTTCGTCGAAAATTGTACAACTTTTGAAAAATTGCTCTGACGTAAGGATTAATGATGAAAGCCTATTATGGAATCATTTACTGGAGATATTTCAGGTCGCGTATTAAATATTGTTTTCGACATTTCCCAATATTTTTTGGAATTGAAGGACCTTTTCAATAACCTGTTAGTGTAAAATCGGAAATTTTCAGTATTCACGAAAAACGTATAACTAAAACAATTCATAATTTTTTAATACAAATATAATATTACAATATATGCGGATGACAAATAAAAGCTAATTACCAATATTTGTGACAAATTTTGGTCTATGGCTTACAAAAATATCAAAATGATAGCCACACAGCCGATTATTGCACCCAAAATAAAATTGCTTTTTAAAGGCATACAAAATAGTTGGTAAAGTAGTGACAATAATAAGCAAAAACAAATATGCTTTTACTAGAAACCATTTTTATTAAACCATAATAACATGAAACATATTCTTGGAAAGATATAAGATCAAACAATGTCCTAGTTAACATAATTAAAAGTTTTTATTCAGGATCATCTTCGTTCTCTAGCGTTTTTAAGTTGTGGTAGTAAGTTGTGTAAGAACAGATTTTTGAATTGGCATTACACTGATATTCTTTTTTGCTTTTATAGGCTGCAACCACCCTTGTTATTGACTAGATGTTTTGGTCCAATAAAAGGATGTCACTTTAATATGTAATTGAACTTGCTCAGTAATTAAAGCAAAAATCAAAAACGTTGCCCCTGTAACTCTTCAGTCGGTGCAAAAGGTCATGGGTTCAATAATATAAGCGCCACATGCTTTTATCAACCAAAAACATGAAAACTAGGAATAGGACTTATAGCAGTAGCAATCAAAACACACAAGATCTAATTTAATTGTATATTTAATAACAAATATATATATATATATATGAATGAAAACACAGCTACTGTATAACACATACATACACAGACTCTCGACAGGCAGTCAATTAATGAACTTAGTTCCCAAAAAATTCTAAACATACACGATCTGATTCGTAACAGCTGTTAGATATCTCTCTTTCGACTTATAAGAAACTCACATTAGGTGATATGTATATTGTGCATAATACTCAATACAAATATCATCAACTACAAAGCTTCCAAAATATAACCATGCTCTTGTGACAACGATGCTAAATATAGGTTATTCCAGAGTTCCCGTATACATTACAAGGAATCTCCGAACAACAATGCCTAAAGGTTTAATTAGCTACAGTATCTTGGAGTCTTTGCATTCAATAATTAAACTACAGTTAAAACTACTTAGCTTATACAATCTGCACAAGTGAGGGTCTCGTTGAGTTATGTAGTCGAAGTCTGTTATTCTGCTTCACACTGTATCATATCTGCATCTAGTCGATAAACTTGCACTGGTGGATAATGGCTTCATATAGGTGATAAGGTACAATACTTCTTAGCTTCACCTTGTTTCTCTATTCGCTAACATGTATACTTATAGGGTTATTCCGATGCTGTTTGATTAATTTCTTGCAATATTTATACTTGTACATACTGCATACTGTCGCACATATCGAGATGTTATCGCCTATTTCATAATAAACCATATGCCTGCCATCTCTGCGTAACAGCTAGCCACATTGTTTTTAAGAACACGTTCCACAAAGTATTTCCTATCTAGAGGTTCATTTACTGGTTACATATATTCTACTTATATTGTTACTTGCACTACTTTCTCCTTTCTTCATAAAAGAAGGATTTCCATACAATCCATACAACAAAGATTCCCATACAACAAAGATCCTCCTTACAAGCATAAAAGTCGAAGTAACAATTAA
Source organism: Amphimallon solstitiale (assembly GCA_963170755.1). Taxonomy (NCBI): domain Eukaryota; kingdom Metazoa; phylum Arthropoda; class Insecta; order Coleoptera; family Scarabaeidae; genus Amphimallon; species Amphimallon solstitiale. The sequence goes on along the minus strand of OY720683.1, from coordinate 45,978,463 downwards.
CATGTGCTTTTGAGGTTACAAATACATGCGTTACAGATAGCGCATGTAAAAATAAGAAACAATTATCAACAGGTGCATTACTTATTATCATCACGAAGCATGATGAGTTGAGATTTAAATTAAATGGCAATATTAACAATTGAGCCTACCCTTGTGTCTTATTAGGCTTCACCATTTAAAAAGAAGCTAAAATTCGCACGGCATCGTTTAAATGAGCCTGTCAAATGCCAAAAAGAAGCGCATGAATATAGCCGCATCAAAACCTCCGTGATTACACATGCTACTTGTCACATCGGCTACAATGATTGTTACTGAACCATAACAGGTATTTATAACTGTTACAAGGCAAAGCCAATTCTTAAGAGCAAGGCTTTTGTCAGTAGTGGTTATATCAGTAAGGTGGTATCAAAGTGACTTACAATGACCAGCATTTCATTTAAATGATCCTTATTATATTCAAGAATCCGATATTTGGAAATAGCGAAGAGTTTCTTGTTTATTACGCAAGACTTTTTGAAAAAAAATCTAAATCGCCTTGCAGTCCCGAATCATATTTTGATTGACTTGCCTGACTTTAAATTTTTTACTGCAAGATTCGACCAAAGAATACCAATCATTGGGTTGATAAACGACTTCTTTCTTTCTTTTCTTCTTTTTTCGATTTGGGCAAAATCTCTGTCGCACGATAGAAAGCTGTGCTTTTGTCAAAAACTTTATTTTTAGCGAAGCTAGGAAAAAATATACTATATTCTTGTTTCGAGCTCCACAACTACAAATAAATATGTATAAGGTAATTAAGCAATTCGGTAAATTCTTTATATAATTATGGAGAAACGGTATCGTTTCTATGCATGCTTTCTTGTCCACACTTTCATCTAATATATACATTGTGTATTTTGAAGTTACAGCTGTGAAAATCTGGATTGCAAGTCAATATTTTCCTAAAATAAAATGTCATTTGTAGGAACAACGGGAACAGGAAGGTTCTGATGATAATCAAAACACAGCGTTTTAAGGTAACTCTGAGATTACTGCATTCTGTCTGAGTAGTTCGTAGATATCAGGGCCAAATTGTTCAAGAAACATTTCATGCAGCTTTTTAATGCTTATGTCAGCAGACAAATATTTTTGTGCACTGTCGTTTCTGAAACTTTTGATATGTTCGTCAACAGAAGCTACCACAAAGTCTGGTAACTTGTTGGGACGATTAGCATGCCGATCACTGCCATCTTTTCCAAGGCTAACATTATCATTTGATTTATGTCTTTTAATTTGTCCAAGTGGGGATTTATGTATTCGTGTAAGGTTCAAAACGCCACGCGACAGACCATTTCGTTCTTTGTATCAATCTTGACTTTAAACGTAATAATTTTACTTCGTTTAAATGTTATATGTTCTTGTTCTTCTAGTTATTGCACTCGTCTTCGCTTGATTTCGAATATATATACTAAAAAAAGAACTTAAATATACATCCTGAATATTCGAAAAAAATGAGTCTTCTCTGCTGCAGTAAACTTTTCAAAAGACTTTTTGGTAAGTACATGGTAATCCCAACTGTTTGGCCTGTACATATCTTCCATTAGCGTTTCTATACCCTGCGCCACTGTTTTTAGCACGCTTTTGAAAATGTTTTTCCAACTGGGATGCTAGACGTAATCTCTTTTACCTGTAAAAGACAAGCTTGATCGAATACATTTATAGTGATAATTAGTTTTTTGTCACTTACTTTATCCAAATTTGCAAGTTATCACCGCTTACCAGAATTTACCAAGTCCTTTAGATATTAAACACATTTTGTATAACATTAGCGTTGGGGTATACACTACATTAATCGAAATGCTAAATTGTTGCCTTTTACATACCTCTTGGTGTTTTAACCTCACTTTCATTCAGTTCACTTTTAGATTTTTGTTCTGGATTTACAATGAAGTCTGAATCGGCGATAGGATCATCCGAGTCCTCAGTTAACTACATTTTTGTAATTAAAAAACCAGTAAACCACAAACTGATAATAATAAACAAGTCACATGATTAATAAATTTGATACAAGAAGCCACTTGATTCATATAACATCCAAGTAAATTATTTAATGACTGCACAGACCAAACAACCCAGACCAGCAACTACTTGAAAAAAAAATATCCAAGATCTTCTATCCTTGTCACACATCAGTCAACTTGGTACGAAGATGGCGCTAGCAGCATATTGGCGCGAAATTTGAAATGAGCTTGTTTTTAGAATACGCTTATTAAATACGTTATTTATGTAACAAAAACATACACAAAAGTTACCAAAACTATGGTAATAAATATTACTTACTGCAACAATTATAGCCATAGTTTGAGCATCTTATGTGTAATTTTGTGGTGATACATATTAAATATGTGATACGAAATATAAACATTAATCTTTTACTTACGTGTATTATAAAATCCCTCTTACGGTGACCTATTAGACACAATAAACTACTACTCTATATAAGATTAAGAGAAATATAATAATCTAATAAGTGAAAACTGTCAAGGAAAACATAGGGATATAATAATAATAGTTTTTATTGATACATATACTTATACAATAAACCATAATAAAATTAAATTACACAACCAATAATTAGAAGACAATAATAATACAAATCTTGTGTAATATGACAAATAAAGACAAAACTAATATATACCAAAAGGAACAAATTCAGCAATAGTTCATTACTAAAATGCTGATTTTAAATTTGTGCCTTAAACTAACAGCAAATGAAATATATAACAGAAAAATATGCAGATGTAGAAAATTAATATTACAAGTCTATAGTATATAAAATTAATATTATACAGATTGCCAAAAATAAAATCAACAACAAAATAGTAATAATAATACTAATACACAAATCAAAAGGTATCAAACCTGCAAGGCAAAGAGCATGTCAAAAATGCGCTTCTTAAACAAAAGAAATGCCAATCTTATCTTAAACCTGTGCATTTTGTTAACTTCATACTGTCCAAAACCGCACACTTATTGAAGGTCGTGTCACTATGTTTAACACTAACCTGATTGCATGTAATCATGATGCACGAACAGCTCAATAAAAATGATCGAAAGTATTTATGTATGAATGTATGTAGCTGTAACAGTGTATAAGTTTGCTACATGCCTTAACAAGCCCGAAGACTGCAGAAGAACAACCATTCGAGCATGTACGATACATTATTTAAGAGTTCGAAAATCGATGTTGATAAGTGTGATAGACTAATCCGTAAATGTGCTTAAAATGCACAAAGAAAGAAACAGACGAACTCGGCGTGACATCGCATATCGTGAGGTAAGCAAGCACATCAGATACATTTCCCCACGAAAACGGCGGAACGGGACAAACGGTCCCGCGTTCATGTTACGATTTTCCAAACGTCATTATCTGTCTGTACTCTGGGGAATTTACCGCATTAGATAAGTGGCATGAACAATTTACCAACACGTCTTCTATGTGTTATTGACGGCCCTAAGGACAAAAACACGCAAGTCTGATCTATTCCGCGTTTTTTGGATTCACATTACACGATTCGTTTTGAGGGTGTTGTATAAACGTACTACCATAAAGATAGGCGGGATCCGATTAGTTTTATGTATCGTATGGTCGTACAATAACGACGACCTCTCGTCGTTAACATTAATTTTCAATTCATTTGTGTTAGAACTAGCGAATTAATGGCTATTGTATGTTTTAAGCACGCATAAATGAATCACGGGAAAAATAAAACATCTATCGTTAAGATTTTAATGCTCCATCAAAGTGTCTGAACATTAATGTGACTTAGTTTGTTAGACGATATCATCCCGGGAGATCTTAAGACCGGTAATTTTACTTAGCCTAAAATTGAAAATTATTAGCTGGCACTAGGAGAGATTACATATTATTACAAATTTGACATCGGCTTGCTTTCATCTTTAACTGGTATTTATGGAAGCTACTTGACAAATGTAAACAAGTGCATTTGCAGACATTCTATATCTTAAATAAATAACTAGTCGTATGACAACATAGACCTAACACTGAAAGTGTTAGTAAATTTATTTAGCAAGTTTGGCCAACTGCAGTCGTCGAGGTGAAATAACATTGGCTTGCGAGATATTCGTAAAAAATTTCGATCAGAGTAAAAATCTTTCGAAAAACTTTTTGTATAAAACTAAAAAAAATTTTTTCCTTCCGGTAGCAATTTCGAAAAACTTATTTTAAAAAAAAATCTCAATTTAACTTTTAGTACTTTTGTATTGTTTAGAAATTTGTCTAAACTTTGATTTCGACGATAAATTTTGTAAACTACTACTTCCGGTCTACCGATTTTTCTGAACATTTAATCAGGTTCCCAGACGAAGATTATATTCCTAAATTTAAAGTTTGGTATTGATATATTTTAGCGTTTAGCCTCTATCGTGGTCATATACAGAGAGAGAGCGAGAGAGGAGAGAGAGGGAAGGGCAGAATTTTTTTATAACCGGTTTTTCGGTATCAAGGAACTTCGAAACTGGACAGCCGCAAAAATCTAACTTTTTATGCCAGAATGTTTTATACAAAAGTCTTCTAAATTAAGTTTTAAATATTTTTTCCTCTTAATAAATCTCTGAGGAATTCATAATTTGCAAGATTTTGGCGAATACATGCTTTTTGATAAGAATGAAGGTGTTACTTTCTGTCCGAATTTTGAAAATATTAGTATATGCATCTTGTTGTAAATATGTATAAACGTTCTAAATACTTTTGTACTCCTAATAAATTAAATCTATTGAATGTACAATTTGCGAGATATTTGCATGAAAAATGCAGTTCGATGAGTAAAAGTATTACTTCTGGTCCGAACTACGAAATTTAGTTAATATAAAGAATGTTCCAAATCAAGCTCGAAATACTTTTATACTATTAATAAATCTGTATAGAATGTATAATTTGCCAGATATTTGCAAAAAAATGCTCTTCGATAAAACTAGGTCCGAATTTTGAAAATATTTTTACAAAAGTTGTTCCAAATGAAGTTTTAAATGTTTTCATATTCCTTGTACATCTGTGCTAATTTTATAATTTTGATATTCGCAAAAGTGTATCAATAAGAAACACATACTTCTGGTAGGAATTTTAATTCACCTTTCTAGCCTTTTTAGTACTTTTAAGTTCTTTGGGTATTCGTCTAAACATAGTAGTTGACTATATATTAATAAAACTTCTATTTTTCTCTAAAATAAATTACAACTTCCGGTCGACCGATATTAATGAAAATCTTATTAGATTTCCCGAGGGAGATTATATTCCTAAATATAAAGTTTGCTATTGATAGCTTTAGCCTTGGCCACTATCGTGGTCACAGACAATCGTTTTTCGAAAATCACTTTTTCGGTATCAGTGGACATGTTAAAACGTGGAGATCTCTAAAAATCTGGTAAACGAACATTTTTGTTATCATAATACCTACTTCCTTATACGTACACATAAAAAAGTAAAAACAATATATATACTACAGCATTTTATCTATAATTTGATCCATTATCTACTACTAACTAAACTAACGCATTCATGTCTTCCATAGATCCCCCCTGGATAAAAACGTAAATGTAAAAGGGAAAACACAGAAATGTAAAGGGCATTGGACTTAATTGTTTAATTTTTTTATGAATTCAATGTTTTAAAAAAAAATTGCCGGTACAAAAATTCAAATACTCTTTGTTTCTCTAGTCACGATAGAAGTGCCAGTGGTCTTAAAAACCTATTTCTATTATTATCAAAGTCATTGCCGAAAAGAGGATTATACACAAGGTATCTAAACGATTAAAACCCACCGACCGAAGATAATTAAAAAGGAAGTTTTAAGTCTGATCTGAGTACATATATAATAAAGGTCTGATTCTAAAATATGGGACGTAACATTTCAAAAAAATAAATCGTTTCAATTGTTTATTTTTTTCCAGCCTTTCCTGATCTCTTACACGTTATTTAGTTTTATTGTTATTAACCACTTCCGTTTATCTTAATAACTTGACGTTTCCTCTTCTATTATACAAAGTATTTTAATGCACACATACACTTATGCAACGAGATCCAAATACAAGTGCGAGTCCCATATATTTAGAACATACAAACATTTATATTTGCATACACTCCTGGGGAAAAATTAATTCCAAAATAGGTATTAAATTTCACAAACTTTATATTTGAATATTAGACCGCGAATGTTTCATTTACGATTTAATACTAGACGCAAATTCCCCTAACACAGTTACCATTTCGGAATGAATTTGCATCGCCTTTAATACTTTTTTAACAAAGAAGTCAATTACTGCACGTGTTTCAAACTTTCCATTGTAAACAAATATAATGACACGTCAACTTCGATGGGCTTGTCAACACTGACACAATTAACAGATGGAAACGAAACCTAACCTAAGTTTATATGAAGAGTTCTTCTATTTAACAGACTATAATTTATAATTCTACCGTTTACTTATAGATGTCGCATCGCATGAAGTAATAATTAAAATATGTTAGGTACTTCATTTAAAATCGAGGGTTTATTTTTTTAAATTTCTATAGGTTATAGCATTGTTTCATTTGAGATACCCAAAGAAAATCCCTATTTTCTTTAAGATCAACATGGCTTTGTTGGTGACCGGCCTACTATTATCCACCTTGCTGCAATTACCGACTGCATTTGATGTAATTGATTTTGGAATTTCGATTTAGAAAACCGGTCAGCCATCTTGTGTTCGCTGAAAAATCTTTACCAGTCTAAGAGGTAGGAGTAGATAGTTCCAAGTGCTTCAGCTGCTCGCAAAATCGAAGAGCGTTTTTTTTTAATAAACGACCATCTAAAGGAATCCTTTTTGATAGATCGTCAATCAAAATTTTATCAGCGCTTTTTCAGGTTTTTCTACTGAGACACCTCTTGAAAATCCCGGAAATACACTGTCCTAGTGACACTTCATTCCTTTTATACATAGTAGATTCGCCGAAGCCCAAATGTTTCGCATCTGTAGATCTCTTTTGCGAAGCGATCTAACATTGCAATTTGTATTCATATTTTATCATTTACATTTTCTTTTTGGCCGCGCCTCGTATGTCTCATGCATATAAACATTATGCAATTGCATAAATATCGCTATTCCGTTAGGTATTCTATTTTTGAACGGTAGATGGCTTCCCTTTCGTTGCCCACGCCTATATTCGACTCGCTCTACATGCCTCTGAACTCTGAACAATATTGCCGCTGTCTCATCGGATAGACATCCAAAATAATTGGTGTTATATATACCGTCGTATGACGGCGGTAACAATTCTACAACGAGTATACCTCTAATTCATTGAGAATTTCCGGTGCATTGCACATTCGGTGCGCTTTTTCCTTTCTCGTCGGCAGGTGTGCGGGCGTTATGATAATAGCACACATATACGTGCACATTTAAACCTGTTAAGACTATTCAGAATGCTTAAATTTATGACGACCGCGAACGTACGGTCACATTTATTATTAATGACATGCGGTAATGGAATTGCAATACTTCCGTGTTGATGTTTCGATCATGTTTAAAATGATTAATTGGTGCAATTATAAAACTGACAGATGTATTAATGAATAATAATTATATCGCTCTTCGCAAGATCAAATAAATTATGTTCTCGCTGCCTGTTACTTGTATTCACATAAATAAATGTTGCCTATAATGATGATGATTCGATGTAATATCTATGATAGATAATGGACATACAAAATAAAATACAGATGTTAATAGTCAATAATACTAAAAATAATTCATATCTCTACATTTCTCAATAACTTAATTTACAGGGACGTCGTACCTTTACATAAAAAGCGAGATAAACGTGATATCAATAACTACAAACCAATAACGTTAACATCAAAACAAGCTAAAAATTTTGAGAAAGTTATTAAAAAAAGACTTGTTGCCTTTTTGGATAAATGCTCTATATTTTCTAGTAAGCAGTATGGCTTTCGAGCGGAAAGGTTAACACAAGATGCAATTGCACGCTAGGTGACAAATATATATAAAGGTGTTGTCGAAAGCATGCTGTGTATTTACGTGTTTTTAGATTTGGCAAAAGCTTTTTGATACAGTAAGTCATAAAAGATTATTACAAAAATTGGAAGCAGTTGGTATAAGGGGGTCTGCTTTAGGCTTGGTGGAAAATTATTTGGTGGGACGTCCACAGTTTACAAAAATTGATGACAATTACAGCGGGAAAAAAATTGTAACGTGTGGAGTACCCCAAGGCACGGGTCTGGAACCAATTCTGTTTTTAATTTTAATATATATATATATATATATATATATTTTCTGTGGATTTTTTTCGTTGCCTGATGATTATTTATTATTTTTGTTTATTTCGTGGGTAATTTCGGCAGGTAAAATGAAAATGCTCCTGTAGACTAGGATGTAAATTCTTTTATTTTACGTTTCGACCTTTTATTTTCGGTCTTCCTCAGAAATTTTATTTAATTCTCTTAAGTACATGGATTTTTTCTTTGTTGTCATTTCCATATTACACTTAAATAAAATTCTCACCACAAACACCACATCTGCCACATTTCTTATTTTTTTATTTAAATTTAAAATGTGAAAGGTTTGTGTAACTCATTTTTATTTTTATTTCTAATTAATAAGCTGTTTACAATATAAAAGATACATTCGTATGCTTTGCAGTTTCGTTGGAATGAACTGGCTAAGCTGTAAAGGTGTCGAACAACTTTTTTGTTGTTCGACACCTTTACAGCTTAGCCAGTTCATTCCAACGAAACTGCAAAGCATACGAATGTATCTTTTATATTGTAAACAGCTTATTAATTAGAAATAAAAATAAAAATGAGTTACACAAACCTTTCACATTTTAAATTTAAATAAAAAAATAAGAAATGTGGCAGATGTGGTGTTTGTGGTGAGAATTTTATTTAAGTGTAATATGGAAATGACAACAAAGAAAAAATCCATGTACTTAAGAGAATTAAATAAAATTTCTGAGGAAGACCGAAAATAAAAGGTCGAAACGTAAAATAAAAGAATTTACATCCTAGTCTACAGGAGCATTTTCATTTTACCTGCCGAAATTACCCACGAAATAAACAAAAATAATATATATATATATATATATATATATATATATATATATATATATATATATATTGTTTTATTTTTCTTGGCCGTATTATATTTTATACGATGAGAATTGTCGTGGGTGTAGCGGCCTTCTTTTTGGAACTTTACAGTTTTTAAATAGGTAAAAAATGTAATTAAAAACACATATTTCTTTTCTTTATTTTTTTATGTTACGTTTCGGCTGAACATCTATGTTGCCTTTATCAAACAATATTTATCAGTGGTTTTTTTTAAAATTCCAGCCGTGAACACAATAATACGACATATATAAAAGTAATATAATTTTTCTTTTGAAAGTCATCATTTCCTTCTTTAGTTTTTTTAACACTTTCATCAAATCTCATTCACATTTAGAGTCTTGTTCTTACTTTTATAGTCATAATTGTCAAGTTTATGTGTCGACTTTTAAAATATATCTTATGACTATTGATATATTAGGATATATTGATATGACAATTATGACTATAAAAGTAAGAACAAGACTCTAAATGTGAATGAGATTTGATGAAAGTGTTAAAAAAACTAAAGAAGGAAATGATGACTTTCAAAAGAAAAATTATATTACTTTTATATATGTCGTATTATTGTGTTCACGGTTGGAATTTTAAAAAAAAACACTGATAAATATTGTTTGATAAAGGCAACATAGATGTTCAGCCGAAACGTAACATAAAAAAATAAAGAAAAAAAATATGTGTTTTTAATTACATTTTTTACCTATTTAAAAACTGTAAAGTTCCAAAAAGAAGGCCGCTACACCCATGACAATTCTCATCGTATATATATATATATATATATATATATATATATATATATATATATATATATATATATATATATATATATATATATATATATATATATCAATGATGTTATTGAAACATGGGCTGAGCTTAAACTAAAAGTGCAGCTTAACTTACGAAAGGACAATACGTTAATTATGAATGTAGACAAAACTAAATATATGCCTTTTACATCTTGCCGAATTTTGAATCGCCTTATATAGATTTTGGAGTAGAAGTTAATAACAAAAGCTCAAAATATAAAATATATTGGCATAGTATTGGATACACATCTGCGATGAGACTTGCATGTTGAGAATGTTGTCAAAAAACTTAGAGGCTTATTGTATAAGTTTAAATACCAGAGATTCAGTATGAAATCATTGGGTGAGAAGGTGTTTCTGGATGTTATTTGAGGAACTTATATATAGTTCAGAAGTGGATATTAATTAAAGATCATTTTCAATAAAGAACGGGATTACCCGAGTGAAGAATTATTTTTTTGGGTGTTTCTGGTGGGCGACAAATGTACGCTTATGCTATGCTTAAACTTCTTTAATGAAGTGGGATTTTGTATGTAAAAGATATTATTCTTTTCTTTGTATCTTGCAATATCGAGATGTTGAATACTTACCCGTTTTCCAGAAAAATTTAAATAAATAACGATTATTACACGAGCTTTGAAAATGTTTTATTATAATTTATAAACTTAATGACTGACAGCAAAAATAGGTTAAAATAAAGGTGTTAATTAATATAGTAAATCAAAAAGATCAAATTTAAGGTTTAATTTAAAAAAAGAAGTAGGTGTATTTTAAAAATAACTTGGATGCATATTAAAAAAAAACAATTATTATTGAGACATTCAATAAAGTAACCACCATTATTCAAGTAAACAAAACAATATTTTTGATATTCTTCGAATTTAAGATGAGGTATTTACGTACTAAAATAAAAAGGAAAAGGAAGTTAGTAAAAATTAATTATTTACATACGAAAAATGAAAAATATTTACTCACTATAAAAAATGCATTAGAATTTGAATTATTCAAGATTATATTTTTCTGAAAAGGCCCATACTTATGATATTTGGAAAGAAAACAGCGTGCACTTCCTTTAGGAAATTTGCAAATTTATCGATTTGGACGATATTATTTTAAAGACAACAAAAGACGATAATAATTTGGAATCTTATCTACAAGCAGCATTTCATGGAAGGAAATTCATTTATACAATTAAGAAACGGTTTGGAGCAGCCATAATTTGTTTATATTTACATTCTTCGAGAAAAAGAAAATTTATTTTTTTTTAATTACAATACCGCAAAGAAAATTATTAATTTAGAATGTATTTATTTCCAAACGTTTTTGAAACTCTCCATAAGTAATTTGTCATAAACAAAGATAGCGAATCTTTGATTTTTTTCGCAATCTTTGTTTATTAACATATAATTATGTCTGTGGCTACTAACACCTATTCAACACTTTAATGTTTGATTTATATTTATATATTATTTGTGTGATGAAATTAGATGTTGGTCTAAGGTAAACCTAGACCTTCTGATTGACTCACGTGAATGGTATACGACAGCTTCGCTCCTAATCTTGACATTTTTTCTTTTAATTACACAATTTGCGTCGACATTATTTGTGTAGTGGAATTAAATGCACGTCATTCTTTTAATTTTTCACTTTTTCACTTTTACACATTTCTCATTTGCATTATATCTATGTTAGTCTTGTCCCATAAATCTTCGGTATCGGGTCGTTTCGTTAACTTCCAACTTCCATCACCCACTTACGCAAATTTAAAGAATTTACACAATATTTTCAGATATAACGGATATCCGAAACATGTACTCAATAAATAAATTTACAACTCCGATTTCTTTGATGGGCCAACGGAAGAGTTGGGTGGCTAAAAATTAGTAACATCCATACATAAATGATTTAACTGAATAGATTGTCAAGCATTTTAAGCCATACCCTAATGTCACAATATCCAAATACAATGCTCTTGCTATAAGTAATATATTCCAAGAACTAAGGACAAGGAATCAGTGCGAAACATGTTCAGGTTTCTTATGCCGAAAAGAAGACTAAAGCACGAATGTTGAACCTTTGAATCCTAGAGTCAGAACTAATTGTAATACAAGCTCCATGCAACTCATATTTCAAGTAGATATTCATACGTCTTGTTAATGAAATTACAATTGTAATATCTCGATTTTTTTTTACAGTTTTTTTTTTCATATTAATATAAATATTAATTATAAAGTTGAGATGAAAAGAAAATTATACAGATACAACAGGACCTATCAACATCATCAACAAATATTAAAACAAACAAATTAAACACTATATTTATCCGTCCATTACATAATAAGCGTCCGCTGGTGTTATTATTATTGCTGTTTCACCTTAAAAGAGATCTCCAGTATAGATGTAATCGGCTGAGCACGCCGCGTAGTACCGAATACCGAATATCAAAATGCGTACCTACCGCAGCGCTGCTACACACTCGTACACCACCACCATCTGAACTTGTAAGTTGTAAGCGGTATGTCTCGGTCAATTAATCCTTAATAATCTTTTGGGCGGCCCGCGATCAAGGATATGCTAACTAGCTCGTTTGCATTTTGTAGCCCGCGGCAGTACTAAAGCACGAGACCAAGACCGAAGGAGAGACTAGACGAGACCGGGCGTTTTCCACATTATTAATGAATTTGTGTGGTATGCGTCATTGCGTGTGTACCTCATACATATTATGTACATAATAAATATTCATATAGGCGACATAGGAGTATAACATTTAAATATGTTTATATTACTATATGTTATATATTTCGCTAGGATAAAGTAAGAAATACGATTTCTTGGAAAATTATTTTATCTATAGAAAGTTTATGAAATGGTTTCTTTAAGACTGATAAAACAATTAGCATATATTCATAAATTCAAGATATACCTAGTGGGTATAAAAATATATCTGGTAGCTATTTATTAATTATTATTATTCAAGAATGTATTGTTTATTATAACAGAATATTATTCAAAAAATTGATGCTGTTCACCGTTACTTTTTGGTAATAACACAAATATAACACTTTTTACTATATTTTTTACCACTTTTATTTTTGCACTATCCGTGACCAGATTCAACTCAACTGAGTCATTTTTATTTTTACCAAAAAACATAGTTTTATTTGTGTCTTTAACAATATTATTTTTACCTCAGCATCACGATTCCAGAGATGTAAAACATTCAAGATTGTCCTAATAAAAACTCCTTTATCAAACCGAAATCGGTTTTTTCCGATCCTTTCCAAATTTATATATGGAAATAACTACGGGGCGGACGTCCTAGGTTTAAATTACAACGGGGTTACAACAGAGCAAACAAATAATGTAAACAACTGTGTGTTGGTTACATTATTTCTTAATAGCATTATTCATATGGTGAACTGCAACATCTGTTGTTTACTTGAAAAGTTACTGAAAAGGACAACAAAAAATGCCCATCAAAAAAGGAATTTATGAGTAAAATCCTTTCTTTATCGGCGTGGGTAGAAGGGTGACGAGTTTTCAAAATTTATTATATTTACCTTTTATTTCGTAAAATAAATAAAGTTATATATGTATATACCTATTCATACTTACGTTAGTTTCGTTTTTTCATTGATTTGACTGTTAATTACGTACATTTATATCGACGTAAGTGTGCATTGGATTTTGTTAAGTTTTAATAACATACGCATACATTTTTAGTTATCATTTATTTAGATCTAGAACATTGTTTATGTTACTATGATATGGAAGAACGTCGAGAATGGCTTCGTAAAACAATGGCAAGTTGGATTAAGGGTCCATACTGATTGTATGTCCTCCATTGTCAGTGATTCCGAAATTTACTGCATAGTCTGTAAAATATCGTTACAGAATGCCCAAAAAGGCCACGTACAACTTCACTTAGCATTGCTAAAACATACACAGAAATTGGACCCGTTGGAAGCTGACAATTTTAACGAAGAACTCTGTGAAGCTTTAATGGCGGCTAATATCCCATTAAAGGAACTTGACAATCCCACTTCCAAAATATTTCTTCCAATTATACTGGTCGAAATGTTCCTGATGAATCCACATTACGCAAATATTATGTTCCTAAGTGCTTCACGACAACAGTAGAAGGCATTAGAAGACATCTTTCAAATCAGTACCTATGGATAAGTGCCGACCAAACTGTCGATATATTAGGACGTTGTGTGGTAAATATTCTAGCTGGTGTACTACATCCAACTATTCCATATAACGCATATCGTAATAGTATCTAAAGTTATAAATACAGTTGATGCGGAAACAGTTTCTAAAACCATTGACGAGAATTTGGAGAAAATGCTTCATTCGGACGACAGGTACAGGGCAAAAATAGTCTTATTTGATAGTGACAATGCCGTATATATGTTAAAACATACAGACTATTAAAGGAAACAAATCCTTATCTGCTGCATATTACTTGCGTAGCACATGCTCTCCACAGAATCTGTGAATATATCAGAGACAGGTATCCGAAAATTGATAGACTTGTATCCGCTTTTAAAAAAATTTTCAGAAAAGCACCATCGAGAGTAGCTCTTTCTTTACAAGGAAAAACTTCCATCTTTGTCACTGCCTTCGTCGCCAGTAATAACTAGATGGGGGACATAGTTGGAAGCTACTAGTTTTTATGCAGAGAATTTACATAGTTTACAAAATTTCGATACATATTTAAATGACGATGCTCAAAGTATTTCTGAGCTCAAGGAACTAACACAAATCCCAAATTTAAAAGATCAGTTGTTATTCCTTCAGGGACACTTTGGACATTTGCCTAAACTAATCACATATTTTGAAAATCGAAATCTCAAATTAAAAGATGGATTAACCATATTAGATGTGGCTATTAATAATTTCAAACGTATTCCAAGTGACTTCGGATGTGGCCTTCGGCAAAAGTTAAGACGCAGTTTTTAATAGAAATCCAGATTTAATAACATTGCGGCAATTGTGTATCCCCATACACAATAACACAAAATCTAACTGCTACATACGCTGGAATAAAAAAAAAATTTCCAGTACGCACCTATAACAAGTTGCGATGTAGAAAGGATTCTATCTACAAGGATGTACTTCATTCAAGGAGAACAAATCTTACAGAAGAGAAAATGAACAAATAATAAGGCATTTTGTATTTTATAGATCACAACCCACTTGTTATCCAATTATATAAATAAAATTGAAACCTCTTTAAAAATACAACATTTCAATAGTGCGTCCATGGACGATGAGTCATCAACCGTTCGTGTTCGCGCCCTAGAAATAACAAACGCATTGTAAATAATTATTATGTTTAACCTTAATATCAAATAATGAAATAATCTACTATTGTCGTTATTATCAAATGTATTAGGTATATGTAATTCGATATGAAAGGAATATATGAAGTTTTTAATATCCAGAAGAAATCATTTTAACCATATTTCGATGACATTTCATTGGTATTTTATACTAGAAAGAAATGTGTCACCTCGAACCAACAAATGAAGCGATCCCATGTCACCGCTGAAGCTAGATGGAATAACAGCTAGTATAGAGTACCCGGATCCTATCTTTTAATACTTAACTGTGTGCGAGGGGGTTATGACCATTTGTGATTATATTAGGTAACCAAATAAGTTCATGCGGTTTTTGTGTACAGCAGAGTGCCATGAATATTCTTTAAGTTGTTGATCGATAGCACTTGTCTGTTATCTGTCATCCACTTTAGTATCAATCCTTCTGTCATTTAATACATACACATTTCGTGACAATTATTTAATTATTAATTTGAATAGTTGAAAATGGAAACGAATAAAACTTTAATTCGAGGTTGTTTACTCTATGAGTACAAACTTGGTACTAAAGCTGCAGTGGCGGCGCGAAAAATATGTACCGCATTCGGAGATGATGTCGTAAGTGATCGAACAGCACAGAAGTGGTTCAAGAAATTTTCTTCGGGAGATTTCAACTTAACCGATGAAGCACGCTCTGGAAGACCGAAGATCATTAACAACGAGGATCTTCAACAGGTTGTGGAGGCAAATTCCAGTACAACGTGCCTAGAGCTTGCAGAAAGGTTCAATGTGAGTGACGAAACCATTCGTTTGCATCTTCATCAGCTAGGAAAGACGTGGAAGTTGAGCAAATGGGTTCCACATGCATTGTCAAATGATAACAAATTAAGTCGTCTTACCATTTGTTCGGCAAACATTTCACGCAACGATAATGAACCATTTCTTGATCGGTTGTTAACCTGCGACGAAAAATGGATATTATACTCAAATTCTAAGCGTTCGTATCATTGGTTGTCGCCTACTGATGCAATACCTCACACTCCCAAGGCTTCCTTGCACCCAAACAAGATTTTATTGTGTGTTTGGTGGACAGCAAATGGAATAGTCCATTATGAGTTTTTGGAAAAGGGCCAAACACTGCGAACTTGTATTGTGAACAACTTCAGCGAGTACAAGCAGCACTCATCCAAAAACAGCCTTCTTTAATCAATCGAAAGAAAGTGATATTCTTACAAGATAACGCCAAACCGCATACTGCAAAAGTGACCCGGGAAAAAATTTGTGAACTTGGCTGGGAAATATTGCCACACCCTCCATATTCCCCTGACATTTCGCCAAGTGATTACCATCTTTTTTTGTCTCTTGACAACTGTATGAGACATAGGCAGTTTAAAACTCGAGTTAATGTAATAGACGCAGTCCGTCAATTTTTTGATTCAAAATTCGTAGAGTTCTACAATACCGGCATAAAAAAATTGGTGTCACGTTGGCAAAAGGTCATTGAGTGTGATGGTAATTACTTTGATGAATAATATTGTACTATTGTTTCTTAATAAATATTTATATTTTACCATAAAAAACCGCATGAACTTATTTGTTTACCTGATATTACCAAATTATATGATTTATGTCATTACCAAATAACATTATATTTTTGTATACGATAATTCGGCACATGATGTAAAATACCATCATAAACCACATTTATGCAGGCTATCTTCTGCCAACCTCGGTCACCGCTGTAGTACTGAATAAGTTTCCAGTATTTTAATATATCTATATGCCTCAATTTTAATTTCTAGTTTAATTTTAAGTTCAATTAATTGCCAGCTTTAGTTTGTTAGATTACTTATACAAAATAATATATATATACAGGGCGAATCATCTCCGCGGGGAAGGCATATTGTGACTTTATGAGAAAAGATATTTCGAAGCACCTTTTAAAATAATTTTCTATTATACAGAATGTTCTATAACTTGGTGGCTGACCATAGTTATGGTTTTTTAAACAGAACACCATGTATATTATTACACTTTTGTATTCCCCGGGTATCGTTGTTCATAATAGGGGTCCTAATATAAACATGTTTTATTTTTTTGCAAGTACTAATTGAAATTGCAGAAAACTGGATTAAAGTTACATAACATATTTTTGTCTAAAAGTTATTTTTTTCAAATGGAACTTCCTGTATATAAGTTTATTTTTGCTTTGCTTACTAAATTTCATACCAAAAACATTTAATACTGAGCGAATGTAGTTTTTATGAACTTTATGTTTTTTATTAAAACAGTCTTTTTGTACTGAAGGAATGTCAAAAAAAATATTTATCAGCCCAAAGAGTTTACCAACAGTGTTACCTTGAGAGAAGGTGTTCCAAAACAGATGCCTTTCGAAGAGTAATGCTTTCATTACTACTGATAGTACTGCTAATTCAAAACCAAGGAAACATAAATATGTGGTTAATGATGCAAATCAATTAAGAATTGTTATGGCAACAATAGATAATCCACACTGCAGTGCCCATGAAAGAAATCGTTTGCTGGATATTTCCCAAACCATCCTTAAAATGACCTTAAAATGAAATAAACATCCGTAATTGATACATTTTTATATTGAGTTACGCACCCATCATTTTAAAGCTAGAAGAGTGCTCTGCCAGTGGGCACTAATCAAAATGAATGCCCGGACAATTCTTATAGTGTGTTATTTGCGGAAGAAGCTGGTTTGCATAATAGAAACCGAGCAGTTAACAAAAAAAGATTTTTCATTCACATGGACCACCCTACTTCACTAATAAATTGGTCATCAGCATAGGTGGAGCATAAATGTATGGGGAGGAATTATTGGTGATGGACAATAAGCCCGCATTTATTTGAAGCCAGTATTAACGGAGCAGCTTTTGAGTAATTCCTGTCTAGCATTTAGTGGAATTATTGAAAAATGTTCCGCTAAATTTAAGAAGATACGTTAAGTCAAACCAACCAGACGTGACCCTTCGAGCAGCACCGTCAATTTGTAGTGTAAAACAAGAAATTAATTGATATGGCATGATATAAATACATTGCATTATACATACATATATACATCATTTTTAAAATTATGTTTCATTATCTGATTGTAACCAATCGGTTTCTGAATCTGATTCACCTAATCTAATAATAAATTCTTCATGAACATCCATTAATTTGTCTCTTTCGATGTATTCCTTTTTCTATATTCTGTACGTGCTTGCATTCTGCTTGCCACAACTTCGGAGTAATTTCTGCAAACGTCTGCAAAATTAAAGCCTCAATATTGCAACTCCCATCAACATTTTTTGAGGCTACCTTTTTTTTTCACTATGCTCCAAACCATTTCTATCGAGTTAAGGTCACAGTAATATGGCGGTAACCTTAACACCGAATGACCTAAACTTGCTGCATAATTGTCTATGGCATATTCAGGTTCTGGTTAATTGCGTCTCACTAATTCGATCAATTCACACTTTAACATTTCGGGGTGATATGGTATATTTTTCAAAAATAGCCAGGATATAATACCTGCTTTTTTTGACGAAGATGTAGGTGCTTTATTGATTTGGACACTGTGATATGGTGCATTATCCATAACTATAATTGAATTTTGTGGTAAAGTTGGTATTAATTGTGTTTTGAACCACTTTAAGACATTTTCATAGTTCATTTCATCATGATAATCCCCACTTTTTTTTTCGATTTGAATAGAAGCAAAGCTCCGTCAATGAATCCCATCTCACCACCAGCATGACACAAAATCCATCGATGTCCTGCACCTTCTTTGTTTAGCACTCCTTTTTTATCTGAACTTTAACAGCACTTTGACATAGTATAGTTTTTGTGCGCGTAACTCTCATCCAAATATACAAATGGTCTCTTGTTTTCACCAAGACTATCGTTGAAGATTTTAAATCGCAAATACTATATCTTGTCGTTCCATCAATACTTTTCTGTTCGACTCACATTTCTTATACTTGTATCCCATCTCAATAACAATTTTTCGTAATGTTTTTTTGCAACCAGAGAATTCAGTTTCAGATTTCATATAAATATGTAAACTGTGTAACATTCTTACTGACAGTGTACATGTATGTGACTCTGTTCCGCAGTACAGATCTAAAATTTAGATTAGAATAAATGTAAAGTATGTTAAATATATTACTTGTCCGCATCATCTAATATAATTTTGAACTTCTTTTCTTTTCTCGGCTCTATAAGGGTAGTAGAAGATGAAGGTTGGTCTTTCAAACACTCAAACAATTTGCTTTTGACACACTTTATAGTTTTTTCTGATTTTCCTGTCATAACAGCCACTCTTCTAATGACTTGATCTAAAAGTGTAGCGGCCTATTCGTTTCTCTTCCTCACTAAACTCAATAATTGTTTCCAATATAGTCAAGACGTCATCTTTTACACATTTTCGTTTATCCATAATGAAGATAATAGATAATCTACAAAATATTTGTAACATAAATAGACGCATACTGCAAAATTGAGGTTATATTATTACTTACCTTCAACTCATAATGCAAAATGAAGTAGTTTTAAGAAAAACTGTTTGGATATTCTAAAGGAATGAGTAAATAATAGAAACCAGGAGAAAAAGCAGGAAGAAATTAAAACAACGATTTGATAAACAAATAAACAATCAGTACATAAAACGGGACTGTACACAGCTGTCAAGCATGAAAAGCGAGTGCTAGGGGGGGGGGGGCGAAGCAAGACGCTGTTATATTAGTTCGCATATTTTGCGAGGGACAGATTCTCTTGGTCGCACTATAGATGCAACATGACGGCGAATCCCCACATACTATGCTACAGACACGAAATATTTTAATAAAATGTTTCCAGCGAAATGTCTAGCCCGTGGAGGCCCTATTGACTAGCCTGCTGGGTCTTCGGACAAAATTAGTTTATTTTTATAGGAATCCGCGTAAAAGAGCAAATATACACTATACTGTAACCACAAAAGAAGTTATGATGGAATATATTCGACAAATATTTAGAAATATAAGTACTCCACGCCTATTAATGTCGATTTATCATTTCGGAAGCATATTCAGAAACATTTAAAAATGAATTTGAACACTATTTTAATATTCATATTTATTGTTATTTTATAATTTTTGTTCCACTAATTAGTCATCCATTCACGTAACAGTTCTTGCTTCAACACCAACTAAAATCAAGTTATTGATTTTTGGAAAAATTCATTATAATATCAAGCTCGACAACCCGGAGGCTTGATGAATAGGGCACCTGGTCGTGAGTTCGAAGCTCACCCTTGAGTAAATTATCATAATTAAATTTACCTAATTAAATTAACACTACCAATAATGACAGTTCAGTTTCGATTTGTATCTATAAAATTTATACTGACAGTGATAGCGATAAATAAAATAAACAGTAGTTACTTTATTTTCATGACCACGACTGTAGATTCCCTTTTTGGTAAATTGTATTTTATTGCAGACGTAAAATGTTATTAAATGTTTACAACATGTAGCCACCATATTTTTTGTCTTAAACTGTATATATCATACACGCATACACATTTGTACTGAGGTTACTGGTCAAATAAGGCCAGCAGGTGGTTGATTTCGATCGTTTTTTTTTTCTTCTGGTGGCCACGATGTATAAATATTCCTCTTGGATCCTCGAACAAAACTAAATAGGGTAGTTACCGGGTCTATAAATATTCAAGAGATGCGGTACCGAATTCGTAAATGGGGAGGCGGTTAGTTAGTATTTGGGCAAAGGCATTTACTAAACACGCATGTCACGAGCTACCCGAAACAAATTGACGTGTTTGGACGCATGTCATTTCGGGAGCGATTAGTCGAATTACTTGGTTCGCGCTGAACGACGGGCAGCATCAACTTTTGAAAGACGTATTTCAGTCACGTGTCTACGTATAACATGCATGCATATGTATGTAACATGGTGACTTTCAAAAGTATGTTTCTTTTTCGGGACGATCCAAAATAAAAGTAAAAGTAAGAGCAAGTATGTATATAATTTGAACAAAAGAAGTTCGGCGTGTTGCCTGAATTAATTCATTTGTGTAACTTGAGAATTACGCATTTACAAACATAATGTCTGACACAGATGAAGTACGACATGCATCGAGTTTGACTTTTCTTGATAAATTGGAGCAACAATCAGAGTGTAAAATTGAAAAATTATTGATAAAATTCCGTATATACCGGGTGTATTATGAAAAACTTTTCGTGCTGTAACTTTTTTATTTTTTATCCGAATTTAATAAATTATACGTCGAACTAAATCGTTTTAAAAACACTGTAACGTGATCCGCTTTGAAGTTTTTTGACACTTTGTTTTTGACAGACAGCAGCAAACTCTGTTTTTTTAATTGTACTATATTTTTTTTTTACTTATTCAAATATATTTTTTCTGAATATGAAACTGTAAACAACGATACCCTTATTTGAAAAAAAAAACGAGAAATTGAAGGTTTTTTTTTTAGTTCAATTTATTCTGGTTTTTCCGAACACAGAGATTTCTGAAATGCATTTTAAATACTTTATTTCATTTTATTACCAGCAAATGTGTGTACCATTTAAAATCACTTACATTCAATACTATATAGCCCATAAAGTTTTATAAACAAATGTTATCAGTGTTTCATCAATTTCTTTACAGACTTCGTTACAGACAGTAAGATAATCAACATCTCTCGTTAAATAACAATTGTGAGATTTACTTTGTAAATAGATTTAAGTGTTTTTATTAAAATAAATAAAATTGTGAAAACACTCCTAGTTTCCATATAACTGACACCAAATAAAAGAAGTAGGCTTTTACGGAAGTTACGCCCCGTGAGCGGTGGGTCAACAACAACATTTACAGTGTTTATTTTAAAAATTTAAAAATCAAGCAGTCATATTGAACGAAAAAAGTGCATTCTAAATTTTCGAAGAGAGCTGTGACATCTGTCAGTCACACATTCATTATAACATTTTCAACGATTTATTTCTAAATTTTGTTATTGAAATGGATAATGGCGAATGTGTGGATGCGATTCAAGCATATTTTGAATGCGGAAAAAATGCTGCAGCTGCTTTGCGACTTTATGGAAGTCGTTTTCCTGACAGACTGCGTCCAAGTGCCGATAAGTTTGGAAGGCTCGTGCGAAATTTACGAAATTTTGGATGATTCAAAAAACGGAAAATAAACGCACGTGTAATTCAAAATCAAAATTTAGAATTAAGTGTCTTGCTCTATGTGGAAGAAAACCCTAATACGTCTACACGAGAAATTGCTCACTACATACAGGTATCACATTCTACAGTTCAGTACATTCTGAAGAAGCACAAGTTATTTCCTTATAAACCACGGAAGGTGCATGCTCTAGGTGAAAACGACCCTCAACGTAGGGTTCAATTCTGCACTGTTTTCAAGAATAAACTAAGGGCTGATCCAATTTTTTATCATCGTGTGTTATGGTCAGATGAATGCACTTTTGGGAAAAATGGTGTATTCAACAGAAATAATCATCGCCATTGGAGCAGTGAAAATAACCATGTTGTGGTGCAACACAATTTTTAAAATCGGTTCAGTGCAAATGTATGGTGTGGCATTTTAGGCGATAGACTAGTAGGGGCTTTTTTTGTTGAGGGTAATCTAAACCAAGAAAAGTATAATAATTTGTTACGCAATGAAATAGGCGATTATTTAGATGAGTTGCCACTTGCTGAGTTAAACAGGGTGGTGTTCCAACAGGACGGTGCCACACCCCATAATGCACGATTGAATACTGATTTTCTATATAATTATTTTGGCGTCAGATGGATGGGCACTTACGCACCTATTCGATGGCTTGCTAGATCGCCAAATCTGAATCCACTGGATTTTTTTCTGTGGTCTTACATTCAAGATCATGTCTATTTGTCTCCACCTGATACCAAAGATGATTTAGTAAGAAGGATAGTACAAGAATGTCATGAAATACCACCAAATCTTATATTAAACGCAGCAGTTGGAGTCAATAGAAGGTGTCAAATGTGCCTGGAACAAAATGGGGCCAATTTCGAACATTTGATTCATTAAAAGCTATGATAGCTTGATTTCTGTAAATTTCGTAGTTTTTTTAATAACAATAAATTTGTCACTCAATTTAATGGAGGTGTCTTCAGGAAATAAATCTTTATTAGAATAAAAAAAATATGTAGTACAAGTTAAAAAAAAAGTTAACTACTGTCTGTCAAAATCGAAATGTCAAAAAAAATTTTTTTTAATAACAGGTTACAGTGTTTTAAAAACGATTTAGTTTGACATATCATCCATTAAAATCAGATAAAATATAAGGAAGTTACAGCACCAAAGGTTTTTCATAATACACCCGGTATAATACATACGTCATAAATAATAAAATGCACGTAATATACACCATATTCATAACAATATTCATTTATCAAGGATTTTCTTTTTATTGCAACTTAATAAAATCATTGTTACATCTACCAGCTAATAAACGGAGTCAATATGTTTTAGATTACTCAGTTACTGGTTAGTAATGATAAAGTAAGATCTATCGGGACTAAAATAAGATAAAAATCTAAACTATTCCCAGTATCCATCTACTAACCTCCAGGTCCACGTAGAAAAAATAATACAGTAAACCCTCTCTTTACGGCCACCTCCCAGAATTGATATTATTGTGGATAGTTTATGAGAAGTTTAGTACCAGTGTGAGAAACGGAAAAATTTTGGTGTTGAAAATACACGAAATTAAAAAAAAAACTAATCCGACTCTTTGAAGAATATAAAATATAGAGCAAAAGAAAAATTTCCAAAAAGTGAGTATTCGGCAATTGACCAAGTACTTCACAATTGGTTTTGTAAAGCTAGAAATAAAAACATCCCCATATCTGGACCTTTAATAAGAGAAAAAGCTTTGGAAACAACCGAATCTTAAACATTACGGATCTTACGGTGGCTTAAATTTTTTGACAAATACATAATCTAAGCTTTAAAACAATTTGTCGAGAAGCAGCTGATGTTTCACATGATACTGTGGAAGCTTGGAAGGCAAAGCCTCAAATATTTTTGCAAAGGTGTTCACGCCAAAAAATTTTATAACACTGAAGAAACCGGCCTTTTTTTTACCAGGCAATGAAGAAAGAATAAAACATTCGCCCTAAAAATCGATAAATGTACTGGTAAAAAAACTGCAAAACAAAAGATTGACATTTCTATTTCGGGCAAATATGGAAGGTGACACGGAAAAGCAAAAACCCTCGCTGTTTTAAAAGATCTCATCTAAACAAACTGTCGATATAATGGGTGTGCAATAAAAAGGTTTGGATCACAACAGCGATCATGACATCGTGGCTAAAAATTGATGAAAAAATTAGAAAGCAAAATAGAAAAGCCTTATTATTCCTGGATAAGGTTATTTTTCTGCCACCAAACATCATATCTCACTGCCAGCCATTAGATCAGGGACATATCCATAACGTCAAGATGACATAACAGAAAATTTCTTATTTAGAGACTTCTAACACTATGCAATAGTGAAAGTTCTTCGGAAGATGCAGCAAAAAGCATTAATTATACCTGCACTTTAATTCGGATATCAGCAGTCTAGAAAAACGTTTCGCAATCTGCAAGAACAAGATTTTGATGAAGTAGGCGAAATTCCACTAGCCCACCTTTTCCCTACACATGCCTTGATCGATAATATAATTTATTGTAAATCGATTGAAAAAAATCATCGGCAACGAAAAAATACATATAATAAACTTGTAAATTTTCTGTATTTAAATAAAATGACAGGAAAGGGAAAGATAAAGAAATAAAAAGAACTGCTATGACCTCCTGAATGCGTAAACTTAGTGTTTTCGTTATTGGAGGATCGCAAAACATGATTTGTTACGTGTCCATTACCTTTATTGATATTGTTTATGATCCATATATATTTATAGTGAGTCTAATATCACCTTTTATCCTCTATCCTCTGCATCTCCCCTTTCGTCGTTATAGTTTTCCACATAGTAGGATTGCACTGATCAACTGTCCCACAAATCAGCAATCCCAATTGAGCAGCCATGATATTGTATTTTTAAACTTCATAAAATGTCAGTAAGTAATACAGATGATTTGGTTTGGTGACCTCAGAATATACTGTCATTATATAGAATTTCCAAAAAAAAACCACGAGATGCACCTTAACCAAACATTGCTAAGAATAACCAAATCACTGCAGGTTATAAAAATCCTGTTAATAAACAAATTTCTCAAAATAAAAATATTGATAAAAAAAATTTCTTTAAAGTTTTTATTTAGTTCCATACATAACTAATTAAATAAATTAACTTTCCCGGCAAAGCAACAACAAATTAATACTGAAAATAAAGGCATCGATTAGTCACAAATCGTTTCAAAAATAAGCGTTAGAATGTAAATGCTGAATGTACTGGACGAAGCTGAGCCTTCAAAGGCAATATGAGGGGCAAGCGAGTAGACAGTCAGGGGTCTGGCCAATGGGGAAAAAGAGCGGAGACTCTCGTAGATCGCGATAATCATTTCAAACCATAATCAAAAAGCTGACACTGCGTGGATAAATATACAGCAACAGGAAAATCCAGCAACCTATACCACGTATAAGAAAGTAAAAGTTTTATTACATTGCCAATATCTTTGAACAAAAGAAGATCAACTTGAAAAATTTGTTGGATATGCACAGTTCGCCTTTGTTAAATTAAATCAGGGCTGTCCAACCCGAGGCCCAAGGCAAGTATCAATGCGGCCCAAAAATATTTAAAGTTACTGAAGAAAATGTATTAAACAATGTTAAATGAATTTCATGTTCTGTTTTTATAATGACAAAATTCATAAACTAATAAATTTTAAATGACTTAAACATGAAAACTATATATTTTAAGATTTTTTTTTTGCTCGTCAGCTATGGTTACATACATGTGGCCCAAAACACCATGCCCGTTTCCAATGTGGCCCAGGGAAACAAAAAGGTTGACACCCCTGAATTAAATGTTTTCAAAATCGATTTAAAGAAAATATTTAGAAAAATTTAATTTTCGGTACCTCCTTCGCCCCATAGCTTTGTAGCAAGAGCACATTCCGGCAAACTATGGATGTGGGTTCGATCGTACTCAAGGCAAGATTTTTATAATTAAATTTCGTGGATTAGGATGATTATAATTTTCTAGAGATTCTTTTACTATGCTTATAACGCCCGCCGACCGTTACACGGGTTTAATATAAAATATAATTTAACACAGACAGTATTATTAATTTTATAAATCCAGCTTTCCTTAACGACGATTGATGTCATTTACAATTACTTAAAAGCACACACTGCTTTTTCTTTCTTATACGTATTATAAGGAAGTATTGTGATGACGTAATTTTTCGGCCTCGAGATTTTTGCAAATATCCACGTTTTGAAGTCCACTGATACCGGAAAAGTAGTTTTTAAAAAATGTCTCTCTCTTTGTGATGTATGTGTATCGCTTAAAGGGCTAAAGCTATCAATTCCAAATTTTATGTTTAAAAGTATAATCTCCCTCTTGAGATCCTATTATATTTTCAGTAAAATCGGCAGATCGGAGGTACTTCAGTGAAAAAATCGAATTTTACCAATATTTCGTCAACTACTAAGTTTAAACAAAAGTATAAAGAATTAAATTGTACCTACTCAAAAGCGATTTTGAAAAAACAATTATCAAAAGAGTTTTTCGACATTCCTACTGGAAGTAGGTCTTATCGAAAATCAGTTTTTTGCGAATATCTCGCAAGTCATGCTTTCTAAACAGATACATTATGAGTATAAAATAATATAAAGCTTGTTTTTCAATATTTTTTGTGTAAAAAAAATTCAGAATTTGGACAGGAAGTAAGATTTACTCTAATCGAGTAGCACTTGTTTGCAAATATCTCGCAAAGTAGAGATTTATTAAGAGAATAAAAATATTTAGAATAGAATTTTGAAAAATGTTTGTATAAAAAAATTGTCAAAATTTGGAAATGACGTAACAGACAGTTTATATTTTTAAGAAGGTAAAAGTCTTAAAAACTTTATTTAGAACAACTTTTGTATAATTTGAAACGCACATACGTATAAGAAGGTCGTGTGGTGGCCACAGCTCATTCTTTATTACTGTAATGATAAGACATAGTATAAGAACACACACGCTTTAGAATAACTCGGTCATCTAAACTCTAACTTATTAACCACAAAACTATCTTATTATGACAACGATTTTGTAATTCCACACGATGTTTCACGCAGTATTTGTTAGAACGTACTGTACACTTATCTAGTAAAATACTGACGCGTTGATTTTTTTATGTGATTGGAAAGTTTGATACCGACTACCGTTTATGCGGCTTGCTTAATGGGAATTTCTCGGCTTCCAGTACAAATATATGAGCCTAATATTTTACCATATATCCTAGATTTACTACGTTTTCTACTCATGCATACATATTTACGGACACATGTACTACATATACATACACAGATCGTAGTGGGCTCGGAGTTACGTCGAAGAAAAAACTAACAGTCACGCGTCAATTAATCAGTCAATCGGGAATGTCGAGCCGACATCAAACTTAATGAGACGGAGATTGCTGAAGACATGCGATAATTTAAACGGGTATGCCGATCATCTCTCCGAATATTTATTATTACCTACATACGCGGACGTTTAGATACTGTAATTCTTAGCGTATTTAACGGAATCTTATTTATATACGTGTAATGAAATTGAAACAGTTGTTTCTCTCAATTGATTTCCATGCTATACAAACATACAATTTGTAACACATAGTTGCAGACAATTTAAATTAATAGCAAACTGTTTAACGAAGGTTAGTAGAGTGTATAGAATACTTCCCTGTACTTTGCTGTCAATTGCTGTTAACGAGGAATGTAGCTGTGTGGTCCTTAAACAAAATATCGTCGATTTTCAATTTTTGAGTTCTAAGAATTAACGTACAATTTCTTTAGATCTCTACGAAGCACAAATATCCTACATGCATTATTAATATGGAAAAACACACCTAAACCTAAATGTGTTGTCCTAAATGCAAAATTGGCGAACATTACTTACTAGAAAAGTCGTATGTAATAATTGCTTAGTCCAGTCTGATTATTTCGGTGTAGATAGGAAATTTGAAGTAAGCACTTTAGTTTAAATTTTCGAATGACTAAGTAGAACTGTCGCATCTACAGCAGTCAGAATCCTTACTAAGTTCTGCTTCCAACATACATTTTCCCGCCTTATACATAACCTTAAAAAATATCTATACTGTGTGTCCAAAAGTCTGGAAACACCCAAATAAAATCGAAACAGATGATTTTTGAGAAAAATGCAAAAACAGGTCAATTAGTATTTTCAAAAAACTACTGGCTGATGGTATCTGTTTGGAATTTTTGATGACCTTGAAAAAGTTATGATGTAATCAAAAAAAAATTAAATAGCAACGTCGCATTTTTAATTTTATTTTTGATAGATCTTTTAATTGTCTAAATGAATGTAAAAAAAAAATTCATTTTCCTTAAGAAAATGACCGAGAAAAATTTAATTACTTCTTCGAAAATGGAAAAGTTTGTCTTTAAAAAAAAAACATAGTTGGCTTAAAAGTCGATTATTTCTCAAACACATTTTGTTTTATTTGTGACATTCTGTCAAATACGAATTGTGCGTAAGTTAAAAAAATTTGATTAAAAATGGTTTTAAGTGAGAGGGAACGTATTCAAATATTGATGATGATTGCTTTTGGGGATAGGGTTCGTTCAGTTAGAGAATTTGCGACTTATTTAATACAAAACATCCGGAGCGTGCCCCAATTAGTATTTCTGCAGTGAGTAAGATTCACAAAAAATTTCAAGAAGAAGGCCATGTTCGAGATCGCCCTAGAACTGGTCGTCCAAAGATCGCAGAAGATACGCAACTCGACGTATTATTGTCAGTAGAGGAAACTCCAAATTCTAGTACACAGCAGCTTGCTTGGGAGTTTAACGTGTCGAAGAGTACAATTGGTAATATTTTCCGGAAAACTAAGTATCATCCCTACAAAATCTGTTTGGTTCATGAGCTGATTGAAGACTACTTCGACAGGCGTGTACAGTTTTGCGAACAACTGATGCCTGTGTGTGATAATGATCCGTTTTTTATCAGAAATATCTTATTCTCAGATGAAGCTACGTTCACATTACATGGGACTGTTAATAGACAAAACAGCAGGTACTGGGCACGCCACAATCCACGCTGGATGAGAGAGGTACGAACTCAGTATCCTCAGAAATTAAATGTATGGGCTGGTTTAATTGATAACAGAATTATAGGGCCTTTTTTCTTCAACGGTAACCTGACGGCGAAAATGTATTTGGATTTTTTACAAAATTATTTAATTCCGTCATTAGCAGAAATATTTCCGAACCATGAAGATCCTAATTTGCCCAGCCAAAGAAATTGGTTTCAACAAGATGGTGCTCCACCCCACTATGCTGGAAATGTTCGGCATTATCTCGAGAATACCTTCCCTAACAGATGGATTGGCAGGAGGGAGGCTATCGAGGGGCCGGTTAGGTCGCCAGATCTAACGCCTATTGAGTATTTTTTGTGGGGTTACCTAAAAAATAAGGTATACGCAACTAAACCTGAAAATTTGGAAGACTTGCGTCAACGGATTGAGATTGAAGTACGAAGGATCACTCCAGAAATGATAGAAAACGTTCAAAATGAATTTTATTATCGTTTAAGGTATTGCCAAGATGCTCAAGGACAACATTTTGAACATTTATTGTAAGAGTTTTTGCTGATTTCTACGACTAAAATTTTCTTTGTTTTCTATAATGATTTTTTTTTCAAAATTTTTCTTAAGTAGAATGAAAATTTTTTGACTGTCGTTTAGACAATTAAAAGATCTATCAAAAATAAAATTAAAAATGCGACGTTGCCATTTAATTTTTTTTTTGATGACATCATAACTTTTTCAAGGTCATCAAAAATTCCAACCAGATACTATCAGTCAGTAGTTTTTTGAAAATACTAATTGACTTGTTTTTGCATTTTTCTCAAAAATCATCCGTTTCGATTTTATTTGGGTGTTTCCAGACTTTTTGGACACAGTATGTGATGTGGGGACAAACATTTGCAATTAATGGTGTAATAATTGTAATTGCAAGTAAGTAACAATTAATATAATGTAATGCTGATACGACTAATGTCCCAATTCGTTAACAGGATATGTGGGGGCAGCAGAGCTAGAAAAATGGTCACTTTGGCTATAAAAGATAAATAACTGTAAGAGAGGCTAAAATCAATAAATAAAAAGAGGAAGAAGATATCTGGAGAAAAGGATAATGATTATATACTAGATTTTTTATGTACGAAATTAGTATTATTTCAAATGAACTAATAACTCCCGAGACTTCTTCTTTGTCAAAAAAACCATTTCCTTTACCTATTCATTCCGATGATAAGACAAGGCACATACAAACGACAGTCATTACTGATTTCCCAACAGAATCATACATTAAACAATATATTTTGAAACATATTACCGAATTGCCTATAAAAACAGCAAATTCGAAATTTTTCACAAAAACATGTGAACCACGAAAAAAGAGAAAGGAAGTAACAACAACTTCATACTTACGTTAACAATCACAACGTGAAAGCTCCCTGCAAATGCAAATTAAATTTTGAAAGCTGGCGAAAGAGAAGCATAGACTTTTCATCTTGGATTGCGTTAAAAAATTCACCTAAAACAGAAACATTACTAAAACCACTAGAGAAACGCCCACAAAGGTTTTTTCGTTTCGTAGTGAGTTTTTTGTGAATGTCCTTAGCCTACAATACTACATTTTCAATCATCCAAATAATTATATTTTTTGGAACTCATGCATATGTAGTGCATATTTTGTTTTCGAAAAGTACATATCCTAGACCACATAACTAGAGAACAACGACTACAGAGAAGCGACAAAGACGTTAAAAGCATGTTCCTCTTTCTTCGCTAGACAGGCTATCCGTAGTTGTCTGCGCGATCATCTATCTAAACGAGAGTTAAAATTAAAAATAGGCGACAAAATGCTGAGAGGAAACTAAAACTTCTTTCTAATATATAATATTATTTATAATACGTATAATACATAAGTAAATTTTCATCACACCACTTTCTTACAATGCGTTCGTAAATGATTGAGATGAGAACCATAGGCAACCAAATATACAGATTGGTACTTTTCAAAAAAAAAAAATTCGTAAATATGATTATACTCTGTAAAATATTTGTTTGGATTAAAAAGCGGGTAAACTACATAAAAAGTTTATTAAAAATGAGAAAGTAACACAAGTATAATAATTAGAATATTCATATTAAATGTTGAAAGTGTTGTCCCACTTTTTCTATGCATATGTTAATTCATCTTTTCATATTTTCGAACACTCTTTGTAGTTCATCTACCGTAATTTGTTGGATTTCACGTCTAATTGCTTCTTGAAGTTCTTCCAGATTATGGAGCCTGTTCTTAAAAACATTATTTTGTAGTCGACCAAACAAATAAAAATCAAGCGGTGTAAGATCAGGGGATCTTGGAGGCCATAGGCTTTGACTAATGAGCCTATTATTATAAAATTCCTGAAGAAATGTTATTGTTTCTCTTGATGTATGTGCTGGTGCATTATCTTGTTGGAAGTAACCATTATTTAGTTCATCATCATGAAGTTTTGTTAAAAATTCTTGTAAAATAGTGCGCCTGTATCTTTCTGCTGTAACAGTTTCATGAAAAAATACATGTCCTATTATTCGTCTTTGAGAAATAGCAACCCACACTCTTACTTTCTGTGGGTGTAACGGGGTTGCAATAAAAGTATGGGGATTCTCAGCGGCCCAAATTTGCATGTTTTGTGAATTGATGTAACCTGATTAGTGAAACCACGCTTCATCAGTGTAAAATGTTAAATCAAGTAGGTTGTTATTGTGTACCAAATTCACAACATCTTATGCGATTCGCATAATCAAATGGCAGTAATTGTTGCACAACACTTATTTTATAAGGGTGGAAGTGAACTTCCTTCTTAACAGGTTTATGGACAGTGGCAAGCGACAGCCCTAAAATTATTACAATTGCAATAAATAAACATATTATAGTAACGTTTTAATACCTGTCTCAGCTGATAGTTTTCTTAATGATTTTTTTGGACTAATTGTCATACGTTGCTCAATATCATCCATTACTGGTTGTGTTAATTCTGTTGTTTTTCTAGAAGTCTTCCCCTTACAAATGCAATTTTTTTTTAAATCGTTAAATAATATTGTTTTTATGATTCACAAAATTATGAGGATTAAAATCTATATCGGGAAACTCTAAATTGATTAATACAAGACTCCAAGTTGCATGCCCAAGATCCATATCAATTTTGAGTTCCAGTGAGCCATTAAAATGAAGGCATTTTCCTCAGAAGTGAACACCATTTTAAAACTGAAAAGAAAACGTATAATGTTGTTGAAACATGCTGGACACAATAGACATAAGCCACATGACATAAAGATAGGGCAATTTATTTTTTTACCAACTTAAATTTTAAATTTTGGACGGTTAATTTGAATTTCATCTTAAGTATTTACGAACTACTACTGCGTATAAAATAACACAATGCAAAGATTTCTTATGAAACTATCGAAATTCTTAAAAACATATATTTATGAACTGAACAATAATACAACAAAAATAATTTTAATATTAGTTTTTCTCAGGGTTTCAAAATTCTAATTATGATTTCCTGTTTTTTACTTATAATTTAAGGTGCCGGGCTACCCAAGCCTAAAACAGAATTTCAAGTAATACGGGTTTTATACCACATACTTAATTAATATAATTTATTTAATATATAATATAAATTAATTAATACATGGTTTAAGATAATCACTATAAATTTATGTGTCTTAAGTAATTACATGAAAAGAAAATTTATATAAGAAGATAACAAAGTAAGAATCCATTGCAAAACTGACTCAAATTATATTCTAACCACATTTAGCAACCATAATAATCCATTGGTGTTCTTAATGACCCATGTTGGTAAGCTGACTAAGCGCTTTTAAAGAATACAGCTTTCCTTTTACAATGCCAATATGTGCGAATACTTAAGATCACCTAAACTTGCTATTTCTGCAGAGGTACAATGGTAAATTCTTACTTTTAACATCAAATACAGTTTCCAACCATTTTTACACACTCAATAATTACAATTAGATGACTGCAGTAGTATTGGCAAGTTTCTTAGGACTCTTGGTCGAGTCACACCATAGAAAACAAAACAAATAATTAGGTGCGGTTTTCATTGATATTTATAAACAAACAATATTGTATTTGGCTGTGCTAAAATATATGAAAAGCAACGTAAGTTTTAAATTAAAAACAAACTGTATTTCAAAAGAAGGAAGGAAGCAACAAATTTTAACATTAGATCAAGGGCAAAATAACATCAAAACAAGCAGGCCAATAATACCAGAAGGTGCACAGTATACAAGATTTTTATACGATCACTGCTTAATTCATTAATTTACATAATAAATTGTATATAGATGGTTAATATGTATTGTTAACGATGATAATTCAAATCAATGCCAGAGAAAATGCCGATATACCAGGGAAATTATACAACCATATTTTACACATTATAATAATCCTACTATGAAATCTGAAGACCATCGTTTTCGTTTCATAATAATGATGAAACCCAAATCAACATAAAATATAAAAATTCGTATTCATTGACTACAAAATGAGATATCCATAATACGTTTCAGATTGATTTGCAACCACACATGTTTGATCCTATTTAATTTTTAAATCTTTACCACTTTTACGATCACCAGACATATCTGGTGATTGTAAGTGAACTACATATAGTTCACATACAAATATTGCATGCAAATATCTAAAATTACTTTTGAATGTTTCTGTGAAAAAGCAACGAACGCTAGACGAGTGTAAAAATATAAACAGCCTATAAATATGATGCCGTAAATGTCGCCAAGTTCAAGAGCAACAAATTTTAAAGTACCGTCCATGCGTATGTATAATTCGGAAGACCACATTTTTTTCTCTGATTCGATGCAGTTTTAAAGAATCCTAAATTAATAACCTGCCCATATGTTGGAAGCAGAATGTAATAGGTGTGTAAAAATGATATATGGGAATTTCAAGGTAGATTATTGGTAATTATCATTATAGCGCATCACTTTAAATTGATTCACAATTAATCAAATCAAAGCAACTAGAGAAAATTAATGCATTAGTATTTCTTTTGCTATAAAATCATTCAGAAATAGAAATTTAAACGAATCCTATAAGAAAATTCATGACTGTTTTTTTTCTCTTCCAAAACCTTGCTAAGTAAGTCATACAACTGCGTAATATTTATATTCGTTCATTACGCAAGTACAGTTTTTAAAATTAACTCAAATTTGGACACAGTTAGAAATAGATCTATACATACGTTTATCTATAGAGAGACTCGCATTTGTTGCGAATATCTTCTTCCATATCACATATTCTTCTTTGGATAGTATTAAGGATCGAGGAATTAGTTTTGTATCTTCCTTTTCACTAGTCAATACTTCCACCATCTCATTGTCTGCTGATAAAAGTAAATATTCAACGACTGCATGTGGGTTACTGGTTTTTGCAATACGATATGCAACTTGATAACTCGCTAGTAGCGCTTTTTCATTAGTAGTTTAGTTGTTGATGGCTTGCCATGCATTTCAAAGAATTCTAAAGGCTTGGTTTTTTTCTTTCTGAATATTTACTATTTAACAATAATAATAGTACATTTATTGCACAACAGATAATATACTTCACTTACAGAATAAATTACACTTAAATAAAAGTAGTACGTGGGGTGGTCAGAAAATAAGTTTCCCTATCCTATAAAAAACATAAAACAAATCTGAACACTTTAAAAACTATTTATTTATAATTCTGTACATTACATTATTTTTCAACATAATTTCCATCCCTTTTTAAACACTCTTCATATCTATGCGACAGCTTTTTTATCCCAGCTGCATACCATTCTGCTGCCATTGATTTAAACCAAGTGTTGACCTCATTTTCGAGTACATCATTGTTAGCGAACCGTTGTCCGCCTAAATGAGTTTTCAGCTCCGGAAACAAGTGAAAATCACTTGGGGCGAGGTCCGGAGAATAAGGAGGTTGATGAAAAACATCCCAATGAAATTGTTCAAGCAGCAATGTTGCACGAGCGGAGTGTGGTCGTGCGTTGTCATGAAGAAACAAAACTTTTCGTGACAAAAGGCCACGTCGCTTGTTCTGGATAGCACGGCGTAACCTTTTTAGCACGTCAAAATATCGTTCTGCGTTTATTGCATCACCACGAGGCAGATAGTCTACCAGTAAAACACCACAACAGTCCCAAAAAACAGTGGCCATCACCTTGCCTGCTGATTGAACCATTTTGGCTTTTTGCTGAGTTTTATCCCCCTTTTTTTTCCAAACCATGCTCTGGCGTTTTCTCTCTGGTGTGAAATGGTGAATCCAGGTTTCGTCACCAGTGACTATTCTTGTGAACAGATCTTCACCTTTATCTCTTAACAATTGCTGAAAAGCTCGTGCGGACGCTTTTCGCCGCTCCTTATGCACGTCATTCAGTAAGCGAGGCACCCACCTAGCACAAACCTTTGATAGCTGAAGCGCTTCGATCACAATGCTGTACACTGATGTACGGCTTAATTCAATGTTTGGTGGCAATTGATGCATGATTTCGTCGAGTGTGATGCGCTTGTCGGCATCAACAATGGCTTGCACAGCAGCAATGCAGTCAGGTTGCTGGGATGTTGAAGGTCGGCCACTTCGCTCATCATCGTGCACATTTTCCCTTCCTTCCAAAAACGTTACTCGCCATCGACGAACCATTTGTACAGATATGACATGTTCACCATCACAGATCACAAATCTGACTGTGAATTTCAGTGGCAGACAAATTTCTTGCAGTCAAAAAACGAATCACACTTCTAACCTCACAACTGGCGGCAGAACGCAATGGAGTCTCCATGGCAGTCGTCAGTCAACTGAGATGTGTGCGGCGCATGGTCAGCGCACAGCGCTCAGCCGTTGCCACTACAACAAAATTAAATATCCCTGACCGGCGCGCTACTCTGAATCACTTTCTCTTCGATTCACGGAGTAGGGAAACATACTTTCTGAATACCCCTCCTACATGTGAGCAGTTGCTCCCTACAAACTAATAATAAATTGAAACTGAAATTATAATAAGTGCTTTTTTTTCTTTTTTACTTTTAATAAATTAAATATTCATATAATTTTTTCCTCCACATTCTCCACCTTAATCCAGAACATCTCACAGCAGCAAGTGCCAAGAGATGCCCCGGGGGTTCCTCACGCGAAGTACAGGCAGCGGTCGAGTCACCGCAGCAAAATAACTTCCCACTTTCTGGCTCCATACTTATTCGTTTGAACTTTACCTCTGGCAACACCTTCTCCTTCCCTGAGCCTAGTGGCATATTCGTGGTTTACCTTCGGCAATTGTTTCATGATGGTCAAGTTTGTCCACCGGAAGGATAGATAGATATTTATATATTTCGTTTACAGAATCCACACCAACAAGGTCCGACACCGTATTCTTTACAACGCGGTTCTGAATCGATTTAACGTTTATTAAATACACTACTGACGCCTATCCCCAAACCGATATACTGTATGACAAGACTGATTCGAATAGCGCACTGTATATAATTTTTAAAATAGGTCCCGACAGAAACTCCCTCAGCCAGAAGAACCTTCCACTCAAATATCGCTTTTTCTTGGATAACATACTTATTAGTTTTCGGCCTGGGTATCGAGAAAAAGTTGACCTGGGATAATAGTACCGGCGAGTCCACCATATTATAAATCAAGTTATATAAAAAAAGTCCGCTGTTGTACCTTCTTCTGTCTGATAGAGACTCAACGGAATGCCCATTCAGTAAAGCAATATAGTTCGTGTTTGGAGCCGGATAAAAACCACTACTTTCATAACTGATGAGCTTTTGCACTCCCGCAATTGCGAACTGCTGCTATAAGTAGTAATAGCAACAAATAATGGCTCCGTACTCCAGTCTACTCCTAACAAAAGAGAAATATATAGATTTAAATGTCAAAGTAGCTTTTATAATTTTATACTTTCTTTTGATAAGACTTCTCCACAAACAACACATTGCGGTTTATTGAAAATAACGGTAAACCTTTAATATATTCATTAACGTACAATACGTTCCTCTTTGTATTTTGGCACAACAGTGGAACGTAGATGATTCTAAGGATCTATTTAACAGTTTTTCTATATTTAGACAAATAATAATCAAAGAAGGAATATAACACTCGTAAATTAACCTTAAATATTTAATACTGCACAGTACACAACTCCGCATAGTATAAAACTTGCAAGTCACGCCACAGCGAGTGTTTCTCTAAATATATATTAAGGCGAACAGACGATTCTAGAACGTCTAGAAGGATTTGGTACTCTAGTGTCCATACGTGACCATGCTGAAAGTTTCGTAAAATAAAGATCAAAGTACTTGCTCTATTTGATTATAGATGGCGCAAGTAGCAAACACGTTTTCTAATTTGAATTTAATTTCGTGGTGTCGTTTATTTTCTAAAATAAAATTGGGTTATTGTAAAAAGCAGGGGGAAGAAAAAGCTTCTTACCAAAAAGTTTAGGAAACCATTTGCAAAGAATATATGCAAATATTAATGTCAAATTCGTCTTCAGAACCATTCAGAACAATTTTATGTAATTGGCGGCTTTAGAAAAAATTGAATTTTTTGCCTAGCATACACCATTGGAAAAAAATTAAGTAAAATCACAATTTCTTCAATGGCACCTCAAAAGGCTAGAAGCCCACAACAATTAAATTACGAAAATGTTGCTTAAAATACATAAGAAATGTCAATTTCGAGATTTTGAAACTATTTTGGATGTTTAATTAATGGGTGTTTGTTCAATTCAACCAAAATCTCAATAATATAGAAGATATACCAATAAAATACGAATATGTTTGCTTGAAAACATAATAAATGTCAATTTCGACATTTTAAAACTCCTTACATATATCAATCGGAGACCTAATCAAAATTGTCTGTTTAAAAGGGAATTTTACAAAACACCGTTTAATATATATAGAAAACAATCTTTTTTAATATGTAGGTATATTTCCTTATTTTAATGGCAATAAAGAATGCATTTTCAACGATATACACACTTAACTGATTGTAGCATTTGTAAAATTAAAATCATTCACTATGTATTATAATTATGTAATAGTGTTAATTATGTAATAGTTTAAATTATGTTTAAGCAAGTAATAACAAATAACACACTTGATATTGTTTCACAAATAAATATAATTAAATACTCGTAGTACATTCGACATTAAAACAATGGGTTAAAATTCCATATTTAGGTAGTATAAGTATGAAAATTAGTAATGTTTTAAAGAAACTGGATTTTAAAATAGCCTTCTATAATAATAACACTTTAAAAAGTCAATTAACTAATAATAAAACAGCGAATCCTAAACTAAACAAATCAGGAATTTATAGAATTAATTGTAGTGATTGCAGTAAATTTTATATAGGTCAAACGGGGCGAAATTTCAAATTAAGATTCTCAGAACATATGCGAGCCGTTAAATTAAATTATGAAAATTCAAGTGTAGCTAATCATGTTTTAGACACGGGACATCAATTTTCAATAGACAATTTAGAAGTACTGTATAGTTTAAATAAAAGTAAAAAAAATGAATGTTCTAGGAGGTTATTTTATAAAAGAAAGTTTACTTTTACAACCAGGCAATGTTCTTAATGAACAAACCGAACTCATAAATTCACCGCTAATAAACCCTAGCATTGTAAAAACGGTCTTTCCAGATAAGTCATGACCTTTTCATACTATTTTTGTATATTTTCTCTATTTACATTTTTGTTTGAAGTAAGTAGTTACAGTATATTAAATTTTACTTTAGTTTCTCGAGAACTCCTGATGATGCCGCAAGACGAAATGTACATCGAGTATTTAATTATATTTATTTGTGAAACAATACCAAGTGTGTTATTTGTTATTACTTGCTTATATTTCGACATGTTTCACCAAGAGATTTCCGTCACTTCATTTAATTATTTATTAAATTATGTTATTTATGTTCGTGAAGAGTGAGCAGCTTTTGCGAATTAGTTGTGAATTATATGTATTCGTATAAAGACCTTTCGTATCTCCTAAATTATAAATATATCGCATTCAACATTAAAATCGTTGATAACCTAGTTTTCTGATACAAAACAATAGATTTTCTTATCTCTTTGCTAGATCTACAATGAAAATTGCAATCTTTGCAAATAATATTGATTCGAAATAGGTTCATGTTTTGTATCGCTATGAAACACAAACAGAAAATATCAAAAACCACCAATTTGCGGATTGTGTTCTAATATACCTACAAGAAAGAGACATATATAGAGAGAGAATGTCAATATTCTTCTTCACGCTCTAAATTATTCTCAATTAAACAGTGTTTCATTTTGCCTAAAGTTATTGCTAGGTGTAAATTTATAGGTCATGAAACCGTCTGATGTCGCGATTTTTGCAAACGTATACACCTTAAAACGTTTTGACAACAAAAAGGTTATTTTTGTTCTCTCTCTGCCCCCCCCCCCTATGTTGCCACTCTCTGTGTCTCTGTATGTGTGTGTGACCACGATAGTGACCAATCGGGTAGCGTTATCAAAACTACACCTGATATTTCCCCTCAAGATCTGATTCGACTTCCAGTGAAATCGGTAAAACGGAAATAATAGTTTACTTAAGTAGAAAAATAAATAATTTTGCCAATATTTCGTCTACCATTAATTTTAGAGAAATTTCTGAATATAACAGACCAAAAAGCAAATTTCTGTTGAAAGTAAGTTTTTTTACTTCTATCGTAATACAAGTTCTTGGGAATATCGCACATAAAAGTATAATACTTGGAACATAATTTGAAATATTTAACTGGAAAATTCAAAATTCGGACCGTAAGTATCACTTTTCTCTTATCGCACAGAAAATAATACATTCTATCTGTATAGAAGTATAGAGCATGTTTTTTAATAAATTAAAAAAATTAATTACTAATTGAATGTTTCGCCACTTTACGTAAAGACCCTCAATTGTCTTATTCTAAGATATCTTAATTTTTATTTAAACGTATAAATATTTGGATACACGCAAAAATAAAGAAAACATTTATGAGCGTACACTGTAATGCTTTTCGTGGTATTTGGCAAATTTTCACCTAAAGTTTAGTGACTTTCACTTCTAAAGATAACGATACAACTCGTGTACATTAGTTCGCTTAAATTCGCGGTGACAAACGTCTCAAATCTAGAAAACGGGATTATATTTAGTTTAACTAACAATGCGGAAGATATCTTTACAAAACCTAGTGTGCTGTGGTTAAGGTAGCTTACTTATCGTGCAAAAGCCTATGTGCTATAAACACACTTGTTAGAACGAAAAGTATTGATAGATAGAGAGATTATGTACAATTTACGAACTCTATTATTTAAAAGCTACTCATCTGGTATTTAGAATTGTTCATTGGTCATGAAAAAAGAATATATTAAATAGGAATTTGTAAATATACTAAATAAATATTATTAACTAAGCTGTATTTCAAGAAATCTATTTGAACAATAAGACAAATTGGTAAAAGATTAGGTGCGGTTTCTTCATGTACTTTTGAAAAATGATGATTTATATCTTAATCATCATAATCTTCCATATTCACTTTGATCTATGAGATAAACGTAAATATAGATGAAAGAGAGATTAGCCGTGATTTTTTCATGTTATTTTGAAAAATGATGATTTATATCTTAATCATCATAATCTTCTATATTCACCTTAATCTGTGAGAAAAAGTTGAATATTCAAGGTTATGATTACGTATGAGGTTGATTCGAGGGAAGAGTGGCTTTTCCACAGGTGGCAACACTTTCGCCATGGTAACTAATGACTTCAGTAATGTTTTAGAAGCCTACCGTTAAAAGTTCGACCAAATCTGTTAGATAGAATTTATGTTTGTGTTAATATAGAGACAAAAGATTACCCGTCTCGTCTAACATTACTTTCAAATGGCCATATACGCAGTGATGACGTCCTTGGCCTTCATTCACTATGACTTTCGAGAAATAATAAAGGCTGTGCCAATGTAAAGCCATAGTAATGTCGCGAAATAGCTTATGGCTTAAGCAATATTATGCCTCAATATACTGCTGACCAAATGCGAACACAGGTTACAATTTATGTATAGCCGAGTTCAAACAAAATCTAAGAGATTTTTTTCGTTGATATGTCATTGTAAATGAAACCTGGATATACCGAGTGATCCAAGTTAAGTATTCACCATTGCTATCTCCATTATTGTAGGAGCAACATAGTCGGCTAAATTAGGAAGGTTGTAGTGTTTTTTTCCGCTGATTACGATAGAGAAAATAGGGTGTGGTTTATTCGTAAATATACTGAAGACCTAAACTTTACCAAACAAGTATTGTGGAGTGACGAGGCAAATTTTTCAAATAGCGATATGTACAATAGAAAGAATAATCATTATTGGCGTAGAGAAAATACTCTATTAGTATAATCTACACAGACGTTTTAGTATTCATGTTTGGTGTGGTTTGATTGGATCCACAATTGTAGATTCATATTTTTATCACGGTACCTTAATAAGAGAACGATACATAGAAATCTAAGACCGTTATTAGAAGAATTCCTCGACAATGTGGATTTAGCGACTCGCCCAAATGTTTATTTTCAACAGGATGGGGCACTTGCCCATAATTATCGAGCATAGGTGGATAGGCGCACATGGCCCAGTTCATTTTCTCCCTCGATCGCCTGACATAACACATCTAGACTCTTTATTTTTGGGGATATGCAACAAAACTAGGCATACAAAACGAGATACAATACTGAAAATGATACCTCCAAGACTGTATCCGCAATATTATTAATTCTGTTGATGGAAGAGCTGTTTTTAATGCAACATACAAAGTGTATTGAGAAGAGCACAAAAATGTGTCGAAGTAAGAGGCGGTGTTTTTTAAAATTCAATTTAGAATATTATTTTATTATACTACAATTTTACTTTATAAGTAAATTATGTTCATCGAAGATCACTACACTTTGTTTTTGAATTACATCGCTTATTCTCAACTTTTGTTAAGCAATTCATTTTGCTCGATTGGTATAAGAATATACTGGGTGATCCATTTGGAAAATATAAATTTTTAAAAGTAACTGAGAAACTACACGTTCAATTATTTTTCTGTTTTCACTAGCGTAATCAGCGGAAAAGGCACTACAACATTTCTCATTTAACCGACTACGTAGCTCCTACAATAACGGAGATAGCAATAATGAACATTTAACCCTCTATGGTACACTTCCATAATTACCTAAATAAATGAACGTTGGTTCTTGTTATTACCTAGTAGCACCAATAAAGTACCAATTATGTATTTATTTATTTTTTATTTGTTCACTATTACAAGAAAAGAGCTGTATATTTAAATATACATAATACGAAAAGAGAAAACTGAGTCACTGAACATTGTGAAAATTATAGAAGCAGTTTCTGTCTGGTACGAAACACAAATAGCAGTCGCATTTCAGGCATTTCACCTTAGTAATTTTCTGGCAGTTTGAATTTTTGCACCGGCCCGTGTTGTTTTCATACTGAGGCCAGTGGTCCAGCTTGTCAAGCCTGCAGTCATTATTTGGACGATTTGAGCGACAAGGTCTCTTATCACAATTATTTGCTGTAGCCGTAGACGTGCGACCTCTTTTTCGGGGTTTCCCTGCCCAGCATAATGATTGCGCCACTTCACTTTTGAAGTCAAAGAGAGAAAGTTGATTTTTTTTTGAACCCCACAGTCATCATTTGCACGACGATAAAGTAGCCATGCTATCACCAAAGACACGTCCATCATATGAAAGAATATTCTCAAATAATATTTTTTTGATCTGATCTTTATACGATATAATGCTAAAAGGGAATCGATAAGATCGACACCGCC
Organism: Amphimallon solstitiale; assembly: GCA_963170755.1. Taxonomy (NCBI): domain Eukaryota; kingdom Metazoa; phylum Arthropoda; class Insecta; order Coleoptera; family Scarabaeidae; genus Amphimallon; species Amphimallon solstitiale. The sequence continues at coordinate 45,935,004 of OY720683.1, read as the reverse complement.
CATAAATTGATTGTAAACTGATACAATATTTGGACATTTCACAGTTATTTCTTGTTTAGCGTTTCTATCAAATCTTTTGACTGATGTCTCTGGATAGGCCCCTGCAAAACTACTTAGTAATGTAACAATTCTGTTATCTTGCCATTTTACTAATTTGAGTTCAACTTCTGTGTTTGATATTTTACATACTGCTTTTTTTTCAATAAATGTACCTCTGCCTAGTCTTTTTATATCTTTATCAATTGGCAAATTATTATTTGGAACTCTTTTTACTTGCACTGTACCTAAGCTCCAGATTACTCGACGGGCCAACTCAATCTGAAGAGCAGGACAACAAAACCAATTGTCATAGAACAGTAAAAAATTTTTATCTCGTGGTATACGTTTGGCAAGTCTCAAAACAACATTTGAACTAGTACTGATATCTGGAAGGTCTTCTGGTTGTTTTACAGCTCCGCAATATACTTCAAAATCATAAATTATGCCACTGGCACTAGCTAAACAAAAAAGCTTGTACCCCCATTTTTTAGGCTTTTTGGGGTTGTATTGTTTTAGTCCACTCCGGCCTTTGAATGGCACAATTTGCTCATCAACAGCGAGATGCTGTTCAATAGGAATTTTGTGTAAATTATTTCTAATACTTTCAGTCAAACTTCTTATTTTTACTAATTTGTCATTTTGATTTTGTATTTCAGAATTATCTACAAAGTGTAAATGTTTTTTAATTTGTTCCCATTTTCTTAGAGGCATAACTTCTTTCACTTGTGGTATTCCACAATTATTGCTCCAATATTTGCGAGTCCCTGGTACTACAACCAAGGACATATAAAAACTAATTCCTATAAACTGTTCTAACTCGCAAACATTAGTACGAAAATTTGAATTCACATTTCCTTGTATTGCATATAGATTTGTTTGATTTACTATATACTGCAACAGCGGTTTGTCAACAAGCTTGTAAAAATATTTTACGGGGGTTTCAATGATTGTTTCGGAAGGTATTTCTCCACTCCATTTTGGAATATGACTATCAGATTTGTCCGAGTCTTTCCATACTAATTTATATTCGTCATTTCTATTAGATTTTCTCTTTTTTTTGGCTTTTGATCCTGCCGCACCAGAGGTACTTGGATGCTGTACTTCCTGTTCTGTTTCAGGAATGTTGTCCTCATCTTCAGATTCAGAATTGAAATTTTGGTGGTCACTTTCGTTGCTGGACACCGACATATCTAGTAAACAAAAATATGTACTATCTAGAATGCACGGGAACAGTATAAACGTAATATACATACCTGACGGAAGATAAGTCTCGTCTGCCAAGCTATCATCGTCATCTTCTTCAGAACTCACTGGCGGTACGACAATGTAAGCACTTTTATTCCTATTTGATTTCCCATAAAATCTCTTAGGATCCATGGTAAAGTTGCACACTGTATGTTTGAATATACAAATATAACCACAAACTTTTTTTACAAAAAAAATTTTTTTTAGTCGAACTCTATATATAGGTCTAATGTTTATGTATCAAATACCACTTATTCAAATTGTTATTACTGTATACCAATAATATAAAGAAATATGATCACATATATCAGACAACCACGTGCAGCATACCACGACCAGAACGCAAACGAATGTATGGCGTCTCAGTAGTATTGACACAAACATTAGCCGATTGTTGTATGTTCAGATATACAGCTGGAAGTGTATAATGAATGATACATTGATCGTCTACACCTGAACTTCCATAAGAAGCAATAGAAAATTTATTTAGGTTTTGTATATTATAATATACAGGGTACCATAGAGGGTTAAGGTGGCTCACCCGGTATATACTCAAAAACAAAAACAAAATTTCTGATGAACGTGCCTTGCAGAAGGCAAAAACCGCCCTTTCAGCCGAAAAGATCATCGCCACAATTTTTAGGATTGCAAAGCCATTATATTTCTTGCATATATACAGATATGATACATAATAAATAATAACTAATAATAAGTTCCGGCTCGAAATGATTTTCTGTTCCCTAACATGACAAAATGGCTTAACGGGGAAAATTCTGAACAAATGAATAGGTAAGAGCTGAAACGAATGCCTATTTTAACAAACTTCCGAAAGCTTTCTAGGCAACCCAAAAAAGTTCATCGCCTTGATAAGTATATAGTATTGAATAGTAGTTATGTTGTAAAATAAAGTATATGTTTTAACATAAAAAAGTATTTAATTGAAAAGACACTCGTTCTTCAAATCACCCTCATATAATACAAATGTAAATATTATTGAATAATAAAACAAAATTCACTCGGATATAGTGGAAGCAATGATTTCCTCAACATGTCTATAAATATTATAACAAATCTATTTCTACAATTTAATTATGAAAAGAAAACTGTTTTTAAAAGAATTTATAGTATTGATGACACTATTGATTTTTTTAACTGAGAATACTCGCCATCAAATAACTAATTAATAATAACTTATTCATTTTTAAACGCCAGAGACTCATTGTTTCATAAAAAACACAAAAAAATACGGATATAGTGATTTCTCCAACAAGTCGATGTAATAAATGTTATTCCACATAGGTATTAAAATTAAAATGAATTATTGTATTGTAATGGAATTAACTTAAATGAAACTATAAACAACGAAACGGTACGATATACAATGATATCGCTCAATACCATCCTGCGCATGAAATTTCAAATACAACGGGGAGTAGCAAAATGTTAATTAAGCATTGAAAGCCCGAAAAATAAAATAAAATAAACATCTGCTAGTTAGGTAGTTTTTTAATCAATAAAAATGTGATAGAAGTTATAGAAAATGAGAATTTATTAAAAACGCTTTTTATAGACAAAATGAAGGTAAATAATTTAAATTCTAAAAGTGTAAGATGTTGTAAATGAATTAAATAATGAGGTTTGGCCACCACACGACTTTCATATACGTAACAGCATTTCAAATTATACAAATTTGTTGTAAATTGTTTGAAATACTGTATAATATTAGAAATACAGGCCTTGCCGAACATTGTATAGATAATCTCTATTTTCCCGATATAGATAGTTGTAAACTTATGCATAATGTAAACAAAGGACCGAAATTAAATTTGTTAGAAATATTAGAAATTAAAAAATCAATTCAAAGAAAAGAGAAAGTAACGAACACACACAGAGATTTTACAAACACACACACACACACACAGCCATAATAGACACTTATGTACAAAGAGGCAATAAACACAACGGCATATACAGGGTATTCCACGAGAGCCGTTCGTTAGAAGTCTTCGTGGTTAGAAAAAACTAAGAATTCTGAAATTTTGGGTTCCAAGGTTATTCAAGATTCTCTTTCATTTTAAAATATTTTCAAGATCATACTACTTCCGGTTATACCGGAAGTCGCCATTAACTTCCTTATTTTAAATGGAACACCCGGTATATTATTTCATTTTTGGATTCCTGAGAAAATTTCATAGTGGGTTTTCATCAGGTTTCGCTATACCTATTTTCAATTTTTTCTTAGATATCTTGATTTTTTTGAAAATTTTGACAGATGTAGCCCTGCTTTGAGCATTGCGCCGTTTAACAAATTTCGATTGGTGGAAAGCGCTTCTGGGGTAGACGGAAGCACAGGAATGATACTTTCGAATGCCATATTGACAACTGATTTATCGCATACAGGGTATCCAACATTTAATGACCAATTACATCATTTTAAAAGTTGAAAGAGCTCGTTTTTTCAAATGGGACACCCTGTATTTTATTGGATGGTCGGATGCAGAATTTAATTCTGCATCGATTTGCTATAACATTCCCTATACCTATTTCTAGTGGTTTTTTTGTTAATCCATATTTTCATCAAAAGGTGATCAAACTCCAAAAGTTCTACCTAGTAAGCCTTGATTTTGACAAGAATTGAAACAATGTTGATTTAATGTCAAAGCAGTATCATCGTACAGATTCGTGAGGTATCTACTTACAGTTCTAGGGATTTTGTTAACTTGCTTAAGTACAGTTTATATTGGAGAATGTTGAGGAATATTCCAATAATGATTTATTAAATTTGTTTTACACGCACGGTGAATGTGGACGAATTGTTCGACGAACATGCAGACTATTTAATGAACGATATCCGGACCTACCATCAATGACTCCCGGAAAATTCGCAAGAATCGAAACTCGCTTTATAACAACTGGAAACGTAAGGGCAACTCAAAATAACCTAAAGCCCGTAACTGATAATGAAGATAACGTGGTGAATGTGTTTTTTCAAGCTTATCCGCGGAGTTCAATTTCGACAGCAGCGCTGGATTTAGGTATTTCAAAAACATCAATCCACAGAATATTAAAAAAACATGTAATGCATCCTTTTTGTGAGATAACTGTTCACGGATTACGTCTTGGTGATGAGGCAAGACGTGTCAACTTTTGCGAATTTATGATTTTGAAAATGGCCGAAGATCCGAGATTTCTTCATCAGATTATGTGGACTGATGAATCGAAATTCAGCAGGCAAGGAACTACAAATCGCCGAAATACTCACTACTGGGCACACCAAGACCGCTTTAGTTTCAATGTTTTTTGTTTAATTATGGACAACAGAATGGCTTATCAAGTGTACGATGAAAATTTAAATGCGGCTAGATATCTGGAGATACTGAGAGGGTTTGTTAGTGATTTTCTAAATGCCCTACCTCCACGTGATAGAGCAAACAGTTGGTTTCAGCTTGATGGTGCTCCAGCACATTCAACTATAGCTGTACACCGGCAATTGTCAATGATGTTCGAGGATCGGTGGATTGGCCCGCGGGGACCTTGGAACTGGCCACCCAGATCACCTGATTTGACCCCCTTGGATTTTTACCTCTGGGGTCGTATAAAAGAACTAGTGTACTTTAGGCCGGTACAAACTAGAGAGGAATTATTGAACCGTGTTCACCATGCGTTTACTAATATAAGTCCAGACGAACTTCGGAGATCTGTTTCGCGAGGAGTATATGACAGAGTTATTCAGTGTTCGAACCAAAATGGAGGTCATATAGAACAATTATTGTAATTTTACATTCTCTTATTATTTTTTGTCATTATGTTCCAATTTTTTGTTTTTATTTTATATTTCGTTCTAAATGTTATGTACCAATGTCATGTTCTAATTAAAGAAAAATTTTTTACCGTTTCATTGATGTTTATTTGGCTTCGAAAGGCAAGCGATGTTTCGGTTTCTGCCAAAAAACCACATTAAAATAAAAAATTTGGATTAACAAGAAAACCACTGGAAATAGGTATAGGGAATGTTATACCAAATCGATGCAGAATCAAATTCTGCATCCGACCATCCAATAAAATACAGGATGTCCCATTTGAAAAAACGAGCTTTTTCAACTTTTAAAATGATGTAATTGGTCATTAAATTTTGGATACCCTGTATGCGATAAATCAGTTGTCAATATGGCATTCGAAAGTATCATTCCTGTGCTTCCGTCTACCCCAGAAGCGCTTTCCACCAATCGAAATTTGTTAAACGGCGCAATGCTCAAAACAGGGCTCCATCTGTCAAAATTTTCAAAAAAATCAAGATATCTAAGAAAAAATTGAAAATAGGTATAGGGAAACCTGATGAAAACCCATTATGAAATTTTCTCAGAAATCCATAAATGAAGTGATATACCGGGTGTTCCATTTAAAATAAGGAAGTTAAAGGCGACTTCCGGTATAACCGGAAGTAGTATGATCTTGAAAATATTTTAAAATAAAAGATAATCTTGAATAACCCTGGAACCCAAAATTTCAGAATTCTAAGTTTTTTCTAACCACGAAAACTTCTAACGAACGGCTCTCGTGGAATACCCTGTATAACACCCTTCACACAAATTGACCTGTTAGTTCAGCTCGAGAATGTTATAAAAAATACCGAAACATATGTCGCAAAGACTAAATAAAAATTGTGGAAAGTTTTCAAGAGCTTTATTTTTATTTTTATTTAAAATAGTTATTAATAAAATGTTCCACCACGAACCGTCGGCTAACTCAATTAATAGAATGTTTGAAATACTTTTATCTATATAATATAAAATGCATTTACAACATATTTGCAAAAAAACGTTATCCGATAAGAGTAAAAGTCTTACTTCTGGTCTGAAATTTGAATTTTATACTATTTAATACTTAGAATTTAAACCAATTCATCTTTAATTTATAATTACAGAAGTTAGTTACTACTAAATATAATAACGTGATGGATAAAAATATCTCAAAACGAAAATTGCTAACGTCAAAACGGCAGAAAACATTAACAATAATCCTATCAAAATAAATAAAAGAAACAAAATTCCAGAATATACAGAACTGTTCAAAATTAACGTAACAATGTATATTATCTAAGTAGAAGTTACGTTTTATTTTTATACATGACAAAATAAGGCATAAGTTTTTTTCATTTTTTTGATGTGACGCTTTTCATATTGTCTTTCTAGTCTCATACAGTTTTATGCTTGTTTTTTTTAGAGAGAATCTGGAGACGAATGCGAATTCCACGAATCAATAGAATCCAATCACTACAACACGTATTATTCCGCCGAATACTCGAATGACAAACGCAGATTCTACATGGCCATCAACGGGAAGGGTCAACCGAGAAGGGTGATGCTGAAGAAGCGCGAACAAACCGGAAACTTCTCCCTGGGCAACTACTCATCGTTCACGATGGTCCTCCTGCGTTATCCGCAGCAGGAACCAGACGAAGGAACGCACCCCGTCAGACACCACGCTCATATGTGCTCGACACTAGCAGCTAGCAATTCCACATCGCACAGCCGCGACGAACATCCCAGAAAGAAACAGCCCACGTGCACGCCGAAGAAGAACAGTCGGACAAGAAAAAAAAAGCCCAAATGCCCCACGTGCAACAATAACAATAATAATAATAATAATAATAACAAGAAAAACAACGGAACGGGACGCTTGAATCACAAAAGACACAACAAGAAAAAAGTGAATAGAAAGTGTGCGCATAAAGACAAAAGTGAAAAGTGCCAAAGAGGTCTCGGTCCGGGTAGTAATAAGCCGCGAAGGTTCGGTGGTGATAACAGAAAGAAACAGACTTTGAAAGGTAAAAACAATAAGAAAAATCCGAAACTGGCGAAACACAATAAGACGCGTGCGTTTACGACGGAAATGCCTTCGACTGTCGTCACTCTGACCACAGAAGAGAGCTTTCAAGACGAAGACTATATGATCGTCGATAATAGCACGCATTGGGATGTCGACTCGAGTACGACAAGTCCTGACGAATCTACTAGTACTAGTACTACAACTATTGTAACTCATCCCGACTGACACTATTTATTACTATTATTTATTGTATTTAGAAGTTGTACATAATTGTCTACTTAATTAAATAAACCTCGCTAAAGATATATCGTTCTTGTTTTATTATAAAATAATTTATCGTATTCATCATCTATTAAGTTCATTTTATGTTAAACATTTATTGATAATTATAATTATTAAATCTATAATATTACTAGGTTATCTTGGTTACTCATAATACGTTAGATGCAAAATTATAATACAAGTTTATTTTTGAACATGAATATCTATTTTGTTGCAATTATTAAATGTGGGTGCGATCGCTAGATCTTCAGTTTCTTTACTATTTTTTGCATATAGTAAACAATTTAGACCTGCCCTTATTTCTATGAAGATTTTTCAAAATGGCGGCCCATAGGAGAGTAGGGTCCAAAAAGTTTCCATTTTATGCCACAATGCTCCATGTAAAATTTGGGCTCGATCCGACGACTCTAAGTGGACCCAAAATTGAGTTGAATAATAAGACAAGTGTTTGATAGATTCGCCTTTTACTTGATGTAAATCCATTATCAGATTAATAATAATGAAAACAGCTTGTTTTAGATTTACACTGTGTTTATTAAAATTCTGTAACATTTATCCGAAGAAGCTACAAGGTAGCGAAACAATTGTCATATATTTTTTTAATAAACACAGTGTAAATCTAAAACAAGCTGTTTTCATTATTATTAATCTAATAAGACAAGGTTTTATTATAAGAAATTAGGAACTTTATTCGGCATTTTTGGAAAAAACTCAATTTTGGTAACAGTTTTGTTAATATTTCGTAATTTTCTTATTTTTATGTTATTCTTCACTAAATTACCTTTTCACTAAGCTATTACTCAGAAAAATCTGATAAAAAATAATAAAGTTACAATATCTTAAACATTAACTAAAGATGTTTTTTTGAACGATGGATATTTTTTGCGATAAGCTTCAACAACTTGCAATAAGAATTGCTTTTCGTCTTCTTTGTTGGTCAATATCCGATTATAGTCCTTCATGAACTTCACTCCTCTTTCAGCGGTGTCATTAACGACGGCTAATTTTTTGCAGAAAACGCGGCCTTCTTTAAAACTCTCGTTGGTTTCCCATGTTGATGGGTCAAATTCCAAAAACTCCGGCGACAAACAGAACCGCACAAAGAAATTGTTAGTCTTGTTTGAAATGAAGTCGCTCAAGCTATGGTTCGCGAATGTTTGCGGTTTTGAAACGGCCCGATTTTGATCCACTTTGATAATAGGCTCATCGTATGCAAGGCGCTCAACCATTTTTCATTTCTGTTCAAGAGAAACATTCGAGTCAAAGAAAGCCAAAGCCATTGGTTCTGCTGATAAATACCACATCTGGTTACTCATCTTCTTCAATATGGCAGAGGAAACTGGAGCATCAATTTGAGTGTATTCAATGGAATCTCGTATGAAATTGAAATCCTGGTTTGGAGCATTGATTGGATTTGTACAACCAATCCATGCACGAATGTAGATTCGAGCCAAGAAAATGCACATGTCGCGCAATCCACTCAGTTCTCTGGCCGTCAATGTGAAATAGTTGCGGAAAAGGAAAATTTTGAGTGAATAAATGCCTTTTGCCATCCATCGCGCGTTGCTGGTACCGCCAGGAGAACGGAAGCTACCACAATGTGTTTCTCCCAAGAAAACAGCAACCAGTTGGAGAAACTCTCTATAATCATTACGAGGGTGACGTTCTTTCAACTGCTGATTGCAGTAATTTCTGATGGCGGCTTGTTCATCGGGGGGGATTTTTGAACCAACGATTTCGTCCTCGACACCATTCTGGAATGCAGTCTGGTCAAGACTCTTCCAGACTTTCGCGAATCTCTCGAACGATTGAACTTCAAGACCGCTGCTTGTCGACAATTTCACTTCAAAAACCTGGCGCAGAACGATTTCGTAAATATGATGGCGACAGGCCAAGTGCAGCAGTTCTCGACGGCAATACTGTGGTTTCTGCAAGATAATGCAAGCGCCATTGAGAGCTCCAGTGTTACTGGAGGTCGTGTCGAATGACATTGCTTCAACTCTATCGGCAATGTTCCAACGAACCAACAGATTGTAAACAGCGTCAGCTGTATCTTTTCCGCTTGAAGATTTTATTTGAGGTGCTCCAAGGAACTTCGAAGTCCCATCATAGCTGACCATAACCGCAACTCTCTCAACTTTTGCGCTGCCTACAAGGTCAACCAACATTTTGCCGTCCCAATGTACGACAAGCGGCTTATTAATACTTAGCTGTTTAGGGGAAGAGACGAATGACTTATAAGTACTTATATCGCTAAATATAAATAATAGTAACTTACGTTTTCTACGAATTCGGTCTGGATAACTTCTGCTTCCTTCCGGCGGTTTTCTCGACGATATCGATTAATCGTTGTTCGGTTAATAGCCAGCTCGTCTACGGAATAATTCAATGCATCGGCGCAGGCTATCAACACATGAGCTGCCATTGGATCGGTTAGCTTGGCGTGGTCAAGCGCAGAAGCAAGTCGTGGCGTTAGAAAATTTATACGCCCTCTCTTCTGTACACTTTTCTGCGGTTCAACGATGTCACCAGTTTCGGCATCGGCAGTGCTCTCCTCAATCGCTTCACCCACGTCCTGAGCTTTTTCGTCAATTCCTTCCATAACCTCAACATCACCTTCATCACTCGATTCTGTATATTGGCCGGCTGCAAAAAGTTTAAAATGTGTTACGTATTACATAAATCAATAAGATAGAAAATGACATAAAGCCAAATACGAACCACTATCTTTCGGCTTGGACATTTCTTCAAATTTCCGCTTTCTCTGCTTCTCTTTCTCCTTTCGTTCCGATGCTCTTTTTTCTCGCAGAAATAAAACCATATCGCAGCCAATCATGCATCCCGGGCGTCCTGGTTGTCGTTGTCGAATGAGAAACTTCTTATCTTCTTCAATTCGAATGGCTTTTAGGGCATCTGCAGTCGCAATATCAAACAAATTGTCCAGATCGTTGGTAAATGCAAGCTCCTTTTGTTTCCAAGCCACAGATCTCTTGCTAGCGGGCACTTTTTGTATATCTTTCCACGTATTGTACAATTTCAACAATTTCTCCGCGCATCTTGTTCCGTATCGTGTTGGAATTCGTGCTTGTTGCCAGAAAATATACACTGCATCGAGCGTTAATTTTGCACTTTCCTTTGCGTCGAGTTTCACAAAACGCATGTTATGAAAGAAGACCTGTAAGACTTGCCTATTGGACGGCAGTTTGACACCGGTTATCTGATGCGCTGTTCTGCCCACTAAGTCTATGTTGTAGAGCGATTGAACGGTTTGACGCGTTTCTACCGAGGAAATGGCTGATGCAGAAGCCGATGCAGGTTTTGATGTTGATGGTTCTGACATTATAATTGTAACAACCTATAAACTCACCCAAAATAATAACAATTATAATTTGGTTTACAACAATTAACTTTGGTACTTTATTATTTTGGTTTATTTCTTTAGCACAATTAAGTAACACACTGGTTGGCTGTTCTCATACGACTGACTCAAAACGTCTACTCATTCGTTTGACAGTTGTTCTCTCGTTCTTGGCCTGGTTGTGTGTGTGTGTGTCTCGACACGGGTTGCCACAATAATTAAATCAGATCAGGGTATTTTGCAGGAAAATGTAATAACTAGTTCAGAAGTAAGCAGCAACGCAGTTATGCTAAATAACAATGCCACTAGAGATGTGCGCGTGACGTGATTTTTCCGCGTCACGCGTGTTTCACGTGTAATTTATTGGAGAATAACATAAAAATAAGAAAATTACGAAATATTAACAAAACTGTTACCAAAATTGAGTTTTTTTTCCAAAAATGCCGAATAAAGTTCCTAATTTCTTATAATAAAACCTTGTCTTATTATTCAACTCAATTTTGGGTCCACTTAGAGTCGTCGGATCGAGCCCAAATTTTACAAGGAGCATTGTGGCATAAAATGGAAACTTTTTGGACCCTACTCTCCTATGCGCCGCCATTTTGAAAAATAAGGGCAGGTCTAAGTAAACTTCCACTGATTTTTTAGTATTTGACACATTGCTTATTGAAGCGTTCCCGACCAGGATCTTCTGCGTCATTAAAACTTTCTTGATCAGGTTTACTTCTAAATACTCTCTGGTAATTTTGCTTGACTCCCAGTTCTTACAGATCTGAAATGTATCCACTGGCGTTAAAAAGTATACATAGCTGGATTTTCAAGGTAAAGAAATCTAGCGATTTTCTCAGGTATTTTAGAAAAGAAATGGATACCACAAGGCTGAGTCGTACACTTTCCATTTCTGTACAACATAAACAGTCTTTTAGAGGTAACATGTGACGGCCGTAATGCTACATATTTCTTAAATAACATCATGGGATTAATATTACCCTCAGATACAAGGGCAAACATCTTTTCTTGTGATTTTGTGAGTCAGAAATGGTAATGACAATCTTACTCTGTAGAATCTCTCTCAATGTCCATAGACATTTTCACTAATTCATTACTTCTACAAGCTCCACCAACTCCAATCAAAAAAGCTACTTTAATCATCAAAAATACCTCATCGGGAGCGCCGTACACAAAAATGCATCTCTTGTGAATATTTTTAATTTTCAGACTCTCCAACATACTTCTTTTTGATAAATCTTATCAACTCTGCCTCTAGAATGCTTCCAGGAATATCAACATCCTCTATGATTGGTTCAAAAAGCCTGCAAACTTTTACGTATTTTTTTTTATAAAAGTGACATTTATAGTAGATACAACAACGTCAAACAGGTAGTGTTGGAAAAAAGAATTGGCGTTGATAAGAAGAATTCGTCTGGAATAATATTTCATAGGTTAGTGTAGGCCTGACAGATGTGGGATGACAGATTATAATTTTGAGAAGTCCGGACTAGGTGAGGCAACCATATTGGTCCCACACTTAGCCCCGCCCAATGCTCCCGTTTTGAGAGTACAGCAAAGATGTTTTACAGCGTCTCCATAGTATTTTTCCTCAATGTCTAAAAATCTGTTCTTACAATTTTCGCTGCCTCAAAAATCAATAATAATCATAATAAAATTATTGATTTCTTTTCTTCTTTGATGATACGATAAAGCTTTGAATATAACATGAGTAACAACAATTTAAACCATCTCGGACTCTGCATAGCATAATATTCTCATTATATGAATAGCTATAAATTATCAAATTATATTTTGCGTATGATAACAACATTTGCAATCATGCGTAGATACAGTGTGAGTGAAATATTAATTTTTAAAAAAATTCAAATTCCGTGTGAGCATGATTTCTGGTGACCTTCCAGTTCCGGTATGTCAGTACAATGCATCCAAACATTTACTACATTGAATTTCTGGGCGTGTTTTAAGTGGAAAAACATCAATGTTTCTATTAGAATTAATTCTGAAAAATATATGATTTTTGGAAGGTTTTCTGTGCTAGATATATTCAATAAAGTATGTTTTAGTGATTCACTGTTGTCAATGTTTGCTTTTTTTGCTTAAAGTTATTAGTCACAAAAATAAGATGTAAGCACTACAGGACTTTCTTAATTTCCAGTTTTTTTTTATATAGAAAATTAAGTTTCAATATCTCCTTAATAAATATATGCAGAATTTATTTATTTACTTATTTATTTACACTAATTTACATAGTGTCCGAGTACAGATTAGGAATTTAGGAACATGTAATACTTAAGCATAAATAATCTTTAAAAGACTGACAAACTTAAATAATAACTAAATCAACAATAATTACACAAAGTTGAAAATTGAATAATCGAAGAAACATGATAAAAAAGTAATCTGTTATGTATATAATCCTTGGTACGTCTCTAAGTTATTCAATAACTTTTTAATAGCTCAACTAATCTTCTTGATATTCTCAGACCATATTTATATCGCCAGTGCGCGTAAAATAGGTTATCGAAACATTCGATAGGTGGCGCTGAAGTCAAGTTATTAAGAAATTCTATATTTAATGATGAACATGACTCATATTCACAATATACCGCATGTGTTAAATTACATTAGGCATAGGGTACATATACGATGATTACGTCGCCGGCATTGGGACGGACAGTAGGTAGGTCTACAGGGTTGACATACACATATATACATATACATCGTACATATTGCCGTGATCTTTATATTTTAAGAATTATAAAATGTATTAAATAGTTAAGTTATAGAATAAGAACATTAGTTTTTCGTTTAAAACGAAAATACTGATATAATAAGCATAGGTTAAAAGTATGACAACAAGTAAAAATGGGTTGCCTAACCTTTAAGGGGCAATGTCATTAAGAAAATGCATATATAAAAATTATAATGAAAATATTAATTCAAATGTATAAAATGTAATCTCAGACATGTACAATAATCTCAATTCATGAGAGAGTTTTATGATCATATTTAAACGTGTAATAAATACCTGATTCTTATATCTAAAAACATTAAAAGAATATATACGGAAAAGTACTCTTTATTCGAGAATAGCAGAGCAAATCATGTGTAGTTTTTAAAAAACCTGCAAAGAAGAAATAACTTAATATTGTTTGTAGTTGTCAGCAAATCGACATACTAGAAGCAGAGAAAAATTTAATAGAGCTGGGAAGCAATGCGGTGGATGCGAGTACTCTTTGTAATACAGTTTTCATGAAGAAAATTCCAGTGGTACATAACATGTTCCCGATTGTATCCAACAAAGGTATCTACAAAAAGAAGATAATAATAACTTTAATCAATGGGAAAAGAAATATATATATAACAATGAGAGAGGCACTACATTCGTATACAAGTAAATGAAGGATGGTATGAAGAAAAAAAAGAACATACCCACAAAAAGCGAAGAATAGCAAGTGTGCGTGAACTTTCAATAAACAATTTTGAGTAACGCCATTTGTAGGTACATTAACTGTCAAATGCGGGATATGTGTTTATGTGATTGAGAAAACATAAGGGAAGCAAAAATGAACCAGACGATACCAACATAAATGTTAGTTGAAGAGACGTGACGCTGTGAATAAGTAGCTATTTTTTGTTTTAAATTATATAAGGCCGTGAAAATGAATGGAGAGGGAGATGAATCCTATCCTTTAAACTTGTTAGACGTACAAATTTTTGAGATCTTTTGCGATAGTAAAAAGAATGAGAGTAGGAGTTTATACACTACTACAAATTCATTATTAGTTTTCAATGTATTAAGTTTTTGTTTTTGAATTCAAGTTAAATTTTAGTTTTATTATTGTTAGTTAATTTTTATATTTAATAATTTCATTTTATATTGTATTATAAGATTTTTTTAAAAATGGAGGACATAAATAAAATGGAATTTGACAAATTGTATGATAAACTTAAGTAAGTTTTTGAAATGAATATTAAATTTTAAATAATTGATAGTGTAAGACGTACTCTAAAAGTACTATGTGAGAATATTTGCGTTTAGCAAGGCGTTGAGCATCATTAATTTAAATAAATATTGTCTTGTTAAATTGGATTGATTTTTTTTGTAATAGTGGGAAGATAGTTAATGGTGTTAAGGGCACTGGAAGTACTATGTGCAAATATTTGCTTTCAGTGAATCATTAGGCATCATTAACGATTATTTTAGTCAGTCTTAATCAAAATTTTCAAATAAATGAATACGAATAAACAGGGATGTTCTTGATGGGCAAGCACCAAGCCGTTAAATGTACTATGTGCGAATATTTGCAGTTAGCGATTGGTATGGGTCATTTTCAAGACATTCTCGTTGCGAAATTTTAGATCATCAAAGGCACTATGTGCGAATGTATGTCTTTGTTGAAATGAAAATTAGCTTCGTATGGGAAAGATTATTTTTTTTGAATCAATAAATATTGTTATATTAAAAATAAAAATAGCAAGATAATATTTTTTTCTCTCTCTCATATCAGTATAAAGAATTATATATGTTTTTTTATTGTAAAAGAAAAATACTTGATATAGCCACATAACAATGATTTTGTTACCGTTTTTCTAAAAGAGAATTATAAATATTTTTATGAAATTTAAACTTTATTTTTATTATTGACCTTATCCAAATATAAACTAAATAAGAGACACACCAGAGTAAAAGAAGAAAGATCACTGCTAGAACTCACAGGAATAAATGAAATGCTGTTAGGGAATAGACTTATGGGTAAAGATATGATGATATTTAAGGCATTCTCAGCATTCATTAAAAATATTTATGCAATTCTGGAAATGTAAAGGTCATAGCATATATATTTTTATGGCTATGCCCAACGTGTAGCAATGCATCAATTATTCATTATAATTGTGGTTGCATTGTTGTAACCACAGCAATATGTGTACGATACCCTATGCCTAATGATATTTGACACAAGCGGTATGTTAGTAACGAAAAAGAAAATCATAAATTCTCGACACGATAGGTGGAACTATGGGATATTAATTAATTTTATATTAATAAACAGAAACGATTTATAGGTACCTACAGAATATGTGTGCGTGGTTAACAAAATCGTTTTGGTATATGCTGCCGTTCGATAGATAGTGCTACTCTTTTTTGATAGAATTGAATTTCGCAATATAAGCATGCATCATTTCTATTTGAATTTTGAAATAGGCCATTTTTCGGCCATGCCTATCCTGCAATCGCACTAACGACCTTTTCTGTCCAGACTTTCTTATACTTTAACCAAATCAAACTTATCGCGCCAATGGCGGAACATCATCTGCCGGGCCAGATAGTAATAAAAATAAATAGAGAAAGTGCTCAATAATAATAGCAGCCCTAATATCGCGGATACTGCAGTTGCCAAGATGCCAAGAGAGGGAAACTAACTACTATTGCCCATAAAGTAAAAAGGTAAGTATCTAAGGTTATTAGTGCGCGGTGTGGGTAAATAAAAACTGAATGTCGTACCGAGTAGTATATAGCAGTTATTCTAGAATTTCGGGGCAATCAATTCTGTCTTTAAATATGTTGACAACAATATTAGAGACGCCGCAATTAGACCGTTTTTCAAAGGATCAACGAAAAACTCCTGGACATATCACCGTACGGTATAGCCAATGATAGGATCCTGACCATTAACTTTAAAATACAAATATTTCAGGAAACGCCGCTGAATATCTTCAAGAGCATTAAAATGTATGTTATAGAAAGGATTTCATACTAAAGAGGCATATTCCAACATCGAACGAACAATAGCAAAAGCACAGTATAACTTGGTTATACTGAAGCAATTATTGAACTCCTTGGTATGACAAATGACGAAACCATGACTTCTTCTAATATGATAAATGCTATGTGATTGTTAAAGAATAGCTTACAGTCAAAGAAAACGCTGAAATCACAGAGAGAGTCAGACCTTTGGAGGACACAACCGTTAACACTATAATTACAAATAAGGAAATTAGTCTTCGTCGTGTATGACATGACGATACATATATCTATATTTAGAGACAGATCATTTATTACAAACTATTCACATAATTTATCAAGGCTGGCTTGTGATTTTGACCTGTCATCCAGATTGTTTACATAAGAGAAGATTTTGAGATCATTATCATACAACATTTAGCTTACATCTAAAATGTAAAGACTCAGTGATATCATTAATAAAAATGTTAATAGCTAATTGATCCAGAATGGATCCCTGGGGTACTCTTGATGTTGCAGTGATGCAGTTATATCGAAAACAAAATAAGATGTACAAAATAAAACAATATTCTGTGAGATCACAATTATTGATAGCTTACCAACAGAATACCGTAATTAACTGGTCAAAAGCTTTAGAGAAATCGGTATACAACACGTTAGTCTGAGAACCATTATTAATACCAGTCACGATAAACTGGACGACAGAAAGAAGATTGATGACTGTTGAACGGACCTGTATAAAGCCATGCTGCACAGTAGGCAGGCAATTTTTCACGTAATTATAATAAAGCGGGGTTTGTAGTAAAATTTCTCAAAAGCTTTTGCAAAATTACAAAGAATCGAGTTTGGATGATAGTTACCAATGCAATCCCATCTATAATACCCTCCTCGAACACGGGGCAAATTTATGAATGAATGTTTCCACAATTCCTGAAAGTGAGATGTTTGCAACGACAAGTTGAAGAGGGTAGTAAGAGGAAATCAAAACCAAAACACAATCCTTCGAAATAAAAGGAGAAACACCATCAAGGCCAGCAATTGCGTTAAAAATCATGGGCATCAGTACTATCCTTCCGAGATGAGGACTTAGTATGCTGCATAAATAATAATTGAAAGAAGTCGGAAAATGCATTAGCAACGTCTAGGAAATGAGAGATGATATCATGGTCATTATCCAGGAGATCGTGAGATAACGCCGTAATTTTGCGCTTCTTATTCACACAAATCCGGAAACGTATAGGTTCAGAAGGAAGACTTAGCTTGATGTGAGTAATATAATTATTATACGCTACATCAATCATATTCCTTGCCAATCGTATTAGCCTACCGAATTCCATTCCAAAATTCACATCATTATTACTGTGACTTACATATATACCTTTATACGTAAAACGTATATGCATATATGCATGTGTTTGAGATACGTTTTACGTATAAAGGTATATATGTAAGTCACAGTAATTATTTACTGCTTGATGTTAGTTTTAACATTCATGTGTTCACACTTTTCATTTTCATTATTACGTTTGTATGAACGCCACGACTCTTTCTTGAGGTGTAGGAAGTAGGGTGGATACGGGTTCTTTGAAACCTTTACAGTTCTGGGAATGCAAAGTTCAAAAATGGAATACAATTTTACATAAAAACGTTTAATGGCAATATCAATGTTAGAAATGTCATCGAAAAGTGACCAACCGGAGTTTAACAGTATAATTTATGATATGCAGCTTTACCGAAATATCCAAGGGGAGGTGGTGATCATCTTTTTTCAGCAAAGCATCACAAGACTGATTACTTTCGGACCAAATTTTGAAAATGTTGGTTATTATACAAATTACAGTTTAAATATTTTCATAATCATAGTAAATCTATGTAAAATACAAAATTTGCGATACATCTGCAAGAAAAATTATGTTGAATTTTTTTCTTCTACGCAAGGTGCTCAAAATTTAGTTTTAAATATATTCATATTTTTAGCAAATCTTTGTTAAATTTATAATTTCTGAAATATTCAAGTAAAAGACCAAGTTCCAATAGGAATTTCGCAAAACTTTTGCTATAACGTTGTTCTCAGATTCATCAATTTTCATGAGGATATTCCATAGGCATTGGTATAACAACCCATCGTAACAGAAAATGTTATGATTGAGTTAAATTAAGTTATATGATGCGTTTGCTAATACAATAAAATTTACCTGTTTTTAAAAACACTTATCATTCTTAGATGAGGCGATTGTGGATTATTAAAAACATTTCAGTGAACACACGTAACAGAAAATATCTAAGAAGTCACTTTTTTCATATAGTTTTTGAATATACAGAGTGATTTATGTAGTACAAGTGTTGACGGCACTGACTTAATGAAATAGCAACATATTTTCATATTCAAATTTTGAAACGTCATTTAATTGTCGAAGTAGCAATATAATAATTATATTTTTTGCGAAAAATAACTGAAAATCAAAATTTTCATTATCAATAAAAAATAAAATGAATGTGTAAAAGTAACCTATATGGCTATATGTAACACTACTATATTGCACTTGGTTATATTGTTTCACTTAAGGACAGATTTATTGTTCTCTGACAAGTGTTTCGCCCTCTCGGTCATTAACGAAGAGTTTACAGACTTAAACTAAACTAAGAAAGTTACCAATACCTATTTATATGTATGGGCTTGTGTCTTAAGTACAGTGTCAATAATGGGGGTGTTTATGAAGTCTAGTTGTGTGTTTGTTTATTTGCTGTTGTAGCTTTTTTAATTTCTATAATTTCTAATAAATCTAATTTCCTTCCTCTATAACTATTATGTAATAATGTATAATTATTGGTATCAAATACATGTACAAGGTCTATGCAGTGTTCAGCAAACCCGGTATTTCTATTATTGTTTAAAATTGATTTTTTATGTTCATTAATGCGATCTTGTACGGATCTGCCTGTTTGGCCAATGTAGATTGCGTCACAATCACTGCAACCTACCTCATAAACACCTGATTTGTGACACAATTTTGCTTTTTCTTTGTTATTGACTAAGATTTTTCCTAAATTTACTTTGTTCACTTGGATAATATTTAAACCTAACTTTTTTAATTCGTTAGAAACTCTGCTGCTAAGACCTGGAATATAGTTAAGAGAATGAAACCGCTAGTTGTTTGTATGTTGAGTTTGTTCAATGTAAAAAATTTTTATAAGAATCTTTTTTTGTTTCTTTTCAATCATTCTGTCAATGAGTTGTGTGCTATAACCATTATTTAATGCTATAGTTTTTAAAATATCTTTTTCTTTTTTGTAGTTGTCAGTGTTTAAAGGAAAGTTGAGTAATCTATGGATTAAGCTGTGGAAGGCTGCCATTTTTATATTCCAAGATTGGTTTGAATTAGCGGGAATGATAGTATCTGTGGTAGTTGTTTTCCTAAATATATCAAATTCTAATCTTTGTTCAATTCTAGTGATTTTTATGTCTAAAAAAGTTTTTTCCACCTCTTTTTCTATTGTAAATTGAATATTATTTTTGAATGAATTTAAATGACTGAAAAATTGATCTAATTGTCTGTCTGTGCCTAACCAAATACATAATATGTCATCTACGTATCTCGCCCAAAAGGAAATGAGTTTTGAGAAAGGGTTGTTACTATTTTTTATGTATCTATCTTCAAAATCTGTCATATATATTTCGGCAAGTAATGGGCTTAGCGGACTACCTATGGGTAGACCACTAGTTTGTTTATAAAATTTATTGCAAAATTTGAAATAATTTTGGTTGAAGCAAGTGTTAATAGATTTTTGTAATATGTTTTGTTGTTCTGGGATCAGCTGAGACTTCTGTATGTGTTTAAATAAAATTGCTTTTAATTCATCGGTAGGTACTGAAGTAAAAAGGCTATTAATATCGAAGGAGACTAATTTCATGTTACTGGTTATTACAACATTTTTTAATTTATCTAATAGTTCGAAAGAATTTTTGATTGCGTTGGGGGCTGTGAAATTTATTATTTCTATTATTAGATAAATTAAAAAATGTTGTAATAACCAGTAACATGAAATTAGTCTCCTTCGAAATTAATAGCCTCCTTTACTTCAGTACCTACCGATGAATTAAAAGCAATTTTATTTAAACACATACAGAAGTCTCAGCTGATCCCAGAACAATAAAACATATTACAAAAATCTATTAACACTTGCTTCAACCAAAATTATTTCAAATTTTGCAATAAATTTTATAAACAAACTAGTGGTCTACCCATGGGTAGTCCGCTAAGCCCATTACTTGCCGAAATATATATGACAGATTTTGAAGATAGATACATAAAAAATAGTAACAACCCTTTCTCAAAACTCATTTCCTTTTGGGCTAGATACGTAGATGACATATTATGTATTTGGTTAGGCACAGACAGACAATTAGATCAATTTTTCAGTCATTTAAATTCATTCAACAATAATATTCAATTTACAATAGAAAAAGAGGTGGAAAAAACTCTAAACTTTTTAGACATAAAAATCACTAGAATTGAACAAAGATTAGAATTTGATATATTTAGGAAAACAACTACCACAGATACTATCATTCCCGCTAATTCAAACCAATCTTGGAATATAAAAATGGCAGCCTTCCACAGCTTAATCCATAGATTACTCAACTTTCCTTTAAACACTGACAACTACAAAAAAGAAAAAGATATTTTAAAAACTATAGCATTAGATAATGGTTATAGCACACAACTCATTGACAGAATGATTGAAAAGAAACAAAAAAAGATCCTTATAAAAAATTTTTACATTGAACAAACTCAACATACAAACAACAAGCGGTTTCATTCTCTTAACTATATTCCAGGTCTTAGCAGCAGAGTTTCTAACGAATTAAAAAAGTTAAGTTTAAATATTATCCAAGTGAACAAAGTAAATTTAGGAAAAATCTTAGTCAATAACAAAGAAAAAGCAAAATTGTGTGACAAATCAGGTGTTTATGAGGTAGGTTGCAGTGATTGTGACGCAATCTACATTGGCCAAACAGGCAGACCCGTACAAGATCGCATTAATGAACATAAAAAATCAATTTTAAACAATAATAGAAATACCGGGTTTACTGAGCATTGCATAGACCTTGTACATGTATTTGATACCAATAATTATAAATTATTACATAATAGTTATAAAGGAAGGAAATTAGATTTATTAGAAATTCTAGAAATTAAAAAAGCTACAACAGCAAATAAACATGTCACAAACGCACAACTGGACTTCATAAACACCCCCATTATTGACACTGTACTTAAGACACTAGCCCATACATATAAATAGGTATTGGTAACTTTCTTAGTTTAGTTTAAGTCTGTAAACTCTTCGTTAATGACCGAGAGGTCCAAACACGTGTCAGAGAACAATAAATCTGTCCTTAAGTGAGACAATATAACCAAGTGTTTTATTCGTTTAATATTCATAATGTTTCACCAAGAACCAACCGTAGATTCTATTAATTTTACTACTATATTGCGTATGCTGTATCTTCGTAATGTGTAATTTTTCATCCCAACTAAGAGAGATGGACGATGAGACCTAGATTGTTCTACGCATGATATTATTGACAGCACACACAAAAGCTGCGTTCGGCAATACACTCTTTTTCATCAATTACGTCTAAACTGTTCGGTAATGACAAATCGAGCTGTTTCTGACATATCAGAAGCGTTCGGTAATGAAGAGATAGATCGAAAGAATGGAGCTCGCTCAGCTTAGAGCTTTTTGGTCGAGCTCAGCGATTTATGAACATTTTTGTAGGTTATGGTTATGTGTCAGACACTGACTTGTTGTATTTGTTTTATTGGTTGCAAAATAGTCTACAATTCTTATAATCAAAATATGAGTAAAACATGGATTTGAACATTATATTGAATATTGTTAATGTTGGGCGAGAAATTATATTTGATGATAGTGCTGATGGTGAGGATGAAATTGAAGAAAATCAAATCCCAAAAGTAAAAAAAAATGCAGAAGGTACTGTTTACTGTGTCTACATTCAATACAAACCAGTTTAGACAAAATTTTAGGGCATGACCAGACACATTCGACAGTTTACTAACCAAATTAGCACATGTAAAACAAAGAGAAACTCTTTACTTACTTTAAAATAGGAATATAATTTATTAGTAGTGCCATTACATAGAGCTCTAAAAACATCAGCTGTCACTGTTACTTTTTTCAGTTCACGGTTTATTAACAATCTTAGGTTCTTCCACATTTTTAGACCTTTTTAAGGTTATAAACAGCATTTGTAGTAGAAATCGGTATTATTCGGTATCGTTAGGTAATGGTTTGATAACTTCATAACATCCGTTCATCAGCTGATTTGCTCTGCTCAAATCGTCGAGCTCAATGCCGAACGCAGCTAAAGTTGTTTCTTTTATTGAATTTAGCATTTATGTCATTTTATGTATGTTTAGATATCACGAGTTCATCGGTGGATTTGTATAGGTATTTACACAGAAAATACGATAATAAGATATAAAATAAAGAAACCGCATGAAGACATAAAATATGATCGAATTTTAACAAAAAAATGTCTGAAATTATAACTCCTACAGGGAGATTCGTACGTGCTTATTATAGTACATATTGCTGTGACTCTTGCAAATTGAGGTTCATATAAAATAATTTAAACCATTCAATCAGTAAGTAAGTAAGAATCAAGCATTCATCTTAGTGCTAGGCCTTATGCTAGACTAAGATTCAATAAATTTTCTGCAAAATAGTAGGTTAAGCAATTTTACATTTAACTAGCTCAGTTTAGAATAACTAAAGAAAATTTTCTCTCAGGGGCAGAAAATATAGATAAACGCTCCAATCAAATTGAATGCTCTTCAGTTATTACCAGGTCAGGTAAAGAAAATAAAATGCAAGATAAACCTTATAATCTAGTTTATTAAGAATATTAAAGAAAAATTTTTAAAATTACACAAATATATGTACAAAATTTAAATATTTCAAAACATTATATAAAAATCATACATGTCATGATCAAATAGTCAAAACCAAAAAGAAATTATAATTAATAAAAGGATAACATCGAGTACAAATTTATACTTTTTAAAATAAATATGATTATCATTATTTTTATTCGTCAAAGGTACATGTAAACAATCAACATTTCAAATAAAAATAAAATTTATTGCATACTGTGAATTGTACTGGAATATGAATAACAAAATTATGTGATTTATCATTTACGAGAATATAAACATTAAGGAAATGGCTTTGCCCTAATTAGTTCTGCCTGGCGCCTTTGCTCGCTCCCAAGACAGTACCATCAGAAAGCAAATTCACACTGGTAGGTACCCCAAAGTTCCACTCTACGAGTATGCTTTTCAACTCATCAGACACAACCCGAACATACACCACCATGTGCTCACCCCTTAAGGCATATATATAAACTTTAAAATTAATAAAAAAAAATGTCTTTGTGCATTTAATTAATTAACTCAGTCCTGATTAGTTCTGCCTGGCGCCTTTGCTCGCTCCCAAAACAGTACCACCAAGACCAATTCGTGCTTTAAGGATTCACCAAGACTCCATGCTATGAATTAAACATCTACTTAATTCATTGCACACATCCCTGATCTATTACCCAACACGTCAATATCAAATACACAAACACAATAAAATATAATTGATATAAAAAATATATATATAGATATATAAAAATAAAACTTTACCTCGCTCTGAGATTCCAATACAAAACACCACTCAAGAAAATTTGTACAACACTATATACACATTTATAACAAACATTATTAAATCACCTTAACTCTTCGTACAGCGTCTCAAACTCATCCATCTCAAATATATATTTAAAAAACTTTGACAGTCTAATTATCCTATATGTACATAAAACAAAATTATTAAACTACAAATCTTCTAATTTTGTAAATAAAATAATAAAGAAAATGTTATTAAAAACGCAAAGTGTTTATATGTAATAGAATAAAAAAAATTATTATGCTATTTAATTTGATCATTACAGACACTAAAATGCTTTAATAACCCTGTATATAAAAATAAAACATTCTAGTAATAAAAAAGTAATAAAAAAAATTAAAGTTCTAATTAAATAAAACTGTTCTAAACACAAATAATTATTTCCTAAAATAATTACAAGTCCCAATGTAAACCAAACTCCCGAATTAAAAATGATATCTAATTCATAAAAATATTTCAAAGTCCCACTTCAGTCTTAAAATTCATAAATACAGAAAATTATTACGAAAATATTATAAGTTCCAATGCGTGAACAAATTTCTATGTCAGAATAAAGTTTAATATATAAAATATTACAAGTCCTAAGTTTTGTTAAAATTTTTATAAGTGTCGTAAAATCTTCCGATTCATGAATAAACTTCTAAGTTAAACTGACATTTTTATTTTAAGAGGAAGAAGAGGTTTCCACCTACTTCTTGGTTTTCTTTTGAGTGCGGTTTACACCAAGCATCTCCCGTTTTCTCATCTTGTCCGGACTTATATAGATATTTTTCTTCACAAAAACGTACGGTTATCTTCGGTACAATACGATTCCACCTCCAGAAATACATGGCTGCAGTGCTGCACCACCCGGGAAATCAGCGCATTACTAATCTTTCAAAAAGGTAAACAAATATATAAATATAAACTTGTTTACACATGCATGACTCATCCAATTCATCTAGCGAAAAATATTGTTTTCGCCGAGCCAAACTATCGATCTTTCCCGGTCACAGTATTCTTCGTGCGGGAAACACTTTCTTGTTATAATTCACGTCATATTTTATGCTTATTCTAATATTTTAGTTTTTGTAAAAATTATAATAACATTCTTATATTATTTTACGTAAATAAAAATTAAATTTGCCAAAATATTAACTTAATAAATATCTATATACACATCATGATGAAATAAATAAAATAATAATTAATTAAATTAAATCTCGAAGTGATCTTGATTATACTTATTTATAATTAACATCAAACTCAAGGTCATTGCAATATGTGAAAATATATTACTAGATATAAATACCGAGTATTTCAAATTATACAAAACACTAAATTGATGCTTTAGAAACACAATCGAATAAAAATTACATAGGTAAATATAACACAATGTGACATTCTGTTATATTTCGACATATAATTTTGTTTTTTTATTTTTAAGTACAAATATAATTATTATATTTAATATTTGGGCTGTATGTAGGAATATTTCAATATGTAAGGTAGTAATACAATTACCTACATAATTCGTATAGGTACAATTTATTGTTATTTCTTTACAGTGCTCCGACGTATATACATGGCAGTAATTCTAGGATATACGAATAGTATACTATCTAATTTGTTATTATTACGACCTATGCTTTGCTTAGCATCTATCGTTAATAAGTTTATTTTTCCATATTTAACAATGCAAAATTATTAATTAACAAAGCGTCGCAGGTTTGACCGCATCACAGAACGGCATAGCACGGTCTTCTATATTACTATCTAGGAACAAAATTTCCCTCGTTTACACGGAATATGCATAAAAAATACAAACATAATCTTCTCGGAAATGCTCAAAATATCCAGCAAGTTTTTAACAATGACCTAGTGTCAGTGTTACAAACAGCACAACGTCACAATTCTACAGAATTAATATAATACTAATCAAGAGCTTCTCTTCATGTAATTCTATCCTCTTTTAATGTTAATGTCCTCATAAAACTTGCCAATTTACTTCATCAAAATGATCCTTTTTATCTCTATTGACATGGCCTAAGCATAACCGCAAAATTATAGGCTGTAATCATTAAAGACGCACACCTTTTTTTTCTGTTGTCGTTTAACGTTTTTAAATTCTTCGTGAACATCTGTAATTGACAGTTAACGTCACGCGTCTTTCGTTATTACAAATGCCATCATCTTTTTATGTGTGTATTACCATGTTGTATCTACGTACAATAGTAGGACTGGCTGATGCCTTTTCCTATTTCTTAGTTACCGCCTCATTACATCACAAACGTCTTCTAAACAAACACGACTTTAATTGCACATTGCGAATTGTGTTTAAAGTCTTGTAGTAATGGCGTTTAACATGTTAAAATTCAACACGCTACAATAAACGAAGTCTTTTTTGGTCGTGTATTAAAGACTAAGGAACTTGTAAGCATGTTCTTGTTACGATTACTTAAATATACCTCCTGTTTAGTGTAATATTTAAGACAATAGAAGTAGGAAACAAAACTATTATGAACTGCTGACATCGGGATGTAAACATCCCTTTTGGTGTGGATAATTTATTTACGTTGTGTCAAAGAATATCATTTACACATTCATTTTAATTATAGCTTAGAAAATAAATAAGCATAGATTTATCTTATTCTTTAGAATTAGGAAACGTTTGCAACGCCTTTGTTGTCGTTTTAACTATCTTTTATGCCCAGAATGTATAGTCTGTCCATAGATATAATGATTTCACGTCTTAAATACCACTTGATCTTCACAAAAGAAATTAACCGAACCCTTCTAATCCCTTTCGGCATGGGTGGATCACAGCGACGTATTCACAAAAATTATTATACTAACAGTCTATTATAAAACCATTGATATTCGATTGTATAATACAAAAATCAAATAAAATACTATACGAGTAATTACTAAATTACTGCAAGGAATACCTTATCGGCTCTAAGTACTCATTTTATATACATTATCGTTAATTTATAACTTAAATACTATTTCAGTCATCAAAATCACTAATTTCGTCGTCATCTACATGTATTATGAATTTCGTTATGGAGTTTGCGTACTGTAAATACTCATCTTCTATACCGATTACATGTTGTACACAATTTTTTAAAGTATATGGCGTTATTAATGATATTGCTTCTTGGATCGTGTTTATTGTTGTTTCTATAGGATTGAAGATACAGTAATATGGAGACAGGCGGAGTACTGTGTAACCTGCAGCAGCTGCAGCATTCTCAATAAAATATTGCTTTTGAAATATTTTCGTAAGCAAGACTACCAGGACTTGTTTCTTCGAATAATCTGCTTCAAAATAAAGGTCATGCTCCTCTAAAAAATTTGATATTTCAAATATTGTGCTCGACCCATTACGTGTTTTAATAACATGTCGGGAGTGGTAACTGGCATTATCCATAACAATGACACTTTTTGTTGGTAAAGACAGTAGTAGCTTATTCACGAACCACTTTTCAAAAGGGAATGTTACAGATTATTTTTAGTTTTATCGCGTACCCCTTGTTGTACATCTTTAATTTTAATGTATATTGTTTATTACTCAACTTGGGAATTCTAGTTATATGTTGTAACTTTTATTGATAAATTTATGGGAATCGGTTCCTTCGCTTATTACTTTATTGGGGAAAACTTTTGATTAGTTTCTATATTATCGAGTAGGTTTGGTGAGATGCCGTATTGATTCCTGTTAAACAGATCGTTGCCATCGATCCTTTTACCGTCCTTTAGTGGACAATTGAGCCAATGCGGATTTTTCGATTGTGCAGGGTAAAGCGCTGCAACTTGCCGCCGTAGTAACGCTGGATGTCAGCTAGAGATGGCGGCATAGCCAACTCAGGACAGTTCAAAATGATCACGTAGTAGTAACAGAAAACTTACGTTTCACAGAATCCAAAAACGTAAATTTTGTTGTCAGTAAATGAGTAAAAAGTATCAAATTTTTGTCTTAACACTGTTTTCACGTTAAAATACATCAATTTTTTGCGGATTTCGTTAGTTTCAGTGACCTCTACGAAAATCGAGTGACGCGCATACAATTTGTTTTTTAAGGCCAAAATTTGATACATTTTTCTCACTTGCTGACTATAAAACCGACATTCTTGATTTCTGTGAAACGTAAGCTTTCTATTTATATATACCTACATGGCTACACACAGATTATTCATTATTTTTTATAGTGTTTGTCCGAGAGTAACTCTAAACCTTAGCCATACATTCTACATATAATGATTTGAAAGTACTTGAAAAAATCTAGAATATTTTAAATGATATTGAATAAAAACAGCATCTACTTAAAATAAACAACGTAAAAAATCCTAATTTTATTAAATAAATTTTTTAAGTTGTAAAATATATTCCAGCGTTCGCTTATTCTTTGTTTAAAAGCGTCATACACTTTAGTTCTTTTCTAACGAAATAAGTTGGCTCTGACTTTTGTTTTAAGCTGTCACCGCGACAGACCCTAAGAGGTACAAATTTGTGTTTTTTTTCTGCGATTTTTCTGTTCTTTATTACGTCTTTTTCAATATATAACGTTATGTTTATTTTGGATACGTGGTACAGTTAGTTTTTGAGAATCGTCGTTTTTCTAACTGCTTTACGCTTTGTCCCGTACGTGACAGAAATGTATCATTTGTTTCATTCTATCATCGAATGTAATTTCAAATTTGTATTCACAACGGATAACAAACTTTAAATTATCTTCTTTCAATGCACATTAGCCATTTTTGCTTTTATATTTAATTTTCTGGTTGTCCCTACTAAAAATCTTTTGTCCCGTACGTGACAGAGTCGGGTGCAATTCTTTCGCTCAATGTGCTTTTCCCAAATATTGCGTGATAGGTATTACATGTTTTTTTTCTAGTTTCGAAGCCTTACAGTTAAAATCTACCAGCGCCAGCAGAATGCATAAATGGAGGAGTAAGAAAAAAATCAAAGATCCAGATTTTCTCCAAAAGGAAAGAGAACAGATGAAATCGTTGCGGCAAAATAAAAAACGATTAATGACAGCAAAACAAATAAAGGTGTAGAGACAATTTGAAAAAGAACGAAAAAGTCAACAACAAGCTAAAAAGAAGTTGCCGACTTCAAGTTCAACAGTTGCAGAAATTGTAAATCCATACAAATGTAATCAAACCTATGGTAAAGCCATATGTAAAACATTAAATGCACTTCCCTCCTCCCCTAATAAGAAAAAAGTTGTTATTGCATATCTAGCTAAGCGGATAGGGTTAGAAATATTACAGAAACGCAACGTCCTAGCACTTCCAAGACTCCTGAAAATTCCCTAAGTGAAATGGTAAAAAAAATTTATCATCGTCCCGATATAGTGTATACTTATCCAGGAATAAAAGACTGTTAAACTATCTGCATTCAGGGGGAAAAAATTGTACAGAAGCATTATATGACAATGTTTTTGAAGGAAGCTTATGAAATATTTAAAAACGAAAATCCTGAAATTTCACTTAGCTTAACAAATTTTTGTAATTTAAGACCACCTGCTGTGTTACTTTTGAAAGATACACCTTTAGACCAATGTAAGTGTCGAATCCACGAGAACTTCATTTTAAAACTCAAAGCACTTAAAATAGGCTATAACAAGGAATTTTGGCAATCAGTATCAGTATTGTGTGATTCTAACAGAAATTTAATTTGTTGGACTAATACGTGTGAAAACTGTTCCCATGGAAGAAAACTTAAAACACTGTTAAATCCGGATACAATTGTGTCATGGAAAACTTGGGAAAAGAGCCGTAATACAGGACGCTTTTCTTTAGTAAATTAGAAATTCTTCGACAATTTCCAAATGTAATGAATCATGTTTATACAAAACATGTGCAAGATTATGAATTTGAAATGATAAACAAACTAAAGACGTGCACATACTTCAAATTGATTTTGCTATGTCTTTTAGTTGCGAATATCAAAACGAAATACAAAGTGCCTTGTGGTCTCGAAATAGTGTAATGCTGTTTACCGCTGCCACTTTTTTGAACGGTATACTTGTAAAACATTTCTTATTTGTTGAGATTGTCAGAAAAAAAGGCAAGGACACGATATTCGCTATGATTACTAAATTCTATGATGAGATTTTTCAAAAAGGTGAGGAAAAGGTGCACACTGAAATTATTTGGAGTGACGGACCAGCGTCAAAATTTAAAAACAAATACATGTTGAAAGTGCTGAAGGAATTGTCTCAAAAATATGCCAAATCATTTTTTTGGAAATATTTCGCTACTTCACATGGCAAAGGCGTTGTCGACGGGGTAGGAGGCAATGCTAAACGCCTTGTGCGTACAAAGATTTTAAATAAAAATAATGAAACAGTAATTCAAAACGAAAAACAATTTGCAGAAGAAGCTGTCAAACTTTTAAAGGAGACAAAAGTTTTTTATGTATCCGAAGAAGATATAAAAGTCATTATTAATAAAAGTAATTACTGGGAAGATATTAAAAATGTGCCAGGAATTTCGTCATTCCATATACTTCGATGCGATATTGAAGGAAATTGTTACTCTAAAAAGGATACCTTAAAATCAGAAATGGCTATTCTAACAGGTTCAGATTCCCGTAAACGACGAAAATTGTGTTAAAATAAAGTTCTTTCTGTTTGTTATGTAGTTATAAGTATTATTGTATGTTTCTCTTGTAATAAATTTCGTAAGTTGTTCCATACGTGACATCCCTGTCCCGTACATGACAGTAAAATAAAAACTCTTCAACTTTTTTTTTGGCAACCATTATAAAACCGTAGTTTCCCCAAAAAAAGAATAAATACTTCGACTAGAGTTTATAGTATTTTTTGTTAACATTTATCCGCAAGAAGAGCTGAAAAATAGATTAATTTAACTAACTTGATAAACGTGGTAGTTTTGCATGTCCCGTACGTGACGCGTTAAAAATGATTAATAATTCTTAAGTATTATAAAATAAAATAATACATAACAGTGCATTACAAACTTGAATAATACAGAGAGTTTGCTATGTGTAGGAATTGAATTGCATTTATTGTTATTAAAAGAGCTTAAAAGATATTTCTAAATTATCGCGTAGACTTGTCCCGTACGTGACACTGGAATTCTCCATTTCCAAATATTAAATAAAATAACTACTCCAATACATGGTGATATTTCTCGAATAGTGGCAATAATGTTCCGGATGTTTTCAAACAATTGTAAGAAATAGGTATGTACTATTGAATGTATGATGTATGATGATCCTTATTTTTTACTCACACTGTCTGTATATACCAGCAAAACTAATAGTTATTTACGAACCAAGTGCGGAAGACTATTTTCCCGCATGAGCGCACTTTGTAAGCACGAGCGACCGCATGAAGCCAGAGCTTTTAATTGCGCCAATGCGTGGAAGATGTCTTCACGCAAGTGGTTTGTACAATATTTTTTGTACGAACATTAAATTAAAAAAATATTATTGATTAATGTCATTAGTATCATACCTAACCTAAGATAAATTACCTAATTAATTTAAGCATTTCATGTACGTAACTATTACTCACCTTTCCTTAAAATTAAGTTAGAATATACACATGGCAAGCATGAGGTATTTATCCTTATATTTATAAATTTATAGTAAATTTATTGCGTTTTTTGGTTTAAATACAAAAAATTCGGAACTGCCAATATGAATGGCGATGTGGTCAAATAGATGGCGTTTGAATGTCGCTTTGGCTTAAAATGTCGTCAAATATATGACGCCACAATTTTTTTGGAAGAATTTTTAATTATTACTCCTATTTCCCCAACTTTTTGTGAAGAATAGTGGAGGGAAGTAGTATTTTATAAACTAAATTTTATAACTACCAAGTTAGATTTTTTTTTAAATGTCCCAAAGAGCCAGTGTTTTTTTCAATTTTTACAGTCGCCTCGACCGGGAAAACCTCTTTCCTAGTCGAGCTACACATGCGCCAAATATCACTTTACAGGCGGTGAGTACAAAAACACATTAACTTAAAAATAAGTACTCACATGATAAAATACCGGTTGTCCGAATGCAGGCCTCCATTCATCCATATAGCACATAATTATAAAAAAAGAAACACAGATTCACTAAATTTCGTCTTTGAAATTAAATCACTAATAAATTTCTGTTAAGGATGTCTATTCGCGTACAATACAACAAGAATTTTAAAGGTGCACGCACACTGAGGCGAGGCGAAGCGAAGCGAATAGAAGCGCATTTATTACGCCTGATAAAAATGCACGTAATCAAATGAGTGCCCGCACACTAGGGCGTCGCGTGCCGATGCGAAGCTTACGTACATTTCTATAGGCGTAATAAATGCACTTCTCTTCGCCACGCCTCGATGTGCGTGGACCTTTAAAGATGACTGCATCCCTAAACAAAAACTAATTTGAAATAATCATTCCACAAAAAACTGTTACCCACCGAAGTGAACTTACATAACTTGCTACAATTTTTAGTGAATTATTAAAATTAAGACTTTATAATCTGCAATTGTAAATGTTGGGATAATATTAAAAAGTAAACTCTAAATAAATGCAAAATTACCTATTGTATTTAACTAGTCGGCATTGTAAAAACTATTTAAATATATCATATTCGATGAATATGTGAAAACTTATTTAATTTAACAGCAGATGGCGAATTTCGTTTTTATAACTTTACTATTGGGCAGTGAATAATCCCAATGTAAAAAATAGTTCTTTTTATACGCATCTCTTATAAGCGCTGTAATAAGATGGGACATATTCCAGAATGTCTAACACGAATAAGAAACTATAAAAATTCCAGTATTGTTTACATGCCGGTAAATGTACAGATTTTATAAAAATGCTCCCAATGTTAATTTACATTTACCAACCTAATAATTTATTGTTTTACGACCAGCTTTACAGGTCTTATTCCGCTTTTTTATTGTCAACATATGTATTTCCATTACACATTCGTTTATTTATTATCAAGCTTAATGGATATTATATGCATTAAAACAGATTGAATTAACGGTCAGAAAAAGGTTATGATTTATATACATGCTGGCCGATGTAACTATTATATTTAATTCTGCATATCATGTTTGTAAGTGTTTTAAATTAATTAACCTAAAAGAAAATATTCCAAACACGTTATGTTAATTTTTTTTTATTGATTAAATATATTAATCGTTACATTACTCGTTTTTTGCTTGCCTATACATCGTCTACATTCGGATTTTGCGTGCAAAACGGATTCTTCGTCGTGCATACCATATCGGAACTGTTTAATCTCCTTGATGCCTTTTGGTTGTACGACGTGACTTATTTGCAATTGACACAGAAATGTTTCAGCACAACTGAAACAAAAATAATTAGTTTGTGGGTAAACAAAACTATCGTTTCTTTGGACATGACTTACTCGGCACAGGGATTTGAGGGAGGAAGACGGATAGGATATGGTGTGGAAGTTCTACGTGGAGTCAAAAGGATCCTCTCATCAGATGATTTGATAAGCTGGATAAAAATAAAATGAAGAAAATGAGAGACAGGTAGGTGAATTAGTTTTGTTATTTGTAATTTATTATTTTGGTCAAAAACTTTGACATTTTTTATTATCTTATTTTCTAATTCCTTTATAGGGCCGGTTTTTTCAACACTGATTAAAATGGTCGGTTAACTAATCATTGATTACCTCAAACCGACGTTTTTCAATGCAAAAAATACGCTGGTTATCTAAACAGTGTTTAAGGATTTATTGTACATAGTTGGCAACATATTTGCTAGTGCATTTGATCTAAATTAGTATATTTTGCTCTAATAATATTGGCGACATTTTCTACATTTGAATTTTTCTTTGTTCTTTTTGCCCTTATTTAATTTTTTAAAGATGATATTCTATATAATTAGAAATTTCATTTCATGTAAACTGTAGGTATGATTTTGTGAATGTTGCATATGAGAATTTCTATCTATATGGCACATATTTATAATTTCCATTATGAAATAACAAAGTGCTGCTTTTCTGAAACCTTTTTTAAAAGCGGATACAAGTCTATCAATTTCCCGATACCTGTCTCTGATATATTCACAGATTCTGTAGAGAGCATGTGCTACGCAAGTAATATGCAGCAGATACGGATATGTTTCCTTTAATAGCCTATCTGTTTTTAACATATATGCGGCACTGGCACTAACAAATAAAAGTATTTTTGTCCTGTACCTGTCGTCCGAATGAAGCATTTTGTGCAAATTCTCGTCAATGGTTTTAGCAACTGTTTCCGCATCAACTGTATTTATAACTTTAGATGCTATTACATATGCGTTATATGGAATAGTTGGATGTAGTACACCAGCTACAACATTTACCACACAGCGTCCTAATATATCGGCAGTTTCGTAGGCACTTATCCATAGGTACTGATTTGAAAGATGTCTTCTAATGCCTTCTACTGTTGTCGTGAAGCACTTAGAAACATAATATTTGCGTAATGTGGATTCATCAGGAACATTTCGACCAGTATAATTGGAAGAAGTACTTTGAAAGTGGGATTATCAAGTTCCTTTAATGGGATATTAGCCGCCATTAAAGCTTCACAGAGCTCTTCGTTAAAATTGTCAGCTTCCAATGGGTCCAATTTATGTGTATGTTTTAGCGATGCTAAGTGACATTGCACGTGGCCTTTTTTGGGCATTCTGTAACGATATTTTACAGACTATGCAATAAATTTTGGAATCACTGACAATGAAGGACATACAATCAGTATGACCCTCAATCCAACTCGCCATTGTTTCACAATGTATTTCTCGACGTTCTTCCATATCATAGTAACATAAACAATGTTCTAGGTCTAAATAAGTGATAACTAAAAATGTATGAGTATGTTATTGAAACTAAACAAAATCCAATGCACACTTACGTCGATATAAATGGAGGAAGTAGATTCAATGAACCGGTATTAAACAGGAACTTACAAATTACAAAAATTACGAATTACGTAATTAACAGTCAAAACAATGAAAAAACGAAACTAACGTAAGTATGAATAGGTATACACACATGTAGATATAATATATTTTAAAAACTCGTCACCCTTCTACCTACGCCGATGAAGAAAGAATTTTACTCATAAATTCCTTTATTTGATGGGCATTTTTTGTTGTCCTTTTCAGTAACTTTTCAGGTAAACAACAGAGGTTGCAGTTCACCATATGAATAATACTATTCAGAAATAATGTAAACAACACACAGTTGTTTACATTATTTCTTTGCTCTGTTGTAACTCCGTTGTAGTTTAAACCTGGGACGTCCGCCCCCTAGTAATTACCAAGAATATGTAAAATATATTACTTGTAACAAAATCGTAAAAGTAAGAATACTTTGTTGAAACAGAAAAGTCTGCATCTAGGGTCTTAATAGTGGGGTTTCCTTAAGAAAAATTCCCGAACGGCGTATGTCGGGTTGCCTGAAATATATTGAATACATATATTTATCGAGTTTAAACTGCCTGTATCTTTTACAGGATGTAGGTAGGTACCGGCCAGCAATATGAAGGGATATGCCTGATCAACTGGAAAGCAAATAAATTAGGGATATTTGCCTCCTGCAGTTATTGCATGAAAATATTGGTGCGTCTACTTTATTCGAAATTTGTTTTTGCTCTTTCTGAATATTCTCTTGGCTTGTATTTATTTAGTTTTATTAAGACTCCCGTTTTATGTAATTTGTAATTATTTTAATGATATTTACCGAAATTAATTAGATATTAAGTTTTATTTTGCAATAAATATATAACTTTATTATTATTATTATTTATGATTATCAATTATTTAAGTTGTACTTCTTATTATTTCCAATGCCGGTGTTTCTTACAAAATGTAAAAATTTATATTCTCTAAGTAGCACATGTTTTAAATTATTGAAAATTATATTCTTCACAGTCGACACTGGTATTGTTAGTTAGCGAAATCAAATTATAAAAATTTCACCCTGGGTAAGATACGAACTTTGCGGACTCCGAACAAATCATTTATAAGAAGCCAATGTTAATACCACACCTTACAATCGATTGTTATTGATATATTTTTTTTTGTTTATACCTTACATTCTTTAATATTTTTTCAGTAAAGCTTCGATAATTTTTTTAAATAACGCTATATGGCAGACAAAACGTCAAACGCAGTCCTTTCCGCACCACCTTAGAGGTAGAGTGCAAAGCGCGTTTTTTTTCTCATGGTATTCCCAGTAGGCCTAATTCATGTTTTTGACCAAAAAAATGTTTACAAAAGAATAGACAGTGTAGAAAATAAACAAGAATAGCCAAGTAGCGTTTTGCCTAAACATGTCACAATCAGTAGGTACATACTAATTCTCCAATTTGACTTCTCTAATTTCTCGATTTTTCAAAATAAGAGGATCATGTAATAAAGCGAGAAAATAAAATTACTCTAACTTAATTACAATTTCTGGCCAGAGTTCTTCATCTCTGTGTATTGTCTCATACCAAGTATCCTTCGGAATCCAGACTATGAAGTAACATGCATCTTTCTGAGCTATGTTTAACTGTCACTTTACTTCAATAACCGCGTTTTGATTAGAAATTATTGCGTGCGAAGATGCCGCTAAAAATCTATATACAGGATGAATAGAAAGACCACAAAACTCGATTTTTAGATCTGCCAAACATTCAAAAGCTTTTACAGCTTGCTCTTCTTTTTCATTACCGTGCAGTGTCGCATTCGTTCCTGCAAATTCCTGGTATAATAAAGCCTTCCCAGTATTGGCCGTAAATGTGGTTCTCCTCAATTTCATTATCTTGCTAAAATTTGATGCTGTTAATCTTTTTACTCGCATTTCTTTCCATAAAGTATCAGCTTTTTGTCCTTTTGGAAAATTTTGAATTTCATCCGGATTTTCGCTTGCTAAATTCTTCAAAAATGTATCTTTGTTTTCTTCGTACTTTTCATTATTTATATCTTCAATAAAATATGCATTGGCCTCCGTGTTGGAAAAACGCAAATTTGTACTAATCGGAGTTGGAAAACCGACCCATAATGTTTAATTAACTTTAAAAAAGTTTTTAAATGTTTTACTAATAAAACTAACGTAGTTTTATCAATAAAGTTTAATAGACATATTTCTGTATATTATGTCATTCATTTATCACAGAACATGACCCGATGATGTTCTGAGCAATATGGCTTCTTACAGCGGTTGCAGAAATGTGCCGTCATGTCATACGTCGCTTTTTTGTTGGGATGTAACACATGTTCCCTTTCGAAGGTGCAGGTGTCGCCTGTGCATTCTGAGTAGGTGTATGAAAGGTATTTTCAATATATTTGCGGTTCGAGGATTGCGACATATTGATTTTAATGCGCTGCTCTAACCACGCTTTTCCATACCAAATATCAAAATGTTTCAATATTGGTTTACTTCCGTATTTTTTATGTTAGTATTTGGTTAATGAAAAGGATAAGCATGTTTTCTTTTAATCTGCACAAAACTAATACAAAACTTACAACTTTATCCTTGTAATTAGTAAGTTTTATCAGTTCCGTCACTTTGTTTTCCAAAATACCGAGATATACCATAACGTTATAGTTCGTAATTGTACCAGTTTCGCCTAGAAAAGAATATGATTCATTTATATTTTATTTCTTACATACGTTACAAATATAGTCACACCCAATAAATTCAACAGTGGAGTATTGTCACATTTAACCAATCGGAATAAAGATTCAACTCCTTTTAGCATTAGTTCCAGTTCAGTTTCTTTCTTTTCCAGAAGTTCTTTCTTTTGTCTTTCCTAAAAAAAAAGAACAGCACTGCAAAAGTCGATCATTAAGCTTAGGCTCAAAACCGTCTAATTTAGTACAGTGTAGAAACATACGGAAAGTCTTGTTTGGCAAACGTCATTGTTTAAACGAACAAAATATAATCTCTGACAGCTGTCAAAGTCATAGGTATCTTTACTTGCAAAAAATATTAATTATTACCTTTATTTATAAAAGGCATTAAAATTAAACGAATTTAAAGGTAGTATATTTAGTCATGTAGTGACGTAAGACGGTGTTTATGTGACGATAAGTAATCTTCTAGAAAAAGCTACGCTCTAAACACATAAATGTAAATTATTTTTGTTGTTTTTTGGTGTTTTATTGTTAAGATGTATAAATACATTCAAACAGATAGTCTATTCCGTTGTGATAACACATAATAAATTTGGGGTACATTTATTTTGAGAATAATCTTCTAATCTATCTCTCCTTTTGATATCACGGTGCACTTTAGTTATGGATATAGATATATTTGGCAATTTTGAAATGGGTTGAATAGGAAATATATGTGTTTTGCAAAACCGAATATTCCGGAAGTTTGTGTCAATATATTTAGTCCAAATAAAACAGGAATAGACAGAAAGCAATATCGATCAAATTACAACGAGCAATAACAAGTATTCGTAAAGTTAACAGAAACATCGTTAGAACAAATAACATGGAATCCCAGGAATTTGTATCAACGTGGGACTACACCAAGGAGGAGTACTGGGCCCAATTCTGTTTAACATGATCATGGACAACGTTATTAAAGAGATAAAAACACGAACGAAAGCCGTTTACATAGGGCACAGAAACTTAGGAGCAGAGTACCTAAACGTATGTGCATTTGCAGACGATTTGGTTGTATTGACACGGAATGAGACAGAACTGATAACCAACCTGATTATAGGGAATGACGCTCTATTAACCCGAAAATTAAAGATCAACGTCAACAAAACCAAGGTCATGACACTGGGGCAACCACAAACAAAATTAAATATAAAAATAGGCAGCCGCGAATTAGAGCAAGTAGAAGTACTTAAATACTTAGGAGTCCATATTAATATTGCGGGAACACACGAAACAGAAATATCACATCGAATAGAGGCTGCAGCTAAATTATACAACCTATTGAGAACCGCTTTTATATGGAAAAAAGAAATATCGAGAAGAACTAAGATGAGTGTATATGCCACAGTGTTCAGCCCAGTCCTGACTGACGGATAGGAAAGCTGGGTACTTACCAAAAGAATGAAGACCCGACTGCAAAGTATGGAAATGAAATACCTCAGAGGAGTCCTAGGAGTAACGAAGAGAGACCGGATAAGGAACTCGATAATAAGAGAGCAGCTAGAAGTAGAACCGATTGCTACAAAAATTGAAAAGAACCAGCAGAGATGGTATAGACACTTAGTGCGAATGAGCAGCGACAGACCAGTCAAGAGAGTATGGGAATCTAGGATACCAAAAAAGAGGGCAAGGGCGAGACCAGCTAAGATGTGGGATAAGAATGTGGAGAAAATATTCGAGGAACGTGGCCTAACACAACGAAGAGCAAAAGAACTGGCAAGAGACAAAACACAGTGGCGGAAGTTTGTGCACCAGAAAAACTAAACTAAACTGAGGACATACATATAAAACCGTACACCTAAGAGTACAAGATTTATTTTAATTATATATAAAACAGTAAGAGAATATGTACTTTTGTTATAATATAATTGTTAAAATTTGACTAATATACTAAAGAGACTATTTGTCTTCACCTCATCTTGAGCTTTCTTTAATTCAGCTTTCAGAGATGCTATTGTATCCTGCTGTTGCTCTGCTCTTCTCTCATTTATTTCCTTTTGCTCATCTAAAACGAACCACTATTAATATTGTTACAAAATCTACGCATATATTTAAGCTTTAAATATTTCTGGAAATTTCAAATTAGGTGCACGCAAATTGTGCTAGAATATGCGAGCTGTCTACACGTACCTAAGTAACAAACTTGCTTTTATAAATGCTTTGAGAACAACTATAGGGCTTCTTAAAAAGAGTTAAGGTTTTATAATTAGACTTATACATACAACTATTTTGTGACCAAAATCGCCACAAAGAAAATGTAAAAAATTAGTACGAAATTTCAGGATTAGCTAGCTAAAGCATAAACAAAAACCTATCTCTTTTTAATGTTGGTGCCACTATCTTTCTGTCTACACCATTGAGGTCATAATATAAATAGAGTAATAATGGATTAGCCCCCACCACAACCAGATTACAGACAAAAACACCTGGCTGTTCGATTTTAAGTGAAGCACAAGTGGAAGAAGATATCCTTTTGAGACCATTTTCTGCCACTTACTTTTACAATTTCCAATTACACACCGTGTGAATGTGGCGAGTAATACATCATTCGATCTCTAGATATATTGCGCCCTCTATGGCCTATGTTACATCTATTTACGAAAGTATTATAAGATCAATGCTTATATCCATCGTCTCTGTTATGATTACGAGGACGTCTGTAGATTTTAATCAACTCACGGATTTATCTAGTGAAAAAATTAGATTCACTTGCCTATAGGAAATAAAATAATTACTATAAACAATGTATGATAAAAGACAATTCGCATATTCTGACACCTCTTACAAGTTTATTTTCATACCAATGCTGACGTAAAGACCACTTATATTATCAGTCAATGTTTCCAATTCGTGATTTAATTCATTCACGTAATTGAAAAGTGCAAAATTTTCCTCCTCCTGCTTGATAAACTGAACGGACAACTTCGATATATCTTCTTCCTCAGCGATTTCCTGCACTTTCGCCAACGTTTCCCTGTAATGCAGCAGTTGTTTTTCCAGATTTTCTTTCGCCTGCTGCCTTTTCATTTGTTCCTTCTTCTCTAAGTCTTTCATTATGCGTTTTTGACCCTTGACACTGAGGAAATCTTGCAGACTGGCGTCATGATCCAGTTGCCTGAACAACTCTCTCATTTCCTATTGCCAGAAGAATGTTAGTACTTGTAGATGAACTTACATAATATTAAGTAATACGTACGCACATGTGCGCCATTAGATCACCCTGAGCTCTGAGTCGAAGGGCTTGCAACTTGTGACACCATTCTTCCCGTTGATCGTAAGCGAGAGTTGCTTGTTCAACAAGATCCATCATTATTTTCTTACCGTCGTTTAATGTTTGTAAATGGTGTTCCCATAGTTTATTGAATAAATTTCTGTTGAGTAATGGTTATTTTTAGGCAACCTTAAGTGTGTTTTTTAAATTTTATCTATTTTAAAATGAATAAATAATAATTTACATATACATAGGCTTGCCAGACGTCCCGGTTTGACCGGGACAGTCCCGGTTTTCAGACAAAATCCCGGTGTCCCGGCCGGTTTACTTCACGTCCCGGTAAAAATTAAAATTCGATTTTATAGATGACCAAAAAAGTATAAAAATAATTAACTGTAAAGGTTATTAGATTTTTACAGATTTTTGAATGTCTGAAAGCGTTTTTTTAGTCCAAGAAATGTGCCCATCAACAATAAAAAAAACTTGTTTATTGATTTAACGGGCGAGCTCTACTTGTGGTTTGTTCACGGATAACTTGCACTGTTTAACAAGGCCATCCTGGTAATGGAAAAATATAACACTACAGCTTTTGAGGTTGGTGAAGCTCATAAAGCTCTCAAAAGAAACCTGACAGAAAGAAAGGCTTCAAACTTTATCGCTATGGGCGCAAAGAACTTCTATAGGAATCTAGATGAGCAAGTCCGTACCAATGTGAAAGCAGAATTTGATGGCATTTATGAAAGACGCATTGCATGCTTGGACTTCTGGGAGGATGGTTTTGGAAACGCTGAACAGTTTTCATGGGTCAATCTGACCAAAACAAATGCTATTGATTGGGAAAACGCCGAAATTTCTGCTGAAATCATTAATAGCAGTCTTCTTGATGTACCCAATATAAAAGTAAGCAATGATCAGCTGTTTGACGAAGTTGTGCTTGCTAAGGAGTATTTGCAGTCAAATTGGGAACAGTGGAAGCAAGAAGAGATTACCAGAGATGTGGTTATTTCAAGTGACGAAAAATGGCTCAGGCCGTTGTGGTCACTTCTAGGAGAATCACATAGCAGCCCCCAATCTGATCAAGATGGTTGGGTATGCCTTCTGCTTACCTGGGACATCGGCACCGTGAAGTTGAGAGTATTGTCTTTGATGAACAACGCATGGACTGATGATAGGGGTTTGATGAAGGAATGCTTGATGACATGTAAAATTAATATCGGATTAGCTTGTGAATATTTTTACAAGATTAAAACCAAACCATTAAGTAAATAAGTAAATAAATATTAACAAATATTTAAATTTATATGCTTGTCATTTATTATTTGCCTCATAGCATTAAGAATAAACTACCCTCTAAAACACTCTAAAAACCCGCCAAGGGTGTGTACCCTTGAATACCCACGACGCTGGGGGGCATTCCGGTGTCCCGGTTCAACATTTCAGAAATCTGGCAAGCCTACATATACAGGATGTTTACTAAACATGCGTTAAAAATTCAGGGGGCATTCTTCATGTAATTTTAAAATATTTTTGTTCTTAAATAATTTTCAAAAAGACGCTTAATTTCAGAGATACAAGGCCATGATAAAAATTATCCTTTAAGATTAGTTGCAGATGCAGAGACTGTTCCATCATATACATACTTCGAAATGAGAAGTTCTACCTTCTAATTGAATAGTGCCTTTTCAAAATTACATTTTCATTAAACAACAAATAATTCTCATGATTTATATTCATTTTTAATATTATTTGTGTTAAATTTTAAGTTAAGTAAAAGTGTTAGAATATAGCAATTCATAACATATTCGGATTTTATTTAAATATTAAAGCTTATAGTGTATTGTACTCTTTTTTTTACATTAAATACTAATAATAATTCTTAATATAGATACATCACGTATGAATGTTTGGTATACCAGAAGATAATTGTGATATAACGTAATTCGTATTATTAAATTATTTTTAGAAATAAACAAATATTATGAAGGCTGGGGAATTCGGTCGCGTAAACGTTTAACTGAGAAATAAAAAGACTGATTAGCAAGAAATAGTTGTTAGCAGAATTGTTAAATATATTATTATACCTGCTATTAAAAAAAACAATTTGTTTACTTTAAATTTAATATTAATTTCCATACTAATATATGGATAAAAGTATAAGCAAGTAAAATAGCATATCGGTTGTGTATTTTTTAAGTGTTGTTATATAAACAAAGGCGGCTAAGAATAATTGATTTGCGGTATTTGAAATCCCGCAAACGTAAATTCATAGATCACTGATTCTTCTCAAACAGGCGTCGGCGGTGCAATATTCCTGCAAAAAATTAATTATTCTAACTCCCTGACGTTGACATAAACGTCAAGGACACAGCAATCATTTTTTTCTTGAACGGATATTGTACGTATATGAATAGAAGGAGAATTTAAAGAACTTCTTTTCCAAAAGATTTAAAGAAAATAGGACACAAGACTGCAATAGTAAATATATCGCCCATTATTATTATGTAATAATGTAGATAGTAAAAAGTTTTGAATATAAAATTTTCGATACAATTTAAAAATAAGAGTGTTCGGAAACGACGAACCTATGGAAATTCATGTGAATAAATAAAAACAAGTTGCAATCATATTACCTGTCATCAGTAAGGTATTTACTAGTGCTATTCAGCGTTTTAGTTGTCTTCCGTTTCTGAATACTTGAATAATAATAATAATAATGTCGCGATCTGGATTTTTTAAATCTAATAATAACATATAAAATATGGTGAATGTAATAGAGTAATCGACAGGACATGTCGTGTTTATGCAGAGAAATATCCAAATCGGTCAAGACCTACCAAGAGTATCTTACGCAATCTTTTAAAAAATTGCATTTCCTTCGGATCATTCTTGCCCAAAACAACCAAAAGAAAACCTGTTGTTGATAGTGAAAATGTGGAGATGACAGAACTTGCTTACTTTACAGCACATCCTAGTAATTCTCTAATGGATGCAGCAGCTGAAGTAGGTGCATCCAGAACGAGCATACACCGAATTTTGAAAAAGAACAAGTGGCATGCTTACAAATTTCAACTTGTTCAACATATTAATGAAGCTGATTTTGTAACAAGAGCGCAGTATTGTGAGTGGTTTTTAATGAAATCACAAGAAGACGACGATTTCACAAAAAATCCGGAAGAAGCAAAAATTCAAAACTATTTTAAATCGAAAGAGCTTAAGGCGAAACTAATATTTGCGAAATTTCAAAACTCAACTCTTATTAGTTTTCTATATTGTTCTAATGAAATCTCGTCGTGGTATACCCTGTCTAGAGCAATATATTAAGGTCCCTTCTCTATTAACAACAATAAAACGTCAAGGTTTGACGTCAGTGTCATCAATAGACATTTTCATTAGCTCATCACACCGACGAGCCCCTGCTAGCCCTAATACTATCACAGCCTTCGATAAAAATCATATAATTAAATTAAATTAACTCGTAGATATTTTATTTATTTTTATCATCAGGAAACTTTTATCGGGAGCTTCTCTAAGAAATTGCCCAATTTCTGATCACAAAAATGATTTTTTTTTGCTTGATATCCAACGGATGTTCTCGCTAAATATTCAGTTAACTTGGGAAACTTTTTAATATCAACGTTTCTCTTCAGTAACAAAGTGGATTTTAAGATAGAGAAAATGCCCCACAAACTAGAGGATTTATAATTACTGGTCTTCTCTGCGAAATAAACGAGGAGAACTTCTTCTGTAACTACTGTCACTTTTTGAAAATTGCACCAACATTCAAATATTGAATACGCTTC
Source organism: Amphimallon solstitiale (assembly GCA_963170755.1). Taxonomy (NCBI): domain Eukaryota; kingdom Metazoa; phylum Arthropoda; class Insecta; order Coleoptera; family Scarabaeidae; genus Amphimallon; species Amphimallon solstitiale. Next base: position 45,890,090 of record OY720683.1, on the reverse strand, counting down.
CTGATATCTGTTTTTAGATTTGCTTGGCAGTAAATCTTCCATTGCAGTATTGGCAGCTGCACTTACGTTCGATGGAATGTATCTTCTACATCACTATTTTTTTCAAAGACATTCATATTTATCACATTGTTATTACTTGAAAAGAGGGACCAGGGAAAGGTGTAAGAAGTGATGGACTTTTATTTAAACTGTTGTTGACTAATCACTAAGGAAACAACAGCAACAGAACCGATTTGAGTTTTTTGATCATTTTTATTGGTAATATTAATTTATTTTCGAAAATTTAATTATTTGGTTTCAGAAAAAATAGTATCCAATACATGTTAAGAAAGTGTCTTTACCCGACTCAGCGGTTTCGCCTCGTCAGGAAGAGTATCGCTTTCTTGACTTTTATATAAATAACTATTGTGTTGATTCACCGTTCTTGAACACTATATAAACATGGGCGTAGCCAGGTTTTTGGGCACGGGAAGACAAAGCCTTGATATACGAGTATTAGGAAGCGAAATAGAGACATCTTATCTCTATAATAACTGGGCGGAAAAGCGACATAATCTTTCTACATTTTTTGCTGATGAATTTATCATAGAACAGTTACTTATTCAGACGTCAATACCCTTCAGCAAAATTTGGATATAATTGTTACCTAGTACAAGAAAACCAAGTTTTACCTCGAAATAGACAAGTGTTACTTATACCAGAAAGGTAAATTTCACTCCTTAAGAATATCATATACAACAAATCCACGTCTAGTTTTGTCATCCGTCATAGACCTGGCTGTTGTTTTTGATTCAGCACTGACGTTTGCTGAGCATATATCAACTATTACCGTTTGTGCTCAAGATAATTGGCGCTATTATTCGTACCTGTAATTGTTTTACTAACTTACAAACGATATGTCTATTCCCTGTTTTATGCACTCATTGTAAGCAAATTGGAGGTTCCTGATATATCATGTGTACTCGAAGCAATTGAACGGGTGCAAAGAAGATTTCTGAGATAACTATCATACAAACTGGATGGCCCCTACCGACTACGGCGCATTGTATTGGAAACATGATTTCAAAGCACTATCTGAAAGAAGAACTAACATCAGTGCTTCTTTTATGGACAACCTACTGTTCAGTGCACTGGATGCTTCGGATTTGCTTTCGAGAGTAAATATCTTGGTGCCACGTCTTCATTCGAGAGCAAACATGTCAGTTATGGTTCCGACGCCCAGGACGAATATCTTATACATAACACTTATCATCCAAGAGGTGGTGCTGTAATCAAGTTATAAAAAAATTCTATTTTTATGGACTAAAATCAATCATATCACAATATATGTTGGTTTAGTGCTAAAAATGAAAATCACAGAATCTGGACCCGATAAGTGGCGCTGTGGTCGACTTATAGAGTCACCTACCGGAAAGGCCAGAACAACGTTTGCCGGGCCTGCTAGTTCTGCTATAAATTTTTGCCATTTTTATTGTCAACTTTTCAAATTATTTAATATACTATTAGTCCGGAAGGTAGCGTTGCATTTTAGGTAGTGATTTTACGCCGATCGACTGTTATCTTTTTCGATACGTATGTTATCACTAATAACTAAACCAAGCGTCAGCTGACGCACCCGCGGTGGGTGTAGTTGTAAGAGGCCGCGAAACGTGAAAAAAAAGAATTAAACAAAGTCATAGTACGCCGGCTGGTTTTTTTTTTTATAAATAGTTGACATCATAGTAAGTTGAAATAAAATCGTCAGCTGCATCGTGGAGGGGGTATTATGCGTCAGCTACGCGCATGAACTTGTATAAAAATCACTTCAAATAAAGTAATAGTACGCCGGTGGATTTATTTTTTTATAATAGTTGACATAGGGTATTATGCGTCAGCTACGCGCATGAACTTGTATAAAAATCACTTCAAATAAAGTAATAGTACGCCGGTGGATTTATTTTTTTATAATAGTTGACATCATACTGAGTTGAAATAAAATCGTCAGCTGCATCTTGGAGGGGGGATTATGCGTCAGCTGCGTGTATGAACTTGTAAGAAAATAACGTCAAATTAGGTAATAGTACGCCTGACGAAAATTAACTAGGATATTGTTTACATAATTAAAAGTAGGAAAAAAATTCTGCTGTGTGTATAGTGGTGAAAAGACCTTCATCCGACGCAGTAAACAATGTTATTCGGACCCCCTTCATCAAATGTGCAGGGTGCATCTACGTTTCATGTTGCTAGGTAGACCATAAAGGATGTGCTCATCTCTTTCACATACGTGACAGTTTCGAGTGTACTCTTTGAAAGATCGGACGCAAATGCAAATATGTTTAAAATTCATCCGTTTTGTGTATTCTGTGGCAAAATGAAAGAATTATTATCTTTTACGGAAAAAACATTACAAATGAAATAATTAACAAATTAAATAAAAAACAACAAAAATAAGTTACGACCATATTTTTTTTTTTCAAATGGAAACGTTTTTTATTTAATTTGTTAATTCTGCATCGAATTCTAAGTATGTTTCATGTACCATGTCCTATACCCAAACTCAGCAGTTATCGAAAAATTTACAATTGAACATGCAGTTATTGATATGCTCAATTGTACATTTCTCGATAAAAATCGACCTATCCAACCAAAAATTTTAAATGAGTTTATTCCAACCCGCGCGTCCTCCCTGTATGTAAGTCACAGTATTTAGATATAGTTTTACACATATTACTTTTTTCCCGATATTGTCATTCATTTGTCACTACCCCGGTTGAAATTTGACAATACCATAGTTTAATAATTACGTCTGGGAAATTAGCAGTCAGCAGAGTGCGAGCAGGGGGGAGTACTGTCAGCTGGACCCTGAAAGATACCGTGCGTAATATTTGCTTTTATAGCGTCAGCTGATGGTCTTTCCACCACTACACACTCGGCTGATTCTTGTTTTCATACTTTTAATTATTTAAATAATCACCTAGTAAAATTTCATGCGGCGTACTATAACTTTATTTCACGTGTTTTTTTACAAGTTCATGCGAGCAGCTGACGCATAATCCCCCCTCCACGATGCAGCTGACGATTTGAATTCAACTCACTATGATGTCAACTATTTATAAAAAAAAGTTTCAGCCGGCGTACTATTACTTAAAATTTTAATTTTTTTTACAACTTTCACGGCCCCCCCATACTCAGGCCCACCGCTACTTGAGCAGCTGATGGTCGGTTGACTGATTAGTTGTACGAGATCAACTACCGATATCATAATATGTAATACATAATTTCATAATTAATTCATATTCTATATTGTATTATCAAGCATTTTGTAATTGTATTGCCGACATGGATATTTCTGTTGGGTAATTAATATATTATTATTATTATTATTATATTAAAGCTTTCGGCTTGCCGCAGGGATCCTCGATGCACGAGGCCCGTAGCTTTTCTATTCCAGCTACGTATCTGATCCGGCACTGCAGCGTAATTATGAATATCATAATGATACATAATTTATTTTAAAGTAAACACATACCTCTCACGTAATAAGTGGTCTATTTCTTCTCGCATCTGTTTATTATCTGACAGTATTGTACAAAATCTCTTCACGTAATGGTCCAGTTTGTTTTTTAAAGCCTCGATTGTTCTTTGACCCTCTAAAATCCTTTGTTGTAGCTGTTCGTTCGTTGCCTGCTTCTTTCTATGGAAATGAACGTCTTTGTTTACCTGTAATAAAGGGAAGATTAAAAATTGCCACCGTAGTTATTAATACCTGATTGAAATTAATCAGTACTTTCTTAATTTGATATTCTATTTCTCGAAGATCGTTCTTCTGCTTGCGTATCGCCTCATCGTAACTATCGCTCTTCACTATTAAGCGCTGAATCTCAAGGGACGTCTCTGTGTCTTTTTTTTTGTTACGTTTAGACGTGCAAACGTTTAAATCTTGGATAATGTCCGCATGTTCTTTTCGTAAGACATCCAAGACTCTTTTCTGCTTTTGCAGTTGAATGGTGGTTTCCTCTTGGAAAGCTATTCTATCGCTGTCCATTATTCTATACTGGAATTGCGGAAATATAATAAACATGTCTTGGTGATTTAATATCATTTATAAGAATTTGTATAATTAATTACAAAGGGTTAGACATATTAGCTTTAGTTTAGTAGCTATTTGGCTGCCTCCCTCATAATCGAGGCTATAGTATTAAGAGGACTTAGCAGTGGTGCTGAGTAACTGCTGTGAGGTAGGACGTAAGAGGTAGGCGCCATATGCGCTAGTGTAATTTCCGCCGTTGTAAGATATTCGTTCAAGTGAAACAACTAGCAGAAATGTTAGTTTTTTTCTATTTTTTTGCATTAAATTGAATACAAAGAATTAATTAAGGATTTGTTGGGAGTATTTTCTTATAATTAAAATTATTTATTCCTACATTTCTCGTCAAAGTTGGCAAAATCAACATCATAATCATAACACAGTTTCAGAAACTTTAAAAACTTATTCCAGTCAAACATGCATTGAACCTTTGTTTATTTGTGTTCTGAATTTCATTTTGATATTTCATAACTGAAAGCTGTACTATTGCTTGAACGAAACCTTTTGAAGTCGTTAGTTTCATCATTGCGTTGGGCCTCTTAATAGCGTAGGGAAGAGTGGGGACGGTTTGGACTACAGGAGAAAATAGACACGTTCATAATTCCCGCCGTTTTGTAATTTGTGACCGCACATGAGCAGTAGTTGTGGTAAAACAAACATTATAACCTCACATCCCAGTTCAATCGTTATCGCTCAACGATTGCTTGAACAGGAAAAGTTTGTGTGTGTTGGTGTTGTTGAATGTAAGTTTGTGCAGTGCTTTGGTAAGTAATAATTTAATACTCGTAAATTTGATTTAATTAATTATAATAATACGTGAAACACCTTGCATTAGAGCATATTTTGTTAATTTAAAATTGAGTTCAACGTTGTGTACAATGAGTTCTGATCATTTTTATTTTGACCCTCCTATTCAGGAGGATGTGGACTCTGGTGTCCATATCCTCCCCAACCTGTCCAAATGCTCCCATAGAAATTTCATCATTTTAAAGTCTAATAATAATATTGTAATTTTTGTTTCAGTTTGCAATATGCCTTGTGTGTATGTAAGAAAAACAAATGGATAGTTTCCTCCACGGGATTTGGCAGCTGCTGTAGAAGATGTTTTAGAGAACAACATGTCAATTAGGAAAAGTGCAGAATTACATAATGTAAAAAATCTTGTCTTTGCAACTATGTAAATAAAGTAAGAATGAATGGAATATTAAATGTTTCTTTCAAACCGCAATATGTAACAACTCAAGTATTCATAAATCACATGGAAGAAAGGCTTCAGGAATATTTATTAACCTGCTCAGACATGTTTCATGGGCTAACTCCTATGGCTACTAGACGTCTGGCTTATGAATACGCTGAGAAAAATAATGTTATATATCCCATAAACTGGAAGGATAGTGGTTTGGCTGGCCGTGAATGGCTCAATGGATTTTTACGACGACATCCCAGACTGTCAATCCGAACCCCGGAGGCTACTAGTCTAGCTAGGGTGACTAGTTTTAATCAAAAAATAATGTTAATTTGTTTTTCGACAAATTAGCCAATGTCACGCAACCATACCAGTTGACCCCTTCTCGAATATATATTTTAGATGAGGTAAAATTTTAATATCGATGAAATTCATATAATAAATTATTTATAGGCGTTTTTTTCTTCTTCAGACGGGAGAGCTTGTTACCCAGGTTGGAATAATATGTGCGAACGGCACATCACTGCTACCGATTTGGATGTTCCCAAGACAAAATTCGACGAAAAAAGAATGATGAAAGGAGTGCCTAATCAAAAAGATGGTCCTATGGGATTGGTATATCCATCTGGATGGATGACTGCTACAAACTTTCTCAAAGTTCTCCAATTTTTCCACAAATATGTGAAGTCATCGATTGAGGAAAAAGTGTTATTGGTCATGGATAACCATGATTCTCATTTATCTATTCAAGCAATTGACTACTGTCGTGACCATGGAATCGTAATTTTAACACTTCCTCGCATACTTCAAATCGCCTGCAACCCTTAGATAAAACCGTCTTTGATCGTCCAACAGTTGTAAATCAGGAAAATGGACCAAATTCAGACCCTCCAAATACAAGTCAAGAACGACCACTTGTTAGCATGGAAAATGAGCCAAATCAAGATATTTCACATGCAAGCGAAGACGGGCCCACTGACATTGACGAAAATAGAGCAGATCGTAATGTTCCAATTACAGGCACGACAAATTTTGAAGATAGGTACAAAAGAAAAGGAAGCTTGCTTGCAAGTCTTGAATTTATAAGACCGTTTCCCAAAGCTGGTGAAAGAAAAAGAACTACAAACAGAAGAAAAGGCAGATGCAAAATTGTAACAGACACACCAGAAAAAGAGGAGATTGAAGAGATGGTTCAAAAAGAGATAAAAAGAAGGTCAAAAAAGTGACAAAGAAGGTACAAGAGAGTTCTTCGTCTGAGGAAGAACTAGAATTAAGCGACAGCTCTTCAGATGACCTCAATTACGAAGATGAAGAAGAAAATGATGGAAAACTTTTAATTGAAGAAGGAAGACATGCAATTGTAAAAGTTTTTAGGGATAATTTCAAAAAGACATCCAGAAATGTTGCTGAAATTATAAAGAAAACCGTAGATGGCTACGAAGTTAAATTTTTGAAGCAACAACTGGCTTCAAATAGATTTATTGTGTCGGATGAACTACCAGCATTAGTATTGTTTAATGACATTGTAATAGGTTTACCAAAGCCGACAAAAAACCAGCGAATTCGTTTTAAAGATATGGTTTACTTTAACATTGATCTCTCAAGTTATAATCTACATTAATAAGTATATAAATATATATTCATATAGAAAAATGATTCCTTTATTCTGTATTTTCATATTCCACTTACTTTTTCTGTGTACTCTTTATGTGTGTGGAACTATATCCGTTACCTCCTGCAGTTGGGGAGGGTTTGGACGTTTTTAATTTATACTTTGGACTTTTCTTTTTTGGATATTTTTAATCGAAAGACCAAATAATAAGCAAATTTCTTGAGTCGAATGTGCAATACACCATAAGCTCTAGTATGGGTGGTTCTTTTTCATTTTGTCGTGTTTTATGCAAGTTTCAAAAAAAGTGTCCAAACCGTCCCCACTCTCCCCTAGGTAACGACCAAAAAAATTATTTCAGTCATTTACCTTTAAGAATTAATTAATATTTCTGTAATAACCTTGTTCATAATTAGTTACTAAATAGCGTGACTCTTCGATACACATGTGTGAAGATGAGTAAAGGAGTGCTGCTCCATCAAGGGTATTAAACACTAATGATAATAATAACAGCCTTGTTTCTGCAGAAACGGCAGAAACCACAAATGAGTGAGAAAAGATTTGATTGCTGCATGGGTAGGAATGGCAAACTATGCTCCGACTGCCACCGAATGTTTCGCATCATTTAATTAACTGCAACTAATCTGTGATTTCTGCAGAAACAAAGCTTTTTTACATTGTGATTTCAGAAATGTCGATAAATATACATCCTTTGAAGACAAATAGAATAAAAATGGTTTATCCCTCACGTTTGCCACTGGATTTACTTTCATTATGACTAATATGAAATAAGAACATATTTCTTATATTATTTACTGATAAATTTTGAACATTCACTACATGTCTAAAATCTGTCACATAATAATAAGATAGAAATCTCTCTTTAAATATAATTATTTAAACAAAATGTTTTTAAAGTCTGCATGGAAAACTGTTAATAATTTATTCGAGGAAGCGCCACATATGGCGGCACCTGTTGGCAATATCGATAACTAAAGAAATTGTTTGAAACGGTGATGTATATACATGCCATCTCTTAGTAATACTAACGACGATAACTACGGGAAGGTTTCCTTATTGCAATGCCTATCGCACTATCTATCGGCAATAACAGTAACTGCAGCTTCCCAGCCATAATAATAAGAAAAGGCTAAAATCTCCACTCGGCTGCGAGTAATGCCCAACTTAATTTAAGTGTAACATTCCGTTTCATTTCCTACCTGTCTTTGCAACCTAGACAATTCCGTTTCGGCCATTATATCCATTTCCAACTGTTCTTGGGCAGTCACTGGTTTTCTGTTTTGTTTGGACATTATGAGGTACTTTGGAGGATCCTCCCACCGAGAAAATTTCGCGAAATTTTGCCCAACAAATACCCAACCCCTTTAAACAATACTGACACTTTTGCCCCTATTTAGAATTTGACATATATTACCTAAATAATTACAGGATTCCATGGCGACAAGACAACCGTCATAGCGATGTATAAATCAATAAACAGAAAGAACTTAATGTACGGTTGTTTTGAAATATTTTGAATAGTCTCGCATGACAGATAGATTTCTGTGGATGGGCATTAAAATATAACATTCATCTCTGTTTCTTCAGTAATTATAAAATTCTTTCTTGGGAAAACACTTCCATTTGATCCAAATAATTTTAAAAACTATGTCGTGGTATTCTTTTCTTCTGGATATAAATTGCCGTAGCAGTGCAGCTCTTTTACATAATTTCTTTCATATTTAAAATATGTTTCCAATGTCTTTTATTTTTTTAAATATGTGAAAATATTATCAAAATTTTCTTAAGATAATGAAAAGAAACGCGGCAAATAACAAAGGGCGTTTTGCAATAATGTTTGTACGTCTAATATAAATCAGAAAAGAAATTGATTACATTTCGTTATGCCAGGGAAAATATAATGTTATCAAAAATATTTTGGAATGCAAAAATGACTGAAAAGGCAATATTAATTGCTATAATAATCTCGTATATCCGGTATATCCACGTGTCATTTTTTCGTGAATTTATGTAACTATGGCATCTAAACATTGCTCTACTCATCCTTCTCATTTACCTATTTAGCGTATAAAATACCTAAGTATAGAGATGCGTTCTACATGATCTACAATGGTTAAAACGAGATAGAAGATATAAGAAAATAGCAACTTGTTTTATTTGATTACAGATTCGTCATACTGCGGTAATAACACAATAATCAAACTCTCTCCAAACTCGTCTTTTATGATATACTCTATTTTTCCAGTAAATTTCAAATTATTTATTTATTACGCTCGTAATACCTACTGACACTATAGCGCTGCAGTCGTTTAATTTTCAAGATAATTGGCGGTTCGATTTGTAATATTTAGTTATATACAAAAAAAGTACAGGTTCGTATGGTGTATAGCCTCCCTTTATTATCTTTAAAGAGTTTGTAATATAATACGTACAATACACAGAACGAGACGTGGCCGGTGGGAAAAATCGTCGCTGCGCGAGGTATGGGTCAGTGTCAGACAGTGAAAGTATTCGTAAAAAGGAAACGATAACATTTGTTCATTATTAGCCGGAGGAAGGAGTAAATACAGATAAGAAATTGTAATATTCTGCGATGGGAAACATACTGTACTTCGATGTGTAACGCTTGACAATTTTTCGAGGATTGCTTGTCCTTATCGTAATATTATAAGAATCAACTGCGCCCCTTGTGGGAGGGGCATCTCACCGGCCACGTCTCGCTCTGTGAGCTGTACATCCTTTTCCTATATAGTTGCCTATAAAATACAAGAGATTTTAGAATATTTAAGATAATTTATGAATTACTTATTGCATAGATTTATTGCCTTAATTTGTTGTCACCGTAACATTGTCACGATATACTTAATTAATGAATTACAATTAATTGTAACTTCTGGACCCATCAGTTTGTATATTTTAACCTTATTTTGTTATTTGTCGAATTCTAGCTGCAGTTTTTCTACAGTCAGTGTCGTCTAAAGTTCAACATCAAATTCCAAAATCACTTTATAAACATGGACGAACAATATGATGTAACAGCACTAACAACCTGTAATTTCGAATTAATAAAAAAATATTACAAATTATTTAGATACCCTATACAACGTAGGCGGCATAAATTCTCGGCCTGACAGGCTTCTACAGGTTCAAACGTGTTCAAACTCCGTCATGCACATACGCGAGGTGTACACTATAAATATGACAGTTCGATGCCTAGTAATTTTTAGTAGGTAACCAGCCAACCAACGTAACTAGGCACGAAAATGGAGTACCACGGAGTCATTAAATAACAAAGGAAGGGCGTACATGCCTTATCACATTAAACAACGTTTAGACGGCGTTTACGGTGATTCATCTCCTTCGTATTCAACTATAAAAAAGTGGGCAAAATTTTTCCGTTTGGGACCAGAATCCCTGGAAGATGCTGATCGGTCGGGTCGACCAATTGAAGTGATAACGCTTCAACAATTTTCAATTATTGAACATTTAGTGCTAGAAGATCGCCGTTTGAAAGTAAAGGAATTAGCAGTGATAACAAACATTTCCGAAACAAGTGTTCGCCGAATTCTCCATGACCATTTGGGTATGAATAAAATTAGTGCTAGCGACTTCTTTCTGCTCTCCAATGTGAACGTCGAGTCGAAAGTGCGCAGTCGTTTTTAAACATGTGTGGAGACGACCCAAAACCGATTCTGGAGTCCATTGTCACAGGGGATGAAACAATGGTTCTGTTTTACGATTCTCTATCGAAAAGGGAGTCCAAGGAATGGCGGCGACCTGATGAACTTCGTCCACAATATTCTGGAATTGTGAGGGCGTTTTGCTAATCGACTTTAAAGAGAGCAATACAAGTATGAACGGCTCATATTATGCGTCTTTATTGCATAAATTAAGGGACAGTATTCGTGCAAAACGTCGTGGAAAATTGACAAAAGGTGTGCGATTATTGCACGACAATGCTCCCGTCCATACTGCCGCCATTTCACAAGCCGCCATCCGCGAATGCGGCTTTCAAGAATTGGAACTTGCACCGTAAAGTCCGGATATGGCTCCTTGTGATTTTGTTTTGTTTTCTAATTTAAAAAAAGACCTTAGGGGACGTAGTTTTAAGGACGACAGTGAGTTGCAAGCAGCCGTTATAGAACATTTTGACTGAAAAACTTCAGATTATTTTTACAAGGTTATCGAATTATTAATTAATCGTTGTAATAAATGTATAGAATTTAGGGGAGATTATATTGAAAAATAAAAATTCTTATATTGTTCCAAGTTTCTTTTTTGTATATCAGGCCGAGAATTTATGGCGCCTACCTCGTATCATTGATAATGAAAAATATTATTGAACTGCAAGTGAGAACTGTTGGGCGAACAATTTTTATTTGAAAGCTGTCAAGGAATGGGTTAAATATCGTTATTAAACAGCATATCAGAACTTTTGGAAGTAAAAGAACAATTACTATTTGGAAGAATTTGGCAAGCAATTCTTTTTTGTTTTTTATGGAGTCTTCCAAATATCCTTCGGCGACGCTCGAACATTTTCATCCTCCATGTCCTTTAATTGTAGATAAATTTGCTCCAGAGTCTGCCAATAAGCTAGCGGATATTCGTCGGAAACAATGGCCTGTGTAAAGTTCAGTGTTTGTAATTTAAGAAATTTTGTTATACCTGTCAGCATCTTTCCGAATGTATTTATCCCCACCGGTTGAATAGTACATTTATTACCTCTGTACTGTATAAAAAGACATTAGTGGTTAGCATGATTTGAACACAATGTCAAGTACTGACGATAAAACTTAATCTGGAATGTTCACCACAGGTGTATTTCCTAAATCCTCAGTATCGTTTAATGTCATTTGACAAATTTCTTCGCGGCGACGCACACCTAATATACCAATTACAGAAGCTACATTCAACGTCAAATAATTATCATCTGGTGCCTCGGTGACAAGTTCTTGTCAATATGTGGTTGTGTGAAAATTTTTGATTTTTTAGGATGGTATTCTTCTTTACACGTCAAGAATGGAATGAGCTTATTAAATTTGCTAATGTCTTGACCGTTATTAACATTTAATATTGCCTTAATCATCGAATAGGGGGCCCAAAGGCAGTGGCGGCTGGTGAGTACGTTTTGGTGAGGCACGTACATAGACAAGACTGATTCGTTTATTATCGGTGATATACTCCCATATGCCGAGCATATCACCGATAATAAACGAATCAGTCTTGTCTATGTACGTGCCCCACCAAAACGTACTTACCAGCCGCCACTGGTCAAAGGTAAAAGACTTCCATACATTCGATTGTTCATCGAAGTGTGCTAACATTACACTTTCGTTACATATTCCTGCAACATTTTTATGGCCGCACCAGTCTTCAAACTGCTTAAATGCCAGTTCATATGGCTTCCCCGATTTAGCGGGCAGCAAATCTAATGTTGCCCTACTAGCAGCTTCTTCTATTTCGATAAGAATTTCATCACACACACTCACAGTGTTGTTCTGTTAGGTACGCTACGGTGTGTAGACAGCGCGATTTTTAATCAGTTCTACTGATGATGACAACTTAGTTGTTGAAATACGTATTTAGCCATTTTTTGTGCTTTAGTGTGGTGAAGGTGTTTAGTGTTTTTGTGTAAAATAAAACTGATTTCATTGGCGTCGGCCGGTCTATAATGCAGGTGGTACATGTATTTAATACATTGTTTATATTTTTTAATATTCTATAAAAGGAAATAATGTAATATTTTAAAGTTTGGTGATGTTTGCAAACATGTCCCTATTACTCCCTATCAGTGTTTGTGTGTGTAGGTATTATAATTAGTAATTACATTGTCGGTACCAGATAAAATAAATATGTAAAAAAAACTAAGCATTCAAAAAGGACAATAAAAAATGGGGATTTTCTGGATTTTGTTATACAATCTATATTTATAAAAAAAATATATGCATTTTCAATTAATAATAATAATAACATTTACTTATTTATTAGACTACATACAGATCATGCATTGAATAACGTTAAATAAACTCATTTTGGGAGCTAAATTAAAATGAAATACAAATACATATACATACACACTTTAAAAAATAATTTTAAAAAAGTAACCAATATTATACAGGATCCTATTTAACAATACATGGCACAATTCAGTCTTAAAATGAAATGTTGGTAGCAATTTATTCATTCATTTGGTAGATATATACAGAGTAACTTATTTTCGTGGGTAAAGTGGAGTGTGCCTTTATGAATGATATTCCAAAGCGGTTTTTTTGCTATAATAGCAATTTTTGCTATTGGAAGCGCCTTTTATATTTATTTATACAGAATGTTTCACAAGGTGGTGGCTGACCATAGTAATAGTTTTTAAATGGAACGTCCTGTATATTATCACATTTTTGTATTGTCTGTATAACTATTAGATTAAAAGATAGTATAGACCTAAAATCTAAAGCTTTTAACTTATTGCCATTTTTCTGAAAATTAAATATTTTTAAAAAACTATATCTATTGAAAACGACGTATTAGATGGCCCCAATTTTTGGAAGTGTTGTTTATAATAAAAGGACCTAATACAGGCATATTTTATTTTTCTCAATTACTACTTGCGTGTGCAGAACTGGATTAAACTTACATGACACATTTTTGTCTAAAAGTCAGGTGTTTCAAATGGAATACATATATATCGCTTCCGTTTTGAATTGCTTACTAAATTTCACGCCAAAAATATTAAGGCGTTATTGTTTTAAAGTTCTGACTTATTGTCATTTTTTTGATATAATTTTGTCAATTTCATGGTTTTATATGAATACGGTTAGGATACGGTGGCATTATTTAGCTGCGAAATTGACAATTGTATATATGATATTTAAAAGTTGGTTCTCAGTTTACAGGCGTTATTTGTTGATGCTAGTTAGTTTAAATTAATTGAAAATGAACTCTTCTAAAGAAGAGTTTACAGAGACAATTTTTGTACTGGAGGAACGTCAAACAAATTATTTATTATCCCAGAGAGTTACCCAGCGTTACTCTCAAAGATGTCGCAGAACAAAAGCCTTTAAGAGAGTACTGGTCACTTTCATTACTACTGGTAGTGTTGCTTATTTAATACCACGAAAATGTAAATATGTGATAAATGATGAGTTTTTTAATGGAATACGTAAAAGCAAATATACAATGTACAACAACACAAAAAAGCTATGCAGGAACATATTTGACAAATATTCAGAAATACAAATGCTGAACTACTTATTTATGTCGATTTATTTCGGAAGCATGCTCTAACATGTTAAGAAGCGAATGGATACACGTTCTAATTTTTTTTTATATGTTTTAAGACATTAGAGAACTAGCTAGTTCATTAATTTGAGAAAATCCGCCACCAACATTCACAATTCCTGCCACGGCAGCACCAATAGTATTTATTTTGCCATCATTTCTATCACTGTCCACTGTATGTTCCACTTTGCACATTTCACATTTCAAAATGAATTTGGATTTAAATCCCCTTCTGACTTCTCGAATGAACCTGAAATCACTGGAATTGCAAGAGAAAAGGTTATGGTGTTGAAAATTTTTGGCTTGTTCAAATATAAAGGAAACATTTCCTAACGGCTTCCATCCATGTTGTTTTCAGTTCTAAAAAAAATCGACAATTTTACATTAACATTTTTAATTTAAACTTGTTAGAGATGTACCTGATATCACCATCATTTTTATTTGAAACATGGACAATTGTTTCGTCGACATCCTCATTATCGGTAAAATTCATGGAAAAATCTAACAATCGTCGCGACGATATTTCGGCCATGGAAGTGCTTGGTCTGAATGTAGACCTGATTTCGACGGAGTCTTACGTTGCGTTTGCAAATATTCGTGTCTAAAGATAATCACTAGTTGATTATGAATAGATTTTAGTATTAGGTGATAAATAGGCTTCGGATAAATATGCATTAAAAAAGTACAAAATATGCATGCAAATATGCATCTAAAATATTAAAAATATGCATTTAAATATGCATTAAAAAATCGTTTATTACATTTAAATAAAACTTTTTTAAAGATTATATTGGTCTATTTACAATAAATTTACAGATTTTTACTATTACACTTCACTATAACATTATGTAATAAATTGTCAAATATAAATTTACGCCTATTATCACCTAGAATATTTTTAAATTCTTAAAAACATCATTCCACGTCACATGATACAATAGGAGCGAATAATAAATCCACTATGTCAGTGAGATTCAAATTACTGGGAGCAACAGCAGTTTCCTCATTTTGTAAAATCTTAGAAATATTTTTTTAAATTTGATATCCAGTAATTTTATCTAAAACTGACAACATTTTTTTTGCAAAACTACAATTTTTTAATTTACTTAACCTATCAAAAACATTTTTAACAATTTGTATACTGTTTTCTAAAGGAAGTCCCTTGCTTTCCAATTTCAAAATAGCCTCGGAAATACAAGTAAAATTTAATATAATGAAAATCAAATCTCCGCGCAATCCTCTTTGTGTTAAAGCATTTTGAGCATCCTCCATGCTTTCCGCTTCTTCAGGATCGAAATCGTTCACAATACGGGCAATAAGCTCAAAATGTTGAGCGTAATAGCTTGCAGCTTTAATCCAGGTGCCCCATCTTGTAAGAATCGGGGACGGCGGAAGTGGAATCCCACCACCGGCAATTTTTTTGAACTTGGCAACGCGCTTTTAAAACACTTTCTTGGTCGATGAAATTAAGAAATTTACATTTGTATAAACGGAACGCACTAATTCGGCCACTCGATGTAAGCCATGCGCCACACAAGTAGCATGAGTCATTTCTGAATAAGAGTATTTTCGAACCACTCATTGCTTTACACATGTATGGAGCAGCATCCGTACACACAACGAGCACTTTTTCGTAGCAAATGCCTGTTGGCCACAAAAAATTTAGCGCATCATTGAAAAATGTGGCAATTGTTGAATGGTTCACTTTTTCCAACACTTTCATTGTTAACAGATACGATTTATTTCTTTCTTCTTCAACTCCCAAAATACCAAAAACAAAATTTGCTAAGCTTCTTTGTTTCTTCTTAAAGATACCCAAAAATTTTTATCTTTAGCTTTTTCCCGCAGCTTTTGTATTGTGGCGTTATATAATGGCAGAACATAGTTTTTTCGCAGTGTAGATTCGTCTGAAATATTTTGCTTGATATGTTTTCCAAAAAGGTTTTAAATGATTCGTTTTCTAATTTCGCCAACGGTATATCCGAAAAATTAGAGCTTCACACAATTCCTCGTTAAATGGTGAACGACTGGGACCAGGTTTTAATATAGCTGGTACTAACATCTGCTGTTTACTTCCTAAGTTTCGGCTCTTCTTTTTTTGGTACTTACTGGTTTGTAAATGCTGCGTCGCTTGGCACTTTTTTGTTGCTGTTAGACTTACTTCACAGTTTTTACAAACCAGTACACTTCCATCAGTTGTAAAATCGCTGTCTTTGACAAATTGGTTTAAAATTACGCTAACTGATCGTTTTTCTTTCGGCATTTTTAACACTGGAATGTTCGCTTCTCAAAATCAAACAACATGGAATATTTCACTCCTTGCGGGTTGGTTACCTGATAATCGGTCATAACAGCTCTTTGGGATTTACCAAATATATTTTCGAAGGACGGTGAAGGTTCTATTAGATTTGTTGTAATGTAATGTAATTCGAGAATAATAGGACTTCTATAAAAAGGCAGCCGCACAGAAAAAGCATTCATTCAGGTCGGTTATGTAAATAAGTAAGTTCGTGTATACCAAATAAATACTCTTACATAAATCTGTCACATAAATATTCTTAGATAAATTGGTACATAAATAGTATTTTGTGTTACTGTCATTCAATAATTATAGTTTTATTGAATTTAGTTTATATATAGTTCCTTTGTTTCAAGAGTGTTCTTTAATTTCATTTTCAATTATATTTTCATTTGGTCTTTTAACTATAGACTTTTAAAAATAAATAGTGAGTGAATTGTTTACTATTTTTCGGACCCATAAAAACCATTACATTATGTTTAAAAAATATATAACAGGGAAATATGCAGATAAAACTGAAAAAGACTAAAATATGCACTTCAACTCAAAAATGACTTAATTATGCATTAGAATATGCAGTTATGCAAATGCATATTTATCCGAAGCTTAGTGATAAATATATAATACAGGTCTACAGTGATTTTGATGTTTACAAACAACCAACAGTTCTTGAATGTTTACAAGGTTGTTAATTACAAAAATTAATGATATTTTTGCATTCAGAGCCCTAACATTATACAAAATTAGTCACAAAGAACAAACCATCTTTTCAAAAGTTTAATTTTGTAGGCCAGTGTTATTATTTATACGAATGTAACAATTGATATTTAAATTTACCTGAACAATTAATTCTATGAATTATATGAATTAAAATGTTCTAACACCTTGTAATCATTCAAAGTACAACTGAACTGAAATATATTCGCTCATAAAACCAGATGTCTGCCGAGGTCCGACGGCGATAGAGATCGCATGTAGGATAGAAAACTAACACCAGCATTTGGACGCTTCAATAAGGCCTACATTTTAACTACATTATTAATTAGTTGACAAGATAATATATTTCTAATAGCGGGATTGGCTTGGCACAAATTTTAGAAAAAAATTAGGTGGTTTTTATGAACTTTACGATTTTATTACAAAATAATATGTACTTCATTGGAAAAACAAATAAGTTAGGGAACTTATGGATTCATCATACATGCACTATAAAAAATTTCAAGTGTGTAAATTGGTATTGCTGTAGTTTTGTTAGGAAAACTGTTGAAAATAGGTCGAAATTCGACCAGGTAGTATCGCCTTAAACGTTTTTATGTTATAATTTCGTATATCTGTAGGTATATTATTTATTGTAGTACTTGATTCTCTCCCATTCAACAGAGGATGAGGTTAATTTCAGAAGGAAGCAAACGCAAATCGTCGTTCTTTCTTGTACAACAGGAACACATTTTTATATATACAACGGACATTGTATAAAATAAATAAAGAGGGTAGTGTTCAAATTCTTTTCCGCTTAAAATGTGGTTCACATGAATTTATGGGAAGCATACCAGCGATATGTCTCTAACGGGTCGCTTTCGTGCACGCTGCCGCTGGTGATAGTCCCCAAAAGATAGTATGTATAATCGTGTGGAATATACGACTTGATTATGCAATGACCGAAAAAGAAGCAAAAGGACTTCAATTTCCCAAAGTATAAACTTGAAAAAGTCATATACGGCTGTTCAAGTAGACTTATTCACTCGGAAACTATGCTTGTTCGGTGATAGAATATTGAACTGTTGGATGAAATTATTTATACAAGTTAGCATCGCATATTTGAAAATTTGGAAAATACCGAGTAGTGAAATAGAACGATAATTACTAATCATAGTTTTGTCGCCTTTTTTGAATATTGGAACAATAGCCGCTTTCTTTAATCTTAACGGAAATTCTCCAACATCGAAGGAAGCATTGACAAGGTATTTTGTTACGTGCGTCTGGCAATTAATAAATTACTAATTATAAACATCATAGTTTCGATATATCTATTCATGTTCCCAATTATAGGGAATTTGCCAGTGACTTCTCTTAACGGGTAATATTTCCCGGCGGCCCCAAGCTCTGCGCAGGGTAGGTTCGCGTGAAAATCGGTGACCACGTGGAGTCGAAGGTGAGAGGTGAACATTTACTGACCGGTCGAAGTTTAAGTGCGATACAGTATCGAGAACCCATTTTCTTCAGTCGCAAGACGGCTTTGTTATAGGATATGAAAAGCTATCCACTAGTTGGGGAGATATAAGCCGTAGTCTAATGCTCCTTGAGCTTGTGTAATTGTGCAAAGGTGCCGTTTCAATGAAAAGGAGTCCCGTATCGGGGAATACAAGCGACGAAGTCGAAGGTACCGTTCCTCCGAAGCCATACAATACAAGCCGGAATGCAGGAGCTCGAGCGGCGTGTGACGTCATGATTGTGGTCGGGCACTCGTCGTTTCACTTAGAGTTCAGGTGAATGTCTCTCGCACTAAACTGCCTCTCCATTTTCCTAGTGCCTGTAAGCTTACGGTCTGTACTAGTTTGTACACTTCATTTGATAATTTTAACAAACAATTTTTATAGTTATCATAAAATGCCAAACTGCTGTGCGCCCGGATGCCGAGGTAACTATTATAAAGGTCAACGTGTTACAGTGTTTAGGTTTCCATAGAACGGCAAAATAAAAGAAAAATGGATACGAAGTATTCACAGAGAAAATTATATTGTCACTGATAATTCAAGAGTCTGCATTAAACACTTCTCAGAAAATTTTATTGTACGGGAAGATCGAATGACGAGGTCAGATGGCACAGATTTGGTTATGCCACGAAAAATTTTAAAATTAGCAGACGATGCGTATTCAACAATTTTTAAAAACCAGCCTAGTTATATGTCAACATGTTTGCCAGTAAAGCAGAAATACCCTGAGGAAAGGCAAAACGAAATTGGGAAACGATTGAAAAAGGCTCAAATTGCTCTAACTCATACATGTACTTCTTTAATTGAACTATCGAAATACTTAATATGTGATTTAAGTTTCGAATATGTATTGTTAAGTCGTTTCAAACAGATGATTTAGAAGCTATAGGTTTGGACAGTATCGACAAATGAGTGGAGAAAACTATCACATATCTATAGCTTAAGTTTTAGAATCAGAAAAAAAAAATAAAAATGATAAATTTATTAACATTAGAATCTTTTTAAAAGTGGAGAAATTTGTCTAAAAGACTTTTAAAATATTTGTGAAAATGGGATAGCAAATGAAGCTATCGTGAGTATAGAGCAATTTGAGAAGCTGTAATTATAATGGAAGACGAGATGATATCAACTGATCAAATTGAAATTTTGGTATACATAGCTGGTTACATTGTTCACGTTATTGGTAGAAATTTGCAGTGAAAACAATGTAAAGAAATGATTTCATACAACAGGGACCTTGAAATTGAAACTAATAATTGTAATACCGAGATTTTTCATTATTTAAAACATTTAGATCGCGGCGGACTAAAATATCCCAAGCAAATCTTTATAGATATTACTTCTCAGATGTTTTTACTTTTTAAAGTATTAATAAATGATAAATTTGAAAGTCAGTTCCTAAATTGTCAGAGTCAAAGAATTGTTTTAAAAAAATTATGTTATCGGCTACTTGATATATAAAGATATTCAAATATATGAGGCCTGTGAAGAATGTGGTTGTTCCAATTTTAATTTAATTGAGAAGTGTAGAGTTAAATTCAGTAACATTTTACTCCATAATTATTCTAAAGTTCGACAAGATAAGATTATTCATAACGGTATAAAAAAAAGTAAAGTTAAGAAACTATCTAGTCGATAACATGTCGCTGTTGTCGTAAGTTTCGTCATTAGATTTTTCTGTATCATCTGTGTGTTATTGTAACTCTTTGTATCTATTGATTTAATTTTTCTTTAAGATGTCTGAATATTTATTTTTTAAGTAGAAAATCTATAGTTCACCATGTTTTATTTTAAGAAAATATCAAAGATATCTTTGTTAAATGTTTCATAATTCCATAGCTATTAAAAATAATATTTAATATTTAGCACTAATAAAGTCATTGTTATAAACTGTATTTAGTTCTTCTCAAGAAATGTATGTGAAATTTGCTTTTCTTAACACACAAAACTATATTTTTTGGAAGAAACTTGATATAACATAGTAACGTCGCTTGTCGCTGAGGAACAATCCCGTCCACGATCGTGACGTCACGATTCCTGCATTCCGGCTTGTATTGTCGTATGGCTTCGGTTCCTCGCACCGAAGTTGCTTCTGCTGCAGGGAGCCGCCAAGAACGACATCGACATTGTGCATTAAGGTCAGAGTAAATAATTGATTTTATCCCGTCGATCTAGTGGCCGCCAAAGCTACCTATTGTGACGACAAAAAGATATGCCATCGTCATTAGTTAATTAATAAAACGCTAACATTTGCGACGGTTGGTGATTCCACTTCTTTGGTTAGCACGTAATATCGACTGTAAAATTCCCCTGAGATTGACGGAGCCACCAAGATGTACGACGCACGATCTACTTCCGCCATACTTCCCACGTGGATTCGCAAAAATTGGAAATGTTGGTGATGTTATTTGATTAGGATCGCTCATTATGGCATTCTCACTTTACCTTTTTTTTTCTATGATTTGTGACGTTACGATTACTTTATTTTGTTAATAACATTTGCCAGTACGCTATAAATCATATTAATTTGGATTACCTTTTTTTTCTACGAACGTCCTGCAACGAGGAAAACAACTTGCAGGTTCTCTATTTACCGCTTTTGTTAATTTTCCTTCTCCCTTTCGAGACAACGATTTAAGGGGAAGTCGCCGTTACGATTAAATAGAGTAGCGGAAATTACCATCATTAAGGATCCACCTTTCCTGAGATCGGCTCATTTCCGGGCATCGGTGGCTTCCGGGGTTGCAGGGCGGAGTACCCTAGCTGTCACTGTTAACGGGATCGCTAGAGAGTGACGTAAATTTTTAATTACTACCAACTTTATCAACATTAACCTACCCTCAACGGATTTAATGCAAAAAAGAAAAAATAAGCATACAATAAGTTTTAAATTTATAATTTATTTACATAAGTATATAAATAACATGGTCCATATGTTTTTTTTGTAAATATATTAATTATATCAATTAACATAGAAATAGTGCTAATCATTATCCTATATTTAAAAATAAGTATATCACAGTGAAATATAAAAATATTCTCCCATTTGCACTTTAACAACTATATTGATGCCTTAAACATTAATAATACCACATATTTTTGAGAATAATCCCATTACTTTATATTATCAGCAAATTTTGATTTCAAATATTTATGATATATATATACTCCTTCGTTGTTTTAAAGCAAACGACGATAGACACTGATAAAGTGAAAACACCGAAATACTAATAATGTAAAAAAAATCGAAAAACAGGAAAAAATTGATTACTCCCTAGGAAATGTGGCGTTTAAACACATAAGTGACTTAAAACTGATCACTAGAAAGTGATAAGGCGATTAGGATGATCCTGAGCGACCCACTGCACTATTGCAATTTTGAACCTATAACGTGAATGTTTACAGCAAGTATAGCCGCTGCAGTATAAGTTGGTGAGCGGTGGGGATGCGCCGTAAACGTATTTAAGAAACGTATCACCCACCTGTCTGATTCAGTTACTGCATAGCAGTTACCAGTGTCGTACTCAAAACGTAAGTTAGCTTTTTAAAGATAAATTTAAATATGAACTTTCAGGTACACCACTAATACGGGTTATATTTAAGAACGAACGAAACGCAATCTATCCTTCCTCTAGCTGCGCCAACACACTCCTGCCGTTCACCAAGATATATTGCGAGGACTGTACAATAGATCACTGTTACTCACCCATATCGCCTTACAGGTCTTAACACAACAATATTTTACACTAGCACAAAAAATGTTTGAAGAACAACAAAATATGGGCAAACTAGAATGTTGGTATGTACTTATATATTAAGGAATTTCTTTCATTTTTAATATATATTTTCTCTGCAATTGCATGAATTAAGGCTTTAATGTCAATTCCAATACTGAAAATAATAGCTTCCAATACAAACTTAACCCTCTAAAATTAATATAAAATGCGAAGGAACCTCTCAGTCATTATTACATAATATAAAACATATCAAACAGAAAACAATAAAATATAAAATAGTAAACAAGGACAAAAGCACACAGATAATTATTTACTATTACAAAATATAGAACTATAAAAAAGTGTATGTGAAAAAATGTTAATATAAAAGAAACAAAAACCTCAAAATTAACCCAAATTACTTAACGGTCATTTTCAGTTATATATCGGTGTCCTCTGTATAGAATATTAAAAAAACAGAGATAAAAGTTAAGCGATCTAAATGTATATTCTTTGAGAAAAAAAACTGATGGTATACAAATATAATATTGAATGTATAATGATACTTTATTCATAGATAATTTCACAGGAATAAAGAAGAGAACATCTATTTTTGCCTAGTATGGTTAATACTATTTATGTCTGTTATCTAAGCTCTTTGTCTCTGATTTATGTATTTATACATTGCCCTACATTCAAACAAACGGAAAAATATATCTTCCACAAAAATAACCAGTTATTTTTATTTTTGTTCTTAATAAAAAAAAAGATAATTTCTTCACTGTTGTTTACATGAGCCGATGTTTGTTTAGTCCTTGTCTTATGCACTTACATGCATAAGACAAGGACTAACATACATACGGCTGGTATGTAGGTAAATGTTACTTAGAGTGCAAAACTGCTTTTGAAAATCTGACACTTAAAGTTTATAAATATATATACAGGGTGTCTCTAAAAGGTGCGGAAAAAACGCTACCACACATTTCTGAGGGCGATCTAACCCAACTTACCTCAGTCCAAAAGTGGATGCACCATTGCATTGAATTGCCACAAGAATAACACCCAAATTACAGAAGCATATGTGTCCATATACGGAATGAATTTTTTATATCCAGATTACTCATAAACGGCTGCTCCAATCAACTCCTACCAGGTATACCTTTTCTAGGTAAAAAACATTGGAGAATAAGAATTTTTATTTAAAAGTTAAATACAGTGTGTCTCAAAAAAGTTATTACGTTTTAAATGGATACAATATGCCGCAGGTGGCGCCCTCTACATTTTGCAATGAAAATGAGAGCAGATTTAATTTTTTTACCCCACGAAACCCCTCCTACCCAAATATTGTGACAATATACCAATTATTACAGAAATTATTTATAAAAAACTAAAACCAAATTGAACTTTTGACACTCTGTATCTCCGAAAGCATCCACTTTTGGACTGAGATAAGCTGGGTTAGATCGTCATATTTTGCCCTCAGAAATGTGTGGTAGCGTTTTTTCCGCACCTTTTAGAGACACCCCAGTATACCGTGGGTTTTTTTTATCACTGAACATAGCACACGATAACACCTATGTTCAGTTTTAAAATAAACGCGTCAACGCATGGAACATTATGCAACCAACATTGCGTTATGTAACAACAAACTAACGTCGGCCAATTATTTGTTTGGACAAACGTCAAAATCAATGTCATAACCATATTAGAAGTAAACACAAAATTTAATTCTTTAAAGACTACTTTTCTGTCTGAATATCGAAAGTGGGAACAGTCTTAGAAAAGTGGATGTGGTGATGATGATGTAAGTATCATTTAATAAAGTATTAAAATATATTGACCATATTTTATAGATTGCAGAACCAACTTTATGGTATTTTGGATATGATGTTTATTGTAAATCATACAGTAGCACGTAAGTCGACTGATGTTATTAGCGAAAACTGCAAAGGTGAAGAAATAATTGTGCAAGTGGATCAAGATATCGACTATTCACAAGATAACACAGATATTGTAAGTTGTCTATTGGTATTTTAATATTAATTTTTAATATTTAGTCTTCTTAGTTGGACTACAGTTCTGGTTTATTTATAAGCAATGCAAATGAGGACGTTCAACCTGCTCCAAGTACCTCAAGTAATTATATTGAGGAAGGCGCTATAAATACAGGTGATTTTGGCACAGAAAACAAGAAAAGGAAATGTGAAGCTATTAAGGACAGTACTCCATCCCGCAAGAAATGAAAAGATGATGAATATTTGAAACATGCAAATGATGCTTTAGTAAAACTTAGTTCTGCTTTGGAGAATGAGCCAACTCAACAGCCTGAAAACAGCGAGGAGGTATTTGGTAAATTAGTAGCCGCCAAAATTAAAGAAATTAATTGTCTTCGAATAAAAAATGAAGTTCAATTTAAAATTTTAAATGTTATATATACATATTTAAATAAATAAATATTTTTTTGTATTAGACTTTATTTTTAATATTAATTAATCATAACTGGAATAAACATAAATCAATGTTCTAAATATTATGCTCAGCCACTGCGTGTTCCTGCCAATCTGCACTCCCATTGTTGGTACAGAAATAGTTCCGGAATTCATCTCTAATATTTCTGGCTTCAATACTTGACTTATTACCACCTTGTTTTACAACTGTTGGTAAATGTTTGGTATTGCTAATGTTAACATCTGTAACATACCTTTCACTTTCTGTTACCAAGAAGTTATGAAGTACCACACATGCTAAAGTTATTATTTCTACTTTTTCAACATCTAAATTTATTGGTTCTAATAAAACTCTAAATCTATTAGATAAAATTCCAAATGTGCTCTTGATAATTGGTAATTAAGTATTTTATTGTCATGACTTAAAAATCTTTGCGGATATGGCTTCATAACTCCTTCTGTTAAAAATGTATATGAGAATTAATCACCATACTGTTAAATAATGCTCTCTTAACTTCCAGTAAATTGTTTCACACACTTCTGGAACAAACCTGGAAATAATGCTTTCATGAACTCGTGTTGAATACATTTGAGACTGGAAACTTTCACCAGTTGCTAAAAACCGCAAAGTAATTTGCAACCTGAAAAATCATAAGTCTATTGTATTTGATTTTTTTAAATATTAAGAATATCTCACTTGCTATGGGCTGATATACTGTCTTGCATAAATGTATCTTGCTTTGTAATATCAGCTCTAAGGTAATCTAATAATTTATGAAACAGAGCATCATTCATCCGTAAATAATTCCTATATAAGTCAGGGTCCTCAATGCGTAATTCATTAATTAATGACAAAACATCCCGGCCGCCTTAAAAGCCAAGGTTTAGTCCATATCTTTCTTTTTTGTTCGCGTTTCTTATTTTTTATATTAAGAATGTTTGTTATTATAACAAGAACTGCAGCTCGTAATAAATTCTTTCTTGTATTTGTGTCCATTTGGAATTTTTCCAGAAAAATACACACAAATGAAATTTTAGGGTTACAAAATTTCGGATACCCGCCAAACTAGTAATCAAGTAATACATTCGACGCATGCCCGGACCTTTAAAATTTTGCATCGTTGCAAGTGGGCAAAATAAATTCTGCACAGAAAGTTGTACAGAATATTCTGTACAGAAAGCTGTGCAGAATCTTGTACAGAAAATTGTACCGTGTCAAGTAAGGATGTGAGGAGTTTTAATTTTCTTTCTGTGGGTATTTATTATACAGCCATCAGAATCAAATTTCCTACTAATCGCCTGAATTGTTCCGATAGATGGTATGGGCTTCTCAGGATATTTGACAGAAAACAGATCCCGCACTTTCCTTAAACTGTTTCCAGCTTTATACCAGTTTAAAATTTCTATTTTATCAACTTTTGTATACATTTTTTAAATTAGGTGAATACAAATGTGAAATATTGAAATATTCAAAATGTAATTTCTGTTATGACATTGATTTTGACGTTTGTCGAAACAAATAATTGACCGATGTTAGTTACATAACGCAATGTTGGTTGCATAATGTTCCATGCGTTGACGCGTTTATTTTAAAACTGAACATAGGTGATATCGTGTGCTATGTTCAGTGATAAAAAAAACCCACGGTATAAATAATTTCGAGTTATAAGTATAACAAGATTCTATGTGTTTAATGCTACATTCTAAACAGCAATTTGGGGCCATATAGTGATTTATATAAGAAATAAAGTAGTCACAAACTATTTGGGTAAAATGTTCTATCTGATTGTGGTAAATTGCTCATAACTCTTAATTAAGAAATAGTATTTTGAGCTACGTTAAAAGGTGGAATACAAAGTCCTACTTACTACATATAGAACGTTGTTCCTTAAGTGTTAATTATTATTTGGTGAAGTACATACTCTATGGTGAACCCTCATGTTTAAGAAAGTGGTTAAATAATGGAGAAAATGACAAATATAGTGTATGAGGTTGTTTCTGAAGATTGGAACAATACTAGAAGCACACAGTAGTGAAGAAATGCAGTAAGTTTCCAACAAATTCAAACTTTGCAATATTAACGCAATTAGCAATTCTTCAGGATTTTGCTCAAAATGCTTGTACCGAGACCAGTACTTGATTGGGGCAATTACGAACATATTATTATGAACAACAACTACGAACTAGCACATACTTCAGACAAAATTTTAGTATTACCTATTGGTGAAATTCAAAATCAAAGCGCAACAACAATATAGTTTTTGAGATAAATGAATTTTCACACTCTAATTTTGTGGAAAAGAATGATGAAGATAACAGTGCTGCAGATAATGACGTAAAACAAAAAGTGAGAAAAAGAATTAGGAAACACTTTCAGTGGAAATGCATCGAACGTAACAAGAGACATCAAGTCGTCAACTCCACTTCATAAACACAATTACAGAGCGATTATATAAAAACAGAGAAAAAAAGGATGATCCCCCATCAAGAAGAACATTTTCTTTCAAATATTATTTTTATGTTAACATTAGCAATATTCAAGTTTGTAAAACCTTCTAGTACATTGGACATATCTCAAAAACCTGCATATAATGCGCGTTGTCATAAAGATACAATTACGATTGTGCCAAACATGATATGAAGGGAAAATCGAAGAACAACTACGTTGTCTCTGACGGTAGGAAGCAATTTGTTAGGGATCACATAAATTCATTTGCAACCATTGAATCCCACTATTGCAAAACGAAAACTACTACGAAATATCTTAAATCAAATTTTAATATATTCAGAACACAATTCAGAATGTATGACATGTACGTGGCATATTGTCGGGTGAAAAAATTCATTTGTATAGCGACTTGTTTGGATCGGAATTCAATATAGGATTTCACAAGTCAAAATTTGACAGCAGGTGTGGAACTTGTGAGAAGTATTTAGTGTTGAAGAAAGAAAATGTACTAAGTAAAGATGATGTGCAAATGTACAATGACCATAGTCAGTTGAAAGAAAACTTGACTCATATTTCAAAGACTTTCAGCTGTGCTCAAGAATTTCCATAGAAAGTTATCCCCTTAGCGTCCACCACGATGTTGGAATTTTCACAGACCAAGTTTATGCTTGCGTACAAAACGACATACAATCTAGATGAAGGGTTTACTGGGGAAAAAAACATTAAACCGAGGTTGTCAAAGCAGTTTAGAGAATTTATAAAAATTGAAGTAAGCGAAGAAAAAAGAAATAATTTTTTGTTTATGATTCCGTATATGCCAGAAAATGATAAAACATATCTCAGGACCATTTTAAACTTGATGGTAAGTTAGAGGTGCAATCATTACACTGGATTTTAATATAATATTAATCATGAATATTTTAATGTGAGTATTTTATTGCAGAAAGGGAAATAATACAAAAAGAAAACCAGCCAACAAAGAGTATGAGTACTGCAGAGGAGGTAATAATTATAAACAAAAAGAAGAAAAGACCAAAGACAACAAATTTACATGAGCAAAAAGAAAGAAACTGAAAAGTTGAAAAAATCTGCTAATGTTTCAGTTTTTAATTTACTTTATAATTAAATCCTAATTTCATAAAGTTGCCAAAGTTGTAAGTTACACATCTATGTTACAAACTTTTGAGGGTACAAAACTTTTCACACGGTTCTAACTGCAATGCATCACTAATTATTTTAATTAATTATAATTGAACAGATGGTTTCACATGTAAGGTAAAGCATAACAGTTAGTCAATTTGTATCTAATTAATTGATGCATTTTTTTAAAATTTACATTGTCGCCTTGCAAAAGGTTTATAGAAATCTGAATTTTTTACCTCAAATATCTCGAAATTGTCTTTGTGTTAATTAGAACCCTGTAATTCTAAGGTCGCGATGTGTCAATTAATTCTATGGAAGATAAAACCGCGACTATTGTTGACAAAAGAATAAAATCATGTCTCAATCAATTTTGATCGCATGTTATAATGTTTGTATTAAGAGGGGCGTTTACCAACAAATAGAAACTTATGCAACTTATATTACTCGCGGGACGGGTAGACGCAAGGGGGTGTGAGTAGGTGGAGCTAGACGATCTTCGGTTTCGATCACAGCGCTTCGGTTTTATTCACACATTCTGTCATAAATAAAAGAATACTATAGATGGGAAACATAATGTATTTTGATTTTTCATACGATTTGCATGGTTAATTCTTTGTTTTGATGATGTTTTATAATAAGCCAATTTTCGCTTGCCCATAACTGTTATTAACTATTATTATACACTCGAATATTATAGGTATTTTTCTTAATTTCAAACTGTCACTCGGATTTAAGTCTGGAATAGCCGACCGATTCCGACAGATTTGCGTCTTCGCTAGGACCGGTAGAGATACAGTAAAGTAGGGATAGTCGACGCAATAGCTACGAAAAACACTCGTGTGAAATGTGTGTGACAATGTTTACTATTTAATGTTTTTTATCTTCAAAAATAATTACCTAAATTTGATTTTTCTTTATATCGTTCATCAAATGTGCAGCTGCCGCGTATAGGTTGTTTTTTTTTTCATTTTTGTACCAGCCTTAGTTAGTAGACATTAATCAAATTCATGCATGTTTGTGGTTATTTCTAAAACACATAACTTTTTTAAGAAAATAAATTAGTACAAAAACTCGCCTTGACATTATTAATTTATGCCTTTTGCATCACTAACCCAAATTTAAGATTCTAAAATTACAAAATAAATTTAAAAAACGCAAAACGGCGATGCCTTAGTTTTCGATAGGTAAACGCTCCTCTTAAACCATTAGTAATTTGTAATTATGGATTTTCTGAGTAACCACGGAATTAGATCTGACACCCATCATGTCATAAATTTTAGTTAGCATCTTAAAAATGTTTGGAAACCGAAAATTGTGTTGTACTGTAATAACTTATACTTGAAATAATTTTCTCATAACTATACTCTTAGATTATGCCGAATACTAACCGGAATCAGAATTATCGGAAAAAAAGGCACGACCACACACAAACCCAGGAAACCAACTACGACGTCAAAAACTAAAAAAAAAAAACGGCCACCGAAACGAAAGTCAAACATTATAAAACCAAACCAGGTTGGCATGTTGACGGCATAAGAGCATTGGTGAAAACGAGCGGACTAGAATACGTCGAAAGGGAACAGCCTGATATAGTTTACCTGCAAGAAACCATATGCGATAAAGAGAAAATTTCGGATGAATTGATGAATATAATAGATTAACCAAGCATATTGGTGTTTCGGAGCATAACTACGGAATATAGGGACTTTTATGTAATTGTCAATATTCTATTTGGACATCTACAAATATTAAAATCTTTTTTTTTTCTTGCAGGCAAGCAGATGCAGCAAAGAAAAAATTTCGGTTGCGTAGAAGACTCTAATAGCTTACAAGGCATACTGGTGTTTCGGTGACAAGGATAGGTATGCAGGCATGGCATTGTTTTCAACAAAAGAACCAATTAGTGATAATTATGGTATCAAAAGCGCAGTCTTCGATTTCGAAGGGCGGTACATAACTGCGGAATATAGGGACTTTTATGTAGTCAATGTCTTCGCTCCGGCTGCTGGAAAGTTCTATTATTTCTAGAATTCTTTGCTTTTCGTTACCTCGATGGCTTGGTAGAGGGGGTATGAAAGTTCACTTAAAGCTTATAAACGATGCAAAAGGCATTACAATTTTATGAAAACATGTGTCAATTCTATAGAAAATAGAACCGCGACTTTTTGGATTAAAGTTTTTCTTCGCGTCATCTCTCAACATAGTTTCTTAATATTCTATACAGAGGATACGTATGGATAAATAGTCGTAGAGACACCATTTATATTTTTAAAATATAAAAAACTATGAAAAAAAATTCATTAACTGCTCCATAATAGTCAAAATATCTTTTCATTAAAAAACACAAACATGTATACAATTTATACGATTCTTCATTAAAGTTTCAACAAATTTTGATTGATAAATGTGAAAATCTTTGACAAAACAGACCACACTATTTGTCATTTAAATATCGCAATAAGGAAGATTGTTCCTTTTTTATTCGATATCAAAATTAAATGCATATAAACTTCACAGAGAGCATCAACTGCAACACTGTTTTGATATTTTTTATACTGTAAATTTTAGTAGTTACCTTGTTCAATACAAATTTATTGAAATATAGCGCCAGTGGTTTTGACAAACCATAGTCAACTGGATCTCGCTATCGCTGCTCGTTATCAAGGCCGTAACATAATGGGTTTTTAACTGATTCTGCTAACCTAACTTATATTCTAATACTACAAACATTCAGCCGTTTCATTTATTTAATGTGTATTACATATTTCTTATAATATATTCTAAAAGTTACGGCGTATACCACCAGTAGAAACTATATATAATTTTTCCACATGGATGCCATAGTCATTTACTTTTTAACAACATATTCTGTGCTAAATAAAACACAAGTAATTCTCAAGGCACTTCAAAAAATGAGAAATCATTATCCGAAATATAGCATAAATTAATGTAATAAAAATATAGGAAAATTCTTGGTAAATAGCCATTCACATTGCATTTTTAGGATAAAATTAGAAAAAAAATTATATACTTGAATGTGTAACGTACATTAACGGATCACACTATCACAAGTATACATATATACATTTATACGTAAACGTATATGCACATATGTACGAGTTGCTTATCTAATATTATAAGAATCCACTGCGCATCTTGTGGGAAGGGCATCTCACCTGCCAGGTCTCAGTCTGAAAGCTGTACATACCGTAGTCGACATATTTTAATTTCTGATACGAAAGTAGAAAGAGGAAAAGAGCGCGACGAAATAAACTAAAGATAAACATAAGCGAGGCTGCCAAGACAGTACACTCGACAAACGTTTCCTATGAAATGTAAGGCGTGAGGGTTCCCCGATACTGCGTTGCTCTCCCACCACTGTTAGCAAGCAGGCATCGCTGCATATTATAAGTTCAACTTCTGCATGGGATAGAAGTGTAAACCGAAATTAAAATTTGACGACTACAGTATGTGCATATACGTTTACGTATAAATGTATATACAGCTTGAGCGCGTGGGGTGATCACCCGATGCCAGTCGATATTCTTCGGACATATATTCGGAAAATTGATCTCCGCCAGCTGTGTTCGCCAGATATAGATATTTACATCAGTTGCGTACTGGCTGCAAAGAGGAATGCACGTAGGTTTTTGTGTTATTTTATGGTATTTCTGTTATACTTATTTATAGTTTTTTTTTACCATGAAATTTCTATTTATTTATTTTTCTCTAGACATCTTAGTTTATTCTGCAGATGTTTCAGGCGGGTTGTTTTTATTTCATTCTAAAACCCAGTTGTACTGCTATAACTTTTTACACAACTACATTATTATTTAATTTCATAAGGATAATCATAATTACGTTATAAGTATTACAATCTTCGCGTTATTATCGAATTAGTTATCTAAGGAATCGTCATCACTTAAAGAGAAAATTTATTTTGTTCTTTTTGTCAATCTGCGAAATAATAATCAGATCACTATGAGTTCGAATATGAGCAGGCAATGCTAGTATGTTGTGCCGTAACTCTAATATGTATTATCGGACCACGTTTAGATGCGAGTTTACGTATACCATCGGGTGATCATACCTAGCGCGCTCTTGCTGTATGTATACTTGTGATTTTATTTGTAGATGTCCAAATACAATATTAACAATGATTACATAAAAGTCCCTATATTCCGCAGTTATGCACCGAAACACCAATATGCACGATAATCTATTAGAGTCTACAATTAATCCGAAATGTTCTCTTTATAGTATATGGTTTCTTGCAGCAAAGTATATCAGGCTTTTCGCTTTTGATGTATTCCATTTCCTTCTTTTTCATCCATGCTTTTATGCTGCCCACATTCTACGTTGATATTTTCATACTGAATAATGGACCGGAGGGATTTGCTATGCAACAGTTGAACTCGGTCGTTGAATAATCAGTTTCCGCTTCGTTTTGTAATACTTGACTTTTTGTTTCAGTGATCGCTTTTTTTAGATTTTGAAGTGGCAGTTGGTTTCTTAGCTTTATCGTCGATCGTGCCGTTTTTTTTTTACAGTAATTCTGGTTCTGATTAGTATTCGGCATAAAGTAAAAGAGCACAGAACAGAGAACATATGTTCGTCGCTGTTTTATTTTTCGTACAATTTACACATGTTTATACATCTGTCAAATGCCTGCTAACATCGTTTATAAACTTTAAGTGGACTTCAAGTATCAGACTCACCAAAAGCACTCTTTAAAATTTATGGAAACGTTTTTAAAAAAAAATATTTTCAGGTTAGCAGAATTAATTTCAACAATGTAAATAGAAGTATGTTAGAGTCTCGATAGCGCACAACAATAGCGAGATCCAGTTGGCCATGGACAAACTTACTGGTTATATAAGTAGTAGGAAATTATTTATAATAAAACAAAAACTATACAGGTTAGACTTCCATTTCAATCAAAAATGGAGCAGTTAAGAAATTTTTATAAAATAGTTTCAACAAATCAAAAGAAAGTGTCATTAATATTAGTTAAGGTTTACAGACCATACTAGGGGTTCCTCAGGTACTTTGTTAGGCCGCTTGCTCTTTATAGCATTTCTATTTCTAAAATCTTGCCTAGAACTTTCTTCACTGGTACTATATTTTAAATTTCTGTATAAACCGACTTTTTCGTTTCCGGAGGGATTGTCGTACCGCCTTTTCCGTAAATCCCTTTCGGCATGACTACCTCTATCTCTTTGATGCGTCCTCATTTTGTTCTCTCGTCTCTTTTCGGTTCTCTTCGGACTGCCTTGCATAAGTAGATTGTCGTGGGTGATTTCCCACTCTTCCAACTCCACCAGATTGTCTAAAGCACAGTTTTCTAGGGAATATCTATGTCCTACCGCATAGTAGTGCGTGAAGGAGTTTTCATGTGCCACGCATTGCATGGCGTGCCACGTGTGCAAAAGTAACAAAGGAAACCTTGAGATCCAATAATGAACGAATCCGTCGGGAATATCACCCAAGATTTGTTGAGCCTCCGGCGTAAGTTCTCTGTAGTGATGCTTCTGTAAATTAAAATGAAGGTGTCACTAGATTATTCCCGAATAAGTTCAGAAAAATTTGATGTTCTACTTGACTGAAAATATGCAAGTTTATACAGTGTAAGAATTCAACAAAATGTCACATAATTTTCTGAATAGCCCCATTTTTTTGTATTCGTTTGTTGTTTAATTACTTTCTAATATAAA
This sequence comes from Amphimallon solstitiale, assembly GCA_963170755.1. Lineage (NCBI taxonomy): Eukaryota > Metazoa > Arthropoda > Insecta > Coleoptera > Scarabaeidae > Amphimallon > Amphimallon solstitiale. Next base: position 45,855,952 of record OY720683.1, on the reverse strand, counting down.
AATTACACTGACAGGGCAGCCCACTACTTGATTATTAACTTGAACAAAGTATAGTAACAACTAACCTTATTTCGTAAAGCCCGTAACAGATCCCTAACTGATTCACCCCTGTAGGAACGATATTTTCTTAAATCACTGGCCACTTCATTGTCGATATGCATGCGCCAATCCTTTTTGACGACTTTCTCACTATTGCCTTCCAATTTGCTTAATACTAAATCATTTATTTCGGCTTTTTCTACTCTGTCACTAACATCCTGAAAGTAAATTACGAATTATATATACATAAACAGGCTTAGTTTTAAATAGAGTCATTAAAAAAAGGAATGAAGAAAAAATATGAATGAGTAATGCCCGTACAAAAAAAATCGCGGTCCAATGTGCACGCAGTGACGACAAATAGATTTTTCTTTCCTGGAGTCCGAGCCTGTCACTGTTAATATAAAACATAATAATTTTCATGTAGAGGAATTTAAGTTTCAAAATAATATACTTCTATTTAACGAAAAAAATCATGGTAATGCATCAAGGTTGTCGACCTTTACCACATAAAGGCAAAGGCAAAAAAAACATCGCCATAGAAAATCTTTTCAATTGCCATTTATTCTCTAACAAAGGTTGTAACTATTTGCATTTTATGGTTTTTTTTTTGGAAGAACCTTAAGCTGGAATTACTTACTAGTGGTATTTACGTAAATGCGTATAGGATAAACAAAGTTATGGACCGAATTTAACTACATTTTGGGCTTAAAAATTTAGACATTTTTGATGAGTTACAAATAAATTTCTTTTTTGATTTCCAGTTAGACATTTATACGTATTCTTCAGATTCGCATAGCCTGGTACCTATTTAGCGGTAACCCTGTATATATATATACATAAATAAAATTAATTCTTGGTCGTTTATAATAAAATATATATCTTTCTCTTGGTGTTAGCGACCTTAAATAACTCAATAATACATAGTTTTAAACGTTTCGACAATTTTTTATTGCCTTCATCAGTAAAACTGTAAAGAAAAATACAAATTTTAATTAAATACAGGAACGGTCACATCTAAGCTTTTGAAACTTACCTATAAAATTTATTGTTTTATGTTATTGTATATTCATAATACCTGACAAGGTATTTTCAATACCATAAAATATACTTCTTATTAATTTTGTAAATGTTATAGCATTTAGAAATAAAATTAAATCAATCTTTTTTTGAAAAACTGTCAAAAATCAATTTTAGAAATAAATGTCATTTTGAAATTTTGTCCAAACGCACACTAAATATATTACATATATTAGTATGTTTACGTTATAAAATATGAAAATAGATTTTTGATAAACCATCAATTTCATTCCTATCATTAACTGTATTGCTGTTTCGTTTTATTTCAATCATCTCAAGAAAATTTCTTACTTTGGCATTGTTCTCGGTTTTAAGAATTTCAACATTTTCAAAATTGAAATTGTGTTTCATCTTATCTTTATGTTTCTTGAGTGATGTAGGATTTTTTGCATACTTATGTCCTTTTATTCTTTCCTCAAGGTATTGTTGAGTTTGACCAATATATATTTTATTACAATCATTAGATGGAATGCTATATACAACATGTGTTCGTTTTAATTTTGGAATAGGATCTTTTAAACGTGTGTATAGATGACTTAAATTATTATTACTACGATATGCCAATTTTAAATTATATGGTTTAATGGTATTATTTAATTTCTCAGATAGACCAACAATATATATCAATTATAAAGCTAGTGTGCCACTCTGTTACAAGAGAAATGTTGTAACAGCTTTAGTTGATCGTGCCATATGCTTAACAAGCCCACAATATAGACCAGAAATATTAACAAAAGTTTATACCATATTAGAACAAAATAATTAGCCAAGATCATTTATTAAACGAATTATCAAACAAAGATTACACAAAATATATAATAAAGTACAATGGGAAAATCATAATAAACAAATACAAAAGGATATTACATATATTCCTGTTCCGTATATTGTTGGTCTATCTGAGAAATTAAATAATATCATTAAACCATATAATTTAAAATTGGCATATCGTAGTAATAATAATTTAAGTCATCTATACACACGTTTAAAAGATCCTATTCCAAAATTAAAACAAACACATGTTGTATATAGCATTCCATGTAATGATTGTAATAAAATATATATTGGTCAAACTCAACAATACCTTGAGGAAAGAATAAAAGGACATAAGTATGCAAAAAATCCTACATCACTCAAGAAACATAAAGATAAGATGAAACACAATTTCAATTTTGAAAATGTTGAAATTCTTAAAACCGAGAACAATGCCAAAGTAAGAAATTTTCTTGAGATGATTGAAATAAAACGAAACAGCAATACAGTTAATGATAGGAATGAAATTGATGGTTTATCAAAAATCTATTTTGATATTTTATAACGTAAACATACTAATATATGTAATATATTTAGTGTGCGTTTGGACAAAATTTCAAAATGACATTTATTTCTAAAATTGATTTTTGACAGTTTTTCAAAAAAAGATTGATTTAATTTTATTTCTAAATGCTATAACATTTACAAAATTAATAAGAAGTATATTTTATGGTATTGAAAATACCTTGTCAGGTATTATGAATATACAATAACATAAAACAATAAATTTTATAGGTAAGTTTCAAAAGCTTAGATGTGACCGTTCCTGTATTTAATTAAAATTTGTATTTTTCTTTACAGTTTTACTGATGAAGGCAATAAAAAATTGTCGAAACGTTTAAAACTATGTATTATTGAGTTATTTAAGGTCGCTAACACCAAGAGAAAGATATATATTATATATACATATACATAATGTATAGAATTCAGAGAATTAATCGTCCTTACCTGGAAAAATGCTAAAATCATCGTATTACTCCAAAATATCGGATGCGCCAGAACAACTTGACAGGACGGTCTTAACATTGGTTCGGATGAAATTAACGCACTTATTAAAGGCTTCTGAATCGCTATTTGCCAAGCCTCTGTTTTCAATCCATCTAAAGACGAATCTCCGCTGAGAATGTTGGCCTGACGACGAAGAGTATCTCCAAAAGGATGACTACCCTCTGAGAGAACGTAATAATAAAGACACCCCAAAGAAAATAAGTCCACAGCGTACGTCTATAAAAAAAGAAATAAAACAATACTAAGTATGTTTTTTATTATTTTCAGGCACTTTTATTATTTATTACTACACCATAAGATCGATAAGTTTTCGATGTCAGTAAGTTACATAGTAAAAAAGGCGAGTTGTAGATCTCGGTTTCCGGGTTTGAACCGCGTCGAGTTTGGCATAAATGCCGACGTTCTGTCCACTATTGCAAAGGACATCTTCAGGGTTGCAGGTAGATGTTCATCGATTCGTAGTAGCTTGAAGAATTATAGGCTGGGCCCAGTGGGCCTTATCAATCGTCACAACGAAACATAAACACGTGTTATTTGTGAAAATTTTAACCTAAAATTATATGCATTCATTGATTCATAATAAAATTGCGACGTTCTGTTGTTTTGCATTGCTTTCATTCAGCAGACACAACAGTTGCGCAACAGTTCAGTGATCATGGCCAGTAGACGAGAGCTCACTCTGAACATGTTCAGGAGCGGTCGCCATTTTTGTGAGCGGAAAAATTCTATGCTCACTTGGTGAGCGTATTTTGTACGCATGCGCCATTGATTCATTCCAAGACCAACCTAATACATACTTCTGAAGAAAGTTACTAGAAAAGTAAGATACAGCAAATTAAAGGTATTGTGCAGTAATAAATGTATTATAATATTGGAGTTCACTCAGTATTTTATTCGAGGTTGGAAAAATCAGCCCTTCCACTAAAACCTACGTCAAACCTTAATACAGAAAAACAATTTATTATTATTGTTTATTCAGTTTAATCTCTATAATTTTAACATATGGCAGCAATGAAAAGTATCATATGATAGACGATGACATAAAAATGAGCGGTCCTGTCCAGCGAACACTCAACTGTTGTGAAGTGAACGGTTGGAGCGGGATCGGTTCCCGATCAGCCTGCTGAATGAAAGCATTGTGTTTCATTAATTATTTAGACTTGTTGTAAGTTGTGAGGAACTATGGTCGTAATCAAGTATTCTGTGATCACGTGTACTGATAACACTTGCCCGAGACACAGGTTTCCTTATTTGGATGAATACGTAAGTGTAAATAGTGCGCAAATGTAAAGAATTATTGTTCTGTATGTATTAACAAAATCAACATTGTGCAGATATACAATCAGTGAGTTGAAAGAACTGGTAATCCATCCCTTAAATGAACCAATCCTGTTAAAGTGTATAAAAACCATTTAATTTGTGAAATACATTATATGAACTCCATATTATATATTGTACGTATGTAATTTATAAGTGAACACTTTGTTGGATAATTATATGGTTGTGTCTTCAATAAAATAAATAAGTAAAAACTGATAACAATGTATACATATTTAAGTAAAATAGTGATTAGGTATATATTTAAAAGTATTAACATCAAGAGATAAACATTATTTAATTTTTAAAATAAAGATGTGGCGGTCTTGTAAGATGTTTAAAAAGAACTAAAATATTTTCACTCTTACTCCTTTATCAAACCAGTAACAAAAGCAACATCAGTATAATTTTTTGTACAAAATATCTTTAATTTTATTTTCGTTAATGTGTATTGTGTAATATATAATAATTACAATTTTTTTGGATTTTCATTTATTCATTCCCTATCTTCATTTGTATATGGATATGCTGTAATTTGGACATGAATTGTTCATGTTAATCATTGTATAACTTTCGTAATGTTCAATGAATCTGTATATGTACTTGGTAATTTTAAATGTGTATTAGGTGCGGTTTTCTGACGAAAGAGCATAGTTCGTATTACAACCACATAGCGCTGAACTGAATGCATCGGGTCAGATGGTAGCCTGCTATTGGCTGGTTCCGTCGAGCCAATCGCATGCGAGGTATCATAATGGAGTTTAATAGAGCTTGCCAAGTTGGATGCAATGTATAGCGATCGCCTCTATTAAGATTGCGGGGATGTTTGTGTATTTCAATTGATTCACGGATTTTTCTAGGGACATAATGCTATTCAAGTAAAGTACATAGAGATCGTGGCACAAAAATTTAGAATTAAAAGATTTACGGCGAGTCTGTTATTATACTAATTTAAGATCAATAAAAACTATTCTTTATAATTAGAGAAATTTATGGTAATAAGCTATTCTTTTTAAATAAACTCTTTTTAGTGATTTAATATATCGCCAAAAACATAAAACAATCTAAAACTAACCGTTCTTTCATTATTATTTAACATCTCTGGGGCGATCCATCCATCGGTGCCTGTAATCCCAGATCTTCTCGAAAACGATACTCTACCCACCTGGAGTTTTTTGCAAAGGCCGAAGTCCGATATCATGGCTCTAACTACACCTTTGGCATTCGGCTCTGATAATAATACATTTTGCGGTTTGATGTCTCTGTGGACTAAATGGAAGGCGTTAAAAAGTTGCCGCGAACAGAAAATAAGAAGTATTATCAATACTTAAAATTACCTATATCCAACGAGTGCAGATGACCAAGACCAGAAGTGGCCTGCCGGAGGATTTCCAACGGTGTTATGGAGTTCCTATCACATCTACCCTGTATGTAGTCGTGCAGCGTTGCTTGGCACAATTCTAAGGCGATATAACGGAACATACGATCTTGTTCCGTGCAATAATATCTTACCACATTTGGATGAGCGTCGCTTTCTCTTAATAAAGCAACCTCACGATCCGCGAAATTGAAACATTCTGGCAATAGACGTTTGACAGCAACTTTTCTTTTGTCAAACTCGCCTCTGAAATCATAATAAAATTTGCTATTTATTTCTTTTAAACAGCTGCCAGCAACCAAGTATTTGACAGGTTGACTTTATTTTTTCAACACTGCCAACTTGACACATGACATTCTTAGATTGTGAACAGGTGTTGTCATGGTCAAGTGTCTCGGTATCTCATGTTAAAATTAAAAACGTCATGCTTCTTCCATAAATGTTAAAATAACACTTTAAACATTAACTTTACAATAAATAATTTAAAATAATGAAATAGCACAAAATAAAATTCAAAATAGTGTTTCTCATAATTTTAATATTTTCCTACTTAATGGTTTGTTTAGTACTGATTTTCTTTTAATACAGTCTGTTTTTTTTTGTAGAGAAATATTGTACAAATTTGGCTTCATTATTAATGAATAATTACTCTAGAAATCCTAATTACAAATATGGTAAAACATGTGTATCAATATCTGATAATTCTTTTAAGAGACCTACAAACCACAGTCTTTAAGATAAATTATTACTAGCAAAGGTTTAAAAATCACTGTAGATAGTAGAGGACGCAAGCAGTAACACTGAAAATTTTCATTTTCTCATAAAAGCAACAAATACAAAGTAAATTGTGTTTTCAGGAAAAATAATTTTACTCAAATTTCTAATTTGTTCTAATAGTTTAAAAGGTAAAATCAAGTCTGGATCAATTATGTTATAAAATGTTGGTTTGAATTTTGTAGATGACTTTTGTATACTGAAAATGTTGTGACACTAATTAATATTATTATTATTATTGTTAATCGGTGCTTTCAGATGTATTAGAAGATTTTAAACTTTTTCTATTCTACACCGTAATATTGGCTCAAAGCATATTCAGCTGCTCTGACATCGGTAGCATCGGAACTAAATGACTTTGTTAAGACAGAATAAAACCTTAACTTAGTTGCATAGTATGTGATAGTATATAGGTATATATAAAGAAAGAAATACAGAATCTAACAGTTTATGATGCTTTGGACAAAAGACACCAGGTAGAGAACGAAATGTTTCCGGCCTTGATAGCGATAACGAAATCCACTTGGCCATGGTGTATGAAATAGCACCATCTACATGAAAAATTAAGAAATAAAAGCACCTATAAACAAAAGTTCCTTCACATCCCTTTCCTAGTAAATCCTCCGGATTAAAAACAATTTTTCCAACTCGTACTAAGCCATCAGGTAATTCCTCAGCTACGCTGGTAATTGAACCATTTTTTTCATTTGTACTTGCTTGACTGGATCTGGAACCATTCTGAGACCACTGCTGAAACTCTCGTACCTAAAAAAAAAGGAATAAAAGAAACCATACAAAGATTAGAACGGAAAAGGTTTTTAATGGAAAAGCCTTTTCTTTATTATATTCTTCTTATTTATCTTAAAGTCCGTATATCACGTATATATTTCGATAAATATTAATGTTGAAACTTAGATTTACACATAATTATTATGCATGTAATTTATATACTTTATATTTGTTTACATATATTACTTAATATACTATGATATCAAAAATTAAATTGGTCAATGTTGGTCATGGAATGTAAAACGCTTGTCTTAGTTTAAATCATCCTTTTGAAATAATTCAATCATTGTCAAGCTACACTGACATTATCAATAACCTACAAATGTGTTACCTTAGTTCAGCTGTAAAATAATAATGAACTACAAGTTATGAAATAAATAACGTTTTTATTAACCAGAAAAACTAAATTACAATAATTGTTGGAAATGTCCCCCGTTTTGTTCAATGCACAAGTTTACGCGCCTCCTCATGCTGTGAAAAGCGTTTTGCAGCATTTCTGGCGTTATGGTTGCACATTGCTTAACAATTCTTTGTTGCAGTTCTTGCAAATTATGTATCAGATTTGCTAAAATCTTATTTTTTAAATAAGGAAAGATAAAATAGTCCATAATTGACAAACAAGGTGTTCTCGGAGGAAACTCAACTTCCGCATGCAAACTTATCCGCCGGTCATCAAAAAACTCGCGGAGAAAAGCAAGATTTTCTCGTTTAGTATGTACTGTTGCACCGTCTTGCTGGAAATAACCGTATTGAAGTTCATCATCGTCTAACTGTTGCACAAATTCAGTCAAAAAAATATTTCTGTACCTTTCTGCGTTGACGGTGAAATTGAAAAAAATTGGCCCAATTATTCTTCTGCGAGAAACTGCCATCCAAACACCAATTTTCTGAGCATGTAGTGGCGTTTCAATAAAAATATGCGGGTTATCAGTGCTCCACATTCGCATATTCTGAGAATTGATGTATCCCGAAAGGTGGAACCAAGCTTCGTCAGAAAAAAAAGTTAAGTTCAGCAGATCGTCATTCATTAAATTATTAACGAACCAATGGCAGTTCGCAAGGCGTCTGGGGTGGTCTGCAGGCAGAAGAGCTTGATATGATTGCATCTTATATGGATTCATGTTCAGGTCCTTCTTTACAATCGTTTGGCATGTTCCATAAGAAAGCCGAATTTCTTGAGAGAGACGTTTTAAAGGTTTTGTAGCCTCTTCTTCCATACGTTGACGAACGGCATTAATAACTTCTTCTGTACGAACTCTTGGTCTACCAGCACCTTTTTCATGCGTCACAGAACCAGTTTCGCGAAGCACTTCAACACAATTTGTAAGGCATGCATAAAAATTGTCCGGTAATACTGCTACGGCTGGGAAGTGCTCTCGAAAATTGTCCAAACTCAAACGTTGACTGTATTCCCAAGTTCCATTAACTAGCACACCGGTTCGAAAATAGGCTTCAATCATGTACATTTTGTGCTCTCTGGTGAGAACCATGATTCAAAAACCGTGCAGGATTAGAAAACTTCAACACAATAACTTGACAGATTTTGACATTCAAAAAATTATGACATACCTAAATGTATGATGCACGCTACGACAATAATTTTAAAATCCATGACCACCATTGACCAATTTAATTGTTGATATCCCGGTACTTACTAAAGTGTATGCAAGCATGTAGAAAATTACAGATTCCTGTTATGTTTCTGCATTGAATTACATATGTAATCAAATATAAAATAATTACTGTTCTATTTTTATTTACACAATTTGTTGTACAGTGATGTAGGTATGTTATAATAGTCATTAATATTAAATAAGAAGGAAGTATTAATAAATTTGTGTAAATTATACACAAACTTCATTTCAACATCCAATGTAATTGGCAATAATTTCATTTAGTAGAACTATAAATGGAAAAGGCGAGGATTTACAGAAGGAAAACAATTGTTCCTTCCTGACTGTCAACACAAAATTGAATTACTAAATCGCTGTTAGGGTTTCATACATAGAAGTTGCTCAATATCAACAGTACTAATGTCATTTTCTATCATTTTTTACACTGATTTGTATCCCTATGCCTCTACTTCATTTTCACTAAATATATTCTGAATGCAGCAAACATACTTATGGGACTTATTTTTTTCCAGGAAAACTAACTACATAAAAGCCACTTTTAAAGTGTTCTTTTGCTTTGGAAATTTTTGCAATTGGTCGGGTATATCATCAATACCGGTTCCAGTTTTTGACCAATCTTCATGCTCTTCATTTTCAGAATCGTCTCTTTGCTTTCTTTTTCTCGCTGAGCGTCCCTTCAGTGATTTGGTTTTAGCTTTTTCCAACTTCTCCTCTTTCTTTTTCTTTCTTAACACAGCTATTTCTCGTTTTCCTTCTTCCTTTTGCATTTTCGACATTCTCGGTTTTCTCCTACAATCCGTGAAATGTCTTGCATACATTTAGTAAAATCTATAACTTCTACATCATACGGATATATACCACACCTTCGAAATCTGTTTTTAACAGTATCTGCAGTGACGTATTTTACAGCGCTTTCAAGCAAAACAGGAAAGGCACGTACAAAATAATTGAACTTACTAGTAGATGACCACTTAAAAAGCGAGTAAATGACCACTGGGCGTTTGCCAGTCAGTTACTGAAAAGAGTTTAATACATACTACAATAAGAGATAAACACGGCAAACACGGCTAGACTAAACTACTGAAAAAGTATCATTATAAGTATAATAACGTTAACCCAGTAGTTGACCATTATGGTCAATTATTGGAAAGTTGACAAAGAATCCAATCCCGTAATTGCGCCCAACTTTGTTTTTCCAACAAAAAAAAAAACATTTTTTTTTGTGACGGGAAAAAAGTTTGACATTTTATCTTTCTTGACAGGTAATAAAATGTCACTTTTTCAACCCGGGAAGAAAGTAAGCACTTTTTTCCCGGTTAAATTGACAGATATTTGAATACTTTACAGGTTTCCTTAGCAACCAACGCAGGTGTAATGTCGCTTCAAATGTCACATCGTTTGATTTTCTGACTTTAATATACAGGGTGTCTCAGCTTTTGCGTTACAGGCATTATCTACTTTCCCTGTATAGTTATCAAAAAACTTTTCAAATAAAAGTTACTTGATATTATGATGTGTCGAAAATGACAAATAGAGGATTTTATTTGCTCGTGACCTTGAAGGAGATTTTAAGGTGAACTTTGTTTTTTTTAATGGATATATGTATTTTTGAATATTGCATCTTATTTTTCAAAGCTAATAAATAACTTTTATTTGATGCATTTTTTATTTTGCCGTGTCAGTTTTGACACAATTCAGATAAACTTGTCAAAAGTAAAAAGTTTTGTTCTGTCAGTCAACAACTGTCAGTCTTGCTTAAATCACAAAGATTTGACTTGCGTTATCCGCAGCTTTTTAATATGCCACTTACATACAACTCCAACGAATATGTAGATATGTTAATAGTCTACGGAGAATGCAGAAGGAATTCCCGAGACGCTGCAAATTTGTATCGAGAAAGATTTCCGGAACGTCATCATCCATCACATACAACATTTAATAGAGTAGAAGCGAAGTTACGAACTGGTTCATTTCCCTCTACCGTAAAACATGCTAACCATAATGCTCCTGCTAGAAATGAAGAAAATGTAATCAACATTTTGGCTTATGTAGCTGTAAACCCCCATGTTTCACTTCGACGTTTGGCAGAAGAAATTGGCGTTAGTAAAGCTACAGTACATAGAATTTTAAAAGGGCATCGGTACCATCCATTTAAAGTTCATTTATCACAAGAATTAAGACTTAACGATTTACAAAGACGCCTGGATTTCATTGCACGATTGCAAGTTCTAGAAGATGAAAATCCAAATTATCTTAATTGTATTTTGTGGAGTGACGAAAGTCGCTTTCACAATAATGGTGTTGTGAACAAACATAATGCGCATTATTGGTCCAACCAAAATCCGCGGTGGATGGAGGAAGCACGCTTTCAAACAGTGTGGGGAACCAATGTATGGTGTGGAATGTTTAATGGGCATTTAATTGGACCCCACTTTTATGAAGGAACCCTGACAGGACAACGTTATTTACATTTTTTACAAAATGTGCTTTCCGATTTAATGGAAGATATTCCTCTTAATGAAAGACGAGACATAATTTGGCAACAAGATGGTGCTCCGCCCCATAATGCGCAAATTGTGACGAATTATTTAAATGCGCTGTACCCCCAATGGATGGATCGGAAATAGAGGTTCTACCCCTTGGCCTGCTCGTTCCCCGCATTTATCGCCTGTTGATTTTTTCATGTGGGGTTATTTAAAGGAATTTGTATATCAAGTTCGGTCGGCAGATCTTGATGATCTGAAAAATCGAATTCGCATGGGATGCCGGATTATGACTCACGGAATGATACTTTCATCTTGCAACAGAGGATTAAGACGTCGTTTGGAAGCTTGTGTCCACGCTGATGGAGCCCAATTTGAACATTTATTAAATTAATGCCTCTTGTTTTGTTTTCTTATCCAACTACATACACTATTTGAGATATTTATTATTGAAATACTTACTCTTTATTTTTTTATTTTTTTTTGCACTGAATTACTTACTTATAATTATCGTATTCCTTTAAGTTAATAAAAATTGCTTTTAACAAGTTTATCTGAATTGTGTCAAAACTGACAAGGCAAAATAAAAAATGGATCAAATAAAAGTTATTTATTAGTTTTTGATAAATAAGATGCAACATTAAAAAATGCATATATCCAAAAAAAAACAAAGTTGACCTTGAAATCTCCTTCAAGGTCACGAGCAAATAAAATCCTCTATTTGTCATTTTCGACACATCATAATATCAAGTAACTTTTATTTGAAAAGTTTTCTGATATCTATACAGGGAAAGTAGATAATACCTGTAACGCAAAAGCTGAGACACCCTGTATAGTATTAAGGTGTTTTTTTTTCAATATTAAATCGTCGTTTTTCCCATCACAGAAAAAAATAGTGTATTATACACGGGAAAAAAAATACTTTTTATTCAAGAGATTTGTTCAAACCTCCAGTTCTGAACGGTTCTAGAACTAGTGCGCATGTCGTTTAAAAAAGACAAGGTTCAATGTTCGGTTTTTCAGAACTCGTAATTCAGAACGGTTCTTGAATTAGGCGTTCTGAAAGACCAAACACTGAACTACTAGTTCTCAGAATTTGTAGTTCCATAACTGCATGGTCCGAACAGTCTTTTTTTAAATGACATGCGCACTACACCTTTTCCAACAGTATATTCGAAAGCGTCAAATGTAGTTTCGAAATGTTATTAGTATTTGGGAATGTATCAATTGAATTTTAGAAATAAAAAAAGTAGTTTAGATAATATCATATGTAGTTTAGAGCTATTAATTTAATTATCGATATCGTCAATTGTAAATGAGAATAGTCAAATGATTATGAGACTTCGTCAAAAGTAGTTTCGATTAGTAAATTTAATTTTAGAAATAATCATATGTATTTCAGCTTAATCATATGTAATTTCGAAAAGGTGATATGTATTTTATTTATTTATTTGTCAGAAAACACTATACTAACTGGTATTAGCACAATAACCCTGTACAGAAAATTATAATATATATTACATTGCCTAAGATAGCTATAACCTGGAGCGCGTTCACATTAATTGTCGGATGAACGTCGGGCGTCCTACCAGACATACATATTGTATACCTGGTGCGCGACCGACGCTTATCCGGCAATTAATTCGTGAGCAAAAAAAACTAAGGCATTCAAGAGAATATAAGTACATAGAATATCGAAATAACATAATGCCATCGAAAATACAAATGATGCTTTCAAAAATTCATTTGATGCTTTATAAAATTCAATTGATAGTTCGAAAATACATTTGACGTTATCCAAAATCCATATGATAAGGATAAAATACATCTGATGCTTTCCACAATCCATTTAATTAGGCTAAAATACATTTGACTGGTTCGCAAATCTAATTCACTGTTACAAAATACAAATGATATCTTCTACAATTCATTTGCTAAGACTAAAATACAATTGACGCTTTCAAAAATTAAAATGATTATTTTTTAAACTGTTATGTCAGCCAATCGTAATGAGAAAAAGTTTCAAATCGACCAATAACATCACAATTACACCGACTATTTGCTAGTAGCAAATTACAGCGATAATTTTTTGATTAAAAAGAAATCCAATCAAATTGGTCTATTTCTAATCATGTGTGTCAAATTAACCAATAAAACCATCATTTAACTAACGCTTATGTCATCATGAAATGTCATACATCATTGTCTATTCCGATGACAATGATGTATGACATTTTATGATGACATAAGCGATAAATATAATTTTACGAATTGTTTAATAAAGATACTTACATACTTATTTAACATTTTCCGACATAGTTTAAAAAATAATCACGCCGAATTACATTCGTGGTAATAATTTTTTGTTGATAATTTTAACTAGATTAGCACTCACCTTTATTGCTATTAAGAAATCCCACTCGTGGACTTCGTCCACTCGTGAGATTTCTATAGCAACAAAGGTTCGTGCATCTAGTTAAAATTATCAAAAAATTATCACCACTTATGTAATTACTGTTGATAATTTCGCAAATAGTTTGAAAAGGTGTAGTTCTAGAACCGTTCAGAACTGGAGGTTTGAACAAACCTAAGATATGGCTAGAGCGCCTTTACAATGAGTGGTGACAAGAGATAGGAAATCAGCAGAAACCAAATCAGCCAGTATGTGGGTACCCTGTGGGTATCTGTCAAATGGTATAATATATATCATTTATTTAATTCAGTATTATTAAATATGGATCGATATAATAACCTATAATTGGCGCGTTAAATAGATATGTATTTAAAAAGCGTGATAAATAAAGCTGCAAAACACAGTTTCAACACATATTGCGTCAAACCATCAAAAATAATCTCATGTTTGTCACCACGCTGATTATAAAGACACTCTAATGTAAAATAAGAATGGCTAGCATGCCTTTATAATGAGAGAGATGACACGAGAGAGGAAATCAGTGTCATTATGTGGGTATCTGTCAAAAACTAAAATAAAAAATAATTCAGTATTATTAAATATGGATTGATATAGTTAACCTATAATTTGCCTATTAAATGGATAAGTATTTTAAAAAACGTGATAAATAAAGATAAGAATGTAATTGTAAAATACATTTTTCCACGGGACGCCATTATGTGGGTACAAATTGTGTTAATTTATCAGTACGAATCACATCCGTGTCACCACTTCTCATTATAAAGGCACTCTAAAGGTGTGTTTACATTATGTGACTTTTGTTAGGAATCTTCTTAAAGAAAAATCTTGTGATTTGCTTATGAATGCTTCTGAAATATTAAAACCGTATGTTACGTGGGATTTTGTGTTTATATAATGTGACAATAGGCAGGAAAAAGCTTAAATACTTTTTGACAGTCGACAAGAACAAAACAAGAAAAGGTTATGTTATTATTATTACTTATTATAACATCATTAGTTTTTATTTAGTAGGGGTTAGTTGAGATTTTTTTGAAACTGTGTGTACACGATGTCAAAAATAATAATTAAACTGCGCTGTGTGACGTTACATATATTGCTGCTATGTTTATGTTTGAAAAAAAGGAGTTTATTCTATAAAAGAAGGTAAGTGAGGAGACTGTGGGCACGCAAATGGCTTGAAAAACGAAACTGTTGTCGTGGGCTCTCTCGTTTAGTATTTCGTGAATTGGCATTGGAAGATAAAAGAAGTTTTAAGAATTTCACTAGAATGTCAACAACCACGTTCCAAAATTTGCTATCAAAAGTAGGCCCAAAAATACAAATAGAACACACAACATTCAGAGAATGTATTACAGCAAAAACTAGGTTATTATTAACACTCAGATACAGGAGAAACATTTCAGTCTGCAGTATGGTTTTACTTCTGTACTGGCAATATCACAAATTATTCCTGAAACAGTTACTGCCCTTTATGAAGTTTTACAAGATGAATATTTATGTACGCTCAAAGACGAACATTGCTGGAAAAAGATAGCAGCGGATTTTAATAAATTATGGAATTTTCCCAATTGTTTGGGAGCCCTAGACGGTAAACATATAGCATTTCGTGCGAAGAAAAAGGATGGCTCATTTTACTATAACTATAAAGGTTTTAATAGTATTGTACTGATGGCACTTGTTGATGCTCAATACAATTTTCTATATGTTGACGTGGGTGTAATGGCCGTGTGAGTGATGGTGGTGTGTACAGGAACAGTACATTATGTTCAGCAATTGAACAGAACACATTAAATTTGGTGTTTTCACATCGCTGTTTGTCAAAAATTGGTATTGTTGCTGAAGATGCCTTTCGACTAACAAACAGATTGATGAAACCATGGGGCCAGAGATTAACTAAAGAAAAAGTCTGTAACTATAGGCCAAGTCGTGCCCGGCGAGTAGTTGAAAACGCCTTTGGGATACTAGCCAACTGATTTCAGGTTTTACAGAAAGATATTAATTTAGAGGTACATAAAGTACAAAACAAAGGCGTGTTGCGTGCTACATGATGCTAAAACTTACCTAATTGGAATAGATAAGGAAAATACTGAAACCATAACAGTCACTGAAGGAGAATGGAGGCACAATGTTTTTATAACAAATTTGGAAAAACAATCTCGAAAACCAACCAATGAAGCACTCGATATAAGGAAGGCATTTACACATTATTTCAACAATGCAGGATTTGTACCATGGCAATGGGAATCAATAAAGAAATTTAATTTTTGAATTTTGTGTTATAACAATATTATTACAATAATAAAAATTATGTGAAAGGTTTATTATATAATACTGTTTGTTTCAATTACAATGCCTGCTCTTCTTCGTGCAATCCACTTCTTTTTGGCGGCATATATAGCTGGACAGGAGATATAATAAACTGGTGGGGGAATAGGTATTATTTAGACGGAAATTACCACTTTAAGGCAGGTCTGTTATGGCAATATTGACCAATCATAATTTATAAAATGAGTATTTTGAATAACTTGTCATACATCCGGTATGTTTGATTATGTGTTCAGTGGCGAAACATACATATTCTAGGCATGTTTTTTTTTTATCTTTTCTTTAATACAGTTAGAATAAATGTTACTATATTAAAAAGAATAAAAGGTTTGAAAAAATAATGCACTCACGATATTACTTTAATTATTATTGGACTAATAACCTATTTTAAATGATTTTCGAGAACATACGAAGTGTACATATACCCTATACGAAATATTTATGCACGCCTATGCATTCCGGCGGCCATATTGAGTTACCACTTTGGACAAATATTATTATTAACGAGACTCTCTCCTGTTTTATTCTTTCCTCGTAGAGCTGAACCAATGTCATTTTTCAACTTATTTAATATTTCTTCGTCGTCTATAACTCTCAGGTCATTAGCAATAAATTTGGCATAAGCATCCCAAGTATCTTCATCATTATTAGTCAAATTCTCCTGCATTGCAGTTAGAGTCTCCACTGTTTTTTCAATAGCAGTATCTATTGTTGTTGTAGATGGTTCTGGTTCTGAGGGTAGCGTTTCTTGATCACTCGTAATATCCTCTGGTGTAGAAGAGTCTTGGTTCTGCCCCATTATTTCCGTATCTTCAGTTTTACAGAATGGCAGTTATGTTTTAGTAGTGAAAGGAAAGTTATCATAATAGAAACACAACATGTGCCAAAAACTTTACTTATTTTTTCCGTTCATAAAAATGGTCGACTAGAACGTGCTGGTCAATTACTGGCGTGTCTACCTTGTATACCACTCTTATTTTTAATATTCTCATTTTATTGTATTTTAGCATATGTTTAGCATATGCTATATTAAGAATTATATTATTTATTCTAATCCCTACATTATTGAAACATTTTATCAATTATAATAATATTCATACACCTTTTGACATGTTATAATTGTCAGTCAAAATAGTAAATTAAGTAAAGTATTAATTTAAAAAAAGTTTATATTTAATAAAGTTATTTATAGTAATAGACGATGCCATAAAAAGATGCACTACTATAGCAATAAGCAAATGGAAGGTGAAGAACATAACACGGCATGAACTCTTATTCGCTCCTGATATGGTGTTAATTGCTGAAGCGGAAGACAAACTACAACAGAAGCTAGAATTTTATCAAAAAGAACTCAGGAAATAAGCATGGAAATAAACATTGGAAAAGGTAAAACCATGTTAGTATAAACAAAGAAAAATAGCTAGAACAGGTCACAAATTTTAAATGCCTAGGTGCAGTCATACTTTTATGATTGCACCTAGCAGGGCAAATAGACAAAGAAATAAAACAGATAGTTGGAAAAGCTGGAGACTCTATAACTCAACCCAAAAAACAAGAAAATGACATTTTTTTGGTAAAAGTACCACAGGAAATAAAAACACAAGTGTACCAAAACGTGGTCAGGCCATCAATAACAGATGTGAATCCTAGACCTTAACAAAACCAAGACAAGTAAAATAATAGCTACTGAGATAAGATTCCTGAGAAGAATAAAAGGAAGAGAAGGTCGATTAAGAAATTAGTCAATAATGGCAGATTAAAGACAAAACCCATAAATTTGGTGATCCCAGTAAAACAACTAGATTGGCTGGGTCACATACATAGAATACATAGAAAGACAGTGACCACAACTAAAATGGGAGGAACAAGTACGGCAAAAGGCGGAGAAACGAGGGTTTCAGTGGAGTGAGACTAGATCATTGCCGCAGAATAGCAATGATTAAAAAAGCAGGATACGAGAAAGAACATGAGCACTAAAGATATGTTTTTATGTAATATTTGCATTTGAATCAGCCCTACACCTAAGGTAATTGGACATAACTGATTAAATAAATAACTTTATTTATAATATTCAATTAGTAACTGGCTTTCATATAATGTAATATTTTACTAGCGGAAGCTATATATCCTGGAATATTACTTAATTGATTAATTTTATCGTTCTGAAATTGTTCCGTTCGATGGGAATTCGTAGTGGTTTTCAACTGTCGTCTTTAGTTCGTACTTTGGCCGTGTCGGTTATCAAAATGATTCAACCATATGGCGTAAGTCGTTATTTTGATATAAAGTTGGTAACAACACTATCCTACTACTCATTTATTATTATTTAATAAGACTATCGAGCCTACTATACTAACCTGCATTTGCAAATACCAAAACATGGCTATCACACAACCAACTAAAATAATTAACATCAATTTGAGACCCTTGTTATCCTGTTGATTAATCCATTCCTTGACACCCTCATACGTCTTTCTCAATATTAAAATAACCTTATGTGAGTTTTCATGTTCTTCTTCAGATTTGGTTTCGTTCTCTTCAAGATCTGTTTGAACACCTATCGTTTGTAAGTGAGGTTTCTCATCCTGAAAATTATGAAGTGCTTTGCATATTTTTCCTATTCACGTATAGAAAATAAAAATAATAAATACCACCGGTCTGACGTCTATTCTAGTGTTATCACTGCTTTCATCTGTCAATAATTTCAAATGATCAGTTGTACTTCCCGAAATCATGAGCTTTGTCGAGCTATATTTCGGAACATTGTAATGTCCAATGAAAACGACCGTAAAGTTTGCACTGTTTAGAATGTCTTGAAATAATGAAGGGTCTACATTATAAAAACCTACAATATTTTTTGAAAAAAATAGCATTTCATAGAAGAAATTATAAGATAAATTATACCTTCGGGTAAATTATAGTTATGTCCTGCTATTTTATATTCTGAATATGCCCTTGGAGACTCCGAACTTTCAGGACCTTCTAGAAGCAAAGGACCCACTTCCGAAATGGTTATTTTCACTAGGTTTTGATCAACCAATGATGGTAAAGCATATAATCCATATAAATGCTCACCAATGTACAATGTTGGACTAAAATTAATTTTCAAAATGACATTACTGCAGTTCAAGAAAGAAAATTACTTACTATAACTTCATATGTGATGGCTGAGTAACAAATGGTTGATTGTGATGTGTAGAAAAATGCGTGGCCAAGTGAGTTAATGTATTGTTTGCAAGACCAGTAAAAGGTAAAGAAATCAACCCATTGGGATCCATAATGTATGCAGCAACTATGGGGCTTTCTAAGTCAATCTCCCAGGCTAAATCACCACGTCTACGATCTAAAGTTACTAGTTTCCCAGTAGAGCTGGATGTGAAATGTACTAAATCTAGCAAAAAGCAAAAATTTATGTAGATTTCGAAATAAAATTTATTCAATACATATGCGAAATATATGTGATATCTATATTGTTATATTCTCTATTATCATTACTGAAATTTCTAAAGCAAAATTTGTTTTGATATGTATTATACTAACTGTATCTTTCGTTCTTGCTCATGGGACTAGCAGCATAATCGTAGAAACTAACATTCCATTTACGATTTCCATTCCGACTATCAACCATCATTATTGAATATAAAGTTCTTCCTACATATACAGCATCAGGATTATTAACAGGGCATGTTGAACCAACATGATCCCAGCTCAGTATATGTTGCCTATTGCCTGTTATTGGATCCAAAATAAACCAAGTATCTTTCTTTTTACCTAAGAAATATTTTACTTTTAATAACTTGATGATAATATGAATTTATTTGTTTTAACCTGTATATAAAATTCCATCTGTGCTACGACATGGAGATGATGCAACCAGTTGTGGGATTGTAAAAGGTAATTTCTTTAGTGGTTCTCTATTATTGCCTAACAAATACAATGACCCATCTCGTGGATCTGGTAAGAATAATGGAACGATGGCATCTGTTGTGTTTACTGGTACTTGAACCACTGGTTCTAAAACAATTTATATATTTTTATGACAGTATTTGATTATAGAATAGCAAAATTTGTATAAGTTATATGCATACTATCATTTATTTTCCATCGTCTCTTCCCCGTCTGTTGTTCTAAGGCATGTAAATTACCATCTAACGTGGAAAACAATAACAATCTATCATCTGTTTCCTGAGCAAGATCTGTACTTTTCACGTCATGCTGAAAGTTACCGATTATTTTGCGTTGAACTTTTCGTCTATATCTAATTTATATTTCGACCAACCTGTTTTGAGACAATATTGCACTTGGATGGTGTGGTACATGTTAATAACCACACACATATCCAAAAAATGTATTTCGGCATATTAGCAGAGCACAATTCTCATTTACGGACATTTAAAAAAACTTTTTAAAACCACCACCAACAAACTAAAGGTAAAACAGCATTAATAAACGCCACATATAAGTAAATAAAATTGCTTTTTGATATTTATCAAAACATCACATCCACATATTTTGGTTTAACATTTGATTTATACCGTCATCTACTAGCATAAACTCAAACTTGCTGAAGAAGACGTGGAGCTTATTAATTTTTTAAAGGCATATGCAAAAATGCAAATGTACATTATTATTAAAAAAACGTTCTCAACATCAATTTTATTTATTATCTTCAATTAGGTATTGGGTCTTGCAAAAAGTAATGCAAGGAAAAACGGATCATGAAATATTAAAATTATATTCTTATGGGATACGCCAGAATAGTCTGATTATAAGGAAATGTAAATAAATATAAACAATCAGAATACTCTTAGAATTAATTTTATAATTAGTTTTTCTATATTATTTGAAAATTCGGAAACATGAAATTAAAGAAAACTGTAAACTAGTAATTCATATAACGTGGCGCTATATGAAATTTAATCTGGGATATCTAGTTATAAATGTATTTATTCTTTTGCAATTTGTATTCATAAAAAATATTGAAAACAATCATATAATTCACGTCTCAAAATTTGTCAATAGTCAAATGCCTATTATTAGGTGTGTTCCAACATAGAGCACAAATAGTAAGGAGCTAATCTGTGGCAAGGAGCAATTTCATTTTGTGATTTTTGTGGATTTTATATTTGATATTTGATCAATTGAAAATTGGGACAAACTACAAAATCCTATTTTGTATGCACTCTCGATCATAACCATAGACAAATACAATCCTAACGGAATAGAACGAAATGTTAATGATAAAGTAGTTGAACCACGATTGAACGCGCCATCTACTGGATTTTTTTTTGGTGGAGAACTTTTCCGTGGTAATTTGAAAATGGTATTACAAATAGAATATGAAGCATGTAGAAACGTCGAATACTAAAATAAGAAAATCTGTAATACAACTAGACTACAAAGAGTCTAAGTAGCGTTACAGATTCTCTTATTTTAGTATTCGACGATGGTATAAATTGTACAATACATTAACTTCATTGCCAAACCTACTCCATAATTAAAACTGTTATCGGAATAGATTTTGCGAACAAAATTAATAATGTCATTTCATGTGGAATTCTAAACAAAAAAGGAATAGAAATAAAATATGAAGAAGTCTTATTTTTTATATTTCTTATAAATTTGATTAGCATGTTCATATAAAGGTGAGGTAGTTCGCAATGGTCTTTGATCTTTACCATGCAAATTATTATTTACACCATTGAAATAATTATACAATATTAATTTACTAAAATTATATACAATTTTGTTTATAATTTCTTTAGAATGTTCGCATTCAACGAAATTAAAAGTGATTGATTTTTTTAAAGTATAAACAGTTTTTTCTAAAAGCTGTTTAGCACTAGGATATCTATATAATATATATTTTACAATATTATATATTTTTACATATGTTTTAAATATTTCATTATTACAGTATTTAAGTCTTTGTGCAACAGCTCCACCATATTCTTTAGCTGCTATGAACTCATGGAACGAAGATTCTTCACAATCCCTTCTTAACAAATTATATCTACATGCAGTACATTTGGTTAATTTAATTTTTTTTTTCGTTATATAACCGATAACATATGCTAATGCTTTTTCCTCCAGCGGTTGCAATTGATTAAAATCGTCCGGAATTGGAAAGGTCTGCCGCTCTTGTATCCGAGTTGATTCGATTTTCTGTAAAATGTTAATTGTAAGTAAAGTTCAAAAAAAATTCGTGTTGGACATACCTCAGTAGTACTTATAAATGTTTTCAACGTTACCAAAATGTTGCAGTTATCTGTCTCGCAATTTGCTCCGACAGAATGTTTGCCGGTTAAATTGTTGACAAGTAAAGATTTATAAAATGGTTCAAAGGCAGAACAGGTTGGATTTATAAACCTACCACCTCTCTGCCGAATTTTTCCAAAAAAAATTTCGAGTGGATCCTGGTTAAGATTTCGTGGATTAAATCTTTTCATTCCGACAGCTTTTAAAGTATCTTTTAGTAATAATAAATTTTTTAATGTCACCATCCAATTTTTAAAACTTGGTGGCACACGTTTTTTATTATCCTTGTCGACAGTGTTCATGGAGGATATAACATTTATGGCGTTACGCCATACCTCGAAGAATTGAACATACCAGAGCCATTAACACTGTCGAACAAAGTATCAAAGAATTTCAAGAATTCCGCTGTTTGAGTAGCTCTACTATCCATTTTGACTCCTTGCTCGCTAAATTCTATAACCAGAAAATAATCAACTAACAATATCTATTTATGAAAAGCACTTACCAGATCGAGCTATCAAATTAATGGAAGATGAGACAGTATGACTGAATACTTGTGTACACATAGAAACTTTCATTTTTTTAATACAGTCCTTCTTAACATGGAATTCCGTTAATTTGGGCATTACACGTAATTCTCCACTGAAATTGTCCAACAACCATGCAGTATATATATCACTCCATTTAGCCAATTTTTCCTCATTGTTTATAGTATACATTATATCTTTTCCAAGTAAATTTTTCCTAACACCTTTCATTAGATGTGGAGGGTCATATAATGGTATGAACTTCTCATTATTTATTTCAAAAATGTTGTCATACAACACTTCTCCACGCTTCAAATAAGTTTGTTGCGTTTCATGAATTAAATAGTTGATTGCTGCCACATTATTCGATCCTTGATCACAAATTGTACCAACTATCTTAAATGTAGTATCAGCCATAGCAGCTACAATGTCTTTGATAGTTTTCACTATGTCGACTGTTTTTACAGCACCTTCTACAAACTGGAATAAAATTGGTTGCTTCCACTTTTGGTTTATCACACGCAACATGTATACCTAAAAAATGAAAGAAGTGTTACTAAATTTTGCACTCACAATAGGTGACATGGATGTGAATTTATATAATAAATACCTGTACATGATCAGCAATTCTGTCTGTGGTATTTTTCCCAATTTCTTGAAATCCTTCTACTCGATCTTTACCAATATTGTAATACAAATTTGGAGATAAAGACATCTCATCAAAAATTAAATAGCAATATTTATCAAGTGCTGAAAGATTCCTTCCCATTTCTTTCAGACCATTGAAAATACATGTATTAATACCTGCTTCAATTGGTACACTATTGAGTAACTTTGATAATGTTACCCTTGATGGAAGAGAAAAAATTTGGGATAAGAATCGATAACCAACTCCAGTTTGCTTGTAAAGGGCTAAAGCCATTATTTTCTCATCAGTCGTAAATCTGTAGCCTTTAGCTTTTCGCTTAGCACATTTTATTTGGCTATCAAAGAATGTTCTGCTAATACCACTTAATCCACAACTATACTTTTGAAAAGCATTGCTACTTGCATGTTTTCTTGCTTTGGCTAATTGTTTACGAAAATATATATTTCGTTTTTTCAACATTGCTTCTTTCTTTCTTAAAGTTGAAGCTTGTTTATAATAAAACATAGCCTTGGGAGATAAGTCTAACTTCCTCTTAGTATTTGTGCACCCTAATAAGCCTCTTCCACCTGCAAATATGGTTTAGTGAAACTCTACCAAGAATTTAACTATATATTCACGAAATTTTGAATAATTTATGATTAATTAATATTAATATGAATAGATAGGAGGTACTCTAGATACCTTTTTTTGATACAGGTGTAATACATAATTGTTAATAGGATTTATCAATATCAGATGTAGGTTGCACTTCATGTTGTTTGCTAGTACTAGGCATATTATCATCGATTTGGTCACATATTTCAATATTAGCTTGCTGCAGACTAATAGATGGCAGGCAGTATGAATGCTCCTCTACCTGAAATGTTTCGGTGGGTTTTTCTATAGTGGTAGTTTTTGAAGAATCGACATTCATTTTAGGAGTTGCTAAAAAAAGAATTTTTTTCAAACATATTAATATGTCCGATTAAGTTTTTCAGTTTATATTTAATAATTTACGTGTGCATATAAACAAAAACAATAAAACAAATCTGTTCTACACACCTGGTAAAAATAATGTTGGTTGAGAACCCCTTTTTAATTTACTTGAACGGAAGTTCTCCTTTTCAAAATGTTTTGAACAAACTCTATAGTGTTCATATATATACATATCACTGAGTCCATTCAATAGCTTATTATTAATTAGAGACATCCACTTTTTAAATAATATTTCATATTTCATAGGATTGGGAAAAGAATGACGTGAGTCAGTTTTCCTTGGAATACATCCAAAAACTGCACAACCAGCCTTACCCATATTCACTGCTGGGTGTTAACACTAAAATAGAATTTTCAATGCATCAAGCACATTCCCATATAAAATATAAATTGTTTCTTACCGCTTACGTATTGTGGATCAGTTCAGTAAAATATATAAATGTCTGTAATATACTTACGAAATAAACTATAAACTACTATCTACGCTACTATATACACTAAACCGACAACTATCTACACAAAAACACATAAAACAAAAATAAATTCCAAATATCCAAACTCCCAAAACATATAATCGTAGATATAATCAATGGCACGTGAGGTTAAGTTGAAGTCAATCCAAATGCAAACAACTATGACAAACAATCAGTGAATCACCAGGAACTAGTGGCGCCCCCAGTCGGTACACAAGGCGTATGGAGAACTTGTCCGCCATGATTGTATTACTTTAGCCTATATAAGATTACACGGCATGATCATAACTGACGATAGAAACGACATATTTGATTGTTTTGTTCGTTATGCTCATGGAAAGGAAGGATTATTGAGGAGCCAATCATTTCAACCGAGCAGTTGGCACTAGATTATGATGTAAGTAGTGCCACTTCTGTCAAGAGGATATTGAAAAACCAAAGTGCCAAACCATATAAACTGCAACTTCAGCAAGAGCTGACCGCAGAAGATTACGATCGTCGCCTCCAATTCTGTGAATGGTTATTCTTCCAGCAAGAACAAAATTTGAATTTTACAAATAACATCATATTTTCGGACGAAGCAACATTCTGCCTAAATGGAATAGTCAATCGTCACAATTGTCGATATTGGGCGCTGGAGAACCCCCACTGGATGCAGGAGCACCATACCCAACATCCCGAGAAACTTAATGTATGGGCAGGTATTGTTAATGGGACAATTATTGGTCCTTTCTTCATCCAGGGCAACTTAACTGCTGTATTGTATTTGGATTTGCTAAGGAACCAGATAATTCCAGCGATTCGAAGAATATTTCGAAATGCAATTCCGAATCAAGTTTGGTTCCAGCAAGATGGTGCACCGCCTCATTTTGGTATTGCTGTAAGAAATTACCTAAATGAAATCTTTCCCGAAAGGTGGATTGGAAGGAGGGGAGCCGTGGAATGGCCACCACGATCTCCAGATCTCACCCCATTAGATTTCTTTTTATGGGGATACGTAAAAGGTTTGGTCTATAAAAGTAGACCAAGAAATCTAGAGGATCTGAGAGAGAGAATTGAAGAGACCATGGCGAATATACCTCAGGAAATGTTGAATAATGCTGTCCAAGGTGTAGTTCATCGAGTTGGATTCTGCCAGGAAGTTAATGGCGAACATTTTGAACATTTAATATGATTTTGGTAATATCTAGTTTAATTTCATTGTTTTGTTTGTTTTAATTTTATATTAGGAGTATTTTTTTTTACACGAAATTTTAATTACAATTTTTATTTATATTTTGTGTTTGTTATTTTCCTGTATTACCCCATTTTTTAATAAATAAAAATATCTGTAAAATATTTTTAAAATCAAATTCGCATTCAGTAAGAAAAATTTTTGCTTATTACTAAAGTAAGAAAAATTAGTATAAAAAAAGTTTAAAAAACGAGTGGTCACAAATCATTTTTAAAAATGTGTGCCTTAAGGTCTTATAAAATGGTTTTTTTATATTATTATAAAAAATCATTTTATAGAACTTGAGGCACTCATTGTTTAAAATAACTCGCTTTGCAATTTGCCATTCTTATGGCGTTTTTTAATTAAAAGAAAAACTGATTTCATCGATTGAGGGATTTTTGTGGTAATTGGTATTTTTATTTTTCGTCTTCTTGACACTGCTGTTATTTAAATTGACATAATGAAAGAGAAACTGCACATCCGCAGTTCCGTGGATTGATGTCTAATTAGGACGCCGAAAACTATGACGTTGCGTTTTTAATCATTAATCTAATATTTTATTCTGAGATATTTACTAATTTTTACGCTTCTTTCCTTACGTTTCGGATCTAATTTTTATTAAACTACGTTGTACTTTCTCATAACGTTTAAATATCGTAATCGCGGTAGATCTCCATTTTATAAAAAAAAAATGCTATCATTCAAGATAAACGTAACGCCTTCAATAGAATGCTTTATTAGGGGGTGGACCCATGCCTACAGTTGGAAACGTGGTAAGAGAAGACACGTTCGTGTATTTTCCGAACAAGCGCGAACGAGTGTTCGGATCGAAAATTTAATATTAATTTAAACAATAATCGTAAGGTTTATAGCCAAAATTTCTATGCCAATGCAATTCTTATCGAAAGTACTCTCTCTGAAATAAAAATCACGGTAGGTTTCCATTTAAAAAAACATTGTTATTAACTTTATCTCAAAATTATAAACAATTTTTTTGAAATAAAAAATACTATTGAGTTGCAATTTTATTCCCATTCAAGATACAGAATTCAGTTTTCCAAAAAAGTGAATAGTTTACTCAAAATCCACGTGAATCCAGACTTTTGGACGACCCTGTATATATATATATGAAGCGTTGTTCTTCGGGATATTTCGCCGCGTTTGGATGATTTTGCCCTGATAAGGACATCTTTCTTCCTGACGTTTCGGTGACATCACTTTCACCTTCTTCTTGAGGATCTTCTAAGTTCGACGGTTTCTTCAAGAAACCGTCGAACTTAGAAGATCCTCAAGAAGAAGGTGAAAGTGATGTCACCGAAACGTCAGGAAGAAAGATGTCCTTATCAGGGCAAAATCATCCAAACGCGGCGAAATATCCCGAAGAACAACGCTTCAACAAACGACCGCGAAAATATTCGAAGAAATTTAATATATATATATATATATATATGACGTTGTGGTTTTCCGGGTTTGGAACCGCGTAGTATTTGCTCTATAGTCCCAAGAAGGACTGCTTGGTCGACGTTTCGATGAGATCTCACTCATCTTCTTCTGGACGATCGTGTTCGAGTTGCAATCGGAGAATGCGGCTGGTTGTTGGTGCCTATATTTATATAAGTTGGCTCGCCGTGTGAACTGCCAATCAGAGCGCGCGCTTGAGTGGTAGTGGTGGGAGAGTTTGTGTCATTTCTTCGGTGATTGTCGTCAGCGCCTGTTGCCTGCGCTTGAGTTCTTTTACGGGATGTCGTTTTTGCTATATACGATATTATCGGTTTCCACGTTTGCGGTAACCGTTGAGCATCATCCCGTTTATTAAGATTATGCGGTCGCTTCTCTATTTCTATGGCTTCTCTTGTTAAATAAATAACATAAAAATGAAATAGAGAAGCGACCGCATAATCTTAATAAACGGGATGATGCTCAACGGTTACCGCAAACGTGGAAACCGATAATATCGTATATAGCAAAAACGACATCCCGTAAAAGAACTCAAGCGCAGGCAACAGGCGCTGACGACAATCACCGAAGAAATGACACAAACTCTCCCACCACTACCACTCAAGCGCGCGCTCTGATTGGCAGTTCACACGGCGAGCCAACTTATATAAATATAGGCACCAACAACCAGCCGCATTCTCCGATTGCAACTCGAACACGATCGTCCAGAAGAAGATGAGTGAGATCTCATCGAAACGTCGACCAAGCAGTCCTTCTTGGGACTATAGAGCAAATACTACGCGGTTCCAAACCCGGAAAACCACAACGTCATACTACGACCGCGGAAACATCCGAACAAATTTATATATATATATATATATATATATATATATATATGTTTTGTCAGATATTATTTGTGCTTGTACTGTTGGTAAATCCCCCCATTTGTCAAGATATCAGGAAAATTATAAGAAAACCAACATAGTTTTAATTGATTTTTTTTTATTTTGGAAGTATAATTTCAAAAGGTAGTTGTACTCTATAAAGATGGAATGATTTCTAATGTATGTGGTAGAAACTAAACATTCACACAATAAATATCCAGCAATAAAAAATACACATACATCCACAATACATTATGTGTATAAGTCATGTATAAATCTTATCTTAAACACTCAATCAATATACTCATGTAATAATGTTGGGCGTTATAAATAACATTTAATAAAAGAAAAATTCCAATGTAAAATTATGACTCTAACAAGAACATCTTATATAACTTCTCCTCGTCAGAATTTTTAAAAATAGCGTTAAAATTAAATTTATGAATATCGTCAAAGCCTTCTTCTTTTGTGGGTTCTTGAAATTTTTTCTTGTAGCTGTTTATAAGTATGTCGCTAATTGGAGCACGGGTTCTATCTGTAAAACTCCTAAACTTATTATTATGTTTGCATTGTTTGTGTGGAACATCCATGTGAAAGCATTTGCACGGGACATTATACTTTTTACATAAATCTATATAAGGCTTTCTCGATTCCACATCTGGATTAGTATTGTCAACAACGAATGACTTTTTGGTCTTCAAGCATTCTTCAACTAAATTCAAGCATTTTTGTTTCGTACCTAAAGTATCCCTATTTATATATACATATCCATAAGTAACCAAATTGTATTTGCAAAAATGAGATTTTCCAGAACCTTGACTGCCAACCATTATTATTCCTTCCTGTGTAGAAGAACGAGGAATTTGATGGGCAAATGCTGTAACAGTACGTGGATCAAATTCAGGCATTGCATGAGGTACATTTCTGGCACCTAAGAAATATTCCTCTGGTGTGTAAAATGTTATACCTATATTTATTGCAAAAAGTCTATCAGCACACGAATGATCCTTGTTTGTATGTGGTGCCCAATTCTTTTGTCTCCCTGCGGCATCACCAACATAAAATGATTTATCCATATCTATATTTTCATCTATTAACATTAATAAATTATCCCACATTCCTATAGCAGGTTTTCTAAATATATCTTTTTGTGTTGCTAAAAACACTTGAATAGGAATACCGATTTTGCGAACAATATTTTCAATTTTTTCTTTGAAGCCTGGTATCATATGTTTTTCCTGTCCCAATCTAGACTGATTAGAGAATATTACTATACGATAGTTTTGTAAATACAACTCTTTCAATTTTTGCACTATATTTCCAAAGGCTAATGTCCAATCATTCTTATCTTTTGCAAATCTTTGGCCTGATTTTGTCTTTATGAGAGTACCATCCATATCAAATCCTGCTACACAATCACCCTGTATGTCATCAGGGGTATACATCAAAAACGAATTCTCTATAAATTGCCAGCTTCCGTTAATTTGGTCAGGAATAGTAATATTTGGTTGGTCTGTAGAGGTGGATTCTCTCACTTTAACTTTCTTCTTAGAAGGACCATCTTCTGCATCAGGACAATCAAATACTATTTCATATATATATTTTCCTAATAATACTTCCAATCTATCACCATGTTTAAATGTGTAAGTTACATTTTTACTAAGAGCATAACCATTACAGCCTGATCCATTTACGCCTTGACATACACATTCAACGATTCGTCGCTTATAATCCGCTTTCAAAGCTAAGTGTTTCTTTGATACAACTGTGTCTCTAATACAAGCTTCTCGATTTCTTCCAACGTAAACTATTTTGCTATCTGGTAAAACGAGACTGTTGTAACCATTGCCAATTGGTTGCACATAACAACTTGTTACTTTATCTGCCATATCTACAACAAGACATATAGATTTCAAATTTCATTCATATGTTTTGTATACAAACTTGGAAATTGTGATCTTTTAGCAAAACCTATAAGTTTTGCTATGTAGCTTTTTGGAATATTTGTTTATTCGTTAATGTTCTGTTGATCAAGAATCTATAGAGCTGGCGCAGATCCGCGTTTTGTATTGCCTCGGGTCAAATATAGATGACGCTGACATCAAAAAATTACAGTTTTCAATAACACAAAGCAAATAGCGGGCGATTCAAAATGTATTTGGTATCGGGAAATTCAAAAGAAAGTTTATTACAAATTAGGGTTTAATACCGCGAGATCAAGAATTATATTGATAAAGGTTTGTCATGGAATGTAAAAAATGTTAAGTTATATCATTAAGTGTCATACTCTCATTAATATTTGTCATTATAAGAGAAAATATAATGACAAATATTGACAATATGACACTTAATGATGTAACTTAAGACAGACGTTTTACATTACATGACAAACCTTCATCATTATAATTTTTGATCTCGCGATACATGATCACAACACTGTAATTAAATTGCATACTATTTACTAGTTCCCATAGTAATGAGAAATCATTGCTAAGTAAAACAGTATACAGTACGATATTCAATTACAATGCTGTAACCACACAATAATGTTTTAAAGAAAAGAATTACTTAAATAATTACACTTTAATATTGTTATGTAGAAAACGTACAAAGTACATTTATGATTATTAATAAGTAACATCTAACACGTATGTTTTAGTTAAATTACCAGTACAAAAATAAATTAATAAACAATAGCATAATCTACCTAAAGTACAATATTCGACTAACAAACATATTTTTAACAATAAGATATAATTTCTGGCGAAAAAGCACAAGTACCTACTCATTATACTACAAAGTAGAAAAAAAGTACATTTATGATTACTATTGAAAAATTATAACATCCAACACGTATGTTTTAGTTAAATTACCAGTACAAAAATAAATTATCGAATAATAGCATAATCTAACAAAAGTAGAATATTCAACTAACAAACATATTTTTAACAATATGATAGAATATCTCAAAATCTTGTACTACATAAATGATGAACATAAATAAAAATATGGATACATAAGATACATAACAAATTTAGTACACATTTTATCATCAATACATAACTAAAAGAGTGACATTTGGGATTTAAAAAGTAAATAATGTTAATTACATGCCAAGAAGAAAACAAAAAAATTATAACTGCAATAACTAACAAGAAATACGTTAATTTATTGATGTTTTATTTTTTTAATTTCCGCTTGGCAGCAGAAATCTTTGGTTGGAGCTTTATGTTACGACAGGCTCTTGTACAGTACCAAGGAATACCAATACGAACTACTCCCCGGACAATACAGTCTTTAATTAGATTAGCATGAAGTGTACATGTAATCCACAATAAAGTCAAATTCTCGTTAATGTATTTTGTGGCTGTCCTCTCAATCTCCACTGCGTTCTGCATTAACTGTGGAATTATATTTTCCAATAAAGCGAATGCAGCACCAACAAATTCAAGTAAGTTCTCCGAAGGATAACTTAGTCTACTCTGTTGGAGTGAATACTCTTTATTGTAAATATACAGATTGCAGGGTAGTGTAGAGGTCAAGACTGTAGAACATTCGGAAAAAAGCACATAATAATTGATGTTTATTTAAGCTCACAACACAACAATTACCTTCGATTTGTACGTTTTTTGAAGGAATTTTAGCAAATTTGGTATATAGGATCACATGATATCAGCTGTTTTTGTTGACATTCGATGGTGCTTCTAAAATCGTAGAAAAGTCGTAAGTAAACATACAAATTGACCTAAATTGTGCGATTATGTGGAATAAACATCGATTATCGTGATTGTCATTATTTCAATGATGTATACAATGAGATGTAACCAGCTAAATTGACTCGGTCAGTACCTAATTTATTTTTTATCTCCATTTTGCTACGTTTGCATTCATAATTTTATAAGAAAAAGTTGTTCAGTTTGTCCGACACCTCAACTACTTCATCGGTGAAAATAGAACGGTTCAACTGGCACATTCTAGAAATAAGCCAAACTCACTGCATCAGCTTCTCACGACACTGTATATTTAATGTTATGTTCATTAACAACAATATAATAAACCTTTTTCAGATCAGTGCCTTTACTTACCTGTTCGCATTCTTCGGAAAATTATGCAACGCTTTTGCATCCTGCCTGTATGCCCCACAAACAACGCACCTATCCATTCCTGAATTATAAAAATGCCGTATGTTAACTTAATATAATTATCATATTACTTTTTACAGAACTTACGGTACGATTATAACACCACTAATAAGTTAAAATAGTAAGAAAAACACAAAGAATAATGTTTTTTAAGTTAAAAGTGATAACAAAAACATAAAGAAAACGTTTAGCAACATATACAAAACTTATTTGCTGGATGACTTCCACTTCAAATATAGTGACAGCGCTAGTAGCGACATCTCAACATATTCGGTTAAAGTCATGATTCAAATTTACTTATAGGTCTCTTGTTTCTCAAACCGTGGCGTCATCTAATAATGACCCAGCTAGGTAGATTAAGCGGCAAAACCCCGTATTTAACTGAACCACCCTTAATCCGTGTCATAGACCCATAATTGCAATAAGTTAGACCTGGGGGGGGGGAGTTCGAACGCCATCCGACGAGGAAGCAGGGAAATATTTGTGATTAATTGTAGATAACTTTGTGTAGGAATTATTTGATTTATTTGTTCAGAAGTGGTTGTTTGAAGTTTTGTTTAGTATGTTTTCTAATTTGTTTTATTAGTTCAGAAGTAGTTTTTATTGTTAGTTTGTTTTAAATAGTGTATTAGTATAAAAAAACTTTTTATCTTGTGTTAGGTTAGAAGTTTTCTTAAATTATTTCCGCCATGCCATAAATATAAGTAAGCCTATATCTAATGAATATTAGCTTATAAGCAGTTATTCCATATAATGAATTTATTTTCTAAATTTTGGAACGTTAACATGGACAGCAGTCGATATATACGGAAGCGTATCACAAGTAATTGTGTTATTTTTTTGATGTGTTTTTTTCTGCAACGATGCCTTTAAATGTATGTAATCACACCTGCTTTTTATTAACCACTGTAATCAATAATTACACTAGTGTGCGATAAGAACACCTATGCTGAATCTAGAAATATTTATGTATTTTTTTTTTAAGTGTAAACTTCTTTAGGCGCGTTGCGCTGATTGTAAGTAGTGAAAA
Source organism: Amphimallon solstitiale (assembly GCA_963170755.1). Taxonomy (NCBI): domain Eukaryota; kingdom Metazoa; phylum Arthropoda; class Insecta; order Coleoptera; family Scarabaeidae; genus Amphimallon; species Amphimallon solstitiale. The sequence goes on along the minus strand of OY720683.1, from coordinate 45,822,287 downwards.
GACTGACCTGCAATGCTTGGATATGTGTGGGATATGTGTAACGCTCGGATATGTGTAACGCTTGGATATGTGTAACGCTCGGATATGTGTAACGCTCGTTCGGGTAAAGTCGGCTAAGGGAACAAGATAAATACCGGTAGGTTTTCTGGTAACGCAACGATTGTATAGCGCATGTATCAGTCCCCACAACTGAACGACTACGTATATGTACTCCCCTCCGTTAACCAGAGCGGTGGTAGTAGTATACTACAGCCGTTCGCGTCGGGGAATACGATAACTGTAGCGAGTGATAGTGGGGACTTGGACACTCCTCTGTCGTTGCTTCACCCGAAAACTTACCGGTATATGAGGAGCAAACTTACAAAAGGAATATTATCCAATTAATTCAGCTACTGACGTATAGGTGGTGTTGGGTGCTTCAATACTACATCTACATGTTACCAAATTTTATTTACATGAAAATAAGTACTCACGAAAATCAGCTCGTTTAATCTTTAGGCGGGCGTCACATTTACCGTTTTCGACGCTGCGTTTGGAACGCTGCGTTTTTGTTACCAAACGCAACACATTATATCAAATGAAGTCGGTCACACTTGGCGTCCAGCGTTTGCGCATCACACAAAAGCTACCGTTCCGAACGCAGCGTCGAAAACGGTAAGTGTGACGCCAGCCTTAAGGCTGCGTTTGATAAGGTTTTGGCGGGAGAGAAATGTACCCAAAAAATACCATTTTTATTTCCATTTTTACGGGCGTAAAACATCAAAACATGTAAATTTTATGCATTAAGCATGAAGATAAAGGTTAAACTAAGTGAACGCTCGTATTTTTTTTTAAATTAAGTTAATATATAAGCCGTAAATAAAATGGGAAGTTAGTGGTTTTGCAAGTACTAGAAAAAATGGCTACATTTAAAAATGACACGGTAAATTTATATGTAATATAGCAAGTACACTCGGTATTTATATTTGGAAGGTAAAAATAGTAACAGTAGCTAAATACATGTGTAATTTTTTAAGTGATCCATGAAATAAAATTTGTTTACATTTTTGGTGGATCTTTACATACATTACAGATATCTGTTACATTTACGTCGCCTAACAGTGTAGCACATATAATATAGATGGCGATATTATCTTGCAATTATTTAGAGGCTAGTTGTGTGGTATGCCATACTTTAATTATTCATTATAATTTAAAATTATAATTAACAACAATTTTTGCGGTTACTAATTATAAAATTTAGTATGTTACGAGTTATTTGAAAGTACGTAATAGAAAATCAACAGTTGGCATCACTGGTTGGCACCACAAAACCAAAAAGTAACTACATAGTTTAATTTGCGAGTTTAATGAAATTGCAATATTTTAAAATATGGAGTTTTCTGTTATCCTTAATTGAAAGATGCATATGCTTTTACTAATGAGATGAATTATGTAAATCAATTAAACTGGGACTGTTTACGCCGACAAAAGCCTAATAACTGTTTTATATTTACGAAGTTAGCAAAGAAATTGTCGGCTAAGAACGTTTTACATTTTTCTTCAAAATTTGTTAAGGTTGTTGCTAATTACTTAAAATCTAAATATAGGTACAGTTCTGTGCAATAAATTGGCGTACACTTAATATACGCTTATGTAAATATGACTTTTGTTTGAATATCTGTCATGTATGACAAATTGAATTGACGCTATAATTCCATTTGTTAACTTAACTTAAGCCATTTTCACAATGGCAAAATAATGTCAAAATTAGTAATAAGACGTGTACGCCAATTTATTGCACAAAACTGTACATTTTATTTGTTAGCAGTTTTCAGAACTTTGAAATCGTTTATTTTTTAAATAGAAACTGCACACCATGTCTATAGTATTTTTGACATATTCATCAAATTTTATAGTTCAAACTATATAGAAATTAGCAAATAAAAAAATGCCAATGCGCAACGTTTCAAAAATATCGATATTAGAATCGAATAATGTATCAAAAATTCAAAATCGATTTTAAACAAATATTGAATGAAGAATATCGATATACCTTGATATCGACATTTTTATCATGTTTATATTAAAAGTTCTTTGCTGTGGCTTTTCAAGCCATTTAGTAACAAATAATAAAATCTTTAACTCAAAATATATATTTACTCAAAAAATAAAAAAAATCCAATAAAAAGACAAACAAAATATAAATTTGTATGGTATAAGATAATCTAAAACTCAAATATATAATTCTAGTGGTATAAAACACATACATAAATACAAATAAAAAATAAACATCTTAAAACATATCTTCTTTACAATTTTGAGGAAATAGTAATTGTGATAAAGATAACACCCCATGAAGGCGATTCGGCGAACTATACGAGATGTCAAGTCTATGAAATGCAATATTCCGCTGCCGCTTTCCGATTATAATTTCTACGAAACAGCAAACATCCCAGTAGGCATTTTTCAAATTTCCAACTTCTTTTTTAAAAATATATTCTATTGTATTCTGTATAATATGAACAGTTTCTTTCGTATATTAATGTGAAATAAATGTGTGAAATTTCAAAGATTGTTTACCAGGATATAAGTAAAATGGCATTTTTGATTAAACGATATTATCGAATAAAAAAATCGATAACAGTCAATATTATTAAATAAAAAAATATCGATTTCAATCACGATTATCGAAAAGAAAACATTGATACTTATTTACAAAACAATATATCGTGCGCATCCCTAGTTCAAATCACATATGCCTGCCCACTCTTTCTTCCGGAGGTCAGTTCGCCGATTTTCTAGTTTCGATTAATAACAATAATCTTTATAATAGCCTCATTATTTATAATATATTAACATTAAAATAATACCTTTACCTTACTCAGTTTTGAAGATTTTTATTACAGTTACTGTTCTTTTCATTTTTGGTGTTTGTAGAGTTAAATCTTTGTACATATTTAAAACTGTTTTTATCATCTTTATTGTAAAAATACTTGAAGCTGTTTGGGTGGCGATTTTCACAGTTTGGTTAGAAAGTGCCTTATCTAATATGTTCGTGACGTACTTAAACGTACAGATAGTGTATAATAACACAGTAAAATATAATAAGAGAATGTTCACAGCTTCACAAATTATGGCTAGGTTATGTTATAAAATATAAAGATATCGCATACTTATAATTCCTTGTTAAATTTACTTACATAGGAACCAATACATTCAGTTAAAAATGGTACCGTTTTGGCGCGATATTTGAATTGAAAAGTTATAATATAAAGTAACAACGTATCTATGACCAAATTTGCCTTAAAATATGTATATAGAATTTCTCTTATTCGAACTTAGTAATCTCACAAAAAAAATCCATTCTGCAAACTGTCCAGGAGCCAAATTACAAAATAGAAATAAAATAAAAACATGAAAAAAACTGATCAACTGTCAAACTGGCACTTAGGATTTGCAAATACTAACTTTACATGTATTTTTAGCATGTGAAACATATTTATTAGAAATGTTGAACTAATAGGTACGTTATGAAGACAATAATATGACTATATTTCAGTTTTGCATATTATTATTATTATTATTATTATTAGACATGATCAACAAAGATGCAGGCTACGTACTAAATGCATCAAGTAACAAAAAATGTTTTATTTTGCATAACACAAACACACTGCTGTTTATTTATTGTGTAGTTTTATATAATAATAATATTAGTTTATTTCCAAAATAACCAACAACATTGTATTAATATAAATTACAAAATATAAATATATATGAAATAAGAAAATAAGAAAGTCCAATGGATAAGTATCACCTACCTTTAGCGAATATGTTTAAGAATAACTTAATTTATAAATAAAAGAAACGTAATTTTAAATTTTTACAAATAAATTCAAATGAATGCTTAAAGTTCGCGCGTCTTTCTCCCTTCAGCATGAAAGTTGACAAGTATCGATTAGATTCATACGTATAAAATCAAATTGCAAAGAAAGTCTGTCAGACTAAATCTACGTTTGTAGGTATAAATTCAATAAGCAGGTAAAATGACCTTGAAATGTTTTTAGATCTTTTCTTCAGAATTATTATATTTATATTTATAGTTTAGTTTGTTAGAATTAACATTGTGGCGCCATCCAATTATTACTAGTAGTACTTAAGAAACGCTAAAATCTTAGATACGAACCGAAATGGATAAGGGTGCGTTTCAAAGTTGACAAATCCATTTCGGTTCGTATCTAAGATTTTAGCGTTTCTTAAGTACTACTAGTAATAATTGGATGGCGCCACGATGTTAATTCTAACAAACTAAACTAATTCTGAAGATCTAAAAACATTTCAAGGTCATTTTACCTGCTTATTGAATTTCTACCTACAAACGTAGATTTGGTCTGGCAGACTTTCTTTGCAATTCGATTTTATACATATGAATCTAATCGATACTTGTCAACTTTCATGCTGAAGGGAGAAAGACGCGCGAACTTTAAGCATTCATTTGAATTTATTTGTAAAAATTTAAAATTACGTTTCTTTTATTTATAAATTAAGTTATTCTTAAACATATTCGCTAAAGGTAGGTGATACTCATCCATTCGACTTTCTTATTTTCTTGTTTCATATATATTTATATTTTGTAATTTATATTAATACAATGTTGTTCTCTTATTTTGGAAATAAACTAATATTATTATTATTATATAAAACGACACAATAAATAAACAGCAGTGTGTTTGTGTTATGCAAAATAAAACATTTTCTGTTACTTGATACATTTAGTACGTAGCCTGCATCTCTGTTGATCATGTCTAATAATAAAATAATAATAATAATATGCAAAACTGAAATATAGTCATATTATTGTCTTCATAACGTAGCTATTAGTTCAACATTCTAATAAATATATTTCACCTGCTAAAAATACATGTAAAGTTAGTATTTGCAAATCCCAAGTGCCAGTTTGACAGTTGATCAGTTTTTTTCATGTTTTTATTTTATTTCTATTTTGTAATTTGGCTCCTGGACAGTTTTCAGAATGGATTTTTTTTGTGAGATTACTAAGTTCGAATAAGAGAAATTTTATATACATATTTTAAGGCAAATTTGGTCATAGGTACGTTGTTACTTTATATTACAACTTTTCAATTCAAATATCGCGCCAAAACGGTACCATTTTTAACAGAATGTATTGGTTCCTATGTAAGTAAATTTAACAAGGAATTATAAGTATGCGATATCTGTATATTTTATAACATAACCTAGCCATAATTTGTGAAGCTGTGAACATTCTCTTATTATATTTTACTGTGTTATTATACACTATCTGTACGTTTAAGTACGTCACGAACATATTAGATAAGGCACTTCTAACCAAACCGTGAAAATCGCCACCCAAACAGCGTCAAGTATTTTTACAATAAAGATGATAAAAACAGTTTTAAATATGTACAAAGATTTAACTCTACAAACACCAAAAATGAAAAGAACAGTAATTGTAATAAAAATCTTCAAAACTAAGTAAGGTAAAGGTATTATTTTAATGTTAATATATTATAAATAATGAGGCTATTATAAAGATTATTGTTATTAATCGAAACTAGAAAACCGGGGAACTGACCTCCGGAAGAAAGAGTGGGCAGGCATATGTGATTTGAACTAGGGATGCGCACGATATATTGTTTTGTAAAAAAGTATCGATGTTTTCTTTTCGATAATTGTGATTGAAATCGATATTTTTTTATTTAATAATATTGACTGTTATCGATTTTTTTATTCGATAATATCGTTTAATCAAAAATGCCATTTTAATCTTTGAAATTTCACACATTTATTTCACATTAATATACAAAAGAAACTGTTCATATTATACAGAATACAATAGAATATATTTTTAAGAAAGAAGTTGGAAATTTGAAAAATGCCTACTGGGATGTTTGCTGTTTCGTAGAAATTATAATCGGGAAGCGGCAGCGGAATATTGCATTTCATAGACTTGACATCTCGTATAGTTCGCCGAATCGCCTTCATGGGGTGTTATCTTTATCACAATTACTATTTCCTCAAAATTGTAAAGAAGATATGTTTTAAGATGTTTATTTTTTACTTGTATTTATGTATGTGTTTTATACCACTAGAATTATATATTTGAGTTTTGGATTATCTTATACGTTATAGATACAAATTTATATTTTGTTTGTCTTTTTATTGGATTTTTTTTATTTTTTGAGTAAATATATATTTTAAGTTAAAGATTTTATTTGTTACTAAATGGCTTGAAAAGCCACAGCAAAGAACTTTTAATATAAACATGATAAAAATGTCGATGTCAAGGTATATCGATATTCTTCATTCAATATTTGTTTAAAATCGATTTTGAATTTTTGATACATTATTCGATTCAAATATCGATATTTTTGAAACGTTGCGCATTGGAATTTTTTTATTTGCTAATTTGCTATATAGTTTGAACTATAAAATTTGATGAATATGTCAAAAATACTATAGACATGGTGTGCAGTTTCTATTTAAAAAATAAACGATTTCAAAGTGCTGAAAACTGCTAACAAATAAAATGTACCTATATTTACATTTTAAGTAATTAGCAACAACCTTAACAAATTTTGAAGAAAAATGTAAAACGTTCTTAGCCGACAATTTCTTTGCGAACTTCGTAAATATAAAACAGCTATTAGGCTTTTGTCGGCGTAAACAGTACCAGTTTAATTGATTTACATAATTCATCTCATTAGTAAAAGCATAGGCATCTTTCAATTAAGGATAACAGAAAACTCCAAACTATGTAGTTACTTTTTGGTTTTGTGGTGCCAACTAGTGATGCCAACTGTTGATTGTCTATTACGTACTTTCAAATAACTCGTAACATACTAAATTTTATAATTAATAACCGCAAAAATTGTTGTTAATTATAATTTTAAATTATAATGAATATTTAAAGTATCGCATAACACACAACTAACCTCTAAATAATTGCTAATAATTGCAAGATAATAGCGCCATCTATATTATATGTACCACACTGTTAGGCGACGTAAATGTAACAGATATCTGTAATGTATGTAAAACCTACCAAAAATGTAAACAAATTTTATTTCATGGATCACTTAAAAAATTACACATATATTTAGCTACTGTTACTATTTTTACCTTCCAAATATAAATACCGAGTGTACTTCCTATATTACATATACATTTACCGTGTAATTTTTAAATGTAGCCATTTTTTCTAGTACTTGCAAAACCACTAACTTCCCATTTTATTTACGGCTTGTATATTAACGTAATTTAAAAAAAAATACGACCGTTCACTTCGTATAACCTTTATCTTCATGCTTAATGCATAAAATTTATATGTTTTGATATCATACGCCTGAAAAAATGGAAATAAAAATGGTATTTTTCCGGTACATTTCTCTCCCGCCAAAACGTTATCAAACGCAGCCTTAAGGCCCGGTTATAGTGTTACCGACCGAGTCCATTTTGTACCAGAATCTTATTTCATGCTTTTTGTAAAAATAAGAATATGAATAATAAAATTTAAAAAGTGGAATGATTTATAATTAAGTAGTGATTAGTCTAAAGCAATTAATTGTTATAAATCGTAATCAACTAATTCTAAAAATCAAGAAATATAACCAAGGGCATAAGGATAGCATTAGGATAATGTACGCATGTTTTGCGAAAAGATAGTGCAAACAGAAATAAAAAATATGCTTTTATTTTCCTGAAAAGCATGAAATACATATGATAAAAAACATAGGCGTTCTGTAAAACGCTGCTTCCTAATAGTTTGTACATTATTTCATAGATAGCACCACAAGATAAAATAGTCAAGGCCAAATGTGGTGTAGCAGATACAGTTGGCCTTGAAATAGAAAATAATGTGGGAAGGAGAAAGAAAGCTATATACCCTTTCCTTATTAAAATATTACAAATACATTTGATACTTTTATACTAAACTTGAGGGGTAGCCAGAGAAATAGAGTAGAGGAGAACGCGCTTAAAGATGCGCCAACTAAGTTAAATTGAATTCCGCCATTTTGAAGGTTATATTTATACCTAGCTCAACAATTCGCATGTAAAGTTCATTGACTTAGAAAAATGTAAACAAACTTACGTGTGAAAAGAAATGCCTTCCTGCAAAATGGCGACCACTATAGCGTTTGCTTAAAACTGGATGCGCACTCGTCGAAGCGCGTTCTCCCCTACTCTATTTCTCTGGGGGTAGCACAACAGAGACTCTAAACATTCAACAATTTATTACTTTGTGTAGGAATATTTTATTTTTTGAGCCGCATCCAACTAAAGAATAGATAGGTATATTTTATTACTTTCTTATAGGTATGAGAGTTTCAAATTATAGAATTTTAAGAATTTTTTTATATAAAAATTATTCAAAATCGTATTATAAATACTTATTACTATTCTCTTAATAAATCCCTATAGAATGCATACTTTGCAAGACATTCGAAAAAAAATGAGGTGTGGCCACCACACGACGTTCTTATACGTATGAGCATTTCAAATTATAGAGTTTTAAATTTTTTAATATAAAAATTATCTAGAATCCTATTATAAGTACTTCTGTTCTCTTAATAAATCTCTATAGAATGCATACTTTGCGAGATATTCGAAAGAAAGTGCTACTCGCTATGAGTAAAAGTGTTACTTCCGGTCCGAATTTTGAAATTTCATTTATACAAAAAATATTTCAAAATCAACTCTAAATACTTTTGTACTCTTGACAAATATTTATAGAACGCATAATTTACGACATATTGGCAAAAAATCGCTATTCGATAAGAGTAAAAGTAATACTTCCGGTCTGAATTTTGAAAATGTTTTTATACAAAAGATATTGAAAATTAAGTTCTAAATACTTTTGTATTCGTAGCGTACCTGTCTAAAATGCATGACTTGCGAAATATTTGCACAAAACTGATTTTTGATAAGAGTAAAAGACCTACTTCCGGTATCAATTTCGAAAAACTTTTTAAATAAAGTTGTTCTCAATTTTAATTTTAAGTACATATGAATTCTTTATAAATTTATTTAAACTTAGTAGTTGACAAAATATTGGCAAAATTCGATTTTTTCACTGAAGTAAACTACTACTTCCGGTATATGAAAACCTAATCAGATCTCAAGAGGGAGATTGTACACGTCACGCACACACACACACACAGAGAGAGAGAGAGAGAGAGAGAGAGAGAGAGAGAGAAACAGACATCTTTCAAAAACCACTTTTTTGGTGTCAGGCGACTTCAAAACTTGGACATCTGCAAAAATCTCGAGGTCGAAAACTTTCGTCATCACAATACTTCCTTATACCACGTATAAGAAACTAAGATGGTTTTTAAAAAATGTCTCTCTCTTTGTGTGTGTGCGTGTGACCACGATAGCGATCAAACCGCTATAACTATCAATTCGAAATATTACGAGTATAATCTCCCTCTTGAGATCTGATTAGATTTACAGTAAAATCGGCATACCGGAAGTATTAATTTACTTAGTGAAAAAATCGAATTTTGCCAATATTTCGTCAACTACTAAGTTTAAACAAATTTATAAAGAATTCATATGTATTCAGAATTAAATTTGAGAAGAATTTTATTATGAAAGTTTTTTGAAATTCCTGCCGGAAGTAGATCCTTTTCTTATCGAAAATCAGTTTTTTGCCAATATTTCGCAAGTCATGCTTTTTAGACAGGTATATTACGAGTATAAAAGTATTTAGAACTTAATTTTCAACACCTTTTGTATCAAAAAAATTTCCAAATTTGGACCGGAAGTAAAACTAAAGCGAAGTTTAAACAAATTTATATAGAATTCATATGTATTCTGAATTAAATTTGAGAAGAATTTTATTATGAAAGTTTTTTGAATTCCTGCCGGAAGTAGGTCTTTTTCTTATCGAAAATCAGTTTTTTGCTAATATTTCGCAATTCATGCTTTTTGGACAGGTGCGTTACGAGTATAAAAGTATTTAGAACATAATTTTCAATACCTTTTGTCTCAAAAAAATTTCCAAATTTACACCGGAAGTAAAACTTATACTCTTATCGAATAGCGACTTTTTGCAAATATGTCGTAAATTCATTCTATATATATTTATCAAGAGTACAAAAGTATTTAGAGCTGGATTTGGAATATTTTTTGTATAAATAAAATTTCAAAATTTGGACCGGAAGTATCACTTTTACTCTTAGTGAGTTGCATTTTCTTTCGAATATCTCGCAAAATATGCATTATATAGACATTTATTAAGAGAATAGAAGTACGTATAATAGGATTTTGAATAATTTCTTAAAATTTGGGTAATTTTTCTATGAAATAACACTATTTCAAACAATTTTGTATAATTTGAAATGCTCATTCGTATATATATTTTTTAATTCTTTATTTCAAAAGTAGGACAATTTATTTTTTTAGATGAAGGAAATACAGCAAAAAAATACTACCTATAAACTAAAAAATATATAAGTACATGGTAAATAATAAAATTTTATCATGAGCAATATAACTCAACAAATATAGGGAAACTTCTAATAAGCAATGTAGAGAACATATTTGTAGTTGAAAATAAAAATATATGTGCCTATCAGAAAAAAAAACATTTTTAAAATATATTAGAGTGTTAAAGAAATTTACATTATTCGATCGTGTTTTCTATTTATTTTAAATCTCTCTTCTGACCGAATAAATAATATTTACACACTTATATTACCCCTTTAGCACAGTGCCGGATTAAGCAAGCGCGGGGCCCGTAGCAAATTCTACGGAGGGGCCCTTGATCTGCTATGGGTTCTTAAGTATAAAGTGGTAAAAAAATTCAATACTCAATACGTTTATTTGCCATATATAGTACAAAGATCACTATAGGCCCAGCTGGGCGCTAACAAGTACAAAAAGCCAGAGATGAGGTTGCCGTTGCCCTGGCAATTTAGAATAATTTTGATAAGAAACTAACAATTTAAAACTGACGATAATACACAAAAAATTGTAAATCTTTTCTTTGTACATATTTCAAAGTCTATATTTATTACAAAGTATATTATATTTTTAGGAATAGCTAATGTTATATTTTATCAAAGGTGTACTTTATATTATGTATATTTTTTATATTTATTTATCTGTTTCTTGTATTATTTTTTAAACTTTTACAAAGTAACTTTTCTAGATTTCATGTGGGCAAATTTAGAAATAATACTATTCGAATCAATTTCTCTAAGCAAATCATATTCTATATTCATCAAAGAGAGATAATTCAGACGTTCTTGACTCATAGTGTTCCTTAATTCATTTTTTATTCGTTTCAATGTCGAAAATGAACGTTCGCCACCGCAGTTAGTGATCATGAGAGACAAATAAATGCGCAAAGCAATTTCTAAATTTGGGAAACATGATTCTAATGAATTATCAATTATGAATTTATAATATTGAATTTCCAGAGCTTCGTTTTTCGTACTGTCAATCGCACCAGCCACATCCGTTTTGAGCAGCTCAGCAAACTGCACTAATTCGTCGTCTAGGCTGTCTTCCAAATCATTTGCATAAGCACTGACCATAATTGGAGTTTTTCTCAAAATCTCTTGTGCTGTTATAGATTTTAACTCTCGAAATATTCCAAAAACACTAGTTAGTTTTTGGTATGCTTGCATGCGTTGATCTAAAGCAGATAGTATGTTATCAATAATGACAACAAACACCTCAATTTCAAACTGTTTATCAGGTGTTTCATTTTCAACAAATTCGTAAAGTGTACTAGAACCGCTAAAATGGTCGTACTTTGTGTTTCGCTTGCGTCGTCTTGAAGTCTGTTGCTGATATTCATGACAGCCTGTCAGATCTTTGGCTTTTGCTTCAATATCTGAAAATGTGGATCGCATTGTTTGGACATATCCATATAATGATTCATAAAGGGCGTATCCCGTATTAAGGTCTGTATCAGACGATTGCAGAGACGCACTAGTCGCTTGCACGCGTTCTAGGATTCCATTCCACGTAATTGTCATTATTCCGGTTTCCAACTTATTCATCTTTGAAACTAGTCCGTAAGCTTGATTGCGACACTCTGCCTTTTGATCTATATTATTGGAAATGTCATCCAAAACTTGTTTGATAGTGGTAAAGCCACATAAAAGTGCCTTCGTAGCATCAGCTCTAGCGGCCCACCTAGTATCCGACAACCTTTTCAAAATCCGAAATTTAGAAGTAAGAGCTTTTGTAAGCAGACCCCAACGATGTGTAGAAGCGGAAAAGAAATTATAAAGGTTTTCAATAAAATCGAAAAAAATTAATGCTTCTGTACAACAGTCTGCAGCACGCTTAGCAACTAAATTTAATGAATGTGCAAGACAGGGAATGTATTCTGCATACTTATTTATGTCTTTAATTCGTGCTTGCAGGCCGCTGTATTTTCCGCTCATGTTGCTAGCATTGTCATAGCTTTGTCCACGACAATCTTTGATATCAATGCCATTCTTACTTAAAAAATCTAGTAAACTTTGGGCGAGTTGTTCAGCAGTATGGCCTTCCATATCTAAGAACTTAACAAATCTCTCAACTGGCCCAGATGGTAGAACATAGCGTACTATCAGAGTCAGTTGGTCTACATGCGATATATCCGGAGTAGAATCCAATGACACTGAATAGTACTTGGATCTCTTAATTTCGCAAATAATTTGATCCAGCATGCTTGATGCAATTAATTTGATAAATTCCTCGCATGTTGTTTTAGATAAATATGACGTGTGTCCTTTTCCTTTATGGGCATAAGTTTGAATATGTTGGGCCATAAAAACGTCAAATTCGGAAAGTAATTCTAATAGGCCTAAGTAATTCCCATTATGAGCTGAACCAACAATTTCATCACTACCCCGAAACGCAAGACCTCGTTCTGCTAAAAACTTTATTACTGCAATAATTCGTTTTAAGAGCATCTGCCAATAATTTTGCTCAGTATCAATTTGGCTCACAAGTTGAGAATCGACACACGCATTCTTGTTTTTGCGATTTAACAGCGAAATTATAGCTTTCCTATGCGGAGTGCTCTCTTCATGTCTTTTCAACAAATTGTTTGCGTTCTTCCAGTCATCGAACCCATCTTTCGTAAACCGTGCTGACTGATTAGTATCTGAATCTATAACTTTGCAAACAAAACAGAAAAGTCGCCCTTTAGTTTCTGAATAGCACAACCAATTTCTGACGTGAGTTTTATTAGTAGGTTTATGTTTATAAGTGAAAAATGACTTTTGGCAGAATCGTGGACTAATTTCTTTTTCATACATTTTCTTTGAACTTAAGAAGTCACTGTTCATATGTTGCAGTTCGCTGCTTCCTTTCGCAATCCAATAATCTTTGTCAAAGTTGCTCGGCCATTCACCAATATCATTGGAGTATATTTTACTTTCATTCAGTTTTTTGCTAGAAGAAGCGGTAGCGGTTGAATCATGTAACATACATTCGACTTCTGTTTGGCTGAAGTAAGACGACTTTGGGTCGAGGGGACTTGCTAGGTTTTCAGCTTCTCTTTGGCTAAAACACGATATGTCAGAATTAGGACGACTTGCTGTCTCTTCGATTTCAGTATCACTAACCAAAAAAGTGCCTGCACAGGCAAAAGTTTCAGTTTCACTTTTATATGTACAATGAGATGCACCTTCTGTATTTTCTGCTTCCGTTTCCGTGGATTCAGCAACAATGCTCTGAATATTAAAAAACTCGGACAGCTTACGTGTTTTTGATAAAACAGCTTCGTTCTTTTTCTCCTTTTCATCTTTTGCTTTACGCTTTGCACTTCCAGAAGCATAGTGCCGACCCGTATCTCTAAGTCTGCTGCTCATAATACTGTTTCTTTTCGTTATTACTTCGTTCTGTACATAGAAAAAAAGGAAGTAAAATATACATATTTATAGTGCTATGAAGTAGTAGTACCCAATACCTAATCGAAAACGAATTTAAAACTTTATTTTTTTATGAATAAGTGAATAACTTCATCTCAACTCGTTTTTTTTTAATTCGTTTAGCCATATCGGACAGAAAAGAAACATATTTAGATTGGAATTGGAAAGAACTCAACCTGAAATAATCATCAATAATTTCAAGTTATTTTGGTACCGAAAACTCTCTCCTGTGACGCGAGCTATAAAGATTTTTATTATGGAATGTTAAAACAAAAATCTTACCATAGTTACACAAAAAAATACACCATAAACTGATATACCTACTCCAGGAATTCAAAATTCACGATTAGTTTTAATAATTATCACCTGAAAGCGTGACGGTAGGTACTTTGGAATAAACACGAGTTTATAATTTGATGTGATGTGTTCAAGTTTGATGATAGTGAAATTAGTATATTTATTTGTTATTTGGGAAACATACAGATATACAATAACAATTTAAATTTTAGTACAGAAAAGTACCTCATTATCCAGCAAAGTTTCCACTGATTACTAATACATGTAAAAAATAGAAAGAAACATTTAAATAAGTACAGTGTCACAAGATGACATACATACCTTTTATAGGAGAAAAACTAAAAAATATTTACATAAAAAAAATCTCAATTGCACCTATTTTTTATAACATTAAAATTAACAATAGGTATTTAATATTTATATCGTTTGTCAAACAGACTCAAAAAAAAAGAATTTCATTGGCAAATACATTTGAATTGGAAAAAAAATAAATACTAGGAATTTGAAACATGAAAAAAAGACGAATTGAAGCTACTTTATAATCAATTCATGTTAATTCGTTTTAGATTATTGGGTAGTTATAATAAACTAGTAAAATAAATCTTACCTTAGACGTCAATAATTCAATTCTCAAAATCACTCTTCTATCTTTTGATGTTTTAAAATTAAGTATTTTATCGAATTAGTCACAACACTCCGACCGGCAAAAAACAATAACTAACATATATAGTACTAAAACAAACTTCATTCATGTGTTCACATAAGAAGATTGAAACTTACAAAATAAAATATCCATCAATTACTTATTGGTTGATAGCAGCTAACAGAACTTTATTTATTCTAACTGGCGGATTGTTTGTTACGATACTCGATGACAATGTCAGGGAATCCCTTGTTAATCTTGCGATGTTGCCAACTTCGTTTACAAATAATTTGCGGTGTGCCCAGTGCTAACTTTTAGAAATATGTTAAAATTTAAATTTATTGTTATAGCTTTTGATACCACCATCTATCCAGTGGCCGGTTGTCTATTATAGCGGTAGGTGGTGGGATACCTATCATTAGTTTTAAAAAAACATGCGTGAGACTCTCGCGCCTTGGAATTTAAGCTTCTTTCGTCGAAATAGTTTATTTTATAAATTGTTATGAGAAATTTAAATGAAAGAAATCTCTGTAAAATTAATAAAATATTTTCTTTATTCGTAACTTTTATAACTTATATAGACTTATATTCTTGAAAATAAATTATTGGTATATGATTACTAAAATTTAATAAAAATAATTTAGACTGTAAGTCTTACAAATAAATAGACAATTTCAATCTTTTGAACGAGTCATTTGAATTCTGCTACACATACACACAGCACACAAAGTACCGAGTAAGGGTGCTCACACACGTCAGACTTTTGTAGAGCCGATTATCGGGCCGATTCAAATTCTATATATTCATACGAGCGACATTTTATAGAACTTGTGCGTTTACAGTATGAAATTCTGTGTTTTATTTTCGCCAACGAAATAATCGGTTATCGATTATTTAACGTGGATTGCCTTGGTCGGAAAAGGTGTAACGTTTCACGTTTTTGTGACATCAAGTAATTTCAATATACCACGTCTTAATAAGTTTCGCTCAAAAAATTGCGCTGAGGGAGAGGTGGTCCGGTTTGGATACGCGGGGCCCTCTTTTGCGCGGGGCCCGTAGCAATTGCTACTCTTGCTACGTGGTTAATCCGGCACTGCTTTAGCACATACCTCTGCTTTATATCCACTTACAATAATGTGTAGGACGGAAAGAGAGGTATACGACTTGCAACGTATTTTCCCTCTTACTTTAGAAGACCGATATTCATTCTTGTTACCTGCGCGATCCAGTTCGTTCTACAATTCAGTAAATAAATCGTTTTCTTTACTTTCGTCTGCATCCCCATGGCAACGAACTAAATTTTAATTTTAGTGTAATCCGTACATTTAGCGACATCTATATTGCATTAGATTTCGAACTCTAGCTAATTTCATACCTGTTGAAATTTTTACCGACTATAACCGGGCCTTAAGGCTGCGTTTGATAAGGTTTTGGCGGGAGAGAAATGTACCCAAAAAATACCATTTTTATTTCCATTTTTACGGGCGTAAAATATCAAAACATGTAAATTTTATGCATTAAGCATGAAGGTAAAGGTTAAACGAGGTGAAAGGTCGAATTCTTTTTTAAATTAAGTTAATATATAAGCCGTAAATAAAATGGGAAGTTAGTGGTTTTGCAACTACTAGAAAAAATGGCTACATTTAAAAATTATACGGTAAATTTATATGTAATATAGCAAGTACACTCGGTATTTATATTTGGAAGGTAAAAATAGTAACAGTAGCTAAATACATATGTAATTTTTTAAGTGATCCATGAAGTAAAATTTGTTTACATTTTTGGTGGGTCTTTACATACATTACAGATATCTGTTACATTTACGTCGCCTAACAGTGTAGCACATATAATACAGATGGCGTTATTATCTTGCAATTATTTAGAGGTTAGTTGTGTGTTATGCGATACTTTAATTATTCATTATAATTTAAAATTATAATTAACAACAATTTTTGCGGTTACTAATTATAAAATTTAGTATGTTACGAGTTATTTGAAAGTACGTAATAGACAATCAACAGTTGGTATCACTGGTTGGCACCACAAAACCAAAAAGTAACTATATAGTTTAATTTGCGAGTTTAATGAAATTGCAATATTTTAAAATATGGAGTTTTCTGTTATCCTTAATTGAAAGATGCCTATGCTTTTACTAATGAGATGAATTATGTAAATCAATTAAACTGGGACTGTTTACGCCGACAAAAGCCTAATAGCTGTTTTATATTTACGAAGTTCGCAAAGAAACTGTCGGCTAAGAACGTTTTACATTTTTCTTCAAAATTTGTTAAGGTTGTTGCTAATTACTTAAAATGTAAATATAGGTACATTTTATTTGTTAGCAGTTTTCAGAACTTTGAAATCGTTTATTTTTTAAATAGAAACTGCACACCATGTCTACAGTATTTTTGACACATTCATCAAATTTTATAGTTCAAACTATATACTTAGCAAATTAGCAAATTAAAAAATTCCAATGCGCAACGTTTCAAAAATATCGATATTAGAATCGAATAATGTATCAAAAATTCAAAATCGATTTTAAACAAATATTGAATGAAGAATATCGATATACCTTGATATCGACATTTTTATCATGTTTATATTAAAAGTTCTTTGCTGTGGCTTTTCAAGCCATTTAGTAACAAATAAAATCTTTAACTTAAAATATATATTTACTCAAAAAACAAAAAAAAATCCAATAAAAAGACAAACAAAATATAAATTTGTATCTATAACGTATAAGAAATCCAAAACTCAAATATATAATTCTAGTTGTATAAAACACATACATAAATACAAGTAAAAAAATAAACATCTTAAAACATATCTTCTTTACAATTTTGAAGAAATAGTAATTGTGATAAAGATAACTTAGATAACAAACACCCCATGAAGGCGATTCGGCGAACTATACGAGATGTCAAGTCTCTGAAATGCAATATTCCGCTGCCGCTTCCGGATTATAATTTCTACGAAACAGCAAACATCGCAGTAGGCTTTTTCAAATTTCCAACTTCTTTCTTAAAAATATATTCTATTGTATTCTGTATAATATGAACAGTTTCTTTTGTATATTAATGTAAAATAAATGTGTAAAATGTCAAAGATTTTTTACCAGGATATAAGTAGAATGGCATTTTTGATTAAACGATATTATCGAATAAAAAAATCGATAACAGTTAATATTATTAAATAAAAAAATATCGATTTTAATCACGATTATCGAAAAGAAAACATCGATACTTTTTTACAAAACAATATATCGTGCGCATCCCTAGTTCAAATCACATATGCCTGTCCACTCTTTCTTCCGGAGGTCAGTTCGCCGGTTTTCTAGTTTCGATTAATAACAATAATCTTTATAATAGCCTCATTATTTATAATATATTAACATTAAAATAATACCTTTACCTTACTTAGTTTTGAAGATTTTTATTACAATTACTGTTCCTTTTATTTTTGGTGTTTGTAGAGTTAAATCTTTGTACATATTTAAAACTGTTTTTATCATCTTTATTGTAAAAATACTTGGCGCTGTTTGGGTGGCGATTTTCACGGTTTGGTTAGAAGTGCCTTATCTAATATGTTCGTGGCGTACTTTAACGTACAGATAGTGTATAATAACACAGTAAAATATAATAAGAGAATGTTCACAGCTTCACAAATTATGGCTAGGTTATGTTATAAAATATACAGATATCGCATTCTTATAATTCCTTGTTAAATTTACTTACATAGGAACCAATACATTCTGTTAAAAATGGTACCGTTTTGGCGCGATATTTGAATTGAAAAGTTATAATATAAACCCAGCCAACAAAGACACGTCAAATTCACGTGAATATTTAGTCACACATTACGGCATATGTCCTTCTAAAGTGACGTTAATTTGACGTAAAAATGACGGCCAAATGTCACAGCCCAATGACGTGATTTATAGACGAATCTTAGACGTCATGTATGTCGAAAAAAGTACCATTTAGTGACTACTCTATTACAAGAATAAAAATCCAGTTTTATGTGAAAAAATTTATTTAAAAAATACAAAATACAAAAACTCAGTCTTTGTAATAACACAATATATTAAATTGTAATTAATGGTGACAAAACTTTATAAAGTATGTATTAGTGGAAATACAACCCATCTATTTTTGTCAACTGGTAACAAAAAACACTTAGTCCTAACTAAACTAGCGGAATACAATTGGTAATCAGATAACAATAAATCATTAACTTCATAAATATTAAGCAAAGAAGAATGCAGCGGATACGAGTAAAAATTAGAAAAGGATAAATATATTTTGCCTAAAATAAAAATTTCACCTTCGGCATTTTTTAGAATATTGTGTATTTGAATGATTTTGTTATCAATGAGACAATGACAGTTGGCAAAAGAATATGAATAAACTGTAAGGGTAAAATCTTCAAAACAAGCTTTTTTAAACTGTTTGAAGCTATCTGTATGAGAATGCAGTAGTGGTCCTAAATAATGTTCAAAATGTAATGTTTCGTTGTGTAATAAATGATCCTGGTTATTTGTTTTGACGTTATTAATTTCATGCAATCGATTATAAATTTGCTGAAGTGGCCGGTTTGGAGATTTGACAAGTTTCTTTAGTTGACCTAAAAAATTTTCGAATTCAAATGCTGAGAAATTGTCTAAAGAATTAAATTTCTGAACATCGTCGTACAAATGAGATAACAAGTGTACATTAATTACAAAGAACTCTAATCCATATAAAAACTCGCAATGTGAAACAAATATATCTAGCATTTCTTTGGCGTCTTTAGAGAATTTTGCAATATGATGATCAGAAATGAGCACTGTTATTGCACAGTGCAATAGCAAAAAATGTTTATAAACAGCATCTTTAAGACGACTTTTAAGAACTAAAGGACCAGCATAGAGTATAAACGTTCGCAGTTCCGTCGCTTTCCACCTTGCCAAATCATCCAGCGAACGAGGTTTTCTATTAAATTCTAAAGGAATGTACTCTTTTAAGGAAATCAAATGTTCAGAAATTAAGGTAGTAATTCTGTTACCTAGTCTGACTTTAAGTGATCCAGTAAGCCAAGTATTTAACATTTTCTTTACAACCCCTAGGCAAACACAGTGCATGTAATCTATTGGAAAATCTGCAATGAAATCAATCGGAAGTCTTACTAGAGGAGATTCACCTAAGTGATGATCTTCGTCTAACTGAAGTCTGAATGAATAATCAGTTCTTTTTAGTGCCGAAGTATTTTTGAAAATTACTCTACCATGGTACTCTCCAGGCTCAATACACTTATCACAGGACGAATATCCATTATGAGATTTTGTACACTTAATGTAAGCTTTAGCTGGTATATCGCAACAAAAACTATGTATTTCTAAATCATATTTCCTATTGTTAAATTTGATACCATTATTTAGTACTTCTAAAATTTCATCTACAAATTCTTGTAAAAAAGAAGATAAAGGTTTAGGTTTAGCTACACCGCAAAAGATAGCAATTACAAAGGGACTACTTTTGAAATTTTTTATAACACCTAAAATTGGCCAAAACTGCACCTTCGAGCTATTAAAAAGTGGAAGGCCATCAATATTAAAGCTGATTTTAAGAGAACTAATGCCTGACAAGTTTAAGTTCTTGTGTTTATTTAGGCAACATATTAAACTATTTAAAAACCCGAAGTAAAAAAAATCCCCGTTATCCAACTTCTGAACAGTTTGATTTGAAGGAGTTCTCAATAAAGTTCGACTGTCTGTAGGCAAATCACAATGTAGTGGTGACAAAATTTTCAACAGATCTGACAATGCTGAGCGAGAAATATTATGTTGAACACTAGCCCAATGTCTAAGTTGTACAGCAAGATTAGTCTCGTTACAGTCAGTGTCAGAACTGCTTGGCGATTCAGAGGGAATAACGCAAACATTCTCAGGTACATTAAAACAATAGTTATTTGATAAATCAGAAGTTGCATCTTCATCAAAAATAGAAAAATTACTACTTACAGTACTTGAAGAAATAAACGTGATCTGAGAAATGTTTGAATTTTTATTCTCTGAATGATGTTCTTCCACCCGAGTATTTAAACTTGATCTCAAATTTTTAGCAGTTTCGGCCAACCTTCGATAATACTGCCTTTTTCCAACAAACTCTTTTTGTCTGCGTCGCGACATTTTACATTACCAATTAAAAGTGTATTACAAACGAAAATTACATTAATTATTTCTAATATTCATTCTTGCTTTTTTGGCTCGTTGTGGGGCATGCTTCAACCAAGTTTTGATTGTATTTTCTATGTCTCTTTCAGTTGCTGAGGTTGAACTTAATTTAACTGCTCCTAAAGTAAATGGTAATTTATAAACAATAACAAAACAACTCCAAAATACTTACGAATAACAACTTTATTCAAGTTAAGATCTCTGAATGCTTGTTTATCATTTCTAGTCCCTTTGAAACTGTATCCACTGGCAACGTCGTCAGATAGCAAGTGTCTTAGTATACTATTTGTTTGTGAGGTAATTTCTCTCCCCCCCAAAGAAGAGAAATACAAGCTCTATTAAAACAAAATGTTGTTAATTTGAAAAATATCGTTGTTACCATTTTACTTACCAAAGCAACAAGATCATTGTGATTTTCAAGAAATCTTTCAAGCTTTTTTAAATCTTCTTCAGATTTTATCGGAAGTTGCACTGGTATATTATCAGCTAAAATGTGTTGTGGTGTATGATTCTGGTGTTTCAATATTTTCAGTATTTCTTTATTTTGTTCTTGTAACTGGGCAAGAATTATTATAAGCCTGTTGTGATTAACTCCTATAAAATAATTTTAAGTTAGTACATTTTATCAGAGATTTACTGTAAGAAATAGTACAGGACTATATGAAACAGCAACGGTTAAATACCTGAATTAGCTAATTCAGAAGATTGCACTGATTGCGGTGTTGAAGGAAATTCATTAGATCTGCTTGAAGACGGTGTGGAAGTTATATATTCTCGAGGTGGGGTCAGATGTAATCCAAAAGATCGGTTCGGTGGGGTTAACTGCACTGATGAATAATAATTTTGTGACAACTTAGTGTTGTTGTTATTCAACGCATTAGAACCTAATAAATTATTTAAAAGAATATAGAAAAAAAAAGTTTACCGAACACTTACAACTTGATAAACTATCTGATGTAGTTCTGTGTTGACTCAATGTCGGGGGAGGTGAAAGTTCATTATCTTGATTGTCGTCAGCGCTTGATGAATTTTCATCTGAGGAGAATCGTCGAGGCACTTTTCTTTTTCTCTTTCTTTGCACTTCCAGATCTGATGAAGGAATATCAGAACTTTCTTCTAGAAGTTTTAATTTTCGTTTAGACTTTTCTATATCATCTACAAAATACAAATATGTATAAGCTTTCATTGTTTTCATTTTACGTCACAGTTACAATATATTCATTTTTCAGCATAATTGTCACATGGCTCTCACTATTTAGCCACTCGACCTCTTTTTCAGCATACAGCATGCTGAAGTTTGAAATTTTATGTCGAAAATTTTTTATGAAAACCCCACAGTATTGAAAATAATAGATCGCACAAGTATACAAACAATATTTATATAAACCTCTTTTTTATGTAGTATATAGTTACAATCTTTACAAGTAAAATACATACCATTCTCAAAGTAGCATTTTGATATCGGGTATAATGTCCATGATTCCTCATCTGGAGTATCTCCACATCTTAAAGCCTTGTTATATCGCGATTGATTTTTGTATGGTGGCCAATAGACCTCCTTTTTCCTTGGCGTTAACCACTGTTTGGAAACTAGTGCAATTCCACTGCCATCACCCTCTATGAACTGTACTGCAACGTAGGCCATTTTATATGACCTAACTGGATTACTTTTTAAATAATTTTCCAATAATACAGGATGCCCAAGAATTCGCGGGACAATTATAGTGATAATTAAGTTGCTTACAAAGGTCAGTGTTCTACAAGAAAAGTAGATGGAAAAATCAAAATTTTTGCAGTATTATAAAGATTTACATGCTTGGTGAGACCGTATATAGTGGTATCCTGTTCCGTGAATTCTGGGACAAGACGAGATTACATGATTTCATCATCAAACATAATCAAACCACAAATTTTAAGGTTAGGTTTTGGTACACAAAAAATGGTTTGATATGAAGCATGCGAAAAATCAGAAATTAACAATATTGTAATAACACTCTAACATGTACTTACCAAAAAGCCAAACAAGTCACACTATAAAATACAACTAATTTGCACAATTTGAAGACAACAAATACACACAAAACGCCTGACGCTGAATGTAGAAACTGGCGCAAAGCAAAAGCGTAATAACAAACGACCACACTCATCGCAAACTCGCAAACGGCTGTGTCTGGCTGTGTCCGTTCGTCTGAAGCGAAACGGCTAAGAAAATACGTGCTCTCATTGCGGTTTATTACAAGTAAACTTGAGCTTTGATTGGCTGGATGAGGAACCGCGTAAACTTCACGTGTGGTGGTTGGTCACTTAATTCACATATGCGATTTTTAAATATACACAGCTGAAAGACAAAAAGTTCGAGAAAATCTTATCAGCGTTTGCCATATTTCAGGTGAAATACTTTTAAAACACATTTACAAAAAAATTTACAAAAATAATAACTTACTAAATTCAAACGATAGGGAAAGTCTATTTATAACATGTATTTAGGTAATTATATATTTTTTTTTTATGATTAACCACTATTCAAATATTTTCGTTCAGTTTTAGGTATTTTAAGTCAAAGAGACCCAAAAAAGCCAACGAAAATAATAAAAGTGAGATACATAATTATTTATAAGTAATTATATATATAAGGCGCATTATAAAACAGTGAATAGGATGACCAGATTTTAACGTCATTTTGACGTTCATAATTTACGGCTACAGTTGGGTTCAAAAATCACGTCATTCTTACGTAACTTTTTGGGCGAATGACGTCGTTGACGAGAAATGACCTTAAAATGACGTGAATCAGACGTGATCATGTTGGCTGGGAAGTAACAACGTACCTATGACCAAATTTGCCTTAAAATATGTATATAGAATTTCTCTTATTCGAACTTAGTAATCTCACAAAAAAAATCCATTCTGAAAACTGTCCAGGAGCCAAATTACAAAATAGAAATAAAATAAAAACATGAAAAAAACTGATCAACTGTCAAACTGGCACTTGGGATTTGCAAATACTAACTTTACATGTATTTTTGGCAGGTGAAATATATTTATTAGAATGTTGAACTAATAGGTACGTTATGAAGACAATAACATGACTATATTTCAGTTTTGCATATTATTATTATTATTATTATTAGACATGATCAACAGAGATGCAGGCTACGTACTAAATGTATCAAGTAACAGAAAATGTTTTATTTTGCATAACACAAACACACTGCTGTTTATTTATTGTGTGGTTTTATATAATAATAATAATATTAGTTTATTTCCAAAATAAGAGAACAACATTGTATTAATATAAATTACAAAATATAAATATATATGAAATAAGAAAATAAGAAAGTCGAATGGATGAGTATCACCTACCTTTAGCGAATATGTTTAAGAATAACTTAATTTATAAATAAAAGAAACGTAATTTTAAATTTTTACAAATAAATTCAAATGAATGCTTAAAGTTCGCGCGTCTTTCTCCCTTCAGCATGAAAGTTGACAAGTATCGATTAGATTCATATGTATAAAATCGAATTGAAAAGAAAGTCTGCCAGACCAAATCTACGTTTGTAGGTAGCGTACCGACCTGGTACTGGGCCAGTGTTAACGGCTGCCCACCGAAGAGCTCGATTAGTATTTGCTCAAACGCACTCCCATTGGGAAATTGAAAACTGGAGATACGTTTTGTTTACGGATGAGTCCAGGTTCTGCCTTTCAATTAATGACCGTCGTGATAGAGCGTGGAGAAGACAAGGTGAACGATTTGCACAGTGTGCCATACGAGAGGAGGAAAAGTTTGGAGGCGGATCAGTTATGGTGTGGGGTGGCATAACTCTTGAAGACCGTACAAACATTTATGTCATAAATAGGGGAACAATGAATGCCATAAGATATCGGGATGAAATGATAGTTCCAATTGTTGAACTATTTGGTGCTCAACATAGGCCAGAATTTGTATTCATGCATGATAATGCTCAACCACACATTGCCAACATCGTAAGGCAAGAGCTGGTTGCCACCCATATCAATGTTTTAGAGTGGCTAGCCCGAAGCCCAGATCTTAACCCCATTGAACATCTCTGGGACAATTTCGGGAGACAGATTAAAGCTCTGGAACATCCTCCTAGGGCATTACAAGAACTGTCAATAAGATTGCACCAAATTTGGGCAGCAGTTCCTCAAGAAGATATTGCTACACTAATTCGAAGTATGCCAGAAAGAACGAGGGTTTGCATAAGAGCGAGGGGTGGTCACACCCGTTACTAACTTTTATTATTGATTTTTTAATGTTTATTCATTTACTCGTCAATGTGATGGTTCCTTGTTTATTGTATATTGTTGAAATTAGTTTACGAATTATTGAAATAAATAATCACAAAGTTGATTAAATCTTCTTTTCTTTATATATCAAGCAATAGAATTCCATGTTTACAAGTACTTATCAAAAGTATTACATTTCATCTATTATCCCTTAATTTTGCGACGAAGTGTAATTATAGTAGTTGATGATATTTGTATTAAGTATTATGCACATTATATCACCTAATGTGAGTTTTTTATAAGTCGAAAGAGAGATATCTAACAGCTGCTACGAATCAGATCGTGTATGTTTAGAATTTTGTGGGAACTATGTTCATTAATTGACTGCCTGTCGACAGTCTGTGTATGTATGTGTCATACAGTAGCCCTGTTTTCATTCATATATATATATTTTTTATTATTAATTACACAATTAAATTAGATCTTGTGTGTTTTGATTGCTATTGCTATAAGTCCTATTCCTAGTTTTCATGTTTATGGTTAATAAAAACATGTGGCGCTTATAGACGACCCATGGCCACCGACTAACGAGTTACAGGGGCAACGTTTTTGATTTTTGCTTTAATTATTGAGCAAGTTCAATTAAATATTAAAGTGACATCCTTTTATTGGACCAAAACATCTAGTCAATAACAAGGGTGGTTGAAATATCAATCCTTCTGCCATGAATTTTCAATTTGTTTGATATGTCTAAGATAACATGTATGCGACATAGAAGGTTGAGGTATTTTTGCATGTGATATGAGGTAATAATATGCTAAAGTAAGGATTTACAAAAATTGATTGACCGGTTATATTGGAATTTCAACAATTAGTTCAGTAAAATAGGTGATGGTTTACTGCCTCTGAGGGAAAAATAGGTTTAATACAAGTATAAGATAACATGTACTACATCCTTCTTCTTTCAAGTTGTTTGTGAATTGGAGCTTGTAAACATTCTGAGCAGATTAAAAAATACATATCCTTCGGGAAACTATACTCTCTCTCTCTCTCTCTCTCTCTCTCGGTAATTTATCTCCCTCCGCTTCGCGTCGGGAGATAAACCTTACCTCGAGCTAAAATCTAATACTTTTTTCCCTTGTATAATAAATAACTATTTTGTTCTCTTATGTGCTTTTTTTCACGGTTAGGTAGATAACATAAAAATACGTCCTCGTATCGTCAAAAAATGACATAGTGTAAAACTCTGTTTAAGTATTACGATTTTCAAAGACATTTTTATAATAAAATGCCAAGAAAACTGACAGACATTTAAAAAGCGCGGATTATTTCAAAAATAGAAGACGGTTAGTTGATAAGAATGACTTCACGGCATTTTAACGTGAATAAAAATACAGTGTTTGTAATTAAAAACGGTGGGAGGACTGGTACGGGGCTGTTCAATAGAAAGTCAACTATCGATGAAGATGTCCTTTTAGATTATATAAGAGGTCGTCCATTTGAAACTGCAAGAAATTTTGTAATAAACAGAAATTTTCCCGCCTCCAGAGTTACCGCATGTAGAAGAACATTAAAATCTGATTAAAAGTGCGGTGTTGTTGCAAGGAAGCCGTGCTTAACTAATAAGCTGAAACAATCACGACTGTTATTTGCTTTAAATCATATTAATAATGATTTGAATTATTGGAACCGGGTTATCTTTAGTGATGAGAAGACTTTTCAGTCGTCTTCATCAGTCATAGTCTATAGGCCACGGGAAACTCGCTTCCTTGAGGAATATAGTCGTCTTAGGAGAACTTCTGGATTCGGATTTAATGTTTGGGCTTGGATCAGTTATCAAGGTTTAGGAATATGTTGGCGGATTGAAAACAGGTTTAATGCGATTGCTTACAAATACATTCTAGAATATATCATGCTTCCAACGATCCATCATATCTTTGTCAATTCCGACTTCATATTTCAGCAAGATAATTGTTCGGTTCATTCCGCTAGAATTATAAGAACCTGGCTTGGAACTATTAACATCGAGGTTTTGCAGTGGCCTTTCAAAAGTCCGGACTTAAATCCGATCGAGAATGTTTGCGGGCTTTTGGTTAAGATGATCAATAAACGAAATGCTCAACCAGAAAGCGCCGAAGTATTGTGGCAATGGATCGAAGAAGCATGGGAGGAACTGACAAATAACAAAGATTTATGGCGTTCATTAATTAATTTCATGCCAAGAAGACTGGAAACGTTGTTGAAAAAAATGGTGGCCAAACAAAATAATAAATTTCTTTTTTCTTGAGCTATTTCTTTATTGTTAATTATTTCTTGTTAAATCAGATCTATTGTATGCTTTCTTTCATTACTTCTTACTCCTATTAAATGAAAATAAATGTCTACTTTCGTTAACTATCACTTACAATGAAATACTAACATACTGAAAGCCACAAATACAACCACAAAAACGTTGTCCCATATTTATATGAACAAGTAGAATGGAGAATTACGTTACAAGAGTTGTCCCAGATTTATTTGAACAGCACTGTACATTTGAATTGTAATTGGTTAGGCATGCATTGGGTCTAAGTCGTACCTTTTCGGAATTACATGATGTTTTTCGAAAAGAAAATGACATTTGCAGCTTCTCCGAAATTTAGAAATATCTCCGAAACTGTAAAAGTTTCAAAGGTGCGGTTTTCAGTTTCCGCTTAAGCATGAAATAGCGCACGTCTTTTATTACAAAATTGTTGGGTTTTAATTACATGCTTATTAATTAGGGATCTGTAATTTTCAATAAACAAAGTTAACCATGATTTTAGAGTTCGAAAACCACACATCCCTATTTAATAAAATGCGCGCTATTTTATGCTTAAACGCAAACTGAAAACTATATCTTCCTAACTTTTACAGTTTCGGAGATATTTCCAAACTTAGAAGACGTTATTTTTTTCTAAAAATGTCACGTAATTCCAAAACGGTGCGGCTTAGACCCAATGTATGCCTAACATAGTACAATTTAAATTTATCATGAATACGTAGGTGTTCCATTTAAAATTACAAAGTTGGTAATCTATATGGCCTATAATACAGTATAAGTTGCCATATGAAAGAAATTCATACCTTAATTTTGTAAAGGAGCAATGCAAGCCTAATACTATATTGCAGCTAAAATTGATTAATGTTTCAATTTGGGGGTAGTTTAAACTCCCCCCTCTCCCCAAAAAAGGATTTTCAGAAAATTTACAAAACTTTGTATGAATACAACATTTGAGTTCGCTCTATACCTATAACGAGTTCTTGTAAGACCATATCAATATACCTACCGGAAATCTTTGTATCTTGTTACAAGGTCAGTTCGTTCGTCGAGAAAGAATATCGCCACAGACAATCACAGGACCTCCACGATATTTTTCAACTTCTTGGACAACAGCAGCGGAATAACGTTTATTTGAATATCGATGAACACGTACATAACCATAACAATGCGTAAGGTAGAACCTCGAGTTGTTTCTAACCTGACCCGATTCCCATTGCTGAAGTTATAAAATGACATCTCACAGTCAAACATTAGACGAAGACATTTTATGATGCCGATGTAAAAATGAGTTTTCAGAATCGATCTACTTGGCCACGATCGTCGGAAACTTCTATTTCGTGAGTGCTACTGTGCTGGTGTCCTTAAGTTTACTTTTATGAGGTTGCGCGAAGCGTCTCTTATACCTAGGTCTGTATAAGTTCCATAGAGATTCTATAAATGCTGAATAACAGAATAACGTAAAATTTCCAGTACTAAATAGACTAAAGCAAAATATTTTAAACATATATATACCTACTTGCATGTCCTTACTAATACCATAAAACTAAGGAAATTGTTGATAATATAAATTTAAATGAAGCTACTTCAATAGTAGATTTTAAAGAAGCCGCAAGTAGAGCTACGTTGACTTTAGTACCATCAAAATAAAAACACAGTTTATCATCATTGTTAAAATTAATATCATGCAACAAGCTTTTAACATGACATATAATAATAATGCATGTTCATTTGAAGTAAGTTGTATCAAAGTATGTTTTTTTCTGGTGTCCAGGCACTTAGCTTGATACTACCCAAAATGTGCATATAATAGTTACTTGAATAATCCAAATTAAAATATAACATACAAAAATAGTTTGAAGAATAATAAATTTGAACCTTGTTAGCAATGACATGTCTTTACTTTGACATTTGTATATTTTGCACTTTAAAAAGAAACACGCCAGTATTAAATTATGTGAATATTTTTCTTTGTATTTCAAACATAAGACTGCGTAAATCTTATCAAAGACAATCAAACATTTACCTACCTAATTCACAGCATTTTATTTCGAAAAGGCGTTTACAAAATTTTGAAATCACATACATACAGTGATGGAAATATCACTAAAAAAAAGCAGCGGCACATATATTCCTTCTTCTTTTTGGCTTACTTCTTCGAGTAGAGCAACCAACCCTCCTTTTCCTAGATTTGCTCCTACTCTTTCTTCTACGATTTTGCCACCACATCGACTACGGCTCCTTCTGCTGCTTCTCCGACGACTACGGCCTTTTTTTCTTCGACTTTTACCTCCTCGTCTGCGACTTCTGCTTCTGCAGCTTCCAGCTCCTCGTCGACTTCTGCTACCTTTCCGACTTCTGCTGCGTTTTCGACTCTTGCTGCGTTTTCGACTTCCTTTCCTTCTACGGCTTCCGCTACAACATCCTCCTTTGCGGCTGCGGCTACGTTCACGACGCCTCCTGCTTTTCCTTTTTCTCGATTTACTACGACGACCACCCCGTTTGCGACGACGACTTCCACCACGACCGCCACAACTAGGGCTATGACCACGGCTACGGCCGGGACGTTTGCTACGAGATCGGACGTGTCGGTTTTTCTTTGAAAAAACGACGCGTCCGATCGCGCAGTAAACGTCCCGGCCGTAGCCGATCTCGTAGGAAACGCGCTGCAAGCGAGTACGACATTTGTGTTTTTCCCGGTCGAAAAGGCAACACCATGTTCTTGCCCCTTCTACTGCTACTTTGCAGGCATCCCATCCTCTATGTTTTGCTCGAAATACCCGAAAAAAATTGAAGAAAGAGTTTCTGGTTATCTCACCTCCCTTATTTGATTTTCCTTTAGAACCCATCTTTCGTCGTTTCCCACTACCTGATCTTCCTTTGCTGCATTTTGTTTTAGTGATTTTTCCATTTTTTGTTCTTACATCCACTGCCGCCACTGCTACTACGATGACGGCATCGCCCTCGACTTCGACTTCGACTCCCACACATAATAATCACACAGAATTTTTAAAAAAGATTATCCAAATAGCCAGTTGGCAAATAAAATTTGTATGTATGTCAGTTTCATATCTTTATAAATAAAATAAATACCTCTCTATTGACAACGAGTTTCTTGTTTTTTTTTTTCAAAGCAAACTGCCTATCATCACACTACAAACTACTAAATGCCAGCGTATGTCAGGTATTGTCAAATCAATTAAACGTCAAATTTTAAGGTCTACAGTATGTGACAAAACCTATATTAAGCATTATGTAAGGGAGACCTAGGCTGGTTGTCGCAAATTTGTTTCTGCAATTTCTATGAGGTATGTACTTTCTTTTACGTCACATAGAAAGAGTATACATACCTACCTGATTCTATATGTTAGGAATTATATGTAAAGCAAATGTAGGAAGACGTGAATATGTTAATAACGTTTTCCCGTTATAATTGAATAAACGGGCAATGCTTGGAGTAATTTGTCACTAATGAAATAAATGCAATTATTCAATTATTGTAATTAAATAAGTAATTATTAAACATCTACATTATCAGAATCACAGTTCTGGCACACGTAGTATGAATTACCATCTGTGCAACTTTAATGAGCCCAGTATTTGCACCGACATCGCGACATACAAAACCAGATTTCCAAGCAAAAAATATATTGTGTTGAATGTATTTTTTTATTTTGAGTTTATTCTATAGCAGCACAAGTAGTGGCAATTGTTCAAATTCTTCCTAAAATACACAAGTAATATTTATATTACATTACATAACGTACAACATTTTCTTCATAGTGTTAAATTTAAATCTTAAATTATCAATTGGAGTTTCTCCATTTTCTATGAACATTTATAATAGCCCTCAACAATAGAACCTAAAAGTACAACATGAATTATTGTTTTTCTATTATTGTTTTTCTGGCATATTTCCCATTTGAGTGATTTTTTTTTTAGTAGATTGCTGTCGTTGTTTAAAGGGCCATGAAATTTTTCACAAGAATTTGTCTAACTTTATAAAATTAACAAAAATAATATAGAACTCATATCTTGACGAAATAGCCACATGGCCGCCGAAAACCATATATTCTCTTCCCGTTCTCCCGCCGTTCCTTAGCTTGCCGTCCATTCCTTCCAAAAATCGGGACTTTCTTAAAACGCCGCGGGACGCTGGATAAATTGTTAAAAATCGGGTCTGTCCCGCCAAAATCGGGACGTCTGGTCACCTTATTCTAAAGGGAACAAGATGAAGTTATCTCTACAAGCTTTACGAGTGATTTTAATAAGTAAATTTATAGTGTATCTATTAGTAGAATGCCGTAAGTGTATTAGAATTAATTTATCAATGTTTTACCTCCGTATTTTATATTTGGATGACAGAATACAACTTTTATATACAAAAATTTTATTTCTGTAGCTCATTCACTAACAATTATCATTAGTCGCATTCAGCAAACGCAAATGTTTCGGAGCTGTTAAAGAAACGTCTGCTGGATGCTAACGCTGCACCGAATTACACCACGATTACATCAACTATATTGTACGAAACGGACGGCCATCTTTTTCAGAGACCACTCCCGATGAATCGGAGCATGTTCTGCTGATTGCGACCATTGACATACCACCAACGCAAAAGGATTAGTGCTTCCCAACTGGATGTAGCGAACATTATAGGTTTATTCGCAGAGTAATTGGTAACTATCGTATCGTACCTTTTGATCGATGTTCCGAGAGTAGAATCACAAATTCTATGTTTCCAACTACTAGATTGGTGTTCAAAGTAATACAAATTGCAGTTGTAAACGATTTTCAAACTATCACAAAAATTAGGCGTTTTTAACTCTGACTCAAAGTCCGCACATGTGTGTTTATGTATGTATTTCAAGTAGAAATCTTTAAATTCGTTGTGGTTGGTAAGAGTCAGTTGTGTCTAGGTGTTATCAATCACAATTGCTTTATTTGTTGTACATACATATTAACCTGTATAATACATACCGGGCTCTTTTTTTATCATTACACATAGCATTTTCCCTATGTGTAATGATAAAAAAAAATTGTCAATGCATTAGCGACATAGTCACTGTATAGTAGACAACCAGTTATACACTCGTATTTTGACAAGCAGGAACAGTGAGCTCTCATAAGATTTTTATCAGTCAGTGGAGATAAATCAGCTGATCTTGGAGGCCATAGTATGGGACCAAATCTACCAATCCACCATCTTTGAAATCAGTTATTTAAAAAAATCCTGATAGCGTTAGTAGAATGTGGCGGGGCCCCATCCATTTGGAACCAGGGTTCATCAACATTCATCATCTCAATTGATGGAATGATATGGTCTCTCAACAAATTCAAATATTTCACTGCAGTGAGGTTACCGTCAAGAAAAAATGGGCCAATAAGTCTATCGCTTATTATTCCAATCCAGACATTAACTTTTTGAGGGTACTGTGTTCGGGTCAGGTTTTGAGCGTGAGGATTTGTACGGGACCAGTACCTAATGGATTAATGGATAGGAAATTTAATAATTTTCCATGGATAAATGTAGGGTACAAACCGAAAGTTCTGAGAGTTGACTTCACCGTTTACGGTAAATGTAGCCTCATCAGTAAAAATTATTTTATTTAAAATTTCTTGGTTTTCATTTAACATGTTAAATATTATTTCACAAAACTCAGTTCGTTTTATCTTATCCTCTTTGAAAAGCTCTTGATGATTTGATATTTTGTATGGCCTATATTTAAATTCTTTCAGAGTTTTGTATACCGAACTGTACGATACTCCAAAATGTTTAGCTACATCTAAAAGCGATCCTACAGACCGTTTCTCTACGTAACACAGGATATTTAATTTCATGTCTTCTGTTCGAACATGATTGGTTCTATTTCTTTTTTGTGAGAATTTAGAACACAACCATCTTCTTGAAATTTTTTAAAAAAGTTCAGAATTGTTTTTGCACAAGGTATAGGCCTGTCTGGATAATTGACGGAAAACATGTCTCTAACTTGCCTTAAACTATTATTTTTCTGGTACCACATTAAGATGAACTTAAGCCATATTATAATGTCAATGTCAAAATAATTTTCGAAACCATTAAGTAATACTACCTGGATTAAGTTCAGGCATATATTTTCTATTTCAATGCCATCTTCGACCTAGAAACTTTATGATATCACGGTAAAATGAGGTGTATAAAATCAAAAATTATTTAGATAAATAATAATTTTGTATTATCATAGGTCCATAATGTATATTCATTTTCTAATATTGCCTCTCAGTTTTACTGCCATTGCTGGTATTTGGAAACATTAAACCTTCTTGCATTAAATCTTTTAAAACAGATATTATGTCTCAAGTATTATAGAACTCATTTGCATTTTTGGATTTTTATTAATTTAAAATTATCACAGATTAAAAATATTGTATGTTATATTCATATATGTATTTAAAAATAAACCTAACATTAGCAGTCAAAATGTTCGTACTAGTTTGATTTTAAACTTTGACTGGCGCATGCCCATTAGAAAAGTCGGAAACTGTCGAATAACTATCACAAATTCTTTCTAGGATCAAACTTTATATCACCCCTACTCAATAACATCGATCGTTAAAGCCGAAGGGGGGGGGCACCTGATATATGCCACAAAATGATTAATTTCCATTAAAAAATTAAGAAATTTGAAAAGATTGATACTACATTTACGAAATTACCAATATTTGTTCTAGTGACTGACAGTCCAGATTTGTAATTATGTATATTAAAAAAATAATTAAAGTAGAGCACTTTGATATTTTTTCGTTTTTTAAGTTGTAAAGCTTGCTGTGCTTATAAAGTACTTTTTTTTAACTGTGAGATTCTAGATATTTTCATTCTAAACACGACAATGTATTTACTTTATTTTCAAAGTAACCCTGCTCTTCAAAATACTACTTTGAATAATATTTATTTACTCTATTAATGGCATTTGAAATGTGTACATAGGCGACCAATTACACGCAAAGGTAATGTAGTTTGGGTTGCCAGACTTCTTATTCCAAATACCTCCTTGCGTTTCTTTTCTCTTGATACAACATTGAAAATTTAACGCCGCAACATTTCGTTTGTAAAAGATACATAGGCAACCAACTACACACAGGTAATGCAATTTGGGTTGCCTATTTCATTCACACCTCTTACTCCCAGTACCTCCTCGCGTGTCTGTTCCCCTGATACAACAATGAAAAATTCGACTTTGCAGAAAATTTCGTTAGAGAAAGATACATAGGCAACCAATTACACACAGGCAACTCCTTATAAAAGATTGAAAATATCAACTTTGTTGAAATAATACATAGGCTACCAATTTCACCAACAGAAAATTTCGTTTGAAAAAATACATAGGCAACCAATTACATACAGGTAAAGAAATTTGGGTTGCCTATTTCACCCACATCACTTAGTCCTAATACCACCTCGCATGTCTGTTCTCCTGATACAATATTACAGAAAATTTCGTTTGAAAAATATACATAGGCAACCAACCAGGTAACGCAATTTGGGTTGCCTATTTCATTCACACCTTTTACTCCTAACATCTCCTCGCGTTGAACATTGAAAATATCAACTTTGTAGAAAATTTAGTTTGATAATAATACATAGACAACCAATTACGCACAGGTAATGCAATTTGGGTTGCCTATTTCATTCACACCTCTTACTCCTAATACCACCTCGCGTTTCCGTTCTCCCTATAAACCATTGAAAATATCAACTTTGTAGAAAATTTCGTTTGAAAAAATACATAGGCAACCAATTACACACCGGTAATGCAATTAGGGTTGCCTATTTCATCTACACCTCTTAGTCCTAATATCACCTCGCATATCTGCTCTCCTGATACAACATTGAAAATATACATTTTAACGAACTTCATTATATTTTCTTGTGAACTTCTTGGGCTGATCTTCCTCCTTGTATTTAACTTTCAGCGGTAAATGAAAAAAAAAGGCATTAAATAACACAAGCATTAGAATTTATACCATTTTAATAGAAAAATCACTTTAAAAAAAATCTTGTATATTATTATTACAGATGTTAACATCAGAATTGCATTTGAATTAATATAACGTACAAATAATACACTGTATATTTTTCGTAAACACTTAATACTAATATGGCTTTGTAAAAATAATTTTTTATATAAAGTAATAGCATTAATAAAAATATATTTGTATATATCGATCTATATTTACTTATAACATGTTATTGCCATATAATTATATTATTTACAAAATAATTTCTATTCTTTCAGTATAATTCTACTATTACATAATAATTATTTACACATTATGAAGGCACTTTATGTACTAGAAATAAATACAAGTATATATAAGTAACAAAAAATATTTATATAGAAAAATTGTACATATTGGAGGCATTGTATTCGTAATAAGTCAAAGTAGAATTGAATCGATCGAAATCTATTATCTATGAATAATAACAAAAAAAAAATCATTGTCAAAGTACAATATTGGGAAAATGGCACAACAATATTTGTTACTTTTGCATTACTATCTTTAACTACTAAAAACATATTTTCTATATACTGTCATGTTTCTTTTGACATCACCTGTATATGTAAACATATTCATCTGACATATTTCGAATACACACATTTTGATACTGCTGCATACATCATAAAAAAGGGAAAACTATACGTAACTTTCACTTTCAGCATCAGTAACTAATAACAGTCTTGCGGTGGCATAAGTTGGTGGTGGTGGGGGCGGAGGTCGATATATTGGTGGTAAGTGTACGGGTGGTAAGTGTCTGAGAGGCGGTGGTCTTCTGGGTGGTATTGGTGGTCCGCATAAGCTTTCGTTGGAGGCACAGAAAGCTTCATCTTCTTCTATCCATGTGTTATCCATTGAACGTATTCGCGCCGCCTGTCTCGCCCAATCAGATCGATGGAAATTCGGATGATTGAAGTTCAAGCCGGGGCTATCTCTGTCATCTTCGGAAAGCGTCAAACCGGAATCCCTGCTCAGGGATTTTTGATCTTTACTTAATTCTATGCTATCTAGTGATAGCCCCAAAGCTGCAAGACAAACAAAGATATTTTAGATCGATAAGTTATAGGACATAAGAGGATTGTTTTAGCAACCGATACTGCCAAATTATGAACTAAAGACGATCATTCAATGCAATTATATATTGACACCGATCGGAATAACAACGAAATTAACTAATGAATTGAATGTTATAAACAAATTTAGGAAATATTATAGTTGGGAGTTTTTATCTGGCAATCCATGTATGTCATCGTTCGTAAATTTTTAAGCCGTTGCCAAGTTTCCATTTTTGTAAACATCACCCGTAATAATATTTAAAGGTTACGTCATTATACATATTCAATAAACTGTAAAATAAATGGAAGTACATGTACCTTAATAGAAAAATATATTTTATTAATTGATAATTACGAGAATTATTTCAGCTGAATCCTTTTGACAACCGACACGGCCAAGTACGACTTACAGACAATGAATCAATGCCACTACAACTTCCCATCGACCGGAAGAATTTCAAAATAATAAAATTAAACAAATTAATTAATATAGCTTCCGTTAATGAAAGCCAGTTGGCAAACTAAATACCATTCGTGACGTAATTATGACGTGTGTTGCCAGATATGAAATCTCTATGTACCTATATTTTCTTAAATATTTGGTTTAATATGTGGTTCTGTCACTGAAAATGTTACTTCCGATCTTATTTTGAAACTTTTTTAAACAGCCAATCATTCCAAATCCAGTTCTAAATAATGTTATAAATCTGTATAGAATCCATAATTTGCGAGATATTTGGAAACTGCTAGTGGGTAAAAGTGAAACCGTTACTTTCCAAATAAAGCTCGAGATATTCGCAAAAAACTTTTCTTCAATAAGAGTAAAATACCTATTTCCGGTAGGAATTTAGAAAAACCTTTTTTAAGTATTCTTAGATTCTCGTCTGTATACTTTTATATTTTTTTAGATTTTTTGTAGTTGACCAGATACTAGCAAAATTTGACATTGTTACAGAAGTAAACTACCACTTCAGTTCTACCGATTTGTCTGAATATCTACAAAGATCATAAGACAAAAATTATACTCTGAAATATAAAGTTTATATTTAAGGCAATAAGTTTTTTCACAATATCTGTTTATTCAGACAAATTGGTAGAACTGAAGAACTAGTTTACTTCTGTGACAAAGTCAAATTTTGCCAATACCTCGTCAACTTAAAAATTAGACAAATTTCTAAAAAATATAAAAGTACACAAAAAAGAATATAGGAATAATTAATGTTTATTCATCGTTGATATTTACGCTTTGATTTACAGCAGGGGCCTATTCCATAAAACTACTTTGCAACTTTTCAGTTTGCACTTTGCACTTGTTAAATTTTGAAAAGTGCAAAGTCTTTGTGTTTCATAAAGTACGTTAGTTGACTTTGCAGATTTCGAACTTTTCAGTCGCATTTTGCAAAGTTTGGATAAATGTCATTGTGACGTTTTTGCTCTATCAGTGGTTCACGACTTGGTCTTGTACAAATGTTTTGTAACAATTTGATTTTCGCTAGCGACGAGAGTGATGATGAAGTACCTCGTAGAAATTTTAAAGAACGGATTAACTTTAATATCATGAATAATTTTGTGTTTAAAGAGTACTTTCGACTTTTCCCACCCGGGGTAGAAATGATATTGTTAGCCATAGGGGCTGATCTTGCTCGACCAACTCGAAGAAACCATGCATTGACGCCTCAGCAGCAGCTCCTAGTTGCATTGCATTGGTTCGGTAATGGTGGCCAGTATCATGGTATAGCAGCCATGCACGGGATAACGAATGCCTCCGTATGTAGAGTCACTCAACGTGTGGCAAGGGCAATAATCAACAGGCTTTTTAGACGCGTTGTATGTTGGCCTGAGAATCCAGAAATATCTCAGGAATTTTTTAGAAAAGGAGGCTTTCCTTCAGTGTGTGGATGTGTGGATGGGACCATCATAAATATAGATGCACCAAGAGTAAATGAGGAACAGTATGTTGACCGACATGGTAATCATTCTTTAAATGCAATGATGATTTGCGGGCCCAATTTCAAATTTTACGCAGTGAATGCAAACTGGCCAGGAAGCGTTCACGACGCGCGGGTCTTGAGAAATTCACGGATTTCCCATCGCTTCGATGGGGGTTGGAGACCATTTCCTGGAGCTGTTGTTTTAGGTGACAGCGCTTATGGACTGAAAGAATGGCTTATTCCTCCAATAAACAGGAATCCGAATGATCCTGTTGAGCAACGTTTCAATCGGGCTCACAAGCGAACAAGGCGGCTAATAGAAAACAGCTTCGGTATTTTGAAAGAACGATTTCCTTGCCTAAATTATCTAAGATTATCTCCAACACATGCTGCTCTTGTGGTAATTTGTTGTGCAACCCTGCACAATATCGCTTGCGAAAACGAGGATGTCATAGTTGGAGATGAACTTCACGAAGACATGGATGATGATCCTAATATGGAAGATGAACATGAAGAGGATCCTAATGGTATTCAACGAATGGAAAGACTTTTAAATTTTTTTCGATAATTGTGCATTTTTTCGTTCGTAGTTATTGTCCTTATTTCATGTTTAAACATTAAACAAAATTATTTTTTTAATTGTACAACTTATAAATTTTTAAAATACAAAAACAAAACTATTGAAAGAGAGGATTTGTGTACTCTGACACGTCAATGCCCAGTTCTCTTTCTAATTTGAGCGCATGTAGTCTTCTTCTATATATTTCAATTCGTAGCAACTCTTTTTTTAGAGTCTGGTATTGAGACTGGGAATTTTCCTTCTTTCTTTTTTTTGATGTAGGCGCCGTGATTTCGCTCGAAGCACGTGGTTCTTGTTCCACAACATCTCTCTCATCTAATGGGAGAAATAGTAGTCCGTCCCCAGTGCCGACGTCAGATTCTGGCATTTCCAGTCCTGTAACAGCAGCACTTTCTGCATCCAAAATTTTTAATATGGCCAAATCTATCTCGTCTAACTTTTTATCCTTTCCCCCTTCCGTACCCGTTTTTCTCGCATTGTCTCTCTCTAAATTAAGTGCTTAGTTTAATATTTGTTTACATTTAGAAAATATATTACTCACTAGATAATGTACGGCTCTTCCATACCCCAAAAAGGCAATCACGAGCAAACGTCCAACTTCTATCCGCCGTAGCCAATTCCAGTGCTTTAGCCTTGTCCAGTACAGATTGCCAAGCTGCTTGTTTTTCCTTAGCATTAACGTTTTTGAAATTTCCAAACAATATTCCTTTTTTTTCTTCGATTAGTGCCAATACGGCAAGCTTTTTTTGATTGGCGACCGTTCGTTTGCTCATTGCAAATAGAAAAATGACTTTACAGTTTATATTGCAAAGTGCAAAGCAATTGTGACATT
This sequence comes from Amphimallon solstitiale, assembly GCA_963170755.1. NCBI lineage: Eukaryota > Metazoa > Arthropoda > Insecta > Coleoptera > Scarabaeidae > Amphimallon > Amphimallon solstitiale. Next base: position 45,782,247 of record OY720683.1, on the reverse strand, counting down.
AGTTTACATTTATTTTGTTTTATGAAACAGAACCTTTGATTTTTACGCTTTTACTTTGCACTTTGCACTTTTCAAATTTTACTTTGCAACTTTTCCAAAATACATTTTATGTAACAGAAATCTACTGAAAAGTGTAAAGTGCAAAGTGAAAAGTTGCAAAGTATTTTAATGGAATAGGCCCCTGGGCTCGTGTTGACGGTCTTATAAATGTGGATTCTTCAAACTTATCGCCTGTCAAAATTTGATTAATGGTTTTGGCGTTTCATAACCTGCAATTGAATTTTCTTGCGACTGTCAACGTTAATTAAACGTCCGGGGAATTTTTGACACTCAATTCTGACGTTTCCAACTACATTTTACTCAACCTTACTTAGACTTCGAGGTGTCATTGTCAGCCGTGCGGACCAACCGCCATATTGAATACTGACAATCTTGTTAATTTATTGCTTTACCTCCTTATGGGAGAAAGCGGCGATACACATTGATTTACTAAATCTGGGCAGATTTTTAAAAATTCTTTTCATGGCTTCGCCGTCGTAGGCAAGAGGTAAAAATGCCTACGAGACACGAAAACGGTATCCGGGCGACACTGCACTTTCGTTTGGACCTTAGTTTCTGCCCTTTCCGAGATCATTCGCTCCCCAGGTTGTTACTTTCGAGGGGTTTCTGCCTCGTGTTAACGGCGGGAGTGCGTACAAGGCAGCTGCTCGCTTTTATCATATACAGGCTGTTCCGCGACTCGACCGACAAACTTATCCCATATATTCCGGGGGTAATTAACACAAAATTACAGTAACTGTTTAAATTGAGAACCGCCATTTTCTAAACAAGCAACTATTGTTTGTGTCATAGAATGTTGTCAGTTAATTATTACCAATTCATTCTTTAGAGAATAGTAGCTTCAATTATACGGTCAGTCAACTCTTCGCGTGTATCTGGTTTACTATTAATGTACACACAACACAGGTGACCGAGGAGGCCAATGTACAGGATCACCTCGTCCTATCCACCGTTCCGGACAATGTTCATTAAGAAACACCGTCACTTGTCTCCCAAAATGTGGTGGTGCCCCATTTTGCTGGAACCACATGCCACGACGAGCTCCCAAAGGAATATCTTCCATGTAATTCGGCAATTCTTCTTCCAAAAAGTGAAGGTAACTTTTTGCATTAAGACGTTCTTCAAAAAAATGAGGCCCAATAAGATGATTATTTAATAAGCCGCACCACACGTTGACGGAAAAACGATGTTTATGGTTTACCACGGTTGTCTCGTGTGGGTTTTGATCTGCCCAGATGTGAGAATTACGTGTGTGGAATAATCTCCAAATTATTTTGTAACCACTGGCAATATCGTACTTGATTTTCTAAATCTCCAGGAAGTAAATAGTTGACTTTTTGTAAACCATAGGGGTAAAGCCCATTATGGTGCAGAATTCTCCATACATTGGTTTGAGGAATTCCCGTTTTATGAGATATTCTACGGATACTGGTAGAAGGACTTCGTTCAACTGCATTTAAAACTACTTCAGCGTTCCCTAATCCATCTTTTTCTACATCGACGCTTTGGGAAAGATCCTGTCTCTCTTAAACAGCGAAAAACGTTTGAAAATGTTATGTGGTGAGGAAGAATGCGATCTGGGTATCGCCTGAGGTATTCCGCAGCTGCAGCACGTCCACTTCTATCGCAAAAACCATATCGGCATATTCTGCATTAGTAAAACGCGGCATAATGGCTTAAATTAATATTACAGCACAAAACTCATTAATTTGTCAAACATACGTCAATTTGTCAAGGCTAACTAAAATTAGAGGAATTCACTTCTAGGTCATATAACATTTTTTTATTGTAATGACCGCCGGAATATATGGGATAACTTTTTCGGTCGAGTCGCGGAACACTTAGTATAATCTAAAAAAGTTTTTCCAAATTACTACCGGAAGTAGCTCTTTCACTCTATCGAAAAAATGTTTTTTGGAATATCTCAAGCTAAAGCTTCATTTGGAAGGTAACGGTTTTACTCTTATTGTCTTTAACCGTATGGTTGCTATCGTGGTCACATACACAGAGAGAGTGATAAAGACACACAGACATGTTTTCAAACACTACTTTTTTTTGCCAATATCTCGAGGTCGAACATATTCATGATCACAATACTTCTTTATATTACGTATAAGAAAGTAAAAAGCCGATGTAAGAGCGAATACACATACACCAGTTTTTGCTGACGGCAATAACGTGGACTTGATACGAACTGTCATCTAGCTCGAAGCGGTTTGGGTCGACTCGGCAATAACCGCTGTGTGTGTCATCGCTCGAAGACATGTGGTGAATGAAGTGGTGATACTAAACTATGTAGGAATACTTCCGAAATATTGTATTTTTATAAAAAAAAATAGGTGTTGGAAAAAAACAAAATAATATAAAAAATAATAATGCTTTTTGTAGGGATTTTTTTAAAGAAATCATTCGTCTAAGTAACGCGCGTATTTAAAAAACTCTTACATGTAGATATTTCGACTAACTTAAGAGAGGATTTATAAATATGTATTACTTACAATGTAAGCTATCTGACTCCTCAGCCCCGCTATCGTTAGCGACTTCTCCTAACAGTGAGGTAACCTGTGGTCCAAACAACGTCTGACACTGATTTATCAGGATCTCTATCAGAGAGGGTAACGTACGCATGGGGGCGTTTTGTGTTGCTTCCCACAACAAACTCGGACCTACACAAACACCTGCGCAATTCAACAAAATAAAGATTTAGTAAACAAGGAGAAACAATAACCTCAAATTCAGCTTTACCTAAATTCGTGGCTGACATTAGGTTATATCGAGCTTTCTTTGCTATGTGATACAGTAGACAGATGACATGTGCCAGGAGCATGTGATTCTCCCTTGGTAGAAGGTTTAATAATCGTCTGAGATGTTCCAGTCTCCCGGTATTCGTGACGTTTAACCATTCCTGGGCATTTCCCGCTAGCAGTGGCTCTGGTAAACTTCGTAAGAAATCTTTTAATAAAGCCGCGAGTAAGAGAGCTGGTGTATTGGATAATTCTTCATATATGGCAGCACCTGCAAATAGAAAATGGAGCTTTCTTGTTTTATAAAATCTGGTGATTTTTCCAACATATTTTTAATAACTTAAAAACATATTTACCTTGCGTGTCAACTTTCTCTCTTAGTTCTCTTAATGCCCGAGCTGAGGCACACCTTCTGAATATTCCCTGAGTGTGCAGTCCTCTTTGAAACAACGCTCTTAAAATGGTATTTATCGCAGCTGGTAACATGTTATTTGAACACAATCTCGACAGGGAAACGCCGAAAATTCTTCCACTGTTTTTTCGGAATAGTTTTAGGTGGGTTCTGAAATTAAAACAAAAGGAAAAATTAGGTTAATATTTCAGGAGGTTCACCTTGAATTTTCACTTACTTTCTAGGTTGGGGTTTGCAGTTCGGTTTTAGTTCGAAGACTATATCACAGAGTACTCTATTATTGTTGCAGTGGGTCAAATCGAAGCCTTCTTCTGCGCAGATTGATTGTCTTAATCTGCAAAGGAGAAAAATACACTTCATTATACCTTCAATAGTACTGTAACGAAATGAATCTACAAAAAAAAATGCAGACGTCTAGGCGACGACAAAAACGTGCTCATAAAGTTATAAATCTTCTACCCGCATGGTACTATGTCGGCGACGGAAAGTCTGCAGATTCTTCTAGTATACTCCGAGCGTATCGAGAGTTCGCTAGCACCTTTCCAGAAGTTTTATCTGCGTATACCGTACGTGTAATTAAGTAAAAAGGAAATTTAAAGTTTACCCACGTGTGAGATTCGAACCGACCACCTCCAGATCTCTTGTCAGGTGGGATTAACTTTGCGCCACTGCGGGTGTACGACATCGCGCCTTTTGATCGTACTGAGTCATTATCACTGATGTATACCGTATGTGTCAATTTTCATTAGGTATAGGGATTCAATGTTTACGTGCGATTTATACGTACACAAGTAATACGTGGCAACGTGCCACGCCACACCGTCCGTCACCAATCCCGGCAACAATCGACATCACAACGACTTTCTCCGATCTTCCCACTTCTCCCGACCAGATTTTACATTCAATGTTTAGCTGCGAACACGTTGCGATCTAGTCTGCAATAAAAGCCGTCTTATTACTGGAACGGGAAACATCAAATGGCCGCCACGATCTCCTGATCTAGTAATTTATTATTATTTTCAGAATCCTTTTTTATTTACCTTATTTTTAATTTTATTAGAATTACGCTTTTGTTTGTGTCATGCAGCGTGAACGCAGCTTAATAATTCTATGCATTTACTGAAAGGAAAAACAAAAACAAATCCTTGCAACGCGTAAATATTATTTCTGAACGCATTACAAACACCCAAGCCGGTGGTCGAAGAGTTACTGCTAACCACGCTAACTTGTATTTACGAGCATGCATCGGCCGTGCTGGCATTGGAAAGGAAAGAAGGGGTACTGTGTTGCCACGTACTGTATGGATTAATCGCCTATGGCTAATGAAAATTGACACATGCTGTATAAAGTAGCTGAGCTCAGTGATGATTCATTCCGGAATAAGAATTCATTCATTCATTCAGTAGTATTCGGACAATACAAAATAAATATAGTGGTGCAGTGTTATATAAATAGAAGTGATAGAAATAAATACCAGTGTTTATTTGTAGTAGTTTTAAATGTGATACATTTACTTTATATTTTTATATCCTGATTAAATTTAAGTGTGTAAATATACAGACAGTTTTAAAACATTTGCACGAGTTGTTCATTTCGAACCCGAAAACGCAACAGTACAATAGACAAATTGACGGTTAATTCGCAGATTTCGTAACAATTAAAAAATCATAAGTGTTTCGCAACTTATCAAGTAATATAACATAATCTTAATTACAACTGCAAGAGATGCCATCTTAAATTTCATACAGAGTTTGTTTCAGTTTTAGTTTCAGTTAAGAAGACGCATAACGGGTGTTATGTTTATAAATCGGCAACTTGCAAACGTCTTCTTTCATTTTTTCTACCGCCAGAGTCGAGCCTAAATTTACAAAATAAATATAGTTTTATAACTATGTGTTATGATTACATACAACCAAAACATCGCCAATATGATGAAATAGCATTAATAATCTGTAATTTTATATTCATATTATGTTAAAGTTGGTTAGTTTATGTTGATAATTTTGAAAATCATTGTTGAAAAATTCTTTAAAATGCATTTTTGGAATTATAATGTAAAATTTGATAATTATATTGAATTCAAACATTACAAAATGTAAATAGTAAAATTTACTATAATAAAAATGACAAATCAATAAATTAACAGGCATCAGTTATTTAACGTCCAGGCCGCTCTAGATGACTCTCTTTTATCATTAATAATGAAAAACAGAAATATCTTACCTTGCTAATTGAATAGAATGCGGTCTTTCGCAGCCTAGCAGTGGACACGGTGCGTTATCCCTATCTCTCGTCCATATCGTGTAACCGCATTCCGGCGTTCTCGTTTCATCCAAAGTCATCCTGGCGATATCACAAGAATTTATTTCCGGGCCAACACCTAAAATTTTCGACTGTAAAAAAAACACAAAGCAGATATTAACGGATTTTAAAAATAAAACGTGATGCGATGGTAACTTACGCATTCTGTCCCACTTAAGGGATCTCTATAAATGACTTTGATATTGGTCGTGGGTGGTTCTAATCTGAGCTGAGCGGCTAGGGCTTGTTGCAGTTCCCGCCACCAGGAGTCTCTGGCAGCTTGGGTGCAGAACGTCACCAAGAAAGTCCTCGCTGGAGCAGGCCAACCCAGTAAGAATCCTGTTTCTGAGTCGGCATAAGGGGCCAGCCAGAGTTCTGATACACGAACTCGTTCCTAAGATTTTACAGACTTTTGAGAAAGAGTCAAAGGCTCTGAAGTAATATTAGATTGCAGATGCAATATAACATCTTTCTAAATGATTTTTATTTGAAAATGTAGCCTTTTCTTGTGTAATTAAATCTCCTAAATGTGGATTTTTAACTCAGTTCACTTGTGAAAGAAGCGCATCTCAAAAATACTGTTCCCAGAATATGCCAGAATGTGACTATTGGAGTATGTAAAACTGTTTTATTACTTGGACAAATTGAAGACTGTCAGTATTATGTTTAGCATTTCGTAGCAGCAATGTTTGTAGTAAAAGAGAATGAAGTAGGTGTTGTAATAGTTAGTTAGTGTTGCGTACAACACATTTTCGTCCGCGTCATCATTTTTTCTTAAAATAACAAAACAAAAGTCACTGATGTTTTGCCAACTGTCAATTGTATGTAAGCAGCTGTGATGATTGTATTCGTAATTCTGGTGAATATGCAACACAATATAATTATGTATGTATCTATATATCATTGTTCAGCACGGGGATGTAATGTATTTCATTCCCTTGGGTTATTAGAACTAAGGTTACGTCTTCGATAGTAACTCACTTATGTTTTCTTTATATAGTGAAGGGCGGAAAAGTATTTTATGTGACACGTGGACATGTGAAATCTTAACATATGAATTAGGTAAGTTTATAGAGCCGATGAAGAAGCATTTGAACAAAGAAAAGGCCAATGTTTAAATTCGTTTCAATACATTGTAGAATTATGAAAGAAGAAACACTCTGAAGATCTGGTGCTGATAAATTGGGAAAAAAATAATTTTCCAGAAAAGAATCTGGAAAAACCAGACGCAAGACATATAACTTATTCCAATATTATTAAGAATCGGATTAAATGCAAGAATAACTTATTAGTTTTTTAATTTATTATATCATGTCTCAGAATAAGAAGGAGTTATTCAAATATCCCGCCAAAACCGGTAAGACATTGCTTAAAATGTAGTAAACAATTTGATATCACATCTAAGCAGTTGGGAATGTAGTAACTTATCAACAATTTTAAATTTTATTAGCTTTTCTGATAAGTGTAAAGAATTTATATGAATAAAAAAATTATACAAGAATGATTTCTTGGATTCATATAAAATCTACAGAAAATTAGGATTGACTGCGATGTGTGACATAACACACTAAAGTGGAGAATATCAGTATTTCAGGAATTTTCTTTTAAATATAAAGACATATATCGTGAAATATTGATATACACCGTGTCTAAAGTAAAGTGTTCACCATTGCTAACTTTGTTAATATTGAAGCTACGAAGTAGGTTAAATTAGCTGCTGACTAAGTTGGTCAAAACCGAGAAACAATTGAAGAGCCAGTTTCTGAGATATTCACAAAAGTAACTAATTTTTAAATGGAAGCTCCTGTATATTTCGACATTTTTTGAAAGAGAGTTAAATTGTAAACAAAAAGTAAGTAACACACTATCGTCCTAAATTTAAAAATAGGCTTATATAAAGCACTTAAACTCTTTGATTAATTTCAATATGCAAATAGGCGATGAATATAAAATGAAATAAAAGATTACTTGAAACGCCAACGAGTTTGTAAACTTAATCTGTTTTGTAATTAATTGGTTGTGTACGGCTACCTATTGTTAACAGCTTATTATTGGTTGTTAGTTTTACTAAAACGCCTTTCGCACATTTAGAGAAAATACGATATGCTTGAAGCTTACCTGTTTTGCAGAAGAAACACCGCGGAAGCATTGGCATGATATTGTAACAAATTTCCGGACCGTGAAGCGCCAAATAGACAAATCTTTTTAAAATTGTACAGAAAACTAAGGAATAACGAGAATACATTTAAGAAATTTAGAAAAAGGAAAGGATTTATAATCAACGAAGAAATCGAATTACGAATGTTAGCATATTTTGAAGCATTTACTCAAAATTCGATTAAGAGACATTACGCGAGAATTGGATGAATGATCAACTTATTTTGAGGAAACATAAACTGCATCCCTATAAAAAGAGAAGGGTACACACAATATTACCAGAAGATGCAGAGAGATTAATTTTTTGTAACTGGCTAATTAATTTGATCAATGAACGTCCAGATAATTATAAACTTATTTTGTGGTCAAACGAATCTAACTTTTTAACTAAAGGCATGTGTAATGAAAGCATCCCATGATAGAGGATCCACGACACCCGCAGCATCGGTTTAGCATAAATATTTGGTGTGGCATACTAGGTTCTCGAGTTATTGGTCCAATTTTCTATCACGGCACCCTAACAGGGTTACTTTATGTTAAACTATTAGCGCCAGTTCTCGAGAATCTTCTAGAAACCATACCATTAGTTGATTACCAGCGAATACATTTTCAACAGGATGGGGCGCCTGCTCATAATTATCATGATTCTGCTACTATACAAGGTAGACTCTTTGATAGGAACAAACGTACAAATTTGTTGGCCTCCACGATCCCCTGATTTCCAAACCTTTGGATTTTTATCTGTGGGGTTACATCCAAGACGAATTTTATAAACAACAATATAGAAATCTAGTGGGGTTGGAAAACAAAATTAGAGACGTAATAAATAATATTTCCGCTAGAACTATCCTAAAGGTGACAAGAAGTGTTGTCAGAAGAGCTCAGAAGTGTATTGATCAACAAGAACATTTACTAAGATAAAACATTGAATAAATTTATCACTTTTTGTTACTTTGTTCAACTTCAAAACAAATAACGTGTTAGTCCATAAATTAGTAACACAAGAGTTACGTGAGGCATTCTACCCATTTTTAGGCTACAGCTTAAAATGTTAGATACTGCAACTGTCAACATTTTAACAAAATGATCAATAAAATCAAAACTAACAGTCTGATGTGCACATATCCATATATCATTGCATAGATAATTTGAATGGCTATCATTATAATAGCTAGAAAGTATAGCAATGTATTTAAAATAAAAAAGTGGAAGGTAGTTGCGAAAATTTGGAACACTCTGTATATTTGTAAATAAAATTAGAAAATGCACAGCCGCATACTACATACTGCTGTGATATGTACTATGGTTAACAACCAATAGTCAAATTAATGAAATTAATTTTATTTAATGTTCTCAGGGTCCTAAAGGATAGATTTCTTTACTTTAAATGATAAAATATGACACAGCTTTTCCTTTCTGTTCTGAGTTCTAACTGTGTTCGTGAAGTTTACTTTCCTTGTTTTATTGATATTTGTTTTCTCCTATTTGGGATGGGTATTAATGAATAAAGATGGAACTCCGCCTGGGGTAAGTGCTGGGTGGATTGAGTAGCTCAGTAACTGCCTCTGCCGGTCCCAAGCCCGGACAAAGGAGGAGGGTTTGCGGGCAAGGTTAGCAACCTACCCACAGTAAAAACCTATTAACGCTCACAGAACCAATATACAGCCTCGGAATGGGACGGATTGCCTGATAACGAACATGGCGAGGAAACGGAAAATGAAAACGAGATTATGGAAAAAGTCAAACTGTCTGAGAGTGGCAACATGGAACGTGAGATCATGGAACAATAAAGAACAGGAAATACTGATGGAACTTACTAGACACAAAATAGATATATGTGCAATCTCCGAAACCAAGAAGAAAGGCAAAGGCACATTGCAATATGAAGAATATGTGATGTTCTACAGCGGAGTGGAAAGAGGAAAGAGAGCCAAGGAAGGAGTCGCACTAGTAATACACAATAACTACAAAAATAGCATAGAGGAATGGAGATATGTCTCAGAACGCATTATAGCGGCAAAGCTACAAACGGAAGCAGGAAAAGTCAACGTAATATCAATCTATGCCCCGGAAAATAACAAACCCACACATGAGAAGGAAACGTTCTTTGAAGACCTTCAAACAACAATAGACAGAATTGACAAAGAAGAAAAAATTATAATAATGGGAGATTTTAATGGAAGAGTTGGCAGGGAGATCGTCCCAGGTATAATGCAAAGATTCAATGAGGAAATAAAAAACGAGAACGGGGAGCAACTTATCATGTTCTGCGCAAACAACGAAATGAGGATAAACAATACCTTTTTCAATCACAAACCCCAACACAAATACACATGGGAAAACACCAGAGGTCTAAGGAGCAGCATTGATTACATCATCACGAATAGAAATATCCACCCTTCTCAGGTGTTAGATGTTAGAAGTTTGACATCACCTGAAATAGGAAGCGATCACAGAATGGTAATGGGGAAAATAAGAATGAAAATGAAAAAACAGAAGAAGGTGCAACCGAAATACGCTACCATATTTAACATAGAATCATTACATAACGAAAGTACTAAAAAACTGTATGAAGAAAGATTAGCAATAAAGTGTGATCAAAATAAAATATCACATGACGATGATGTGGATGAAAGCTGGAAAAAACTTGAGAAAAACATAAAGAGTGCTGCGCAAGAAGCAATAGGGACACGTGAAACGATAACAAATAGAAGCGAATGTAAAGTTAAAAGCACCCCCTGGTTTTGCGATGAAGTCAGAGCCCTAGCAGAGGAAAAGAAGAGAGCTTACCTTATGCACCGCAGTAGGCAAACAGAGCAATCACAGGAAGAATACAAGGAGGTAAGAAATAGAGTCAACTCGGAAATTAAAATAATAAAGCAGCAGTATTGGGAAAAATTTTCAAAAGAGCTAGAATATGACTTCTTCGGATTGCAAAGACAAGTATGGAAAACAATCAGAAATCAAAAAAGAGAAACTAGAGAATTTATAGAGTCAAGCAAAATAAGCACTCAACAATGGACAAGTTATTTCGCCCAATTATTCCAAGACGAACACGAGGAGGAAAATGGAGAAGTAGAGGGAGAGATGGAACTAGAAGATGGCAACCGAGCGACACTGCACATAAGCCCGACGGAACTCAAGGAATCATTAATAAAGCTACGAAATAGAAAATCCACAGGCCTAGACGGCATTAACAACGAGCTGCTTAAATATGGTGGAGAGCCGATAAGAAACGAACTGCACAATTTGCTAAATAAAATTTTAAGAGAGAAGAAAATACCAAAGGAATGGAAAACGGCCATCCTGGTACCAATATTTAAGAAGGGTGACAAGAAAGAACCGAACAATTATAGAGGCATAACTCTACTTAATACTACACTTAAACTAACTACAAAAATAATCACAGACAAGCTAAGCAGTCTAACGGAACACCAAGAAGAACAACAGGGCTTTAGGAAAGGAAGATCTTGCATGGATGCCATATTCGTGGTACGTCAGGTTGTTGAAAAGTCATTGGAATTTAACAGACCAGCATTTATGTGTCTGGTAGATCTACAAAAGGCTTTTGACCGAATACGCTTATCGGATATGACAGAAATACTCGCTAGGAGAAAGATTCCAACTTCTTTAATACAACTGATAAAAGACATCTATACAGGCGGCTGCATAAGAGTGAAATGTAATGGAGAAACATCACAAGCGATACCGGTTGGAAAGGGAATACGACAGGGGGACTCGTTGAGCCCCATGCTGTTCAATTTTATGATGGACGAAATAATAGAATCTGTGAAAAACATGAGAGGATATAGGATGGGAAGACATAACATTACTATTTTATGCTATGCAGACGATGCTATATTGATAGCAGAGAATGAGGACAATTTACAGAGACTGTTACTTCAATTCAATAACACATGCAAAAAATATAACATGAAAATCTCCACAGAAAAGACTAAAGTATTGACGATTGCAAAAGCCCCAATTAGATGCAAGTTAGTCGTAGACAACGTCATAATAGAACAGGTGATGCAGGTGAAATACTTGGGCACAGTAATAACAAGCTCGGGTGACATAGACAAAGAAACAAATGAACAAGTTGCGAAAACGAATAGACTCGCTGGATGCATGAGCGACGTAATCTGGAACAACAAGTACCTGAGAATTGATACAAAAACAAGAATATACAAGAGTGCATTGAGGCCCATACTGACCTATGGGGCCGAAGTGAGGTCACAAACGGCTAAAACCAGAAGGCAAATGCAAACGACGGAGATGAAGGTCCTGCGAAGAATAGCGAGAAAAACCAGATGGGACAGAGTTAGAAATGAAAATATAAGAGAGACATGTCAGGTAACGGAGATTGATATATGGACAAGAGAGCGAAGACAAAACTGGGAGGACCACGTGTCTAGAATGAGCAACGAGAGATTGCCAAAAATAGCAAGAGACAGCAGACCACTTGGAAGAAGAAGGACAGGAAGACCGAGGAAAAGATGGAGAGACAGTTTATAGGGATTGGTTACATAACAGGAGAAATCCTAATAGAAAGAAGAAGAAGAAGAAGAAGAAGAAGAAGAAGAAGATGGATAATAGCACAACTTGTATTTATTTACAATATTAATATTTATAAGAACATAAGATTATTGATAACTATATAATATAATACTTTTGAATTCATTAATGTATATTATCTTCTCCGTTGTAATACAAGCACTTTGCAAACCTTTTATTGTTTTTTAAAATTGTAATAGTTTTGTTACGTTGTAAATTTACTTTGTCTATAGTTCGCGAAAGATTGTGTACCTTTTGTCTAAATACGTGGAATTTTGTATAAAGTTCATGACTTTTTGAGCGTACCCTGTATATTGTCTATTTCACCGGTCGCTAAGACTGCCTGCAGTATGCTTCCGTGGGTACTAAGCCTACTATTGAGCCCTCACCGCTCTAAATCACATACCGCGAACATGACAGATACATTTTGTGTAAGAGCGGGCATTTACACCCTGTTTGTGTGAAAGCCTCTTTATCTGAATAACTAACTTTAATTATCTTAGCTCTAGCTTAATCTAACCTACCTGTAGTTTCGTATTTTACGCATTTGCAATTATTTCTACGCCTTGCTTAAGTATATAAAATATCTTCTTATATATATATTACGACCGATCCCTGCCTAATGCATTTATTGTGGATTGTAGACGCTTCGAAACGATAGTCAAGATATTGTGTAACTGTTCCACAAGTTTTGCGTATTGCCAAACACAGCATCTCGATCAGGCCCCGAGTTTTATTGTCTTGCCTTTTTTCCTTCGCAGTCGTCTCGCTATAAATGTAAGAAGTATTAATTAGGGTAATGCTCGGGACGATAGGGCATACCATTAATTGTTGTCGATCATTTGTGGCTTTCCATCGTTCTTCTAAGTATTAGGAATCTTCTGTGATGCATTCTGGGGTTAGGATCGTAATTTTTCTGAAACATAAGTTTATGATCGGTTCTCGAGACCGTCTTCGGCAGCGTTTTGATATTTAAGCTTTGGTATTTCGTTAATTACCTGTAGAAACTCTGTTCTCTCTCATAATGGGATAGAAACTGCGTGGAAGATTGTTTGTTTATGTCTTTCAAACTTATCGGTTATGTGCTACAGATCGGTCGGCTCACGGAATGCCAACGTCTCGCATAAATTTTCCCTCGTGCTGTCGGCGCTATAATTTTCTTTGTACAATTGTCGGTTATTCCGCTTATTCTCGTTTCGCCTAAGTCATGTTCTTGTTTGCGAACAATTATAAGTCATAGTGTTAACCCCTTTTCGGTCAAACTCAAACTTGTGGTTCTAATTTTATTTGAATGTTCCCGATTGTCTGTTTGGAGGTATTTCGTGTCGTTATGTTTTGACAGGGCTGTGCGTGGAATTGAACGCGCATGGTATGGAAGAGGTTCCCGCTCTCGACGGACACTTGTCGGTCACATCTTGCATGAAGAACAGTGAGTGCAAATTGCTTTTCTTCCTTTAGTACTTATGTACATTATCCATGTGGATAGTTTTTCGCGTATGCGGCTTAATCTGGAGAAAGCAGAAATTACCGTACCTTCCTTTGGGATATTAGCGTGAATTTATATCGTCGTACCGTTATCAAAAAAATTCACGTATAAGCCACGTGTGTTGGCTTCTTTGTTGAAAATTTTGCACCCTGAGGTGACTTGAAGTCGTTTACCGTGGAATCTCCATTAATTGGGGTAAGTGTGTATATCTCTGCGTTAATTTTCGGGATTTTATCTTTGGGTTTTTTTAAATTTTATTAGGATTCTTTTGTCGGGCACAAAAGCCCTCAAAAGCTGTTAGGATTCTTTGACGGTCATTTAGGCCCTCCGAAGTCTTTTCTGTGGTGAAATCGCCATAACAGTGGATTTTATCCATCATCCAGCCCACCTGTTGAGTGGAATTTTCCAGCAAGGGAGTCGCCGCCATCTTGGGCATCTGCAGCGTCCTTACGACAACCATTTTGCCAGCTAAGGTTGTACTTTTACATTTTTATATTTTACGTCCGAATTTCGACGACTCTTCGACTGTGAACAAGACTTCAGCCCGCCTAGTTTTGTCCGAGAATTTTTGAGAGGTTTTATTTTAACTATCGCACCTCTTAGACAACTGCGAGGTCACAATTTAATCCTTATTAAATTACCGTTATTATTTTATTAACTTTGTAATAATCAGATTGACCTGAATTTTGGTTTTGTCACTACCTTAATTTCTGTAGCCCTATATTGAGGCAAATATTTAATTAAAAATTTAATTCTAGTAGATTCATTATAAGTTCGATTATCCTTTGGATAGATTTTATTTAAATAGTAATTAAACTCAGTGTATCTCCTCCGATTCAATAGAGGCTTGTTTTATGATGTGTTGCATTTGAAATTTAAGTTTTGTAAATTATTTTGCACGTTTAATTTTTGCCGTAAGTTTGTAAATTTTGCCTTTCGAAGATCAATTAATTTACCTGAGCCAGATAAATTCATTCTTGTAGTAGCCAACTTTGGTTCTCGAAGCTCAGGGTTTTCTTGAATATTATGTAATCGTTTTCCTAAATTTTACTATTAATTAATTTTTGTCTTTGCTAATCAACAGCCTTCAATTAATTTCATTCAGTTCATGTAAGCAAACCGACGTTTTTTTTATTTAGCGAATTATCCTCATTTTAGACTAAGACCTTTTACTGATTTATCATTTGTTCTTTTGCGCTTATAAATTTATATGTATACTCACACCTATGTATTGACATTGCCATAGTGGCATGTATATGAAAACTTTTGTACACCTAATGTAAGGTGAAAGAAACGTTTCGGCAACCGACCAACTCCTGCTGATGCGCAGAGTATATGTTTAATCATTAAGTTTTTTTATTTTTTTTTTTATACTTACTAAATTTTGCCACTATCACCTAACGCTTGTTCTTTTATTTATCAACTGTCTAATTGCAGTACACTTTATATCAATTTAACTTCACATTCAACGCCAGTTTTTTTTTAATATCTAATTTTCATAATTTCATATTCATTATAGACAAATATCCATACAACACATCTGTTTAATTAAATTTTGTTACGTTACGAATACCTTATCTTTTATTTCATTTACCTCTGCATTTCTTAATTTTTATTGTGACAAGCACGCTCATAAGATTGGGTGCTTCAAATATACAGGGTGTTCAATAGGTAACCCGCTGGAGGGACACAGCCAGTGGTAGTTCGTAGGAGGCGCAGGTAGGTTATCTGTAGATAGCATAGTGTCCTGGTGCCCGGACAATCGTCGCAAGCGTCGTTGCCGACCGACGCTCTACTTATAGGTGTTCTCTTTATCTGAACCGTCACGCCGTCTGCGACAGAGTTAGCTCGGCCCTGCGTTATCCTGTTTAACAACCCCCTATTGCGACTCCCCGTTTCATATCTTAATCAGCCGTTATCTTATTGCGACGTAGATCCGGTAGCAAAAATTTGGCGCCCAACGTTTCGGCCGATTTTTGACCATCTTCCGGAATTTTTTTTTTAAATTTTCAAATTTATCGCCTTGTCCTTGGTGGACCACGTTTCGGAAAAATTTTGACCATCTTCCGGAACATTTTCTTGAATTTTGCAAATTATCTCCCTGTCTTTAACAGCCAACGTTTCGATAATCTTTTTGGGGCCTTTCTTTCAGTAATAAGGAAAATTTGGTGCCCTAGCGTCTGGATTTTTCTTTTGGTGATAGGGAAAAATTTGGCACCAACGTTTCGACCAACTTTCCGCCATCTTCGATTTTCTTTATTATTATTTTCGTGTGTGTCAACCAAGTTTCGGCCTATTTTCCGCCATTTTCAGAATTTCAGACAAGTTTTCTTCCCCCTCCCGTACGAATTGACACACCAACGTTTCTGCCATCTTTTCTCCACCTTCCGGAACAAAATTTTTTTTTTTTTTCTTCGCTACCCAACGCTCCAACGAAGTTTCCGCTACCTTCACAACATTTTCATGCGTTCGTTGTGGGCCTAACGTACAACAGTTCGCACCTACGTTTCGACTAAGTTTTCGCCGCCCTCAAATTTTCTTTTCCTTTTGTGTGTCATCTATCAACTCATAAGTTGACACCGAACGTTTCAACCTGGTTTTTACCATCTTCAGGGAAATTTCTCGTCTTTTCTAATTTTCCTTGGGTTTGGTTGCTTTGACGTGACAACGTGTCGTTGCCTAACGGTTTGGACAAGTTTTCTCCATCTTCCGGAATAAATTTTGAATTTTCTCGATTTAGGCTTTTTTTCTCGACTTGTGTGAGTGGCTACTGAGTGGAGCACTCTTATCGCACTGTTTTCTTTGGTCTTGCCTATACCTATATATTTTTTTTTTCCGATTACCTTCTAGGCAAGTCTTAGCGTGCGTTTTGACTTTACATAGTTTTGCAATCAATCAAGATTTCTTCTTTTGATACCTGGTACGAACCATTTAAGTAATCGACAGGTACACATTTGTGTCTTGTGACCATTTCAAGACCTAGTTTATCTCTGTAATCTTCTCGAATAATTTTTTTTCTATACGATGGAGACTATGCGTTTTGACATTCTTATGGAACATCTCTCTTATGAGGATTTGGATTATTTACTCGCTACTTTTGGTGCCAAACGGTCACCAGGTATGGAGCTGGACGATGCGCAGGTGTATTACTATGACCTTCTAAGATTCGAGGAAGAGCACCCAGGCTTTAAGGAAGCTGTCTGCCCTCCTTCTGACTACCCTTTTTCTTATGCGGAGGACGCTGAGGCAATTTGGTCAAAGTTCTCTCTCTTAGAATATCTTATCGCTGAACTTGATAGTAAGTTTACACTTCCTGAATATCGGGGAATAACTTCCGATCTGGCTTTTGTCGCGGACCGCATTGAGAATGCGCAGCCGCAAACTGCCGAAGAGAAGGATGAGCGTATCTGGTTTTCGGTACGTAGTTGTGAATTGGCAGCTAAGTTTATTTCAAAAATGCGAACTATCGGAAACGTCTCGCCTCGTGACCTTACCGATACCAGTTCTCGTGCCATAATGGAGTATTATAAGGCATGGAAGGCCGGAGAGCATGTGAGTGACGTCGAGCATTATAGGAGTGTCGACGAGGTTGACATGGGTGACGATGAAGATATTGGCCAACCTTCTCCGTCAGCTAGTGTCATGCCAGTTCCGTCTCGGTTTCCAGTTGTTACCTCCCCACCTCCGATAGACTCAGTCGCCTTCGATGAGTTGAATTCTTCCGAAGATCCAATCAGGTCGGTGTCAGTTGTCTCTCCCGTATTGGAAGCTCCCGAGCTCACTGTTAATACAATTTCTGATATACCTCCTGTTGTAAAGCTTACACCTGATTCGATCTCTGATATATCTCCTGTCGTAGAGCGTTCCTATGACTCAGATTTTGATGTACCTTCTGACGTAAAGTTTACCTATAATACGATTTCTGACGTACCTCCCGACTTAGGGCTTACTCATATTTCAATTTCTGATGTCTCTTCCGACTTCGTACTTAGCTATAATACAGATTCTGTTTCCTCATCTGACTTGGAGCTTTTTGTACGTCCTAATAATTCCGATTCTGTTACTTCTACCGATTTAGAGGTTCTTGTATGCGCCAATGATACCGCTTCTGAAGCTTCTTTCGATTTTAAGCTTCTTGTATGCGCAAATACCGCCGATTTCGATGTCTCTCTGAACTTGGAGCTTTTCGAACCTACAGATGTCACAACTCCATGCGTATCTGTAAATCTGTATTTATCTGATTTGTCTTATGATCAAAACGCTGTTGCTTCTTCAGCTTTGGATTTCTCTGTTCCGGCGAGTGAAGCGGATCCATTCATTTCGCTGGGCATGGGATCTCTTAAGGTTGTTGACGATAATTCTTTGAACATCTATCGAGAGCGTTCCTCTAAAATAAAAATTTCTCGGACTCCGTCTGTTTATCTTAGCCCGGCTATGGTCTTGTTTGTGGGTTACGTTTTGCAGTGGTACCTTGTTGATATACCTTCTTCCGCCATTTGTTCAATGCTACCTGACGAATCGCGTAACAGACTTCAGACGATGAACATCGACATTCGTCTGTTAAATGAATTAGTTTGTCTTTTATCTCGCTTACGTTTCCGCTATGTGTTGCTTCGTGCCT
This sequence comes from Amphimallon solstitiale, assembly GCA_963170755.1. Classification (NCBI taxonomy): domain Eukaryota; kingdom Metazoa; phylum Arthropoda; class Insecta; order Coleoptera; family Scarabaeidae; genus Amphimallon; species Amphimallon solstitiale. The sequence continues at coordinate 45,763,912 of OY720683.1, read as the reverse complement.
TATCTTATCGCTAACTCCTTCCATCATGGCCTGTAGAGAGTGCCTTGGCTTGCAGCCGTAACACCAGAATTTCTCTACCGTGTACCTCGCGTGATGTAGGAGGCATCTAAAGGGGCTTTATGGCCTGTAGCGAGGGCTGGAAGAATTCTCCTACCGTGAACCTGCGTGAAGTAAAAGTCTTCTAAAGGGACCCTGACTTCTATTGTTCCTCTACCACCTTAGGACAAACATTTTTCTTTTATCGACCTTTCGTTAGTGTGATTACCGGCCCCATTGCACAGCTTGTATCTGTGATTCCGTCTATGCATTTATCTTCCCGTATCTTTATCGCTTCCGTATGTTTCGTATCTACCGTGTTTTGCATATATGGAGTGGCAACCTTGCTAGGGGAGTCCACACTACATTTCCTTTACCTTATCGGACATGACTACCTTTTAAGCTAACTAATGTTGGTTATTGCTTAACTACCGGATTTGACTTATCTTCAGGTCGTATCCTGGCGACCTTTTTGCTTTTCTTACGTTCAAAATGTTACTTCCAGGAATCGGATATGACTTCTGCCTTTATGGTTTCTCGTTGCCTTCAGCATTTTAGTCGGGACAACGCCGGTCCAGACTTTAAACTTTTGCTCCCTATTATCTATTTTTGTTTGGCGACCTTTTCTCGTTTTGTTGTTACCGGATGTTATGGATGTCGAAACAGCATATCCGTACCTCTGAGCAGTTGCACCATTTTTCTTTTGTTTCTTTTTCTATCCCGTACCGGCCGAATGCCGAAGGGCCACGTGGTGGTTATGGCCAAGCTGCTTGGTGTTACTGTGACTGAGTGTGGATATGTGCGTTCGTGTAGTAGACAACGTCCGTTTTAGAGCTCTCGCTTACCCTTTTCACTATCTTTATCCCGTCAGCCTATGTTCTCGGTGCAAGAAATTGCTCTGCGATCAATTTCTTTTCGCTGGAAAGGGGGGAATTTGTTACGTTGTAAATTTACTTTGTCTATAGTTCGCGAAAGATTGTGTACCTTTTGTCTAAATACGTGGAATTTTGTATAAAGTTCATGACTTTTTGAGCGTACCCTGTATATTGTCTATTTCACCGGTCGCTAAGACTGCCTGCAGTATGCTTCCGTGGGTACTAAGCCTACTATTGAGCCCTCACCGCTCTAAATCACATACCGCGAACATGACAGATACATTTTGTGTAAGAGCGGGCATTTACACCCTGTTTGTGTGAAAGCCTCTTTATCTGAATAACTAACTTTAATTATCTTAGCTCTAGCTTAATCTAACCTACCTGTAGTTTCGTATTTTACGCATTTGCAATTATTTCTACGCCTTGCTTAAGTATATAAAATATCTTCTTATATATATATTACGACCGATCCCTGCCTAATGCATTTATTGTGGATTGTAGACGCTTCGAAACGATAGTCAAGATATTGTGTAACTGTTCCACAAGTTTTGCGTATTGCCAAACACAGCATCTCGATCAGGCCCCGAGTTTTATTGTCTTGCCTTTTTTCCTTCGCAGTCGTCTCGCTATAAATGTAAGAAGTATTAATTAGGGTAATGCTCGGGACGATAGGGCATACCATTAATTGTTGTCGATCATTTGTGGCTTTCCATCGTTCTTCTAAGTATTAGGAATCTTCTGTGATGCATTCTGGGGTTAGGATCGTAATTTTTCTGAAACATAAGTTTATGATCGGTTCTCGAGACCGTCTTCGGCAGCGTTTTGATATTTAAGCTTTGGTATTTCGTTAATTACCTGTAGAAACTCTGTTCTCTCTCATAATGGGATAGAAACTGCGTGGAAGATTGTTTGTTTATGTCTTTCAAACTTATCGGTTATGTGCTACAGATCGGTCGGCTCACGGAATGCCAACGTCTCGCATAAATTTTCCCTCGTGCTGTCGGCGCTATAATTTTCTTTGTACAATTGTCGGTTATTCCGCTTATTCTCGTTTCGCCTAAGTCATGTTCTTGTTTGCGAACAATTATAAGTCATAGTGTTAACCCCTTTTCGGTCAAACTCAAACTTGTGGTTCTAATTTTATTTGAATGTTCCCGATTGTCTGTTTGGAGGTATTTCGTGTCGTTATGTTTTGACAGGGCTGTGCGTGGAATTGAACGCGCATGGTATGGAAGAGGTTCCCGCTCTCGACGGACACTTGTCGGTCACATCTTGCATGAAGAACAGTGAGTGCAAATTGCTTTTCTTCCTTTAGTACTTATGTACATTATCCATGTGGATAGTTTTTCGCGTATGCGGCTTAATCTGGAGAAAGCAGAAATTACCGTACCTTCCTTTGGGATATTAGCGTGAATTTATATCGTCGTACCGTTATCAAAAAAATTCACGTATAAGCCACGTGTGTTGGCTTCTTTGTTGAAACTTTTGCACCCTGAGGTGACTTGAAGTCGTTTACCGTGGAATCTCCATTAATTGGGGTAAGTGTGTATATCTCTGCGTTAATTTTCGGGATTTTATCTTTGGGTTTTTTTAAATTTTATTAGGATTCTTTTGTCGGGCACAAAAGCCCTCAAAAGCTGTTAGGATTCTTTGACGGTCATTTAGGCCCTCCGAAGTCTTTTCTGTGGTGAAATCGCCATAACAGTGGATTTTATCCATCATCCAGCCCACCTGTTGAGTGGAATTTTCCAGCAAGGGAGTCGCCGCCATCTTGGGCATCTGCAGCGTCCTTACGACAACCATTTTGCCAGCTAAGGTTGTACTTTTACATTTTTATATTTTACGTCCGAATTTCGACGACTCTTCGACTGTGAACAAGACTTCAGCCCGCCTAGTTTTGTCCGAGAATTTTTGAGAGGTTTTATTTTAACTATCGCACCTCTTAGACAACTGCGAGGTCACAATTTAATCCTTATTAAATTACCGTTATTATTTTATTAACTTTGTAATAATCAGATTGACCTGAATTTTGGTTTTGTCACTACCTTAATTTCTGTAGCCCTATATTGAGGCAAATATTTAATTAAAAATTTAATTCTAGTAGATTCATTATAAGTTCGATTATCCTTTGGATAGATTTTATTTAAATAGTAATTAAACTCAGTGTATCTCCTCCGATTCAATAGAGGCTTGTTTTATGATGTGTTGCATTTGAAATTTAAGTTTTGTAAATTATTTTGCACGTTTAATTTTTGCCGTAAGTTTGTAAATTTTGCCTTTCGAAGATCAATTAATTTACCTGAGCCAGATAAATTCATTCTTGTAGTAGCCAACTTTGGTTCTCGAAGCTCAGGGTTTTCTTGAATATTATGTAATCGTTTTCCTAAATTTTACTATTAATTAATTTTTGTCTTTGCTAATCAACAGCCTTCAATTAATTTCATTCAGTTCATGTAAGCAAACCGACGTTTTTTTTATTTAGCGAATTATCCTCATTTTAGACTAAGACCTTTTACTGATTTATCATTTGTTCTTTTGCGCTTATAAATTTATATGTATACTCACACCTATGTATTGACATTGCCATAGTGGCATGTATATGAAAACTTTTGTACACCTAATGTAAGGTGAAAGAAACGTTTCGGCAACCGACCAACTCCTGCTGATGCGCAGAGTATATGTTTAATCATTAAGTTTTTTTATTTTTTTTTTTATACTTACTAAATTTTGCCACTATCACCTAACGCTTGTTCTTTTATTTATCAACTGTCTAATTGCAGTACACTTTATATCAATTTAACTTCACATTCAACGCCAGTTTTTTTTTAATATCTAATTTTCATAATTTCATATTCATTATAGACAAATATCCATACAACACATCTGTTTAATTAAATTTTGTTACGTTACGAATACCTTATCTTTTATTTCATTTACCTCTGCATTTCTTAATTTTTATTGTGACAAGCACGCTCATAAGATTGGGTGCTTCAAATATACAGGGTGTTCAATAGGTAACCCGCTGGAGGGACACAGCCAGTGGTAGTTCGTAGGAGGCGCAGGTAGGTTATCTGTAGATAGCATAGTGTCCTGGTGCCCGGACAATCGTCGCAAGCGTCGTTGCCGACCGACGCTCTACTTATAGGTGTTCTCTTTATCTGAACCGTCACGCCGTCTGCGACAGAGTTAGCTCGGCCCTGCGTTATCCTGTTTAACAACCCCCTATTGCGACTCCCCGTTTCATATCTTAATCAGCCGTTATCTTATTGCGACGTAGATCCGGTAGCAGTTTACTTACTTCTTCATGTGTGTTTATAATTCTTATAAAATTTTCTAAAATTTGTTTTCTTTATTCTTTATTAATGATCCCCATTGGATCATCTCGACCTGAGATTTGCACGTCAAAATCGAAATTTAAAGAATGAAGAACTTATTGAAATGTTTAAATAATATTTTAAAATTATTATTATTCAGGTAAAATCGTTAATCCCTCGTTGAATCGCCTCAACTTGAGATTCACACGTCAAGCCGAGACTTACCCAATGAAGAATTTATAAAATGTTTAATAGTATTTTGAAATTATTGTTGTTCAGGTAAAATCGTTAATCCCTCGTTGAATCGCCTCAACTTGAGATTCACACATCAAGCTGAGACTTACCCAAAGAAGTATTTATAAATGTTTAAATAGTATTTTTGAAATTATTGTTATTCAGATAAAATCGTTAATCCCTCGTTGAATCGCCTCAACTTGAGATTCACACGTCAAGCCCAGACTTACCCAATGAAGAATTTATCAAATGTTTAAATAATATATTAAAATTATTGTTATTCAGTAAACTCTTACATAATACACATGAGGTTCCTTTTTTATTTATTGATTATAAGGTTGCAAATAATACTTTAATATTTATACTTGTACTTACTCGGCTTGCGCGTACATTTCTTCAAACTCTTCGTTAAACTTGTTGATTTCCATTTCTTCTTTTTCTTTCTACTCTAGATTACTCCTTTCTTTATTATTTCTTTGCTCAGTCCTATCAAGCTTTATGTTGATTGATAGTAATGAATCTAAAAAGCTTAGCACCTTTGTAGATCTTTTATAATATTGGGGCTGATCGAGAACTACTCTCTTAGCTTAGTGTGCCGCCTCTGAAGGAATTTTTTAAGTTGATGAACTATCCAGGAACTTTTAAGGTACTGAAGGACTCACTTTTTATTTTTCTTTGGTACTAGAGAGCTGCCAGCGAACTGACTTTTTATTTTGCTTAGGTACTGGAGGGTGCCGACGAACTGCCTTTTAATTGCGAATGCATCCCCTTTTATAGGGCTCAACAAACGAAAAACGCCTTATTTTTGTTTTTAATTCAAATTGTTTTCTCATGGTTTGAATTTTCTTTACAGCTCCCCGGTGTTGTTTTTTGTAACTACTCGATGTTTTGTGATCACGTGACATTGCGTCAGCCATCTTTCTTGTATCTTGTTATTGTTTACATTTTCTTGTATTTTATACAAGGTGTCCACAAAAAAACGCCCCAGCTCGTAGCACCTTTATTTGAAATCTGATTGTAACAATCGACATACCAAATTAAAAGACTTAAAAAGTACTATTAGAGAAATATAAAATTTTTATTTTCAGCTACTCGGTTCGTCAAAGACCGATATTCAACTTTTTTATGTTAAATGGCCACCTGCTACTTTTTTCACAGAATTTGATAAAGATTTTTTTTCTAAATTCAATGATGTAGTACAATACCGTTTTTGTTTTATTTCAAGTTGTAAAAAAATAAAAAACATTGTGTTTAAATGTACCATTACTTTCCATAATCATCTCACCCTTAAAGAGACCGGTACTGTAACCATGACAATCATAGTATGTAGTTGTATCAACCATAATATGTCTAAAATTAAAAAGCGTTGATGGCACCTTACATTAAATAAGAACGTCCTCACATTCAAAGTATTTTCAATAAAACAACCCTTTAATAATACAATGATATTTTTTTTATTTTTTCGATTAAATTAACTTGTTTTAACAAAAAATTAATGGAAATGCTCAAACTGGGCACCGTCCCGTTCAAGACACTGTCGACACCTGGATATCACACCTAACGTAGCATTCATTAAAACTTCTCGAGACATTTCCTGACATGCGTCAATTATTCGGTTTTGCAAAACTTCGACTGTATCAGGAGGTGTGGCATAAACAATATCTTGCAAATAGCCCCAGAAGAAAAAATCCATCGGGGTCAGATCACAAGAACGAGCTGGCCACAAAATAGGTCCACATGTTCCCATCCAACGATCTCCAAATTCTCTATTCAAAAACTCTCTGTTCATTATGGCGTTCTGTGGCGCAGCTCCATCTTGTTGAAAAACTAAATTATTTCTTTCATTTAAGGGTAAATTGTCAAGAACTTCTAGTAAGTCTTCATTTAAAATTTGGTAATACTTTTGCTGGGTAAGATTTCCATCGATAAAGATTGGACCTATTATTCGTCCATCTAATATTCCACACCAGACATTCAGTGAAAATCTTCTTTGGGGAGCTTGTTCTACGAAAACGTGTGGATTTTCTACATTCCAGTAGCGATGATTGTAGCGATTAATTTTTTTTTTATTTGTAAATTGACATTCGTCGGACCATAGAATTTTTTTGTAAAACAACGGTTCACGTCTTATCTGATTTAAAAAAAACTGACAAAAGTTTATACGACGTACTGGATCACCTTCATCTAATGTGTGGATCTTACGCGGTACAAATGCTTTGTACTTATGTTTTTTCAAAACTGAACACACATTTGCTCTAGAAACTTGTAGATTTGAAGCAATTTCTCTTACAGAAGTCCAATGATTCTCCTCAACACACAGTAAAACGTTCATCTCTAAATTTTCATCTCGAAATTTCCGATTTTGTGTTTTTGGTCCGTACCGTCTCAAATTGATTTCCAATCGCCTAAACTGACGGCGATTCGGTACTCGCCTGTCCGGGAAGCGCTCTCTATAGATTCTACAACTTTGCGCACTGTTTTTGTGACACACAAAATAAATTTCAAGCATATCTACGCACTAGTTATTCATTACTACGAAATGATGACAACTAAAACAACTAAAATTGGTTAAATGACACTGACATAAAAGTCACATGGTGACAATAATATCTAAGCACCCTATTACTAATAGAGCACAAGTATTTTTGAAATGTTTTTTATTTTTTAACAACTTGAAATAAAACAAGAAACGGTATTGTGCTACATCATTGAATTCAGAAAAAAAGTCTTTATCAAATTCTGTGAAAAAAGTAGCAGGCGGCTATTTAACATAAAAAAGTTGAATATCGGTCCTTGACGAACCGAGTAGCTGAAAATGAAAATTGATATTTATCTAATAGTACTTTTTAAGTCGTTTAATTTGACATGTCGATCGTTACAATCAGGCTTTAAATAAAGGTGCTACGAGCTGGGGCGTTTTTTTATGGACACCCGGTATACCAAATTGATGTGATTGTTTTTATTGATTTTTGGTAAGTATTTATTTTAATCTAATGTTTTACTTTGTTTTAGATTGTGCTCCCATGAAATGTATTCGTGCAATGAAGAACTAAACAAATCGTACCTTGACGTACCCTTAATAATATTTTATATAGAAAATATAAGTGAAACGTGCATAACGTTTTATTTTTAATAGTGAGATAGTGGTACAATATTGATATTCTGGGCTATTAATTCCTATTTTGAACTATTATCGCTGCTAAAGAATGTGTTACCGGAATGACCTACTTTTCCATTAATTGCTAATAATACTGTTTTAAGTCATTATATATCCTTTTTTTTAAACTGAGGTCAGGATTTTAACATTGTTTATGCAATATGTAATTTTTGTGTTCTAATTTATTTAAATTTCAAAACACTTTCATTTACGTTCTGGCGGGTATGCAACCCACATTACATTGGCGTCTATTGTATTGCATGTCTATCAGTTAAAAAAATATTTATTGTTTTATGTGTTTATTTACACAAGATATACATTAATCAATGCATTATTTTATGCGTCTATATTTGATGAGATGTTAAATTGTAACTAGTGTACCAAATAAATATATTTTTATTTATTTACAATAAACTGTGCTGAAATTATTTTTGTCTTGTTTATTAATATTTTTTATATTAGAAAAATGTTATTTGAATATCTCAGCACTGGCTATATCCAGTTTCACTTTTGTTATTTTTCTTATTTTTTTTTTTACAAAATTTAAAATACCATAGCAATACGTACGTAAAGTCTCATTGCTACAGCTTTATTAGTTTTTATACTAAGCTTCGCCAACACACTATTGCACCACCCGGTACAATTTGGCAACCGCTAAACATTTGACGAGCGATTATGTGCACTGCTTGCTACGAAATCCCAACCATATATATGTACAGTGCCAATTTTAAATCATATTGTAGTCTTCGTAATTATACTTGGACTGCATAATTTGAAAGATATTAAGTCAAACTCTTTTTTTTTCAACTCAGAATACACATAGTTATTTTTATTCTTACTTTAAGTTTAAATGTGCCTCCGTTCCGCGGTTTTGCGACCAATAACAGATCGGAAAACAGGAAAAGGTGCCTGGGCTTGGCCGTCATTGGTAACTGTGGTGGGGACATGGCACATGGAGCTTCCACGAGAAAGATCCTATTGCACGGCGATGTTGACAATAGATTTTCTGTCGATTGTAGGTCACTGAATGACTTTTTTCGGAAAGATTTTGGTTTCTGCAATAAAATTATAATAAGTTTATTTATTATAAAATTTCAATTATAATATTTAAAATTAGTTACAACAAAGAGGTAGTACATTCTATGGCGCCCACGGCAATATTATTTTGAGCGAAAAAATTTTTCCAATTAAATATTGGTCTAAAAAAGCATATTTATGAGTATGATTATGTTTTGTTTTACATATAATTCCTATATCGAAACCTTTGAAAGCCACGAACGGTTCACCCTTTTTATAATAATTCGATAATAGAATAGACTACTGGGTGTTGAAAAAATAGATTAATATTTTTTCTGTCTATATATAATTTCTCTATTTAAAGTAGTTTAGAAGAGACTAGGTGGGCACCTATATTCAGGTACAACAGATTAATAATCGACGAAGGAGATACATGTTGAAATCCATTATATATACAGCATGTGCCATTAGGCATAGAGATTCAATGTTTACGTGCGACCTATACGTATGGATGGATGCAATACGTGGCAATGTGGTACCCCGACTGTCCGTCACCAATACCGCCAACAACCGACACCACAACGATTTTCTCCGATCCCCAACACGTTGCGGTGTGCAATAAAAGCATTCAGTAAAATTAATTTATAATGAGTCTCTATACACCCGCTGAAAAGCTTCAGATAGTAAAATGGTTCTATGGTAATAACTCTGCAACAACGTGCATAAATATGGTTGCGCTGACTTTTGCAGACCGTCCTGTACCTTGCAAACAAACAATGTATAATATTATTAATACATTTGAAAAATGTTTCTGTCTGAATAACTGCACGAAATACAAACCAAGAGAGATATCCCCACAAAAAATTGAGGAAAGTGAACGGCGGCGGGATGTATTAGCTTGTAGTATTGTGGAAATAGACAACACAATATCAACTAGAAGTGCTGCCGACAATTTGGGTATAAGTAACAAAAATGTTTCACGTATTTGAAAACGTAATATTTGAAATGTTTTAAATATTCGAAAACCCAAGAAATATTTCCGGAGGACTAGAATTATTTTTTTAGGGTTATTTTTTTATGACTATTTTTTAATTTTATTAGAATTACGCTTTTATTTGTGTTATGCAGCCTGAACGCAGCTTAAGAATTCTTTGCATTTACTGAAAGGAAAGTGAAAAACAAATCCTTGAAACTCGTAAATATTATTTCTGAACGCATTACAAACACCCAAGTCGGTGGTCCAATAGTTACTGCCAGTGTTGTCCCACCGACATGACAGTTTGTAGTGGTTTTCTGCGCAAAAGCGTAATAGATTTATCTTGTTTCGTAATAGATGGCTCGGCTATTTTCAAAACTCAAGGCCAACTGTATCGGATATCGCTGCCCGATATAAGGTCGTCACATAACGCGATTTTTCTGGTTCTAATAACCTCAAAATATTGATCCTAATGTGGCGCCATCTATCCAAAGCATAATAAACTGCTTGGTAACCCTGAGCATTTTTAAAATCACGTGCTAAAATTATGCAATATGATTGGAATAGTAAACCTTTATAATCTTCCAACACAGTTGAAAGCGTTAATTACGTTAGTAACGCAACATATTTTAAGATCCAAAAATTCATATACAAAATCCAAACAAACACTTTACAATGTAATTGAACCCTAATTAGTGTTTTATTTTGTATTTTTATAAAAACTTCGAAATGTAAGTAAAATTGTTATTTTTGACACTACCACAACTTCATTTTTCGCAACACTTTTTTAATTTTAATTTGTTGTATTACTTTATTTTAAAATTATGAATATTAATTATTGTAAAGTTAATGTTTAAAGTGTTATTTTAAAGTTTATTTCCATAAATATTCAGAAATTATTTATTTTGGTTACTACTAGATGGCGTCACATAAGGATCAATATTTTGAGGTTATTATAATCAAAATCAACAATGTAAATCAAAGTTACGTGACGGCCTTATATCGTGCAGCGTTATCAGATACAGTTGGCCTTGCAAGGTTATATAAAGTCCCTGAATAGTAAAAAAAAACCGGAATACGGCAACCATCTTCTGTCCAAAATCTGACTGCCATTACATATTTTTCTTGATGTAGATATTAGTTGGATGTACCCAAGCGGAAAAATCACAATTTTAGAGAAAGATGAAAATATATATTTGCTAATGTAGGACAAGTGCACATATAGTGATTTTACTACTAAGGATACTGTTCCAAAAATATAGGTACAGCCGTAGTAGCAAAATCACTATATGCATACTTTCCTACATTAGCAAATATATATTTTCATCCTTCTCTAAAATTGTGATTTTGCTGTTTGGGAAGATTTGAGTTAAAGAAAAAAAATCGTTGAAAAATCCATGAAAACGTAATAGATTTATAGGCTTTCATAAGGCCGTAATAAAACATACTGAATATATAACAGATCTGTTACAATTGTAATAGCAATCGCAACACTGGTTACTGCTAACTTGTATTTGCGAGATAATCGTTGTGGCATCGGTCGTCGCTGGCATTGGAAAGGAAAGTAGGGGTGGTACCACGTTGCCACGTATTGCATGCATTGATCCCCTATGGCTAATAAAAATTGACACATGCGGTATATAATAAAACACAATTGTTTAGTTTCAAAAAATTATAATGTCACACACTACATATGTTTCGCCACAATGTGGCTTCATCAGGTGGATGAAAATACATTTTTATTATTATATATGTACAACAGATTAATAAGAATATTTTCTAGAAACGTAATATACCTATGTTTAAATTGGGTTATTAGTATTTTGATCATCTCTGTATTTATGAATTCATTTACTACATTCGTACTGTTGAAATAGTTTCACAACATTTAAATGTGATGATGCCCTGGGTTAATTATTATTCTTGTTCTCGGCGAAGAGAGCAGTGTCTTATTAAAGGTAGACATTTTGACATTTTTATTACAGATGCATTTAGTGTAAAGATGTAACGAGAATGAACGTTACGCAACTAAAAAGATAGACGAGACTGAGATCAAGCATAGAGATAATCGAGTTTTGCTATGAGGTACACGAACTAGTATGTTAATGTATTTTAAATACACTTTCACTATTTGTTTTTCTTTAATTTTTTTCTTTAGTTAAGCGTGTTATCTATGACCAATTTGTAATTATTTACGTCCACAATTTTCTATTCTTTTTAAATATATTTTCCTTAGTATTGCAGAAGAAGAGTGAGAATCTATGAGAACTTTACCTAAGGTACAATTTTTAAATAAACACAGGTAAATACTAAGTATATATCCATGATTTATCTCTCATTCACTAGTTGAGGCAATAGATTATTGTGTCTACATTTTTAAAGTAAATCTTTAGTTTTATTAATTAGTAATAAACAATAAGAAAGTGACACAAAATATTAATTGATGTCTTTTTAATTACTTGATTTAGGAGAAGAGAAATACAGTACCGCAAATAATAAATACATTATTGCTCGTTTGCTACTTGATTTGCTAGTAAAACTAACCGCAAAATTATCTTTCAAATACATTTGCTTATTGATAAATTTTATAACTATACCAGAACAACATAACCATCCATCAAATCTGCACACAATGACCTAACAAAATACCCTTTCAACAAACTTCTATACACACGTTAAAAGTTATTATCATTTTTAGATGAAAATATGACAACACAAGTAGGGATGCGCAGGATGTATGGATGTTTTGGAAACGTCCATGTTTTTTACGTTTTCTTTTTAAATAATTCATCTGCGAATGTAATTTTTTTAATAATAAAATAGATGGTGCTTTTGGCGACGAAACCACGAAATGACATGTAGCGATGTAAAGAAAAAAAGCCGTACTTTTTTGTTTTAAAAAGCGCTTTTTTAAAAATATATTTTATTATAAATTAAAATTATTAATAATCATATACAGGGTGAGTTTTTTTGAATGTTTAGCATTGGGATCTCAGAAACTACTGGACATAGAAAAACGCTTAAATGGGGAAAGATGCGCAGTTTTACGAGTTTGATTTAAAACTGCTTTTGTTTCTCCGATAACTTTCATGGCTTATTAGATATTCAAAGAACACTAAATTTTAAGATTTTAGTTAATAGTAATTTTAGAGAAAAAGTGTTCAGACAAGAGTTTTAGATAATTTTACGCCAAATAAAACTATGTAGCTAATATTTTTTTTTCGTTCACCATTATCGAGTTTTGACACAAAATTGTGTTTTTTTAAATGGAAACCATAGTTGGTTTTGACATCATTAAAAAGCTTATTTTTTGCTGATTACAATGATATAAGGTTTGATATGGTTATTTTAAAAAATAAAGAAGATATAGACATTTCTATGATTGTTCACTTTATAAGATATAAACTTTTTAAAAAAAAATGTTTGGTGTTTTGTAATTCAAAAAACGAAAAATCGAGTTACAATAGTGTTCGTTGGAGCAGTCGAGATAAATATACTAACGTTGCTTTCACGTTGAGTCACAGAAGTGAGAGCTGTTAATTTTTACTTTTAAGTCAAGTTAATTGTCAAACATTGACAATCAACTATTAATTAATTTAATTGTAACTTAACTATAAGCGGTGCAAACGGCCGTTAATCATAAGTTTGCATTGGCTATGGAATTTTCTAACGTAGAAAAGCGTGATATGGTTGAATGTTACATTCAGTGCCAGAAAAATTTCGCCAGAGCTGCTGAAGTTTATTTTGAAAATTATTTTGATCAACGTCAGCCGTCGCTACCTACTTTTAAGAGATTATGGGATAATTTAGCAGATTATGGTTCGTTCGTTAAACCAAAATTAAAAAAAAGGGATGGATGAAGATAGAGAAATAAACATATTAGCATGTGTCGCTCAGAATCCATCTACATCGACCCAGACAAATTTCAACAGAAATGGGCTCCTCTCAACGCACTATTGTCAGAGTGTTGAAGAAGCATAAATTTCGTCCCTACAAATTATCAGTATCACAAACTTTACATGAAGGTGATAACATCAGACGAATAGCTTATTGTAGATGGTTTAAAGATCAGTGTCAAACGATCCACACTTTTCAATGAAAATATTATGGACTGATGAATCTCGTTTCACAAATTGTGGAATGTTTAATAGGCACAATGAGCACATATGGTCTCAAACAAACCCACTTCACGTTGAACATAGGAGACCACAAATTAAATTTGGGTTTAATGTTTGGTGTGGTGTTATAGAATCAACTGTTCTTCCTCCTTTCATTTTTGATGGATCACTAACTGGCAATCGTTATCTTGATTTTTTACAACAAGATTTTGAGGAAATGTTAGATAATTTAAATTTAAGAACCCGAGCAATGCTGCAATGGTTTCAACATGACGGAGCGCCTCCGCACAATCAACTGAATGTTAGAAATTATTTAAATTTGAACTTCCCTAATCAATGGATAGGACGAAATGCACCCATTGAATGGCCGGCTAGATCCCCTGATTTATCAGTTTTGGATTTTTTCTTGTGGGGTGTACTAGAGGACACATTATACAAAAGAACATATGAAACAATCGACGATTTAAGAGAAGCTGTCTTAGTTGCTTTTAATCGATAGGCGTAAAGTACGCAATGCTACAAATTCTGTTGTGAGGAGATGCAATTTGTGTATTAATAATAATGGAGGTATCTTTGAACATTAATAATGTTGTGTGCCCTTAATAAAAGTTCTTATAGTTTTCATTTTATTACTACATAAGATTTCAAAATAAGTTTTCGTTTGGTTTTGTTAAGCATTTTTGAATTTAGCGCCTAACAAACGGAAGTAATAAGACAACATGTATTTTTGTATATAAGCATAAGCTTTTGTTTCAAGTAGTTGATCCGACAAGATAACAAATGGCTTGTCGCGTGGTTAATAAATAATCATTAGTGTGTAATTAACGTTCTATATATATAATAAAAGGTTCTATCAATTCGAGTCTTATTTTCATATAAATTCCACTGGATCCAATAGGTTTGTATTTTATCAGTTCGAAATTCAATTGTTTTCCATAAAAACCATAAAAATGTCTATATCCTCTTTATTTTTTAAAATAACCATATCATTGTAATTAGCAAAAAATAAGCTTTTTAATGATGTCAAAACCAACTATGGTTTCTATTTAAAAAAACACAAGTTTGTGTCATAACTCGATAATGGTGAACGAAAGAAAAATATTAGCTAAATAGTTTTATTTGGCGTAAAATTATCTAAAACTTTTGTCTGAACACTTTTTCTCTAAAATTACTATTAACGATGCTAAGCATGTTTAAAGAAAATCGTAAAATTTAGTTTTCTTTGAATATCTAATAAGCCATGAAAGTTATCGGAGAAACAAAAGCAGTTTTAAATCAAACTTGTAAAACTGCGCATCTTTCCCCATTTAAGCGTTTTTCTATCTCCAGTAGTTTCTGAGATCCCAATGCTAAACATTCAAAAAAACTCACCCTGTATATAGGTACTTTGGTGTATAAAATAATGCCTTTATGTTAAGTTGATGTACAATATAATGTAATATATAGGTATTTAATAAATAATTCAATTAACAACAGCCTATGGTCTCAGAATTTTCAATTTTAGTACACTATGTTACTTTCTTATACGTAGTATAAGGAAGTATTGTGATGATGAAAATGTTCGACATCGAGATTTTTGCAGATGTCCACGTTTTGAAGTCCCCTGATACCGAAAAAGTGGTTTTTAAAAAATGTCTGTGTGTGTGTCTGTCTGTCTGTCTGTCTGTCTGTGTGTGACCACGATAGCGGTCAAACCGCTGTAGATTTCAATTCCAAATTTTGTATTTACGTGTACAATCTCCCTCTTGAGAACTGATTAGTTTTTCAGTAAAATCGGTAGACCGGAAGTAGCAGTTTACTTCAGTGAAAAAATCGAATTTTGCCAATATTTCGTCAATTACTAAGTTTAAACAAATTTATAAAGAATCGAAATGTACTCAAAATTAAATTTGAGACAAATTATCTTAAAAAAGTTTTTCGAAATTCCAACCGGAAGTAGGTCTTTTACTCTTATCGAAAATCAGTTTTTTGCGAGTATCTCGCAAGTCATGCTTTCTAGGCAGGTACATTACGAGTATAAAAGTATTTAAATTATAATTTTAAATATCTTTTGTATAAAAAAAATTTCAAAATTCGGACCGGAAGTACCACTTTTACTCTTACCGAATATCGATTTTTTGCAGATATGTCGTAAATTATGCATTCTATATATATTTATTAAGAGTACAAAAGTATTTAGAGTTGAATTTGCAATATTTTTTGTGTACATGAAATTTCAAAATTCGGACCGGAAGTGGCACTTTTACTCTTAGCGAGTAGCACTTTTTTTCGTATATCTTGCAAAGTATGCATTCTATAGCGATTTATTAAGAGAATGAAAGTACTTAGAATAGGATTTTGAATAAGTTTTGTATAAAAAAATTCTTAAAATTGTATAGTTTGAAACGCTCATACGTATAAGAAAGTCGTGTGGTGGCCACACCTCATTTTTTTATTTTAATTATCCTTTGCATAATCACTGCTACAGTAATGAGCTGAACTGTGCTCAACAATCATTCTTGCATCTACGTCCTTTTTCACTTCCAGCTTCATGGGAAATATTTTAGGACAATATTATGTCGCAATAATAAAAAAAGAACGGGGAAAAAAGGTTTTAATCAATGAACAATAGTATATTATACACCTAGGGAGTGAAATGATGTTTTTTTCCGAGGTGCAGTTTGTAGCCCGAGGGCGAAGCCCGAGGGCTCTACAAAGCACCGAGGAGAAATTCATTCACTCCCGAGGTGTATATACTATTTTTTGCACGACCCAAACGATTTTAATTGAAGAAATCTAACTTTTTTTAAAAATTGTCAACATGACGTTTCCAGTTGTCGAACGCAAAAATCATGCTGGTTCTGATGGAAACCCTTGACGACCGATAAATAAGGGTAGCCATATTGGTTTTTTGTGAATATCGAGAAACTGCCCGTATTTTCTTCGCTTCGTTAAATAAGCATTGGAAAAATGTGTGACGAAACTATTGAAGAAACGGCTTCAAAAATAGTTGTGAATTTATTGCCAGAAAAATCTAGGAAGATCTACGAAAAGTGCTTCAAGGAATTTTGTGATTGGTGTCTGGTAAAAGAAGTAGATGAAATTCATAGCGAGAGTGTGCTCCTGGTATATTTTGCCGAAAAGGCGAAGCATTTTAAGGCTTCAACACTGTGGTCACATTATTCAATGATAAAAGCTACTCTTAGCGTGAAAAATAATGTCGACATCAGCAAGTACTCACGATTAGTAGCATTCCTTAAAAGACAAAATACTGGATACCAGGCAAAAAAATCAAAAATTCTTACTAAGGAGCAAGTTCATCAATTTCTAATAGACGCTCCAGAAGAAAAGTACTTGATGGTTAAGGTAAACTAAAAAAGTTAATGTTTCTAATTTAAGATAATTATACACTATGATTTCAGGTAGCAATGATTATGGGAATTGCTGGGGCTTTAAGATCGGATGAACTGGTAAAATTGACAGTAGATGATGTCCAAGACTTGGGATCAACTATTTTGGTATCTGTAAACAATACCAAAAATCATGTAAATAGAGCATTTACGATAGTCTCCAAAGAAAACTGTGCAATTGATTTTGTTGTTATTTGTAAAAAATATATGGTTCTGCGGAAAGAAAACACAGATCATAGACGGTTTTTTGTATGTTACAGAAATAACAAATGTTCCACACAACCCGTAGGTAAGAATACTTTTGGAGGATTGCCTAAGCAAATAGCTTCATACCTCAATTTACCCAATCCATCTTCCTACACCGGCCACTGCTTTCGGCGCTCATCAACATCTTTTCTGGCCGATTCAGGTGTTGAAATTGGAGTTATAAAACGTCATGGCGGATGGAAATCTGATACTGTCGCAGAGGGATATATTGAAAATTCATTAGTTAATAAGAATTTGATTTCCGAAAAAATTCTAATCGGAAAAGACTCGGAAAAGGAAAATCGACCGTCAACTTCCAGTGGGTCAAATCAAGTGGATATTAATGTAAAAGAAAATCGACTGTCCAATTCTAGCGGCTTTAAGCAACGTGTGATTAGTCCATTAACATCTTTGTTCACTATTAATGGTGGTACTAACATTAATGTCAATATTAATATTAAATAAACGATTAAATTCATAAATTGAGTTGGCTATGTTTTTTATACCAAGGGAGCAAAAGAGTCACTTCACTCCCTCATTTAAGGGAGTGAACGTGCCTATTATGCAAGGGTCGTGCAAAAAACGTTTTTTTCACATATGTGTTGACATGTGAATCGTTTTTTACCGCCTGTGTTTTTCTAGTTTTCTGATTTTTGCATAATAAATTACAGATAAGGTAATTATAATAATATAATTAAGAGCAGGAGATTTACGATGGAGGAGCTCGGAAACTATTTTTTTGACAGGGGTTTAACCAGCTTCAAGAAGGCAGGGATTTTTAATGAATGTAATGAATTTCCTAAGTTGTTTTTCTCCCACTATATAAGCGTGCATACATTTATCTGGGACTATTTCGTCGTATAACTCTTGAGATCGTGATAACCTTATAGTTAGTGTGTGGAATAAAAATTGTGTTATGTATGAAATTAAAATGGCCCCTCCTAAAAGTAATGTTTGGCAGCATTTTAAACATAACTCCGATGGGACTGCAACATGTAAATACGAATGCTTTTCTCTACATGATTTGCAAAGACATTCGACTCTTTTCCATAGTAGAGAACGAAGGGTTTGAACAATTAATGCAAGCAAGAGTATCCCAATATAAAGTTCCCAACAGAACAACAATTGCGAGGGTGTTAATAGTATGAAATTATTACAGAGCAATTCTCCCAAAAAATATTAAGCAATAAAGGCTCAACATTAACAACCGATATATGGATGGTTACAATGCAAGCCAGAAGCTAGAACTCACTGTCCATTTTGTGCAGAATGGCAGAGAAGAATTAACTTTAGGTACAATTGGTGTCGTCGAGTTGACTGAAAGGCATAGGTACTGGAGAATATTTAGCAAATAGTAGAGAACGAAGGATTTAAACAATTAATGAAAGCAATAGTATCCAAATATAAAGTTCGCAACAGAACAATTGCGAGGTTGTTAAAAGTATGAAAATATTGCAGAGCAATTCTCTCAAAACATTTTAAGAAATAAAGGCTAAAACCGATATATGGATGGTTACAATGCAAACCAGAAGCTAGAACTCACTGTACATTTTTTTTGAAGAATGGAAGAGAAGAATTAATTTCAGGTACAATTGGTGTCGTCGAGTTGACTGAAAGGCATAGGTACTGGAGAACATTTAGAAAATAAAATACTGAAAACATGTGCCCAATATTTCAAAATCCATCGAATTATCTTTTGGTAACAGAAGAAGTTATCGTGTTTTGCACATAAGCTAAATTTAGTGTGTGAAAAATCAATTGAATCTGTGCCGCCTATAGTGAGCTTAATAATTAAAGTAAAAACAATTGTAACCTGGTTTATACAGAGTGTTGTCGCGAGTGATGCCATTCGTAAAGCAACACCATTAAAACTGATACAAGAAGTATCCGCAAGGTGGAACTCAAAATTCTACATGATGAAAGACTTTTAGAATTAAGATGGTATATTACTGAAATAAAATATATACATGGAGGCGACGCGACGTCGAGAGAATTATGTGGAGAACAGTACATCACTAGTAGTAAAGTTACACCAATGGCTCACAATCTTAAAGAGATAATATCTAAACTAATCCCAGGAACAAACATGGCAATTTGATATATAAACTGAGGGGGTGTCTACTAGCAATTAGTACTTTATTGGAACCGAGATTTAAAAGAATTTGTTTTCAAAGTACTCTGACCTGCTCACAGGCCGTGCAACTACAGAAGACCATAGGACCTGCATCAGAAGCATCGTCAGCACATGCAGATAAACACTACAAACATAAAATTATGAAAATATTAATAATTTTGAAATAATTATAGATGATCCACAAGAGCTTGATGAACCTGCACTTTAAGTTGCTAGAGCTACGGAACAACATAGTTTTTGGAGTGACAAACAAAAAACGTTTGACGATGGCATTTCTTGAGAAATCAGTCAGCATTTATGAAATCCTTTGGCAAAAATCAATAAACATCCGCTAGCCATTTGGAAAATCATCTCATAAGTTTATCCAAAATTACTTCAGGATTTTTGTCAATTATGGCAACGTTCGTGCCTTTATAGAGGATATTTTCAAAAGCTGGTTTAACGCTCACTCAGCAGAGAAATCGATTAAAGAGAAGGAAACTTTCAAAATTACATCGACACATCGATGTTTTGGATTCGATATTTAGGTTTGATCCACGTTGGCTTGGTTTTTTGCGGATCCCTACAACACAGTATTGGGAGTTGCAACAAGTAATAAAGAATGGGTTTGCAAAGTCTGGTAAGAATATTTTGTACCTATAGCAGTTTTTCTTTACAGAAGAATAGTACTAGGTAATTATATTTATTCAGTTATGGAATAGCTTTATAAAGTGGAATTTTGTAAGAAAAATGTTAGCAGTAACACATAACGGCGTCAACAGTCTTGTCTTGAGAATAAGGGAAAACTTCTGCAATGTAATACCTATATTTAAAAAGAATATATTTTGTTGCTGTTTTAGAAGAAACAGATAAACGTATAGTCAAATATAAGGCAGTAGACATATTGATTTTGTTAGAACTAAAATGATAGATATCTGGAAAACTTTAAGAAAATGCATTGGCGCCGGCGAAGCAATAAAGAATTTAAAACAAACAATGAGAAGGCTCAAATACGAAACTGAAAAATGGAAAGGTCGAGATTGCGTAACTCTTGTTTGTGAACGATGTCAGTAGAGACAAATATTCAGGCTTTAATTCCATATTTGGCCATGTAAAACGAAACATATCATTGCATTTAACGTTTTAAAAAAATATTTGCTTACATTTCAGTTAACGCCATCTAGCGGCAACGGCAAAACTCGAGGATATAAAAACAAAAGTGCAATTTGTAGAGCAAATGAAGCTCTTTTAAATGAGACCAAGCTTGTTTAAATCGGTTATGTTAAACCGGAGTAATTTATTTAAAAAAAATAGTGATGGGCAAAATAGGGGAATACGAGTACAAGTACCTACATTTTCAATAAGACTAGAGAGACTCGCGTTTTAGCCCTGGTCATGACTGTTACGCCTCATAGCGGTCCTTTTACAAACTCAAAAATAATTTCTAGTATTTTCTCTTCTTAGTGGACCACCATGTATGTTAAAATGCATAAATATTAACGTCTCAGTACTCAGTATGATAATTACCAACTATGGTTATCTAAATATTTGAGAGACTGAAATGGTGCGCGAATCAAATTTTAAATTTTTATTGTGGCACCCGTATATATTATATCATCCCTGTAAGGTCAAGTTATGAGGGAAAAACAGATTTTAAAATAACTTTTACTTTCTATGTCAAAATTGAAATCATAAATCCAAGAATATATTTTTAATAAAGAAATACACCAGTATATCTGCTGTCTATATGTATACTACATATATACATGTGAATTGTCCGTTTATAAAATACATATTATGCATTTTTTCTTACCACATGATAAGTTGAGTTGGGTTCTGTGGAGTGGAGCGATAAGAAGTCGTGTGGAAATAAGTCTTGAATACGATCTAAATCTTTCTGTCTTCCATCTAGGGCAGGTTGGGATCCACCGAGCAATCTACCATAGTCAGCTAGTCGTTCGGCCTGTAACAGACAGTATCAATTAATATCAAGTGCAATGGACTCTTCTATCTGTCTTCTTCTATTCCTACTTTCCGTTCTTATCTCTTTTGCTCGACTATCAAGTAAAAACTCGAAAACGTTACGTATGTTGCGTATGAATTTTGTATACTTATATAAATCACATGATAGTTTTAAGGCTGGCGTTTAGTTTTCAGTTTGGTGGTGATGAAGAATATAATGTGGGGGGGTAGGATTAGGTGTCGGTAATGTGGCGGTTCATGTTGGCAAATAGACGAACTTAATTGAGGATGAGAGATGAAGCAATAGAAATGTAGATTGCTATTACAGCAACAAATTTATATCTGGGGCTTTTAAATGAACTCGAACTTAGACAGACAAAAAACTAACAGGCACAAAAAATTATTAAAGAAACGCTTTCAACACGTTTTTGTCTACATAGGTATTTTAAATTTATGCTAGTATTTATTACGAACCTGACTATATAGAAATAATCTCAACAGTCAAGCATCAATAAATACAAGCATTCATTTATAGCAATTTATAAAATTTCAAGTAGGTACACCTTATAAAATAAATAGGAATAAAACAATTTATGTTTGGAAAAAATATTTTTTGAAGTAATAATAATAACAATATTTAGTAATTCATGTGACTATAAACATGGTAAAGAACAAGTCAGTTTGAAGTATTCTTTCTCGCTTAATTTGTAATGTGTTTAATGAATTTTGGATTTAAAACATGGGTCATTGTAAAAAGAATGATGGACAATGCCATCAAGCTTCTATTGCCGCACAAAAACTGTTAAAAAGTAATGAAAATAAAATATTTATGAGTGACATTTTGTGTGATGTGTTACAAAGGGTAGAAAAAGTAGAACAGTCGACCATAGACTGCAGTTTTATTCTAAACATTGTGTAATGAATGACAAAAGAAATAATGTATAACATCACGCAGTTATTGAATAGCACTATTCGTATGGTGATGCAACATCTGGTTTCGTCGAGAAAACGGGCAGCAAAAAAGTCGATTTTAATGTTAAATTCCTTTCTTCTATTTACCTACCTTATATTTCGTGAGATTAATAAAGTACGGAGAATTTACTCGATTTGAACTACAATATAAACAAATAAAAAAGTATTTTGTATTTTATAGATCACCACCCACTTGTTATCCAATTATATAAATAAAATTAAAAACTTTTTAAAAATACAAAATTTCAATAGTGCGCGTGGGTGATGAGTCATCGGCCGCTCGTGTCCGGTCTCTGAACATATGAACTAAAACATACAGATTATATTGTGATTTTCGTAACTTTAACTGTGTGTTTAGGAGATATGATTCAGAATGTAACCAGAAAAGATCAATAGGTATTAATTACTTACGTTTATATTTTAGTCCACAATTAATTTTCATAGTAAATCTGTTTAATTATAGGTTGTCTATAGGTGACACTAGTGTTTTTGGCAAAAATCAACTGCGCTTCTATACTTAACATTATTCATATTTTATTATCTTCTTAAATAATATTGGAGATGCGCAACATTCAGAAGTGAAAGTAATTATTTTAGTTGTTAAACGTACCTAAATATATTTTACCGAACTGAAGTAAGTTTGCCAAAATAAGGTTTTGATTTTCCATATTATCCAAAGATGACATATCAACTATTATATTCTTTTAATAGACTTACCTAATATTTCACTATTAATGACAACATAAAGAATTTTTGGTATAAACCACCGAAAAAGAAGCTATCTACCTGACTATTGTGCCATATTTTTATATGGTCTACCAAATCTAGTACCTTCAAGAGATATCTAAAACGTAGAATATTAACTTTCTGTGATAGAAACACCACCGATGTAATATCCTTGGAGAATATACATATAGCCCAGTCAAACTATACCAAAAAATCTCGCATGGTTCAATTAATTAGGGTACCTTTGATATTTTGATATGGTGTATGGATTGGTACACTGTTTCAAAGTCCCAAGTTTTCTTATTTTCCCCACTACCGCAGACGCCGCCATCTTGAAGAAACCGCTAAATTTTTTAGCCTCTTTTTACAAAATATCTCCTAAAGTATTAGTTTGAGCAAAAAAGCCGTTTACGTTCTTATTAAACTAGAGAAAATTTTCTACAATTTAATACAAAAACGGAATATTTAGCTTCATTACTTCCCGAGATAGACCTCTTTGAAATTAGAGAATTTTTTTTTAAAAATGTCAAAATAAAGATTTATAATCGGTTTTTGCTCGATAGTAAGTAACTGGTGTATTCTCCGCTAAAGTCTAATGGTCTACCAAATCTAGTACCTTCAAGAGATATCTAAAACGTAGAATATTAACTTTCTGTGATAGAAACACCACCGATGTAATATCCTTGGAGAATATACATATAGCCCAGTCAAACTATACCAAAAAATCTCGCATGGTTCAATTAATTAGGGTACCTTTGATATTTTGATATGGTGTATGGATTGGTACACTGTTTCAAAGTCCCAAGTTTTCTTATTTTCCCCACTACCGCAGACGCCGCCATCTTGAAGAAACCGCTAAATTTTTTAGCCTCTTTTTACAAAATATCTCCTAAAGTATTAGTTTGAGCAAAAAAGCCGTTTACGTTCTTATTAAACTAGAGAAAATTTTCTACAATTTAATACAAAAACGGAATATTTAGCTTCATTACTTCCCGAGATAGACCTCTTTGAAATTAGAGAATTTTTTTTTAAAAATGTCAAAATAAAGATTTATAATCGGTTTTTGCTCGATAGTAAGTAACTGGTGTATTCTCCGCTAAAGTCTGACATAGCATTTATAGTAGAGGTAGGTAGCTAAAGTTTAAGACCAAACTGATTCTTCTAGCTCGTTTAGACTATGATACTCTCTTTTGAATATTTTTGTAGTCTTTTAGGAAGACACGTTACGCAATAACTTAATACTGACAAAATTAATGTATCTATTTATTAAAAACAAAAAAAAGTTCATTTATTGCTAAGTTTGTATATCTCATATATTCAATAGGTCTGTGAATTATATATCAATAAATTTGTAAGTAAATAAATAATTGATAAATAATTATAAATAAATTATATACTACATAAGTTTCATCAACAAAAGTGTCAGATATACCACAACTTTACATTATAAGAACCAAATGGTGATATTTTGTTATATAAGACAAAATGTGTCTGGACGACAAGCCACATTTGGAGCTTCGGAACTTTAGCTATTTACCTCTACTATAAATGCAGTGTCAAACTTTAGCGTAGGATTCACTATATACTTACTATCGAGCAAAAACCAACTAAAAATCTTTGATTTTTACATTTTTAAGAAAAAATCTGTAAATTCAAAGAGGTCTATCTCGGGAAGTATTGGAATACTTTGGAAGATATTTTGTAAAAACTGGTATAGTGCAAAAATTTAGCGGTTTTTTCAGATGGCGGCTCATAAGCCAAAAAGTTTTCAAAAAAGCTTGTTATATTTATCGTGTATAGGTATTATATTTAATCCTTTCTACCAATTATCAATCGGAATCATAGCAAATTAGACGTATAAATATTATTAGTAGGAATAATATAGATTTTGTTATGCTCTGCAACAGTAAATCTTGCAGCTTCTTTGTTTGTGTGTACGTGTATAATATAAAAATTACTTTCGTAAGTTATTGATGTAATTTAAGCTATTGTACATTTACATATTTCAAATAGACTCTTATTAATAAATACATAGGTACATATTTTTTAATTATTTAATCATACACTATGAATAAATGAATTAGTATTTATTTAGAGTAATGTACACAATGATAATTTGCGTTAAGCACCGGTAAATCTCAAAATTTATTGAATAAGTAAAAAATGTACCTATATATATTTATAGGTATCAAAATGCCTTTGTAGTCCCGTCGCAGAATTCAATAAATTTGTGCATCAAGAATTATTTAATTTTCTGAAGTAGACTAAATAAAATATACCTAGAGTTGGTATACCATCTTCTAGTTTATCCATGTTTATGTGATTGTTTGGATATTATATTCTGATAATAGTACGAGCAGAAGCATTGTTTAAGTCTTCGAGATTATCAAGATATAAGCTGTACCACTGCAGATTTTACTTATTTCAGTACAATACAATACACATGTAATCGTAATTAGATAACATTATAAGAAGTTAATTATATCATATATTAAATCAAGAAAGGTTTTCCCTTTTCGTCCAGTTATCACAACACACATATTTCAAATAATGTCAAACTGTCAAAAATTGCTATAAATATACATCGCTCGAAAGTAAACAATGTGTAAGATTATTAT
The DNA here is from genome assembly GCA_963170755.1 of Amphimallon solstitiale. NCBI lineage: Eukaryota > Metazoa > Arthropoda > Insecta > Coleoptera > Scarabaeidae > Amphimallon > Amphimallon solstitiale. Next base: position 45,738,159 of record OY720683.1, on the reverse strand, counting down.
ACCTATAGCAAATTTATTATCGTTTTTGTTTTTTATAGGTATATATTTTATATTACATTCCGCAAAGTGTTAAACTGTTGAATATATAATAATAATAATATATAACTGTTTTTATTATTAGACGAAGTATTGTGAGCAATTGTACTTTTGCGTAAATAAAAGTACCTATCCTGACATTTTTAATTAATAATAGGTACATATATATACGCACAATTTCCAGTGCCCCCTAATGCCCAGAAGCTACACTAATATTCAAGTTCCTGGCGTGATAATTCTGCATCTTAACGGTTTTTCTCCACACTATAGTTGAATTGTAACCCTAATTTCATATAATGTCCACGCATTTTTATTTTGGATACCATTTACAAACGAAGATATTATTTTCGTTGCAGTATTTTTTGTTACAATGCAAACTAATTTTTTGAGGTCAAGGGGGGTGCAAGAATGCTATACTTTATTTGAAAATTACAGATAAAAAATATTTATTTTTACCTCTAAAAGGGGTATTTTATTCACAGTATATAGTGTAAAAACAGCCCAATTAGACATTTAAAAACCCCCTACGACCTCGAATCAAGTTTCCTTAACATAACTGTGTACTTTTTATAACAATTAAATTAATAGTTTCCATTTCTTATCAAAAAAATGTGGGCATGTTTTCAACGTGAATATTGTCCGGTGCAGCGTACCGAGACGCCAGCCTTAAGCAAGAAAACCTAATCCTAATTTCAAATTAAATGCTTTTACCCAATTAAGGATTAACAGCACAGATTTGGTTTCGCGTTTTAAATTATTTTCTTTATCGACGACTAAACAGTAGGTATAATATTAATCACTATCGGTTAATAATAACACTCATAATACCTGGAGGGAATAATGAAATGCGACCGGGGAATAATGAGGTATATTTACCATTATTCCCTGGATTCCGCCAATAAGAACATAACATTCCCGACGTTGTCGTAGTAACAATACACAAGTCCGTCCATTTTACTAACTGTCTAATCGTCAAACGTCATATTGATAAAAATAATCTGACATTTTCGTTTAATTATTTTAATTTTTTTAGTAATCATCAGTTAGTCGTAGATAAAGTAGTGTATACTAACTCGCAATAATGACTTTTATTCCCTCGAGCCGAGTTACTCCCTCGCCGCTTCGCGGCTCGGTTCGTAAATTCGGCTCTCGGGAATAATAACTGTCATAAATATACTACAAAAGTAAAGTATTTTAAATATAAAATTATAATTAGGTACAATGTGATCAATCTCAAGTAAAGGGGTGGCCTAAATTTTTAAGTGAGCAACGACTAGTTGGTCATATTGAGAAACACTTGTGTATACGTATGTACTGTGTGTATAGCCATAACAATATGCACATATGGTTTTGACAGATTTGTTATGGTATATTTACATCAGTAAAGAGAATCAAAGGAAATAAAAGGCAAGTAAAATGTAATAATAAAACAAAAATAAAATGTACATATTCAGAATAGGTACATGTATGTATCTGTCTGTCTAACAAAATAGCCTATTCTAGGGATTTTTAAGATACCATCACATTTCACTTCAGATTGATCTCATTGTATAAGTAGTACCTAGTACTTAAATTAATTCTTTATTCTAACCTACATTCTGTTATATATTGAAAATACATAATGTAAAACACATGATGTACCATGCTGTTTCTGTTTATTTAATGATTATACAGGATGGGGAAAAAGTATGGATACAGCTAAATATTTTGAAAACGGTTTACTGGAACTCGCTGAACTTTGACACACTCTTAGGAGGATTTAGATTCCATCATTTGAGATATTCGTTAGTTTTACACCGCCCTTTGTTTTCGAGATACAAGCCTAACTTGATGTTTTTTAAATAGCACGGGGGTTAAATGTAATATTTTTGAAAAGAGTTTCTTTTCTCTAGTCAGTGACGTAACATATTATTATGCTTGTCTTAATTCGCATGAAAACAGAAATAAATAAAAAAATTTTTACGAATTTTGAAGAAAAGTAAAACTAAGTTAGCTTTGAAAATGCTGCCATCAGTCGTCTGTCATTTGCATATTATACAAAAATTAAGCTTATGTGAAATAATTAGTTTAAAAATGGTGCATTTAAGTGAAAGGGGGTGTATGGAAATCCTGATGATGGTTGGATATTGCGATACAAGAGGAAGTTGTGCTGAGGTCGTAACTCTTTTTAATGAAATACATCCGAATCGGCTGTCGATCTCCAGAACAAAGGTTTCAATATGAAATGCACTGAAAACATGTAAAACGGACGACCGAAAGCTGTTACAAACAAGGAAAATTTTTTGAATGTCATATTAGATGTGAAAATCCAAAAACTTTTCTACACCAGTTGCATTGCCCGTGTTATTTAAAAAACATCAAGTTAGCCTTGTATCCCGAAAACAAATGACGGTGTAAAACTGAAGAAAATCTCAAATGACGGAGTCTAAATCCTTCTAACACGTGTCAAACTTTCGTAAGATCCAATAAACCGTTTTCAAAATATTTAGCTGTATCTATACTTCTTCCACATCCTGTATATCAAATTTTTCAGTAAATATTAATTTTAAGTTATATCCCGGGCTTTACCGGAATATTTCAAGCACTCCTTATTATAAGACAAGATATTATAAATTAAAACATATTAATACGATTTGTTACAATCTAACCTAATGAACTATTTACAAACAACAGCTTGCTAAAAGCACTGTAATTTGTCAACATTGTTTAAGACGTAACTCGTTCCTTTTGTTTAAAGGCTTATATAAATGCATTTTTTTAGTCATGGGCGATATCTTAGGAATTAAATCGTGAACATTCCTAAAGACTTTTCGCCAAAACTAGCTGTAAATAGAAATATTTTCCCACAAGAAAGTGAATCTGTTTAGTACACTCACGCATATATAAATATACACACCATTACGATTTAAATTTATTTAAATTTCTTCGCTCGTTTCTAGAGTATAATCATCGTTAGGATATTACAAAAAGGAAAAAACTAGAAAATATATCCAATACACACATATACATAAATGCATACATGTAATGTGCGCATACAGGTTTGACCTGTTCACAATATTGACCAATATCCTTGATATGGAAAGCGACGAAAGAAAAATCCAAAGAGTCAAGGTAGAGGTGGAGATATTGAAAAGCAAGCCAAAACATAAACTAATAAAAAACAGCAAGGAGAAATACTTTATTATATACATACGCACATACACAAATGCGTATAGAATTCGAAACATCTTCGATATTCTAGGCGGAGTGCCTTAAAATACGAATTGTCGCGCCATTCAAGTCCAATTAAAATTATTCGTGGTGTATTTTGTCCCAGTCTGCCTCCGTGTATTATTTTACAATTATTTATCCATAATTAAAAACATACACGCGGCATTGAAAAACATAAGTGGACTTCTAAGCGATGTGTGCGAGGGGGAAATTGCCATTGAAGCGTTTTACAGGGGCGGATTAAATCGCTAATTAAAGCACGACACTTCCAAGTACTAAATATAATTTGCTGCTTTAGCACTCATCGAGTATCACATATTTTCAATTACATGTATATGTATGTATATACCGCTTGTGTCAATTACAATTAGCCATAGCGAATCATTTTATACGTATGTATGTAATACGTCCCAGCGCGGTGTCTATACATCGTACATACATATATACTTATACACAGATCCGCTATGGTTAATGTTTCTTGACACAGGCGGTATATCGAGTGCTTTAGAAGGAAGGTCCCACAATGTTCTATATTTGGCACCACGTTGTTCATAAGATTTAAAAATGACCTTAGTTCTTTTCCAAATAAATACAAAATTACAATAGTATCTTATGCGGACGATATTATTTGTTGATTACAGGAACATTTCTTATAGACATGCAAAATAATACAATGACTACGAAAATGCAAAAAAAATTATGGCCTGAAAAAAATAGAATGTTCTTAAAATCAATTTTAAGTAAAGGGTCTCCATTTCGTACATGCATGTATGAATTTTTAATTCGTATATATATGTATATGGTGTTCATTATCTTTTGGAGATTTTTCCGAGTATTCATTATCATTTTTGAAAAAGGCCCTCTGCAAAAGGAGGTATTTGCCTCTTATATAAAATGACAGCACCCAAATGTGCCAACTGACAGTTAATTTCGATTATTTTCATACATTATTAATATTAGAGACTTAATTTTTGTTTTTGTAAATTAATAATACCAAAAGGTATTCAACGAATAATAATTTTATTTATATACAACAAGATCACCCACTACTGAGAATATAGTTAATTTATGTTTGGTACCAAATCTATTGCACCCTTCTGATGACAAGATTTACTATGGGAATTTTAGTGTTAATTTCGAAAAACGAAAATAATCAAATTAAAAGGCTGTTCAATTACCTATCTACATTTAATACGATTGTGGCTGAATGTACACGTATAATAACTTTTTTTCTACTCCCATACTTTAATTGTATTATTAGATATGCCGAACCTGTACTTTAATTATGTCCATTACGATACAGATTGTCATTATGGTACAAGTTTATATCCAATAGGAATACAGATTTTTCATTACGATACAAGTTTATATCCAATAGGAATGCGACATTTCAATATTCAAACAATATTCAATATGGCGACTGCATATCTGACAGATATACAAATTAAATAAATGTGACAGTTCTCTGTAATTTACAAGTAAGTACTCAAAATCTGTGCTTTTTTGAAAATATAAACGGTAAAAATGAGGGATAATGACAGCGAAATGTAAAATTTGAGTCCACCAGAAATTATGGAACAAGCCTTAGAAACCACGAACAATTTATTACCAGCTAAATTCGCAAAGGTACATGGAAAATTTTAACCTCAATTTATGAAATGGAATGTTCAAAAAATAATGTTTTATTATGGGGTCGTAGAAAATAGTATATTATGCAATGAGCATTTAATGATAGCTATTAAGACACGAGTAAGAAAATTTGCTTTGAATGAATACGAGTGATAGCCATTAAATGCGAATTGCATACACTATTTCTTCAACGACCCCATAATGAAACATTATTTAGCTGGTAATAAATTGTTCGTGGCTACTAAGGCTTGTTCCATAATTTCTGGTGGACTCAAATTTTACATTTCACTGCCATTATCCCTCATTTTTACCGTTTATAGTTTCAAAAAAGCACACATTTTAAGTACTTACTTGTAAATTGCAGAGAACTGTCACATTATTTAATTTGTATATCTGTCAGATATGCAGTCGCCATATTGAATATTGTTTGAATATTGGAATGTCGCATTCCTATTGGATAAAAGCTTCTCGTAATGAAAAATCTGTATTCCTATTGGATATAAACTTGTATCATAATGAAAATCTGTATCGTAATGGACATCATTAAAGTACAGGTTCGGCATATCTAATAATACAATTAAAGTATGGGAGTAGAAAAAATAGTGCATGCAACTCGCATTTAATGGCTATTAAGACACTTGTATTCATTACAATACGAGGCGCGTATTGTAATTTTCTTACTCGTGTCTTAATAGCTATCATTAAATGCTAATTGCATAATATACTATTCTAGATAATATTTTACTACATTTTGCGAATAATGTTATATAATGTCACAGTGCCAATTATTGCGACCACTATACACTCTTTGACACTATGTGCGAACACATATCTATGCTGATAGATAAATACGTTAGTCCACGGCTATACGCACATATATGAAAATAGCAAGCGATGAATTCTGTTATATTAACAGAGTTTCATAGTGATATGGAATGTAGGAGGAAAATTATGCAAAATATTGCAGGGAACTTTCGCCAAAAGATAATGTGCTGCGATGGGCAAAAGGGTTGAAGAAATATGATTCTAACTCTGTTGGTATCAAAGTGACGCAAATAATACAAAATAATTATGAATATAAACTAATGTGGAAGTCGACACGTAAGTGAAACGATGAAATTATTATATAAATTCCGGAACAGACTATTTCGCGTTCGCGTCTTCATTTTGAGTTCTGAGCTTTCGTTCTAAATCCGCACCTGTACTAGAAGAAAATGCAACGCAATGACTCAGTGAATTGCTATTTTATTATATCGTTATTAAACAATTTAATTATAATGCAAGATCGGAAAGAATAGGTTTGAATGGGTTGCGCAAATAACGTAATTACTCGATAATTGGTTTACTTGTTTTGCTGGCGTACGCATTCATGTTGCTCACGTAATTTACCCAGCTGTACACACCGTTTATACACCACATTTACTTAACAATCGACTTGAAAAGGTGTAATTTGGTAATTACGAGTTGGTCTCGTGTATCCTCTATATAGGATAAATTAGATTTCGAGAGAAAAAAAGAAGAGTATGTAACATCAATTTAAATTTAAATGATCAGTATATGTATATGTACAATGTATGGTACCGAAATCGATTGTAAGACGGTAAATGGAATAAATGTTATTAGGCGTTGTACAGCTATAATTTCTTTAGATTTTCCATGTAAGATTAAAAGCAGGTTTTATTTAAAGCGTAATAAATTCCTGGTAATTTTTCCATATGATTATTTGTAATATACAGTCTATACAGATAACACACACAGAAAGAGAGCAAGAGAGATAGACAAATATAACTCGGAAAATCACTTTATCATAATCAGAGGACCTCAAAATATGGAGATCTGCAAAAATCTCTGAGGTTGAAAACTTTTGAAGTGTTGCCCATTGGTTTTTATTAAAATTACTCGGTATTTAAAAGTAAAATATCCATGGCATTTAAAAATGGCGAGTAAATCATTTTCAAACACTTAACCCAACTTTTACAATGTACCTAAAGCTGATTTCAATAAAATCGAGTACAGTCAATCTGTATAAATAAAAATTAAATGTTGTTCGTTAGTAAATGCATCATTTGAGAACTGCTGCACCGATTTGGCTATGTATTCGGCTGTGTGTGTCTCTCTCGTGTGTGTGACCACGATAGCGGTCAAACCGCTATAGATATCAATTCCAAATTTTGTATTTACAACTGTAATCTGCCTCTTGAAATCTGATGAGATTTTCAGTAAAATCGGCCGACCGGAAGTAGTAGTTTACTTCAGTGGAAAAATCAAATTTTGCCAAACTGCTAAGTTTAAACAAATTTATAAGGAATTCATATGTACTCAAAATTGAATTTTAGAACAATTTTATTATGAAAGTTTTTCGAAATTCCTACCCGAAGTAGGTCTTTTACTCTATTCGAAAATCAGTTTTTTGTCAATTTTTCGCAAGTTATGCGTTTTAGGCAGGTACATTACGAGTATAAAAGTATTTAGAACTTAATTTTGAATAACTTTTGTTTAAAAAAAATTTCAAAATTCGGACCGGAAATAACACTTTTACTCTTATCGAATATGTCGTAGATTATGCATTCTACATATCTTTATCTAGCGTACAAAAGTATTTAGAGCTGAATTTTGAATATTTTATGTATAAGTCAAATTTCAAAATTCGGACCGGAAGTAACAGTATTACCCTTAGCGAGTATTTTCTTTCGAATATCTCGCAAAGTATGCATTCTATAGAGATTTATTAATAGAACAAAGTATCTACTTACAATAGGATTTTGACTATTTTTTTTATAAAAAAATTCTTAAAATTTGGCTTATTTTTCTCAGAAGATAAAACAATTTCAAAGAATTTAGAACAATTTCGTATAATTTGAAACGCTCATACGTATAAGAAAGTCGTGTGGTGGCCACACCCCATTTTTTGGTTTTGTTCTTTATACTCCCTGGATAGAAATAACTCAATTGAATGTTTTCAATTAAAAAAAAATCTGGAAGATCTGGGGAAAATATTATATACAGGGTCGGGCAAAAAGAGCAGAACACCGAATTTATGGCTTAACTAGCACTTTTTCGAAAATTTAACCTAAATTAAAGTTTTTGTATACTTTATGTATTATTTATTGGTGTTTGCAGATTTTCCGTTTTTGTCACATTTTTGGAGATATGATGTCACCGGATAGTATTTTAAATGAATCACCCTGTATTTATATTTTTTTTTTGAGTAGATATTTTTTTCCTGAATTCACTAATACCAGGTTTAGTGGGTCTCTGACTTATGGTTTCATAAGAAAAAAATAAAATGTAATGGCACCTAAATATTTATTTAATAAAAAACGAACGACAATAACTAAAGATTCTAAAAAAAGTTAATGCTGCATTAAAAGTTCATGTCACCTTTAAGCGAGAAATGAATTTCATAATCATTTGTTAAAGTTAATGGACGTTAATGAATAGAATCTTTAGTTATTGTCGTTCGTTTTTTATTAAATAAATATTTAGGTGCCATTACATTTTATTTTTTTCTTATGAAACCATAAGTCAGAGACCCACTAAACTTGGTATTAGTGAATTCAGGAAAAAAATATCTACTCAAAAAAAATATAAATACAGGGTGATTCATTTAAAATACTATCCGGTGACATCATATCTTCAAAAATGTGACAAAAACGGAAAATCTGCAAACACCAATAAATAATACATAAAGTATACAAAAACTTTAATTTAGGTTAAATTTTCGAAAAAGTGCTAGTTAAGCCATAAATTCGGTGTTCCGCTCTTTTTGCCCGACCCTGTATACAGTGTGTTAGATTTTATGTCACAGCTAATATACCGGTTATTGTATGAATGATTAGATATGACATATAAGAAAGTTATAAGATTATCTATTTTCAATAATGTGTCAAAATCGGAAAAACAATTAAACATCAAATAAGTCAGGTAAAGCAAATAAATTTAATATTTTAAATAGTACGTACGTATTATTGTACATTCGGAAACTCCAGTTACGAACCCACTCTTTTATAGCGTGACGAGATGGAATTCTCCCGTGATGTGGAATATTGAAATTAATTCGAAATTTCGGCTGTACTGTGGCCACAGTCATTATTTTTGTAATACACTGAATGGCATAAAATGTCAAATCATTTGACAAATAAATCTATAGCAACTTATGCATAGTTTCAAAATAATAACGTTTTCAAAATCTGCTGTTACCATAGACCACCTTGTACTATTGGAATAGGTACAGAGTCGTTATATTTAGTCATCTAGATATTAGTTGACTATGTTCATAATTCCTTACTTATACGATATTCCTTAGTGCTGCTTTTTGTATTATAAAATATTGTAATACATATTATTACATATTTGTATTAAAAATATGATAAGAGAAGGATATATAAGAGTCAACATGATATTTGTGTTTGCAACATTTAAAACGAGTTTTTAAGAAGCGTCCATGATGTAATTGCTCTAACGTATTTCAAACATTAAATATAATTTTTCTAGTCCAAATTTTCTCTGTAAATTCATGCATACATAAAATCTACACATAGAATTTATGTAGGCAAGAAATATGATTATAATTCTTGTTTGTGTGAAACGGGCTTAATCCACAAATAATACAAACCAATGTGGTTGGCTTCAGTATTTTACAGTTTTTAAGGAACAGCTGTACAAATAAGGCGGAGCTGGCTATTTTTAGAGAGAGAAATCCAGGAAACGAATGCATTTTTTTCAATGAAAAAAGCCAATAATGTATAACGGTGTAAGGAATAGTTCAAGAAAATTATTAAAGAATGTGCTAAATGCTAATAGGTGGGTTTTTTTCTAATATTATTCATTAGCGTATGAGACATATATTTGTAGGAGCAAGGTGCATGTTGACTTCATAATAATATGCACATATCCATTGCAGTGTTGCCAGATTTTTCGACATTTTAGAGAATATTTTTAAATATTTTCCAAAACGTTTTTTCTACTTTACAGATTATAATATGTTATATTTGGTATATAATTTGACTGCTATATACATAAAATATATGAATTTGCTTAACATACCGTATGTTCTTTGTATCATTTTTAGTTTTGAACGTTCAACGTATTTTGAGTAAATTTTGTGCGCTTAAAAGGAAATGCAAGCTCCCACAGGTTACTATATCTTGAAACAGACTTATACTTGGCCGCCATCTTTTTTTACTGTCTAATAAGTAGTACAGTGCTATCGAGAAAGATTGTAGACCACGTGATCAGTAATTTTCTAAAATCTGGTGATTTTCGTGTTCATACGTTTATGAGATTCGCGTATCGCTAGTATTTGACAGTAGCGTACATTTTATTCACAAATACTGCTGTCATTGTTGACACTTTTAACCATATTTTACATAAAACATTCAATACTACCAACTGCTGTTAATTGGGTTGCCTAATTTGGTAGTCACGTGGTCTACAGGAATTGTTGATATCTCTGTATGAGGAAGTATGGTGATGATAAAAATTTTCGACCTCAAAATTTTTGCAAATGTTCACGTTTCGCCCCCTGATGACCAAAAAGTAATTTCCCGGCAAAATCCGGAACAGATATGTAGCTCAAAATGTAGTAAATAATTTGATATGACATCTAATTTTGTCAACAATTTTAAATTGTATTATTTTTCCTAATAAAGGTAAATAATGTATGTTAATAAAATGATTGTACAAGACTGACTTTATGAATTAATATGTAAAATCTATGGATGGTTGACCATAACCTTTTCTGGTAAACTCGAACATATAGATATTACATGAAATTTTCTTTTAAATATGAAAGTAATATGTGTATACATGTAAATCATTGATATTTATACCAGGTTTGATTAAAATTTAAAGTGAAAAATAAACTACTCTTAAAATTTACTATGAAAGTATCCCAAAAATACAGTTACGTAACTAAGTTATAAATATATAAAAGTAGCTGCAGAAGTTAGAATGATTTACTGGACAATAATAAGTCACCTTCACTATCACAATAATTCATCCCATTTTTTGTAGTAGGCAGTCTTCTTATTCTATGTGAATGATATGATGCATTGTCCATGACTATTACCGCAATACCTGGCAATTTATGTAGGTAATACTTGATCAAACCATTTTTCAAAATTATTACTAATCATTTCAATATGATAGAGTCAGCTGTTTTTCTATCTTGAGGAAATTCGTGTTTCGAAATCTAGCGTATAGTCTTTTTGACAAATTCATCTAGTACTCGTAGTTGCGTTCTTTAGGAGATCTTAGTTCGCCTGCCTCTTAATATTCCTTAATCATGCGATTTTTTTTGCCAGCTCTAAAATATATTATCATCAAAATAATACCTTTACCTTACTTCGCGTTTTGAAGATGATTATTACAATTACTAATGTTGACATTTTTGGAATGTGTAGCGTTACATTTTCAACATATTTAAAACTTTCTTTCGTCATAAGTGCACCAATCGTTGACGCTGTTTCGACGGTAAATCAAAGGGCGTGGCGTATTTAAAAACATATTTAGTAGTAATAAAACACTAATAGATAATAAACCAAAGCAAAAATGTAAGATAATGTTCACAGGTGTCGCTTGGTTATGTTAAAAATACGGTAGATATTGCTTATTAAATTTGCCTGCTTGAGAACCAATAAAATCTCTTCGAAATATATACTTATTTGGGCACAGTATTTGAATCACCGCTTCTTATTCTGAGGCAAGCTATAATTATTTGAAATTAGTATTTCTTTGCTCCAATAAATTTGTGTAAATGACGCTAATTCGGCATTCGTTTAACATCATTTAACTCTTCCTATTAAAACAGAAGATAATCAATTCTAATACATAAGTATTTGAAATAGCTACCCTTATTAAAGGAGACATCCATTAAAATAATAAATGTCTGATGTAGTCACGTGAAGAACCACTTAATGAACCTGTCTTTAATAAGTAAACGTAGTGGATGTCCTAATCTTTTACTTATGTATTGTCAACAAAACCATTATAAACCCGGAGAAAGTATTGTTCCTCGAGGTTTCAAAACAAGTATTTCTGTTATTTTTACCGAACATCAGTTTTATGACTACGGACGACAAGCCATGTCCTTTCTGTTGCATTTGCCAAAGTTTGTATTACTATAAAGGTGAAAATTATCAGTTGTAACCCACGTATTTGTACAGTTAAATATACATGTTCACATGTAATATGATTCGACAAGTTTTTGTGCCGTACAATAATCGTAAAGGTGATAAAAAATAATTTACTTGTTCATGAGGAATTTTTCTAGTTCTTATTTGCGTGTGCCAACAGGAATGAATTCTAATGTTAATCATTAGGTATTATATGAAATGCACGTTCCTCCTTGGTATGTTAACGCCTTTTTACGTCAAGTCTTGCTTCGTACACACAATCCAGCTTGAATTTTTATTATTTCTATGTTTAGCGTTTCTTTCCTTCATCATTATTTTGTTTGCTTATGTTAAGTATGTTTAAATTTATAATATTAAACATCGAGAAATTGTGTTTACCTTGTTTCTTATTAATGAATAAATATAATAATATAAAAATGGAAATTTCAAATTTGATAATGAGCACATGTTTGCATCACATGTGGTTTTGTAAATAAGCAAACTGTAGATTTTGGGGTAGCGCCAATAGAAAAGGCATTTAACCGATATCGCAGAACGCTAAAATCATAGGCCAGTCAGTCTATTATGCCAGGCAGCAGTAGGCGAATATGTGATGTATTCCATCCCCATTTACACTACCCTCACCGAAATTTGACCAAATGGAAAATGTGTACAAAACAAGAAATAACTCTTTTAAACAAAATAGTTGAAAATATTTAAAAATCCATATTTATTGTTAAAAAGGAGATCAAATCAAAATATTATTTTTTTTTTGTAGTCTTATATTTATTTCTTGAATACATCACACCATTTCGAAATACTGTTTATTTTTCTGCTGTTAATTTTTTAATTTTCTAGGACTGTTATTTAATTGTATCTGTTGTTATAAATTCCGATTTTAAAGAAATAAATTGCTTCTAAACAAACACATTTTTTTTTGAACAGCCCAAGCCTCTTTGTAATTCAAGAAAATCAGCGCGCCAAGTGTGGCCAACAATTTTTTATTACTGACATGACAGCAATTCATGTAGTGTATGTTATTAATGCAACTTTAGCGCGTTAACTTCCGCAATATTTGTTTGTCACGATATTTGATCAGACATTTTTTCTGGTGCTGGCTATACTGTATTACCATATTACTTTTCTGAAATATTAGTTTTGGCACATCTTGTATATTCATATTTGATTACGACGTCACAGGGAACCAGGGTATCTGTATTTATTTTCTAATTTTGGAGATGATTTATTTTTAAATTTACGCGGCGCCGCCAGCGCCCTCTGTTAGAGCGCTTTCTAACTAACTAATTAAAAAGAAAGGGGTAATTTTTTCGTCTCATAATCTGCGATTTCAGGGGAAGACGATGATCTAGAACAGCGGTTCTCAAACTTTTTTGAACGCGGAGCCCAAATAGGGTCGTATCTAAGATCACGGAGCCCCTAGTACAGTATCAAAAACAAATAAGTTTCAAATGATGGTAAAGAAAACTAATAAGATAAATATGTAAATTTGTATTGATTATGATTATGTTATAATAATGTTTTTGTAACAAATTAATGTGATGCGTGATATTGTGCTTTATTTGCACAGATTTTTTTGATATCTGGCTTTATTGAGGAAAGCTGTAGCCTCATATCTGGCTCGGCATCCAAGCGGTTACGATATTTGGTTTTGGTGGAAACATATGACGAAAATCCAGTTTCACAACGATATGTGCTCACGAATGGCAACAGAATGGAAATAGCTTTTTTTGAAAGCTGTGGATACTCCTGCTTCAGGCTGCACCAAAATTCTGCTACGGGCTGTTTTTCAAACGTCAATTTTAGTGAAGAATCCGACACTAATTCTATGAGTATTTCGTACTCCTGCGAGGATAAACTTCGAGGCTTTTCATTGATGACAAATGGATTTTTAACCCAAGAATTCTTTTCCAGATTACTATTCCATTCATTCGGAAAGTACTGTGCCACCGAAGCACACATGTTTCTCAGATGGTTAACAATGTCGTTAACCATTTCTTGCGGTAATTCTTTTGTACTCGTGTCTTCACAAATCTCTTCTAACGTTGGAAAACATTCAAACTCTCCAATTTCTACTCTACTTAGCCAAAATTCCATCTTCCTCTTAAATGACTTGATTTTATCATTCGCTGTAAACACAGTAATCTGTTTCCCTTGAAGTGAGAGATTGACTTCGTTAAGTTTGGAAAATATATCTGTCAAATAGGCAAGTCGAAACAACCAATTTTTATTGGTTAATTGATTTTGTAAATGAAAAGGATGTTCCAGGAGGAAAGCGTGCACTTCAGCTCGCAACTCGAATAACCGCAGTAGTATTTTGCCTCGAGATAACCATCGAACTTCAGTATGAAGTAGTAAAGATGTATGGCTACTTCCCATATCATCGCACAAGATCTTAAATAGTCGCATATTTAGCGGTCGAGACTTAATAAAGTTTATTATATTTACAGACTCGTCAAGAACAGTTTTCAAGTGAAGTGGCATATTTTTCACTGCTAATGCCTGACGGTGGATTATACAGTGACTACTGCTGCAATTTTTGGCTATAGCTTTGATCCTTGAAACGGCACCTGCAGTTTTTCCAACCATAGCTTTTGCTCCATCAGTGCAAACATCAATGCAGTTGTCCCAAGAAAGATCATTTTCAATAAAGTACTTATTTACCAAGTTAAAAATTTCAGCCCCAGTAGTATTACTTTCTAACGCCTTACAGATTAATAAATCCTCTTGTATGGAATGCTCGAACTGATATCGTACAAATACAAGCAATACTGCTAGCCCTGCGACATCAGTGGATTCGTCCATTTGTAGTGCAAAATCACAACTTTTGAGGCGAAAAGATAACTCGGTTTTTATGGATCCTGACAAGTCTTTTATACGGCGAGCTACTGTATCATTCGAAACTGGTATCTTTAATAGTGTGTTTGAAGCTTTTTCATCCAGCATACATTTTACCATTTCAACTGCACACGGTTTTATAAGATTCTCTGCTATTGTATAGGCTTCACCAGCCATTGCAATTTTGTAAGAAACAATGTAGGATGCCTCAGTTGCATTTTCATTATCGGTATGCGATGCGTGATGCATAAACATTTTTGATTTTGACAGCTGTTCACGCTTTCGCGAAAAAAAGATTGCATTCTTATTCTTGTATTCTGCATGCAAAGTTTGGAAATGGCGAAGCAGTTTAGCAGGAAACATAGAGCTGTTCGGTAAAACTTTGTTACACAAAACACATTGAGGACAATTATTGTCGGCTTCCATAAATCCAAAAGCTATATAATTTTCATCATATCGCCTTGTTTTTTGCATTGCACGAGATTTGTTTAAAGCGGAATGACGTTCTTTGGTAATATTACTTTCAGGACTATCTGGCTTTTCGATTTCGTATGACACTGAAAAAAAAAGAACACAAAATGATGAGTAACAAAAATTAATAAATTATTTCATACTTTAATAAGTATAAAAATAAATACAAAATAGTACCTGCATTAGAAGGTCCAGGCATTGGTTGTTCTGTTGCTTCTGAAATCATCGTACGCTGTTTTTTGCATGTTCCTGTCTGTAGCCAACGGTCCATTGCAGATAATTTGCACACAACTTTTGAGAAACAAGAAAAATTTAGGACACAATCTGCACTACGATACAACACAACTCGTTTCACTCAAACAAGTAATGACTTGTCGATTCGAGGGTGCTACGGCGCCACACAGGAATTAGAAAGCGGGTGGAAATGCGGGTGGGCGTGCGTGCGCATGATGAGTGGCGGCTGCGGAGCCCCTTCGCATCTTCTGCGGAGCCCAGGGGCTCCGCGGAGCACACTTTGAGAAACGCTGATCTAGAACATATACCTCTACTTGTACTTGATGAATTTTCAGTGTATTGTAATGAAACAAGCCTACAAAAAAAGAAGCGGACATCCGGGCGACGACAAAAAACGTACCGGTAAATAAGTCGTAAATCAACTGTACTCATATACTACGTCAGCGACTCTGGAATATGGCAGAAGAGAGCCAGAATTTACTTGACCTTTTGTCTACACATATAAATGCCGCCGGTGGGATAAGGAATTCATTCATTGAATAGTTTTCGTACGGTCAAATAAACATAAATAAGTGAGCGGTGCAGTTTTTATTACAGTGCAATAAATACATAAATATTACAGATATAAATAGTAGTAATAGAAATAAATACGTGTGTTAATTTATTCGTAGTAGTTTTAAGTGTGTAAATATACAGACAGTTTTAAAACATTTGCACGAGTTGTTTATTTCGAACCCGAAAACGCAACAGTATGTAGGAGAAACCGTTCTGATAGGAATATTACAGGTAGATAAGGGTAAGGCTAACATATGCATATTTATTCTGGCTGTTATAATATCAAAGGAAAATGAAAACTTATATAAACTAAGTACAAAACCAACTCTACACAAAAACTGATTTTAAAATTTGCAAGGAAGCTTTTACTTCCGATTTCAATATTGCAAGTTCGAAGCAATTTTAATTCAAATAGCTGCAAATGTTAAAAGGAAAAAACTCTCTGTAAATCCAAATTCCAGAAGCTCTGACTGCTAAAATAAACAGCTTGTTAAAAATGTTATAATATTATATTTGTTTGCAATGTTGTCACCATAAAGTGCTGGTGTGAAATTTTATTTGTTTAAAGTAATAAATTATTAGTGTATAATTTAATTACCAGTCATTATTATTCTAAAATATTTTTTTTAACCTTAACCAATTTTATTGCTAATAAAACTGTTAATCTATATAATTTCATGCGCTTCATTTCGCATGGCATTAAAATTACGTTAATGTTTAGGATGGTTTCAATCTATAATGGTTAACCAATCATATTTATCAAGCTTCATTGGTAATTTTAATTACTAATGTCCACCGGTAAATGTGATTATTATGCATTAATTATCACATCACATTACATTATTAAAAGTAACTGGTTAATATTAATAATAACCGTAACATATACCAACAGTGAAAAAAATTGAAATTACAGTTTGTTTAGTGTCTTAGATATTTTACTAATATTAATTTGTTTCCAGTGGTTATACTTTAATGTTTAAATATCAATAAGTGCAGTCAGTGATTCAAATTGCTATTATCGTTTGAATGAGAATGAATTTTGCTAACGTCTGTGGGAAAACACATTTTTATTATTGATAATCAAATATTTTCTAATGAAGGTGCTATTTGAACCACTCTGTATATTGATAACATTTTTTGCCGTTGTTACTTCATGTTAATATTTAAGAATTGCTACTATTATATTTTCTTCATCTTGACGGGAAAGTAGATTTAATAAATAATATGAAAACAAAATTTAATCATTTTATATAAGTATGTGTAATGTGTAACTATTTTTTTAAGAAGTTTGTTTTGTATACTTTTACTGACAACTTAGACAGCAATATTTTTTATTACTAAAAGAAAAAAAATTGGGTCATTTACCTGACTTGTGAAATAGATCCAAAGGTACGATTAGAAATCGCATACCGATACTTTAAAGCTATAATTTGGTGCAGCAGAACTACCTATAATGTCTATTTGTAAATACAGATGTGTTGGTAATAAGTCAACACAATCGTAGTCATTTACAATCGGAACGCACAAATGAAAGTGGTCTTTTGTTTTGAGTCGTGTAAGTTCTAATTCGTACTTATTTACCTTGACGTTTTCTCTTTAAAAATAAGAAGCCCTGTGCTAATGAAGACAAAACATCGTCGACTTTGTAATTTTAGAGAAATTGAAGTCGAAGAGCTGCGGGCAATTTGTTTTTTTTTGTGTTTCTCTTCTTATCCTCTTTCTTTTTATTTATTTTTTTAACGACTAACCTAAGGTCTGCTTGCGCTTTCTCCACACACATAAATACACATACATCCATTATACACATAGTCTGCGCTGTGGTACACACCCAAACGTTTATTAAAACGCCATACACGCACATCATGTATTTCGACACAGTTGAAAAGCTTACCGTGCCTATACATCCGTATGTACAATTGTCATTGTATTAAGTTGATAAGGTAAAATATAGTAATTCACAATTTAAATGGTGCGGTTGCAAAATAAAATAGTTTTTGAAAAGTGTACTTGAAATACACTTTTAATATCCTCAAGTTCTTTGCTCATGCGTCACAAATTACCTAATACTATACAGGCTGTTTTCAAAGTTGAGTCATTTATTTTAACAGGTTCTAGAACTTGTAAAGATAAGTCATTTTACTAAAAATCTTTTAAATAAAAGTTGCAGAATAACAGAGTTAAAGTAATTGTAGTAGCTATTTACCATAAAAATTAGAAAAATGCATGTGCACTGGTAAAATGCTTCCAGGCGTATCCATGACTCACCACACGTCTCAAAAATAAAATCAGGTGTTCACGAATAACTTCACAAGCGTTTTCGATGCGCTGTTATAGTTTCTCGAATTTACTTCGCGATGAACTATGTAACTGTTTCAAAAAAAAAAAAAAAAAACAGAAAAAAATCATTGGGGTTAGATCCATGGAGTGTGTAGACCAAAAAAGGGCCCGTCTATTAGGAAACTCGTTTTAAATGTTCGCAAACCCCTCGTTTAAAATGAGGCGGAGCTCCGGAGATACCACATATTCTGTCTCACATTTAAGAAAACATCTAATAATAGTGGCAGAGTGTGTCAAAAAAGTGTAAATAGATTTCACCTGTCAGTGGAGCTGGAAGAAAGTGAGGCCCAATAAGCATGCCATTTATTACGCCAGCCCAAAACATTCACTGAAAATCTATGCTGAAAATGGGTTTTTGTCACAACATGTGATTTTCTACTGCCCACACATGCCTGTTGTGGGAATTATTAACTACATTTCTTGTAAATGTGGCCTCGTCCGTAACTAAAATAAATTTGCTAAAATTTTCATTTCTGTTGTATTGATGCAATAGCCACTGACAAAGTTTAACTCTTCTAGGAAAAACTAGGGATAAAGCTGTTCTTGTCGTATAGTCTTCCATACTTTACTATACTAACTTCAACTTGAGCTGCTTTAGACCTAGTGCTCGTTGTTGAGTCGTCTTCGATAATTTCTAAAATTTATTCCTCAATATCCACAATTTCTTCTTCCAGCGGGACCTCCGCGTTGTGCATTTCAGTAGCCTGTCGCGAAGTCTTAAAGCTCAATTACACACATCCACGGAGACGGGTGATTTCTTAAAGGAAACATTTCCGCGTTCAAACGAGACGCTGCGGCTGCTTTTTGTTGGCACTCCCTGTACGTTAATATCTTATGTCCACCAGTTCACTGTTCGCATAATCGTGTGTCAAAATATGCAATAATAAAAAATATCAAAATATGTACTTTTTAACGAATAATTACCATCAGTCAAATCGAAAATTGCACTCAAAACCGTACAACAATACAAAATACAAGCAAGGCGCAGTATAAACAGTAAACACAAAATTGCTAGTGTTTACAACGCGGTGGTCGCTAGCTATGCATGTACGTTATTCTCGGAAGTTTACTTAGGAGGCGTGTAGTCCAGTCGAATTAGACATGAAATCAAGTAAGTTCTATTCTGGAATATGGTTTTGTCGCCGATTTTTTTATAGGTACATTTGACCCCCACGAACATACCCTGAAAAATGCCAAAAGTTTAAGGTCCGGGTTTGGCCGTGAGAAATTGTTAAACAATTGAAAAATGACATTTTCCGGTTAAACTTTTTTCCCGTAGGTTAAATGTGAAAACTGTCCGTACAAAAGTTGTTCGCCCCATCATTCTCTAAAAAACAAGCCATTGCATGATCGATTATCATTATTTGTTTAGCTGCAAAATGCATAAAACCATGGCAATTTTTATTTTTTATTTTTTGCATTCAATCGATGAATAATCAACGTATGGCTTTGAACCTCATGGTGCAGGCAATATAAAATGTCCCCCAGAGAACAGTGCAAAGTTCACTCACCTGTGTTGTATAGTTCAGCTACAATAAGCGACAAGCCAAAATTCCTAAATTAGCTGTCCCTTCCTTGCATATTGTCGCACATGGTTCAAAAAAATCATGGTTTTAATTCATTGAGAGTACTTTCCGAAAATAGAAAAAAAAATTTTTTTTTCTCAAAAATTGGCATTTTTTTGGAGGTTCGAAATTATTTGCTTATAAACAAATGAAATATCTCCGACAATTGACACATTATCGTAAATATTATGGTAGATTCTGCTTCCTTTCTCTTCAACGAGTAATTTGAGACTAACTTTATACGAATATCTTGATTAGAACTGGAGATAACAACGTTCTAGTGTTATTACGTTTATTATCGTTCTGGTGGATATTTAAGGGAAAAAAAATACCAAATTTCTCTCAATACCCCAAGGAATCGCCGTGAATTTTTTCAGATTTGTAGAAGCACTCTATGTAAGTCAAAGAAATTAATGAAGTTCGGCGCGTGCTAGCGGTGGGAAAAATTGCGACCGGGGCGCGTGGTGGGGTAAGCCAGAGGCTCCGCGCGCCGCCTGGAGTTATATATTTGTTAAATAACCGGCGATTCGGGCTCGGCGCGGGCGGCGCGGGCGGCGCGCGGAGCTTCTGGCTTACTCCACCACGCCCCCCGGTCGCAATTTTTCCCACCGCCAGCACGCGCCGAACTTCAGTAATTTCTTTGACTTACATAGAGTGCTCCTAGAGATCTGAAAAAATTCACGGCGATTCCTTGGGGCATTGAGAGAAATTTGATATTTATTTTTTTCTTCCTTAAATATCCACTAGAACGATAATAAACGTAATAAAACTAGAACGTTGTTATCTCCAGTTCTAATCAAGATATTCGTATAAAGTTAGTCTCAAATTACTCGTTGAAGAGAAAAGAAGCAGAATCTACCATAATATTTACTATAATGTGTCAATTGTCGGAGATATTTCATTTGCTTGTAAGCAAATAATTTCGAACCTCCAACAAAATGGCAATTTTTGAGAAAAAAAATATTTTTTTTCCATTTTCGGAAAGTACTCTCAATGAATTAAAACCATGATTTTTTTGAACCATGTGCGACAATATGCAAGGAAGGGACAGCTAATTTAGGAATTTTGGCTTGTCGCTTATTGTAGCTCAACTATACAACACAGGTGAGTGAACTTTGCACTGTTCTCTGGGGAACATTTTATATTGCCTGCACCATGAGGTTCAAAGCCATACGTTGATTATTCATCGATTGAATGCAAAAAATAAAAAATAAAAATTGCCATGGCTTTATGCATTTTGCAGCTAAACAAATAATGATAATCGATCGTGCAATGGCTTGTTTTTTAGAGAATGATGGGGCGAACAACTTTTGTACGGACAGTTTTCACATTTAACCTACGGGAAAAAAGATTAACCGGAAAATGTCACTTTTCAATTGTTTAACAATTTCTCACGGCCAAACCCGGACCTTAAACTTTTGGCATTTTTCAGGGTATGTTCGTGGGGGTCAAATATACCTACAAAAAAATCGGCGACAAAACCATATTCCAGAATAGAACTTAATTTAATTCGACTGGACTACGTGTGGTGAGTTATGAATACGCCGAGCAAGATTTTGCGCTAACCGAACAAAACGTGACAATTTTGAGCAATTTTTGTAACACATTTTACTCGTTTTTCTCATTTTTGTGGTAACTGGCTACTACAATTACTTTAACTCTGTTATTTTGCAACTTTTATTTTATGATTTTTCATAAGCTGACTTCTCTCTACGAATTGTACAACCTGTTAAAATAAATGACTCAACTTTGAAAATACTCTGTATGTCGGAAAGTAATTCCGTATATATTTCCATTTAGTTTGTACATACACTTAATTTACCAAGTTGCCGGTTTAAGAACATAAAATTTTCTAAATCGCAAGGCGGAAGACAATTACGGAGACACATTATAATAATAACAAGAACGAGTTTTCAACATTCATAAGATGTGTCCGAAACAGTTCGAAATGAAAAAAAAATATTAAATAATAGTATATTATGCAATGAGCATTTATTGATAGTTATTAAGGCACGAGTAAGAAAATTACAATACGAGGCGAAGCCGAGTATTGTAATGAATACGAGTGTCTTTATAGCCATTAAATGCGAGTTGCATACACTATTTTTTCTACGACCCCATAATAAAATATTATTTTTTGAAACAATAAAAACACATTTACTTTGTTGTATCACTATATTAAACAAATGGTGTGATACAACAAAGTAAATGTGTTTTTATTGTTTTAATATGGATTATCACAAAGTAACGGCTTACAGCATTAATTATTATTTTTTGAACATTCCATTTCATAAATTGAGGTTAAAATTTTCCATGCACCTTTGCGAATTTAGCTGCTAATAAATTGTTCGTAGTTACTAAGGCTTGTTCCATAATTTCTGGTGGACTCAAATTTTACATTTCACTGTCATTATCCGTCATTTTTACCGTTTATATTTTCAAAAAAGCACAAATTTTAAGTACCTACTTGTAAATTACAGCGAACTGCCACATTTATTTAATTTGTATATCTGTCAGATATGCAGTCGCCATATTGAATATTGTTTGAATATTGGAATGTCGCATTCCTATTGGATATAAACTTGTGTCGTAATGAAAAATCTGTATTCCTATTGGATATGACCTTGTATCATAATGAAAATCTGTATCGTAATGGATATCATTAAAGTACAGGTTCGGCATATCTAATAATACAATTAAAGTATGGGAGTAGAAAAAATAATATTTCCACCTAACATTTTATTTCATCATTCTACGAGTATTATAAAAGCAAGCGTATAAATAGTGCAACGGATTCGCAACATCCAATCAGAAGCAAATTTTCGTTAAATGATGCGACATTATGTTTAGGCATCAAACATATAGTGGCAGCAGGATTACAGATTTTGTTTGTAAAATATATTAAAGAAGAACATGATGGGTTATGAAAAAGAGAAAACATAATTAATTATAGAAATAATCTGGTTTTAAATCGCTATTTTGTAGAGTACATCCTTTTATGTCCTTAATGTTCAACATCGCCATGATAGGTGAAATGACAATTTGGTGAAGCACCATAACATCAGTCTGACATTTTGTTCTCGCAATAGATTTGAAGATTACGTGAAGAAATACACGTCAACGTACTGTTGCCACTATGATAGTTTCCAAGAAAGTTTGAAGTTTCGCCAATATTTAACGTAAAACAAAATGAGTCACCGTATTACATTTTTTATACAAAAAGTGACTAATTAAAACATCAATCAAAAAACTCTAATATCAGATCCATCTCAGTTTTGCTTTGTCGACATGTAAACATTCAACTTAGGCTAGATGCACACGCATACTACAAAACAATTTGATTCTCAACAAAATATTTGAAATAAATCAATTATATGGAACATTTCAACAATCATTTTGAACACTTTATTGGCAAATTCTTAATAAATACCTATATAGAGACGTTATTAATTATAAATGTAACTTAGTATATAATAAACAGCATCACAGAGGAAATTTATGTAGACCTCGTTCATACTATAATAACTAATTACGTATAGTTAATTTCTTAGCTAAATGAGTATGAAAAATTTCAGTTCTGATTGTGATGTTTAACGTTTTTTTGTTACTTACTTTTTTAGGAACATAAATTATATATGTGTAAATATTATGAGTATTTCCTCTTAATCATCATCATAAATCCAACAACAGACAAGTCTGGTAATAAACACTGTGCTGCTATTTTACATTTCTTCTAATGTAAGTCCAAGATTATCTTTAAACTTGTAGAACAGAATTATTATGAGGGATTATGTATCGACTTTAATTCACTACCGTCTACTCTTAATTATACAATCAACTTTCTATTTTTGAATGTTTTATTTACAGACTTTCAGTTTGATATATTTATACTGGCATGACGGTAGTGCCTGCCTCTCATCTGAACACACACGGTCTTATTTTTAAATATTATCTACGAGAAAGAACCACTAATGCCCATCGGAACGAGAGAATGAGATATTTATTACTTTTTACACATGTTAAAAATTAAACATTGATTGCGCTCGTATTAGTCATCGTTCTTTGTTTATTAGATAAATGCCTTTTTAAATTTTGTTAGATAGATACTATTGTTTATTTTTACTTTCTTATACGTAGTATAAGGAAGTATTGTGATGATGAAAATTTTCGACCTCGAGATTTTTGCAGATGTCCACGTTTTGAGGTCCCCTGATACCAAAAAAGTGGTTTTTAAAAAATGTCTGTGTGTCTGTGTGTCTGTCTGTGTGTGTGTGTGTCTGTGTGTCTGTCTGTGTGTGTGTGACCACGATAGCGGTCAAACCGCTGTAGATATCAATTCCAAATTTTGTATTTACGAATATAATCTCCCTCTTGAGAACTGATTAGATTTTGAGCAAAATCGGCAGACCGGAAGTAGTAGTTTACTTCAGTGAAAAAATCGAATTTTGCAAATATTTTGTCAATTACTAAGTTTAAACAAATTTATAAAGAATTCAAATGTACTCAAAATTAAATTTGAGAAAAATTGTTTTAATAAAGTTTTTCGAAATTCCTACCGGAAGTAGGTCTTTTACTCTTATCGAAAATCAGTTTTTTGCGAATATCTCGCAAGTCATGCTTTCTAGGCAGGTACATTGCGAGTATAAAAGTATTTAGAAAATACTTTTAAATATCTTTTGTATAAAAAAAATTTCAAAATTCAGACCGGAAGTACCACTTTTACTCTTATCGAATAGCGATTTTTTGCAAATATGTCGTAAATTATGCATTCTATATATATTTATGAAGAGTACAAAAGTATTTAGAGTTGGATTTGGAATATTTTTTGTATAAATGAAATTTCAAAATTCGGACCGGAAGTAACACTTTCATACGTATAAGAAAGTCGTGTGGTGGCCACACCTCATTTTTTAATTTATAGGTGACTAAATTTGAAACATATCCACCAAGCAGGTACACACAAGATTGAAGCAATTTAATTATAACTTTGAACACTCAAATGAAAGTAAGTACTTTATGTGTATTTTGCTATTTGAGTTCTGTACCTAAAACTGTATCTAATGTAAGCCCCAAACTTTCTACTTCTTTTACTACAGGTATTTTTTTATAATTTATCAGTATATTTAGAGCCCGTGATAATGTCAAACACACTTTTTTGCTTACCAGATAACAGTGGACTTCTTAGAATTTACAGAGAAAAATGAAGTTGAAATACTCATGTATTTGATGTAAATCCAAGTTGACACCCTGTACAGCCTCCCGCTATTGACCAGGTTCAAAAGTATATATTTGAATGTCATCCGCGTATATGTTTATTTTACAATGTCTAGTTTGTTTAACAAACTGTGTTGTGTATACTGAAAACAGTTGTGGACCAGTGTTCCCAGGTCTAGGGACTTTTCCCGAATCTAGGGATTTTCGAAGTGGTGAAGGGATAAAGGGTTTTTTTTTTAAAATAATTCCAAATCTAGGGATTTTTCCAAGACTTCAAAAAATATCAATAAATTCCTAAAAATCTGATTAATTTCATTAACATAATTTCAAAAAGTTAAATTTGTTAATGACTTTCTACCACAGACACGAACATTTATTTCAAGATTACAGATTACTTTGCTTCATTTATGCTTCGTAACAGAACCAAAAGTCATCTGTTGAAGAAAATGAGTACTGCAATGTATTGGAGGTGACAGTTCACAGTAAAATACACTCGAAAATACATAAACCTCCACATACACGCAACCCAACACACAATTTTAATAGCGCCATCTGTTAGTAAAATGTTCTTATTAACACCAAAGTTTCAAAATAATTTTGATTTTAAACACATAGCTTTTAATTAATTTTTCGTAAATATGGAAATCCCCGAACTCGATTCAAATCACGTGGTTCGCCCGAGGTTATAAATACTGCCTCGAGCGGTTTATACGCCATTTCCATTATTCAAATTTGAATTCATACTTTTACATCATCGTTGCGGTGTTAGATACATATTTTCATATTTTGTGAAAATAATTTTCCTTTAAAGTTGTTATAATTTGTTAATTTAGTGAATATTTCGATAAAATAAGGTATGTATTTTATTTATTTACTCTTATTTAATACAATTTTGCACTGAATGTTAAAAAAACTGAGTTAAGTATAAATTATGTTCATGCAATCAATTAATATACATATTTTTATTGTGTCTTTTAAAATTATGTGTATTTACAAGTATATTTTACCATGTTTTAGAACAGTAAAATGGATCCTAAGCCTTCAACTTCAAAGACGTTCGACCAACCTAGCAGATCTCCATCCCCGTCTTCTTCCGAGGAAGCCACTGCTTTGAAAAAGAAAATAATGAAAAGGAAGTCTTATTCCCAAAAATATCAAGCTAAATGGGAAGAAGAAGACGCTTTCAAAGGTTGGCTGCAAAAAAGCAAGAAACAACCAAATTACGCATTTTGCAAAGTATGTTGTAAAGACTTGGTATGTGGAAAATCTGAACTTTTGCGACATTCGGAAGTTACGTCACACAAAAATAAAGCAAGATCTCTTTTAAAACAACAAACTTTAAAAACAATGTCAACTTTTCAAACAAATATTAATTTAGAAAATAATATTAAAAAGGCCGAGATTAGAATGGCAGCATTCGTTGCAGAGCACAATTTGTCATTCAATGTAATGGACCATTTATCAGAAATAATAAGAACTAGTTTTCCAGATTCCGAAATTGCAAAACAGTATACAAATAATAGAACTAAAGCTACTGCAATAGTAAATAAAGTAACAGGTTGCCATGGTTTCGAAAAAACATTAAATCTTATAAAAAAACAAAAATTTTCTTTAATAGTGGATGAATCTACTGACAAAGGTTCTATAAAAAGTTTGGCATTAGTCGTTAGGGTGCATAATATTAAGATAGAAGATTTATTTTTGGCTTTGCTACCTGTACCAATCGCTACTGCAGACGCCCTTTATGAACAAATCATAAATTTTTTTGCTAAATATAATATTGATTACAAAAATCAATTAATCGGTTTTAGTGCAGATGGGGCCAGTGCAATGATGGGTGCTCATAATTCCCTTTCTGTTAAATTAAAAATCGATGTTCCACAGTTGTTCATTTTGAAATGTTCCTGTCATTCCTTCAATTTATGTGCAAATTATGCTTGTAAAAAATTGCCGAAGGTGATTGAAGAACTTGCAAGAGATATTTATAGCTATTTTCAACATAGCTACAAAAGGCAAACTGAATTAGGTGAATTTCAACAATTTGCCAATGTAAAACCACACAAGTTACTTCAATCATCTCAGACAAGATGGTTATCTTTGCATCAAGTCGTAAAACGGCTTTTAGAGCAATATGACGCACTAATATTATATTTTACAGATCAAACTACGCAAAATATTGATAAAGCAAATTCAATTTTGATCAGATTAAGAGATCCTTCAGTGAAATTGTACTATTATTTTTTAGATTATCTTCTACCATTCTTTAATAATATAAATTTAGAAATGCAATCTGAAAATATTCAAATTCATACATTATACAATAAAATCGAAAATGTCCTTAGAACTTTGTCGGACTGCTATATCAAAAAAGACCATTTGGAAAGAACTACCGTAGACGAAATTCAGTACAAAAATCCCCAAAATTTTGTACCAATTGAAGAACTATATTTAGGTGCGTATGTTACTGCTTCGATTTCTAATAATACACATGGATTAAATAAAGTGGAACTGCATAATTTCCGCAAGACTTGCTTGGAATTTTTAATTGAAAGTTGCAGTCAAATTTACAAACGATTTGATGCAAAGAGTATATCTACAAAAATTTTGAAAGAACTATTAATTCTCAGCCCAGAACAAGTGATTTCAAAAAGACATAATTCAATTGCTTCTTTAGCCATATATTTTCCCAATCTCGTTTCACAGAATAAATTAAATGATTTAGATCGAGAGTGGCGTCAACTTCGAAATATCGACATGAACGATTTTAAAAATCTTAACTTGGTCGAATTTTGGACAAAAGTGTCTCAAGTTAAATTAGCTGATGATTCGTCGATGTTTCCCACTCTTTCAAAGTTTGTATTTGAAATAATGTGTTTGCCACATTCAAGTGCCACTGTGGAAAGAATATTTTCAGTAATATCTTTGAATAAGACCAAGATTCGAAATAAATTATCCACAGAAACTTTGAGTGGCATTCTACATACCAAAACATTGTTAAAAAATGAAGACTGTTTTAATTTTAACATAGATTCTGATTTGTTAAAGAAATTAAACAACAAAATGTACTCATAAATCTTAATTAATGTAAGTTTATATACCTATATAATGATTCAGAATAAGTGGCATCGCAGTAGGCGTGGATTGTTTAAAGTGGGCTTTATGTTATGTCAAAAAAATTACTAAACAATTTAAAACGAAAAACGATACCAACGATGACAGCGAAGGATACCAACAGAGTCGAAACTAGGGTATTATTAGCAAGTGTTAGCAAGGGTCTTGCTGCCAACGTAAATTTGAATTTCCAACGCCTACCGCGATGCCATTTATTTTGAATTGTACTGTATATATACTTAACTCTTAATAAACTATGTTCGTTTTCATTTATTTTGTTATTAGAACACTAAATAAATCAGTTTTTGTAAAGTTTGTGGTATTATTATGCACCCAATAATACAACGTAACCCCTTTGGTTGCATAAAAGGGAAAGTTTGGGAAATCTAGGGATTTCTAGGGATTTTTACCAGTTCAACCTAGGGACTAAATAATATTTCACCTGGCAACACTGTTGTGGACCCAGTATTGAACCCTGCGGAGCACCGCAAGTAACTGACGCCCCATAGATGACCTAGTCTAATCGATTTGCACATATTGTAAACGATGGCTAATGTACTTACATAAGAGTAATGTAGCATTAGCACCTAAACCCATATGGATAAGGATCTTAATTAACACAGCATGACTGATAGTATCGAATACCTTACTAATCCCCCTCGCCGCCCAGCGTTGCAGTGAAGATGTCCTCCGTCACCTTTAGCACAGCTGTGGGACTGATATAAAGCCTGATTGAACATGCGGTGATATTTGTGATTCTTGTGTGTATTTTACTACTTGAAAGTTAATATTTTTTTCGAAAACCTTAGAAAAAGCCGGTAATATACTTAAAGGCCGTAAATCTTTAAAATCAGTAGGCTTGTTAATGTTTGTCAATAGTTTAATTAACGCTTGCTTAGAGCAATCAGCAACAACACTCTCAGCTATACCGCCTGTGTCAAGAAACATTAGCCATAGCGAATCTGTGTATACGTATATATGTATGTACGATGTATAGACACCGCGCTGGGACGTATTACATATACCGTAGTCGACAAATTTTAATTTCTTATACGAAAGTAGAAAGAGGAAAAGAGCACGACGAAATAAAATAAAGATAAACATATGCGAGGCTGCCAAGAATGCGAATAAATGGTTCTAATTGTAAGTCGAAGTGGGGTACCATAGGTATTAAGATTCAATCAGTAATGTGTAGCTGTCAGTAGGCTTTGTACATGAGGGGGGGGGGTGCAGAACGCATCATAAAAATACGTATAAAATTCGCTACGAATATTTACAGAAAAATATTTCATGGTGTATTACTTTTATGAGGATGTACAACAAAACCTATATTCTCCGCGTATTAATAAAATTAAATATTCATTCTTAATTTAGTAAAAGAAAGTAAATGTAACCCTTTTCCTCAGTTGTATAAATGTACATGCTGAGTTCGACTATTAATACACACGTAGAGAAATAAGCGTTGTACACCCGGCAAACGTTTGTTATGAAATGTGAAAATCCCCGACTTCACACTGTTGCCAACCCACTACAGACGATTCCCCCTGAATGATCTGAATAATGCTTGAAAAAAACCCCTAAATTACATGACTAAACCCCTAAAAACCGGTAATTCAATTGTTATAAAAAAAGTAACTCCTTTATATTATTGTGACAGTTATTTGTATAGACAAATGCACGTTTCCAGGAAATTCATATACATATATCTTAATTAGGAAAATTTACAGTTGCAGGTGCTTGCTGCTTATTACTCATGACTATTATTATAACATAATAACAATAAACTTAAATATTTCTTTCTCAATATGCAATGCTCAAGTATAACAGTTTTCAATGTCCCCTACAAATACCCCTAAAAATCCCCCTAAGAAATAAAACCCCCCATATTTCCCCCTTGGCTCAAAAAAACCCCTAAATCTAGGGGGAAACCCCCCAAGTTGGCAACGCTGGCCTACATTAATTCTCCCACCACTGTTGGAAAGCAGGCATCGCTGCATATTATAAAGTCATCTTCTGCATGGGATAGATAGGTAGTATTGCTGTAAACCGAAATTAAAATATGTCGACTACGGTATACGTGTAATCTGATTCGCTATGGCTAATGGTAATTGATACAACCGGTATATTAATTTATTATATGAAAGAGTATTAACGGTCAATATAATTTTTATCATAGTGATATTAATATTATCACTACCAACGGCAGAAATTCCAATACAATGTCTCTAAACATTGTATTAACCATTAAATTCTAGTGTAATGATTTGAACATTATTAAACAATAATTAAAGCGTAAAATGAAAGCACCACACTATTGAGTAACTATTCTAATAAGATTTTGCAGGCTATTGAAAAACCACACTAACCAGTTTTAGACCAAAACCACTAAACAGAATAACACAGGAAGGCCCTATCAGTATACTTCTGCGAAACTAAATTGAAATAGCATATACTACTATCTACAATTGGCCTTAACAAGAAGCTGTTAAAAGACGCTGACTCTCTATGTTATGATATGACTACTAGAAAAGTGTGACGTGCTGAATATGCCATACCGTCAAGCATTATTCTTAAGAAGGTAATGGTAGAGCATATTTAACTTTTAAAGGAAATATTATATTTTTTTATACCATAATCCGATATTTCCATGTGCAGTGATGTAAGACCCGGACACACACGTCCAATCTTTTTAATTGACCCCCCACAAGTTATAAATGATTGAAATCAGAAAATAATGGTTTTTCTAATAAAATCAAAGCCCGTTATATAATTTTGTATAAAAATGCAGAAATGAATGATAAACTTCTTTTTTAGTCAGGCATGTACACCCATGATAGTTGCAAATCTCCAAAATAAATCACTGTAGTGAGCTTACTATTTGGTACAATCGGTATAACTAACTTTATCCGATGTTTTCTTTTTTATAATTTCTAATTATGATGTATTAGTTGGGTTAGCTTATGAACGACAGAAGAAATAAAATAAGCAAGCGCCAAAGTTCAAAAAAGAACGGCTCTATGCCACACGAGCACACATACATAACATAACATAGTTAAAAAATATGTACAAGATATAATATGAAGACCTTCGTATTTTAAATACTATATATAGGTATATCAAAGCATTATATACGTCAATTTAATATGCTGCGCTAGTAACTTCGTAAAGACTTGCATTATACTAGCAGCATACTTGATTAGGTCAGGCAACAATCTATGAATTTTAAGTCTGAGAATGCATTGTTCCCCACTACAGCTTTTACAATTTTGTTTATTACCATTAGAGAGATGGTGTCGCTTATAAATAATAAAATATTCAACGACAGAGAAGTTAATAAATTGATGATGTTACACGAGAAATATTACAGCACAATTATTATGTAAGCGCGTTATATTATAAAAGGATTTGGTAAGGTGAGGAATTTGAAATAATGAGATAGATTTCACATGCTGTGCATGAGTTTTATAAGATGTTTTTCGAGACAGATGTCCTTTTTTACAACAGGTAGGAGAATTATTTGATGGTTGTGCAATATCCCGATAATCTTTAAAAAATAAATTAGGCAATAATATAAAATTGATTTCAAATAGCTCATGAATAATAATGAAAAGATAATATAACACTAATTATATATACATATATACCAAAAAACACTTAGACCAAAACTACAAATACGTGTGTCATATGTATGACTATTATTACTCACGGAAATTTTTCGTAACATATACCTTCAGAATGGAGTAACATATACCTTCAGAATGGAGAAATCATAGAAAGTTGAAGAAAATTATTTCTAAAAACGTGTTTACAAGAATCAATATTGCTTTTGTATTAAAAAGATCTATGAGCTTCAGATGATGCTTCCCAGAAAATTTGAGTTATTGAGTATTACAATTATGTTTACGTTGCCTTAAAGCATTTTCGAGAGAGTTATGAATATGTACGCGTACAAACGTCCAAAATCCAAATTAAGTTACTTTACATAAAGACTTAGAACTTTAGGAGAAAGCATTAAAAGGGTCTTTAATTTATTACTAAAATACACAAATGTGCTTTTGTCCTTGTTAATAACTGTTTTGTTGTTTGATATCCATTTTCTAATTAACCTCTGATGGAAATGATGAACAAAAAATTTGTAATATATATCAGTACATAAGGTTGTGTCAAGAGTATTAAGCACTGTGGGTAAATTATTAATATGGATTAAAAATAAAGTACGCACCAGAACTGAACCTTACGGCACACTCATTTTGACCGGCGGATAGGAGAATTAATATGAGAGCTGTTCTCTTTTCGCTGAGCCTGGTAAAGTAAAACGCAATTTATTTTCAAAAAACTTTTATTTACAATTTTTCAAAGTATTCTCTTCCACAGTCAATGTATTTTGCATCCGCGAAAACCAATCTTTAAAACATTTTTTCCAATCTTCTGGTCGTAGCATGTTTATTTCAATTTTAAAGGTATCAACCGCTTCGTCGGCCGATGTAAAACGTAAACCTTGTAATTTATCCTTTACCAGCGGAAATAAAAAGTCTAGACTATATGGTGAACGACCCATTATTTCTATGTTTTGGGCATTCAAATCCTCAGTTGTTCGAACGGCAATATGGGCCCAAGCGTTATCTTGATGCACGATGATCTTACCTCTTGGACGTTTTTCGCGAGCATTTTGGAGAACCTTAGGCAAAAAAGAAACTATAGTGCACGCAACTTTTGTTGGAACCGACTCATTCTCAAAGACCCACTGTCGATTGTTGCTTTTTTTCGGGATCATAGCAGTATGCTCATGTTTCATCACCTGTGATGATTTTGTACACCAAATGAGACGATCCACGGTTAAAGCGATCTAATGTGGATCTGTACTAGAGCACACGGTCTTCTTTCTGAATTGAAGTCAAGTTGTGGGGATTCCACAGAGAACAAAGCTTACGGACCTTCAAATGTTTGTGAAAAATAATGTTATTTGCCATCACAACAATCATTAAAGTTGCTTGAATATTTCTGACGGAAGTATGCCGGTCTTCTACAATCATATTCCGAATAAGAGCAATATTTTTTCTGTAACTGCCGTTTCTGGCTTAGGAGCTCGAAAACTGTCATTTAAGGAAAGTCGACCGCGTTGACATTCATTGTACCGTCGCTTTACGGTACAATGAAGCTACACGACTTGTCACCAAACACTCGATTGATTTCCTCAAAACATTCTTTACGGCTTAAGCCACGCTTGAAAAATCACCGTTCGATAATGTATCAAATGTAACTTACAAACAATCGTGTATATTTGACAGCTGTCACTATAACTAAACTTGCAAATAACTGATCGAAATTGTCATACAAAATCTGTCGCAAAATATCCTCGCCTACTTGACAGGCCCAGCGGAAAGAGAATATCCCTCGTAATTATTAGACAGAAAGAATTGTGATTGTCTAGGTAGACACCATTACTTCCATATTGCTCGAATTTATTAAAAATATTTTGTGATCGACAAGGTCATAATTTTTTCGTAAATTTTAGAAAATAGTACTGTTGTAATAGATTTTATTCTTTAAACCGCAAAAATGTTTTTTTTTTAACAACTGGCCTATTCACTATTTCGTTTAGTTGTGAAGACGACCTTACATGTTTTTTCTGAATTTACATTTCTTTACACTTAACATAAAACATTATGTTTCTATTGCCGATACTAATTTTTGTTGTGCATCGTTTCTTTCATTTACTTCGTTAAATGGTGTTCAGCACAAAGCTATTCTAAAATTTCTTTTATAAAAATGATGAATAATAATAGTCTCACATTTTGGCTGAAGTCTTTAACAGATCGCCCTCAGGCAAAGTTGTACCGGTCTAAAAGAAGGATTACCACCAGGATTCAGAACATTATAGGCCCATAACAAACTTGAATTTATTGTCAAAGTTGTTTGTATATGCTTCTCTGGATCGCTTACAGTATTTTATATATAAGCACATTATTATTAATGACAAATAACATGGGTTCAGAATGGGTGGGTCAAGCATACTGCTCTACATTAATTCTATGAACAAATTATAGATTTTATTGAGGCGGGTGAGTGCCCTATTTCAGTCTTTTCTTAATCATAAAAAACTACTTAACCTAGAAAATATTATAAGGATTTTCATTGCAATTTAATATTTTCAAAGCTCCTTCATGAAACTCAGCAGTCACTACCAAGATATATACCTTATAATTATAATCTTGATATGAAATACAACAGAATATAACGTTCAGCTAATATTTATTATTCCAAAATAAGCATGGGAAAGTGAATACGAGATTAACAACGTGTTAAAATCTATATTTAACAGCTGCATGCAGATATTCTGCATATCGTTTTTTTTCAATGTTGGCAGAGAAGTTTTCTGACCTCTTATAAATAAATTCACATTTCCTGTCTTTAATTTAAACCATCTCGTAATGTTTATTCAAGTAGTGTCTTATTACCGCCACACGTGCTTACAACTAACAGATATTACATTCTGTGTTGATTTTAAAACCAATACTTAAATTCATTACATATCTTCTTAAAATTATGAAGGATATGTTTACAAGAGAGCCTAGCTATATAGACAGCATATATAATTTACGTATATCTAAAATAATGTAAATAATATGCATGCAAGATATGCATTTATAAATTATTGCTTTTCTTTTGCGTGTAGTTGCGGCCCCCGATGTGTTGCACACGTGTTTAATGTTATAATTATTTCAGTATATTATTATTAAAGAAGGCAAATATCTACGTTAATTGCTTCTTCAATAACATCCTTAAAGTATGAATCCAATGGGAAAGAGTAGAGTCCCCTGATATTCCATTTCTTATTTAAAAAAAAACTGCAGAATATTTTTGGAAACAAACAAAAATATTAATAACAAACAAAATATTTATTAGTTCGCATGCAAACGACATAACGCATAATAATTATAAAGAAACAAACAATTTAGATGTACAAACTGGAGATATCCTTCTCACTTTCAAAGTTACTAAAATAGTAATGATATTTAGCAATTAATAACTTACTTATTTCTACTACTATATCTTGATTTGATATTTTATAAATGCTGTCATCGCTAAATCCTGGCGTTTTTTTTTACAAGAATATAATCTATACTCGACACCTCCAAAGCATCACTTCGTAGAGTAATCATAGTGATTTCCAACTTTTACAAATATTAATTTTGCTTAACATAGGTTAATAATTGGTAAATAAAAATACATGGATCGGTCGTAACGTTTACAATGAAGTAACTCCTACATGATATTGACGCACTTATATTCAACAAGTTCCACGTATTGTTCTTTTTTTGCAATCTAAAGACCTTCTCGTTCTCCCTTGAGGAACCCCTTGCTAATATAGCATAGGATATTAATCAATTAATTTAGTTTCACTATGGGCCTGTTCGTGATTTAAAATAATGAGGTGTGGCCACCACACAACTTTTTTATACGTATGAGCGTTTCAAATTATAGAATTTTTAGAATTTTTTTTACAAAAACTATTCAAGATCCTATTTTAAGTACTTCTATTCTCTTAATAAATCCCTATAGAATGCATACTTTGCAAGATATTCGAAAAAAGTGCCACTCGCTAAAAGAAAAAGTGGTTCTTCCGGTCCCAATTTTGAAATATCATTTATACAAAAAACATTGCAATTCTAACTCTAAATATTCATACATATTTGCAAAAATTCGCTATTCGGTAAGAGTAAAAGTGTTACTTCCGGTCCGAATTTTGAAATTTTTCTTATACAAAAGGTATTTAAAATTATGTTTTAAATACTTTATTACTCGTAATGTACCTGCCTAGAAAGTATGACTTGCGGGATATTCGCAAAAAACAGATTTTCGATAAGAGTAAAAGACCTACTTCCGGTAGAAATTTCGAAAAAAAATTTTTAATACAGTTTTTCTCAAATTTAATTCTGAGTACATTTGAATTCTTTATAAATTTGTTTAAACTTAGTAATTCACGAAATATTTGCAAAATTCGATTCTTTCACTGAAGTAAACTACTACTTCCGGTCTACCGATTTTACTGAAAAACTAATCAGATCTCAAGGGGGAGATTATACGCGTAAATACAAAATTTGGAATAGATATCTACAGCGGTTTGACCGCTATCGTGGTCACACACTCACAGACACATAGACGCACACACACACACACACACACGCACACGCACACACTGACTGACATAATAACATTTCTTAAAAATTGCAGCAAACATACTAAAAAAAGCACAAAAATAATGAGGTGTGGTCACCACACGACTTCATAGAAAAATAAGCCAAATATTAAGAATTTCATTATATAAAAATTATTCAAAATCCTATTACAAGTACTTCTATTCTCTTAATAAATCGCTACGGAATGCATACTTTGCGAATACATTTAGAAGACAAATTAAGGTGCTTTCGAAAATATTACTGTAATGTATTTATTAAAGAATGTCAATAAAAATGGTTTAAACACTGGCACCCCTATTCTGTAACTTGATCATTACGCATTATCGAACGCACCCAAAATATCGATCCGGTTGAAAGTTCATATTCTCCACATTGATTTTAATTTTGATTAGACTAAATAAGTATGGATCAACATGTGTTATTATTTGTATTAGCTGAAAATGCTGATGAATTTTTAAAATAGGTTAATTTAATGCGAATTTGATTAAAGTAATAGATAAGTATTTTAGAAACAATGCACGTATATAGAAAATAGGTATTTAAGAGATACAAGTAATCCCCCTTCCAATTACCTGAAAAGAATTTTATTAACATATTGTCACCTCATTTGAGGATTCCGCGAAGAATATCTGCTTGTTATACCTATATGGTTTAAAATTATTAACAGGTCTGTTCATTTTTTCCCATGGCTCATACCAAAAATGTGAATGAATTCTTGGAATATTGCATTTAAGTTTAAGTAAGTTTATGTTTCCTTATATCCATTTTAATCGTAGTTGAAAAAACGTTTGCTTAACACTCAGAATTCTCTTAACTAAATTTGAAAATAACGGACCGTCAAAGAATCTAACCATATCATAAACTGGAATATTTCATCCATAAACTTTAAAAAATATCAACATTTAGTTTATGATGTACAATACTATACAAGGGCCATACACTTTTGCGCTTGGTGCTGAATTTACAAGGGGTATATTTTTACAACCTTGGCAAAGATTTTACTGTAAAAGCAAAGGTAAAACATCTGTTAAAAATAGTACGTGCATAATTTTTCCTATATAACCTATAACCTCAATAACCTTTCATTGATAACCCTTAAAGGGTTGATATGTTGACAATATGAAGTATATGTGTACAGTAGTGATGTTGGGATTCAGTTACTTTTCAGTACACGAATGTAGTACATGGCACAAAATTTATTTTACATTGCATCAATACAATAAGTTCAAACAAAACTTTTATAATTAAATCGACCTACGAAAATACAAGTAATACTAATAATTGGTTAAATTCAAATATTTTGTACAAAGTTATTTACTCTAAATTATATTTTTTAATAAAATATTTCAGACAAGAATGTATTCTAAAAGATATATATTATGAGAGTAACTGTTTGAAAAAGTAACGATTATTTGAAACCAATATTCGTTACTTCGGATCTTATCGAGTAATGAATACTTCAGTAACGGATAGATACCTTTGCAACACCACTAGTGTACAGTCTCTTGTGAAAACATTAATATCTTCGTTATATGATCGATATCAACCGAAATCATCACCATGTTACTTACAGAATACGCTTTAGAGCGGAAATCGTTACAGGTGCGCTAACGACAACTTTTTTTAAGATAATCGTTGGCATACTGATCAAGTTACAGAATAGGGGTGTTAGATCCTAATACACCCTAAGAAAAAATTACATTGCATCCACATTATTTTATACTAGTGTTTTATTTAAAACTTTGTGTGTAAAAATTATCTTAAAATATGAAGAATACATATTAGAAAAAGCTTTATTTCAAACATTTTCTATAATAACAAGACTTCTAAATAAAATATCGCTTGGCGACAGCATACGAGATATGGCTCAGAATTAATGAGAATGATCAGTTTTAAAGTGTTTTATTGAATGTATCTATAAATTAATATTGTCCCCTTCAAAGTATACTCCTTGGGAATGCACACGGCGTCTCCATTGAGTTTTCTATTCATGGTAACAATTCTGGAAGTCTTGTTCCGTTAGACTGTTTAGAACCTGGGTCGTGACTCTTTGGATGTTGTTTATTGTTCCGTAATGGGAACCCTTCAATTTCCGCTTAAGCGTAGGAAAAAGAAAAAGTCACATGAACTAATGTTTGGACTGTAGGGCGGGTGTGGGTGTACTGGAATGTCTGCCTCTGCCAAAAATTATCCAACCGACAATGAGCTGTGATTGGGACATTATCGTGATGCAGGATCCGCGAGCTGCGATATGAGGTCGCATATTATTATGCAATACCCGTTTGCCCCAGCGGTACAAATTCTTTGTGGATAATTCCACACGATTCAAAAAAGATGAGAAGCATGGGCTTGATTCAGGATTTGCTCATGCAAGCTTTCTTCGGCCGCGGTGATGCAGGTGTGTGCCACTTCACGAATTGTCGCTTTTTTTTCTGGATCATGTTCAAATAGCCGTGATTCGTCACCTGTTATCACTCTGGGTATAAAGTTGGGTTCGGTTGTGAAGCGATCCAGCAGTTGTTGCTTAATGGAGAAGCGATTTGCAGTTGTTGGCTAATGCAGAAGCGATTTCCTTTGTCACAATTCGATGAACAGTATTAATATTTGTAGTGTCTTTGAAACAGTTCTTCCAATAACATTTCTTTAAT
Source organism: Amphimallon solstitiale (assembly GCA_963170755.1). NCBI lineage: Eukaryota > Metazoa > Arthropoda > Insecta > Coleoptera > Scarabaeidae > Amphimallon > Amphimallon solstitiale. The sequence goes on along the minus strand of OY720683.1, from coordinate 45,698,977 downwards.
ATGGAAGCAAGCATACTAGAAAAAAAACACAAAAAACTGTTCAAATTTAGACGACAAATTAAGGTACTCCCGCAATATTTGTGTAAAGTAATTATTAAATATGTCAATAAAAATGCTATTTTCACTGATTGTTTCAAAGCAAGATATACTGATTCTAGCCACTTGCATAGATCGTTAATATGACTCGCAATTACATCTTCTCAAAGCGATAATAACACATAAACATTTCCCATTGTGGTTTTTATAATACTGGTTTCACTTGATTTAAGTAAGTAATAACAGTTCTTTTCTCTTCACGACGCATTAAAGTTGAGAAATGCTGTTTTGCACCAGTATAAATATAAATCTTTCACACTAAAGCTCGAGGTTCCGCAGTTCTTCCTTCGCATATGCATTTATCATTTCTATTGTAGGTTGCAAAAATAGTTGTCTCGTCTGTAAATAGTAAAGCACTTTTCGAGAGGATGTAATTCACACATATTATATAGAAAAGTAGGCAAAGCACAGACCTTGATGAACCCTTGAAGTTAATATCTACTCTCACGATCAATACAAATCTTCCTGTACATAGTACATTGGGGGAATGTACTATGTACAGGAAGGGGGTTCCATTCTATGAGTGTTCCGCTTTCACCATACCGACATAACTTTTCCAGTAACCGTTCATGATTAACAAGATCATATGCCTTACTCAGATCCAAATATGTATTCAAACATTGTTTTCCTACATCGACCCTTCTATATATGTCGTTCATAGGTTAACTATTGCATCCTTTGTCAAACGCCCCTTTTTAAAACTATATTGCTTATCATTTACAATGTAACATTTGTTAAGAAATGATAACAATTTATCGTAATCCATTTCGCACAAAATTTACTATTCATTAAATGAGGGGAAACACATTATACGCATCTTAAATTACTATGACTTTTATTTGCAACTTTTACATTCCAAGGGCCTAACATTTCTATTGAAGCATTTTTAATCTGTTGATTTGAAATGATTATTATTTTTATTATTATAATTATTATAAAATTTAGGTATTTATTCTATTTTTGATACTAGAATTTATAAAATGTAAGGGATATTTGTTATATATTAATATGTCTTTCGCTTGTTTTTAGGATTTTTGGTCTGTTAATTTGATACTATTTACTGCTCAATAATAGGTATGTTAGTACAGAGCGATAAAACATTAAGAGGTACTAGTGTGTCATTTTCATTAATTCTGATTCTGTCTATGAAGATCTTGAAAGCAAAAGATATATTAATTTTTGTATACTATGTTTATAATTGAATTTGCCAGAAATTTAGCTAAATTATGATACAAGAGTATGAAGGATATTCAGTTTAGGTAATAAATATACCGCATGTGTCAAGTAACATTAGCCATAGCGGATCTGTGTATCCGTATATATGTATGTACGATGTATAGACACCGCGCTGCAACGTATTACATACATACGTATAAACTGATTACCTATGGCTAATGGTATTTGACACAACCGGTATATATTCGGTGGTACAGGAGTATATATTAATTTTCAAAGACGTTTTAGTCAATATTTATATATGCGCATAAAAACTGTTGGCTAAAAATATCCATGTAATGTAATTTATCGTTTAAGAAATGTCAATTTTGCATTACTATTTATAGTTAATAACATGTGGATTTTATTTTGTATTCAATACCAATGGCAGAATAAAATCATTTGTTTATTTTTTTGAGTTAGAAAATATATTTTTTAAAACGATTTTATTAGAAGTATGAGCAAAATTTCGTAGTGCATAGACCGATTTGGATGAATCTTTTTTGTTTGCACGGGGATAGTTCACAGGCGTTCTCGTGTAAATTACGTTAAAATCTGAGGATGGAATCCGAAGATAAAATAATTACGTTTTTTAGTTCACAGTTCAAGTCGGTTCCACTTTTAGTTTATTGGACTTTATTTATTATAAACTAACAGTAAGTAAGAGTGTTTCACAATTTAAGAAACATTCATAAGAACAGTTTTTCGATGAGAGTAAGAGTATTATTTTCGGTTCGCATATATACCATTTTAGCGAGAGAAATCAGAAATACTCCTCTAATATCAATAAAAAAAAGCACAAAGCTACAATGAGCTATATATAATAGTTTATTTCTAAAAAGAAATCGTATATGTATTGCAATTAAACAAACTCTAATTCCTGCCTATTTTCCATGACAGAAATCATTTCTAATATTCGCGTATTTGTCTCAGTCAGTACATAGCTTTAATTAATCTGTGTTTTTCTTAAAATATTTACTTTGTAATGTAATATCAGCACAAATTCAAATCAAAATATTGAACAGATTATGTTTTCAGAAATTGTAATATAAGATTAGAAATCCCAAAACAAATTGAAATTAACATTTACTATGTACTTACGCGCGAAATAAAGTAAATAGTCTTATCATTATATTAAACAAAACTTACTGAACATTTCTCCAAAATTCTCTTGATGAAGTTACCATCGCATTCGTTTGCAGACTGATTGGTACCATTATCTTTTCTCATGATTGACAAGGAGGATTTTATTGCTGTTCTAACAGTGTTCTCTTCAACGTACACGCATTTATCACAGACGCACATTTTTGTTTTTTATTTCACGATGACGATTACAAAATAAGAACGTTTAATTTGTATTCATGAATAAATAATTTAATCTCGTCGAAATAGAGAAAAAATACGAAAACATTAGGAAATGTCAAAGATGAACAATCTGTCTCTAATTATAAAGAACATAAACACAATAAAATAATAATCTATCTTCGTTCAACATCATACAACAAGAGGCGCACGCTCTTCAAGTCACGCACTCCCAAAAACTTTCATGCACGCCAGAATCTTGAGTCGTGATGAACTGATATAATATGTATAGTATTTATACAGCTAAGCCAATACACTCACTAACACTAAACGACAGCACTGAGCCACTGAGCACCGTCGAGAATTGAACTTAACCTAGGGATGTCCCTTGCCTGCTGGCGTGTAACTATCACCCCCACTCCTAAGCACATGTCACAATGTCACTGGATACCCTTGTAAACTATGCAGAAGTTACAGGTTAGAGAAGTGCATAGTGCAGCGGCAACTCAAAGTTACGTAAACAATGTTTTTGTCGTATCGTTTTGTGAGCTCTGAGTCATGTTGTCTACCTATTATATAGGAATTTGGCGATCGCTTTGCTTTCATATGCGACTAATAATAAACGAAAATGGTCTTTAAATAGATTATTGCCTGATTATATGCACTTGCTTTGATGGCACGAATTTGAAATAAGAATAGGTGATAATTAAGAGAGATTTAATATTAAGTTTTGGTAACTTCATTTTATCTACTGCAAAATTAATTATTATACCTAATTGGACGAGTTTTGCGAAATTAACAAATTTAATTTTAAAAAATGAAATGACAGGCCAGAAATATACATGTAGGTATATACAGTTTCAGTTGGAAAAGTGAAATCGGTTATTGATTCTACACCTAACGCAAAGCGGTCAATGACTTACGTATATCATGAAGAAAAATGAAACAAAACAAAATCCATAATCATATTTTATTTTTCTTTAGAAGAGGATAGGCATATCGTGAAATTCTTAATACATTCTTTTTCTTGCATATATTGTATCTTTTACGATGTTATATGAACTGAAGAAATGTGATACAAATAAATTAAACACTATAAAACATAAATACAAATATTTATTTATAAATCTTTTCCCTAATATTTCTCGGTGCTGGATGTTTGTTTTTGTTTATTATTTTTATTTATGGTGTAATCTCTAAATTATCAATAAAATTACGATAATGAAATAATAAACAATAATAAAAATACCGGCTTTGCTGAACATTGCATAGACCTTGTACATGTATTTGATACCAATAATTATAAATTATTACATAATAGTTATAAAGGAAGGAAATTAGATTTATTAGAAATTCTAGAAATTAAAAAAGCTACAACAGCAAATAAACATGTCACAAACACACAACTGGACTTCATAAACACCCCCATTATTGACACTGTACTTAAGACACTAGCCCATACATATAAATAGGTATTGGTAACTTTCTTAGTTTAGTTTAAGTCTGTAAACTCTTCGTTAATGACCGAGAGGTCGAAACACGTGTCAGAGAACAATAAATCTGTCCTTAAGTGAAACAATATAACCAAGTGTTTTATTCGTTTAATACTCTAAATTATTGTTTTTAAGCTAAAACTCATTTGCGAAAGTACAGTCGAATAAACCAGTTAGTTCAGTATCTGTCAATTATAAATTACATATTCTACATTAATTTATTGCCGTGTTTTTGGTTACTACAAGACCTATTTTATATACTTCATTGCTTAAAGTTTTGATAACTACTTGTTATCTTTTTAATCTCTCGCTACTACTGCTATATTTTCTGCGTAGACAGATTTTTAATTATTATTTCAGCAGGACGATATTAATCATTTACCTCGTCTAAAGGTAGGGTTGAAAAACGTTGCCAAACATCGATCTCTCTACCTCAACCTTTTTTTTTAAATTTATGTACAACAATCAATTAATTCAATTTCACTATGGTCCTGTTCGCAATTTAAAATAACGAAGTGTGGCCACCACACGTATACGTATGAGATTTTCAAATTATAGAATTTTAAGAATTTTTTTACATAAAAATTATTCAAAATCCTATTGTAAATACTTCTATTCTCTTAATAAATATGTATAGAATGCATACTTTGCGAGATATTCGCAAGAAAGTACTACTCGCTAAGAGTAAAAGTGTTACTTCCGGTCCGAATTTTGTTCTTTTGTACTCTTGATAAATATATATAGAATGCATAATTTACGACATATTTGCAAAAAATCGCTATTCGATAAGAGTAAAAGTGTTAGTTCCGGTCCGAAGTTTGATTTTTTTTCATAAAAAAGGTATTGCAAATTAAGTTCTAAATACTTTTATACTCGTAACGTACCTGTCTAAAAAGCATGACTTGCAAAATATTTGCAAAAAACTGATTTTCGATAAGAGTAAAAGACTAGTTCTCAAGAGGGAGATTATACTAGAAAATGCAAAATTTGGAATTGATAGCTACAGCGGTTTGACCGCTATCGTGGTCACACAGAGGCACACTGACATACACACACACACAGAGAGACATTTTTTAAAAACCAGGTTTTCGGTATCAGGAGACTTCAAAACGTGGACACTTGCAAAAATCTCGAGATCGAAAATTTTCATCATCACAAAACAGCTACTTGTACGCGGATGATGCCAATATTGTTATATTAGAGATTCCAACATTTTAAAAATGAAAGTTAACTCGCTGTTAATTATTTTTTTAAATATTGTCATGTTAACGCCCTTATTGTAAATGTCTAAAGAACGTTGTTAATGGAGACACGTAATGTCCGTAGAGCACCAATGAATTTAAATATCAATGTTGACGATAATATTTTAGAAGTCACCTCATCACTTAAATTCTTAGGGATAATAATTGATAGTAAACTGACGTGGAAAAATGAAATAGATATTATCTGCATAAAAGCTGCAACGTAATCTTCTCCTTGAAAAATATGTTAACTACTGGATATCTGCTAGGGATTTATTATACACTCTGCAATCTCATTTAACATTACAGTTTGGGGATAGGCATCTGAAATAGGTGAGTCCTAACTGATCAAAAGCGTATTCTTCGAATTTTAATGTACAACGCCAAGCATTCTGTAGAGATTTATTCTTCGAAAAAAAATCTTAATGGACTCGTCAATATATATTTATGAATTTTCGAGTTATATTTACAGCAGACCGATTTTCATGTGACCGGTTAGAAGTACCGCCCTCGAGATGCGCACGAAATTCATAGGTAGGGGAACCTATGGCATGCAGTGTTTTACATCGTTTTAAGCGATAAACACCCTTACTTGACGCCCGTACAAATTCTCCCACCGGCCACATGAAAATCGGTCTGCTGTACAAAAATCATCATCATCGTTATCAGAGAAATAGCGAATATCACAATTACGAAACACGCAAAATGGATGATATGAGTTCGTAAACCAACTCATTCTTATTATAAGAAACTCCCATTGATGCAAAATTTTAGACTTCTGTAGTTTTGCTAAAATGTTATTAATTAAATCCATCGAATAACTATTATTTAACCCTATATTGAATATCATGTTATGTTTTAATATATCAGCGTAGAACAGTGGAGTTTCGATAGATTTCATTAATAACATACATATTATTGCAAAACTACAGAAGTCTAAAACTCTATCCCTAATTTACTCGTAGTAATAAAAAAATAATTACATACATACATTCGTAAAATTTCAATAAAAAAAGTAGGGAACTTAAAACAATTGGGAACAAGACCATTTTATTTAGAACAAACAACTCTATACGAAAAGTAATCAAAAACAATTATAAACAACTCAATTGAGTTTCAATTGATTTTCGTAATTCAATAACCTAGAGCTAACTTCCGCCCGTGAATAAATCGCATGAAGTCACAGGTTGTCAAGGCATATTTAAAAGATCACTAAGACTCATGTAAACATATAGGATAAATTGCATTTAACAGATGGGAGTGAAAAATAGTATATTAATTAATTAATCAATTACAAAGATTTGACAGTTTAATGTACAATGACTACGCAAAATATCTGCGTTAGGTTGGCACCACAACTTTCGGCGTGAGCTTTTAAGGGTCAAAAGTTTGCGCCCAGTATGCGACGTTGATAACTGATACCGGCGCATTTAATAAATGACAAGCTTTGAGGAGCCAGTTCTCATCAGTAGCGAAAGCACAACACTTGAATTTAGTGCTTGCGTTTAATACGCGCCATCGATATCTCAAGAAAAAACAACGCCGAATTTTATTTTTACAAAGTTGTAAAGAAGAACATCTTTGGGTGCCAATTCTTCACCAGTACCACAACTTGCGGCGTAAACTTTCAATTTGCTGCAGATCACTTGCATCCACTACGCACCGTCGATATTTGAAGACAATTAGACTGGCGCATTTATTTTCTACAAAGTGATATAGTTCTATAGTTTTACTGAAGAAGCGCTTGCGTACAATATGTGCCGTCGATATCTGAAGTGAAAACACATACGCATTAATTTGTTACAAAGATATAAACAAATTATTGTCAAATTCACGACAGAATCAAAACTTATGGCGCAATTTTTTTATAGTGCCAAACGCTTGCACTAAATATGTGCCGTCGATATCTGAAGAAAAAAAAATACCGGCGTAATTATTTCTAAAAGAGTTATTAAGAAAAATATTTCTTGCCCCATAAACGTATTTGTTTATAACTTCGTAGGAAATAAATAGACGACGCAGTATATTGGGCGTACGCGTTTTTGACTAAAAAGAAAATTGCATCGGTGTCCTTTCTTCACATGTCGATGGAATTTATTGGGAGCAAGCATTTTACACCACAAAGAAAGTTTTCAAAACATGTGTCATATAGTGAAAAATAGAAAAAAATATTCATGATTTCTTTTCCTGGTGTGGTTCCAAGTACTTCGACTGAATTCTGGGCAGACGTTCGACCTATTATGCCCTATGCCCATGTCAGTAAAGTAAGAAAGAAATGTAATAACACTTAATTAAATACTGTACCCACACAGAGGGCATATTACAAATCAGTCTTGGTCTATAATGCATTACCAGATAGTATAAAAACTTAGTAATTCTACAAAGTTGAAGAGGGAGGAGTAACACTATTTATACAAAAAATAGTTTTGGCAAGCCGTCTTTAATAAACGTTTTTGTACTTTGGTGTCCTATTCTATCACACTAGTTTCAAAAATTTTAAATCTTTTTGCAATTGGGTGAACATGTATAGTCATTTTGAAATTATACATCAGTTTGTTCAACAGTATATGTGTTTCTATAAGAAGATTAATACACCATCTCGAACTTTCTATTTACAGAAATTTCTAGAAACTACTACCGTGTTTCGTACGGCACACGAAGCCCTCGGTAATCGCTAGATCCCGTTAGGGCTAGGGGCGCTTGCGCGATCAGAATACGACTACAACTTTCTGAACTTAGCCAGAAGTTATGTACGATGTTTATTTAAGAAAATAAGTCACTCTGAAATATTAGTACACATTTATTAATCAACATAATAATCTCTTATCTGCTAATGTGTCAAATAATACATGAAAAATTGTACAGATATTAGACTTTACAACACCTCATTATTAAACACTGTTTTTGTAAAGTGTTTTTGTTGGATAGGGTAGTGTTGAATAATATTATTCAACACTTCCAGGGACCAATGAAAAAACAGCCGGGCAAATTTGACCAATTACATTCAAACAGATACTGGAAAGAGAAGGGATTTCATCTGTGTTGCGTTGCACTGAACGAGTTTAAATGTCAAGTTGACATTGTCAAGTAGCAAGCTTATTATTATTCTAACCTTCTGCCTAATATACTTCGTTACTATTTAATTCTAATTACATTATATCTTGGTTAATTGCAATTTTTTGAATGAATATTGTTGATTAAAACCCAATGTGTTATTTCGACATTAGTAGATAATGCAATGAGCATTTAATGATAGCTATTAAGACACGAGTAAGAAAATTACAATACGAGGCGAAGCCGAGTATTGTAATGAATACGAGTGTCTTAATAGCCATTAAATGCGAGTTGCATACACTATTTTTTCTACGACCCCATAATAAAACATTATTTTTTGAACATTATATATCATGAATTGAGGTTAAAATTTTACATGCACCTTTGCCAGTTTAGCTGGTAATAAATTGTTGGTGGTTACTAAGGCTTGTTCCATAATTTCTGGTGAACTCAAATTTTACATTTCACTGTCATTATTCCTCATTTTTACCGTTTATATTTTCAAAAAAGCACAAATTTTAAGTACTTACTTGTAAATTGCAGAGAACTGTCACATTTATTTAATTTGTATATCTGTCAGATATGCAGTCGCCATATTGAATATTGTTTGAAGTTAAAATTATAAAAAGTATTCATTTGGCACGTGTTTCGCATCCTCGTGTCGAATAAAAAATAAATACAACTAAACACGATTTAAATTAATCTAAAAGAGACTTCTTTAATAAACAACTATGTCTGTGCACAATTCACAATGAACAATGCCATTTCCCTTATTTAAGACATGCTTCATTCACGTGTAACAAAAAAAATCTCTAACAACTAAAATACACCGCCAAATTGAGTTATGTATTATTGTTAAAACGGAACGTGCCTATAAGAATAAATGTGTCCAATTTTCGGCAAGGGCACTCTTTCCCTTGTCGTAAAAGTTACGTTCCAGAACGTGACCAAGAAAATAACGGATCTAGGATGTCCTAGGAAAATCGGAATGGGATAGACGATGACTCATCGGAGGAAGATTCGATGTTGTAAAAACAAGTGTAAAGTATAAACGTGTCAGCATCAGTTTTCACTACTTTAGTCAAATTACTGCGAAGGCACGTCGCATTACAGGAAGTTTTTGTTGTCTTTGTTCATGCACAAAAGGTATTACAATCCAAGAATGGTAAAGGCTATAGTAGAAAGAAAATGTTGGTTTGTTTGATAAAAGATGCTGTGAAATTAATATGTTCGGTTTGTCATTTCAATTATTCTAGACGATATATACCAAGGTTAAATATAATTCCCCATCAGCATGATCATTAATAATATAAATGCAATGGAGAAGTTTGAAGTATATCAGAACGCTATAATATAGAACAAAATAAAATAAGGCGGCAGTACTATTTGTGTTAACATAGAAAGAAAGGTATTGTCAACTTGTTTAACTATTATAACATGTTAAAGATTGTACTCAAATTTCAACACTTTTTATTCTCTCTGCTTCTTCTTATTTCAATTAATTTCTGCTACTTCAAGCCTATTCCTTTGTCTTTTTGTAGCATCGAATTTACGATTTAGATTATGAGATATTCTTGATATTTCTTGTTTATTCAAAAATGTTCTGTAAATTGCATTACATGTCCTTCTTGGTGTTTTGATCTCTATATCTTTGTCTTGCATTTATTTATCACCTACAAGTATGCACAATTACTTATATTTTGTTGACCATGTAATATTTGATACTGTGACATATCCCATACTACAATGTAGTCGAGAGGACGAATAAATTATTTATCTATCTATCTATCTATTTTCTTCCACTTCTGTATGTGAAACAGCGACCCCGATAGTTTTCTTTTTATTTACAATCAAGTTGTTTTTTAGAGTAGCTCTATCCATATCCTAGAATTTGCTTCTAGTTCTTCAGCGCCTTTCTGTGCCCAATAATTAATTAATAAATAAATACACTATTTGCCAGTGTTTAAACAAGGTTAAGAAACAGTGAATGAAGACGTAGTCACAAACAGAACACAGTCATTAGATGCAATATCTAGTCAATAAGAACGATTTTTTGACAGTCCGCAAGAAATAGTTGCCATCATCATTCTTGCAGAACGGTGTGACCGCTCTGGGGATAGCTGAAGCCATTTGTACGTCACTGCATCGTCTCATGTTGTGATTCAAGATCACAATTATGAACCCGAGCTTCATCACTAGTGATAAATCATAACTTTGGTCAGTGATGACTAAGTATCGAACATTCTTTACAATCAATTTATTTAATATAGACGCACAAGCATCTTGCTTGCTCTGTTATCTATGTACTTAAATCAAAAGAAATTTGCATTGAGTTTTGCAACTCTGAGCCACTCTTGTAGAATACCGAAACTGTGGTTGCACTGCCAAGTAACTAATTTTCTGGACGTATGAAGTAATCACGTTTGCAAAAGAGGAACTTGGATTTTGAACATCCAATAATTGTTTTAACCACTTTAAATAGTTGACCTCGATGCATCATCCTTCTTGTATAGTCGAGAAATTTTTCGAATCTCTCCTTGCTTCTTATGATCGTTCAAATTAATATTGAATAAACCAAATAATATAGCAATTTTCTTATAAATGTTTGACAAGAAATGCTACCTACTCTATCTTTTTAATGGGACACACTGTATATTTTTGCATTTTTCGGTAAGAGAAAAACACTACCTCCCGATATTTCTACTTTTCATCCCTCCCCCCCACAAAAAAATACAAAAAATAAAAGAAATAACAATAACGCAAAATCAAATTATTCAGGAAGATTTTCAAACTACAATAAATTTTTAAATCGTACTCCGTTTATCACTCGGTAGTGACGTAGTCGATCAACAAAATGTCTTTGTGAATTCTGCAATACTTGTGGCTTAATAACGTTGATTTTTTCAGTTATTCGTCTCTTCAATTATTCGATTTGTACACACTTGACATCTGAGTGACCCCAGACAAAGAAATAAAGTGACGATAAGTCTGGAGAACGGGCTGGTCATTTCATTGTTTCTATTCAGTGTATAGAGAATAATTCGTTTAAATAGCTAAGAAGAAGACGTGAAAATCTGGTGGAGCTCAATTCTGTTAGAATCAAATACAATCGTTTGGTAGATTAGGCCTTTTGGGATTTGGAAATAAACCTGTAATTGCTGGCACGATGTCGTTCTTCAATAAATTTACCATTACCATTTAAAGTTTCTCTTATCAAAAAGGAGCCTATCATGTAATTGCCAAGTATATAAACCAACACATTCACTCTTTATGTGTATGGACTTCTTCCGTCCAGTGAAGGTCTCTATTTAACCAGTAACGACTGTTGTGCCTGTCGTGTAATTTGAGTCACCAAATTAGGCTATTCTGAAATTAATCCTGACATTATTTATTAGCAAAAATGTAGCCCGCGATCTGGATCATTTTCCAACAATTCATGAATAGTTTGAATTTCAAACAGTTTCAGTATTGCAGACTTTTTTGTGATCAGATTTTTGAGAAATTTTATATATTTTTCATTGCGGACGCGATGATTCGCTTCAACTGAATGTAAAATATTCAGGTTGATGCCTTCAACAGCTAATGCAAATGTTCTATTTGGCAAAATGTTTTGTATTTCTGAATTGTCGAGTACACTGCACTTTTGTCAAATTGGCGATTTTAAAATTTTGTAATTAGTTAAGAACTAAACGATACTAACACTATCTACTAACTAACTGCCTGTGTTTCAAAACAAGTTGATTTTGCATTGCCGTTAATATATTTGTGAATTAGTTTTCTGAGGATAGAAAGTAAATACGATGACATTTCTGTTCTTTATTCCCGATCCGAAAATGCAAAAATATAGAGATGTCCCATTAAAAAAAAAGAGTAGGAAGCATTTCCGGTCAAACCAGAAATAAAAAACTAAAAATGTCATATTAAATTCGCAAATTTTAACTGTATATCGGTGCTAAATTTCAAATAAAAATACTTCTTAAATAACAAAGTTTTGCGACCGCCGTTCCGGGGCTTTGTACAAACCCTATATAAGTTAACAAAGCATATTTGATTTGAAAGACGTAATAAAAAATTGCCTTAAAATTGAAAACTGTTCAATTCTGGAATTTTAAAAAGAAAACGATAAAGTGATGTGAACAGTTATATTTATTGGTAGTATTCTTCAAATAGAGATTATCAATTTTTATCGCTTAAAGACAGCGAATTATAGTCACTTTCCCGAGTAATCTCTTTAAATATTGCATCATCACGAGTATGTTACAAAATCATCTAGCCAGAGATTTAACACACATTTCCTCGAGCACCATTCTACAAGCATAGAATTTCCAAGTGATGATGAAGAAGAAGACATTCATTAAATGCCCGAATATTTGCATAATAATTATCCACCGCGAATGCGTAATACCTTATAATCTTGACAGGACAGCGCGAACATTACCCGATATTATCATCGTTCCTATATACACTTTAATGATTTAATTTATTTTGGTAACGTGAGCGTACAAAATAATTAATGAACCAGTTCCGTCAGAGTTAATGCATACTCTTTCTTAGGAATTTCTTTTTTCTCTCGTTTCGCGTTTTGTCTTCAGCGCCTCTCTCCTATTCATCTTTGCGTGTGCAAATGAGTGAAAGACTTTCACTTCGAAGGGCGCTGACTTGCCCGGAGGAACGGTCATTTTTTTTCATGTGAACACAGCAGTCTTGATTGCCGATTACAAGAAAAAAGTTTCACAATCTATGCTCTCTCATACGATTGAAGTTCATTGATACTGAAACACACCTTGTTTTTACATCACTATTACGTCCGATTTTATAATTGTACAGTAACGCCTTAACATTCATGCTGCAAATTTTGGAAAAGTCAAAAATGGTCTAGTACTGCAAGGGGTGTACTAGATCTTTTACTACAGTTATTCTATGCCAACTAAATATTAATATTTTAGAATATTTATTAATATGTAATAAATTTTAACTATGTTATTATTTAGTCTAAGCTGAACTTAATAACATTGTCAAAATTACTTGCAGTGGTAACGCGGAAAATCAAATTTTAATAAAACTTAATAAAACGATAAGGTATTTCCATACAAAAACAACATATTTTTTGGGGAACGCGAAAAAAATTAGAAATCTGGATATATTAGTGTTCCCACAAGCGGTAAAGTCCTAGTACTTAATAATTTATGTTATGCTTCTATATGCTCTACAATTTAAAATAAAATAAAATAAAAAACATAAACAGGTGTTGGTTCGTCGCTGTCGCACACTCTGTATAAAAGAAAACATTTTTAAATTGTTAAGGTCATAATTATCTACAATTTTGGTATTAAAATTGTTTCGCTATCTATCTATATTAGACACCAATAATAGACGGTACATTATATATAGCAGTCTTATTTAGTTTACATTTTTTTGAAAAGAAGTATAAGGTTAAGGTCATAAATATAAGAAGCCATCTTAAATTTTTAAATGTAAAAGTAGGGACAACAATAAGATTCCTTATGATCACACAGATTTAATCTTGCCTGCCTGCTATTCAATGTAATATACCTGAAAGTCACTTTATCGCTTTTCCGTACATTTTGATCAACTGTGAACCTCATCCAACCCTATGTGTTTATAATAATAGTTATTTACGAACCAAGTGCGGGAAGACTGTTTTCCCGCATGAGCGCACATTGTAAGCACGAGCGACCGCAGGAAGCGAGTGCTTTTAATTGCGCGGAAGATGTCTTCACGCAAGTGGTTTGTACAATATTTTTTGTACGAACATTAAATTAAAAAAATATTATTGATTAAATGTCATTAGTATAATACCTAACCTAAGATAGATTACCTAATTAATTTAAGCATTTCATGTACGTAACTATTACTCACCTTTCCCTAAAATTAAGTTATTATATTCTTACGCATGGCAAACATGAGGTATTTATTCTTATATTTATAAATTTATAGTACATTTATTGCGTTTTCTTTGGTTCAATCACGATACACTTATACCGGTATGCTCACTTTAGCTGTCAATGACGTCATTGCGGAGCAAGTCAGATTGACAGTTCTCATATGGGCTACATTTTGAAGCAGTTTGAAGTTGTTTTATCGTTTTTTTAAAGTAATATTCTATTTAATATGCCTGGTTGTGTTGTATATGGTTGTCGTAAATACAATTGAAAAAGTAGAGATAGTCGGATTAAGTATTACAGGTTTCCGAAGGAAGAGACGGTACAAAATGTGTGGTTAATTGCATGTAAAAGGTAGTATTTAATAAATTTGAAAAATGGTATTTCCAGAAATCTGATTTTATCATTGTTCATAATAAAAAAAAATATTTTAGAATGTATCTCTTCCGTTCATTTTAAGCCATCATGTTTTCATATATTACTCCAACAATAATTACTGGAATTTTCCAATAAACCATGAAGAAATTTAAATTCAGATGCAATTCTCAGATTTAAAGAAAACACAACTTGAAGCAATAAACAATGAGTTGAAAATCTTTAAAAAGTAAAAAATAGATGCTTTGGTAAAACATAATACAGATCCTCAAAGTACTTTAGGATCAAGCAAATGATTTGATTCAATACTTTTTCCAAGATTGTAACCTTAAGAGCAACATGTTTGTATATCTGCAAACGTTTATAAAGTATTTTGAGGAATTCTATACATCGTAGCAACACACATAGTTTTTTTTGCTTATTAAGAATTTCTAAATTATTTTTAACTAATTTAGGTTGCTCTTCATTAATATATGGCAAGGATATAGTAAGAATAGTATTTGGATTTCAATTTGATACAAAATTTCTTTAGTAGTGTTAAAAACATTGACTCTTACTGAATTGAAAAAAACTTCTTGAACTATCAAAGTTATTATTTATATTATCAGCCATAATTAAAATTTCTACCTTTTACAAACATATACAACATATAACACATTATCTGCCTGTGATCAATATTTGTGATTTGTTCAAATAGTGTTTTTATTATTGTTCAATCTAGAATCAAGATTAATTTATGGCTTGAAATCGTGGAGTCAGTTTTATACTCTTGTATTTCGGTGGGTAATTTATAATTATTGTAAACATACAAAATATGTAAACATAGCAAACTCCAGCCAAGTTGTATTTGCTTCATTCAAATCTTGGTTTATCTTCTCTTCAATTGCCCGAGACCCTTCTATTAAAAGAGAGCTGTACATTACCAATATCGAATACTTGAGATCTATGCGATTCACTAAATAGGATTTACATCTGTGCAAAAGAAAATATTATAAGCCTCAAAATATATGTTAAATAAATATCTTTATTTACATTTTGGCAATGACTTTATTCGCTAAATGAAAGATTTATGAATTACAATTTTCAGATTTACAAACCATTAATGCATAACTGTAGCCTCTAGATAGTACAGTAAACACACAAATGAATTCACAGAATAAATTATTTTGCATTGTGTATTGAAAATGTAGTTTAAACACGTGCAAAAAGACTGAAACATCTTAAGTAGTTATGATAGCATTTTAAAATACCACTTTGCCTGAGTACTTCAATAATTGCTTATATTATTAAATAAACCACTATAATCAGAAACTACTATTAAATTGGGTAATATGGATTTCTGGAATCACCATTTTTCAAATTTATTGAGTCCTGCCTTTTACACGCAATTAACCACAAATTTCGTACCGTGTCTTCTTTGGGAAACCTGTAATATTTAATGTGGCTATCTCTACTTTTTCGACTGTAATTACGGCACCCTTATATAGCACAACCTGGCATATTAAATAGAGTATTACTTAAATAAAGCGATAAAACAACTTCAAACTGCGTCAAAATATAGCCCATGTGCACACCCATGTGAGAACTGTCAATCTGACTTGCTCCGCAATGACGTCATTGACAGCTAAAGTGAGCATACCGGTATTAGTGTATCGTGGGTTCAATTACAATTTATTATATGAACTGTTATTATATGAATGTCAATAATAGATGACGCTTGAATGTCGCTTAAAATGTCGTCAAATAGATGACACCACAAATTTATTGTGAATTTTTAATTATTACTCCTATTTCCCCAACTTCTAGTGAAGAATAGTCGAGGGAAGTAGTATTTTATAAACTAAATTTTATTACAATCAAATTAATTTTTTTTTAAATGTCCCAAAGTGCCAGTGTTTTTTTCAATTTTTAGAGTCGCCTAACCGGGAAATACTCTTTCCTGGTCGAGCGACACATGTGCCAAATGTCACTTTACAGGCTGTGAGTACAAAAAACTTATTTCTATTACTGTAACGGCAGCTTTCTCTAACTCCGATTAAAATGCCGATTAGCGTAATCATTAGGTTTGTTCAGACCTCCAGTTCTGAACGGTTCTAGAACTAGCGCGCATGGACCATACTGTTCTGGAACTACAAATTCTGAGAACTATTAGTTCAATGTTCGGTCCTTCAGAACTCGTAATTCAAGAACCGTTCAGAACAGTTCTGGATGGTGTGCTAGTATTTGAAATTCTGATAAATCTGGAGCATGCGTAATTGTCATTCGTAATTTCGTATGAGCTTTCGCATTGTTCTGGTTATGTTTATCGTATTTCGGTGTTTATGTTGAACTTCAGAGTTTGGAGTTGTTGTAGGTCAGTTTTTAAGTTGTCGTTCAAGTACCTATTTGTTTTTGTTTTTTTACTTTAGTTTGTGATATTATTAGAGTATTAGTGTGATTCGGTTCATCAAACTTGTTTTTAATTTTTTTTATACTTGTTTTTATTAACAACCATTATATATCAATGTTGTAATAGCCAAAGTAAACAGCTATAAGTACGAGTGTGATTAAACATTCAAATTTCTTCAAATGGTTGTTTATTGTTTTAGAAATCACTTCATTTATCGTACAATTATAGGAACTTGCGAACATGTGAAAAGTTAATTTATAATTATCATATATTCGTAGACAAACGGACATATTTGTTAAACTTAGACAATCTAGTACTTAATATTATGTAAACTAAACTTATAATTTTTGATTTGATGTGCCCCCTTGAGATTTAAGAAAAATAAAGGAATTCTGTGATATCAATATATTAGATATCCGAACAATCTATTATACGTATGTATTTGTACCAGCATGTTACGTCATGAAAATTATAATAAATTGCAAGTTAATGTGACCCCTACACTTATATGACAAAACATTCAGAATCTGACTGATGTGTGTACAAAATCATGTAGATATCACAATTCAAATGACCAAAAAGCTTCAATTTTTAATATTCTCCAAAAGAAATTAAAAGAGTGCACTACTTCACAGATTAAAAATAATCTTTAAAAAAGACCTTGGGCATAATCTTTTACTTTAAATTAATAACTAAAGGAAAAGAAAAGGAGCCGGCTTTGAACATGAAAACATATTGTAATATATTTTTTTAAATCCATTGATTGTTTTTTATAGTTATGAAATACATATTTATTAATGTGTGTGTGCATTTGATGTGCGTGCCAATTATAAATAACAGCTTGAATTAAAAATCCTTGTTTTATTTACTCGGCTTATCAGATATATCCATTATAAAATATAGAAAAATTTATTTCTTCTAAACAACTTCTTCATTACTTTTTAAATCCTATCGCAATTTTGGTGGTTAGATGCAGATGCAATAACATTTAAATGTTCATTAGTTCACTAGTTTGGTGTTTTTTAATAATTCTATTACTAATGTTGGTAGTACAAGTTCCTCTAAAATTCCAAATTAAAATTGTTCGGACCTTCAGGATTTCGAACCCTTTCAGAACTAGGATTTGGCCGAACATGCGCATTATTATCAGAACTATTAATTCTAGAACGGTTCCGGAACTGTTCAGAACTGGAGGTTTGAACAAACCTATTGATTAAGAACGTCGTTAATCGAAGTAATTTTAACCAGTTAGTACAAATATTTTATTAGGTAATCCAAACGCCGCCGGTTAAAATCACTTCGATTAATGACGTTCTTAATAAACGCCAACGGAAAAAAATGCACATTTGCACTAATCGCTTAAAATTACTTCGATTAGCTACATTCCTAATCAATGATTAACGCTAACCGGTGTTGGAAAAATGTACATTTGCACTAACCGGTTACAATTACTTCGATTAACCACGTTCCTAATCAATGACTAACGCTAACCGGTGTTGTAAAAATGCACATTTTGAAGCTTAGTTTTTGATGTGAATCCAAGTCATAACTTTTGAAATCTTCAGAGCTGGTTGGGGGACAATACATTTCTTTTTCATCTTCTCTTGTTCATGGGCTTTCTCGTTGCTCGCGATTCCAATGTGTCCTGGCACCTAGATCAGTTTTACGTTATGCTGATGGATGGACTACTATTTATCTACCAAATGTTGAAAACAGACAATCTCTGGCAACTTCCCAGGAGGAGAAGAGAGAAAAAATGTGTTGAGAACGAGAAGAAGCGCTACTAAAGTATTTGCAACCTTTTTCATAAACTTCATCGTAAACTTAGAGCGCGACATTAATTATAAACTAAAAATGAAAATGTGCGTGATATAAAAAAATGGTTTCTTGAAATCGACAAACAAGCGAAAGCCAGTTATCAATTTATTTTAAGCATCATCACTTATATTGTTTAAAAAATATTAAATTAAAAAGCTGTTTTTTTATCTTGATCAATACTAAAAATATTTTATTTGTTTTGGCGAAACCTTAAAGTAACAAAATTCGTTAAATATTTCCCGTATAAATCATGAAAGAGATTTTCCAATCATCACCTAATTTATTTACATCCTTGAATCCCAGCGAAGTACTTAAAGTATTTTTGCCATCATAATATTTGGAAATATCTGTTTACAGGATACTAGCTGGCCAACGGCGTTTCATTGTCTACAGTTCATAAGTTGACCGTTACTCATCTCTATCGCGATTTAGGAGATTAAAGGCAAAGACTAAACAATTAAAATACGAGATGTGAGGAAACATTTACACAGAAAATCTCCTCTGAATGCAGTTAAGATGTTTGGAAGTTTTAAATTAACTAATTCCAGGTTTTGTTTATTATTATTATTATTCTCAGCGCTTGCGTCAACGCGCTAGGTGAAGAGAACCTCTCGAGTTTATGACCGTGTTTACCATTCATCTCTCTAAGACTCCACTGGTTAGACAGATTAATACTTTTGGTAATAAAGTTAATCTTCGCGAGCATACACGAAGCATGATTAAATTGATACTTACTGCCACACCTACGTCACTAGGAGCATGGAAAATATTGTTATTTGCATACATTGCTGATGCAGCGCATACTAATAAAGTTTAAAACACAATTTAATTAAAATTCTCTTGCGATGAGGTGCTTGCCTGTATGACAGAAGTGTTTTCGCGGTTGAACTTGTTTTTGTTAGTGGTTAGGTATATTTTTATAGGGTATGGGTACCCTCCGTAGAAGTTATTTTTAATGTGATTCGAGTTGTTTTTTCTTCCTCTCTAACAACGAATTATAAGAATATTAATGCAAATAAATATATGTGAAGTTCGGATAGCTCGAAAAAAAATCTTAAAATATACCCAAAATATTTAGTAAATCTACTCCAAAAAAATATAGAATATGAATATATATATATAAATTAATAAATGAGAATAACACACTTGGCTATATTTCACAAATTTTATTAGACTTATTTTTTATTTTATTAAACATCATTTTCTATAATCTTGATAAATACCAGACACATAAATTTAGTTGCTAACTTTGTCATTTATAATCTTATTTCACATTCTATTATTACATGTTACGATCTTCTTTATATATATAGGTATATTATTTTTATGTTGCTCTGTTGTGTGTTATTTATAATTCATACTTGGTTATATAATAGTATGTGAAACTTAATTGTTAAATTAGGTAATCATGTCAATTCGTGATTTTTCAGGTTTCATCATAAACAATAACATGTCAGTATATAAAACTTATAATGCAGCAATTCCCATAAAACAAGATAACTTTAAGCTCCTTCTCCGTCAACTTCATAATGAATGACAGAAGCTCTTGCAGGAACTGCTGGATGTGTTAATATGTATATCCAATTTATTTAGAAAATATTTCACGTAATACGTATCCCACAAAAAAAATATTTTTTTTTATGACTATTATGATGATAATTTAATTACAAATCTTTCATTATTATAGATTATAAAATACAGCTTCATTTTAATTGACACTCTAAAGAATTACACTTGTATGATATGTACATTAGAATGTGTGTGTTGTCATAAAGATTGACGACTTGATTAGTATATAATCTGTTAATTTAATGGTGTTTACTTAAGACATTTTTAATTTTCGAAATTGTGAAAATATTCAAGATATGATTGTAGTATGTACATATCAACTATTGCGTTAATCATATATTTACAATTATAATAGTTCTATGTATTAAAATATTACGAAATTATGTAGTTATTGAAAAAACAAGTTAGTACATGTTTTATTTAAATTCAGGAAAATATTTTTATAAGAAAAAGTCGTACATTTGGAGCTCGCACACTGAGGCGAAGCCCAGCGTCGCGAGCCCGGAGACCGCACATTAGGGCGAAGCGAAATAGTCCCCAGGCATGGTGCGCATGTGCATAATACAATATTTCATTGTGTGTGTAGTGACCCGATCAAAATGAGTAGTTCCTCATCTGGCGAAAATTTATTTGTTCTGATTTAATTGCTACTGTGGAGGAAGATAAATAAAATAGTTTGGGTATATGAAATTAATCAAAAGGGAGACAGTTTTGGTGAATTTCATCAGTTATTCCCGAATTTACGATAAGACAAAAAAATTAGCACTTCATCATCCATCCTGATTGCAATTTCTTTCTTACACGACACTAAATTTAAATATAAAAATACTACTAGTTTAAAAACTGCTCAAGCAAAGTACGAACTGAGCCTACCAGCTTCTCATCGGGCAGCGAAAATGTCCGATAACCAATGACAACGCAAAAATATGATTCTACATGTTGCTACGTAACGCACACTGGGGCGAGGAGAAGCGAAGCGGCGCGCAATACGTCGCGTCGCCTGCTTCCTCTGGAAACTTCTCTCGCAACGACGCGTCGCTTCGCGTTGCCACGCGACGCACCAGTGTACGGGTACCAATTTGATAAAGTACATTTTTCTCAGGCGTAATAAATTCACTTCTCTTCGCTTCGCCTCGCTTCGCATCAGTGTGCGGGTACCTTAAGGTATTCTGAAAGAAAAATTGTTATTTTTGAATATATTGCTCTTCCCATAATATTGACTTACTTACGAATATTACGAACCATTTTTGAGGTTAGCAATATAATGGAGACTTACAAAATCGGTAAATAGAATTGCCTTTTAGTAATCTCTGCGCTTTCGCATTATTTTAATGTATCATCGGAAAGCAAACTTACCAAAATCATAACAATATAGGTAGTAGAAAAAAATATTAACTTACTCCTAGCTAAAAGACGTATTTATTACTTAAGGATATTATAATCTGCAAAAGAAACACAAAACGCATTAAAAATCTCAAGGCCAGTTTATTAATAATTTCATCACATGTGAGAAACAGAATCACTTGATACAACAATCACACCAATACGATTTCCTTGAGGCGATAAACAATTTTTGCCGAGTCTAATTTCACTTTTAAGCAATTCTTAATAAATTACATGTTAAAATTAATAAATCTAGAATTAACACACAGAAACATAAACAGACACATGAAAATTTTAGTGCAACAATGTCAATAATGACAAGCCCACAGACACACTTCCTTTATTCATCGGTCAAAGGCTACTCTTTTAAAGACAATAATTAGTAAGCTCTTCTCGTAACATAAACAGTACACTTTATTTAAGTGATTTACTAACGATTTTCAGCAATTACATCGCATGGTAAGCATATAATTGGTGTCAATGTACCGTCCATTTCGCCATCCTAATACATTCTGAGCAAAGCTGGCGCAAACAGATTAAATAACTTAATTACCGCTGGAATGCTTGCGGAGGAAGCTGCTTGTGAATTCTTGCAGGTCAATCGACATGCTCCAGATTTCCTTCTCAAAGGGAATCGTTTATTGCGAAAGAGGAGATATTACTCTATCAATTGTATAGCTCTCCAAGCTAAATACAACATCTATAACATCTAGAAATATTATTTTTATTTTATTTTATATAGATATATTTTATTGTAAAAAGCAATGACGTTCTCGAATGCCTTTGTTGCGATATTAATTATGATATATACAATAATCCAATTTTATCTTAAACATGGCACTGTAATATGAATAAGATCTGAAATTCCATTTTACTTTCTTATACGTAGTGTAAGGAAGTATTATGATGAAAATTTTCGACCTCGAGATGTTTGCAAATATCCACGTTTAGAAGTCCCCTGATTCCGAAAAAGTGGTTTTTAAAAAATGTCTCTTACTGTGTGTGTGTGTGGGGGGGGGGGGGGGGGCTGTGTCAGTGTGTGTGTGTGTGTGTGAGTCTGTATGTGACCACAATAGCAGTCAAACTGCTACAGTTATCAATTCCAAATTTTGTATTTACGAGTATAATCTCCCTCTTAAGATCTGATTAGATTTTCAGTAAGTAGGAGTTTACTTCGGTGAAAAAATCAAATTTTGCCAATATTTCGTCAACTAGGTACTAAGTTTAAAGAAATTTATACACAATTCATATCTACTCAAAATTAAATTTAAGAAGAATTTTATTAAAAAATTCCTACCGGAAGTAGCTTTTTTACTCTTATTGAAAATCAGTTTTTTGCGAATATCTCGCAAGTCATGCTTTTTAGACACGAGTATAAAAGTATTTAGAACTTAATTTTCAATACTTTTTGTATGAAAAAAATCTCAAAATTCGGACCGGAAATAACTCTTGTACACACATTTTTTTTGCAAATATATATACTGCATGACATGGGAACTGCAACACCAAGAAGGGGTGCGGATTTTTTGACCAAACTTGGTAGAAACGTATAACTAGTCAAAGGCAATAATTGATTAAAATTTCAAAGAAAAAAAACAAAAGACTAACACAATTGAACATAATTTTTATTAATAATGTGTTGAACCGCCCCTATTAGTGTCACACTCCCTCACTCTTCGTGGCATTGATTCGACTAGGTGGTCGATATGCTCTTGGGGTATGGTGTCCCACGCAACCTGTAACCTGTAATTCATGCCGGAGAGCTATTAGTGTCTGCGGGCGATTGGCTAAATTCATAAGTTTTCGTCCCATAATGTCCCACACATGTTCTATTGGCGAGAGGTCAGGGGATTTGGGTGGCCATGGCAAGATATTGACATGAGCCTCTTCCAAGCGATTTATAGAAATTCTCGCTACGTGGGGAGGGGCATTATCCTGCTGGAAAAGTGGGTCTTCGAGCGTTTGAAGATATGGTAGAATATGGGGTTCTACCACCTCATCAATGTAACGCTGGGCGTTCATGGTGGTTTGGATGAACACCAATTGAGACCTACTCCCATATGCTATAGCACCCCATACCATAACACCCACTGCTCGATGCACATGCCTTTCAACGGAAAACTGAATATCACGACTTTCCCCATGTCTTCGTCTGACCCTCATACGGCCATCATGCATCCCTAGACAAAATCGAGATTCATCACTGAATACCACCCTGTGCCACTCCACGTTCCAGTGCAGTCGCAATCTACACCACTCCAAACGTGGCTGTCGGTGTTGAGCCGTAAGTGGTAACACAAGATGTGGACGATAAGATTGTAAGCCGAAACCCCTAATTCGACGATAAACGGTTCGAAGGGTTACAGGACGACCAATATTACCTAACCACACGTCAGCAATTGATCTGGTACTGGAAAACCTGTCTCTTAGTGCCATTAAGCGAAGGCGGCGGTCCTGTATCTCATTAGTTCTTCTTCGGCCTCCGGTTCCTCTTTGGCGTCTTTCCTGACCTTCCCTAGTCCATGATTGATAACAGCGCATAATGGTGGATTGGTTCCGGTTAAGGCGATTTGCAATTTCCCTGTATGAAAAACCACCTTCTCGCAAACCAACAATTCGACCTCTGTCGAATTCGCTTAATTGGCGATAATTTCCACGTTGCCGCACTCTAGGCATAATAAAACTCTTTAAACACGTTAAACAAAGGTATAATAAGACAAAACCGTTGAAATTAATTTCAAACAAACAATTAATACACCACACATTAATGTCAGCGAAAACTGAATGAAGTGTCAGATGTGTCATGACCACTTGATCTATCGCAACAAAATTTTAATCAATTATTGCTTTTGACTAGTTATACGTTTCTACCAAGTTTGGTAAAAAAATTCGCACCCATTCTTGGTGTTGCACTTTCCATGTCATGCAACATATGTCTTAAATTATGCATTCTATATATATTTATCAAGAGTACAAAAGTATTTAGAGCTGGATTTGGAATATTTTTTGTATAAATGAAATTTCAAAATTCGGACCGAAAGTAACACTTTTACTCTTAGTTAGTAACACTTCTTTTCAAGTATCTCGCAAAGTATGTATTCTACAGAGATTTATTACGAGAATAGAAGTACTTAGAATAGGATTTTGAATATTTTTTGTATAAAAAAAATTCTTAAAATTTCAACTTGAAGTAACACACTTACAGCTTTATTTTTCTAAGAAGATAAAAGTATTTAAAACAATTTAGAACAACTTGTGTATAATTTGAAACGCTCATACGTATAAGAAAGCCGTATGGTGGCCACACATAATTATTTCTTACAGTATTACGAGGACGGAATCTACTCTACTATGAGCGTAGAGCAGAGTAAAGCTTGATTTATAAACTTGACGTTGCCGTTGCCGTTGCAGTTGACGTCGCAGTTGCCGTTCCCTTAAAGTTGAATACGTGGAAAGCTACAGATCCATTTATAAACTTCGTTGCCGTTGCAGTTGGACGTTGAGCTGTCGTTCGCTTGACGTTGGAGTCCGTTGGTACATAACCAACTTTTATGTTTTGTCGTTGCCGTTTGCTGACGTCAAACGGTTAGCCAATCAAACGGCAGATAACATGCACTCGATCGGTAAGTATGCACGCTCTGTACTAGTCGACGTAGCTGACGTTTCCATTCGCAGTTTGAACGAATGGAAAGTTTATAAATGCTATTTCCGAAAGAAATCAACAGAACGAACGGCAACTGCTAGCATCAACTGTAACGACAACGGCAACGTCAAGTTTATAAATCAAGCTTAATAGATTAGAGATGGAGTAGCGTTAATAGTAACAGGGAGTTGTTTACTTATTCCCTAATGCTACCGTGTATGACTAGTATTTTGATTCATAACCTAATTATGTGATTCATAATCTATTAGTTACTATCAAAATGTCAATAAATGAACATGGAAGTTGATAATGGCTTGCATATAAGTTTATACTTCCATTAATTAGCAGTTCTGATGATGAAGAAGAAAATAACACACACATATTAAAGAAAAGTACGTAGATATAACCATAATAATTATCAATTATATGTATATTTCCAAATGCATTTTCGCCTGTAGAAATTGCGTATTTTAATAAAGGTATATAATGTCTCTTATTTTTTTTTTATTCAAGTACAAATATATATATAAATGTCATATAACCTGCAATCCAAAACACTTAAGCATTTCATATACCCTAACTGGCGTATGTGAAGCTTATGGTGGTCGTACAGTTGTAAAGTGGGTGTTAGGTAAGAAACAAGATGATTCTGATTTTTGCGACAAATTTGTTTTAATCGATGAAGCACATTTTTATCTTGATGAAAAAGGCAATAAACAAACTTGTCGCATTTGGGGTGAAGAATATCCACATGCCGTTCAAGAAAGTGAAATACATCGTCACAGAGATGCACTGTTTGGTGTGCATTTTAGACTGGTGGTATAATCGGACCATATTTTTTCGAAGATGAGCTGATAATAATGTCACAGTAAATGGAGAACGCTATTGTGACAGGTTAAACAATTTCCTTTTCCACCAAATTGATGACTTGTTAACTGGTTTGGTTTGCTGTCAGATAGTCTGTGAACTGAAAATATTTTCTGTTGATGGCTGTGGCATCTTGCTCTTGGTAGTAAACAATTTTAAATTCTAAATTGAGGTAACGTAAGAAATTTGACGTGTTTCAGAATTTATTGGTTATTTTTAACAATATTTACTTAACAATGTGAGCTGGAGTTCTCTAGACCCATGCGACCACACCTACACCCACACCTTAGCGGAATTGTTATTTATAAAAAATATTTTTTTAAAATTACTGAATTACAATATTTGGACCGAATACATTAAGTAGAAGAAATTCGTGCGGTGGCCGCACCAATGTATTAAATTAAAAAATAATAAAAAATAAATAGGCACACATGTTAGCCCTCTCTTCCTTCTATACATTAATACGAAGAAGTTATACCAATACCATGGGAAAGAATCCATTTAATGAGAAATTGGTGAATTACACGCAATTTCGATGCAACTAATTCATTCCTAGGATAAATTTAACACATGTATGAATGTTCAAGTGACGTCTTTGCCTCATGTTCAGATATAATTTTTTTTATATATGGCAAGTCCACGTTTTAATTAATTGTGAACAACAAAATCATTAGTTTTCGAATTACTTCAAATTAGCAACCCATTATGTAGAATTCATCCTTTTCTTATAGAAACAGATACATTTATTAAACTGCGAATGCAGCGAAGGGCACAAGAACAGATAACTGTTCATTTCAAACGAACAACAAAATGTAATCGCGATTCTGGTGGAACGGTAGTTCGAGGAAACGCTATCTATCTATGTAATATGTAGTGTAAATTGGACATTGAACATTCTTCGAGTTATACGCGTGTGTGTTATTGCGGTTTACATAAACCTCTTGTTTCCCTATTCAGAATATTCCATTGTGCATATTGGAATCACAAAATCTCTGATATTATTTGTATATAGGGTGGTACACAAATTGAGGATTATTTGTTTTTAATGGTATACTGAGAGAAATGTGCTAAATAAATGTTTTCCCTGACATAATATATTAATAAAAATGTATTTATTACAACTAATTGCAGTTTTAACAAAAGAGACAAGTTCCGTCATAAATAATGTGTTAACAAATCTCATTGCTTTGACGAAGCTGTTGTTTAGGGTAGTTTATGGGTTAGGTTGTTACACATCGTATTAATATGTCTTAATTTGTTATACCCTGTCTCAGTATAAGCAGGAGTGCTTCAAATATCTCACTAAAACTCAGAACACAACTTAAAAATGTTACTTACTGAACAATTTCATATATGCAAGCAGTAATAATATAGTAATTTGACAAAAAAAAAATAATTGTATGTTCTATTTAAAGTAAATTTCAGATCTTGTAGAAAGTCACCGATATTTATGACGTTTGTTGATCAATGAGACGACATTCAAAAATAATTATCTAATTTAAGTAGTTGACATCTTGTCAGTGTCAATTTTAAGTTTCTATTTTACTAGTTATTTTTATGTTTTAATCTATATTTCTTTAATTTAATTTGATTTTGGTCGATGGTAACCATCTTTACGATGGTCCAAAATGGAGAATATAATGTTGTCCATAATAACCATCACTTGGAAGACCGTACAAGATCCTAAGATCCTCACGGCCATATGACAGGTATCATTTTTCAAGTTTAAATTCATATTGTGTTTCATTTAGGAATATTGGTCCAGTTGTTAAGATTTGTCAACTTAATATCGAAGGTATATCCAAATATTAATGAAATTCATACAGCATCAGTGAATTGCCTGGTTTCAAGAGGAGAATAGTATGTTTTTCAATTGGAATATGACCGCGGGTCCAGTTTGTGATTGCGGAGCTGAGATTGAAGCAGTTATACATAATTGTTGAAGAATGTCCTCTAGCTAAGTTTGAATTTGGATACACGGACTTACATAATTTAACTCAGAGGCTGTTGCTTGGATCTTAACAACTAAAGACCTTTAGTTTTGTGACACTGTGATGTAGGGTTTTTATTCCGCAGGTTTTTTCCTACATCCTAGACCGAATGGTGCAGTGTTTTAGAGGCCCCCCTGCAGTTATGGCCCATCTACATATATTTCTACTTTTGAAATATAATTTATATATGTTTCTTTTCTTGTACCTGTCATGTAGTTTCATACGAATATATATATACGACATACAACAAGACTAGTCTGCTGAGATTTCGTATTTTAAACTTCCGTGTAACTTATCCGACAATATTACTTTCTTACATTTTTATGATATTTCTAGGTATATTTTTAGTAGTTTTTCTTAGTTTGGCTGATGGCAACCATTTATGTAAACATGGTTCAAAATGGTTTATACAATGTTGATGAAGATATTCTCCTTTATATGACATACAAGTTTTCAACTTTTAATTTTTTAGTTTAAGATTAGTTCTATTATTAAAATTTGTCAATTAAACATTGCAGATTTGAATGATTATCCGCAAAGTCAACTGATAGACTTCTTCTTTATAATTTAGTGAGCTGGAACTGGAAATGTTAACAAACAATGAATAAATAAAAGTTCATTGTATGATGAATTATGAAATCTTTTTTTAACCTATCAGTTTAGTTTTAGACATTGAAGATTTGAATGATTTTCCACGAAGTCAAGTGATAAAATTGGACTTTTGTTACTAAGGAATCAATCCGCTAAATTACACGAACCTTTAATGCTGCAATAACGTAAATAGCACGTGGTTCGTCTGATAAAATAGAGAGGTCATTCTATTTAATTTCAACAATTTATAAGCTTTCTTGATAATATTACTGGAATGTTAACAGAAACGAGGAAATAAATGTTTATTGCATAATGAATTACAAAATCTTCTTTTAACCTATGAATTTACAGTTGTTTTTTCTTCTATTAATGTTAGCGACTTTACTTATTTGCATGTAATATATGTATCTAAACCAGGTATGAACAACCTTTGCTTGGTTGTGGGCCTAACTTCAGGACATTAATCAAGTCGCTGGCCGTAGGTAGATAATAAGTAGTATTAAATAAAAAGAGATAAAAGTTCACACATTTATTTATAATACATAGATAGTACAAGAGCTACTTAATGCAAAAAAAAAAGATAAACAATCCCGTATTCGGCCCGCGGGCCGGAGGTTGCCAATATATGGTCTACACCATAGTATGCTTAATATCGTGTGTTCTTAAAACAGCGACAGTGCATATATTATTTTGCTAGAGTATTAATGTAAAACTTATTGTCAATCGCGTAAGTAGTTGAAACAAAAGAATTTGCGATCTGGATTTGTTAGTAAACTTAGTTGCTATATACGGAGTTCAACCACTAGTCCCAATGCCGTGAAGGTCAATTATTATTTAGGAGGCAAGTTTAAAAATTTCCGGACATGTGGATAAAATGGGAAATTTCGTTAAATAAATGGCCCCATTTTGAAAATTATGCGAGTAAGAGTTAAACAGTAAATAGAAAAACTAATATAATTAGAAAGTGATAAGAATTCGCAAGGATGGACATACCTTAAAACAACACAAACAAAACTAAAACTCTCATAAATAAATAAAAATTATTATAATCGAATCACATAACATATCTAAATTTTTTTAGACACTGTACTTCCCAAAAAACAAATTTAAATCAGAAAATTTCAAATTTCATTTATTTTATTACAAAGAACATTGCGTGTCCTCTTTTCTTTTTCCTAAGTAACACTCTGTATACGTATCGTGTTGCATTACTTTTTATGTAAACAGTTAAAATGTCCGAGACTTGTTATTTCTGCATTAATGAAAATTTAAACCATTTGTGGCGTTTTTTCCTCGATCAATCGGTTGTTGGTTTTAAAATAAGGTTTTCCGGCTGATATAAATGGTAAAACTGAACCGTGTTAGTCGACTGGAATTACATACAAGTTACATAAATACCAAATAGATCTGTAGAAGCAGGACATTCATTAAGGTACCAGCATACACTTTAAACGTTAATAAAGGAGGTATGTTTTATGTTATGTTTGCCCTAAATTCGTTTTTTTTTTTTAATTTAAAATGAGTATTTGTATTCCCCTTTAGTGACTTAGGTATTAACCGGGAAAAATAAGTTTAAATACATCGATATAATATGATAATGATATTGGTATTTTCAATAAGATAGACAAAATTTAAATTGGCTACATAAACATAAATATGTTATGTTATGGAGGGGCATATGAAGAGAACAGAAAAATGAAGAAAAGCCCCACTTAACTAATACGATGTGTCGAGACTGAATTAAAAATTAATATGAGTTAAGGGCTTATTGGTGCATTTCTACAAACACGATCCTGCACTCCCAGTTTATTATTTTCTTATAGTGTAACAGAAATGAGTGACCAAAAATCACTGGTAGCATATAAAAATATTTATATAGTTTACGAAAAATCTATAGTGTATAATGTTTATGCAATTAATGATCCCTTCTATTATATTTCGAATTAGTTTCTTAAGAATAACCTCCATTAGAATTATGACAATTGTTTAGCATAATATAAGTGTTGTAGAGCCTGAAAACACCAGATAATTCAACAAAACAGGATACTAAAATGAATATAAACACGGTTATAGCATCATCATCGGAACCGACACTTTTGGATGTTATAATCGAGTGATGTTATTCACGAGATAGGCGAGCTTCGAAAAACTGTAATTTAACAAATTTTTGCTTACGTAATCCGATACGTAACATGCTTCATTGCCTATTTTGCATTACAACAAACGCAAAACTGCACAAAAGTCACATTAAGAGTTTCTTTGGCAGCGGTTTATGAATCGCATATTTATTCAAACTGTAAGTTACATAGCACTGTATTGTGAGAAGGTTCATGAATTTTACGAAATGCGGTCATTGATATTTCCTACAAAGTAACTCTGTAAATACGGAAATTCCCAGTAGTTATTGCCTACATATTTACATACATAAGGACATATGTATTTCAATTGAAGTTAAACCCGAGGTTCACCAAAATTTGATGCCGTTATATGCAATGTTTTTCAGGTTATCTACTATAGGTAATTCCAGGAACCAAGACGATTATGACGCTATACCCAAGTTGTCGCTAGAACGGATGACGTTATAAATAAGTTGTGCTGTACTCTATAGACAGAAGAACATCAATAATGACAATATACGACAGAAAGCACCAAATAAACATAATGCAATTAATTTAGAGAAGCTACCTGTTACAAATACATAAAATAGAAAACAAAACCTTAAGAACTAATACAATCGGTTCATAAGAGACAAGTATGATTGCAACAGATATAAAAAAAAAGCCCAAAATGCATAGTAAAATACAGTGTGGAAACTACTTATGGAATAAATTCAGTAACTTCCAAACTAATGGCATTTGTCGAAAACGCTGAAACAGGTCAATTCTTATTTATCATAAAAGTGAAGAGAAGCGCATTTATTACGCCTAAAGAAATGTACGTAAGCTTCGCTTCAGCACGCGACGCCCCAGTGTGTGGGCATCCATTTGATTACGTGCATTTTTATCAGGCGTAATAAATGCGCTTCTCGTTGCTTCGCTTCGCCTCGCCTCACTGTGCGGGTACCTTTAATAGTACTATCTATGAATTTATAAAAGAAAATATAGCATTCCTTTATAAAAATGCGTATGACGTCACAGCTCTAAATAAGATGACGTCACTAATAGCTGCAGTGATTTAAAACCAGCGCAATTTAAAATAAAAGTTCACCAGTTTTAGCGTTTTATAAAAACATTATTCGTTTTGAAATTAGTGAATTTATTCCATAAGTGGTTTGAACACTGTATAACGAATTTTGAATTTTCATTTATACAAAAAATATTTCCATCTAACTCTAAATACTTTTATACTCTTGACAATTATATATAGAATGCATAATTTACGAAATATTTGCAAAAATCGCTATTCGATAAGAGTAAAAGTGTTACTTCCGGTCCGAATTTTGAAATTTCATATATACAAAAAATATTGCAAACCCAGTTTTAAATACTTTTGTACTCTTGATAAATTTATATAGAATGCATAACTTACGACATACTTGCAAAAAATCGTTATTCGATAAGAGCAAAAGTGGTACTTCCGGACTGAATCTTGAAATTTTTTTTATACAAAAGATATTGAAAATTATGTTCTAAATACTTTTATACCTGTAACGTACCTGTCTAAAAAGCATGACTTGCGAAATATTTGCAAAAAACTGATTATCGATAAGAGTAAGACCTACTTCCGGTAGGAATTTCGAAGAACTTTTTTAATAAAATTCTTCTCAAATTTCATTTTGAGTATATATGAATTCTTTACAAATTTGTTTAAACTTAGTAGTTGACGAATAATTGGCAAAATTCGATTTTTTCACTGAAGTAAACTACTACTTCCGGTCTGCCGATTTTACTCAAAATCTAATCATATCTCAAGAGGGAGATTATATTCGTAAATATAAAATTTGGAATTGATACCTATAGCGGTTTGACCGCTATCGTGGTCACACACACACACACAGAGAGAGAGAGAGAGAGAGAGAGAGAGAGAGAGAGAGAGAGAGAGAGAGAGAGAGAGAGAGAGAGAGAGAGAGAGAGAGAGAGAGAGAGAGAGAGAGAGAGAGAGAGAGAGAGAGAGATTTTTTAAAAACCACTTTTTCGATATCAGGGGACTTCAAAACGTGGACATCTGCAAAAATCTCGAGGTCGAAAATTTTCATCATCACATTACTTCCTTATACTACGTATAAGAAAGTAAAAAGGAAGAAAATGACAACAAAATCGCCCTTAATACGGATAATCCGAACGAAACGAGGGTAGAGGACGAACACGAACAGCGCCGCAATGAGCATCAAAACTTTATTTCCCAGATATTTGCAAGAGCATTTTTTTTAATGGAGCGGTCTGTATATTTTTTGATATTCTGAATGATTGAATATATTTGGAAAGTAAACTGAAAATTTCAAACAGAAAATACATTAAGAGAAAAGCAACTTTAGAAAGAAGCATAAAAAAAATTACACATCATAACATTCATTATCATATGATAACTGAAATGGCAACGTTTAGAATATATACAGGAATCTAAAGAACTTATCACACCCGTAGTGAAAATGTAAAAAAAAATAATTGCCCGTA
This sequence comes from Amphimallon solstitiale, assembly GCA_963170755.1. Taxonomy (NCBI): domain Eukaryota; kingdom Metazoa; phylum Arthropoda; class Insecta; order Coleoptera; family Scarabaeidae; genus Amphimallon; species Amphimallon solstitiale. The sequence goes on along the minus strand of OY720683.1, from coordinate 45,665,434 downwards.
AACATTCACTATGTCAGTAACGGATTGAAAATTACATTACAAATTCCAGCAGTCAAATAACTTCCTACATAAACACCGGACTATTAAATGGTCTGCTCTAATTACATCTTTCAAACGTATCTCATCTATGGACTTACATTTTTCGCACTAGATATCTATACCGGAGGTTGCATTATCATCACCATCTTGCATGTGAATTCCACCTCGTAAATTGAACTCGTACACATGTCTAATGCGTACATTACATGGATGTGAAATGATCGGTGATGTAAATTTACTTATTTCTAATACCTAAACGGCATTTACTTCACATGTACCTCCACTATAAAAAGATACATAGGTACTACGTATATACACAAAAGCACACATGAAGGTAAATGTGTATTATATACAGATATATAGAAAAACAGGACGTATGTTGACGTAGACAACACATAGATTCCACTTCATATATTGTTCTAAGCAGGTAGTTTGAGATGCGATGCATATAATTACGGACCCATAACGCCTATAGTTAATTTAATTGCTAATCAGAGACCGTTGTTATAACCAGGTATAAATTGATTACACGGCAGAGAATCGCCACGTACAAATACAAGCTTTATGTGTGTTCGATGTCAAGTCGATATCCAGGACCGTACTCCGATTGAATTATTTCCGTGTCTTATATGACGGCATATCTTTGCATGCAGTAAGCTTTTGTATTTGTTCAAAATACTTCTATAAGGCATTTTTAATATATGTACTTTTTCATATACTACAACAAATCATTGAACACCTCACGTAGCTATCCACCATATTCAACAACTTCTCTATACCTGATACCATAACCCTGCCTAAACTTCATATAAGAACCAACACTGTCGTTTTATCTTTTAACAAAATAAATGTAGAGACAATATATAGATATAAAATTCAGAACAGCATCATATGAATTGTAAGTAACATATTCAGAATTATTTTACAATTATAATTACATACAATATTTAGTTTACTCCAAATTACACAATTTAAAAGACAACTAACCTTAATGTGTGATGTAAAGTGTATAAACTGCGTTAATTCGATGTTGTATCCATTCTTGAATACTTTCTTTGTTTCTTAATCTTTCTTCCTAGAATAAAATTAAGTACTAAAATTTTTCTTGTTATTTTAGTCTTTTCTTACAAAATTCCTTTTTAGAAAATAAAATTCATCTAATATATATCGATAGTATTTTGCCAAAAGGGCGAATTTTACGATTTAGAGCTTTATGGACCAAAAAATAAATACCTACTCTAAGATGATGTTGGCAAAAGGATGAAAGTATTTGGTGTTGGTAATCAAAAATACATTTTTCCTTTGGGCGAACGTGTTTAGAACAATCCGTTCAAAAGGACGAATGTAACAAAGCTAAAACGTCTAAAGGGCGCACGTGCATTGCTTTACTTTAGGCAGCATAACCTAAAAATAGTATTGTTCGTTGATTGTATGGTGCCTATGCGATACGATACGAAAAAATTGTTAATGTCTAGTCGGACAGAACGAATACTAAAATTGGCTCTTAATATTAATAAGCCAACAAGTAGCGTTTCAACTGATGTATCATTGCCGGGTAAATGTTATATGGCATTAGAGAATTTGGACGTTATTTACGGGTCATATTCCGGCAGTAGGACTGAGAAATCCGATGTAACTGACATAAGTACAAGTCCTTCTTTTCTCTTGATTAACTGAAACAAACTATCAGATTATAGAACCAGTCGCTGTAAGTGTTTTTTTTTAATATTTTAACTTTCAATTACAAGACTTTTTTTCGTAATTAAACAGGATACCTAATGGTACAAAGAATAAAATAACAAACTGCATCTCTATCTTACGTCATTTAGACCAAACGTGGAAGATAGGCTCTTGGAGACCGATGAAGAGGACGAAGACTGCACCTAATTATTGATTTTTTGAGTATTATTGTAGTTTTTTGTTACTTTAATTTCATTTGTATTTTCACATTTTTTTACAAACAATTTTCTTTCTTATTTGACTTTTACTGAAGTATTTTAGAACTATTTATTATGATTTTATTATAATTAATCATTAAAAGTTCTTACCAACTCTTAATTAGAGGTTTGGGCGAATGAATATAACACTTAACCATAGGACGAATACATCACATCTACCAGCACTAATCTGGAAAAAGGGCGAATATCCACAAAAATTCAAATTTTTACCCTAACAGTACATTTAATTTTGTATTTTTTGATTACTTATTCATTTGATTATTAATGTGTAAGGTTTGAGTAAATTTTTTTCAATTTGGTTGCCCATATATTTTCAGAACAGTTTTCTCTAATTTTCTCAAAACAACGAAATGGTGCAATCGCCCTTTTGGCAAAATACCATCGATATATTATACAGTAATATTGTTTTAATTTGACAATTACATGAATTTTAAAATTATACTTTTGAGTTAATTCAACATTTGCAATAATAATGTTCCTCACCAAATTTAGTTTATATTTAACAACTACCCGTTCATAACGCTTTCATACATTACGTGAATTATACATTACTTTTGTTAGATATATATTAAGCAGGCTTTACACGATACTAGAACTGACTAGAACTATACTTTTTCTATAATAGATTCTATTCTAGGATTTTCTAAATACTTTTTTAGGTGTCAGTACAACAAATCAATGCGTGGTGGCGCTACTAAACAGCCATTAGCTTCTACCAACTTGATAGTAAACAATGAAGTTAAATATGAAGTTTATATTTAATCATTCATTTGTACTCACCTAATTCGAAACAATAAAAGTGATACAAATAAATAAATTTCGCATACAATTACCGATAACGCTCAACCGTACATAACCTAACTACGTTTCCAATAATATACTGACTTTGTATTTATTTTCCGATGTTGGCCAATCTGCCAAAAGTACTTCTGCGCATGTTCTAGAATTAATTTAGAAACAAAAATAGGACTGGATCTAGTTTTGAAAATAGTATAGTATCTAGCATAGTTTTAAAACTTGGAAGCATGTTTGTGATTTACATGATACTTTTTCTGACTATTTTTTCTAGTTTCTAGATATTAGTATAGAAAAAGTATGAAAATAGCATGGTGTAAAGTGGCCTTTACACTGTATTTACGTAATAATCATAATAAAGGTCAGAACTGTTCTAGACAACATGACACAAACAACTGACATTTTTCTACTTAAGATATATAGAACTAGCTAATTGAGAAAATGCCCCGAAGGGGGCAGACAAAAGGTGAATATACTTAAGGAAAAAGGCCCCGAGTATAAAAAAGAAGTACACAAGCATGAAACAGAAGTGTACAATCACGAAAAGGTGTGTACAAGTGGTATTTTCATCAGTACAGTAAGAAGTGGATTTAACTGCTAAATTGTGCTATAGTCTCAGAACTATATTTTCACCAAACAAGGTATATATATTCCGTAGCCTCGCTTTTACCTCTAACCATTTCCTGCTTTATGTAATTTTCTAAGCTTTAAGCACTCGACAAACCAGTCACGGCAGACTGCGCTTTCATCCATCACAGCTAGTGATGTTTAACAAATAAACAAAAATGCACCCACAAGCCCAAAGTGTTGGATATGAATTTATAATTACCAATTATCACTAAGTTAAACGGGAAGAACAGAAGCAATGTATTCAGGCATTACCAAAGTGGATGATGGGTGAGTGCCGTTTAATTAGATGTTCTTTTTGTTGTTTAAATTCAGAATAATGGCCAGGAAACTTAATAATCTCTTGGTAAACTGGTAACACAATGGCCTTAATGGCGTTCAAATCTGCTTCAATAAGACAATAGACTTTTAGTTGGCTTACATTAAAAAGTAAAGGCTATGATGTACATACAAAATTAACAGGACGGCTCCTAGTGTTGTTACACGTTGGGAAAGCTTTATTTTACATTCCTACGTCTCCCACAGCTGATTGATAAACAACTAAAGCATGACTAAAGTAAATCCAGCATCAACATTTTTTCCTTCTTTTGCTCGGCTGCGGAATATATATTGTTTGTTGCAAATATTTTTTTCAAGGTATGAGACTATACCACAAATCAGCAGTTAAATCCACTTCTCAATAAGCTGATAAAAATAACACTTGTACACTACCATTTCGTGCTTATACACTTCTTTTTCATGCTTTTTGCCTATATATTCACCCCTTCTCAGACCCCTACGGGGAATTTTCTCCATTAGCTAGTACATACCTTTTCAGTGGCAATTAAAGCCTTACCTCAAATAACATCAATATAATGCAAATAATGTCGTACCATTGAAATGACTAATTTAAATGCAGTAATTAATATAACAACAATTATTATACACATTAAATATTCAAATAATTAACGTCAACTTAGTGATACTAATATTAATAAGAATATACATAAACATGTATTGTGTTTATGACTGAATTCATTAAGATAGCTTTTGTACGTATAGGTATATAATATTATTATAGCAGTAAAAATTTTGAAGAGTTATTCGCTATCAGCACGTCCGATAAATTCGCGAATTTTTTAAATTACAAACAAAATAAATTACGCAAGTCGGATTTGAACCACTTGCCATAAAGTGCATGAGGTTTGAGAAAACTCGAACTTTTAAAAACTTTCTGAACCTTAAAGTTTAAATAAAATCTGGTCTAGGCAAGATTTTTAAAAACGGAAACATTTTCCTTATAAAGCTTGAGTCGTAGAATAATTTAGTATCATGAGAGCAACCTTTTATTTCAAAAACTGTCAATGCGTTACTGCATCAAATGCGATTTTATACTACTGACGTTTTGAAAATATTGAATAAAATGATTTGTAATGAAGATTTTTCAAAACGAAAAAAATTGTAATTTATAGGACATGTCACCTCAAAGGTCACCTTCATTTTATGCAAATTTTGCCGGTTTTGGCACATTGCCAAGCCCCGCTTTGGTTTCGTGAACCCTAATTTGACCCACATCCTAGACTCGGCCCAGCGGTCATTTAAAAAAAAAGTTCAAGTAAATCGGCCCACTAGTTCCTCAGAAACATATGGGTAGACACCCATATGTTATATATATTGATTTAAATTTATTTTCAGATTGTAACACTTGAAGCTTATTAAAAGAATAACTTCCTTGTAATAGATTTCATTAATATAAATTAAATACATTACAGTATATATAAGGTAACTGAGGATTTACTAAATATTTTCGTTTATATTTCTATACAGAACTTAATACATTTTTTAAAGAGTTCGCTACTACCTAAAACTCAAGATGCCTAGATTCAAATGCAAATATTTCTGCAGCACTACATAACAAACAACCTTCATTTTCATTCCATTCTAAATATGTGAGTTCTTAAGCTTCGGAAGTTACATAATTTCAAGGTATTGTAAATACTTAAACACTAAATATGAGAATGGTGTAAAAGTATAATCTTTACTTTACAAGAACTATACGAATTCTATTATTTTCATAAATAATAATAACTGTTATGGTCTAAAACTTTAGTCTGTATATATGTATATTTTTCATACCCATTACTTGCATTAGAATCACTTTTCCGTGGTTTTGATTCACGTTTTAAATTCTGGGTTATCTTTTTCCGGAAAAGAATGTTATGAAAATGGGATATATTTGGATGCTTCACGTCGGTGGCGCTAGCACCGCAGTATTGACTAGAATTTAAAATTCAGAATGGTTGCTATGTTAGAAATTAGGAATATTAAATAAATATATAACATGTGATTCAATAAAATCACATCTATTGTGTGCTTCTGGCTCACCTGTGTACATTTTACTTATGTAAAGTAATGGGTAGTGTAATGGTGCAACATTGTAATATTTAATGAAATATCTTCTTTAACCTAAACATACAATTTCAGTAAGTAGACTGGTAATTAAGAACACAATTTGTAATACTTTCAATTTTATTATCAGTAAAGTTTATGACAAGAAAATAAATAACCACATATGGAAATTTGTAGGAATTGTAAATTCAATAACTGTTTCAATCATTTATAAGAAATCTACGTCAAGTTGCACTTTCATCATGCAGTTGGTCTCTTACTGTTGAGTTTTTCTGGGATTCAGAAGATAATTTTATGGAAAGAAAATAGTTAGAACAAATTTGTTTAGCTTTTATCATTTGTTGATAAAATGTAATAATCATCATTATAAATGTCTGCTGACAATAATGTTGAAATGTTTTCAGCATTAGAATCAGGATTAACCTGTTGGATTCACAATTTGTATTATATTATACTGTTTCTGATTCCAGCATAATTGTCGAACAGTCTGAGTTTATTTAATTTTGTTACAGAATTCAATATCGGTAACCAATAGGGTTGCAATTGGCAAATAATCATGATTTTACTAGTCTAGTCAAGACAATTCAGCCTAGCCGTTCAGAAATCGAAAATTAAAATTACCACTTAAACGTTTGTCTGTTGTGAGCAACTGCAGCTTTTGAATCAACCAATTTACGTCTTGTCGCAATAAAGGAACAATCAAAAGTGGGCCAAAAGAAAATCACCCTGCTTAAAAAAGACAGCAGCTACTGCGTCGGCTAAGTAATTAAATTTATGTAATTGAGATTTAAGCTAAAATGAATAAGAAAATGTATCTAGAAATTATTAAGACAAGAAAACCATTAATTGCGCCCAGAAAAGCGAAATCTTAGCCTTTCCAACAAATAATCTAAAATAACTATACGGGCTACTCACAGATAGTCACAGATGTAATCGAAGGCTCAAATACCTATGATTCATAATTAAGGCCCAACTTGTACAAAATTTACTATTAAAGTATTGCAAAATATTAACAAACAATTAAATAATATTGTAACAGGGCGTAAAAATTTGTAGAATTCGCTGTATAACAAAATTTAAAGTTAAATCTAAATATATCCTACGTATGTGGCGCTAATTCGTATTTAGCAAACGTCCAATCTGCTTACAATTTTTCGTCGTGCATTCTAAGCACAGACATTCTAAGCAAAAAAGGTATACGATATGTTCGGATTCATTTTGATACTAAATTAGGACAAGCTTATCTGGGAAGGAAAATACGGACCTGTTACTTGAAATATGCAACTTGTAATTGTACAAGTACACATATAATAGGATTATTTCGTAAGTTATGTACACGACAGTCGATTCAATTCGCTCCTAACAAACCTAATAACTTTTGTACAAATAACCGCTCACTATCGGGAGGCATAAATTTTCAGTGTTTTCGCATTTAAACCGGTGCGGCGTATCTTATGAGCCGGCGTGCGTTAGGTGCCACCTACAAATATGAGAATATACCAACTGGTACGGGCACGGAGTGCATTGGTACGGGGACATTCAGCGAGTGTAAATTTCATCTAACAACGGGATATTCTTCGCAATGTAGTAGAGCATAACTCCTCTTAATTGTGAAATAAGGCCATAAAATGGCCGTAACTTTCCTGAGGAGAAGAGAGCCTGATTTTAAATGGCCGTTGAACGACCATGCAAGAACTACTATAAAACAACTTTTTATTTTTCTATTTTCAATTTTATTATTTCACTTTCAAGCATACGCATTAGTACTTTAAAATCTTTGCATTAGCTTCCGATAAATATACTCGTCATAACTATGACAATCCAAACGAGCTACATTGGCTTAAATCTGACCAGTTCCTATGTGTACCACACATTTTATTTTTTACAGCTGACTATATCAAAATATGAATTAAGCTCGTTATTTCATGAATTAGTTATAATGTTAAAATAGAAGAATATTAAATTTAAAAAAAAACAATATTATTAAAACCTTATAGAACATATATGAAATAAAAATTAAAAATGTCTGATCCTAGTTTATTTACAAAAAGCAATTAAATACAATAATTAACTTATCGAAGGTACATAACTATACAGTGCGTTCGTAAATGATTGAGATGAGAACCATAGGCAACCAAATATACAGATTGGTACTTGCCAAAAAAAATTCCTAAATATGATTATACTCTGTAAGATATTTGTTTGCATTAAAAAGTGGTTAAATTACATAAAAAGTTTATTATAAATGAGATAGTAATACAAGTATAATACTTAGAACATTCACAATAAAAATTAGAACATTCGCAATAAATGTTGAAAGTTTTGTCACACTTTTTCTATGCATATGCTAATTCTTCTTTTCATATTTTCGAACATCTTTTGTAGTTCTTCTACCGTAATTTGTTGGATTTCATGTCTAATTGCTTCTTGAAGTTCTTCCATATTATCGAGCCTGTTCTTAAAAACATTATTTTTTAGTCGGCCAAACAAATAAAAATCAAGCGGTGTAAGATCAGGAGATCTCGGAGGCCATAGCCCTTGATTAATGAGCCAATTATTGTAAAATTCCTGAAGAAATGTTATTGTTTATCTTGCTGTATACGCTGGTGCATTATCTTGTTGAAAGTAACCATTATTTAATTCAACATTGTGTTAAAAATGCTTGTAAAATACTAGTGCGTAACAATTTCATGAAAAAATACAGGTCCTAGAAATAGCAACCCACACTCCTATTTTCTGTGGGTGTAACGGGGTTACAATAAAATTAAGGGGATTCTCAGCGGCCCAAATTCGCATGTTTTTTGATTTGATGTAACCTGATAAGTGAAACCACGCTTTATCAGTGTAAGATGTTGTAAGTAGGTTATTATTGCGTGCCAAATTTCCATTAACTCTTTGAAGCACCAAGGTATTTAAGTTGTACCACTTTTTTTAATACTTTCGATGCATGGAGGTACGCTATGTGTACCACTTATTTAAAATCATATCCCTTCAAGCATACTGGTCGAAAGACTGTACCACTTTGTAGATAGCTACTTCAAACTCAGATCATCTGCTGACAGATGGCGCACCGCAAACATGTGTCGCGTTTCAACAGAAATAAAAATAATTTCGTGTTTAGAAGATTGTTTGAGGTCATGCTCGGTAAGTGTGATAGTTTTAGGAATAACAGCATTTTTAGAGTAATTGCAAGTCTAATTTTTGGACAGGTACTGCTTTTATACTCAGTAAATATATCTGAATCATTCTATGTGCTGTTCTTGTTTATCAACAAATTTATTCTACAAATTGGCAAACTCCCGCTAGAGTACCACCGTGCCGCTATGCGATTAAATTTGTAATGTATGTTTTTACGTTTCAGATCAAAATGTATCGCTACAAACAAGATGAGTTACCTTTCTATTTGAAGGATATGGATGTGGATGAATTAAATGATATGTTAAATAACGAAGATCAATACGACGTTATTCCATCCGATGCAGATTCGATAGGCGATTCTGGCTCCGAAGAAGAAACATTTGAAGCATGTACTGAAGAGTTAGAACCACTACCAGACGATTCAGAAGAAAGTGAATCAGATATTCCCTTAAATTTACTGGCGGTTAGTTTAGCAAGACAGAATACTATTCCACATCAAGCCCAAGACACATATGTGGCACCTACATGGAGAAAAACGCATAATGACATACCCGATTATCCTGAATTTCAAGAAGAATGTGGTGTGGCACAGTTTGTAAAGAATTTAGACAATCCTTCACCAAGTGATATATTTAGATTGTTTTGTTCTGAAGAGTTATTAGATCATATAGTGTACCAAACAAATTTATATGCAGAGCAAGGCCACTTAGCGACAGGCAAGTCGTACATCCCTGTTACTAAAAATGAGATCGAAATTTTTCTGGGACTAAATCTCCTTATGGGCATAAAGCGTCTACCGAGTTATCGAGATTACTGGAGCAGCGCTCCTGACTTACATGATGCATTTATTTCTTCTAAAATGACTGTAAATAGATTTGGCTGGATATTGAACCATCTCCACTTGAATGATAATGCAGAAATGCCTAATCGGAATGATCCTCATTACGATAAACTCTACAAACTGCGACCTTTCCTAAACATAATTAAAAAACAATTTGAGTCGTGTTTTATTCCTTCAGAATTTATTGCCATAGACGAGTCAATGGTGAAATTTAAGGGTCGAAGTACCCTCAAACAGTATCTTCCTAAAAAACCCATAAAACGTGGGTACAAAATTTGGGTCCTTGCAGGCCAAAGTGGTTATATGTGGCGCTTTCAAATTTATACAGGAAAATCTAATTCTCCCGAAAAATCAATCGGGGCTCGTGTCGTTAAGGACTTGACTGAGGGCTTACAAAACAAATACTATCGTTTATACTTTGATAATTATTTTAACAGTGTGCCACTAATGGAATGGTTACTACAAAAAAAAATTCTGGCTTGTGGAACAGTGAATGTATCTAGAAAATATTTACCTTCTTTTCGAAATGACAGATTACTCAAAAGAGGAGATTTTGACGCTTTTACTAGTGACTCACATCTGGCTGCTGTAAAATGGAAAGATAATAGGTCTGCGCATTTGTTATCGAATTTTCATAACCCGGAAGTAGTTACTACAGTAAAAAGAAGAGTAAAAACTGGAGAGCAAATTGAAGTTACAGTTCCACAAATGGTGTTAGATTATAACAGCCATATGAATTCTGTTGACCGTTTTGACCAGAAAAAGAAAGTCTATGAAATAGATCGTCGTGCCAAAAAATGGTGGCATAGAATATTTTTTTATTTCTTGGATGCATGCGTCGTTAATTCTTACATAGTATATAGTTCCATGCAACTACCTAAGCAAACAATGAAGGAATTCCGAAGAGCAGTTGGTCGCTGACTTCATATCGGGAAGCATTGTCAAAAAGAGAAAAATTTCTGCAGTACAAATAAAAAATCACAAGCCTTTTGTGCCAAATGCATTGCGTTTGAAAGAATCCCGGCATATGCCGGAAAGAGGTACGAGAAGGAGATGCGCTCACTGTAGCACTTCGAACCATCAAGTAAGAACAATATGGTTTTGTGATACATGCAAAGTACCACTATGCTCAGAACAATTGTTTTAAAGATTTTCACTGCAAATAAATTTTTGTTCTTTTTTTTTTTCTGTAGGTTTTGTACTCCAACTTGCACGGTGGTACACAAGTTGTACCATATCTATATATTCTTGTTAACACAAAAATTAATAAATGTACCAAAATTTTTATAAATTGTATTACAAGAGTAAATAGATTTTTGCTACAAAACTAAAATTTATTATTATTATTTTTTCTGTGCAACTAAGGCTTTTTAATAGGATAATTTTGTGTACCGCAAAGAGTTAAACCATTCATAATATCTTATGCGATTCGCAGAATCAGGTGGCAATAATTGGTGTACAATACTATTTTATAAGGGTGGAAGTGAAGTTTCTTCTTAACGGCTTTATGAACAGTGGCAAGCGACAGCCCTAAAATTATTACAAATACGGTAAATAAACATATTATAGTAAATGCTTAATACTCAGCTGATAGTTTTCTTAATGATTTTGTCATTGTCATACGTTGCTCAATATCATCCATTACTGGTTGTGTTAATTCTGTTGGTCTTCCAGAAGTCTTCTCCTTACAAATGCAATTTTTTTCTTGAAATCGCTTGATAATATTGTTTTTACGAGTCCAGAAAATTATGACGATTAAAATGTATATCGATCGGGAAATTGCTGACTAAATTCATGAATACAAGACTTCAAGTTGTATGCCCAAGATCCATCTGAATTTTGAATTCACTGCGATAGTGGGCCATTAAAATGAAGGTATCTTGCTCAGAAGTGAACACCATTTTAAAACTGAAAAGTAATAGTATAATGTTGTTGAAACATTTACCTTGTCGAATTACAATAAAATTATAGCTCTACAGGTTCTCAAATAACACAATATAACAAGAAGAAATTGGAATAACGAATAAAAAATCAAAATAAAGTTTAACAGAAAATGAAAACAATAGACGTAAGCCACATGACATAAAGATAGGGTAATTTATTTTTTTACCAACTTAAATTTTAAATTTTGGGCGGTTAATTTGAATTTCATCTCAAGCATTTACGAACGCAGTGTATGTGATTTGACATTGATTAGTAGAAAATTCGGGATCTACAAAAAGACACAACAGGAATAGATAAGATCGTCATGTGGCAGCAATCTTGATTTTCTCTACCCTGATTCAAAATATTCAGTAATCGATTATGTTAGTAAATTGCAGAACAACATGAGAAAAATGATTTAGATTATAACTCGAGGTTTTATATAAAACAAGTGTCATTTCATTTTCTTAAAATAAAATCCGGGTATTATTATTTAAGATTTTCTTAATTGTAAGAGTCGAGCATCCAGCTAAATAACTATAACTATGTAACAAGATAATAGTCCCATAAATAACGAGTAAAGTAGGAAAATGTTCTAATGGAGCAAGATATTTTGCATTTAAATAGTTATGCCGATCTGAAAGGAAGAAGTCGCTTAGCGCGGCCACCTTGCAAGTAAATAGATATGCGATTGTTACGGTCAAGCGAAAATGCCGATACGTCTAATATCCGGTCGACCAATTGGTGAGTGCAGAGTACAGGTACACTGTATAGAAGACACCTTGATCGAAACTGGTAGCAAAGTCGACTGTCTACCTCACCTTTAAGCTTAACGGAGACAGAACTTGTGAGAGCAATACGACAGTCGCATTAGAAACATCACAGGGATGGTCATTAAACTGTCTTTCTAATTTCCTGTTCATTGAAATCGATTTAGAACTGATGAGGGATTATCTGCAATATCCTGTCTACCTCGATGCATTTTCCAATCTTTAAAACGTTATCGCCGGATTTCTGGGAAAATATACTTAGCTATGCCCACGACTGTCAGTGATTTTTAAACGATTAGAGGTGATGAAGTTAACATTTATCTTTGTTTGTTCGTTTCGATGCTTTTTAGAGCAGTCGGTCTTATCTGTTTTATGGCGTCGACTTAATAATTGAGAGTATTTAGGTGGTGAATCAGTTGTATTGAGGTTTTTGTGTTAAATATATGAAAAAACCAATAATTAATTGAAATAATGCAATACTCGCCTATAAAAAAAATTATAAACGAGACAGCTGCTGGAAGAAAGCCCTGCGGCACTCCGCCTTTAACAGGAATTGTTATCTATTAAAAAATACTGTTTGAATAGATACTGATTATGATTATGACAGTCTTGTCTGTCATTTCAATTTTAGTTGTATTGTAGATGTGCCTTCGTAAATCCTTAAAGATTAGTTTTGAATTTTAATTTTGCATTTATTGACAGTCATACTTAAACTTGTGCTTCTTATCTCTTTTTTAAAATATATATACAGATAGAACATTGCACGTAGTTGGTGTTTAAATATTTTCGTTCAGTATAAAAACAATTGTTGAGAGGTTCGTAGATCATCTCTGCCAATTGGCGCTTTTATATCTACTGATGTACACGAAAGCTTTCGTACCTTTTACTTTCTTATACGTAGTATAAGGAAGTATTGTGATGACGAATATTTTCGACCCCGAGATTTTTGCAGATGTCCACGTTTAGAAGTCCCCTGATACCGAAAATTGTTTTTTAAAAATCTCTCTCTCTCTCTCTCTCTGTCTGTGTGTGTGTGTGTGACGAAGATAGCGGTCAAACGGCTACAGATATCAATTCCAAATTTTGTATTTACTAGTATAATCTCCCTCTTGAGATCTGATTACTTCAGTGAAAAAATCGAATTTTGCCAATATTTCGTCAACTACTAAGTTTAAACAAATTTATAAAGAATTTATATGTACTTAGAATTAAAATTGAGAACAATTTTATTTAAAAAGTTTTTCGAAATTCCTACCGGAAGTAGGTCTTTTACTCCTATCGAAAATCAGTTTTTTGGGAATATTTCGCAAATTATGCTTTTTAGACAGGTACGTTACGGGTATAAAAGTATTTAGAACATAATTTTGTATAAAAAAAATTTCAAAATTCAAACTGGAATTACCATTTTTACTCTTATCGAATAGCGATTTTTTGCAAATATGTCGTAAGTTATGCATTCTATATATATTTATCAAGAGTACAAAAGTATTTAGTGCTAGATTTGCAATATTGTTTGTATACATGAAATTTCAAAATTCGGACCAGAAGTAACACTTTTACTCTTAGGGAGTAGCACTTTCTTTCGAATATCTAGCAAAGTATGTATTCTATAGCGATTTATTAAGAGAATAGAAGTACTTAGAATAGGATTTTGAGTAATTTTTGTCTAAAAAAATTCTTAAAATTGTATACTTTGAAACGCTCATACGTATAAGAAAGTCGTGTGGTGGCCACACCTCATTTTTTTCTTTTTAATTTTACTTTAAAAATTGTTTAATTAGTATACCGGGGCGATTTTAAAATTTTGAGCTCTTAAATAAATCATTACATATTATCATTTTCAATAGCCAATATACGGGTTATTTAATTTGCACATATGATATAATCGTATAAAGTTTTTATTTAACTGTTTATATTTGCTGAAAAAGAACATTTCGCAACTCTTGCTCTTCCAGAAAAATCATATACCCTTTTTGCGAATACTTAGACATGATAATATTCCTTAAGTATATTGGTGGTTAGTGTGCATAATAGTATATTTTATATCCGAATTTCTGCAGTATAGTTCTTTATAGATGATGCATGAATTATAAAACTCTGCAAGATGCGAGGCAAACTTATTAAAAGTTCTGGTTATTCCATTTGGCACTCACAGGTAAAAGAAAAATATCAGTTTAGTACCTAACTTGGATGGTGCAGAGTTTGCTATTACTGGTTCTATATCTCAGAAGCGACACTATTTTTTAAGTTTATTATGCAGTAGCGTTTATATTAACACTCTATATAATATAAAAATTTAAAAAAATCTCCAAAATGATTAATTTTATTCAAACTAATAGACAATAACGCTTTGCTTTAGACTCTTCTGCGTACCTAGAATATAACGCTTCCATTAAAAATAGTTTTCCCCATTTTATATATTTTAAAAAGAATATTGTGTTACATATTGAAGCGTTACAAAAAAAATCGTAATCTCCCTGTATTTAGCTATTGGAGTTTTGTTGAAGACTGCCAGCTGCCAAAACTTCTAAATAAATGAAAATGTAATAATATACAACCTGTTCTATTTAAAATTTTCAAGGCGTTGATGTTTGTGTGCAAACAAAACACTCTGTATAACTGAAAATAATTTTGAGGTGGTGCAGCTTATTACATGCAAAAGCGTTTGAATTAGCACAATATTGGAGATATCCAAGAACGTCACACTAATGTTACACCCTCTATAATACATTTAGACAAGTTTAGTAAAATCAGGAAATTTTTTCGTTTTACAAGGAGATAAACTATTACCTGAATATCTTAAAAGTTTTAGAAATGTTATAACATTCTAATAATGGTGGTTTCAGCATGTTTCTCCCTAAATATGTATCTACTAAAAGAATTTGCATTTTATTACTATTGCCTGGTAATATACTTAAAAACTCATAAGTTGGAACCAAATGTTGTTCCTTATTGCGTTTCAATTTTATTGTGTTAAAACTCTGGCTAAGGGTCTCCAAATATCCAGGTAATTTCAAATTAAATTTTACTACAGCTCCGTAATTCCTTCAAGATAGGAGTCACGGTTACAAATTTACAAAACATAAAGGTTTATTTATATTCAAACATATATATAAATAAGTCTGTACGTAGGTAGGTATGTGGTAGTCGACCTTCCGTTTGGTTTACTTTTAATGAAATTTAAGTAAACTCGCACAGGATGATGACTTTTTACATAGACGTTTACTGGGTATGTTGAAATTACATGTTTACTGAAAGGGGAAAGAAATTAAATAAATATTTGGCAATATCGACACATCCAACAATGCAGGTTGTGATTTTCTTTAACAATCTCTTTTTCGTGATTGACAATGAAGTTATACCAAGTTCCAAAATTAACCAAAGAAATATTTAATTTGTCAGCTAATAGAATGAGACCTTAATTTCACAACTTTCGTAGTATATCATAAGTTAACATTTATCAATTCGTTTGCACGAATGTAAATCGTATACATATACTCACAAATAAGGTAAATATAAAAATCCAAATATCTGAAACGAAATACATAAGAAATAAAATAAGAAACGGATAAAAGAAACAGTAACAGTTGAAGGTAATAATGGGTGGAGACTGTGGCTAAAAATCTGAAAAAAATGCAAAAGGAAAAAATCCGTTACCACAAAATATATACAGGGTGAGTCATCTAAGCGGGTAAGGCCGATTATGGCTTTATGAGTAAAGATATTTCGAAGCGGTTTTTTTCTTGTGATAGCTGCTCATTAGGAGCACAATTTAAAAATATTTTGTATTATACAGAGTGTTCCATAACTTGGTGGCTGACCATAGTTATAGTTTTTTAAATGGAACAACCTATATATTATTACATTTTTGTATTCCCCGTATAATTTTTAGGCAAAAAGTTATAAGATAGTATAGGCCTAAAATCTAAGGTTTTATAAAATTATATTTCTCGAAAACGACGTATTAGATGAATACAATTTTTGGTAGAGTTGTTTATAATAAAAGGGCCTAATACAAGCATATTTTATTTTTTTGCTATTACTAACTGAATTTTCAGAAAACTGGATTAAAATTACATGACACGTTTTTGTATAAAAGTAATTTTTTTAAAATGGAACAGCCTGTATATCAGTTAATTTTTGAATTGTTTATTAAATTTCATGTCAGAAACATGTTATACGTTAATACTTTAAATGTGACTATTACTGAGCTACTGTCGTTTCTTGACATGCTTTTGTTAGTTTTTGCAAAAAAGCTCAAAATAGTCACTTTTAGAGTGTTAACGTCTTACATGTTTTTGATGTGAAATTTAATAAGAAATTCAAAAATGAAATAATATACATGCTGTTCCATTTAAAAAAATTGTATTTTATACAAAAACGTGTCATGTAATTTCAATCCAGTTTTCTAAAAATTCAGTTAGTAATTGCAAAAAAAATAAAATATGCTTGTGTATGGCCCTTTTATTATAAAGAACTCCAACAACCAAAAATTGTATTCATCTAATACGTCGTTTTCGAGAAATATAATTTTATAAAAACATTGAATTTTTCAGAAAAATGGTAATAAGTCAAAAACCTTAGATTTTAGGCCTATACTATCTTATAATTTTTTGCCTAAAAATTATGCGGGGAATACAAAAATGTAATAATATATAGGGTGTTCCATTTAAAAAACTATAACTATGGTCAGCCACCAAGTTATGGAACACTCTGTATAATATAAAATATTTTTAAAATGTGCTCCTAATGAACAGCTATCACAAGAAAAAATCCGCTTCGAAATATCTTTACTCGTAAAGGCACAATCGGCCTTACCCGCGTAGTAGACTCACCCTGTATATACAGGGCGAGTCATCTAAGCGGTTAAGGAACACCCTATATATTATTGCATTTTTGAATTCCCCGTATAATTTTTAGTCAAAAAGTCACAAGATAGTATAGGCCTAAAGTGTAAAGTTTGTAACTTATTCCAATTTTTCTGAAAAATTCAATATTTGCATAAAATTATATTTCCCGAAAACGACGTATTAGATGGACAAAATTTTTTGCAGTATTGTTTACAATAAGAGGTCCTAATAGAAGCATGTTTTATTTTTTTACAGTTAGTAACTGCATGTGCAGGAAACTGGATTAAAATTAGATGGCACGTTTTTGTATAAAAGTAAATTTTTTTAAATGGAACACCCTGTATATCAGTTAATTTTTTAATTGTTTATTAAATTTCATGTCAGAAACATGTAAAACGTTAATACTTTAAAAGTGACTATTACAGAGTTATTGTCGTTTTTTGATATGCTTTTGTTAGTTTTTGCAAAAAAGTCAATTTTTTCAAATGGAACACCCTGTATATTATTTCATTTTTGAATTTCTTATTAAATTTCACATCAAAAACATGTGAGACGTTAATACTATAAAAGTAACTATTACTGAGCTATTGTCTCATTTTGATATAATTTTGTCAGTACTATACTATATTAATTAAACCACAAAACTGACAAAATTTAAAAACTATAACTATGGTTAGCCACCAAGTTATGGAACACTCTGTATAATACAAAATATTTTTAAAATGTGCCCATAATGAACAGCTACCACAAGAAAAAAACCGCTTCGAAATATCTTTACTCGTAAAGGCACAATCGGCCTTACCCGCGTAGTTGACTCACCCTGTATATATATAAAAAAACGTAGAAGCAATTGTCAAGAGAATATAGCAGGGCCTATGATGACATGGGGCAAGGTACTAGCAAAAGTATTTAATGACATTGGTGCAACACGAAAAATTTTGCTGAGAAACCTAAAAAATAAAAGTAAATTGGAGTAAAATGGCTATATGAGTAAATGACCTCAATTTAAATTTATAAATAGACTGTGGTATTCCAACCTTCAAAAAAGTTAGTTTTTTAGATATGAAGTTTTTCGCATTGGTTAGATTTAGTTTTAACTATGACATTTGTCAAAAACACTATCTCTGTATTCTTCCCTGAAATTCTACTTGAATAAATCCTGAGATATTTAATGTTACTGAACAAAATGCAAACGTCAAAATTTGTCTAAAATTGGAAATATCTCTAAAACAATTGAATATAGACATGGGGAATACTACAATAATATATTTGTCAAGAATGCCAAGCAGCTGCAAAAGTCAATGAGTAAATAAAATCTGTACCAGTGCATTTCAAATACTGAAATTACTGTATACTTCCAGTAACAGAAAGTAATTTATCTTTTGCAAATATTTTATAACAAATGTTCCAGTGCTATTCATACTAATTATAAATTTGGTAATTGTGAAAACTTAATGAAAGGGATTCGGAAAATACCCTGTATATTTAGTTCCAGTATCTTCCAGCAACTTACTGCTTTCTCCTTGGATATTTGATTTGTTTCTTTCATCGCTTGTCATAATATAAGAGAAAAGACTAACTGACTTGAGCGTATTTTCATGGTTTGGGATATTTTGACATTACGTAATTCTTTTTAATTTTTGTACGTTAGTATAAGGATCAATTTCGATCTCAATTTTTGCACTTGTTCGCGTTTTGTCCCCTGATACCCAAAAAATTACTGGAAAATGTCTGTCCATGTGTTTGTGTATCTGTGATCACGATAATGCACGACGTGCTAACGATCGATACCAAACCGTGAATTGAACACGTTGTTCCTCTTAAGAGCTGATTAGGTTTTCAGAGAAATCCGTAGACCAGAAGTGAAAAAATTAAATTTGAACAATATCTCGTCAACGACTATGTTCAACCAGATTTCTAAGCAAGACAATAATACTCAAAAGTAAATTTAGTACTTTTTTAAATTCCTAGTGTCTTTTAATCTTATCGGAAAACAGTTGCGTGCGAATTTTTCATGTTTTTTTAAACAGACATATTAAGAGTACAAAGAAAATTAATAAGTCGATGCGAAAGTATCACAATTACTCTTTTATGACAGCATCTTTTTGAATTCATTACAACGGCAAAATCATTTAGAGCTTGATATGGAAAAATTCTGTATAAAAAGGTGTAAAAATTCGGACCGGAAATAAAACTTACTCATATCGAATAACAATTGTAATTATCTTGTAAATTATGTGTTTTATACAGATTTATTGAGAATATAAGAGCATTTAGACCCAGATTTGGAATAATTTTTAATAAAAAAGTTAAATGTAAATCGCAAGTAACACTTTTACTCATATGTTTAATTTATTAAGCAAGTGAAAGTATTTAAAACTTAATTTGGAACAACTTTGGTAGAAAAAATTTGGAACGCACATACGTATTTGGAAGTCGTGTGGTGGGTGCTCACAGCTTTGTCTTTATCCAGTAATCATGTTCTTAGCCATCTCTAGATATTGAATCTGTTAATTTTATAAAATGCTTTTTCTAATAGGAAAAAAAAGCACGACAAAAGCATATTTGAGAAACATAAGAAATGATGATTGGGTACACTATTATAAGACCTCTTCGAAGAAAAAATATGTATTATAACTAATAATATAATTTATCAAATACAAATAAATCAAGTCTTACAAGTAATAGAAACTACAAAGTTGAACAGTTAGTTCTATCGAGTAGATAGAACTATTAATGATATTAGAGGTTTTATATATGATATTGAAATTCATATGAGGTATGGGGTTCATTTATTTTACTTTTACCAAACCAAAATCTTCAGTTTTCCAAAATTGGACATCGCAATCTTACTCAAATCTAGATTCATATACAAATGTTCGTTTAATAATCTGAGATCTACACTTCCGCTCAAAATATACTTCAAGCAACAGCGACTTGATCAACAAAAACAACAAGCATGACTGAGGAGTACTCATCCATCAACGCTTAACCTGCCGCTACTCCAACTACGAAACGTATATACAGATTGTCGTATTTAAAAGTTAATATGCATCTTCAAATACACACACATAAACATGTACCTATGTATGTATAAAACAGTTCAAGAATGTACCACCATAAGACCGGTGGTGTGGGGAGATAGTGGGGAGATCGAGAACGCTGACATGGCATTCGTTCCGTAACTTTAGAGCGTGAACGTACATACATTGTATTTGAGCAAACTCGCAAATATTAAAATAAAATGCCCTTAACTGTCGAGGAAAAAATACAGATTGTGTTATGGTATGCGAAGGACATTTGAACATCTTCAACATTAAATTTTGTATAATTCATTAAGTATAATATTTTGTTTCGTTTTAAATGTGAGAATTTTATTTAATTTTTTATAAGAATTTTATTTTAGTTACAAATTTTACAGAGTTTTGTTTCAGTTCAATGTTAATACATTATACATCAGTTACCAAAATATTATACAAAAGCCGTACATAGCGTAGCAATTCCTTAAAGCAAACGTCTGCATACTCGCTTTCAACGTTTTGCACTAAAGCCTCGGTACCCCGGTGTCCCGATCTGTACTCCCCTATTATCGTACCCCTCCATTTCATATTTGCATGCACATGTGTGCGTGTCTGTGTTTCCCTATATCTACTTTTATTTCAGTCAAACGGTATATACATTTTTACAAATCACCTCCAAATGTGTTATATTTTCTAAATGATGAAAAAACAAGCCAACCTACCGCCATACTTAATGACCATATTTAGGCTCTATTAAAACACACACGTCCCTATCTTCTAGTCAGACTTCAGTAAAATTGACTGCCATACTAATATAAATACCACACAAAAATTAAGTACCCGCCTTCATTTTTTATGACATCAGAATAAACTGTCGTTTTAATTTTCAATTCTAGGAAAATGAATCTTACCATATACAAATGTGTAAACATTATTATCACATCCTCTGCCGTATATGTGAGAAAAAGTGAAATTTTTAAGGAGGGTCTTGATTTAATAACTTTATAAGTCTGTCTTATCTTGCGACATTATCATCTTCTCAAAGAATACACGAATGTATACAAAAAGATATTGCGCTTGCTACTCACTTGTGATGAAAACTTTTTCCTTCAAGAATTTAATTCATATTTTAAAAGTCGCTAAAAGTAACGATGTTGAAGTAAACGGCTTGTAATAAGTTATAATAATCCGACATTCGAATCTTTCTGTCCCTTTTTTTTTCATCCCGTGCTGTCGTATGCCCGTTTCCTCATTTTATAAAACGTACGTGCTTTAATATATGCACTTGTATACAACATCATGTTTTATATAGATATAGACCTCGCGCTTAATGATGTTCATATGTAAAGTAGCAGATACACCAGTTCACTGCTCCACTCTCTTCTCTAACATTGCCATTATGACATGTTGAAAATTACCGGTTACCAGTTCTCGCATCTTTGTCGTATTTAGTTTTACCGCTTCAGGTCTCTTTTTACAAGAGTGAATATAAATATGTGTAAATGTCCTTACATATGCGGTTCCGCATTAGCAGTCGACGAGTGATCACCTTGTAAAATTGGGCATATTAGCGGCAAAAACTTATTCAGTTCAATAGAGTAGATGATCAGAAAGTGTTAAAAAGGTTCAGACATATATTTCATGTCATTTAAATAATATAATTGAATCGGTGATATTAAGAACAGTACATGTCCAAATGTTTAAATTTTGGAAAAATAAAAAAAATATATTTATTTTGTTTTGGTTATGTTTCTTTCAGGTTCAGGTTGTACAGACAAGTTGTGGTGTATCATTTTAGACGTCCTTTAAATTCAAAATGAAATTTTTTAGTTCATCTATTTTTTATTTATTCACAAAAAATAAACCTGGACATGTACTGTACTTTATCTGAACGTCAGTATTATTAGATTTTTGTAACAGAATAATTGCAAAAAGTAAAAGAAGACCGATAGTAAACCATATTTTATTGTACAAAAGAGAAAAAGTAGGTAATCAGATATTGATACCAGCACCATCATCATCGTCCGATTAGTAGTTGGCCAGGATGTTAGATGGTAGTAAAACTCTAATCTTCTCCATCAATTTAGTAGGAATCTCTGGACGTTGATTTTCTTTTAATAACCTGAAGGTATAAGACGTAGCTGCACCTATGAAGTACAATCATTTAACGTAGCCTGGCTATGACGCGTTCCCTTACTTTATTTGCGACAGTTGAACGGGTTTTTTATACAATGGCGGCCACCATTTCTTAACATCCAATATATCTTTATAAGAAATGATATTTATCGTAAATGGATTTTTTTTGTTGGAATTTTTAATCATTACTTCATATTCCTCGGCAACGTATACACGATCACATCGTCTAATTAATCCTTTTGCATTTCCAAAATCCCTGTCGCAAGGGCAAGAAGGAGCGTCCACGAATTGGGAAATGGTGGTAAATCATTTTGAAGCCTTTATTATTTTGTATAGGTAGTCATTAAAAATCTTACAAGTGTGTGTTCTTATTTTGATCTGGACATGCGTCAGAGAAAATATGTAGTTCTTGAACTTCCTGAGATATATGGTTGTTAATGTAATCATTCAAGAAGGACCCTTTCAAGGCTTGACGCTCATGATACATATAGAAATGGCCAGCATTTGTATTTAGGTTTTGGATTTCAAAGAAATAAACTCAAAGCTGGCTTAAGCAAAACAGCTCTTGCATAGGTAACACTGGGAAGGGCGAATTCTGCATATAATCAAAATTGATTCCCAAAATCTCAGGATGCTCCTTGGACAATTCCTCTACTTCTTCTAGTTTGCCAAAAACCTCTTGGCTCTCCTTTTGTGAATAATAAGTTCTGCTGCCAAACCCATTTGGAGTTTTCATTTAACCTGGTATCTCGTAATCTCGTGCTGAGTCGTTCGCATTCACTACAAACATCTATTTGTGGTGGTCCGACCTTCAAGGATGATTTTCATTAAAGCATTGTAGAAAGAATTCATATTCAACTTTCTTCTCTAATTCAGGATATTTCTTTATGCTTAATGTCTTTTCTAGCATAATGTGATATTTTATAAGGAAAATATTCAATGCGTATACGTATTTGATGTCTCATTTTTCTGTAATTGAGGTAGGTCTATCGTTATAATATGCTTTCCTCGCATATCTTTAGGAGATTCTCCTTTACTAAGCAACAAATTCAAGCATTGGACACGAAAATGAAATATTGCATACAAATTCATAAATGGTTGTTTGCATACCGGCACCCGTTCTTGATTTTTAAAAACAAAAGTATTGGAAAGATGCAGAATTTGATTTAGCATTATTTTGATCTGCAACACGTCTGCGTTGTCGTGAAATGGGTTTTAATGCAATCAAACCTTGGAGAAAAGTGCTCTGTTGGTTTTTAGGCTTTTCATTGTATAATACTGTGATTATCTGACTTTTTTCTTCCTCGGTAAATTTGCTTGTACATTTACTTTTGCACCTATCAAAATTGAAGTAGAAGAAAAGAAAATAAAAACCTACGTGCATGGTGGTCCAGCCCTTTTGTTTTCCACAACCTCCTCTGATGTAGATATATATGCCTCACCACGTTGACAAGCAAACTTTTCCTATTAACTATCCATTGTTCTGGATTTTTAGAAGGTTTTCTACATCGTCTTGTTTAATTTTCACTCTCTACCTGGCTACTTCATCCGAAGACATAGTTTTATTTTGTTTTAACGCTATCTTTTAAAACAATTTTTATAACCAACTACTGGAATAAACATACTCAAACAACATGAAATAGTAACATTTGAGCATACATGATCACAACCAACACCGGCATGGCATGTGCTGGAAATAAAAACAGTACAAGTGCAGGACTTGTACTGTAGAAGTCCAAAATTTCAAATTCTGGACTTGTACTGTTCTTAATCTCACCGATTCAATTTTAATTGCTTACACTGCAGAGTAAAAACATTTAGAGAATATCACATACGTCATCACAAAGCTGCGCGAACAAAAAGTTCCAGTGGCGTAGGTGGTTAAGAGGGTATTATATAACAGGTCTCGGTATGATTTTTTAAAAACTTCATAATTGTGAAAATTATGTTTTTACATAAAACTACAATATTTCTAATGAATTAAATAGATATTAGTGAAGCAAACTATTATTTACAGAAGTTTTAATATATGCTTCTTTAAAACTACCTCATTCGGAATATTGTTGTAAGTATAATTAACCTCTCTTTGTGATTTGTTAAAGGAATTATCGGATGCAATTATTTCTCTTCCTTGGCTATGTATAACTTTGTACAAATATATAAACACTGTATAAATAATAAATATATAGTGAAGACTCGCGGGTTGGAATAAATTCATTTAAAATTATTGGTTTTGTTTTATGGAAATAGGTCGATTTTTATTTTTAGCTGCGGGTTTTCTGATGGTAAATTGATGTACAAAGGCTGGTCCAAAAATAAGTTACGACCATCAATTTTTTTTTTAAAATGGAAACATGTTTTTTATTTAATTTATTAATTCTGCATCGAATTCTAAGTATGTTTCATGTACCATGTCCTATACCCAAACTCCACAGTTATCGAGAAATTATAAACGAAATACAACAAATTAAGCCGCAAACGTTAACTGCAGTGTTACGAGAAACTGATCTTCGGCTTGCCTATTGTCAAGAAATTAGTGGTCAACAGTTTGAACATTTAATTTGATTTGTTTTTATGTTTTTTTTTTTTAATAAATCGGTCGTTTTCAGACAAGAGAGTGAAATAAATTTTGTAGGATACGGTCTCAGTTATTGATATGTTCAATTGTAAATTTCTCGATAACTGTTGAGTTTGGGTATAGGACATGCTAAATGAAACATACTTAGAATTCGATGCAGAATTAACAAATTAAATAAAAACATATGTTTCCATTTCAAAAAAAGAATTGATGGTCGTAACTTATTTTTGGACCAGCCTTTGTACATCAATTTACCATCAGAAAAACAGCAGCTAAAAATAAAAATCGACCTATTCGAGCGTTTTTTCAGAAAACAAAACCAAAAATTTTAAATGAATTTATTCCAACCCGCGCGTCCTCACTGTATAATAAAATATATACTTTTTAAACTTACCGATCGGATAATATAGAAATATTTTGTGTCTTGATAAAGACAATTATTTAAAGAACAATATTTAACTAAATTCAAGGAAGCAGCAACAAAACATAAACAATAATATAACATAATTGTAAGCTCCACGCTACTGTTATACAAACACCCCTAAAGTGGATCGGATGGGAGATAATGAACTCGCCCAACTCTAATACGTTCATAGCGCATTATGAGTTATAACATACATATGTGATATTCTCAAAATGCGTTCACTTTACAATTTAAAAGAAAAATTGAGTTTACAAAAACTTTTTTTTCACTTAGAGGCAATATTACTACTCACTGAGAGTCAGGGCCGCCTTAAGCAAAGTGGAGGCACAAGGGTACTTTGCGATATAATGGTTTTGGGGGAAATATAAAATCGTTATTAAGTGACACGATTAACATTTTAATTAGAAAAATTGGTTATTTTTATATTTGAAAATTTACAAAACAAACGCGAATAATATACTTAAACAAATCTGGATTTGCAAAATCATAAATGATTAGAAATATCGTGTGATTAACGTGCTTGCTTGTCCAGTATTCAAGAAATTAGGCTATACTCAACAAATGTGCGAACTTACAGATCAGTAAAAGAGCAAAAAGAATGTATTGTTTGTGTACAATATACTACCTTCAAAACGCGATGACAGAATTAATTGTTAATGCCAGACGTCGTAATACACTGCAAAAGCACCGTAAGAAGCAAGTGTTGCAAGTATAATGTGCATTCGTGCTTAAAAAGTTTTAAAAGCTTTCATATTTTCTAAAAAAGCAAATTTGAGGTTCAGTTTTTTTTATTTCCTTAAAAGTCTACGCAGGCGTCTAACATGATCATATAATTACGTCCCTTCGCGGAAAAGTAATAATTTAAATTACGACTTTTCAAACATAAATTTAAAAATAGGAGTAAATGAAGGAAATATTAACACTTATTTGTTCACGAAAATTTATTTACAAAATACAAACTTGGACGATTGTTTCGAACTTCTCAGTTCATTATCAACTAACAAGAAAAGTTTTACTTACAATTTGAATAGATACATTTTGAGTATAGTGGGGGTGCAACTGTGAACAGAATAGTCTAAGCGTTTACCTAGACTATCTAGAAATTATGGACGGAAATCTCAAAAGCAATAAACAAATCATTAAATATTGTAAACGATTACACAGATTTCGTATTATCGCCTCTGATTAGGGCTGCTTCTTGTTAACTACACTAGGAAAAACCCTTAATTCTTATTTTCCGTTTATTCTGTTCACAGTTGTACCCCCACTATACTCAAAATGTATATATTCAAATTGTAAGTAAAACTTTTCTTGGTAGTTGATAATGAACTGAGAAGTTCGAAACAATTGTCCAAGTTTGTATTTCGTAAAAAAAATTAGTGAAACAAATAACCAAGTGTTAATATTTCCTTTACTCTTATTATTAATGTGTTTCACCAAGTGCCCAGCGAGGCTTCAATCCATTGTATAAATTTAAAAATCTGATAATTCGAGCACACAAGGTTTACGGTTCACATTTTAGTTGTTAGAGTTTTTTTTATATGACTTTCTAATCATTCAGATATTCCAATTTACACACCTGGCTACTAACACGCGATGCAAAACCCGGTATATTAAAATAATGATAATTCAACGATATTATCCTTACATATGCTCAAAATAACATTGGCATTTATTACAAATTGTTGTGTCTCAATGATAGGCTAATAGTACTGTCAAATTTAAAGTATATTATTCTGAGATATTTCGATGATATCGCGTATATCACTTGCACATGCATATTATGTATATACACTCTTTACTTTCCTATACGAAGTATAAGGAAGTATTGTGATGACGAAAATTTTCGTCCTCGAGATTTTTGCAGATGTCCACGTTTTCAAGTTTCCTGATATCAAAAAAGTGGGTTTTGAAAAAACCTCTTTCTCTCTCTGTGACCACAATAGAGATTAAATGGCAAAACTTATCAATACCAAACTTTAGACATACTAATATAATTTCCCTCTGAAAGACTGATTAGATTTTCAGTGAAGCCACTTGGCCGGAAGTACTAGTCTACTTAGGTGCAAAAATCAAACTTCACCAATATTTCGTGAACTACCAGTTTAAACAAATTTCTGTAGAATACAAATGTACTAAAAATAAATATGAAAAACACTTGAAAAAAGGTATTTCGAAATCCTTCCGGAAATTGTTCTGTTACTCTTATTAAATTTCTTGGGAATATCTCGCCACTTATACTTTTTAAACAGATATATTTAAAAATTTTAAATTCCGACCGGTAGTAACACTTTATCGAATAGCAATTTATCAAGAGTACCAAACATGTTAAAGGTAGATTTGGAATAGTTTTTGTATAAAATAAATTTCAAAATTCCAAGCGGAAGAAACACCTTATCGAATAGCGATTTATCAAGAGTACTAAATATATTAAAGCTAGATTTGGAATAATTTTTGCATAAAATAAATTT
Organism: Amphimallon solstitiale; assembly: GCA_963170755.1. Taxonomy (NCBI): domain Eukaryota; kingdom Metazoa; phylum Arthropoda; class Insecta; order Coleoptera; family Scarabaeidae; genus Amphimallon; species Amphimallon solstitiale. Next base: position 45,637,476 of record OY720683.1, on the reverse strand, counting down.
AAAAATTTGGACCGGAAGTAACACATTTACTCACAGGTTTATTTTTTTAAGAAAATAAAAGTATTAAAATAGTTATTTATTATACAAGGGAAAAAAGTATTAGATTTTAGCTCGAGGTAAGGTTTATCTCCCGACGCGAAGCGGAGGGAGATAAATTACCGAGAACTAAAATCTAATTTTTTCCCGTGTATAATACACTATTTTTTTCTGTGATGGGAAAAACGACGATTTAATATAGAAAAAAACACGTAAATACTATATATTAAAGTCAGAAAATCAATCGATGTGACATTTCAAGTGACATTACACCTGCGTTGCTAATGGAAACCTGTAAAATAATCAAATATCTGTCAATTTTAGCGGGCAAAAAGTGACATTTTATTACCTGTCAAGAAGGATAAAATGTCAACTTTTTTTCCCGTCACAGAAAAAACTTAATTTAGAACAACTATTGTATTATTTGGAAGGCATATACGTATAGGTAAGTCGTGTGGTGCCCACACCTATTTTTTTCTTTTATCAATAACCTTTCATTATTCGGATTTTATTCTACGTGGATATTTGGTTCTTAGAAGAATCTCTGTCTACAACGTTTCGACGACACACATTGGGGATTTCGCGGAAAAAAGTCCAATTGTCAACATACTCTTCATGCAATTACAATGGTATTTTTAAATTTAGGACTAAATACTACAATCAAATCAAAAAGAATTACTTTGATCTGACTGCTAGTTTTTTTTTTGTAGCCGTTTCAGTCAGAGTACTTCTATGTTTTACCGAATTGACCTAATATAAACCTGAGAATTTCAAGATGAATATTACTTTATTGCTTGAGCTAACGTTTTTGTTTTTGTTTTTATTTTTTATTGAAAATTGAATATTTCAATATATACTAAAATTGAAAAAATAAACTCTGCAGAGACTTTCGTCTTTTTGTTGTTGTTTATTTTTATGAACATAGAACAAAAAACCCTGTTTTCTACAAACATTTGGATTTGCAATTTAAACTCCACTTATTTCCAATTGGAAACCTTTACTAATATATTACCTAATATCTGTTTTTACACTTTCAATCAAATTCAGGTGCCACCAGGTGCCACCTCGCAATTTGTTTCATATATATAATACAACAATATAATACAACGCTATTAAAATAGCGTTGTATTATAAATGAAACAAATTGCGAGGTGACACTAAGTCTACCTTTCATTGCTCAGATTTTTGCGAACAGTGCAAATATAACGGCACACGAAAATACTAGGTTCAAAAAGTTGAACTATAGTAAGATAAATACCAAATTATCAATAATTTAATCAATATTGTCGATAAAAAAATTAGAATCTGTCAAAAATATGTCTGAAAAAGTTGTCACCACTTCATGCACGTATTAAGCTGATGGGAGAGTCGACTTCAAAACTCGTCCGAACAAAGAAGCCCGAAATGATTTGATAAGGCGTGAACTTAGAGAGAAAATTGGTATACAGGTCGATACTGTTAAGCAAGGCACTGGTACAACAAATTCAGGAAATACGTCACGAAGATTCTTTGCTGATCCTGCTCTGATTTCCGAAATCACGGGTCTAGATCAGGGGTCTCCAAACTTTCCAGCCTTAGGGCCATACTGATTACTCCAGTAAGTTCCGAGGGCCAAAACCATATTATCATTGTTGCCGGTGGTAAAAAGTGAAATAGTCCACTGATGAAAAAAAGTCCGAAAAAGTACGCAACGTTTAAAAAAGGCTGCAAAACGGCAACACTGCATATTATTAATTTTCCTGTCATTATCTGTAATTTCTAGATTAGTCGTAGAGTACGAGCCATGAGGAGTAACGTGACACATGTGGTAGACACAAGCGGAAATAGGTAGTACCTTCTATCGCTACCAGATGGCGCTAATAGCACGTACAGAATAATCTCGTTGGTTCGAGAAAGTTCTGGTGTCTTCCACTCACTTCTAGATGGCAGTAATTGGAATATATAAGAAGGCTAGTGGCGCAACCACAAGTCAGTTCCTATGACACTGTTGTGAAATAAAATAGTGCGTACCTCCTTAAAACGTGTTTGTGCGTGTTTAAGTTTAAGACATCTTTGTAACAGTATTTTGATTTGAATTGTTGCTTTTGTGTGTGATTTAGTAGTATGGAAAAGAAGCGAAAAATTGATAGTGAATGCAGAAAATTCAAAGATCAGTGGAACATTCAGTATTTCGTAATTGAGTCCAGTAAGAAGGCGCTATGTTTGATTTGCAATGAAAGCATAACCGTTCTCAAAGAATATAACATTAAACGTCATTATGAAACAAAACATTTTCAAAATTACTCAAAATATACAGGAAGTTTGCGGACAGAAAAATTCGAAGCTATGAAGCGCGGATTGAAATCGCAGCAATCTTCATTTACAAAACTCAAAACTGAACAAGAGGCTGCAACGCGTGCCAGCTTTCGTGTGGCTCTTGAAATTGCAAAACGTGGAAAACCATTCACCGATGGAGAAATGATCAAAGAATGCATAATTGCAGTAGCCGAAGAAATGAGCCCTGATAAGGTAAATTTATTAAAAAGTGTCAGTATGTCAGCAAACACTGTGGCTCGAAGGGTAGAAAACATCGCTGAAAATATATCCTCTCAACTGTTCGACAAAAATAAATCATGTTGAGTGGTTTTCTTTGGCCTTGGATGAGTCAACGGATGTGTCAGATACTGCTCAGGTGTTGATTTATATTCGAGGAGTAGATAAAAGCTATGAAGTGCATGAAGAACTTCTTGATATGAATAGTATTCATGGCACAACTACTGGTACAGATATTTTTAAAGGAGTTGAAATGGCCATTAATCAAAAGAACCTTCGATGGAAAAACTTGAAATGTATTACAACTGATGGAGGCAAAAACATGAGTGGGAAAGATAAAGGAGTGGTCGCTCTTGTATCAAAGGCTGTAGAAAATGACGGTGGTTTAAAACCATTAGTCTTACATTGTATCATTCATCAACAGTCTTTGTGCGGAAAATGTTTGGATATGTCTGAAGTTCTGAAACCAGTCATATCAACTGTTAATTTTATCAGATCTTTTGGGCTGAATCACCGACAATTCCGACAATTTATTGAAGAGATTGGAGAAAATGACTTACCTTATCATACTGCCGTACGTTGGCTTAGTTGTGGGAAAGTCCTTCAGCGCTTTTTTGAACTTCGAGCAGTGATCGAAATTTTTTGAATGAAAAGCATCGCCCTCTTACTGAATTACAAAACAACGCATGGCTGTGGAAGTTAGCATTCTATGTTGATTTGACAAAACATGTGAACGAACTGAATTTGAGATTGCAAGGAGCATCTTCCTGATTTATACACTAATATCAAATCATTCCGGAAGAAATTGATACTGTTTCAATCACAACTGCGAAGTAAATGTTTTTCACATTTTAAAACATGTGAAATATTCAGCCACACTACTGAGACTGAGTTTCCTATCGATTTTGCAATCGAAACTTTGAGTGCTTTGAAAATAAATTTTGATACTCGTTTCTCGGACTTTGATGCCATTGCGTATCAAATTAAGATTTTTCAGAATCCTTTTGATACTGACATTGAAACCCTAGCCCCGGAACTTCAAATGGAAATAATTGATCTACAGTGCAGTGATATAATTAAGAACAAATATCAAAACTCATCTTTGTTGGAATTTTATAAGAGTCTTCCACTGACACAATTTGATAATTTGCATAAATTTGCTCGTGGGCTGTTTTCTGTTTTTGGTGCTACTTATTTGTGTGAAAAGACCTTCTCCAAAATGAAGTACACAAAAAATGTTTACAGATCTAAATTAACTGATGAGCATCTTAAATCTCTTTTAATAATTGGTACAAGTAAAATTAGTCCACAACTACAAACTATTGTCAGTGGAAAATCTCAATTACACAAATCTCATTAGTATTTCATATGTCATTATGCTTGTTATAAGTTATGTTTTTATTTAAAATGTATAAAATGTTAGTTGGATTCATTTCAATAATTTGTTAGTTATTATATACTGAAGTAAAATTTTCTGCATATTATACATGTCTTTACTCATTACAATTCTGTGTTTCTTTATCCAACTTATCACAAAAACAATAACAATAAGCCTACAACAATGTTATGAGTAGTTAGCCCATGACCATATCAATGTAGATGTCATATTAATAATTATTCAACATAAAATTAGAATACTTCAGTAAACTAAATTTAATTTGCTATAAAAAATATGTTCTCTAAAAGGAGTTTTCAAGTATGCTAGCTCTCCGCGGGCCGGACAAAATCTGTCCGCGGGCCGGATGTGGCCCTCGGGCCGTAGTTTGGAGACCCCTGGTCTAGATGAAGACATAATCAAGAGGTTTTCAATAATTCTCGAAGCTATAACAAGTATACATCCAAAAAAGTTTGGTGATTTTTGTCTAGAAACGGCGAAAAAGTTTGTTACATTGTACGAGTGGTACAATATGCCATCTACACTCCACAAAATTCTTATTCATGGAAAAGATATAGTTGAAAAGTGTATTTTTCCTCTAGGCTTACTGTCCGAAGAGGCTCAAGAAAGTCGAAACAAAGACTATAAAAAATATCGCCTCAGACACCAGAAAGTGCAGTCGAATTGCCACCAACGAAGATATAATGCATCGAATGATGGTAACATCAGATCCCATGATCTCAAATTTGACTCCTTCGTTTATTAAAAAAAAGCATAGTGATATAAGCGACGAAGTTAAGGCTCTTTTAGAATAATAATGTTAATAATACAATTTTATATTTTCGATTGAGTTAAGTAGTATTTGTAACATATATCGTTGCTTAAAACGCAAAACGCTCTGACTAACTAAAAATTCAATATCAATTTTTTATTAATTTGAGCATGTTTCATAAGGAAAACACGAAATTATAAAAAAAAATTATTACCAATTTTTTTTGTTAGGGCCTTTTACGTTTTAGGTGACGATATATATTTTTCTAATTCTCTTTCGTTTGATTACTTTTGTGTTTTGCTATATAAATAAAACAATATTTGTGATGAAATCACTACAGTTTTTGAAAAATACATTTTTTTTCTCGCCTCCATACAAAAATCCCCAGTGTGCGACATCCCATTCGTCTTTATCTACAGCTGGTTGGAGTTGTATTATAACAACCAATTATGTCTATTACAAATTTCAACAGAAAAATTATTCCACATACAATATCAATCAATCAATACAAACCAGTATAAAAATGGACTAGCTATTAACATCTAATTGCAACAGATGATTTACGTCTTTTTTCGCGCAGCTAGAAAGCTCTAACAGCAAAGAGTTTATTAGTTTTTTTTTGCAGTGCTGTTTTTTTACACTCTTGCAATAATTCATGTAGTATATAATTGTATAGTGGTCGGAGAAAGTAGTCAGTTAATGGTTTAGGTACATTGGAGAGGTGAGCCTTTCGTGTTAATGATATTTAATGAGTTATAACTGTTTAATAGATCTTGGCAACGGCAACAGAGTTTAAAAATAGCAGTAAGATAAATTGGTTTTATTCATAATGTTACCTTTATCTGACTACCTATATGATTTTGAGTTAAATCTTAATACCTACGTATTTGATAATATTAAAATAAGAATAACAAAACTATTTTTTCCGTCCTGGCCGTATTAATAATGTTAATAAATTAAAGCACTTTTTTTATTCCTGGGAATTAGCGGCTATAAAGAAACACCAATAAAAGTACATTTTCTTCAACGTTTCAACATTTATTATCATGTCTTCTGTAGATAATTTAACCTAATAATAAGAACAGAAGAAATTAATTTAATACGTTAATTCGTAATAAGGCAAAACTAATCTTTATTACCATTTTGAACGTTAATTGTGATGGTACAATTATTATCACATTCCACTGTCAGCTGTCAACTAGTGACAACTGCCAAGTTAACATGCATACACCAAAATCGTTTAATAATAATTTACATTACTGCCGCTTAAAAATAATAAAAATCATACCGTGTTCCGTTTTTTACTTTCTTATACGTAGTATAAGGAAGTATTGTGATGACGAAAATTTTCGACCTCGAGATTTTTGCAGATGTCCACGTTTTGAAGTCCCCCGATACCGAAAAAGAGGTTTTTAAAAAAGTCTGTGTGTCTGTATGTGTGACCATGATAGCGGTCAAACCGCTGAAGATATCAATTCCAAATTTTGTATTTACATGTATAATCTCCCTCTTCAGATCTGATTAGTTTTTCAGTAAAATCGGTAGACCGGAAGTGTAGTTTACTTCAGTGAAAAAATTGAATTTTGCCAATATTTCGTCAATTACTAAGTTTAAACAAATTTATAAAGAATTCAAATGTACTCTGAATTAAATTTAAGAAGAATTTTATTAAAAAAGTTTTTCGAAATTCCTACCGGAAATGGGTCTTTTACTCTTATCGAAAATCAGTTTATTGCGAATATTTAGCAAGTTATGCTTTTTAGACAGGTACGTTACGAACATAACAGTATTTAGAACTTAATTTTCAATACCTTTTGTATACATTTTTTTTTAAAATTCTGACCGGAAGTAACACTTTTATTCTTGTCGAATAACGATTTTTTGCTAATATGTCGTAAATTATGCATTTTATATATATTTGATAAGAGTACAAAAGTATGTACAGCTGGATTTGCAATGTTTTTTGTATACATGAAATTTCAAAGTTCGGACCGGAAGTATCACTTACTCTTACCAAGTAGCGCTTTTATTTTGAATATTTTTCAAAGTATGCATTCTATAGAAATTTAATAAGAGAATAGAAGTACGTAGAATAGGATTTTGAATAATTTTTGTATAAAAAAAAACTAAAAATTCTATAATTTGAAATGCTGATACGTATAAGAAAGTAGTGTGGTGGCCACACCTCATTTTTGTTATAATGATTTTTATTACCAGCTCTCCAAATATTGATATCGCGGATATTTTTAACAGATGTCATTCATGAGAAGTATTTAAAACAAAAAATACAAATAACAATAAAGTTTTTTCCTCGCTCTTAGTGGTTATTTGGTTTTCACCTCGGCAACTAATATCCACATTCGTGATGAAAAATGTAATTTTACTATCGTATTACGCAAATAGTTATAGTGTAAGAAGCTACTATGATTGATAAAAAATACCTTTATTGCGTAATTGCCCATTAAATTTTATCTGAAATCCTTAGTAAATAAGGCAAAACAAATTTTTATTTTACTTTTGAATGTTAATTGTGATAGTACAACTATTATCACGTTTCGCTGTCAGCTGTCAACTAGTGACAACTAATACAAGCCCACATACACCAAAATCGTGCAATAATGATTAACTTTACTGCCGAGTTTAGATAATAGTTATTTATGTAACAAGTCAGTAAAGTGATACTTTATCGAACGAGTCTGATTTACGAGCCAAGCGAGTGAAGCGAGCGCGGCGAGTAAAAGACGAGTTCGATAAAGGTACTTTACTGACGTGGTGCATACAAAATTTTATCGCCAACCGTGAAAATTGTTAATTTAAGAAATAAAGATATAATAACTTATGACAGTTTATGACAGTGACAAACGATTTATTTTTAAAGTCATAAGTCATGGCTACGCTGACAGATATTAGCGGCAGGTAAAGTACTTTATTGTACAGTACGATAAAGTGTTTCTTTACCTCCGTAAAACGCTATGGTAACGCATCACTTTACTGACGGTTGGCGATAATAATTATTTATGTAACAAGTCAGTAAAATGATACTTTATCGAACGAGTCTGATTTACGAGCCAAGTGAGTGAAGCGAGCGCGGCGAGTAACAGACGAGTTCGGTAAAGGTACTTTACTGACGTGGTGCATACAAAATTTTATCGCCAACCGTGAAAGTTGTTAATTTAAGAAATAAAGATATAATAACTTATAACAGTTTATGACAGTGACAAACGATTTATTTTTAAAGTCATCAGTCATGGCTACGCTGACAGATATTAGCGGCAGGTAAAGTACTTTATTGTACAGAACGATAAAGTGTTTCTTTATCTCCGTAAAACGCTATGGTAACGCATCACTTTGCTGACGGTTGGCGGTAATAGTTATTTATGTACTAAGTCAGTAAAGTGATCCTTTATCGAGCGAGTCTGATTATGAGCCAAGGCGAGGCGAGTAACAGGTGAGTTCGGTAAAGGCACTTTACTGACGTGGTGCATAGAAAATTTTATCGCCAACAGCATAAATTTGTATTTAAAAAAATAAAGCTATAATGACTTATGACATTTTATGATAGCGACAAACGATTTGTGTTTAATGTCATACAATCATGGTTATGTTGACAGATATTAGCGGCAGGTAAAGTGTTTTTTGTACTCACCGCATATAAAGTGAGATTTCACGCATGGATCGCTCGACCAGCAAGGAGTACTGCCAGGTCGACACGACTGTAAAAATTGCAAAAAGCACAGGCTCTTGGGACATTTAAAAAAAAAATCGAACTTTGTAGTATTAAAATTTAGTCTATAAAATACTACTTCTCTCGACTTTTCTTTACTAAGTGTTAGGGAAATAGGAGTATTGACGACATCTATTTGACGATTTTTCAAGTAACATTCACATTGACAGTTAATTGTATTCAACCCCAAAAAGCAATGAATTTACTATAAGTATAAGAATAAATACGTTATGTGTAAGAATATAATAACTTAATGAAAATGTGAGTAATAGGTACGTACATGAAATGCTTAAATTAAACAGATAATCTATTTGAGGTTAAGTTTGTACTTAAAAACCTTGGATTTTTCCTTATTAAAAACTAGGGAAATAGGAGTATTTCCGAAAATTTCTTCCATAAAATTTGCAAGCGTCATCTATTTGACGATCTCTCAAGCAACATTTACATTGACAGTTAATTTTAATTAAACCCAAAAAGCGGTAAATTCAGTATAAACATATGAATAAAAACGTCATATGCAAGAATATAATAACAAAAACTTAATGGAAATGTGAGCAATACGTACATGAAATGCTTAAATAAATTAGGTAATCTATTTTAGGTTAGGTATGATACTAATCACTTTAATCAATAATATTTTTTTAATTTAATGCTGGTACAAAAAATATTGTACAAACCACTTGCGTGAAGACATCTTCTACGCATTCGCGCAATTAAAAGCACTCGCTTCCTTCGGTCGCTCGTGCTTTCAAAATGCGTTCATGCAGGAACATAGTCTTCTCGCACTTGGTTCGTAAATAACTATTATTTTACAGTACCATAAAGTGTTTGTTTATTTCCGTAAATTGCTGTGGTAATGCATCGCTTTATTGACGGTTGGCGATAAATAATATTATATTACATATCCAATTATGTAAGTATAATATAAATACCATCATTAATAACATCGATTAAAAAAATTCTTACAGGTTTTCTATATAAGAATCAATTTGTGCTTCTTCATCGACTGTTAGTTATAAAGCATTAAACAAGAACTATTTTAAAGCAAAAACCAAATAATCTTTAGATAAAGTTTTATATATTGAGTTTCGTTATTAATAACATAAATATAAATACACATAAGAAAATCAACAGTATTCTTAATGAAATGAGTAGTAGTTTAGACAAAGGTTTGTTAATATTTCTATATAAGTTTTTTTAAAATAATTTAATGATTTTAATATTTTAAATTTAGTCACAAGTCATTTATTTAATTTTCCAAATAATTGTATAACAGTATTTATAAAATTTATAAATAAATCTTGGAAAATATGAGGTGTCAATTAAATCAAACAATATAAATATGTTTTAGACAACCGTTAATAAGGATTTTTTCAAAATTATATATTATCTGTCATTAATTAACAATGATTACCAAAAATATAATCAATTTATCAATGGTCCTCAAAGATATTATGCATCGATGTAGTCCCCTATAAAACGTCTTGAAGATCTAGTAGTAGTTCTCGAGGTATCGACCACTTCTTGGGGTCAAATATATATATATATATATATATATATATATATATATATATATATATATATTCTCAGTGTTGTTAATCGATAAAAGAAACTTCATCGCGAATAAATATTTTCGATCTAGCGCCACCTATACAACAACTGACTAGTTATATTCCAGATGCGAAACAACCCGACGAAGGTATATTTTATTGTCTTAAATACCATCACGTCATTGCATTATTGAAATCATAAAACGTGAGATATCGTGCGATCGTAAATACGTGAACGCGTACGTGTTTGTAATCTAATAAAAAGAATCGACGCAAAGAGATATTAGTTGCAACAGTGCCTGATATACGAAAGCAAGACAATGGCAAAATCCCAAGCAATATTATTGAAGTTTAAAGTCCGCCTTGTCTAAGTACCTATTTAAATGTATGCAAAGTGGTAAATACTTATTCATTCAAGGGAATTTTCTTCTCTCTATTGTCTTCGAGATCTCCGCAAACGATATCTACTCGCACATGCATGCTGTACAATACTATCAAAGCCTCCACATCGCAGGGTGTAGTGAAGGAATGACAAAATCGACAAATGATTCTTCCAAGCTCCATCTCATTTCACTGAAATGTTATGTTACTGCACTAATCAAGCGTAATACAATATTTGGAATTTGTCCTTCTGGTATATATATACACAAATATGGCAGGAAGCGTAACAATGATTTAAGAAAGATAAACCATTAAAGTATGTAAAACGTTCTTGAAGTTATTCGCAAAGTCTAACGTTCTAAGTGTATGTCTTCATATTTAATTATTTTGCACATGAATTCCGTTAGTGTTGAAAAATTTAACAACTCTTAAATTGGCTACCTATTATTAAGTTATATAGAAAAAAAGTTTTGTTTCTTTTAACAAAAAGCACAAGCTCTGCCATTATTATGTTATTGTGGTATTAAAATAAAATGTGTTTATTAAATTTCAAACGACAATATCTTCCTTTAAACAACAACTTCTATTTACTTCTGGTGACTACATGACTTGTGAAATGCAAGTTTTTTTTTTACCATAGCCAATATTATTTGTAGAAAATAAAACAACACCACGCAATGTAAAACATGTGTTTGTTACATGCGCCATCTGTGACCAAATAGTGCAAGTTGTTTATTCCCCGAAACTTTCAGCTATAAAAGACACTACCCAATAATAGATCTTACTACCACATAATTAAAAACAATACATCTCCTCAATAATACTATATACAAAGAAGAATAAGTGATATGGCAGAAGATATTCATGCACTAACTGTAAATATCGAGGACCTATTAGAAACCAATACCACCGAAAAAAAAATATTTTGACCTAATATACATCTGAATGCAATATTGACTGGACAAAATGCGTTGCTATATGAACTTTTTGGACAATTGCTACCAACATGCTAAAATTCCAATAAACATGAAATGTTGAAAGTAGAATGCTATCCCAGAAAACGAATCATCCTTGCATCAAAAGAATGTGAGAATACCTCGACGAACTAGCAAACGAAGTTCTTAAATGTTTGGCTTTATTTGCAACATCATATTTATGCGAGTTAAGTTTCACATCGATGCCTATAAATTTAAAAGTAAGAAATGCATAAGTCGCATTAATATATTTAGTTAGTAATTAATTAAATTAAGAAGTTATATTTTATTTTCGATAAAAAAGATAAAAATAAATCTCTACATAAATTGTTTTTGTTTTATTTTGGGAATCACTGCTCTATGTTATTATTATTGTACCCTAAACTGATATTATTTTGTAAATAGTTTTGTCTGCAAGGTATACATTATCATGTTAATGATTAAACAATCAATAAAATATATCAGAGATGAACAACTTTTGATAAAATAAACCTTAGCATAAGAGAGTTGCCCTTAAATGGCTCGTTTTCTGAAACTATAAACAATGTTCGATATAGTGTCTACATTTTTTACGTTTAAATAGTTGTCCTATCTTTTTCCCTTCAAGAGGCACGTATTACTTTGTTACGTCAATATATTAAATTAAACGTGTAACTGCAGCTTCGACCAATTTGGCCATTAACAAACACTATTACAAATAAAACGATATATACATTTTTATACTTATTTCTAGGTGTTACAACGTAGCGAAGTTGGTAATTATATGTCAAATTGGAAAACCAGCATACAGAATACAAGAAAAGGGGTCCATTAATATGAAATAAATTATAAATTCTATGTATAGCTAGCGTACGTGGCAATTATGTATTAACTAGTTAATAATGTGGAAACTTGAAAACAGAAAATTGGGTACAATAATGTAAAACTATACTCCATTCAGTCTAAGAATAAAGTAGATGGCGCTACAATTTGAGCACAGTTTACACACGATGAACTTTGTATTTTGAAAACAAGTAAAACATATGTTTACTGTCAGATGGATAGCAGGGATATACATATCTGATATCATTATATTTTGACATTTACGTACATTTTTATACAAGTTGGTAACTCATTCCCCAAGAAAAAGGAATGCACATGTCGTCTAATTGTACTTTTTTGTGCTTCATCCAATTTATTGTAAGTATGACGATAATTTCTTTTTCTTGGAGGAGAAATTGGAACTCCATATAATTCCATTTCTTTAATAATGCAGTACATTGTATTCCTATTAATACCCACTTCCTCTGCTGTTTGATTGACTGCAGCTGTTTTAGACATATTGTCTTTATGCTTAATGTACACATTATAAGCCATTTGCCTTTGTCCAGATATTATGTGTTTCCCTTTACGATTTTTTGAAGGACCTGGTAAAATGCTTCCGCCGTACTATAGAATATTAGCGATTACGAAATAACGAAATTGATAAAATACCTTAACAAATGAATATTTCACTTGCGAGTTCTAAGAAGAACTACTTTTTAAGAATATTAACAACAAATAACTATGTAAAATACGGAAATCGACAAAATCTTTGAACAAAACTGTCAGTAAACAAATTTTTGACAGAACGAGCTAAATGCGATTATTTTGCCGGTGTAAATGCACACTCGATTTCAACCAATCACAAACGTTTATTTTAAGCCCTATCTTTCCCAATGCTTTATTCTTAGACTGAATGGAGTATAAGTACAGTAAGCAAACAAAAGTGGATATATCAAATCAGTTTGCTTATCAAGTAGTGTGTTATTTCTGGATTACGAGAGGCTTTGAATATTTCGAGGGTCTCTAAGATGTCTAATTTCTTAGCTCTGGCAACAAAATGTAAGATGTTTATAAAATTGTTTGTTGTTGTGAGATTATTTTCTTTTATGTAGGCTGCACATGTTGACTTAGGGCATTCGTTATCGATTCTTTTATATGGCCCGTGGATAAGCACAGATATAATACAACAACTAAAATTAAGAAATAAACTGTACAAAAAACAAACCAAATACCCAAACAATAAAGAAATACTGAAGAGATATAATCAACAAAAGCAGTACACTGCTTATAGAGTCAAAAAAGCAAAAAAAGATTACTACATGAGACAATTTGAAAAATATAAAAAAGAACCATCAAAAACATGGAACTTAATTTCGAAGCAGTTAAACACAAGCAACAAAAAAAACCAATACCATAGAACAAATTCTGAAAAAAGACGGAAACAAAACAAGCGAAAGCACGGAAATAGCAGAAGAAAGAAACAAGTACTTTGCTAACATAGGAAAAGAACTAGCGGAAGAACAAATTAACAGCACCACAAAAAAACCCGTAACCACAACCTACGATAAACAAGTACCAACATTTATATTAAAAAATATAAATATACAACAGATGAACGCAATAATAGATGACATGAAGAACACAGCTCCTGGATATGATAAAATACCATGTAAAATACTGAAACTAAACAAACCAGCATTAGTACCAATACTAACTAAATTAGTTAATGTTACATTTGCAAAAGGAAAATACCCCCAATGTCTTAAAGAAGCTATCATAATACCAGTATATAAGAAAGGTGACAAAGCAAAACCAGAGAATTACCGACCTATATCTTTACTTACAACATTAAACAAGATAATGGAAAAATGTATACAAATTCAAATTTCTGAACACCTTCGAACACACAATATAATACACTCAAAACAGTATGCATTTCAAAAGAACTCTGGGACTACATCAGCGACTAATGACTTGTTAAATAGCATAAAAGATAAATTGAAAGAAGGAAACACAGTTATAGCAATCTTTATAGACATGAAAAAAGCGTTTGATACAATTTCCAAACAGAAACTATCAGAGAAAATTGAAAAGATGGGAATAAAAGGTAAAGAGAAAGACCTAATAGACTCTTATATCACGGGAAGAAAACAGAAAACAGTAGTAAATAACACTCACAGTAATTACCTTGAGCCAGAATATGGAATACCACAAGGGGGAAATCTCCCCCCATTTTGTATATAATGTACACAAACGACATTTGTCAATTAAACATATATGGAGAAATATACTCATACGCCGATGACACCTGTTTGGTTTACTGGGGCAAAAGTGTGCAGGAACTGCAAGAGCGCGTCAACAAAGACCTCGGTACAGTCGAGGATTGGTGCTACAACAACCTTCTGACCATTAACGAACATAAAACAGAATTCATGACATTCTCGAACAAATTAAATACTCCAACATTTGACATAAAAATAAAAGCCCAGGCCATCAAGCAAATAGACCAAATAAAATACTTAGGATTAAACATACAGAGAAATTTAAAATGGGATCTGCACGTAAGCAGCCTAGTGAAAAAAAATGCAACAGCAATAGCTGGCATCAAAACGATAAGAGCCATTATACCTGAAAACCTGCGAAAACCAGTTTACAATGCTGTTTTTATGTCTCACATGAATTACTTAATAAATATATGGGGAAATACAACTAACAGAAATATTAACAAGTTACAAAGACAGCAAAATAAGATCTTAAAATTAATTTATAAGCTAGATAGAAGAACATCCACTGAGGAAGTATACGATAAGACAAAGGAACTGAATCTTGAACAAACAATAAAACTAAAAAATATAATACATACTGCTATACAAAATAAAACATAATCTCAAACTGAAGTCAAGTTAATCACTAACACACATATACATATGCACGCAACTAGAAGAAAATCAAATATAAGAACAGAAATATGTAAGCAATTAAAATATGAAAAAGTACCTACAACAGACGATATAACACATTATAACAAATTACCTAAAGAAATCAAAAACTTAAAATATCTTCACTTTAGAAAAGCAATAAAGAGCATGCTTTTAAATAAAAAGATATAGACAACCGCTGAAGGTAACCAGAGTAAGAACGGATAGGAGTCCTCAATACCATTAGTCCGGGATAGATGTACCGACCAGGAAACAACCCGCGACGAAGATGTAGGACCGTATACAAGCATATATATATGCATCATTTGTAAGCTTAGCTTTACAATGATATGTATTACATATGTTTTTTTTTTTCAATAAAGTATATGTTCTTTAACGCGAATATTAACACTTCTACCAGTATGACCGATATACAGGGTGTCGGTCGGAAATCTCTTGGATGCAGATAGAACATGAACAAATAACATGATAAGTTCCTATAACATTTTTTCCTACAGGCCCCTCCTACGGAGATATGCTTCCCTGAAGGACGCCGCTGGAAATCGGTTTTTATTCATATTCTTAACGGAATTTTTGAAAAACTTCATAAGAGGGTTCAACATGGGCTACGTGGAGTCTGATACACTCGCGGGCACGACGAATTAAGGACTGTTGTACCCGCAACAATAAGCCAGTCGTGTTCCTTATCACATCACAATGAAACGTGATTCTATGTAGAAGTTCCTTCCGAGAGTCGACCGGAGTGGAATACATCATTTTTTTAAGGTGTCCCTATAGAGGTAAAAATCCAACGGCGTTAAGTCAGGAGATCGAGGAGGCCAGGCAATTGGTCCTCCTCTACCTGAATGAGGTGGTACCCCATCGTGCATGAAGTACATGTTTCGGCGGGTTTCAAGTGGTAACTGCTCTATTAAATCTCGAAAAGCGTTCTGAAGGATAATAATAAAGTTGTCCATTCAGTCGTTCTGGCAAAACGAATGATCCAATCAAAAAATTGTCAATGATTCCTGCCCAAATATTAAGTGATTGGAACTGATGATGATAATGCGAAACAATAGTGGCATGAGGATTTCTATCAGCCCATTAATTGTGTAAATTGGTGATACCATTTTTGGTAAACTTTGCTTCATCCGTGAAAAGAATAATGCTCATGAAGTTAACATTATTACGTTGCTGATCCAATATCCAGTTTGCAAACAGCATTCTACGAGGAAAATCTTCAGGTATCAGTTCATGTATTTTTTGCAAATGATATGGATATAACAGCTGTTCATGAAGAACTTCATAGACTATTGTTTTCGATGTATTAAACTGTGCTGATAATTGTAGAGTGCTCGTTGATGGATTGTCATCTACAGCATTTAAAATACGTTCCTCTAATCGCGGCATACGTACGGTTCTTCACCAGCATCAGTACTAGTTTTTCCAAACATTCCTAAAATTATGAAGATATAGTCAATGTATTACCTTATTAACTGGAATCGCCCACCATTCTCCCTTAGACGTTCTTGAACACGTTGAAATGTCTTATGGTTTGACAGAGCACGATTAGGAAATCTTTCATGATATAATCTTCCAGCTTCTAAAACATTGCAAGACGCAAGACCATACATCAGATGCATATCTGCATACTCAATAAACGTGTATTCCATACTTCGAATAAATTCAATGTGTCAACGATGTGATGACAAGTTCTAAAATGCCGGATATTTTATTTATTTCGTACCATAGTAACGTTTGCAACAGCAATAGGTTTTTTTGGTGCTGATAAAAACTAAAACGCACATCTTTTTGCAAACTTTTTCTCGTAAACGGTTCATTTTAACGACAATAAGCAAGAGTGCCTTTTTTAAAATCTATGGTTCAAGCTATCCAGTTTAATATTTTTAAAGTCTTTAAAAATTTAGGCATTTAGTTGTAAAGATCAGGCCGCCTCTGGTACACTACAAAAGCTAAATATGTTTCAAGGACACTATTTTAAGAGGTCCTTACTAATGTCCATCACATTAAATTTTTATTAAAGTATATTAATTACTGTATAAGAAATTCAATAAAAACCGATTTCCAGCGGCGTCCTTCAGGCGCATATCTCCGTAGGAGGGGCCTGTAGGAAATTTTTTTATAGGAACTTGTCATCTTATTTGTACAAGTTCTATCTGCATGCAAGATATTTCCCACATTTTCCCGGACACCGTGTATATGTACTCATCTGCAATCGAAACGTTCCAGCTTATAGAGTCCGACTTTGTTTAGAGGATTTCTTTAAATGCTAAAGCTTTTTAATGCTAAAATTAAAACAAGTCTGGAGTCTATAAGTTTGAAAGCTACGAAGGGCTGTTTCACCCCTTAGAAGTCATTCTCCGCCTCAGTAAAAGAAACTAATTTACAAGTCTCTACATTCTCTGTTTACCTACCGAGTTTCATTAATATTTGGAACAGACAAAATCAAAAATGAATATCTCATTTCAGTATCACCTAATTTCTTGATATTGCACAACTGCTTTGTTGCTTCATCAGAATGAAAACATACGTTTCCAAAATACTTCATGCAATGGCTTTTCTTCGATGATCCCAATTGATTTATTATATGTACATTTTATTTTGCAATAGGTACATACAATAAAATACGGAAGATTTATGGAATCGAAAATAGATCATTAGATGAGAGTATCTATGCAGAATGGTTCATTCCAGTTACCGAAAATAACTTTCAGGCGTGTAATAATATTTACAATTCTTTTTCCTCTGTAGGTATCTTCCCAGTTTATACATTGCCTTCATCATGCATTTCACGAATGTTAGTTTATGTTGTAGGAGCGGATTAGGTTTTATATGCACCTGTTTAATTTTGTATCTACGTCAATCAGCTATTATTAGTTCTTAATAAACTGACCTACATGTCCTCTAGGTCTCATGGTTCATACATATCCCTATTATATATTCAATATTGGAACGGAGTTTGCAAATAAATATATATTTTATAGATCTTAGTATGCCATAAAACAATGACACATCGTTATTAGTCTTAAATACAAATGAAATTATGTCATTGCCACAGAATCGGCTGTAAAGTTTTAAAAAAATATTACAAAAATATTGTTTTAGGAATCAATAGGTGTACGAGAGTTTATGAGCTTTCGAAACATGCCGTAATGCAGCATACGAATTCGAAGAACAGGTATTGGATAGGGAGAGGAATTGCCAGCAGGTAACACTGTTGCACGTGACCGAAAATCGTATAAAAAAACAGCTGCCGATGGTGTCATTTAATTTGGACAAGCTTCCATCGTACGGGTTGGGTGTGATTTATGAATTATAAATCATGGCTAGCTGAGTATCTCCCAAAAAAGTAACAATAGAAGAATAAATATTATGTATATATGTATGTTTATATTTATATACGGTTTAAAAATGAGGATGAAATAATATTCTGATATGTATTGTAGTTACATGTCTTACCAACTAGATACTGATAAATTTTACCGAAACTTTAATTAAAATAATAAAAGTGGACAAAATTCTTCATTATACAGAGTCCTTTTTAATAATAATAATAATGCGTGGTGTGTAAATCAGGTAACGAGACTGTTTTTTTCTTCAATTTTTGTATTCGAATAGAATTACAATTCAATATTGTGTACCTCTAATAACTTCCTCGGTAAGCCACACAGCGCTGGAGACGGTTCTAAGGTTCTAGCAATCTTACTGTGCTGGAACTCAGATACTGGAATAGCCTTCAGCTGGTCGGTTACAGCGGTATGAATGTTTTCGAGTGTCTCAAAATGACATCCCTTGAGTGATTCAGGAAGAGGAAAAAGTCACAAGGACTCAAGTAGGTGAATAAGGAGGCTGAGGAGCCACAGGATTTTTTTTGGTCCAAATTCGTGCTTTTTATTGGTTAAAGTGTGCCAATCTATGATCTGGTGCTTGGTTTCCGTGTCATACTCGTAACATCCAAGACTGGTCGGTAACAATGACAAGTTCCAGAAAATGGGGATCATATTCAATCGATTCCAAAAATTCAAGACACCTTTCTCTCCTGATGGCGTATTGGTCTTGCAAAAGATTTTTTTAAAAAACATTTTCATGTCGATTTTTCTTATCCCCAACAATTCATTGATTAAAATCTGATGAACAGTGGTTTGAGTTTAATTCAACTCTTCCCCAATCATCCTGACTGTTAACCAACGATCTGATTGAACAAGATCACGAATTATGTCTAATTGCTTATCAGTTCTTGACGAAAAAGGCCTTCCGCAGCTTGCTACATCTTCAATTCACCCTCCTCCTTTTGAAAATGCCTTCAATTACCGAACAACTTTGAGAAAACACAATAACAGCACATAGATGCTCAAAATTCTTGTCACTCATTTGTAGAACGCTCTGGAAAAAAGTTTCACATGGACAAAATAACTACTATGACTCAGTAATACATCAAGAAATCGTGCGCACTGGTAATCTCTTCTATTTGATATGAATTGCAGTCTCAATTCATTGACAATAGTATCCAGATTAGCAACACGTGTTGAATAATATTATTTTGTATGCAACGTAAATTAAAATTTCTTTAGATTTATTCCAGCATCTTAAGAACGAGTTGAATAAATTGGGTACCATATCATAATGCCATATACAAGTTTAATAACGCCAAGTGATGACACAGATTAGTTATATAGAGGTTTTATTGCAGTTTCATCAATTTAAATAAAAAACGCCAACCTGTGAATGGCACGTTTGGCAAGAGCCCCAAATAACTCTAAGATGAGTTATCGCCAATTGCCAAAGGGCAAAGATGTGTTACACAGCCAGTAAGTATATACAGGAGGTTATGATATTTTAGTATATATATAGTCACTTTGCAGTACTCACTGGTATTTAGCTGATGTTTGTTCTTTTCACATCACACCGATTGTACTATAATAATGCAGCCTTATTTGATTCATTGAGAAGCCAATAAATGTTTGGGTCATCAAAATAAGTAATCTAAGTAACTTAAAGTCAGTCATCTATAACAAAAGTCATTGTAATCTATAATATACAACTATCTCTCTTTCTTTTCCTAAGATATAATTGCATTAAGGTCAATACTGAAGAAGAAAATCCAGTAGAATTTCATTTGCCAAGAACTGATGGCTAATGGTGGCCAATGCTTCACAAGTGAGCGATCTTTAATTATTATTAAGATCCCAGATTAGATCCCCGTGGTACACCTCATGACATACAATACTCCAACGAAACAGAGTAATTGTAGTCTATTTAGTTATATACTTCTCTCTTTTACAATATGATTTCATTAAGGCCAGTAATGAAGAAAAATCCAAAATAATTTTGTTTGTCAAGAAGTATATGATAGTTAATGGTTAATATCTACCTGACCACGATTATCTTTGAGTTCGCGTATGTATACCGATTTGAATTTTTGTATAGTTAAGCTTCTTCTTCTTCTTCTTCTTCTTTTAATAGGCGTATCGCCTGTTTAGTTCCGGTTTCTTTGCAATGGCGACTCTTGTGAGTTTGATTGCCAGCTATCACGCCATCGCTTTAGTGGTCGTCCTATAGGTCTTCTTCCATGAGGTGTGTTAATTCGTACTATCCTGACCTCATTCGGCTAACATGTGGTTCCATTCTCTTCTTCTCTTCCTCGACCATCTGACCACGTCGTTCGTTTGACACTTCTCTCTTATGTCTCGTGTTTCTCTGCCTATCCTTCAATGTATGTCCCGTTATCGTTCTTAAGGTCTTCATTTCAGTTGTCCTTAGTAATCTGTTTGTTACCGTTGTTTCCGCTCTCTTTTCAGCACCATATGCCATCACTGGTCGTACTATGTTTTGTATAGTGAAGCTGTCTTACACAATGCATGTTGCAGTGGTGAGAGATACATGTTAGAAAAAACAATAACGATGTCAAAAGTAAAGTGCAAAGACCAATTTACAATGCGCCAAAACAACACATCAGCAGGAATCTTTCCAACAATTTAAATGCTACATAGATTACGTTATAATTAAATATATAAATATATGTGAGTAATATTCATATTACGTAAGAACGTAATTTTGTAAAGCTAATAATAGCATTCCTGATAGTATTTGTAATGATAATTTCACGAATTCCTAATTTATTACGGTTTCGCAAAAGAAAGAGAATAAAGAAATTTGTCTCGTATTGAAAAACTTTCTACTGCATTGCGAGGATCGTTAATGTCACTAGGACACATGTAATATCAAGTAGATCGTACATTCCTGACAGATAGACAGTCGTCAATATAAAATTGTTCGTCATGATATATGGCCCCAGCGCCTAGTAAGCATGGAGTGAAGTTGTCTTTTTTATGGCAGTAATGTAGGTATAGACTTTTCTTTACTGGAATTTGAAACCTACAGTATATATTTCATTATCCAAACTAGTTCATAAATCCATAATTAAATGTATATATACTTACAACTCCTCATATGAACGAATATACTATCCAAAAGGTACATACCTAAAACAAAAAAAAAATATTACTATCTATAACATATATGGATTAAGTAAGTCATTTAGTTCTTTATTATATCGGCAAAATATTATGAATTAATTATTTAAAGAATGGATTCTATAATAATATTTTTTTTCAATAATAATAATAAATAACCATATTGTAGCAAAAAAGCAGCAGCATTTTTTTAAATAAAACTAATGTGAATTTCAAAATGTTGTGATTGGCAATATGTTTTATGACATTTGACGTAAATTCCTAATATGAATTTATCGCGAAGAAAACCAGGCAAGATGACGAAAAACCGCGATGCCAAAGAGAAATACATAAATAGCATAATACAAAAGAATTAGGACATAAAAGGAAAGTGCAGAAAGAAAATCTCAACTCTAAAGTGTCAAACTTATGGTAGAGGAAAGGTGTATGGAATTTTGAAGATTATTAATTAGTTTATTCACTGTCAATGTTCATTTATTCACGGCGACCCGTATATAATAAAACTTTTACATTAAACTAGAGGTTAGTATAATTCGTCTTTGTTCACCAACAAGACTACAAAAACTACAGGAAAAAAAACAGCGCTCATAAAGTTTAATTATTATAGAGAAATCTCCAGTAAAATCAATTCTCTTGCCCTATTTGGTAGTAGAATTAATTCCAAGTAACGTAGAACGAAACTAACTCAATGGGTATGTCTACTTCACTGCGTGCATGAGCTCGGGCATTTTAATGTATAGGTTAAAATACGCGGTATTTTTAAAGTGATTATTTCTATATACAATAAGTCCGCGCATATTTATCAAAGATCTTTTATAATGTATGGTCTTCACATATGTGTATATGTATATATATATATAAGAGGTGTACGCATGCATCGCTGGATATGTGTGAAGTTGGAACTCATTAATACCAACCTACGGACTTTGACGTACACCGTAGAACATGGCGCGAATATAATTCTGTACGTCGTATATTTTAGCCGGACAAAACAGGTGTTAAAAGATTTGCGTTTCGCTTTCTTATATAGTAATAATAACGTTCCTCACGTTTAGTTTCGATTTCGCAGAATTGTAATTTACTTTTTTGCCCGCACAGTCTCTCATAGTTCGCACACCTATTATATGATGGCAGCGTATTAGTTCTGTTCTTCTTGTTTCGTCCGTGAAATGCAACGAAAAAAATTGATTTATTGTTGTTAATTATACAGTGTTTTCGATAATGTCGAAAGTTATTCGATTCAGATGGATTTTTATCAATTAAGACGCTATAAATTAGAGATGCACGGTGCGGACAAATTAGATGCCAGCAATATTAACATAATTTTATATCAGAGTATTTTTTATAGATAATATTATAGATCTTAATTGTTATTAATAATAGCGCGACAGAACTGTGCCTATTTCTGTAAATATATTTGATCAGATAAAAAGGATATAAATAATCAAATCCGCATCGTAAGAAATTTTATACTGCTTTCTAGCAGTGACGGCACCTATTTTTTTCCACCAGCGGAGTTTATTCTCCTTTAAGATCTAACCATTTACAAGCGAGCCAACTTAGTAAGAGAAAATTCATAACGTATAATAATAGCTAATAGGATGCATGTCGTCAAATGAAAATGTTGATGTATGTATTGGACAATTATCATTTTAGTGCAAGTTTATGTTATAAATGAGGCATGATCTGGCCTGTCTTGTGTATTTCATTTTAAATTATCTTCACGGAGCAATTCGCCCGCATATTATTGTCCAAATTTACACGTTTGATTTGTTAATTAAAATAATAAAAAACAAAATAGAAAGGTGTTATAGTATTCTTGCGTTTCTTACGGAATCAATGGATCCTTAGTTTGTGGAGAATAACTAACACGTATTTAACAATGACAGTTACTCACAATACTAATGGCGGAGAAAAATCACATGACAACAATAACTCTAACAAAATTCACCAACGCAGCCAACTATATTGAGAGTTATGTTTTCGGTCCAGTATAAAGTGCTGCCCTCTAAGAAAATCTCACTTAACCGAAACTCTGGTAAGGTCTAGCAAATGAAGTGCACTACTCCTGCCCCACAATACTGGAGAACGATTGAAATAGTATATTACATAGCAGTGCTGCCGTTTCAGTACAATTGTCCCGAATTCAGTACACTATTTACAAATCCAGTACGTCAGTACGCCATTTTGCAAAAAGAGCTAATTTCAGTACAAACTTGAAAGTTTCAGTACTAAATTAAATTCAAGTAATAATAATAATAATATAATACTAATAACAATTACAAAAAACGAGTACAGAAATAGTTTAAATATAGATACATTATTTGCCAACCAACTGATTGACAATATCGCATGCCATCAATGGGAACCTAGCATATTAATTTTGATAAAAAATAATTCATAACATTTTACAGGGTTTTTCGGTTACCTTTCACGATTTGTCGTCCTTTGTGTATCACTATTAATCAAAAGACATTCGCATTTGTCAAATGAGTTTCAGCTTTTGTCAAAACAACTTCATGAATTATCATTATTGCAATATGGTGCGTGTGAGAAGGCGAAGGCAAAATGCCAAAGTTAGTTACGAAATACGCAAATTAATTATTAATTCAATGAATCAGGAAAAATCTTCTGTTGAGGAAGACAGTTTAATGTAAAATCGAATACAATGTGTAAATTTTATGCAAAAAATATGCAAACGAGACTAGTAGGTACATAATCGACACCCTGATCACAGAATACAAGAAGAATAGAAATTCTTTCGTAAATTGTGTATGAATTTGTTTATGAATTTCATTATGTATTTACTGTCTATTTTACACGCATATAATAAATATGCATTACTTTGACTGCTTTCAATTATATTATTTACATAAGAAGAGGGAAAATCATTTGACAAATAGTAAAACTGTTTTGAATACAAAAGACAAATCATGAAAGGCAACCGAAAAACCCTCTATAATATTGAAAAATTATTGTAAGCTAAAAGAAATGTGAATTGAATATAATATGGTTGTGGTAAATGGTCATTTAAGAATGAGCTGTTGTTTTGTCGTATGTTTCAAATCAATATATTTTATTTTGTCTATACTCCATTCAGTCTAAGAATGGAGTAGATGGCGCTACAATATGAGTATAGTTATTTTTCATGTTCAAGTATACCTATGTATACTCTGTATTTAAATCAAATTTAAATATATTTTATGATTTTATGAAAGTTGAATAAAGTCATTACATATGTTAGACATGTATTTTATTGTTCCTTGAGACTAAAAAAAGGTCATCCATATTTTTTTCTCGATTCAGTACGTTTTTTGTAAATTTAGTACGTTTTTAGAGCTAGTGGCGGCAGCACTGTTACATAGTGAGGTGGGAAGTGTTTCATTACTCTCGAGAGATTAACAGCCCTATTCATAATGAAAGTTAGTGGCTACTAAGATCCAACTAACACGCTACTAAAAAAAGTCATATTCATAATCGTATTTAACAGCGTACTAAGCGTAGTAGCCAACTAAATTGTTAGTAGCGTGTAGGGGTATGTTTAAAGTTACAGCTCACCGTTAAAGCTAACCTAAAAAAACAAATTGGTACGAATAAAAATAAACACATATTTGTCAGACTTCTTTTAGATCCAGGATTATAACTTTTTAATTAAATACATTGAAATGGAAACATTTAGAGTTGAAAAAGATCCGCGATATGAACATACAAAATGAAATTCAATATCATAGCTATGAAAATGAAATTGTTAAAAGAGAAAAAGGAAGGAATGAGTGTATAAAGATATTTTTATATTTAGACTTTATTTTAAATAAAACATACTTATGATAATAGGTGCTTTTAATTAAAATGTCTCATTATATGCTAATCTAATGCTTAAACATATTGCCAACACTATCATTAATAATCATTTTAAATCATTATCCACATTATCAATCTAATTCCATACAAAGTTAATGAAAGTGAGAAGATATTTTTTTAATGTGAAGATTCCTCTGTTTGCAATTTTTCCTTTTATAATATTCATAATGGATATTGCTACTATCGATGCCCTTGTGTCCAGTTTAATGAAAAAAGCAACCAAATTTATTCTTCATAATTTCAAATGCTTTTTAAGACATTTCTCGTTGATAATGGAGTCTTATATTTTAACACAGGACTTGTCGTTAGTGTTTGTGATAGAGTTAACAGATATCTTGAACATGCATATCCATTATCACTAATCAAAATACCTTCTATATCTTCATTCTGAAATCATACTAATATCACCTAATATTGTTTACATTTTTCTTAGCATTTAATTTTAATGAAGAATTACTTCAAATTTCCTGTTTAATGAACATTTGTTCCAAATTCTCTAAGTCATCGGTACAGTCTTTTTACCTTGCAAGTGTATCACAAATCCTTGCCTTAGCATCGCATAGATTATTATTAATGCAAAATATAAGAATAAACTATATATATGATTTAATGTGTAGTACCTATAACATCTTTCCACCTATATTGATTATCATGTTTGAAACTTATTTTATTTCATTCTACATATATTTTGTATAGAAATTCTATTATTATTGAATTATATATTTCCAGTGGATTAAGCCATTTCTAGAACATTTTTGGATTTAGAGCCCCATTAACTTGACCTTCCTCAACTTTTTGCTATTCTGCTCTAACATGTATTTGTTCATAATCCATGAAAACTTTTTCTGCTATACATGCAATTTATATATAATTGTTATTTTACAGATTTTAGTTAATCTGAAATTGTAAATTCTAACCTTTTAATATTTGCTTTCTATCGTGATTACCGCAAATTTAAATTTGTACATCAGTGCGCACGATCGTTCATCATATTACCCTGTTGCCATATGCATTTTTCTATTAACATCCTACTACTTACTAGCCACTAAATGAGCGTTTATGAATAAGGTAAGTTAATAGCGTCTTAGTAGGATGTTAGTAGCTACTTACTAGTAGCGTACTAACACCCTATTAGGGTGATGATTATGAATAAGGCTGTAAGTAGTTAACCTCGACGACCTCACTTTTTTTTTCACCGAGGTTTGTAAACTATATTTTATTTACAACCATTTAATTCATAATTATTTGTGATAATTTAATTCATGTGTAAAAAACCCCATAAGTTGGGACCCGACAACAATTTGTCTTCTTGTTATGTCATAAAATCAACGAACTCACTGTCAAAATAAAATGTCAAAGTCGATGCACCAGTCAGCTTTACGTATCGCCTTTGACTGACCTGACATCAATTTGTTTACTTTATCATTATAGCGTTCGTTGTAAAGTTTTGTGACACCATTTTATCTTCAAAACATCAGTAGAAGATATCTGTCAGGTGAAGCCCTGCACGGGCCAATTTTTTTACGCCCTTCTCTGTAGTTTAGCAAATGCATAATTGCTTATAATCACACTTTTAACAATGAAAATGTAATGCATGTCTAAAAAACCCTTCTTTGGTTGACCCGACATCAATTTGTTTACTTTATCATCAGTGTTCGTTGTGAAGTGTTATGACAAAAAATCTGCAAACTCATTGCAAGTAATCTTCACAAAGTGTATATATAAGAACTGTGTTTTTAGTAACTCTATTTTTAAATAATATAATTACTATGTAATAAGAGTTTTAGTAATTTCTTACACAGTTAGTAAATTATCTTACCGAATTACATTCGAGTTTTCTTTTTATTTCCCGATACATTTTCCATTTTCAAACTCAAATTTAGTTGCTAAATGGTAACTGGACTCAAATTCCCTCCTTGATAAAAGGACTTGTCGTTTTATCGAGGTGACAATTTGTTCCGTACAGTTACACAGCAACATAATTTTTCGTTAAAACTGAATATTTATCCTGAAAAAAGAAAGCTCTCCTGTAATTATAAGTGATAAAAATTCCGGTAAAAGTTTTGACATATCGAGTTGTCAGATTTGTGATATTCTAGCGTAAACGTCAAATAAATATACGTCAGTTTTTCGGTAATAGATTACAAAAAAAACGTTGAGTAGTAAAACCTTCAAGGAATGCACTGTTACTGAGAGAAACAGTAACATCAATCCAGATATCTCAGCTCGAATGAAGAAGGACAAGAAATCACTATTTCACCAGCTCAGCAATATAGCAGGGCGACCTATCTATATGGATCCAAGCTTCCAGTAATTCTAATGTAATAATTAATTTAATAAATAAGTTTTTGTTCGTCTTGTTAATTAAAATGTGACACTTCCAAACTTTTATAAAGTCAGAAATGCCAACATTACGCGTATGGTTGTAAATAAAAGATATTTCTAATAGGTATAGGTACTGGTTTCGGCTATGCAAAACAATACACAGTTACCAACTTCTATCTAATTAGTGCCTAATTCTGATTCTTTAACCACAGTGTTATTCACAGATTTGTGTTCGTAATTGAGTTTGATATAGGTATTTTTTTCAATAAAAAGCAACAAATACTTTATATTCAAGATGTCACGTTTTCAATTAAATCTTGTAATGACGATACGTTCTAAGCATAATTTAATAAGTACAAGTTCCTGTTTGGCTTAATTGGGAATCACCTTCTAAATATGACAATCCCATTGTCCAAACATATACTACATGCTATAACACATTAATCTGAATACGCATTACGCATATCTATACATTACTACAACATTACATGTAAGGCGGCGTGAATAATGCAATTGTAAATTATTAGCGGAATAATTTGGTTTATTATAACTTACAATGAGCTCTGGCATTCACAACATATAAATAAACTTTTTTATGTCATTATAGATAAATAAATAAATCAACGTGGTAGACTGCCCATATAGATTGAAGGGGGCATAAAATTACACCATTAAGTCGTTAGAAATCATGTTTCTATGTGCCGTTCTGTTGTTGTTGTTGTCCTCTTAAAGAAAAATAAATTACCGACAATATAACACCAGACAAGTTTGTAAAGCAAGTTCATTACATCAGCTTATTTGTTTTGGTTGTTTTACGCTGTTTTTTCTCTTCTTTGTGTTTTATACTTTTTTTCCTCCTACTTCTAAGATAATGTAATGTCTCAACTCAGCATTATGTAAGATCATTTATCTTCGTACCGCAGCATGAATATAGTCAGAAGGAAATATATAATAGGAAGGTGTAATGCTGCTAGTGTTTAACATTATTGTACAATATAATATACACTTGGTCGCGGCCGGTGGATCCACACAATGAAGGAATTTTCGAATAGAAGCTATTCATATTTTCTTTATTAATGGATAGTTAACGAAGATTAATGAGTGGCATTTGCTTGCTTTTAATTGTTAAATAGCAACGATATACGTAAGGTAATATCACTGTATTGTTGCAGTCGGTATGTTCAGTAATCGTCGAATTAAAAAAAAAACTGTTATGATGACAAAATGTTAGTATTATTTACTTATTACAAAACATAGTAAATTCCTAGCTGTTTATGCAGATTTAAAATCAATTATTCCTTCCTGTTTATGTTCTTAACAAATTTAAAGATGGTTTAATTGATTGTATGTAATTAGTTGTAATAAACAATAATACCGGGATATCAACAATTAAATTGGTCAATGGTGGTCATGGATTTTAAAATTATTGTCGTAGCGTGCATCGTACATTTAGGTATGTCATAATTTTTTTAATGTCAAAATCTGTCAAGTTATTGTGTTGAAGTTTTCTAATCCTGCACAGTTTTTGAATCATGGTTCTCACCACACAGCGCAAAATTTACATGATTGAAGCCTATTTTCGAACGGGTGTGCTAGTTAATGGAACTTGGGAATACAGTCAACGTTTGTGTTTGGACAATTTTCGAGAGCACTTCCCAGGCGTAGCAGTATTACCGGACAATTTTTATGCATGCCTTACAAATTGTGTTGAAGTGTTTCGCGAAACTGGTTCTGTGACGCATAAAAAAGGTGCTGGTAGACCAAGAGTTCGTACAGAAGAAGTTGTTAATGACGTTCGTCAACCTATGGAAGAAGAGCCTACAAAACCTTTAAAACGTCTCTCTCAAGAAATTCGGCTTCCTTATGGAACATGTCAAACGATTGTAAAGAAGGACCTGAACATGCATCCATATAAGATGCAATCATATCAAGCTCTTCTGCCTGCAGACGACTCCAGACGCTTTGCGTACTGCCATTGGTTCGTTAATAATTTAATGAATGACGATCTGCTGAACTTTTTTTTTCTGACGAAGCTTGGTTGCACCTTTCGGGATACATCAATTCTCAGAATATGCGAATGTGGAGCACTGATAACCCGCATATTTTTATTGAAACGCCACTACATGCTCAGAAAATTGGTGTTTGGATGGCAGTTTCTCGCAGAAGAATAATTGGGCTAATTTTTTTCAATTTCACCGTCAACGCAGAAAGGTACAGAAATATTTTTTTGACTGAATTTGAGCAACAGTTAGACGATGATGAACGTCAATACGGTTATTTCCAGCAAGACGGTGCAACAGCACATAGTATACGAGAAAATCTTGCTTTTCTCCGCGAGTTTTTTGATGACCGGCTGATAAGTTTGCATACGGAAGTTGAGTTTCCTCCGAGATCACCTTGTTTGACAATTATGGACTATTTTATCTTTCCTTATTTAAAAAATAAGATTTTCGCAAATCCGATACATAATTTGCAAGAATTGCAACAAAGAATTGTTCAGCAATGTGCAACCATAACGCCAGAAATGCTGCAAAACGCTTTTCACAGCATGAGGAGGCGCGTAAACTTGTGTATTGAACAAAACGGGGGACATTTCCAACAATTATTGTAATTTAGTTTTTCTGGTTAATAAAAATGTTATTTATTTCATAACTTGTAGTTCATTATTATTTTATAGCTGAACTAAGTAGGTAACACATTTGTAGGTTATTGATAATGTCAGTGTAGCTTGACAATGATTGAATTATTTCAAAAGGATGATTTAAACTTGATAAAATAAAATTTAAGGAAGAGGCAAATTTTTCTGAAAAAGTTTTGGTTCAGTGTTCCATATCTGAGTTGGGAATATCTGGACCTTATGTAGGATATGTAAGAGGGCAATCAGTGGACGCTGAACTATATATCCACAACGTCTGACAAAACTAATGAATTTCATTAATGTACAATATATTAATGATAATTACATGTTCTGGCGCATTATGCTAGAAGAACCCTAAACTGGTTAGAAGCTCTAGGAATACCATATGTTCCTAGAATAGACAATCCTCCAAATATCCTGCAGGCAAGGTCAATTCAAAGTTTTTGGGCGTTAGTGGCTAAGAAGGTATATGACAATGGTTGGGAAATTCGAAATGAGCAACAATTACGACGGAGGATATTCCAAAAAAGTTAGAGAATTTGATTTAGAAGCCGTCCAAACATTAATGCGAGATGTAAGAAGAAAACTTCGTATAATTATTATTAATTTATGCTGTAATACTATCCTTGGTTGAAGTTTTTTTGAGTTTAAATAATAAAGTTAAGAAAATTCCAAAACTTATCTAACAGGTGTTATTGCTCCTTATACAAAATTAGTGGGAGATTTTCTCTTTGTGAAATTCCGTACTTTTATACGAGTTACAAAATTTTTTTTCTCACTGCCGCTTACTCCCATTTTTTCCATTTTCCCCTCTTACTTTCTGCATATTAAAAAAATGAGGTGTGGCCACAACACGACTTTCTTATACGTATGAAAGTGTTACTGCCGGCCCGAATTTTGAAATTTCATTTATACAAAAAATATTCCAAATCCAACTCTAAATACTTTTGTACTCTTCATAAATATATATAGAATGCATAATTTACGACATATTTGCAAAACATCGTTATTCGGTAAGAGTAAAAGTGTTAGTTCCGGTCCGAATTTTGATTTTTTTTTTATACAAAAAGTGTCGAAAATTAAGTTCTAAATACTTTTATACTCGAATCGTACCTGTCTAAAACGCATGACTAGCAAAATATTTGCAAAAAACTGATTTTCGATAAGAGTAAAAAACCTACTTCCGGTAGGAATTTCAAAAAACTTTTTTAATAAAGTTGTTCACAATTTCAATTTTAAGTACATATAAATTCTTTATAAATTTGTCTAAACTTAGTAGTTGACGAAATATTGGCAAAATTCGATTTTTACACTGAAGTAAACTACTACTTCCGGTCTTCCTATTTTGCTCAAAATCTAATCAGTTCTCAAGAGGGAACTACTAAATGTAAAATTTGGAATAGATAGCTATAGCGGTTTGACCGCTATCGTGGTCACAAACAGACAGACAGGCACACAGACATTTTTTAAAAACCACTCTGCAAAAATCTCGAGGTCGAAAATTTTCATCATCACAATACTTCCGTATATTTCTTCTTTCCAATTTTTCTTTTATACTATTTGTTAAGTCATTAATTGCTTATATAGGACGAATGATCTTCTGAAAGGCATATTATTTTGTGTATATTATATTATGTGTTCATAGGTGTTTAATACATCCTTACTTGGAAATCTTTCGTAAAAACAATTTGGCAACACTGTTAGTATATGTAGTTCATTTCGTTCATGCACGCGTTACACACATCAAGAAATACGATACAAGAGATTTTTATCAACCGAAAAAGCCAAACAAGACAGCCCAAAGAAGAAGAAGAAGAAGAAGAAGACGATGATGAGAATAAATAAAGGAAAAAAATCGATCGTATAACTACATGTTCCTTTTCATTACACAGTCTGTATGTAACATAGCAACGTGCAGAACCATTTGGTTTAAAAGATGACCAACAAAAAGAAAATAA
The DNA here is from genome assembly GCA_963170755.1 of Amphimallon solstitiale. Taxonomy (NCBI): domain Eukaryota; kingdom Metazoa; phylum Arthropoda; class Insecta; order Coleoptera; family Scarabaeidae; genus Amphimallon; species Amphimallon solstitiale. The sequence continues at coordinate 45,605,134 of OY720683.1, read as the reverse complement.
AGGGACGTCAGCGGGTGTATCATGAAGGGAGATTTCGCGAGAAGCAGAAAAGGCTAGACAGATGAGATGTAAAATGAAAAAAAGAGAGAAAACACGAAAAAAACGGATAAGAACATTACAGATATTTAAACAGCGGGATTTTCGTAAGGATATCAGTATGGGTCCATCAAATATCACGGTTTTGCGTACGACGAGATTAATAACAACAATGCGACGAAGAAAAAAAAACAATCGAACTACTACCGATGTTCAACGTCCCGGTGTCCATGATATATTGGACCCGTTTCAGCTCGGGTCGAATTCTATTTCTTTTTCCTTTTTATTCCGAGGTCATTCCGGTTCATGTGGGACAGGGCACTAAACCTAAATTACACATTGACATTGACAGTAACTGTGTACGTGTATTCAATTTTTTTGGAAACTGTTTACGGTTCCTTGAACTTGCTTGATTTATCAAGAGAAAATAAGGGAGATGGGAAAGTAATAAAAGTGATTTAGAATGATAGTTATTAACATAACAGTGATTTTTTATTTAAAAAATATTAATTTTTATATCCTTTTTTTGCACAGTATATTTTATTGTGATTGTTCAATTTGTATCTCTTAAATTAACTTCGTCAATGATAAAACTTGTAAAGCTGACGGATATTCTTATTATCATTTTAAATTAATAACCTTTGGTAGAAATATATTCTCGAAACATTAAAATGCAGACTGTTATGGTATAGAGACTATAGAGTATCAAGAAAATACAGTGAAAAGATAACCTTAATTAAAAAACTGTTTGTATACTGTTGTCGAAGAGAATGTATGTAGTCTGGTCAATCGTATGGTCATGTGTTTCTAACACAATATTAAAGCAAATAGCAAGCAAACGTTGATCTATATAAACAACTGCAAATTTGTATTTTTTTCTATAAGGTTATAATAGAAGTGTTTGAAAATTATACACAGAAAGAATGAAATATATATACTAAATTCATATTCTCATGATTTTGTAAAACCAGTTAATTAAAATTTCAAACATATCTAATTTAAGACGATCTAACTTGCATATTCACTAGCGCTCCACAAAGTTATTAAAGAATTTCTTAAACAGATTAGGTAAGATCTAAAAGTTACCTAACTGTTTAATAAAGCTGTGAGTACTAAAGCTAAGTGATATAGAAATGAAATTGTCTTAAATAAAATATGAATGAAGTTTTAGTTAACGTGATATTTGAACAGTACTATTAGTTCTCTAAATTGAAACGTTACCGTGTATGTTGCTGTCCTTTATTTTATCTTACTACTACATTTACAAATGCCTTAGGTCCTTCTCAACACTGGCTGTCCACAAATGTCTGTTACTGTCAACTTTCACATATACCATAGTCGTCAGATTTTAATTTCGGTTTACACTTCTATCCCATGCAGATGACCTTATAATATGCAGCGATGTCTGCTTGCTAACAGTGGTGGGAGAGCAACGCAGCGGCGGGGAACCCTCACGCCTTACATTTCATAGGCAACGTTTGTCGAGTCTTGGCAGCCTCGCATATGTTTATCTTTAGTTTATTTCGTCCCGCTCTTTTCCTCTTTCTACTTTCGTATCAGAAATTAAAATATGTCGACTACGGTATACGTTGAACTTATTAACTACGTCATTTACTTCAAACTTCAAAAACTCTTAATTTTGTTTTACAATACAGATCTGTCCATATTGTAAGGCAATGCAAGTAACTAAATCATAAAAGTATAGTTTCGAATGAAAGTATTAGGAAGACCATTAAGACCACAAGTCGAATCAGAACCAAGCCGATAAAGAACCGTCTGGACTTCATCAACATAATTGGTGTTGCTCAGGTGCTTAACCATACTTCGCACTTTGACCTCGTCATATGTTAGATAAATAACTTATTTTCTACATTTTATCACTTTAATTTTCCTTTTACACAATTCCAGTGTTATTGTTACTAATTTTCTGATTTTCTAAAACAATTTTATACTATGAGCATTCTCATATTTATTACGAATTTTATAGAAGGGCGGTTTGGGGAAAGGTGATACTCGTCTATTAGAAACCGCGTCGTCGTGTTTCAGGTAATCGCAGTAGTAGAAGCCCTGAAGATGTCCCTCAAGATAGTGGATGAAACGTCGGCAGTAAACAAGAGATGACGACGCGGGTTCAACCCAGAAACCAAGAAGTTATAAATGACAACCGTGGAAGCCTACGACTTAGAATCTCGTCTATTGGCATTTTTTTCGACAAAAAATAGTATTAATTTCTAGTAGTAACAGCATCATTAACAATAAACTTAAAATTATCTTAATAATTTAAAATGTTATCGAGTGTGTAATTAAAAACGCTACCCTAATAATATAATTTATATAATAAAAACCTGAAGTACAATATGGAAGATTAGATGAAAAGTTGGTAAAGAAATATTAAAAAAGATTGGAGTACACATTGTTAAAGCTTTCGGTTATATAAATAAATCCAAGAATGGAACATAGTGGATATAATTTATAGACAAATACTTAAAATACAAAACAATCACACAATAAAAAACGTTAATCTGTAAAAATTATAGGTAGTCTATACTATTGTACTTAATATTGTAAAATAATTTTAAATTTGTTATTTTTATTTATAAAGCCTTTCTAAATTTTATGTGCATTTCATTCATTGTTTAAAAAATAAAACTACTATTTTGGCGGCCAAGGTGGGGCGTCAAAATTATTAATTACACTTTTCGTAAAGGAAAGAAAAACGCCACGAAAAGTGAAGTATTTTTTCCTCTTGCAGTAAAGATTTACTTTATAAAAGCATAATGAATACATACAATGTTAATTATAAATGTATCTAATTCAGTAAAGACGAAAGGAAGATATTATTAAAAACCCAACAAAAACAAATTATTATTACTATTTCTTATATAACTGATCTAATAACATTCTAGATGCCAACAAGATATTACAATTTATATCACACAAAAGATTTCCAATACTTTCATATCCTCGTTGAAAGTTCCTAGATAATGTAGTAATTATAATTACAAAATTAAATCGCGTCGGTTTTCTCAATTAGATAAGATTATATTGCCGGGTATTGTTCCTTCCTTGAGAATTAAGTCGTGAAATGACAAATCGTCGACGAATCGGGGGGATATTCTGACACAATCAGCGGCAGTAATAAGTCAATAAAACTAAAACTGGCATCGCATTATGCATACTGGTCGAGAGTTGAACAAAGAAAGACGTAAACCGTAAGCAAATAAGGAAATAATATCCTTTTCCGGCGGTAGTGTGAAGTAATTAACGAGTCTTGAAGCGAACTCTCGTCTAAGAAAAACAGAAACTTTCATCGCATTAGAGAAGCAAACGCTTTGTTTTTCTTTTTTTTTTGTCAGTGAGAAGGCGGTTTGTTATACGGGCACAGTCTTAAAATATACAAAGTATAGAAAGTGGTATTGAGTGTGTCCGGAATATGTTATTAAATGCATATACGTAAACAAGGCGGAAAGGTTTGTTTAATGACTAATATGTCTAAAAATTTTAAGTAGACAGCGTAAACCACTTATGTAAAAAATGCCTTTATAAGGATAATTTCTACAGTGTGCTGTATACTTTTTGTGTGTATGATAGATGCATTTACAGGTAAAATGTATTATTAGTTCAATGTCTATTTTGTTATTTTACTTTGCACAAAAACATTCAACTTCACCAAACACCACAAGGAGGATGATTTGATGTAAATTAAAATGAAACACTTGAATTACGGCCACGATTTCTCAACATTAATGCACTTGGACCAGCGGTATTGGACAGTCATTATACCAGATTTATGATCATCAGCATCAAGATCGTCAAAATACTACTCTACATCTACAGTAACGTTCTCGTCTTTCTTAAAATTCGGGCAAGGAACAGACTAAAGGGGATAGATTCGGTGAATAGGGTGGTTGTACCACAAACTGGAATTGTAATTCACCTAGTTTCTTTCGAACTACGCGAGTGTAATGTCTATTTATTAACATGTAAATTTATGTTCGAAATTTGTATATTACTGCGCCATCTAGTAGATAAATGATATATTATAATTAAATACAATCATATTAATAAAAGCGCACCGTTATTCTTTGTTAATGACATCCGAAGAAGACGTTTAACCGAACAGTTAAAACGGGCCCAAATGCACCGCACGGGGAACCTAGCTTCTCCGTACATAAGAAGGGTCGAAAAGTGCCGTTTGGTGTAGGCGTACGTCCGACTTTTAATTTTCGGTGCCGAAAAAAATAGTGCCTTTAACCAAATGATTTGTAGAGATATGAATCGCTAATGTAGTGCCAAAACATTCCTGGTAGAGGTGGGTAGCTTGCGAACGACCGATTCAAAAAACGGATTCTTCTCCTACAACTAAATGAAATAGTTTGCAATTTCCAGCGAATTAGTTCTCGGCGAACTACTTTTCGGTCAGACAAATTTAGTTTTATATTAATTCCTTATAGACCTGTATGGAAAATATTACTAAAATTGAAAATATATTTTATAAATAATAATTCTTATTTATATGACAAATACATATGTGTATAAAATAAAATAAAAATAAAATTTGCATTTGCATTTCTAAAAACATTACAAAGTGATAATAATTTATTATTTCAACAAAACACATTTCATATTAGCACAACATAAATAATAAAAACAACATCACTGGATGAACTTAAGAAGTGAATTCACTAATTCCTCGTGCTTACGAAAAACCACACACGTGATAATCGAATATTTCAAAATGCAAAAACTATTACATCACTAAATTTATCATTTACTTTATTTAAAATAATTAAGATGACATACAGATCAACTAAGGTGCTTCAGCAAATATTTTTGTAGAATCAATTATTACAAAAGACCAATTAAAACTGATGCTAATAACACCGTAATTTAAAATCACATACCTAAAGTATTTTATACTAGTGTTTTATTTAAATGGTTAGTGTAAATTGAAAACAGGATAATAAAATATGAATATAAATTACAGTAACTCCTTTTTCAAACACTTACTGTAATAACAAAAGCCGAAAAGTATTCTATTTAAAATATCGCGTGGTAGCCAAAATAGAAATTCGAAAAAGTAGAAAATTTGGAAACAAGACTAAGGTAAATATTAGAAAATGATAAATAAATAACATAAGTAAATAAATACATACGACAACAATACTAACGGATTCTTGAAAATTTAGTTGCAAAGACTGTTTTAAATACCATTGTCAGTACAATAACAAATGTTCAAAGAGGCTCTTTTTAGAGCCCCATATAACTTTTATGTTACAGTAATTGTCCTATTCTTGAAATTCTGAGAAGTACGGTGATTAATCAAACTTGAATATAGTAGGTATTATATTTGGAGTGTGCTTAATTTGTCATTATTTGATATAATATATTAATATATAATATATTTCAATATTGATATTAATGAAAATATACACATAATTGCTGGAGCTTATTCTTCCTATCATAATATTGTTGTTTTCTAAATTGCCTGAAGCATTAATAATACTTAAGTATAATTATATATTGGAGACTATATATAATACACATAAGAAAGTTTGCATTATTTAACACTGTCAAACAGAAAGACGAGCATGCGATAGCGGTCGAGTATACTACGCATAATATCGATTCTATTACTAGAAAGACACCAGTATGAATAGTAATGTAATTAAGTGAAAATTCAAAATGTTTTGTAATATTCAGGCACGAACTAATTTTATGTAGGTGATACGCGAATCAAACGCTAATGTAATAACAACTGCTTCGTAATTACTTAATTAAAAATAATACTCCAGCCCTATTCAAAAACTAGTCACTGAAATCACAAAATAAAAACGCTGTTCCATTTTAAGTAATTAAGGTGATAAAAATTATCCCACTTTCTGGTGTCAAAAAAAAAATTCAAATTAAATTTTAGGGTCAATGTTATTATTACTGTCTATGCCGATCTTGAATAGTTTTTCAGTTATTGACTTGTTTTAACAAACGTATTTTTGTTTTTTCTGAACGATAGTAGACTTAAACAGATGACTGAATGCCAAAAACTTATCTATTGTCTCTTCAGGGGCGTACTGGAGACGACTGTCTCAATAAAAATAGTTGTAATAATTTAGGTTTAATTATTTTCTCGCGCTTCAGTGTGTAACGTTTGTATAAAACAGCGTTGGTGAGGAATTCTAAATAAAATATCCACTTGGCAGCAAAAAATATACGTATATATAGGAGACGTCACAAGTTTAGAAAATTGGACATTATAATAAGCATCATGGCAGTACCTGCGAATTACAAGTAACTGTCAAAAAAAGATGTATGCGAATGCAAACAGGCGATTTAAGCTCGAAGAGATTGAAGGACTAATTTATATAATATAAAAAGTATGAACGTATTAGAAGGTATGTTTACTATTTAGTATAAAAGTATATGGAAGGTATATTTTAAAATACTAGCCACCAAAATACATACATATTTGTGTAAGTACCACCTACATATACTAATATTACAAATAACCCTGTGCACAGACTCTGAATCACTGGCTGAAATCAAAGAAGGCGAATAATGAAACAATAGTAAAACAATAAACATTATGTATGATGGCGTATGTATACGGAATCAAGTCATCATTTTTCAAACAATATATAATAGGTTGATGCATGCAAACCGCTGACACTGTCATTTAGGGAACATAAATATTGAGATTCGTTTAGCATACAATGGCATAAACTTGCTAAACACACTGTTAAGACTCTTTTTTTTTCCACAAAGGCTGTACCACGCGCTCGTTGAATTGCCAGCTTTTTTTCCATTTCGTTTTCCGTAAATTACCTTCCGTCTCGCTCATTTCAATATAAAAAATCGAAACAAAGAAATATTATTACACCTCCTTTATGATTTTTATTGTACAGGTATGTACGGTAAGTATACATTATACGTGTTTTGTTGTGCGTGCGTGAGATAAAATAAGTAGGTCTTAATAACAAACTTATTATTTGCATGCAATAATCTTTTCTTTTTTTCTTGGCTATTGTACCTGGATGGTTTCTTTTTTTGTTTGCGTTGTTCCGATATTACAGCAAATTATCATTAAACACACGCATTATTCGAATTTCGATATTAACACTAATCATATACAGAGCGCTCGGAATGGTAAGTACCTACAATATTTCAAGAGGCTGCAGTACTAGTCTAAGTAAGTTAACATTTTTTAATAAAAATAAGTTCTCATATGAATAATTTATATATTCGTTTATTGTATAAGCAAGCTATGTCCTTAAATAATATTTTCCGTCAAATTATATATAATAATTACAGAGCGGACACGAAAGGTTGATGACTCATCGCCTACGGGCGCACTATTGAAATTTTCTATTTTTAAAAAGTGTTTAATTTTATTTATATAATTGGATAACAAGTGGGTGGTGATCTATAAAATACAAAATACGATATTATTTGTTTATTTTGTAGTCAAATGAAGTAAACTTACCGTACTTTATTTACCTTACGAAATATAACGCTCCTATTTACCCGAGAATTTACGAGTCAAATGGACTTTTTTTTGCTCTCATTCTCGCGCGTAAACAGATGTTGCAGTTCACCATATGAATAGTGCTATTCAGTAACTGCGTGCTGTTTACATTATTTCTTTGCTCCGTCGTAGTTTAAACCTGGGACGTCCGCTCTGTAATAATAATAGTGCGACGTGCATACTTTATTAAAAGTGTGGCTAAAAATCTTAACGATCCGTCCGAATCCGTAAAGAATAGCAAAACGCGTAGCCTAATAACGAAAATATGTGGTTTCGACGTCCGTGGAGAGTGCGTACATCAAGAACAGATTTTTTTCTATTCAGTTCAGAGGTTCCAAAGATATGCGTCTTTGAAAACGATTCTTCAAGCCGAAGTAGCATCAAACTGTGGAGAGCTAAACAGAAGCTGACGATTGATATCAAAAATTGTCACAAACGACGAACAGAATTGCGTTAGTTTTGGCATACAACGTGAAGTTTTCGAGGTTTTTATGTGAAAAAGAGCAATGATTTAGAGAAGAGAAGTAAGAAATAATCAAACATCATGGGCGAATTATCTTGAATTTACGATAACTAACGGACTATGTATCAAGAGTATTGTTTAGAGTCATAGATGATAAAGACTTGTATCAACAAAGAGCTGAAGCATTTCGTAGTGAACAGAGCCAGAACTGGGAACTGTCATGTTTAAGTTTTAACTTAAACATGGCAGTTCCTATATTAATATCCATGGTAAGTACAGAAATCCTGTATTAATAAGTGACGGATGTCTACGACAAAATAAGATTATACAACGTTGCACTTTGTATTTATCGAATAATCAAGACTCTTAATTAAGTGCCAAAAGAACGAAAGTAATCCTAAATTCAGGAGAGAAGCAGTCACCGTTTAAAGTTGTCAATTTTAAACCTTTTATTATACTTGACATTTAAAATTAAGAGAATTTAAAATTTAAAACGAACATCATTGCTTTAAATTGAGGGATACTTACTGAAAAGAACTAATGATTTTATTTATGTTGATTAGTTTCAAGTTTTTATTTTGGCAAAATTTATAATTATACAGGGTTCGTCAGTGAAGCGGGAAAAAAACTACTATATCTACAGAAGTATTTATTTTAACAATTTGACACGTGGGTATCATTACGATCTACGCATTCTTGTAGTCGTCTTCGAAAATCTTCGCTCGCCGTAACATTTTCGGTGTAATACTTCTTCCTGAATTTTTAGTTTTATTTCCTCTAACGTTTGAGCCAACCCCAAAGAAAAAAGTCGCATGTGGACAATTCCGGCGATCTAGCCGGCCAAACAATGTCTTCTTTTTTGGATATGATATGGTTCGGAAGGTTCCCTTGAAACAGCAATAGACGTACGAGCAGTATAAGTGGTAGCACCGGGTTGCTGGAACCACGTAATTTCTGGAAATCGAACCACTTCTTGCCTAAAAAATGTTATGACCATGTTTGTGTAACGAAGTGCAGTAACGGTTGCAACTTGTCTTCGATCATCTTCAAAAAAGAATGGTCCAATAATGCCACATGATGAAACTATACTGTCACCTTAGAACAATACAAGGATTTCTCATGTAACTGAAGCGGGTTTTCAGCGCTCCAATATTGGCTATTCTGTTTATTTACATAGCCGTTAAGATGAAAATGAGCTTCATCTGACATAAACATATGATGAATTAAGTTTTCTTCCCTATCCAAACGCCATAGGGAAGAAAACCCGATTAATCAAATCAGCTTTTTTTAATTCTTGGACAGCTTAAATTTTATAGGAGTGAAAAATTAAGTCCTTATGGAAGATTCGACGCATCGACAATTCCGTGATATTCATTGCTAATGCATGTCTTATCGCAGAACGTTTTGGACTACGTGTTATGGCAGTTCGCACTCGATCAACATTTTCTGGCGTACTAATACTTTTTGCTGATCCTTTATGTTTTAAATTTAAAGTTGATCCAATTTCGTCGAACTTTTGTACCCACAAATTAATTGCGTCAATAGACGGAATACGCCCATGACGCGGAATGTTGATTGCGAAATAGTTGTCGCGGAGTCACCATTTTTATAAAACGATTTAACACAGAAAGCACGATGAGCACCTGTTCCATGTTTACTAAACGGCGTTGAATGACTGATAATTTATCATTAATTTCAACGCCCTTACGCAAACGTCAAATGAATTACAGAGTTTTTAAATTTTCCTGCTTCACTGACGAATCCTGTACTTTTATACATTAACCAATTTTTCTTTTAAAAACCGCGCTTGTCGGCCCGCTACACACAGGTCTTACAATTTAACTAAACCACTTTCGGCGCAAAAGCCCACACCTCAACGTCGTCTACATTCGCCGCGGTAGATGTAACTACTTTTATACATACATTTCGTAACTTGCAAACATTACTGAACTGAAGGCAAGGAGGGGGAAGTCAGCTGCGTTGCGTTGACAACCCCGAGTTGGAAAAATTCGTATATGTATATTAGAACATTACATACATAATGTACAGTCTCTTACATACTGTATTACTGCTAATACATACTGTACTCAACTTCGAATTACATTAATCATTTAAGTCCAGTCCTGCAACATACCCCTGACTGCCGATCCGTAGAACGCACATTTTAATAAACCTTTACTCGCAGCGAAAAAAAAATGGGTGTGCTTAAGACCACACAGCAGAAGTGAAAACTTCATAAAGGCGAGGTTAATAATACGAAATACAACTTTTTTTGGTTTATATTCATTTTCATTTACATTTTCCATTTTCCATATTAATTCTATATTACATTTAAAAAATATATATTTATTATTATTGTGTATACATTATTCCAGTACACTTCGCTCGGTCTGATCAAGTTTTCACTTCAAAAATTCATACGTACGCATGTATATATACAAATAGACGATATGATAATTCTCATACGAGTACCCGCGCTGGTCTAATGGTAACGTGCCGGCCTCATACCCGGGTGGCTCGGGATCGCATCTGCACGCGGACAAGAATTTTTCAGAAAATAAAAATACAATATTTCGCGTATTTATTCTAAATTTCAATTTAATTGAAATTAAATACCGCAAGTTAGTGTTATAATACAAAGCCGAGCGTGAAACGGTTGCCGAGCGAGTATAGCAGAGACCGGCAGAGACGCGTTAATTATATCTCTCTCGCTCCCTTAGTCGACTCGACTCGAGCCGACTTTACCCGAACGAGCGTTACATTCTGAGCGTGACGGCTCAGTCTCGTTCAGTGCCCAACAATCAATGCATCAACGCGCCCATAGAAGTTTTCACTTCAAAAGGCTGGCCACGCCTGGCTTATATTACTGTACGTTAATTTTGCGACCTAGTGTAATTTATTAAAATAGATATTTCCGCTTTATAACATAAAATGAAAATTATTTTTTTTTTATTTAGTCATTTTGTTACAACATTTTTTCTTGTATAATTGAGGTTTTTAGATCAATACTGATTTAGAATAGTTGGCAAATAACCTTGCCATCATCATTCACCAATAATTTTATACATTATTGGAATATTTTCTCACATATGTCTATACGTGTGTATATTTATGTTTGTATGTATTTTATACTCGAAGGACGGCCATTCGTTTACGATCGAATTTACTCGACCGTCTGAGTTCTCACTTGACTTCTAAGCTAACGGTACAGTTACCAACGGCTCTATTTTAATGAATATTTGTGTTTACTGTTTACCATGCGTGTACGGATAAGGCAAAACATAAGCAACGTATCAAGTGGAGTATGACGGACTAATCTTAACAAGCATAAATTGAAGAAACACTACGGTTATGAGACACAATCGACGGGGGCTACGGATAAGATAAAGCAAAGATCAACGGGGTTATTATTTTTGTTATGTTCATGTAGCAAGACGCGGCAGTATTAATCATCAAGTATAAAAATTTATTTTTGAACATTTTGAATACGCCTTCATACATAAAAGCATTTATTTATTATGCATTTATTTGCATAAGCATTACAAGGATTATGCATCACCAAAACGTCCGTACACAAAAAGACTTTTCGCAGGCTCTCTCCCGCGCACAACCTGTTCATAAACCACACGTCACGTCACAGTGTCATAATCTTACAACATTGAATACAGCTACATACTTTAAGTTCTAAAGCAAATCACTTAACAGCGGTAATAAATAAAAGAAAGCACCAACAGATATAACCAGTTGAGTATACTTAAAAAGAGAAATATACGCAATATTAAATCAGTACATAATCAAAGTCGATGTAAATTTCCAACATAACCGTGTATTAAAGCTCATTTGACGATGTAATGTTTGTAGTAAGTACGCATTACTTACAATTTTTGGAATTCTGAAATGACTGCACATTTCATATTATTTGAACAGGAACAACTATATAAAATTAATAATATGATATATAATGTGATATAATGGCCCTTTTATACTTTTTTTTAAACAAAGTACATACTACATGAATTATTTACCTGATTAGCTCAGTCATTATCTCAGGTCGATCCAAGTAAAATAGTTGTTAATAATCAATAGTTCTTAGAGCATTATTTGGTACAATTCAATAAAACACTAAATTTAAATGATATTTATATTAGAAATCAATAGTTTTTTCCATATTTTAATACAAGCACCGGAGAGAACATTTACAAAATAAAACTAATTTTAATAAAAAAAAAACAAATACATTAATAAAATAACATCAATGCATTCTCAATACTGCAAAATTCAATACGATTCACCTGCTCGGAGAATAACATTTAGATGTAGAGAGAATTTCCATTTCATCTTGCCTTACATCTTGTAACTTTCTTTTGTGAATTTCTAACCCTGGACATCAAAGTAATTTTTTTAGTATTCTAAAAATAAAAGAGTGTCAGCTATATTTAAATCTCTATTGCTGATCAACAAAACGTAACGAATACGTTTATAAAAGAAGAATAGCAAAGTCTGCTTTTGAGAATGCAAAAAAGTCAATAACAATCTACATAAAACTTTAATTTTATTAAAATTTATAATTGCCGTTTCATTCTCAGTCGAATACTTTTTAGTTTATAAGATCTTCCTTGTTACTCGCACATTCTCTATCTTCTATTAGATATAATGGTTCGCAGAATGCACTAAAGAGACACTCACAAAATCTGGTCTCTAAACACCAATGAATGGGGATCGTAAAACTCTTAAATTTATGTGTCCGTTAGGCCTACTGCACACGCAATGATTTCGATCGTACGGAAAAATACCGTACGATCAAATTCTTTTAGTGGAACAAAGAAGAGCATAGGAGCCTGTACAAGCTTCGAACTCCACACGATACGGCACGATCGCCGTGTCGTTGCCGTGAATACAGTGGCGTATATGATCCAATGAATGCTTGAATTACTCCACGATTTTTATCGTACGATAAATCTCACGTCGATCTCTGTCCTTTATGATTTGCTTAAGATTTTAAGTACAGTAACAGTTAACTAGCCTTGTGTGGTCTATTCATTTTTTAAATACAATTAATTGCTGTCAGTATGGACGACAATGTGGATAACGAAATCCTCATTTCATTGAATAAAACCAAACCAGTGTTGTGGCACAAAACGCTACCGATTTACAAAGATAGGAATGCTACAAAAAATGCATGGAAGGACGTCTGCTGCTGCAGTTCTCTTTTCTCATTAATTGTGTGAACCCGATACTTTCGGTTATGCCTGCGCTGTATGAAACGACGGTACAAGAACCACATGGTAACGACACGTTTCGGATTCAATCTCGCAAGCTTTTAGAAAATGCCTGCACTACTATGCAGCAAAAATCATAGTGTGCAAAAAACACAAATGATGAGATAATGTACGATATTTTTCCGTACGATCGAAAATCGATGTGTGTGTGTGTGCAAATAAGACACACAATAAAATAACGTACGATATTTTTCCGTACGGTCGAAATCGATGCGTGTGCGCTAGGCCTTAGAGTTCTCAGAACCGACCTCGTATAGCGAAATTCCGCCTGCTAGCCGAAACCGTATCATGTTTCACTTTAACATTTCTCTGACAGCTACTGCCTATAGTCTTGCAGTATGTATGCTATTTTCTAAATCACAGGTTTAATTAAGAAAATACTTTTTCAACTCTCTCAAGGACGTGGTCAGAATAATTTTTAAATTATCATAGTATCGTTAATTTTCGGATATTTTTCTAATTTAATTTTTTATTTTCTTTTCTACATATATTTTCGGTAAAAGAGCCATGCTGTCATATTTCTTTTATTTTATAAAATAATTCAAAAAACTAATTGTTTAAATATTTTAAAAAATCAAGTCAAGATTTGGAAGAAACTGATTGTGGTAGTGAGCACTCCCCCTTAATACAAAATAACTGTTGTATAGTATACTCAAATATTACAATAAACTGATACACATGCATGTGCGCATATTAAAAGAAATATAAAATATTTCCATATAACACTGGTTAAAAAGGTAATATTCACTAAACTCTTTCTTTCTATGTATTTCGGTACATATTTGATGTACATCTTTCCCTTTTGGCACTATTATAATTTGCTAATTTAGTTACTTACAGTGATGCACTCTTTGGTGCTGCTTATACCAAATTCATTAGTATTTCTACGCACACATTTCAAGAAAGACCAAAATTTGCTTTTTCTATTCCGGTGCTATAAAGTTCACTTTACGACACTCGTTTTGGTTGCATAAAGTATTACTTTATCGCACGCTAATTTTATTTTTTTGAAGTTGGTAACAAAAAAAATGGAACCAAATCTTATTTAAATGTCAAAATATAAGCCTTTAAAGTAACAAAAATGTGCAATAAAATTGTACAAACAATAAAAAGCACACATGCTAACATTTCACTTACTAATTAGCAATATAAATTGTTAAGCAGAGTTGGATGATAAGTTTTCGGATGCTACTATTGACATTTACTTACCATGTTGAATAGTACAACTGTTATAAAAGTTTGTTTTGATAAATATGTAGAGAGTTTGTGGACGAAAGATTTTGTAAATTGTCTTCTGCTATTTTGCGAATCTCTGGGGGCGTACAGTTATTTATTTTGTCCTTTTTGTTTATAATTTCAAATAATTTATTGTATAAATCAGTCTGAATTTTAAACACAATTACATATAGCACCACCGATATTCAAATATTTAAAACTTTATTTCTAAAATATTCGAACAAAACATGTCTCTTATTTTAAGCTTTTTTGAACTTTTAATAACCGAAATAGAAAAAATAGTATAAAATACACGTTTCATAAGACATTTTGCGCACTTGTTCTTTAGAAAACTCGCCTAGCGACTCGTTTTCTAAACTTGAACGCGTGCGCAAAAATCGTGTCTTATGAAACTTGTATTTTAATATACTATTATAACACTAATCAGTTTCTTGTTGGCACTTCTCAACCTTACGATGATAACAAGAATCATTATTGATAATAATTAGAGCATTTTAAAATTACTATAACATCTTTATTTATCCAACAGGTGCAAGTCTAATTACAGAACAAAAACTGACAATGTTGAAATATTCACAATAAACCCACATGTATCCTTTTTAAAATTGTACTAAACCAGCCCTCAAATATTAGAATTATATATATCTACAAATATTAAGATATAAATTTAACCCAAAAATGCAAAAAATTATAGCTATTTACCAAGAATTTTCCTTATAGTATATTTCGACCAATCAATTCTGATTTTCCGAAGTACCTTGCGAATTACTTGCCTTGAGCGCAGACTATTTTGGTAAGAACTAAATGACCCAAAACAGTCACGGTTTTTTTCGTGAGAAAACTGGATATATAGTTTTCCATTGGAACTCGACGTAGCTTCCAAAATATATTATAGTAAATATGTAGCACACATTAAATGAAACGACTGAATATATGTAGTATTAGAATAATTAAAGCAGAACAGAATATGGAATAGACAAACTAAATGCCAATAACAGTAGATTTTATATAATCCAATCATATTGCATATTTTTATAACGTGATTTTAAAAATGCTCAGCGATTACCAAGCAGTTTATTTTGCTTTGCATTGATAACGAAACATAAGGATCAATATTTTGAGTTTATACCAGAATCAGAAAAATCTCATTATGTGACGGCCTGGTATCGCGCAGCGATAGCAGATAGAGTTATTCTTACTCGCGCCATCTAGGATCAAATAGCACAAGTTCTTTGTTCTTTATCTTCCGGAGTTTTCAGCAAAATCAAGAAAGGACGCTATAATATTAGATATTTCTGTACTTTCTAGAATCATCCATTCGTTTTTATATAATGGCCGAAGGGATATCAGAGACGTCATTTGCAAGTTCGTTAGAATCATTTACGTCTCGAAGTGGCAAGAATATAAATAAGAACTGATTGTGTAATGGAGAGCTTAAAATATCGGTTTACCGTTATTTTTAGTAAATCGCAATATGTAGTTGTGTAAAAATTTTATCAAACAAAAGTATGATATCATCAAAGCTGCTTTGACATTTAAAAAGCAAATATCCAAAAAATGAACGAAAATTAAGCTCCCTCCACAAGCAGCAAGACACATTCATGTCTTCAACTACTAATGAAAAAGCATTACTAGCGCGTTTACGAGTTGCATATCGCATTGCAAAAACCAGTATCTAAGTCACATATAAAATTGTTGAAAATTTAATTTTACCAGCAGCTGTTGAGATGGCGAAAATATTTTTTGGTGAAAAGAAAGCTACAAAATTAAATACAATACCTCCCTACGATATAATAAGGATGGCAGAAGATATTCCCGCAGTAACTGTTAAAAATATCAAAAAATGCGAATTTACTGATATCCCAACTCTGCTGAGTTTTCAGCATTCTTAAGATGCGACACGAGCAATGATATCAAAAAAGCTATTTCACTTCGTAGACCAACACTATCGGAAAGGAATTATTTGAGAACTTTTATGCAATGTACATCTAAATACGATACTGAATGGAAAAAATGCGTTGCTTTTTCAGTTAAAAGAAGAACTTCTGATGTACGTGTACTACTACTATTGTCGAACACATAAGTATCTTGAATAGTGGTTAACAAGGCCGCGATGTAAATATACTCGCAGACATGGACAAAATTAACGGATTTATGAAAAACAGTGACTGACAGAAACTTCACTGATTCATTCCAGTGCATTCAAGACTACTGGAGGATGTAGCTAAGCACAATATAATAAATTCTGAGGAAGTTTCTTTTAGACATAGGTGTAATTTAATTTAAAACAACAGCTCTGAATATTTTACAAATAAAATTCGCATTAGTTATGACCATCGACAATTACAATTACAACAAACATGAAACACTTATTTGAAGAGTAACTGAAGGAATGTTCAAACTAATTTTTTTTTTCTAGAAACTGGATCATTTTTGTATCAAAAATATACAAGAATACTCAGAACTGGTAATCGAAGCTTTTAAATGTTTGACTGTATTTGCAATGGCATATTTATGCGAGTTAAGGTTCTCATCGATGGCTGCTGCCTTTGTTGTTTCATTATTATTTGTCGATGATAAAATGTTAACGGTAATATTATTTTAAAACAAATATTTCTGAATTCGGAAACATTCAATGCATATTTTCTTGGGGCCCGCACTTATTTTCTTGTGTAATGGCAGAGCCAAGTATGCATAAATGTGCGTATTACGTTGGTCTAGGAATGTTACACGAGCTATGCGATTACTTAACATCGGCGTGTACCACTTACGTATTTATTACCTGAGAGAAAAATATTCAGCGCGGCTGCAGCGGTTGATTCATTTGAATTGTTCATGACACAAAAAAAGAACTGCAAGTCTGCAAAAAAAGTAAAAGGCCGATTTCTCACTGCTACGTCTGTAATGCACGCTATATATACAATATTATATATATTTTATATATGTATATGTATATAAGAACATTCTCTATAATTTTTATACGTACACAGATACATATAGAAAAAATATAAGTGACTATACACTATTGTTCAAAAGTCTCAATTCTTAGAGTTTTTAAGGAAATGGAAAATAAGTGATGAAAATAACTATTACTGTGTATTTAGACTAAAATTTGGCATCGTTAATATTTCTCATCTCTTTCCATTTTAAGCACTAGATCATTTTCTTAAAAATAAAATCTTATGGTCAAATACTTGTCATTTCCTTTTTACAGCAATATTCTTATTTACTGTAATTTTTGTAATACATATTCATAAGAATTTTGGACGAAACATTATCTCTGTAATACTAATAAAGATGTATTGTATTACTTGTTTCGAAGGTTGAAATGCAAATTAATGTACAGGGTTATTGACTATATTTGGACCAATAGATAACTTTGTTATTTGAAGGATTAGAAAAACGTTTAAATTATGAAAGTTGTAGGATTTCACTCAAGGCGCTAGAATTTGATATCAGAAAAAACAAACGAACGTCGTAAAGCCGTCAAAAACGGCTAACTTAGTTTTTTTTAAATGGAATACCCTATATAATGTTACATAATCTGATTCTAAATAAAATTTCGAGTATATTCCATTTATATAACATATACCTACATTCAACTGTTTTCGCGCTATCGCTGATTGAAAATCGTACTACTAATATGTTTTCTACACCCTTCGTATATGAATTTACGTAAGTCATTACGGGGTTTCTATGGAAACATAGTAGTAGTACGATTTTCAATCAGCGATAGCGCGAAAACAGTTGAATGTAGGTATATGTTATATAAATGGAATATACTCGAAATTTTATTTAGAATCAGATTAAGTAACATTATATAGGGTATTCCATTTAAAAGAAAACTAAGTTAGCCGTTTTTGACGGCTTTACGACGTTCGTTTGTTTTTTCTGATATCAAATTCTAGCGCCTTGAGTGAAATCCTACAACTTTCCTAATTTAAACGTTTTTCTAATCCTTCAAATAACAAAGTTATCTATTGGTCCAAATATAGTCAATAACCCTGTACTTATTTTTAAATGTAGAGCTATATCTTATTCTTATAATATTATTAACATATATTTATAAAAACTTATGATAATAATTATAATGATAATAAATAATTCATTATTTAGTAGTAGCAAATATTTTATAGGTTCATAAAAATTGCAACTAAGAAATTATTTCAGAAGTTAATTTAATGTGTAAATACATAAATAATCGGAGTTACTTATCTAGAGCACACGCTGTTTGTATAGGTATATATTTTCTTTAAGAATACTGGTAGTTGTTAATTTGCTTTTGTTTTGAAATTATGATTATTTAAAAGTACAGTAGAACCCCGATTATCAGTGTGCGGATTATCCGGGCTGTCGATTATCCGTGCCATACGCATGATGACGCAATATCGATATCGCCAG
This sequence comes from Amphimallon solstitiale, assembly GCA_963170755.1. Taxonomy (NCBI): domain Eukaryota; kingdom Metazoa; phylum Arthropoda; class Insecta; order Coleoptera; family Scarabaeidae; genus Amphimallon; species Amphimallon solstitiale. The sequence continues at coordinate 45,586,197 of OY720683.1, read as the reverse complement.
CAGTGTACTAGGGGAATCCCTGGGTATCATTCGCTTTTCATATGCTTTATGTACATAAATGCAAGTTAATCTACCTATGTAGAGTTTATTTTTTCTTATTTAGTGTAAAGGTTTACTTATGTAGAATTCTGTTTTTTATTTTGTTATCTTTTTAGTTGTATACATACGTACATATAAGAAATAAATGTTCGGATTATCCGTGCTTTTCAATTTTCCGTGCCTCGTCCGGTCCCGTAGAGCACGGATAATCGAGGTTCTACTGTATAATGTATTTACAATCTTTCAAAGAGGCACAATAAATTTATGGAATGTGGTTACAGAATAAATTGATTCTCTATAAAAAATGTGTCTACCTGTATATTGTGAACTATATAGAAAATAATACATTATGTATCTAACAAAACTCATATACCGTGCATTTTTTTAACTATGACCTTAGGGATTTACGTGATAGAAATTGTATTCTGTTAACTTATGTTACCGTAGAAATTGTAATCAAATTTCTATTTTAATTAATAAATCAAACATGTTTCTACGAAATATCTATTGTTAGAATGACATGAACATGTTTTATTTAATTATTTTTACGTTTTAAAGTTGAAATGTACGAGCAAAAATTAAGCGACGAAAATCAAATGTCGAAAGTGTCATTGGTCTGATTGACATAATAAATATCGTGAAGCCTTGATAATGTGTGTTTTGCACAATTTTGAAATGGACACATCGTGAAAATTATACTCACAGCTAACTAACAATGTTACACAAGAGAATATAAGCAAATTTCAACTTCAAGTTCTGTATTATACTGTTGTGTATGTGTATACAAGTTGGCAACACTGACCACTTATATATATGTGAGCAACGACACAAAAATAACAAGCATCTTCACACAGTTACGTTGACATGGTGTCATTATTCATTTCGTTATTTTTCTTATAGCGATGTATTGTATTTTTAAAGAGTTCAATAAAGTTAAAGTGTTGAATAAGTAAATTGAGTGTTTAAATACATAACACTGGCGACGAGGACGAAAAACATTAAGGAAAACAACAAGGCGTTGATTAACACAAGGTGTGTAAATAAGAAAAAATGGCGTTACTTGGGAATATTCCGGGATTCAATCCAGTAGACGATTTTATTATTTACAAAGAAAAATTAGAACAATTTTTTATTGCTAATGGTATAGAAAAAGAAAAGAAAGTAGCAGTGCTTATTACAACTTTATCTTCGTCAGTATATACGACACTTCGTGATTTATGTGATCCAGATACACCTAACAAAAAAACTTACGAAGAATTATGTGAAATATTAAGTAAGCAGTTTACAAGGCGAATATCCACTTTTAATGAAAGAATTACATTTTACGAGGCACAACAAAAACCAAATGAAGGTATAAATTTTTGGTACGCAAGAATTAAGAAATTAGCAGTAAATTGTAAATTTGGTAACAGTCTAGAATTTATTCTAAAAGACAAATTTGTTACGGGCATGTGCAAAGGAAAGATACTTGATAGGATGTGTGAAGAAGATCCCAGTTCAAAAAGTCTTCAAGATATCGTAGATATGGCAGTCAAAAAGGAAGCATCCCTTAAGCTGAGTACTGATTTGAGGCCAGAAGTTTTTCAAATGGAGAAAGGTCATAGTAAATTGAAAACAAAGCTAAACAAACCAAAGCAAGGTGAATCTTATTTAAAGTTCGGGAAGAAGAAAGAAGAGACAAATGGGGAGAAATCAGAAAAGGATTCCAGGCTCAAATGCTTTGCATGTGGTAAACCTAATCATAATTTTAGTAAGTGTAATTATAAGACTTATAAATGTAAGATTTGTAATAAAGTAGGGCATATTGCTGCAGCATGCAATGAAAAGAAACAAAATTTTTTAGAAGTAACAAATTCAGATTCATCAAATTCTTCTGTAGATTTAGACGATAAATGCTTTTTCAATATTAATGATAGCACCATTATTACACACAATTTTAAAATTAAAGTTTTTATTAAGGATATTCCATTTGTAATGGATATTGATACTGGTTCAGCAGTATCTGCTCTTAATTATAATACATATGTAGACAACTTTAATAATATTAAATTAAAAGAATGCAAGACGACGCTAAAGACATATAGTGGCACTAACATTTATCCAGCAGGCATATTGCATGTTCCATTAAAAATTAATGACATTGTTAAGCAAGTAGGCCTTATAATAATTAAAGGAAATGGTCCTCCTCTTTTAGGACGGGATTTGTTAAGCATATTTAATTTAAGTGTTTCACCAAACAAAAATTTATTATTAACAATGGAAAAAAAGGAAAATTTAGGTATTGTTAACAATATTAATGACATAGTAAGTCAATATGGAGAACTTTTTAAAGATGAAATAGGACATTTTAGGTATGAAAAAATTAAGCTAAATTTAATTGAAAAGGTTAACCCAAAATTTTGTAAACCCAGGAATTTACCATTTGCCTATAAAGACAAAGTAGAAAAAGAGTTATGTCGTTTGCAAAAGGCCGGCATAATTACACCTATTTCGACTTCAGATTGGGGTACTCCATTAGTACCAGTTTTAAAAAAAGATGGCTCATTAAGATTATGTGCGGACTATAAAATTACCGTAAATCCTTATTTGAAAGACGTTAAATATCCTCTTCCACGAATAGAAGAACTATTTACAACGCTTCAGGGCGGGGAAAAATTTTCTAAATTAGATTTAAGTCATGCTTATAACCAATTGGAACTAGAAGACACTACAAAAGACCTACTAGCGTGGAGCACACACAAAGGAATTTATAGAATGGAGCGTTTACCATTTGGAACTAAACCCGCTTGCGCTATTTTTCAAAATGTCATGGAAAAAATTTTACAAGGAATTAAGGGAGTTGTATTTTTTCTAGATGATATAGTTGTTACAGGCATAAATGATAGAGAACACTTAGAAAACTTAAAAACTGTTTTTCAAAAGTTATTTGATGCAGGACTCAAATTAAAGCGAGAAAAATGTATTTTCTTTCAAAATGAAATTAAATATTTAGGACACATTATTAATAAAGACGGATTAAAAAAAAATATGTCAAAAGTAAAAGCTATCTTAGACTGTCCGGTACCCGAAAATGTAACTCAGGTTAAATCATTTGTTGGTATGGTAAATTATTATGCAAGATTTGTACCAGATATATCCACATTGTTAAAACCGTTGTATAAATTGCTTTCGAAAGATGTTAAATTTAATTGGGACGCGGAATGTAATCAATCATTTTTAAAAATTAAAGAAGAGATGATTTCAGAGAAAATATTAGTGCATTTCAATCCTGACTTACCTATTGTATTAACCTGCGATGCAAGTTCATATGGAGTGGCTGGAGTGCTATCGCATGTTTTTCCAGATGGAAGTAAAAGACCTATTAGCTATGTTTCCAGGACTTTAAATTCAGTAGAACTAAAATATTCAATGATTGATAAGGAAGCTCTAGCAATATTTTTCTCAGTTAAAAATTTTTATCAATACTTGTGTGGTCATACATTCGTAATTGAAACCGATCATAAACCATTAATTTATATTTTCGGTGATAAAAAAGGAGTTCCCGCAATGGCGGCAAGTCGTTTGCAGAGATGGGCTGTTTTTCTTAATAGTTTTGATTTTAAAATAGCATATATTAAAGGGACGACAAATGTCAGTGCCGATTTTTTATCACGTTTGCCTTTAAAAAATGAGCATAAAGTCGAAAAAGAATATTCTTATCTAAATTTTGTTACAGATAATTCAGAAATGCCCATTATTGCAGAACATATCAGAGACGAGATTCAAAAAGACACCATATTAGTAAATATATTTAAATATATTAGAGACGGTTGGCCGCATTATTTGTCAAAAGAAAGAAATTCTCTAAAACCATATTTTATAAGGAAATTAGATTTAACAATTGAAAACGAAATAATCATGTTAGGACACCGAGTAGTTATACCTAAGAAATTTCAGAATCAACTTTTGAAAGAATTACACTCAGCTCATGCTGGTATAGTTAAAATGAAAAGTAAGGCCAGATCTTATTTTTGGTGGCCGTCTATTGATGCCGACATTGAATTATTAGCGAAAAGTTGCGATGCATGCAATAGAGTCAGACCAGAATCACCAAAAGCTGCTGTTATATCTTATAATTCAGCTAGGCACGTTTTCGACCGAGTTCATGTAGATTTTTTTGGCCCGGTGCAAAATAAAATGTTCTTAGTTCTCATAGACGCTTTCAGTCGCTGGCCAGAAGTTGTAGAGATGCCATCTACAACTACAAAGTCTGCTATCGATACCTTACGGCTAATGTTTGCGCGTTTCGGTATTCCAAACCAATTAGTCACGGATAATGGTCCGCAATTTATTTCAAATGATTTTAACACCTTTTGTCTTCGGAATGGAATCAGACATACTTTAACAGCACCATATCATCCAGCTAGCAATGGGGCTGCTGAAAATGTAGTTAAATCAGTAAAAATGGGGTTAGCAAAAGCTTTTAATGACCATGAAAACAATGATGCATCAATCTCTTGCATTTTAGCAAGATATTTGTTAGATTATCGTACAAGCACACATTGTACCATAAATAATACGCCTTCCTATTTGATGTTTAGCAGACCAATAAGAATTAGATTTAACAAACTAAAACCAGACAACATAAACACTAAAATTGAAACAAAAATTATTAAGCAGGGTAGGATAGACACATTTAAGATAGGGGAAGAGGTATATGTGAGAGATTTTAGATTATTAAATAAAAAAAGTTTCGTTAAGGCTAAAATTGTAAAAATATTAGGTTTAAGAGTGTACTTGTGTAAAGTAAATGGTACAAACTTAATTTGGAAAAGACATTTAAATCAAATAAATAAAACTCCTCAGATGAATACTGAAAATATTATAAATTCAAATTGTTCAAACCTTGTTAATAAAAATAGACATTATACTTGTGTAAACATTGATAAACAGGATTGTGAACCAAGAACAACCAATACGGTTGAGAGTGTGATTTCACCTTGTTCTCTAGATTCCACAGCTGTTGGTTGTTCTAGGCCGAAAAGGAATATTAAGATACCAGATAGATTAAACCTATAATTTATATATTAAGTATAAATTAATCTTGTCGGTGGAGGAGTGTTGTGTATGTGTATACAAGTTGGCAACACTGACCACTTATATATATGTGAGCAACGACACAAAAATAACAAGCATCTTCACACAGTTACGTTGACATGGTGTCATTATTCATTTCGTTATTTCTCTTATAGCGATGTATTGTATTTTTAAAGAGTTCAATAAAGTTAAAGTGTTGAATAAGTAAATTGAGTGTTTAAATACATAACATATACAATTTACTGCAATATTTTACATCTTGATTAAATTGACTTTATTTAAGGAAAAACTCCTAAGAACGTGTAACAAGGGTATTTAATAATAACTAAGACATAGTTTACTAAATATATTGCTCAAAATGTTTTCCTTCAGCTGCTAAACAATAACTTAAACGTTCATAAAAAATTCTCTTGGTATTTTATAGTATGCTTCTCTTATTCTAGCTTTTAATTCTTCCTCGGTTGCGGATTATCCTCGTAGATTGTCGTACATTTTAAGTTATAAATATCCCCACAAAAAAACCGAAGGTGTAAGGTCGGGACTCCGTGCAGGCCATATGAATGGTGCAAGGCGGCCAATCTAGATCTTGGGAAAACTGTGGTTTATGAATTCAGTTAAGATGGCAGCACTGTGAGGGGGTGCACCATCATGATAAAAAATAATTTTCCCATTAGTTCTTAAATTAGCCAAGTGAGGGCCAATTTCCATCTGAATTAAATCTAGATATTTATTCTGCTTTAAACATCCATCAATGAAAAATGGGCCTAATAAATTGTTATCTAGAATTCCTACCCTACCATTCACCTTCTCAAGCTGTATGGGTTCTTTCGTGCCCAAATATGTCGGCTTTGTTTATGTACTTTACCATTTAAATTAAATATACTCTCATCAATGACTAATAACGTTGTTTAAAATATTGTGATTTTCATTAATTTTTTGTAGTTAAAATTCGCAAACTTCCATTCTTAAAATATAATCACGAGGTAGCAATTTATGTCCACTATTAATTTTGTATAGTTTATACTTTCAAAGCTTTAAAGCAACTGTTTCTGGAAATTTGAAAATTATGTGCCATACCATTTAAGGAGATGGATTCGGCATCTTCTGCAGCCAAACACAAACCGACTTTCATCTTCTCTGTAATCACCGAAGAAATTCTAGCTCGTTTTATAGGGTTAGGATCTATGCACCCTGTCCTGCAAAAGTTTCACATTCTCATAATTCTCCCTTTGTTCGGAATGGAACCATCGGGATATACAGCAGCAAAATTATTCACAATTTCTCGTCCAGGCAGCCCCCCCCCCCCCCCCAATGTATGATGTTACAAATTCTACTCTTTCTTCAATAGTATAAACGGGCATTTTTTTCCAGAAATTATACAATTACACTTTATCGAGACTATTTATTATGTCAATCACACTAATGACATTTTAGACACTTGATTTTCCTCGCTTAATTTTTGCTTGTATATTTCAACTTCAAAACGTAAAAATAATTAAACAGAACATTTCATGTCATTCTAGCAAGCACATTTCGTAGAAAAATGTTTGATTTATTAATTAAAATAGAATTTTTATTGCAGTTGGACGACAACATAAGTTAACAGAAGGTACAATTTTTACCATGTAAATTCCTGATCACAGTTAAAAAATACACGGTATACACAGAGATATTGTAATTCCACTGCTCTTTTCAGAAGCCAACATTGTCATTTCAATATAAGAACTTTTATTAATACTTTGACATTTAGACTGATAGGTAATTACATTAGAGAATAAAAAGAATAGTCATTAAACTTTGTTATAATTATGGCTAGAATAATAAAGAAATTCAAACATTACCTGAGAACTTAATGTGTCTTTAAATGGACTAGATACGCAGTGTTGCATTTTTAAAACGTTGTCTATGCACTGAATGATATAATGTCAAAACATTTATTTTATATTACAAGAAGAGATTATACCACCAAAAATTCAGTTTTGGGAAACTGCTTTAATTCTACATTTGTACAAGGAAAATATAAGGGAACATTTCTAATGTATTCTGTATTTTGTGGTTAGACTATATATACTCCATAAACTCATCATTCGATTTTAATTTATAGCAAAAACCCTATATTTTTCAGAATATTGAAACATTGTCAGAATGAAGGCCTGCTTCAGATATCATAAAAAATGATGATGTTTATAATTCCTAGGAAGAAGGATAAATGTTTTCCTGAAATAAACTGAATTAAGAAAGTAAATGGGCATAATTGTTTTCGAAAGTGTTATTATAGCATGGGCGTTAATTATCAATCCATATATCGCATCAGACGTTAGTAGTTAATGGCACTGCATTTGTGGAAACAATAACAGTTTAACTTTTTTTTAAATGCATGGTAACCTAAAAAATATATTCAAACAGCACAAGTTTGTACACTATTTTTATTGTGTGGCACAGCGTAAAACTTATCGCAAAATCATGGGAGGGTCCATGGCAATCAATTTCGATGACTCGTTGTTATATTGTACTGATGACAAAATTATAAGATGCTCATTCAATAATTTTATAGCTGCACTAGCTTATGCTTGTATTTATTATATACCTACGAGGGGTCGTTTTTATATTCCCGGACTAGACATTTATCAATTTTAATATAATTTCTCATTATAGTGTTTTATTTTCATACATGCCTTGGTAACGACTTGGACAATTTACAAAACAATTGCAGCAGTGCTAGTTTTAATATCTGACACTTTGTGTTGTCACGTATCAAAATCCACAAACTTGAATATCGAGCAGTTATAAAATTCTTGACAAAACAAGGAAAATCTCCAAAAATTATTCTTGAAGAAATATTGGCTGTTTATGGGGATGATTGTCCTTCAAGTTCGAGTATTTGCGAATGGTCAAAATTGTTTAAACATGGCCGAAAATCACTGAATGATGATCGCCGTCCAGGTGTTGACGTGATCACCGCCGATGTTATTGCAAAAATCAAGTGTTTGGTACTGGAGGATGCAAGATTAAAGAAGCGACAATTAGCAGCTTCATTAAAAGTTTCAGAAAGCACGGTTTTCAGAATTCTACATGTATACCTTGGAATCACAACAGTTAGTACCAGATGGGTAGCGCGAATGTTTTCGCCATTCCAAATGCTTGTGCGCATGGAGACGCATGAACAATTTTTGACACTCTGTGGAGATGAATCAGGAGTCAAAACAATAATTAATGCAGTGGCATGTTAAGGCTTCTGACCCTTCTCAGAAGTTTAAAATCACCCCATCTGCAGGAAAAATAATGGCAACGATTTTTTGAGATTGTCAAGGAATACTATAATGATTGATTATCTAGTAGTACGGTAACAGCAGAGTATTACGCAAGATTAATACATCGCCTAAGAGATTATATTACAGCGAAAAGGCGCGGAAAACTGACGCAAGGTGACCTGTTGCTTCACGATAATGCACCAGTCCACAAATCAATACTTGCAAAAGCTGACGTTGCCGAATGAGGTTTCACAGAAATAAACCATCCAGCTTATAGTCGAAATATCGCTCCGTGCGACTATATTTTGTTTAGTAATCTCAAAAGAACTCTAAGGGGAACAAAATTTATGGACGACGACAAACTTATAGCGGCTGTTGAAAGGTATTTTGCTGACAAATCAAAGGAATTCTTTTTTAATGGATTAGAGATGTTATTAAAACAATATAATACTTGCATCCAAAAGCAAGGGGCTACAATGAAAAATAAATTTTTGCTGTTCGAAACTTTTTCATGCCTAGCCCGGGAATATAAAAACGACCACTCGTACTAGCAGTACCCGCATGGCGATGCCCGTGACATGTTTATTATTGTCTGTTCTTAGACTACCCAAAATAACACAAAAAAAAAATAATAAAAAAAATTCTAGATTAAATTTTAAAATTCGGGCTTTGATATGCATTAAGTCACCATTACGACTACCTGTGTGACAAATTTCACGGCTGTAACTGCGATAGATTCGTCTGCACATTGCACACACGCACACAAGAACTTCCTTTTATAAGTAGGTACACAATATGAACGTGATACGAAGAATTTTCAATTCTTTAGCAATTGCGCAACATTTCGTTTCGGTATAATATTTAAAATAATGAGTGGTATTTAATTTGTTCCTCTTTGCCATATACTTATTCTGTGTAATCAATGGATGCCATTGCAGTATATATTTATAATGTTCCAATTTGATACAGACAAATATTTATCAAATATCCGCATGGTGTGAGCAAGACGTCGAGGCATGTATCATTATTATAGCTGTCCAGTATCCAGTAAGGCGGTGTACCCGGTAATAATTGTTATTATTCTTGTACTACTGGTATCCTCTTACGTCTCTCAAGAATTTAAATACAGTTACTCGAAAGCCATAATATCTGGCGTATAACACAACTCTCTGAACTGTAAATATTTATTATATTGTTATGGTGAACTAGTTCTGTCTTTTTTATTATTATTTTCGGGAATAATTACCTTCTATTGCATCCTATGGTGTGTAGTAGTTTATGTGGCCGAACGTGCGAGAATCTCGAGGTAGTATAGTATATAGTACCGGGTCTTTTTAACGTTTTCGTTGTTTACCCATCGGATACGGTATATTTTTATAACGGCGCATTGTTTAAAATTGAGCTTTCACTGGAAGAGCTCCGTCACGTTTATTTTGATGTATGAATGTTTCTTTTTTTTAGTCGATTTAACATACCGTATGTATATAATTACAGGCTCTTCTTAATGCAGGCAAGCAGGCAATGCCCAGGTAGGCTGTGTTCTTATAAGGAGGTGAAGTTGTGTTGTTTACTAATTATTAAAATACCTCATGCATTTTTAACTATATAAACCTAATCTGGTAAATATACATTGTAATTTAATTATATGGTTTACTTAATTATAGTGTAATAAAGAAAAACAATAATAATTAGGTATAGAAAAGGGAATTCAGTTTCAGTTTTTCAAACGCAAATATGTCCACAGAAAGTACTTGAAATGAAAAAAAAATACTATTATGGTTTATAAGTAAAAATTCTACAATTTATACGGCAGTTAATGTATCTTAGTCACATTTTTGAAAACGCTTTTGTTACAACACATTTTGCATTATTTACGAAAAAAAGACAAAAAAATAAATACGAACAAAATAATATAAAAAATATAGAAATTAGATATCAGTCGCCTAGAAGTCCAGAGAAAGAGAATCTGAGATATTGATATTAAGTGGCCTTATTTAGCAACACATTTTTTAGACATTGAATGTTAATGATAGCGAAAAGTAATAAAATTATTACAATAAATTAGAAGCAGACCTGAGGCTCTAAAAATCAATTAGAAAATTGGACATGTCAGAATTTGTTCTTCAAATCAAATATTTTCTGTAATTAAACGCCAAAGCATATTAAAAATATATTTCATTCTTTGTTAACAAAAAGCAACTGTAATAATTTCTTTTAAACACCAAAATTATTCCCCATCGTTTCGCAGTTACTTTCTTCGTCAGCTGCTTGGGTCCCTAACAACATATTTTGAGAAACTTCTTTAAAAAAATACTAAGGCTTCTTACCTTTTTGCCACTTTTACGAGGTAGACGCTATAAATTCTCGGCCTGATATACAAAAAATAAACTTGGAACAATATCAGAATTTTAATTTTACAATGTAATCTCCCCTAACTTCTATACATTTATTACAACGATTAATTAATAATTCGATACCCTTGTAAAAATAATCTGAAGCTTTTCTTTTAAATTAGAAAAAAAATCACAAGGAGCCATATCCGGACTATACGGTGGATGTTCCAATTCTTGAAAGCCGCATTCGCAGATGGCAGCTTGTGAATGGCGGCAGTATGGACGGAAGCATTGTCGTGCAATAATCGCACACCTTTTGTCAATTTTCCATGACGTTTTGCACGAATACTGTCCCTTAATTTATCAATATAGACGCATAACATGTGCCGTGCCCTTCACACTTGTATTGCGCTCTTTCAAGTCAATTACCAAAATGCCCTCACAATTCCAGAATATTGTGGCCATCACATTTTTCGTTGATTGAACGACTTTCGCCTTTCTGGGACGAGGTTCATCAGGTCGCCGCCATTCCATGGACTCCCTTTTCGATAGAGGATCGTAAAACAGAACCAATGTTTCATCCTCTGTGACAATGGACTCCAAAATCGGTTTTGGGTCGTCTCCACACATGTTTAAAAACGACTGCGCACATTCGACTTAAGAAGGCCATGTGCTACCCACACAAATTTACATTTAACTATCTTAATTTCTTTTAATAAAATCAATCAATTTACGAATCATTTTTTGATTTTCATTAGATATCTTTTGCGTTTACCTCTAATAGTTTTCGAAACATTTTGTATATTTAATTTGTCAATTTGGCTTATTTTTGCTACAACTGAGGATATTAAAAACTGAACCACCACAAACAAAATGAGAGAAGGTTAAAACCGGCATTCTTGAAATACTTTTATTAATAGTACATTTTTTCTTAAGATATCCCCACAAATTCTTTAATTTCAAATGGGAGGCGGATGTTTAAAAGACGTTTTATAAATATACAAGGACTAATTATTATATTGTTATGTAATGCTTGAAGAGAATAGAACTAAAAATAACAAGCACGAGCAAATATTCACACGCAAAATGTAAAAGAAAAATATACCATTATTGTACGTTAACACAGTATGTAAATATATACAAATGTACAGGTATATATGTACGTTGTACTTTCAGAATCGGTGGGATGTGATTAAAATCAGCCATGCTTATTTCCGTCTATTTTTCTGCCGTACTATGAACCACGGAAAAAAACTATATCAACCCTATATTTATACGGGTACATAGAAGCAGAAAATAAATCTTAATAATTGTGTGAATTTAAGAATAAATTCAGTCTTACAACAATAAATGTTAACGTTGAACTTAAACTTATTGTCTGTTGTATGTATTTATAAGAAAATAATATAACAGTCTGTTCATTCGAAAATTATATTCAAAATTAAAGTTTTAAGGGCTTTAAAAAAATTTTGACATTCAGATTCCTAAGAAGAAAATTAATATTATAGTTTTAAGTCAGGGGTTCTCAAACAAAATCAGTCAGAGGCGCACTTAGGTTTAGTAATTGTCAAAATACATAAATCAGACAAGAAATGGAAACAACTCTTAAGATAAATGTGAAGCACAGATCTATTAAAATTGAATCACAAGAATTATCAAACTAAAATCAACCAAGTCAGTTTATCTGGTTTCTGGTTTTAAATTACTTGTATGTTTCTTGTTTGTTTGGAAAAAGTCAGATTTACTTATTACTCATTCGAATTTCTTAAATGAGACATCATATATGTATACTACATTTGTATATTCAACTTGATGTAAATAAACATTCTTATTCTTATTCTTAAAATATGAAGGAGATGGTGAAAACCTTCAACGACAAGTAAGTACATGTGATAAGTGAGTTTACTAATCACCACACATTTTTTCAAAAGGCGGAATGAGGTTTCTCATTTCTCGCATCACATCGTTTTTTTTAATTTTATTATAGCTACAGCTGAAAATCCAACTCTGCATAAATAGGTTATAGCAAAGGGAATGAGTATCCTGACAGCTTTTGAACTCTGAGTTACATATTTATTTTCCGATTGATATCCAAAACTCCGCTAAACTGGAGGAAGCATATTTTGTTTTCAAGCTGTTGTCACAAGAGAGTTCAATTAGACCCTATTCTTCCTGCGAAATGAATTCTGATGGAGCTGGAGTACGAAAAGGATCTTGGATCGACGCAAATTTCTCGACATTATATCTTCCTCAAACTATTTTGCAAACCAGTGAGTTCTGAGAGGTGTTTCGTGAAAAGGGACAGCAAGCCGTGTAAAACAACGACTATATGTATTCAGGGCAACCTTGATTTTTCTTATCCAAACTTTCTTATCTAGAGCTTTTTCCTAAACACCGTAACCTTTCCAAATTTAGTCAAAAAAAAATTCAATTTTTTCACTGAAGTAAACTGCTACTTCCGGTCTACCGATTCTACTGAAAAACTAATCAGATCTTAAGAGGGAGATTATACACGTAAATACAAAATTTGGAATTGATAGCTATAGCGGTTTGAGCGCTATCGTGGTCACAGACACACACACACACAGACAGACATTTTTTAAAAACCACTTTTTCATCATCACAATACTTCCTTATACTACGTATAAGAAAGTAAGAAAGGGAATTATAAATAAATGGAATAATAAAAGCAAGCAAACCTAGAAACTCTTTCTATTTCACTACGTACCTCTTTACAGGGTTTCATATAATTTTAAAAGACATGTTAAAACCCAATGAAATAAACTACAATTCAATAGATAATTTCCAAATTGTATTACGTAATTTTTTCACTGAAGTAAACTGCTACTTCCGGTCTACCGATTTTACTGAAAAACTAATCAGATCTTAAGAGGGAGATTATACACGTAAATACAAAATTTGGAATTGATAGCTATAGCGGTTTGAGCGCTATCGTGGTCACAGACAGACACACACACAGACAGACATGTTTTAAAAACCACTTTTTCATCATCACAATACTTTCTTATACTACGTATAAGAAAGTAAAAAAAGGAATTATAAATGAATGGAATAATAAAAGCAAGCAAACCTAGAAACTCTTTCTATTTCACTACGTACCTCTTTACAGGGTTTCATATAATTTTAAAAGACATGTTAAAACCCAATGAAATAAACTACAATTCAATTGATAATTTCCAAATTGTAACACGTATTTTATTACTGATTTTATAAAATTTTCAAATAAATGTAGTTTACAAGTGTAAAAAACATACAATTTACATTGACACTCTACTTAATATTATCTATTGAAACCGATGCGTACTTAGAATGTGTTGATTCTGGCGGTGAAATTTCAGATTATTGTCTACTTTCGATTACATGATGTTCTAATTTTAAAATTGCTATAATGTAATAAAAAAAAAGTACTCTTATGTTGGGTAATAAATTGAAATAAACGTCAATTATTGTGATTTTTATAATTTCAGTGAGGTGTATGATAGAATGTGACCTGGTAAGTACTTAATTTATTATTTCTATTCCTGTACTCGGCTGTCAATAAATTTATTAGTAAATTTTGGTCAATTACCGTTCATCTATAAAGTACATCTATGTTCGGTAAATATCGACCGGTCCATTCAGCTCCAGTTTACCGATAAAAATAATCAAAACAAAAAGACGTAAAATTAATTAAAATGTTGCTGATTGAAAGTATTCATTACATCAATTGCAATAAGCTGCTTTTTTGATATATAAAATTATATATATTGACAATGCAATTTATATCAGTTACATACAATACAAACTGGAATCAGATCAAGATAATAATTATAAGATATATATTGTCTATACGTTCGTGTATTGTTTCTTAAACATAGTTTCTTTACAAGAAGGAGATTGATTTCACACTTACAGTGAGTGAATTTCAAAAGGACATACGAATACGTAACAATAGCTTGAATAAATCACAAGATGTAGGGATTGGATATATTTGTATCTCTAGACGTACATTACATAGCTCATGTATATAAAATGATTTGGTTTTAATAAGTTCGTAGTAACACACACGGTACTAAACAAAGAGAGCGTTACGAAATATAAAATAAGCATACTAACTTAGTTGGAGGCAATTCCAAGAAATTATACACACATGTACAGATAGAAACATGCCATACACGTCAAATGCCCAATAAAATGAGTTCGAGCTCTTGTTGGATATACATGCACCTATGGTGTTATTGTATTAAAAATTGCGCTAGTTCCAAACAAAGAAGACCAATTGAGCAACGGTCAAAGCCTGGCAATTTACATGTATAGGTAATGTTGATATGCACGTATATGTAAATCATGTGTTACACATAAAGACCGCGGTTGTCATGGATTAATACAAGTTATAAGTACACATAGTAAATGTAACATCAAAAATTACCAATCGCTTCACTTTTTATGTATTAATTGTAATACGTGTATGGATTTAAAGCGTAAAGAAAACAAAGGTAATTTCTATGTCGATCGGTTTTTTTTTTTTTTACTTCTGTTGGTATTGAAAAGCGAATCGAAATGGCGTTCAATTTAAATTAATAATTTAGAGAAATTCAAAAAAAAATTACGTTCATTTGAATATGTAGGCACCTAGCCAAGTTTTACGGCAAGACTTGGCTCTACTTGTTCCCGAAGATCTTTTCACGCACATTATTTTCAAAACGTAATGTAAATCATTTCAAAACCTCATGTAAATCAATAAATACGAGGGTGGTCTGAAAAGTGTGATAAGTAATACAGAGGTGGCACCACAATGAACACATGTGTGTCATTTATGAAATTTATAACCTTTAATTTGACAGTTGTGAAAGTTTGAGTCAAATACGTTGCGCATCACAATCACTTAAAACAGTTTGTTTTAGAATGAATGAATTTAAACGTGGTCGTAGGAGCACCGAAGATGAATCACGAGCAGGATGTCCGAAAGTGGCTACCACTGACGAAAGGATCACCAAATTTCATGATCTCGTTTTAAATGATCGTCTACAAGGTGCGTGTGATAGCAGACACTCTTGGAATCTCAAAAGAATGTGTCGGTCATATCTCAAAAATTCAATCAAAATAATGGGTTGAAACCGGTTGCAGTGCACCGAAGCAAGCGGACGTGATTTCATCAGCTAACAAGATTGGCCCTTTACGCGTCGCTTTTGGACCAGCTGAATGAAAAATTAAAGGAAAAACACAACTGCATTTCGCCAGAAAAAAGTTTTGTTCCATCACGAAGATGCTCACTCATCGGCAATAGCAACGACAAAATTAGTTGATTTGTGATTCGAAATTCTTCCTCACGCACTTCACAATATGAGAAAATAGCTTGGTGGAAAAAAATCTTCTTCAAATGAAGAAATGATTGCACAAATTAACGATTATTTCGATGCCTTCGATTAGTCGTATTATAGTGATGGGATTAAGCAAATTGAATATCGTTGGAACAAGTGTATCGTACTAAAAGGAGACCATGTCAAAAAGTAAAGTGAAAAAACTCAAAAAAACAGTCATCCTATAGTTTGTTACCACATACTTCAAATCACCCTCGTACATCAGTTGTCTTTCAAATATTAGAAAGTAAAACCTTGTTGCCATTTAACCACACAAGTGAATTTTATGTCAAAAGATGATTTTTTTATTAACAATTTAACCAAAACCTTAGCACTTTGCAGGTTATTCCACTGCTTTGTACGCATTACTATATTTACCTTATTCAATAATCTTCAGAATATTGGTTCTTTTTCTTAAGAAATTACTTTGCTTCTATATGAAATTTAGTGCAAACCATACTGAACACTTTGTTACGGTTAAATTAAATTTTAATAAACGTTTTACGTTACGTTTATTTACATTTGCTTTGTTGATAGATGCAACCGTTCGTGTGTGGCCTTACACTGGAGCATTGGTTGTTATTGCACGGATAATTAATAATTGATTATTCAAGTTGTGACTTCGTGGGTTAGAATCAAAGTTATTGTAGCTACTATGTAAGCTTATTTAACCAAATAATAATTATTAAAACAAACCTAGTGAGTTTTGGAAGCTTATTATCGCTAGCGCTGATGTCATTTTTTCTCCTTGGGCAGGAAACTGACTTGTTAATTTAGATAATGCAAGGACTATAAAATAACAAGTCAATTTCCACAATAAGATATAATAAAACCCGTAGCTTCCCTTTATTAAAAGCGTGGGAGACAAAAGTTTAACGATCGACCGAATCCGTCAAAAATAGTAAAACCCGCAATCTACATCCTCTGAATATACGTGGTTTCGACATCCGCAAAGAGTGGTTTCATCTAGAACTCTTTTTCCTATAAAGAGGAAAGATTCGGATGTTCCAAGTGCGGGGCTTTCGAAGATGCGAGTCCTTAAAGGCACGGCAAACCGATCTAACACCAAATTATCCATAAATGCGCTAACGTACTGAAAGTCAAGATGAAAATTATAAGAAAAAACTCTTGCAAATCGGATAAGACCAGTAAATAATTATTTTAAAGCCTGGAATATCTATACCGTAGTCGACATATTTTAATTTCTGATACGAAAGTAGAAAGAGGAAAAGAGCGCGACGAAGTAAACTAAAGATAAACATAAGCGAGGCTGCCAAGACAGTACACTCGACAAACCTCGACACTGCGTTGCTCTCCCACCACTGTTAGCAAGCAGGCATCGCTGCATATTATAAGGTCATCTTATGCATGGTATAGAAGTATAAACCGAAATTAAAATTTGATGACTATGGTATATATAGCTTGCTTACAGTACACTAAGTTCCGCTTTGATGAAAAAGATGCGAAATGTTATAAAACGCAAATTACATTTGCAGTTTCAGCACGAGAAATTAACAAACCGATTGATTTGATAAAAAAACTGGAGATTGAAGGAATCGCGATCTCAATGACATCGTGCAGAGCTTTTAGTTTGATCTTTGTGTATCATCCATCTCCTAACAGTTCCGCCACTGCTATAAACTACACAATTAATTTCTGTACTTATATTTTCAGTAGCTGTTACTTCTCTGAATCTTTCAGAACAGGATTCATAGTCCAGGTCAAAATGTTTGCACGGCCAGTCTATTGCCCATAAATATAATTGAAAACATCAGTTATAATAATGATAGCATTTTACCAACACTACTATACAATAGCTCTATTATAGCTGAAGATAAATGGAAGAAATTTTGTTTGAGTCATTTAAATATTATTACTTAGGATTTATTCACTAAAACATACGCAACAAAACTTATTCACAACTAACCGTGCAAATAATGCATGCACTTGTAAGAGAATCGTGCATTCTAAATCTACACATCCAATATTCCTCAATCATTTTGTTTTGTTGAACACATAAGTATGATAATTGTACCACCTCGAAGATATTTACACGTTAACCTGTGAATATCTTGTTGGTATATATTAGGTTAATGGTAATAAATCGACAACATAAAGTTTCTGTGGTGCGCTTAAATAATGCATAGAGAAACATGTGTCTCTATATAATTAGAAATGGAAATAAGCAAAAACACCATTAGATAATTGTACACGCATGCGGCGGACGGGTTTTCTAATTGTAAGACACGAAAGATTTCTTCTCGTGTGTCGTCTTATATACACTGTTACCGCAGGCAAACGAATTTAAAAAGAACAAATGCAAAATTCCTATTGTAGAAGAAGAACCTAATTATATTTTAGTTACAAAAATGCCAATTATTATTCTGAAGACAGATATTGTTTTTTAGATATTTTTTTAAAGAGTGGTGTTTTTCTTTGTGCTGTGCACTGTTTTACATATTATTATTATTATTATTAATTTGTTAATATGGAATAGAGGGATTTTTGCTTGTTACATTCCAATGCAAGAGCACAATCGACTACTTCAAATAGTATACGAGAGAGCGTTTCAAAGTTCATAGAATGGGGAAATAAATGGGAAAATAAAAATACAAAAACTATTTTTCTTTTTCAATATATTCAACTGCAATCCTAATACATTTTTCAGACTGTTCAAGTAGCTTCATTAAAAATATATTTGTCTGAAAAATACTCCGAAACAGCGTCTTTTATATATTCATCGCTGGTAAATTGCTTCCTACGCAGCTCTTTCATTTCAGGTAAAAAAAATGTTACAAGCCAGATCTGGGCTATAGTGTGCCTGATTCGAAATATTGAAGCCCATTTTATGCAGGGCAGCCAGCGCAACACGACTTTTGTGGAACATTTTCGCAAGGAGCAGGACACCTTTCGTCAATTTCCACCTTCTTTTTTTCCCTTTTTTTAAGCACACCAGAATTGAAGCGCAGTGTATTCCAGTTAAGGAAACGCCTTTAAGTTTAATTAATTAACAGGATTCCTTCTGAGATCCAAAACCTAGTATCCATTAGTTTTCCGGCCGATTGTGACACCTTAGACTTCTTGGATGGTCATATGTTATTTCTCTTCAACCATAAACGTGTTACTGACATTCCGTTGTCGGATACTTCCCGTTCTTTTGTTTGTTTGTGGCCCATTTCGTTGTTTCAACTTATCCTATTTGTATTTAGCTTGAATTAATGTTCATTTTACCACCTTTAAATAACTGGTAGGATCGCCATGTGCTGGAATCACTGGGGTTCCTTTGGTTCGTCGTTAAACGATACACGTAGTAGAGTTATATACTCCTTTATTCTAAGACGATCATATTAATTGTATGTAATGATATCGTATGAAGATGTATATGTATATGTCTATTGTCGCTCCGGCGCCAGTCCGGTGCAAGTTCACATCGATAGGCCGACTCGGACGTGGGTCGTCTTCAAGTAATTCCCTGCCTTGCTCAACGCGATACTCGATTTTCTTCATATTTCACACTTTCTTCCCGATAATGTTGCTTGGTCGACGATAGTTTAAAGACTACTAAAGCGATTCTGTTAAAACTTTATATGTATAATAATAATGAGACACTGAACACGTTACGACACTAAAGAGCTCTCCTACTGCCATCCAACCACTTCATTCCACGAACTTAAAACCGATCCCTCGTAATGTTTGTATTCCGTGATTGGATTGGCTGAAAACAGATATCACAGACAAAATGTGCTTTTCGATCATCTTTTTAGTCGTTGAAAGCTAATGATTACGGCGCTACTGGTACCGCACGTGGTAATAGGATGACGAAAGGAATGTCTATTGGGCTTAAAAAAGACTTATTTTTATTCGACGTCCGGACCTAAAACCAAAAAATATTGTATATTATTTTAGTGATCCAATAGAATTAGATCTACAGTATTTTAGACATATTTAGCAACACAATTTGAAAACAAACCAAAAGGCGCAGGAAGGACATCAAAGGCATCTGGCAGCTATATTCCTGTTGTAAGTGACGTTAGGCGCCATGTGGTTCAACAAAAGAAACAAGCTGGAGTATAGATATGCAGACTCTCTGTGTAAAAACAGAGTAGAACAATGTGTCAAATATGTCAACATGGATTATGTATAACGTCGTCTCAACACGACCAGCTACTGTTTAATCCACCAATTTCACGGTTTGCCATTTTCACATAAGGGGTCGAGTTCTGAAAGTCAAAGTCAAATTCAATAAATTGTCTTGGCTTGCAAGACTATTCTAAGAAGCAGTTCACGTCGTTGGACACCAACTAGATGGTGGCTGATTCATTCTCCCACCTCATACATTCTAGTCTTATTCAGCCAAACTAGCACGTTTTCAGAAGGTTTTCAGAAGGGTGATAATGCATTCTTCCCTCATTATCTCTATATGGTGACGCTAAAGCGATATCACGTAAGTACCATTATTTTATTCACTTTAGTTCATAAATGCTATGGATTCCTTCGATTAGAGGCCTTCATTCATTTCTATTTTTATTCCTATTTTATCATACTTCTAAACTTATTCGAAGTAGGAAGCCGTTCAGTTATTTATTGGTGTTTCTGGAGTCTAGTCAGTCGAAGTCGGAGAAGCTACCCATCTTTATCATTCCGCGAAACTACATAACAAACCCATAAGGAAGAAACGATAACAAATGATAACGAAACACATTCATGTTTCAACATTTATTATTATCCACGGCCTTCTGAGAACCATAAGGCCAGCGAACCGGGTTTATCTTCACACACACGACCATCTACATAAATACACTATTCGCATTGTTTCTTCAAAGCAGGTGATTTAAATAATTCCGCAATAACTTTTTATCGGCTCCCGACTTGCCTCTTTTGCTCCTTCGCGTCCAGTAATCTAATGCATGCATACATATACAGTGGCATTTGGTTATCCACCTATATATATTGTATACACACACAGGAAAGCAAAAGCATATTTACGTAAAATATACCTTATTGATCGCACGTATTATATTGCCAGAGCGGATGATTTTAATGGGTGGCCAGCTACTATAGACTAACTTTGTTAAATAAAAATAATATCACCTCGTTACCGTTATTCGAAATCTCTTTCTTCTAATGGAAACGTGAGATTACAGCTGCGGCAGAATCTGCGATTGTAAAAAAAAGATGCGAAAGAAAAAAGAAATAAATAACAGAAGAAGAGAAAAAAACGAAATGATAAACAAGGATACGAGGACCGCGTGGCGTTTAGTTTTATTGCGTTGCACAAGCGACGACGGATCAAAATCCTGCCATTTTAGAGATAGATAATCGCCTTAATGTGAGTGTTTTATATTTTATATTTGAATCGGTGGCGATCATCAGTATAGTTATTATGTATTCCGTTATGTTGTGTTTGCATGTATAGATATAGTAATTTAGGCTTCAATTCGAAAGACTGCATTGGTTATTATTTAGTTTTTAAATTTCGAAAAAAGTACACTAAAAAAAGTACTCTTTAAACAAGTAAATTTTTACTTCCGGTAAAGGAAAAGTCGAAGGCTATTGAAAATTATCACTCGAACTGGGGAAAGTGAAAGAAGACTGAGTTACGGCGCGCGGCGACATGATGGAGGGACTCCATTTTATCTTCAAAACATCAGTAGAAGATATCTATCAGATGAACGCCTGCACGGGCCAGTTCTTTTACGTCCGTACCTGTAGTTTAGCAAATGCATAATTGCTCATAATTACACTTATAACATGATAATTTAATGCATGTCTGAACCCCAAAAAGAAATTATAAATCGGGATTGTTTTGTCACTTTGACAGCGAAAAAAGTGTACTTTAAATTTTAAATCGGCAACAAAGTTGTTTACCTTTGATTGACCCGACCACAATTTGTATTTTCTTGTTATGTCATAAAATCAACGAACTCATTGTCAAAATAAAATGTCAAAGTCGATGCATCAGTCAGTTTTGCGTACTGTCTTTGGTTGACCTGACATCAATTTGTTTACTTTATCATCATAGCGTTCGCTGTGAAGTGTTGTTATGACATAAAATCTGCAAACTCATTGTAAATAATCTTCACAAAGTGTATAAGAACTGTATTTTTAATAACTGTATTTTTGAATAATATAATTACTATGTAATAATTGTTTCAGTAATTGTTTACACATTTAGTAAATTATTTTGTGCACGACCGATTTACAATATACACTATTGCTTACTATACTAGTTCAGAGTATTGGAATGGATGGTTTTGCCTTACCCGTGTATAATAATATTGTACCACTAGTGCACAATAAACAAGCCTACCATGACTTTTAGCAAATTGTCTTGTTTGCGTACGATTTTTTATTTTGTCCAATGGATTTACATTACACTTTATGGTGATAAATAAATCCAAAGAAATTAAAACAATCAGTGATAGTTTTGTAATAATAGTGATATTTAATAATTGAACTTAACGAGTGAAATAATTTTTGATGCACATGTCACTATTTAAATCTCCTGTCAGTCCCGCTTGATGGGTCAAATGTCAAATCTGTCAAACGTAAATTTTGCAGTGTAGTCGTTAAGGTAAAATTTAAAGTATAGGTCGTACACAAAGTATAGTGTGAAACTCGAATGCAATTCGTAATTCCTTGCTCGTGCTATTGCAAACACTCGGCTTCGCCTCGTGTCACAATATTTGCACTCGCAAGCAATATACTCCATTGCATTACTCGTTGCACAATATACTATTGTCGAATTATATTCGAGCTTTCTTTTATTTCCGGATAAATTTTCAATTTTCAAACTCTAATTTATGGTGGAATTCTGTAACTTTCTCGGAAGCTCCGGCTATCGTAGGCCCTGGCAACGAAGTGACGTTGCGATGACGATTTCAGAATATTGAGAGATAGTGACGTAGAACTGTCAAAACGTTCGTGAGTAAAGATTTTGTTGGTTATATTGTGGTTATATTATTATTATATAACTATTGTTAATATACTGTTCCTGTTGTTATATTTATAGTTTCTGTTAGTTTATTTGTTATAATTATTATTGTTTTATATTTGCAAATATGAATGGCTTTATAGCATTATTATTAGATGAAGATCACAACAGGTAGGTAATCGATAATATAAAATATATAGAGTATACATAATATTCTCTATTTTCTTTATTTTAGAAATTATATATGCGTATATTCCGCAAACGTTTAAGAGATCACGGAAATCCTTTTGAAATACCAAACAGGCATTTTAAACAAATGTTTAGACTGAATAAGGACACTGTTCAAAACCTGATCCAGTTATTGGATGGACATATTGAACAAACAAATATACCATTACATTTGAAGGTTATTATCATAAACATCACTTGAAATGCATATTAACTTTATAGTGCACATTATATATTTGTTACAGGTCTTAACAACATTAAATTTCGTAGCATCAGACAGCTATCAGAATAGTGTTGGTATTAATAGCTTTGTTTCTCTCAGTCAGAGTTCAGTAAGTCGAATAGTTCATCAGGTCTGTCTTGTAATATCAAACAATTTATTCCCTGAATGCATAAAATTTCCCAGTGATTGTGAATCGAAGAATCGTGTCAAGCAAGGGTAATTATGTTGTATCAAAATATTCTAAAAATAATTCTTTATTTTGTTTTTATGATAAAAAATGGGAGACCGGAGATGTATTTTGTTTAATCGATAGTACCCAGTTCATATATTTACCAAGGGTAATTAAGGGTACCTTTTCTAAACGTTCTAAAAATTATCCTTCTGTATAGTTTTTATGAAAAATGGGGTGCACGAGATGTAGGTGTAATTGATGGCACACATGTTGATATACTTGCTCCACCTTTAGCCAATGAAGAACACTCTCCTTTTGTATATATATATATTTTTTCTATTCACATACTGTAATTTTTTTTTCTAAATTTCAGCACTACTTTTATGGTAAGGTTGATAAAAGAAAATATATTTGACAATAAAATGTGTTTTATTTTTGAATATTTATACAAACAATCTCTATTTGAGTACCTATTATTCAAAGTTCACATTTCTAGTTCAGTATTATTATTTTTCTTTTTGATCTTTATTGTTAAGATTTAATAGTAAACATATAATTCATATCCAATATTAGTATAATTATCCGAGTCAAATGTCATCTATTGTTTTATAATACTTGCTGGTAAATTTATTAAACAATAATTTTTTACATTCTTTTGAGTTGAAAAAGTGCAAATTTCAGCCTAATGAATATTACTCTCCTGTAAAAACTGCAAATAAAGAGAACTTTCAATTACTATAATTTCAGAGGCTCGACAACAAAATCCTGCAATAATATCAAATGATTTGGTGTACCAAGTACAACAATACATCACAGGATTGGTCGATTTTCTAAATACAAAATCATCTATATCCTTCAACCATTTATATACTTTGGCCTATGCTATTAAAACTTAATGTTACCTTTTTGGATCCTCAAACATTAATCGTTCAATATAGTTACACATTGATAAAATCTTTGCGGTTTGATTTACAAATAAAGTCATTGACTAAACAGGTAAATTTCCTCTTATTTTCTTCAACATAATATAAAGTTAAACATCCTCTCAATTTGATGTAGTTTTATTATTAGAAAATCTTATGAAAAAGTCAACTTTAAATTGTGAAGTTATTGTGAACACGATACCATAATAGACTTTTTCGAACATTTAGTTTGTGCACATTTCACATGCTTTATGTTGTGTGGATATTGTCTGCTAGGTTTATGTATTTTTTTGTGTTTAGGTACTCTTGTAAGAAAAACAATGTCGACTTTATAGGGATACCTGTCCTTGTTGGCTTTATAAAAAAATCACATTTCATCATCCATAAATGTGCCTGAAAAGACATTTATCTGCAAATTCACTATACACTAGTGCGATACTACGTCCTTTGAAACTCTCCTACTGATAACAGTTCTTGTTGAAATTTTCCAAAGTGTTTCGTGCTATCTTGGCAGCAGTATAAACATATGTTTATACTATATCTTGGCATTACAAAATGTTCCGTACATTTTCTTTAAAAAAAAATGTTAGCAATCGCTATATTATATTTCAAATAATTTTCGTATTAGTTAAAATTTTAAATTGAAATATTTTGGTATATGTTTACGAGATGATATGTCTGTTTACATGTTAAACATAAAGGTTATGTACAAAAAATCGTAAATTGACACTTCTACGTCACTAACTGCAAAAATTCTGAAATCGTCATCGCAACGTCACTTCGTTGCCAGGGCCTACGATAGCCGGAGCTTCCGAGAAAGTTACAGAATTCCACCATTAGTTGCTAAATGGTAACTGGATTCAATAAAGTTCTGAAATTTATCCGGAAAAAATAAAGCTCTCGTGTAATTATAAGTGACAATAATATGGAAAATAATAATAATGGTAGGAGACGCCAATGACAATATTTAATTACCCATGATAACAAATTTATAGTGATTTTTTTAACACGCTAACTTCATATTGAAAAGTGGAAATAGATATTGATGTCAAGGTCGCGAAAAATTGAAATCTGAATAAATTATTTATATAATATGTTAACATACGAGAGGAGTTCATAAATTATTGTCCGTAACACAGAAAGCAAACATCTGAGAAGAACCAAACAAATTTATTTTTCAACATAATCACACTTTTTCTTCATCTGAAAAATAGTTTCCCCGAAGATGGTCTTTTAATTTTGGGAATAGATGGTAGTCACTAGAAGCCATATCGGGAGAATAGGGGATTGTTCAAAAATGTTAAACCCAGCATTATGAATGGCACCTATCGGCTTTTGCGGGCCGGAGCGTTGTCTTGGCGAAACAGCACTTGTCATCTCAATTTACCTTTTTGTTCCTCTTTGATGACCTCCCAAACTTTTTGAAATAAGTTTGCATAATATTTAGCTGTTACAGACCACCCAGGTAGTAAAAAAAATGACAAAAATGACGTTATCATTTTTGGCACCCACCGTGCAGACACATTTTTCAAACCCAATTCATCGTACAATATTTTCTCAACACTTCCAACTGAAAAGCCACGTCTCCGATATAAAATTAACGTCCTCTATCGCGTAGTACCACATCATGAACCAAATCAATATTGTCTACAGTTTTGGAAGGACCAGCACCTGGTGCATGTTTACAGATCTCCCTTGCCAGTTTAAAATCACGTGAGCAATTTTTAATTACTTGATATGAAGATGCAGACTCACCCAATACCCCGGTCATATACGTATAAATTTCTTGTGGTATTTTAAAGAGATATTTTATCACAGCTCTTATTTCAATTTTATCCATTTTCGTTAAATGAGGAACACGTCAAGAGAAATAAACTAATAATTCGTATATGCAAAGAAACAGAGAAACGATGTTTTACATTCACTAACGCCAATAAATGAGATTTCGAATGACAACAGTTTTTGATAGTCGGTCAACGCCATCTATGCTAGGAACAATAATTGGTGAACTTCCCTCGTATGATTTATGTATGAGTTTTCAATGTTGGCGTCAATACAATGTTGCCTTAAATTGCTTTACCGACGTTACAGTTCCAATAACAACAAAGTTAGCAATGGTGCGTACTTAAAACAACCTGTATATTACACACATATATCATCACAGCGTTATCGCTTTACAAATCCAAAATGTATATGCGCTTCTCTAAATGAACGTATCCCCTCGGTCTTAAATACTCAATTTACTGGACTAATTCTCCCCGCATCGCTAATGAATCATTCTCTCACTCTACGTAATTTGTAATAAATCACATTAGGTATAGGGAACGCGTCAGTTGAGTTTTATACACCGCATTTACGTATCGTAATGAACTGAACTTAATATTCGTAAGATGATATAGGTTCCTCTCTTGGCACTGCAATACAATCGAGGCAGCCAGAGAAGAAAGGATGAATGTGTGTATGTATGTCTAATGAGGCGTAAAAAATATCCGTAGACACAAACAGGCATTGTGGGACACGCCTATGTTCATCGGCACTTACACTACGTTTCGAAGGAACGGTCGGTCGATGGATAAATGAAAATGCGCCAAGAAAGGAGACTGTTTTAAAGATGCATATATACAGATTTCAATATATCCGGGGAGGTGCATTTATCAATGCATGTTACTGGAATATTAGTTTTGACGTGTAATGTTATTAATGTTGTCACGGTTCATTAGATTCCTATCTTGTTCTTTTTACGGCCGTCTCTTTAATTTAATATTTTCGGTAATTATCTTAACGGATGTCCTAGGACACGGTCTGGTTGTACGAAAACTAATTGAATTTTTTTTTTTTTTTCTTCTTACATTACAATTAATTTATTATTATGAATATTTCAATAAATTTGTTTTTCAATATGTTTATTAATCCTGAGGGTCTTTCTCCCATTGTACATTGTTTTTCTTAGGAGCAGGAATAAATTTCAAATTGAGTGCCCTATTTTAGAAAACTTATTTGTTAATACACGGACCAAATGACTCCCTATTTTGGACCATCCGAATAATCAATGAGCAACAGTATTAAAAAAGCGTATAGTTTAAATATATACTTAGAAAACACAAAGGCATCATAGTGCCAATTAACCAAAAGAAGCTGAATACAAAAGTTAATAAAAAATCTGCACTACAGGTAGAATGTATAATATATCTCCGAACAACAAAACTAGATAATTCTAACAAGTTAATTACAGAGTAACAGCAACAACAAAAGTGAATCATGTCATAAAAATAATTCTTCAACAAAAAATTAATCAGCAGTTAGAGGAAGACGATTGTGTACAAAAACAATTTGTTGAGTGCCTGGTGCAAAGAAGATTTGCAACAGAGGGAGAATACCAAGGATGATATAGGACAACGAAGTAGTCAAAACAATGAACGACATTGGCTAACATGTAAAGAAGCCGAAGAGCTTGCGATAAATAGTTAAAATCAGAAGAAAATTGTTAGTTGTTTATTAAAAATAAATTCTGGTTAAACAATTTTTTATTTTTACATAGCTATACTAATAAATATATTTTATAAAACACTGCTATTCTAAAAAAATATTTTCATATCCCTGGAAGCATAAAAATAATTGCAGGGCATTTATATGAACTAATCCGAAAGCCTTAATCAATTCTGGGGTCATTTGAGTCCTTTTCTTTCGATGTCCTTTCACATTCCGATGAATCTGAGTATGTTCGCAATATATTATAAATTCTTCTACATCATCTTCAAGTTTGTCGACTCTCTTATGTGTTACACATAGTTCTGTAAATTCTGTCGCGAAACATTCTCATAAGCATTATCGGTCAATACAATTACGTTCTTCTTTTTAAAAGTTGCAATTTTTTATTCAAACGTACAAACGTAGTGTTTTACTTGAGCGCACAATGTATCATCACGTTCAGAGAGTGCAGCTTTTTTTCTGAATTTCACATATGTAAAGCCCAGTATCACATAATAATCGATAAAGTACGGATGTCGTAAAGTCAGGTATTTCTTTATCATTCACCAAAATGACGTATGGTATAGAGTTTTAAACGCGTCAATTATATGAATTTTTAATTGAACTAGAAATTAACATATTGCTGTGATACCTATTTATCTAATTGATACAAATAATGTAACACTTCCATTATCGATTTGTTCGTATCAGCATAAATTTTATAATTTTATTCGTGAGTTCATACAGTGATTTACTTCTTGATCTCTGGTCTTTCTCTTATTTAGTATTGTTTGCGATAAGGTGAGGAAATTAAACGCAATTTATAAGTTTTATAATAATGGTATATATATATTTTGAATTATAACCGCTTACAATATCAACATTTTTTAACTCTTGTTTTAAATTGAAAATATCTATAGTCTCTTTAGAGTTGTAATAGGTGAGTTATTCACTATGTTCTTTTAAACTTTATGAATTTTTATTTATTCTTGTTAAATATATTAATACGATGCCGTCACTATTTTACTAAAACATACATTCTCACATAGTGCTTTAGTATCCTACCTAGAATCTTGCTGCTTAAATGCTTTGAAATTGGTTCATACTAACTGCTAGCTGCAAATATTCTCACATAGTACTTCTAGCCATTTAGTACTTGCTCATCAAAACATCCTCGCATATTGGTATTAATTTGTTTGAATTTTAATTAAATGATCATTCAATACTTAATAATGCCCAACAATCCACTAAAGGCAAATATTCGCACATAGTACCTTTGTAGCATGTTCAACACCATTAAATATATTTATAATTTGAAATGACTGAACATAATATATGTATATAATCAAGTGAATATTCATTTGATATTCGATAATTTAAAATATTTCTATATCATGACTTACTTTATTCGATCATACAATTGATCAAATTCTATCTTATTGATGTCTTTCATTTTTATTATTTTATAACCATAAAAAGGAAATGAATTTAATGAATTCGTTCAAAAGAAAATCTTAACTAAAAACTTAAATTCTAATTTTGAATATAAACTACTAAATTGTGAGTTAATAAGCAGTGCTTGTATGCCCTACTATAACTTTATTTTATTGTCTCG
The DNA here is from genome assembly GCA_963170755.1 of Amphimallon solstitiale. Classification (NCBI taxonomy): domain Eukaryota; kingdom Metazoa; phylum Arthropoda; class Insecta; order Coleoptera; family Scarabaeidae; genus Amphimallon; species Amphimallon solstitiale. The sequence continues at coordinate 45,556,575 of OY720683.1, read as the reverse complement.
GAGTTTCGCTTTATAATTTTCGCGTCTTGTCAATTCAAATCGCTGTCGAAACTCTGCACGTTCTATCATGTTTTGCCCCTTATATAGTCAAACAAAAGACTGTCGTTGCTTTAGCGCCGTTTCATTCAAATTTTAAGTTGGCATCTTTCAAAAATGTCCACAGTAAAATTTTTCTTCGTCCTTTTTAAGTTGTCACTCCCACTCCAATACACATGAACCACATTAACAGTTGCGCAAGAATGGTGACGCTTCTAAACTATTTGTTATTGACGTTTACAATTTTGTTGCTTCTTATCTAAGGTAAGTGTATCGTTTTCTTCTTTTCCTCTTCAATATAAACCTTCATTGTATCTATATACAAATGTATTGCTTTTTTCACTGTTCGTCAAATACTTCCTCTTGCCGTTTGCTAACTGTATTCCGATTCTTCTTTTATTAGCCCGTCGGTCTGAAATCAAGGGAAAAACGTTGTATATAACCTGGATCTTCTTTGCCAAGTCCGTGTTGTGAAGAAGTGTCGCCCTCATCACTTTCTCCCTGTCTTCAAGCCACGTTATTTCTTCAGGTAATATATCTATTTATAGAATGCTATAAACAAATATTAACGTTGTATTTTTCTCTTGCAGGTGCACATGACCATTTCCAGTGCCTTCGAAACACTTAGGCTACACATACAAAAATTAAAGAATGCCTTTTAAACTTATATTACTATTTACAAAATGCTTTTATTTACGATTTAACATTTCTTAAGAGAAATGTAATATTCTTTTTTTATAAAATGTACGTATTCACTATATATTTAATTCTATTACTAGAATCATTAAAATGAATTGCCATTATTTATGTTCACATTCATATTCTCATACAGGATTGTGTCATTTTCTCGAGCACATCTGATTTCACCTTGCTCATATAATTTAATAGCATTCAGATGATTCACTCTTTTTATTGTCCCATCCTTTAACATTACTCTGTCTCTGTTATTCACTCTCAATACTTTTTTATTTTTAAATAACGGTCCATTTTTTAAAATATTTAAGGCTATTTTAGCATTTTGTGTAAAATTAGGTTCTGTAGCTTTATACTCAAACTATATTTCTTGCTTGTCTTTTCTACAAATAAAGTCCATTGATTTATTTAGTATTTGTATTATATCTAATATTTAAATTTACTTAACTAAAGTACACCAATAATTTATATGTTTATCCTTACTTAGCCTTTAACAAAGGAATTTGTCCTTAAATGTTGGCAACCTATTCTACTTATGAATAGGTATATATTCTAAACTTATAATCTAACTTTGAATAAATATTTAAAATAAATTCTTGCTGTTATTTAATAACTAGATTAATTTTTAGGACTATTATTTCCAAAAATGTGATGGTCACAGCAATAAGTAATACCCGATTTGCCATCGATTTTGACCAGGTTCTAGAAATTGAACTTAAAATTGATAGATGTAAAACGAGCTTAAGGTTGAAACAGAGCCTACACGAAATGCCGGTATCCAATACGGCCGCCGGCCAGCAATCATGATGGTTGCACATAAACATTCACGTTAGGTTAGTTAATATAACAGAGAAAAAGTCAGACTAATGGACAGAAAAGCTATCTGACGTTTGATTTGCGACAACAGTCATTAACTATAAAAACATCAATGAATAGTAAGCCCGGCCCACAACACGTCAATACGTATATTTACTATCAATTTGTTTGCGTTTGAAGTGACATATTGTCTTAAATTTGTATAAGGTTATATCTGGCATTTAGTGGAATAGCAGATGGCAGTATCTTTATGCTGCTAAACTGAACTCCGCCTTGTGGTTTCCCATATGCTTACATTTACTACTAGTTATTTCTCACTTACTTATTTATTTTGTTAGTTAACTTACTTTTCGTTAGGCTAGTGTTATATTTTATATTATTTGTATATCCTGAAATAAAGGCATATTATTATTATTATTATTATATAAACATATAAATCACACGGAATGAAAGAATTATAGGGAAATGTTGTTATTAAGTATTTCAGGAAAGATACATGCAAGGATGCTGGAACAAACCTTGAAAGACGGTCTGGAAACTACAAAAGAAAACAATCAGAATGATTTTATGATAGAAAGACAAATTTAAGATAAAGACAAGTATTGTGAAAATTCTAATTACACTTAACTGAATTTGAAATTTTATTTGTTTTTAATAATTTTTTAGATCATCAAATTTTTTCCTCTTTATTAGCAGTGGTTTGACCTATGGTTACCATGCCTTTTCTAATATTCAGTTGCTGAAAAAGATGAAATGCTTATAGTATTTGGAGAGTGTAGGAAAATAGTTCATAAGCTGCACGTGTGTATGCGGAAAGACTTCCCGATCTGGAACATACATGCCAGTTTTTTTTATCAGACTATGTGAACAATTAAGAGAGACAGGAAATTTGACGCTCAAAAAGAAAATTTACAACAATCGACCAATTACTATTGAATTACATCAAGCACGAGTTCTTAACATGACAGAAAATAATCAATCATATAAGCACCCACGATTTACGTCAACAAACTAGCATTAATGCAACGAGCTTGCGTCGCATCTTAAAAAATCACCTCTATCACATAAAAGTGCACCACCAAGTGTCAGTGGGCTGAAGAGTAGAATGCACATTTTTTTGATACGTTGTTTTCATTAATGAATGTAGCTTTACAAGTAATGGATAGGCTAATGGACATAACATCCACTAGTGGCCAGTAGGAAGCCCCCATTGGATGCGAGAAAGAGTCACTCAGAATTACTGGTCCATTAATGTTTGGGGAGGGGTGATTAACAAGAAATTAGTTGGTCCTTTTTCTTAATGGTCATCTGAATCGAAACATGTACGACAATTTTTTGTAAGAAAATTTTGAATTGTTATAGGAGATACCTTTGGACGTAAGATAACGTAAATAACCAAACTATTAAATAATTTCAAAAATATTTTTATTTATTTTCTGCTAATTTAAGGTATGTGGATTCGATAAGATGGCGCATCTCTCCATTTCAGCTAAATTACAAGGCAACTGGCGCAAATGGATCAGCAATTTGGAGAGAGGTGGTTAAGTAGTGCCTCATCAGATGCACGGTCTCCAGATCTAACGCCGACCGATTTCTATTATGGGGAACTGTAAAACAAATGATCTACACAGAAGAAACAATAACGATGGAAAATATGTGGGAAAGAATCAGGTTGGCGTTTGAGGAAATTTATGACTTAAACCGTGAAAATTTAAAAAAAAACTACGACCATGCATCTATTAGGAAGGAAAGCATTTTGAATATTTGATGTGAATAAATAATTTTTTTTTAAGAAAGTAAAACTACGATTGACTTGAAATCTAATTAATATTTTTTAATTTTGGTTTGAGTCTTAAGTTCTGAAAGTTGAAATGGACAATATAGTGTGAAGAATGAAATTTGTAAATATAATGTGAATGAGGTTCTTTTTTTTTTGATTTTACAGCCTTCTTAAAACAATATTAAAGAACGAATGCACACTGGAAAGGCTATACGTATACTGTATAAAAAAAGTGGGGTGGAAATAAAATTTGACACCCAGTATATATACAGTGTGTCTCAGGATGGACTAAACAATAGGAAAAAAAATATTTGAGCCTTTACGCAAAAATGTCATTCGTTATAAAATTTTTGCCTGTCTCAAAACCACCAATTCTGAAACAATAATCTAAATATTATTTTTAGCAGCTGAGAAAATTACAAAAACACACTTGACTTAAAGGATTTTTTTTTAATTTTATTCAACGTGGTATCCTCCAATCTCTACACAATTTTCAGCTTTACGTACAAATTCTTTATAAACATTGTGGATCATATCTTCATTGACAGAATTGACAGCTTCCGTAATTTTTTATTTTAAAATTTCGATATTGTTATCTAAATTAGTATTATAAACATGCTGTTTAACATATCCCCATAAAAAGAAATCCAATGGGCTTAAATCAGGGGAAAGAGCCGGCCAATTAACAGGTTCGTAACGACCTATCTATCTGTTTCCAAAATGTTCTTGCAGATAATTTCTAATCAGCACTGTTGAGTGAGCAGGGCATCCATCTTGCTGGAAAAATACATTTTCCAAGTTAGGTTCATCTCTTATTGCAGGCATTAAAAATGTTTGAAGCAACACCAAATACGTATGTTGATTCACATATTCATTAAAAAAATACGGACCGATGATTTTTCCATACATAACACCACACCACACATTAACCTGTTTGTAATACTGACTTCTAGTTGTAATTTTGAATTTCCCTATTGTTCAGTCCATCCGGGGACATACTGTGTATGACTTTTTCTAACACAAATACTGAAAGGCTAGTTAAACAAATACACAAAGAATTTTAAAGAATTATTTCACATTTACATTCAGAAAATTATCATTCTTCATACGACACGAGCAAAGCAACTTGGTTGGCTATTCCTTTTACTCTTTTAAGCAGACACGTATAATTAATATTACGCTTTGCGTTAATATATCCAAGGAAATTAAATGCTCAGTTTCGCGTTCCGATAATTTTTTACACAAGAGCACCATAAATCCATATATGGCGCTTCTCCGATATACGTACGCACACATTAAAACAGGGTACGCGATTTCGCGTAGGTAAGAAATCCTGCGGTCGCGTCGCCAGCAGGGGAAGTGCCTATCGTTCCAAACGGACAGTTTCACACACACACACACACATGCGTGTGTTGTGTGATAGTGTGTTTGTATGTACAAACACACTATCACACAACACACGCATAAGGCCGACCTGAAAGATACACATTTGTATACCCGTCCATGGCAAATATTGCAACCAGATATAATTTATTTATCAACGGTGCAGTGCAGCAAATACCCATACATACACACACACATATTTATAACGCAACATATTCCCTCTCTCGGTGCACTCGTGTATGCATACATATCTGCTTCCTTTTTCATTTGTACTTTTTTTTAAATGCCCCGCACACTTGTGTGTTATATATCACCGCCAATTTAAAACCAACAATATATGACCTCATTTTAAAGAATGCTGTCCGGTATAAGAATATGAGCGCCCGGTCGTTGTCGTTGTTATTACAATATATCTCTGTACGTACGACCGATCGATGGCGTGTGTAAGTAATCGTATGATGGATATGCGAAAATTTAATTGCCGATAATGCCAGGCATGAAGACGGCGAAAAATGCATTTCAGGAAAGGAATTTATTTCAATTTTAACAACGAAGAACCATATTGATCGATAAATTTTTAATTCTTCATCAGAAATAAATATACATTTTCTAATCTTATGCCATAATAACGCTATTAACGCATTGAAAATGATGCGTTTATATCTTATAAACGCACAGTGTGCGTTTAAGGATTATTTAGTTCAATTTAGTTTTTCGAGGGTGGCTACTTGTAATTTGTAATTCTCAAGTCAAAAAATCAAAATGGAATCTATATTTTCAATCTAACATTTTTCAAGTTTTAGAAACATATATCACTATGGGCAAAATAAATAAAATGAAGTTGCAACGATCCATTATTCATCAAGAATCTATTCAAATATTTTATTTTGAATTATGTTCTTGAATTATACAGTTACTGTAATTACCGTATACATTGATAGATACATGGGATGTATCTTGGGCATTATATGTAGTAACACCAGGCGAACTACTCGTACTTGTTGATGAAAATTGTTATTTCCATCAATTGCAGTGGTTTCGTTAGAACATCCCGGAATGTTTGCATTAGTTTGAGATCCGAGCATATGAGATATTTTAATCTTTTTGTTTAAGGAGGATTCAATATCACCTTCAGCCACAGCTAAGAAATTCCAACCTCCATGATTTTTTAAGGTCAACAAATCACCACAATGCTTTGCCAAATGTGTTCCACTAGATCTTCTAAAACAGTACCCTGTAAACAATTTTGGATTTAGCAATTTCAAAAAACTCGTATCTCCTTCGGAATTTTGCCTAAAATATTAATACCCATTGGACTATTAATACACTGACCATTGCGATAAGTCAAGAAAAAACGATTATGAATAGTATTAATAGGCCGTAAGTTATAATATTCCTTAATAAAATCGATCCACATTGTATCTGTAATTACGATTCATGCGTTTTTTAATTTCTTGATTGCTTCCATCAGTTTTTCTTCATTAATGCAGTCTTCATGTGTTTGTTACATTTTCCGTGAAATAAGTTATTTTTTCTGTATTCAGCAGTATTTCAAAATAGTCCTGTCACCTATTCATTGCCGTAGTTTCATCTGTTATCAATGTACTGTCTGTTTCTCCTATATAGTTTGTTTCTTTTTCTTTTCAGTACATAAAAACAAAATATACATACATACTACATACACATGCCTTCATACCCTAATAATAAATGTACCAAGAAAATATGAAGATAAAATCTAAAGACTAAGTATATTAAAAAAAAATACTCAAATCAATGTGTGAAGGTAATTATTTAATTCGAGTACAAGTAAGTTTATGGGTTGTTCAAACCGTATATAGGATGTTCTATGATAGCGAGAGGGAACATATCACTGCACCTAGTAATGAAACATGGAACTCTATATCTAAAAGAGAAAGTAATTCTGCACAATTTATTTTGTTATGGAACAACTTATAGCGAAATTTGAAATATACTTTTCTTTTTCTAGAAGACAGCGACTCCGTGCCTAGTAAATTTAGTCGAGCTTGATAACTGTAGTTATCTTTATTAATATTTAATTTATACAGAAAGTAGCTAATCATATTCCGCAGTATTCTCTCAATCCTGTCAATGTATGTCAAGGAGTATGAATTCCATATCAAGCAACACTATTCAACCACTGGTTGTACCAAAGAATAATAAAGCCCAATTATGCCAATAATGCTGCTTAATAAATCCGCTGACCTTATTCGCGATACAAATAATTTCTTTAATATGCAGATGAAAGCACAACTCACTATCAAAAATGACGTCCAAATCAGCAATTGAATTCAAAGGAAGGACGATCCCAAGTTAATAACACTTCCTTGTAATGATAGGATATTTGGTTATTGATTCGTAAATTTTGGTAAATTTATATTTCAAATAATGATTTATATAAAGATTATCCTAAATAAAACAATAACGTAATAGTTATTTACGAACCAAGTGCGGGAAAACATATTTCGCGAATGAGTGACCATTTTTTTTATGAACACGAATTCGCGAAATGTTTCACGCACGAAGTTTGTACAATATTTTTTTGTACGAATACTTAAATAATACCTACTGTTTAAATACGTTATCATTTATGACACACTACAAATTGGTTCATATTAATTCAAAAATTTTGAGTTGGCAGTACTTATTATTTGAATTGACATTTAATTTAAAATTAGTCAAATTCCAAAAATTGAACACAAAATTGAAATCTCCTCTAAAACATGCATTCTGATGAAGAAATACAATGTACACCTCCTGAAATTCCTGAAGCTGCCAATATTGCAATGGATACTTTATTACCTACAAAATCAAAAGACAGACAACACCATTTATGGTAAATTCATAACTTGGGCTAGATCTAAAAATATAAAAACTTACTCAAAAAATTGTTTAATAGTTTATTTTCAAAGTTTACAATCAAATAAATCATTATGGTCTACTTATTCTATGCTAAAATCATGCTTAATAATATATGATAATAGGGATATATCTAAATATGCAAAACCCATAGCATACTTCAAACAGGCAACGAAACACCTTCAGCCTAAAAAATCGACAGTATTAAGCGAAGAACAAATTACTAAATTTATTGCTGAAGCACGAGATTTCTTGTTCCTACTAATGAAAGTAGTCATTTTGGATATTTTAAATTCATACAATACTATATGTATTTATAGGTTGTATTAATAATGGGTATTTCTGGAGCATGTCGACGTGTAGAACTTTGCAAAATGTCATTGCGAGATATAGAATTTAAAAATAATTTAATTATTGTAAAAATTCCACGAACAAAAACAGATAACCGCCGTACATTTGCAATCATTAAGCCAGAATGGATTGCATTAAATCGGCAATATGCAAATTTAAGACCAAACAACCAACGATTCTTTTTAACATATCGCAATGGCAAGTGTGTTTCTTCACCTGTTGGTCTTAATACAATTGGTAAAATTCCATTGCGAATAGCTGAGTACCTTCAGCTTGATAGCGTAAGTAACTTCACAGGTTACTGCTTCCGAAGGAGTTCAGCGACATTGCTGGCAAATCAAGGAGCTGACTTGCTTTCAATTAAAAGACATGGTGGATGGAAATCATCTATGGTTGCAGAAGAATATGTCGAAATTCTCTGAATAGCAGAATTCAATTGGCTAAAAAAATGATCCAGTCAGAGATGTTGATTCCTCCTGCAACTTGTTCGACGTCTGGAATACAACAAGGATTATCTAATAATACTATTAATGTTACCTTACCCTCACAATCGAGACGAATTGAAACTAATCAGCTAATCCCTGGAGTATCAATATCTGGTTGTGAAAATTATCCTATCAACATTTTTAATAATTTTTCTGTTCCAATTTCTGAAAAGAGTTAATAATGGTAATTGATACAATAGTTGTTGCTGTTCTGACATTTAATTACATACCTTTGAAATATAACAATTTCTATTACATTGTCTTTTATTACTGTCATATCATAACAACGAACTGGCCAATGTATTAGTGGGATTAGGGGTTTATGGTTTTAAAATGTTATCAAGTTACAGTAAGTACCAACTTTACTTCCCGCACCCATATGAATGCCTAAACCTGTATGTTATGTTATATGAGTACAAAAACGTATTTTTAATACACAGTTACAAAAAGTAACTTATGAAATGCCTCGAAACTTCTTTGAGAAAAGTATAACTGAAGAAGAATGTCAAATTTGGTAAGAAAATCAACTACCTGTCTGTAATTCATGTATACTAATAAATGTAGTATACATTAATTACCGACTTATAATTCTACGATACAATGACTAATAAACGTGCCTTTGAAGAGAGACAATTTTGTTATAATTTTCTGCTTTAACACTGAAAATTATTTATTTAATTGAATAAGCTAAATCAGAAAATAATAATAAGAATTTTCAGCACTGAGACAATCTAATTTTAATTAAATTATTTAGAATTTAGGACACACGTCGGACTGCCGAGAGCACATATATACATCAGTGATAATGACTCAGTACGATCAAATGGCTCGATGTCGTACACCCGCAGTGGCGCAAAGTTAAGCCCACCTGACAAGAGATCTGGAGGTGGTCGGTTCGAATCTCACATGTCGGTAAACTTTTAAACATTTTTTTTTACTTAATTAAATAAATAATTATCAGTACTAAAGCAGAACATTATAATAAGAATTTTCAACACTGAGGAAAACTAATTTTAAATAATTTAAAATTTAGAAACAATTTAGAATCAGATAGAATTTACAGAATAGCAAGGATAACGAAACGCGCCATTAGCTACGGATATAAAAAAAAACTTGAATCAACTTTTGCTAATCTTTGTGTAGAGTACGATCATACGTGTAATACTAATTTGAACATTTTATACATAGAAACCATGAGAGGAAAACTAATCTTGTTGGAAAGCTCGGAAATAACAACAATGAAATAATTTAGGTTGTGTTCCAGTCTGTTAGACTTACACAACTCCTCGACTAATCAAAAATTATTTTAGTAAAACACCCCTTCCACTAACTTCTCGATATTTTGTTTAATCTGGGTTTGTCAAATGCAGTTTAGTAATCATTTACTTGACGAAAGCATAGTAGAGAGAAACAATTGTTGTGTTACAATAAATTATTTAAAACCTATAATTGCTAGTGCATTTAATTGAATTATACCTGCTAGTTGAAACGTGTTTCACTATACTATGTGGGGCATACAGTATAATCGAAGAGTTGCTTATTTTAAACATATTCAAGAAAACTTTCGACGCGTTTTAAATCTATCAGTCTGGAACTGTTTTCAACAAAATTAATGATCGTCAGACAAAGGGAGAGAAACGACGAACAGACACATTAACGCTAACTTTAATAATACACATACCAACAAATTGGTGATGTTCTCGATTATAGACACAATAAGCAGTTTGATCAATTTTACGTGAAACGGCTATAGCGAGATTCACACAATAGTTTTCGATAGTCGATTGGTACTCGGAAAACTTACGGAAACCTGAATATAACTTTAATATATAATAATATTTGCATCATTGATTACCAATTTCCTGGTCGTAATATCGTGTCTACTTCTATCTAGGTCAATCATTTTTTTTTAATGGTATAATAAATCGAGTTGATTGGATTGCTTTATAACGCGTTTATTAGAATTTTCTAATCGATAAACTCAACCGTTTCGACATTGTAGAAATGTACATAATAAACCTGTACGCTATTCAGTAGTAGTAATAGTAGTACATACTGAATTATAAACTACACCCTGGTAAATTTGATATGATAGATTTTAATACTAGAAATCAAGTCAATGATATTATTCATTCAAAATATTTAACCCAATGTAATAAATTAGATAGATTCATGTCCCACAAACCCAAAAACCAAGAAGATAGTCACAATTATTTCTCAGATCATACGTTTTTTGATATAGATTCTGTAACCTTAGTAACACAGCATTTAAGGACCAAGAGATAAATTAATTAAATAAAGGGTTGAATTATAATCTAAAATCAGAGTTTAAGAATAACGAGTTAGAACTTCTGGGGATCGCAGCAGAATTAGCATTAACAGAACCCAAAACTAAATACCAAGCTAGTAGTATCACAAAATCCTTGAAGAGCAGGACCACGAGTCAGGAGGATACAAAAATAGCCGAAATATTAACCCAAAATCTAGGGAGAACAATATTACTTTCACACGGGCAGACAAAGAAAAGACAGTCACAGCCATAAACAGGAATTTTGTCAAAAACAGACAATTTGTTTGAAAATAAAAGCTATGAGTAATGAACCCACAACCTCCGAAATTATATTCATTAATAATTAAATTACATAAAGAGGATTACCCTATTAGGCCAGTAGTGTTCTATATTACAGCTCTTGCAGTTAAAGTTTCAAAAAACCAAATAGATACAATCCTCAAACACACGACATTTAAACGCAAATTCCGTATTAAAAATAAAGTAAGTTAACCACATTAAAGACACAAAATTCCCGGATAATTCAAAATTCATATCTTTTGATGTTAAAAACTTGTTTCCCAGTATCCCCCTTAAAGCAACGATTGACTTAATTGAAAAATTTTTATTACAAAATAGAACAAATCCTATAATAAAAGGAGAAATCTAACACTCACATAAAGTTTGGTTAGAACAAAACTACTTTTCATTTAACAATAAATACCTACTATTTATGTAAAGAAGGTCTAATCATGGGAAGTCCTCTTTCGCCTTTATTAGCGGAAATGTTCATAGACAATTTAGAAAAAGCAATTTTTATTAACAAAATAAAGCACTAAGAATATTTTGTTTTGGTGTATATATGTGGACGACATTTTGATAGGGTATACAGAAACACATAAAAATTATTACTATAGAGAAAGAAATTAACAGTAGTATTAACTTTTATATATTTACCACAAATTTGCTATAAACAACAAACCAAACCTCTCTTATAAACATAAGTTAGCAGTATATCATAGTATGACCCATCGATTAGTTAATATAGAGTTGTCCAGTGAAGATTTCAATAAGGAATGTAATATCATTAAACAAATTGCTTACAACAACAGCTACGACCCGAACCCAATAGATAAATTAACTTCAAACAAATCTTTCAATAAGGTATTAAATGAAATTTATCCTACTATTAATGGGAAGTTAGTTAAAAAAATCAATTCATTTACATAATTTAGGTCAAGAACAAGAAATACTGTCAAAATTCCTCAAAAAAGAAAACGTTAACATATCATACAAAACGAGTAACAACTTCGCCAGGTTTATCAAAAACAAGAAAGAAAAAAGAAATTAGGAGTGTATAAACTAAAGTGTGGGTCATGCACAAATTCATATATGGGTCAGACAGAAAAGACTTTACAGAAACGAATTACAGATCATCATTATTCTTATATTAATCAAAAAAGCAACTCAATGTTGGCCAATCATTTATTAAAAAACGACCACGAATTTTCCCTAATTGTTTATGGTTACTTTAGTAAATTTATACTTTCCACAAAGTAGGTATTGTTAAAGATCACAAATAGCAATGAAGGTTATATTTCTCAATATGGGGGGTAACACCTGATATATAGGTAGAAGTTTGTATGTAATATTAGTTTATAGTTATCATTGTTATCACTTGAAAAAGCTACTGTGTAGCGAAACAGCTGTTGTGTTTTAATAAATTAGTGTAAATCTCAAAACATCATATTGTTGTTTTATTTAATTTACTTGGATAAAAGTGTCAGTCCGAATTTTGAATTTCATGAGTTTAAGAAATAAAAAAATATAAAAACAAAATATTATTAAGTAAAATATAATCTATTTATGTTTTACATTTAGACATTTTAATATAGTATTTAATGAATAAAGATGCAATGAATACATCGCAGACTAACATGCAGTAAATATTACGAGAAAGGAATTTTTGGATAATCAGTTTAAAAAAACCACATAACAAGTAAGGGAGAGTGGGGGAATCGTGCGCGTCGGGTAATCGTGCGCATCAAAATATTTCATATTCCGCGGGCTTTTACGCGCAACTGATAAGTACTGCACTCCTTCCTGCCTACTGTGGATCACTGACGCCATTATTCATATCAGTTGTATACGTTTGTACGGAACGAGCATTGTTTATGTGAAACCAAGACATTTGTTATAATTTTTTGATATCGGAAAATAAGACTGTGAGTCCATTTTCCCCCCTAATCGATTAAGATATATTTATTTTATGAAAAAGTACGATCTTGTGCATCTATTGATGCTTGTTCTACATTGTTAGGTTAAGTAGTTTGCTAACAGTATTGAAAATTGTCATTTAATTTCTAAAGGGGTAATGATGCGCGCTGATGCGCACCATTGCCCCACACATAATCTACTTTTAAATATTATTTTTTTCAGATGACGAGAAAGTATACAAGGAAAACCACAATTCTTTCATATACGACAAGAGATTTACGACAAAACGCATTATTTGCGATAAGAAATGATGGCAGAAAAATAAGGGGCGCAGGAAGGGCCTTCAATATTCCTGAATCGACGCTCAGAAAAAAAAACTGTCAGAAAATCATCCGACGCCATCTCGTCTGGGTTGCAAGTCTGTGTTTTCAGAGGAAGTAGAATCTGAGTTAAGAGAGTACATTTCAACGCTAGCAAAGCTATTATATGGCCTAACACCCAAGTGTTTTAGACGACTAGCTTTTCGGTACGCTGAGCAGCATAACATTGTCCATAAATTCGACAAGGAAAAGGGATTAGCTGGGAAGGACTAGCTGTATGGATTTTTAAGGAAATCACCTAATATAAAGCTACGGCAGCCTGAAGGAACCAGTTTGAATAGAATTGCATCCTTTAATACGGACTCAACCAAATTATTTTTTTCAAACCTTCAAACGCTAATGGAAATGTTTAATTTTGAAACCAAGTATGTTTACAACATAGATGAGACAGGCATCACTACGGTGCAGAACAAATGCCCTAAAGTGTAAGGGATCTAAGAAAGTAGGAGCTGCAATTTCCGGTGAAAGAGGAAGAACAATAACTGCTGTATTTTGTATGAATGCAGCTGGGAACTACCTCCCTCCTATGATGATATATCCTAGGAAAAGGATGCCCAAAACTCTCGAGAAAAATGGACCAATTCTGTTCTAAGAACGTTTGGATCAATTCCGAACTTTTTTGTGAATGGCTGGGCTACTTTCAGAGGCATGCTAAGCCTACTGTTACTGATCCTGTCCTTCTGGTCCTGGATAATCATTCCAGACACATATCAATTGCAGCTTATAATTTCTGCAAAGTAAATAACATCCACACACATCTGATCATGTGTCCTTTGCTCAACTTGGAATCATGCCGAATGTACTGGCTCAGATACCCCAAAAAATTATAAATGTGACTTATGCTAATATTAGAAATTATTATAATGTTTTTTTTTATATTCTACAACTTCAATAAATAAATGTTTCTAAAGTTAGCTCTATCAAATACTTAATACTTTTAATACACACCATTCCCCAACACGTGCGCATAATTACCCGCTAAGGCGGGGAATGGTGCGCAAAAGCACTTCTGAATTTTCAGCAATATTGTAGTTTAAATACTTTATTTTTTCCTAAAATTGATTTACATACTGAGAGTAAACTAAATAGTACTCCCATGACGGTGTTTACATTTAAATTATTTACAATGCTCTCAGTGCTACAACGATTTCCGCTTAAGTGCGCACGATTCCCCCACTCTCCCTTACCTAACAACATATTAGTTTAACAAATTTAATTACAGTAAACTCTCTCTTTGTCCTATTTCTCTGTGCACACGCTGTATCTGCTTCGGTAGATTATGTATTTTAGCTTTTGCTGCATTTATTTTGAGTTAATTTATGTTCAACTGTGGTATTGTTGTATATGTACAATTACCATGTCGATAAAATGAAAAAGCTTGTTACTTAAAGAGAAAATTTTTATTGTTGTGTGAAAAGTTTACTACCAGTGCGATAAAGTTAGCTAAAAAGTCGGTGTTAGAAGTACACAAGTTAACGAAATTATACAAAATAAATCCGACTTAAAGAGACTCTTTGAACATTCAAATGCAGATCAAAAGAAAAAATTTTCAAAAACTGAAAGTTCGGCGATTGACAAAGTACTTTCCAATTGGTTTTGTAAAAATAGAAATAAAACCTCCCCATATCTCGACCTTTAATTAAAGAAAAACCACTGGAAACAGTTGAAGGTTTCAAAATTATGGATTTTAAAGCTTCAAATAGGTGCCTCGAAAAATGTTGTCAAAGACAGTGTAAGCTTTAAACTAATTTGTGGAGATGCAGCTGATGTTTCCCCGGCGACAGTCGAGGCTTGGAAGGCAAAGTTTCAAATTATTATTAATTCACCAAAAAGTGTTTATAACGCTGACAAAACCGGGCTTTTTTTGCAAAACAAATAGGTACTGACAATTATTTTTTACGTATGGCAGGTGAAAAAGAAAATCTGTTAATCATTGGGAAAAGCAAAAACCTTCTTTGTTTTAAAGATCTCATATCGACAAACTGCCGCTAGAATTGGCGTGTAATAAAAAGCCTTGGGTGGCAACAGAAATCGTGGCTAAAAAAAATATTTCTGGATAACGCAACGTATTACTCCCAATTGAAACTTGAAAATGTGACGATTATTTTTCTGCCAATAAACACTACATCTATTGACAGCCGCTAGATCAGGAAATTATCTATAACTTCAAGATAACATACAGAAAATTTATCATCAATAGACTTCTAATGTTCTAATGAAATAGTGTATTTTGAAGATACTGAAAAAACAATTAATTTAACCTGCGCTTTTTAACATCAACAGCTTGGAAAAAAGTTTCGCAATCTACAATTTCAAAAAGTTTTGCAAAAGCAGGATTCTTGGAAAAGGTTCAGCGAGAAGAAGATTTTGATGAAGAAGACGAAATTCCACTAGCCTTGCTTTTCCTTGCAAATGGTTTAGACCTGGAAAACTGCATCTATTGATGACAATAATTGATAATAAGGAATTTGATTTGAACAGTGAAAGTGAAGTTGAAAAATCTGAACGTTGTACATCAGATATTAAAGCTATGAGGAAAGTCTGTGAAAAACTAAGAGATGTACAAAGTTTCCTATTTTCTACTGGTAAAGTTCAACTAGCTGTAAAAACTGTTCCAATTTTAATAACACATCAATTGCATGCTTTATTTATGTAGTATTTGCGGTAAATTTTAGTGGCCCCTATCTAGACGTTTTACTGTATTACATAAAATGCAAAATAAAATAAAATCTGAATTATTTCGCATTGATCTTTTTATTCTTGGGAATTATATTCAAAAATTATACAATATTATATAAGTGATAATACTGTTTTAATCATCAATAAATACAAACACATGTTGAAAATACCATTTTTATTTATCTTCAAAAACATTGATTCGAACCATGTTTAAAAGTAGGAAAAAAGACTTGCCTACGAATTAAAGCAATTAACCCACCATCCCTAGATAAGTGTAACACGATCTTTTTCGTTCGTCTGACAGCTTCGAGGAAAATCCCCCTCACTCATTTACGGGAAACAACACAAGATAATATTACAAACGCATAACGGGCCTAAACTGTTCTGTTGTAAATGACTGCATTCCAAAAGTGAGATAAGCGAAATCGCCGCAACTTATGTTCGAATTTATCGACATGGGCGCGGATACTCTCGTTGCCGTTGGCAGCAGAAGTAACAAATGTCACGGTAATTTTTCTTTCTTTACAGTGTCTACGTTTAGTTCATCGATCGCATCTATATGCGATATCCAAATATCAAGAGGTGGGATCAGCTATAACTGTATGTGCATACGTTTGAACACAAATTGGCGGAAAATTTGTTTGAAATGTCTAGCGAAGTGCTAAGTTTAAATTGCTCGATTCCCCATGAAGTTTCGAGAAACTCATTAAAACTAAAAATTGTACGTACACGTTCGTTGTATTCATGAAATTATTTTATAATAAATATATGGGTTTTAATCAGTGACGTCACAATAAATTTTAGACGGCCATCAAATTTCTCTGTGAGTTTCTGTTAGTTATCGCAACAAAAAATCAAATAAAACTATAAATACAATATTAATTCTAAAATACATATCAAAAGTTTAAGTAGCAATATACTCAGATATTATCGAACAAAATATAGTAGAATGCTATGGAACTAGGTTGGTGTCATATGTGATTGTTTTCGTTATAGATCTTGCTCCATTCCGTTATGTTGCGTATGAGTTTAGCTGATTATAGTTATAACTACATTAGTCTAGTTCAGTGTTTCACAAACTTTTAAGCGCAACTCCATTATGGTAAGAATTTTGTTCCCGTTCTACCTTTCATAGCAAACCTAATTTTACTTGTAGAAAATAAAACAACTGCACAACGTAATTAAATTCAAAGCAGACTATGTTTGCTACCTGCGCCATCTACGGTCAAAGAGCGCAAGTTTTTCTGTTTTTTATTTTCCGGAACTTTCAGTATGGTCAAGAATGGACATTACAATACTAGATCTTTCAGGACTTTTTGGAATCATTCGTTCGACTTTATATAATATGCAACTGTTGATATGGTGTAAACAGTGATTGGTAAAAAGGAAGCTACAAAATTAAAAGCAATACGTTTCTCTGATAATATTATCCAAAGAAGGATCAGTCATTAAATGTAAGAAAACAATATCTTTAACGAAGAAATATTTCATTATGCAGCTAATATGTTAGACAAGAAATTTCTTGGACAGCGTTTGAGCAATCGACAAAAAGAACAAGCTTTCGACATCATCAATGAAGCGAGCCCTAAATTTGTGCCATTTATTATGGCTTTTACTCCAAATCTAAACTATTTTAGTGTGGTGGAATTCAATGACAATAAGTGATGATGACTGGCCATCACAAAAGGAAAAGTTTATTTAACTGCATCTTCAATTATTGACATCTAATGCAGCAACGGTAGCTCTGAAGAGATACTTCGCTTTCTTTGGATTAGTCGGATCCGCAATGAAAAAGCGGCCAAACATGAATTCTTAATTAACTACTTAAACCTGCACCTTGAGGACAGACATGATAACTCAGAATAGGTGTAAGAGACTGTAAACATTCTCCAGACTGTTTTTGTTATGTTTGTGGATTATATGTTACAAAATCGCAAAAGAATTCTTTAAGTGAATTAATTCAAAGAAGTTATAATAATATTTTGGCTTAAAAATTAAAAGTCAAGACAAAACATGGGCACACCACATACATGCTGTATTTCGTGTTGTCAAATTAACTTAGTGGAACAAAAAGAAGAATTCTTCTGAAGTCCTGCCAGAAAGGCGTGAACTAACCTAAATTGAAGGGTTTTCAAATTGAAATAAACATAAAGTGATGTATTCAGACATTCCATCTGTAAGTAAACCGTCGAAAAGAACTGATTGTGAGCTTCCTTCTGCAAATTCCATGGACGAGCACAATATAAACGATGTTTTGAATGTGTCAGTGGTCTGACGTATGTTCCTTCTGACGAACCACATCTCATTACTCAATTAGATCTGAATGATTTGATACGGGATTTGGGTTTAAAGAAAGACAAACACAAATTTTAGGATCTCGATTAAAAGATTGGAATGTTTTACATTCCACTACAAGAATATCTGTATTGAAGAATCGTCACGAATATTTCAGTTCGTTTTACAAAGTTGAAAGAAATTTCTGTTACTGTACTGATGTAAATCAACTTTTGTATGAAATGAGTATTGAATAAACCTTGCAGAATGGCGATTTTTTTGTTTTACTTTATAATAGTAACTCGAAACCATTAATTTCGTGTTATGTATGACTGAAATGAGAAAAGCTTTAATTATATTTGAATTAATATAAGTTATTTCGACTTTTTTTTGTTCCGTTCAATTACTTACTTAACTAATAGGTCTAAATTATTAATAATTATTAATATATCTCTCTATTTATAGAATACTGTGTTCAGAAAGTGTTACAACGACCACAATCAACTACAATTTCTATTTGACATTTTTAGACCTGCTTCTTAACAAATATCGTCCGGTAAGTACTGTCGGATGCAAGATAATCATTACTACACGTACATATTTTCCGCTTGCGCGACAATTAAATACAACAACGAAAATGTAAAAGTAGATTAAAATAATAATCAAAGCGCCTCGGACAATCGTCGCTGTACACGGTAAAATTTCATTTGATATTTAATGACCAGCTTTCGACAACATTAAAAATCACAGGACCGACGCTATATTATTTTAATGGGCGCTGATGACAATAGGCAAATAGAAAAAGAAATTTCGTGTCAGTAGATCGACAGTAAAAACGTGAAAGTTACATTTTCCCTGTTTCTCTACTCACGAGAATGAAATGACGTTTTTGACCATTAAACGGTGAACATAAGAAGTGTCTTGTAAACTGGTATAATGCAACCTCTAAAAATATACTTCGGTAGATTACTTAACGGTGAAAACTTCTTCTACTTACTAAGAATAAACGTTATTAAATAAAAGCGTTCGTGTAGTAATTCTGAATCGAGTCACATTGCCTAATCTATTTAATCTAGGTCTGTAAAAGTAAGCAAATTTATTAAATATGTATATAATATACGTTGGGTTCATATACGGGTGTGTCTGTTCTGCATAGGTTTGACGCATGCTTACTATACGTTATACGACAGTAGTTATTACTTGTTAACAGGAAATACAGTGCCTAATTTCTTAAATATATCTAAAATTACAAAATATATTAATTTTACAAAAGAAAGCAATTCCAATGAGTAATGATTTAAATCACTGGAAAACGTATCATTTTCAATTAATGCATATACTTACAGTTTAATCATAGCAATAATATTACATTATTGTTCAACAGCCAAACCCATTTATAAGACATTTTACAAATAACAAAAAACATTAAACATGAATTGACAGAAGGCAACAAAATAAAACAGAAAATATCTATTTATACACATACTACAATACTTTCAGCCAAGCGTATGTTTTAGGCAAAGATAATGAACAAGTTTTTTAACGTCTTTGTCGCTTGTCGTTGAGCGTTATTCTGTTTTCTCTAAAAATTGATCCGGTTATAATAACTTTTATTATACCTAAACACATTCAAGTAGACGCCCTTCAAAACAATGATGCATTTGTGATCGCTCATGTACCAAGAACTGTATTCGCCTTCTGATTGATAAAATGTTCGTTAAATTTTTCTAAACGGGGAAAAACTGACTTAGGTGGCGAGTCCATAGTATTGTATTTGTTTTAACTTTTGTGTAGTTACTTCACGAGTAGGGAGTAGACGCGAAAAATGCCTCCTAGACAACGTAGGTAATCTACTATTGCAAAAAAGGTGTGATCTTATGCAAGCTGGAAAATGAAAAATCAAAATCATGTCTTTCGAAAGAATTTGGCGTAGGTAATTCGACATATTCATGATTTCTCAAAAAATAAATAAAATCAAGGGATCTTTCAATTCTAATGGTTTAAATTTAAAACCAAAAATCAACAAAGGACAATATTGAGAACTCTTGTATAAAATGATTTAAGAAGATTTTTTGCAAAATAGTTCAATATCGTCAATTTTAATTTCACTGCAAGCTTAAGACGTTTTAAAACTAGCCACAACATTATTTAGGTTAAAATTGTCGGCGAATCTTCGTCTGTTGCCCAAAACTCTGTAACAAAATGGTTGACAACTATGAGGTCAAATCTACAAAAACAGTTTATACTTAATGCAGATGAAACCGGAATATTTTATAAATTAATGCCCTATAAAACTTTGAAGTTCAACGCCGAACCTTAAAGTAGTGGAAAATAGCCGTAACGGTTGCAGCAGAAATTGCTGAATACAGAAAAGTCAAAGACACTGAAGTGACGTTCGTTTATTACCAGTTGACTATGAAAATGCTCGTAAAGGTGGATGGCATAATATATTTTCGAAAAATTGGCTTCAGATTGGGATCGCGAGTTGACTAAAAAATACAACAAATTTATAGCTTGACGACAATTGTTCCGATCATCCGAAAATTACTGATTTTCCATATCGCTTGTCTTCCTTTTGCTCAACACACCGTCAGTCGTCAGTTCATCAGCCTATGGAACAAGAAATTATAGGGGCGTGCAAATGAAATTTCAGGAAGGCTCTGGTGCTCAAAGCAATTGAAAGCTTGGTCAATGGTCAAAACATTTTTACTGTAAAAATAGCAAAATAGCATTCTTATGATATATAACACGCGATCACGTACATTTGCTATGAATGAGCCGCACATTTTTCGATGTGAAGTCGTAAATCATTATCCGTACACCACAGTTAAATTAATGTGAGGTTACTTTGCAAATTTGCACAGTCATCATTATTCTTGAATCTTCTAAAGATATTTAGATCATTACCATATGTCAACACGCGGGTTGTTTATAAAAAAAAATGGGCGGTGACATTCTACAATCAAATAATTTACATTCCTGTACAAATTGATATAAATGTCCACAGATTTTAGCAAAATTTGGCAAAATAGATATAGGTCGGTAACTAGAAAAGTATGATATAGCACATTTTATGAACACAGATGCAACTCTGCCCAAACAAACAACTAATCAACGTGTAACGTTTCGGTAATTGCTTATAACTTTCTAAGGAGCTATTTATTAAAGAAAGCAAAAAATATTCAGCTCTAGTCTACTTCAACCTCGTTATTCATTTTTCAAATTGGAAAAGCCGTTGTATTATAGAAGCATTTTAAACTTATGAGTGAAATCGGGAATGTATTCTAATTTTCTGTATCTGATTAGATTCTATGGGCGTCTTGTTGGGCACATACACAGTTCAAAAAAAGTCTTGAACTAGGAAGCACTGAATCGACTGCCCTCAAAATTGTTTGATTATAATAGAAGATGCGATTTCTTCTGTCTTGCTTATTATTTGTTTCGTCATAGAGAGTATTCAAGGGTTATTTAAAGTAAATCATTTGAGTTTGTTGTCATTTGCTATATGATATGTTTAACAGTAAATGTTTAAATTACATATAGAAAAACATAGATATTACTGCTTTGATGCTAAATTAAATTACTGAAAGTATTATCGATGTCCATATTTTTTCGCTTGGAACACTATCGAAGATTATTACATATGTAATTACGTGTTATGTAGGATAAGCCTGATTTGCTCAATAGCCTCATTATTTGCAAGAAGTTGAAGTACCATTACAGTTATATCGATGATGATATAAAATAATAAAACCTCATTAACTTCATGTAACTGTACACGCTTGTACGCACACACATGTAGAATATGGATGTGTTGAATATTTCATCAAATCAACACGTGTTACAAAACGGACCAAGATAATTTGTCGTACAACCAACTAAATTACCCCGGAGACGAAGAAGAATTCTTAATCTAAAATTATATAGCAATGAGAACGGGATTGCTTTAATAGTTTCTATTTTTAAAATAGAAAGAAAAGCACAGCTATTTAAACTGTTTTGCATTTATTTTAGTTCGTGTTAATTATAACAACATTGCATGTTTTAAATAGTTCATATAAACATTTACAGATCACAGGAAATCCTTTATGCGCTATTTCAATGTCAGAATATCTATTTCTTATTACCTATTCTTTGAACGAATGTTAACTGCTATAGAAGTATTATAACAATAATAATATTAAAAACACACTAAAAATATATGAGGAAAAAATCAGGTGTAGTGACCACGCGACTTTCTTATACGTCGTGAAATGTGTATACAAAAGTTCCAAATTAAATAATTATAGCATTAAATGTGACGAATTTAAAGGTACAACCGTTGTTAAGAACTTAACATCTTTTATTTTATTTTATATTATTGTTTCTTGCTTTATATATGAATCTTTTTCTTAATTTTTATGTGTTATTATATTTTGTAATGTATGTCTTATTTTTTTTAACTTTTAATTATATTGTCACTTAATGAATTTTTTATTTACAAATACTGTGAGCATACTGATGCGGAGCTACCTTCGCGCGTATACAGTCTCAGCGGCCGAGTTTATTGTCTGCCGGCCCGAGTACACGACCGTACACTGAAGGCGATGCAAGACCTTCTATGTATGCGTACCGTATGCAATGTCTGGCATCTGCACATGCAGAGCGACCCCGTAATATCGGCGCACACCGAAAATAAATAAATGTGTATTTGAAATGAAACTGAGTTTTATTTATGGTACTTTCAAAATAGGAAGTTTCCTTAATAATCGTTAATGATGTAGTTAATAGCTCAGGTATAAGTATAAACAAGCCATCCTTATAAATTTGAAATCAGTGTTGTTCTGTATACGCTACGGTGTATATACAACACGGTTTTTAATCAGAGCTACTGAAGATGACAACAGAGTTGTCAAAATACGTATTTAGTTTTTGTGTGGTAAAGGTGTTTTAGTGTTTTTGTTTAGTATCAAGCCACAGACCCCAAGTTTAGTTTCTGTATTTTCTTAATTAAAAAAACTTCTGAGTAAAATCCTTACTTTAGGTTCGAATTCTGAAAAAACTTTTATATAGAAGTTAGGGCAAACCCAGCTCAAAGTACTTTTATTCCCTTAATAAATCTCTATAGAATGCATAATTAGAAAAATATTTGCAAAAAACTGCTAGGTATTCGATAAGAGTAAAAATGTTACTTCCGGTCCAAATTTTGAAGATAATGCAACTGTAAATACTTTTGTAGAATGGCAATTTCATGCCACTCGTGTCACAACTGCTACATATTGATTGTGAATAAAGAATTGAATAGATTTGTACTTGTTTTTTGATCTCTATGCTTACTTACACCTACAATTCTTCAAAGTACATTTCATTCATTAAAGGAATTGCAAGCAATTTTAACTAGCAGCCTCAAAATTTCTATGAGTATACACTAGTGAAACAATGAGACATGTGCTTTAATTATGGTAAATATCATCATTCCATTACTACTGTCACTACCCGCTGTAGTTACGCGATTTCTTCGTTATCTTTACCGGCGTGAGCCCGATGTATTATAAGTGAATCTGTCCGGATTCACAAACGCAAGTATAACATGTATTGTTCGCTACCTTTCAGTTTTAACTTAAATCGTTAGTTTTGAACAGACTTGTAAATAATCCCTGATTATTTACAGTCCCCTTAAATAATAATTCTACCTGCTTTAAATGATTATTGCTTTTTTAAATTTTCATTTTAATTCTTTATTATTATTATTATTATTTAGTTAAATAAAAACCTTAAAGGCAACCCTGTTTGCTTTTTCTTACAGTACAGTATGCTGAACCTTTGTTGACTAGTCATGCCGAGATGACTTAATGTTCACTTTATAAATAAATGTAACAATTTCACAACCAACGTTGTAGCAAGTGTAACAACTTCGCACCCATCGTGGGGGCTAGTCTAACAATGAATTTACTATTTAAATATATCTACTTCCGGCGAGCGATAATGCAAAAGTTATAGAATGATGATAGTATATAGGTATGTATGTCTTTATGAGATGTGATAGAGAAGCAGCGGCCACTGGTAAGTTTTTGGAGTTTATTAATTCTTTAAGGAATCAAAGGTGTATTGAAACTTAACATCCCTCGTATGTTATATAGTTTTCTTCTTTTCACTGTTCATGGTACATCAATAACATCGACTTAAATCTTTCTTCATTATATTCTTCTGTTTCATACAAGCAGTATATCAAAACAAGATAACTTTTTAGAAAGTACCACGACGTTCATAGAGACGTTTTATGTATCAAACTGGGTTCCATGAAAAAATATACACGAAGCCGTTAGGTGGTATCGCATTCTCCTGCTTGAGTCAGGGAATAAATAATAAATTAGCTGCAATGGAGCACGTATCTTCACACACTACGTAGTACATACGACCCATACTACTAATCATTGCATGGAACGGATAAACTTGCAGATGGCAATCTTTCGTGGTGTGCTTGGATGAAAGAGTAAGTATGTTAAAAGAAATACATAAGTACAGTGTGATAGAAATGACATGAATGAATTTATTGTGTACAGTTACGGAAACAAACTTTTGACTTTATGCTTTATTATAGTGACATAATTTAGAGTTGAAAATATAAAACTTTTTCATTCAGCGGATATGCATCTATGACAAATACGGCATCTTTTAGATAAAAGAAACCTGCAAATATTTGGTACCTATATGCACTTTTCTGCATGGGGAAACATTAATTTGAATAATAAAGTTTCGGATACTAAAACAGAAAATTTGCATTTTTAATATTATTATTTTGATGCATCAATGACATCGTATTAGCACCTGTCATATATAGTTACTAGAGAAATTCTTCAATTATTCAATTTATTCTCGTCATCGCTTTTTAATTTGTACTAATTTCGCAGTAAGTTTGTAACAGAGTTGGTCTTGAAAGTACCAAGATGCATGCAGTAAAAGAGGTACATTAAACTACAAAGATTATATTTTCTTTTGTGAACCCAGCAGAGAGGACAGGACAAATTGTTACATGAGGCAAGTTGTTACATTGTATATGCCATCGTAATGTCTCATGCAAACATTCAATATTATAATACAAGAAACGGAAAGTCGTGAGTATAAGTTACAAATTTTGTTTTACCAATGAAACGCATGTAAGTTACTGACAATGATGTGGAATATTTTTTTATGTAAATGTAACACTAATGGCTTTCCTAAAAATGAAACCTAACCCATCAATTGCACGTGGAGGCACAATGTTACATGTAACAACCTGCCCATATTTTAAAATCCAAAATAACTACTGATTCAATTCGTCTGTTATTATTCTTATAGAAAATAAATATGGCGAGAAATTGATAGACTTGTATCCGCTTTTAAAAAAGTTTTCAGAAAAGCACCATCGAGAGTAGCTCTTTACAGGGAAAAACTTCCATGTTTGTCACTGCCTCCCTCGTCAGTAATAACTAGATGGGGAACATGGTTGGACAGTTTACAAAATTTCGTTACATGTTTAAATGACGATCCACGAAGTATTTCTGAGTGCAAGGAACTAACACAAATCCCAAATTTAAAAAAACAGTTGTTATTCCTTCAAGAACACTTTGGAAATTTGTCAAAACCTATCACATATTTTGAAAATCAAAATCTCGAATTAAAAGATGGATTAACCACATTAGATATGCCTATTAATAATTTGAAAAGTATTCCAAGTGACTTCGGATGTAGCCTTCGGCAAAAGTTTGACGCAGTTTCTAATAGAAATCCAGATTTAATAACATTGCGGCAATTGTGTATGGGGACAATGACACAAAATCTAATTGCTAAATATGCTGAAATAGAAGAATATTTCCAGTACGCACCTATAACCAGTTGCGATGTAGAAAGGACGTCTTCTGTCTACAAGGATGTACTTCATTCAAAGAGAACAAATCTTACAGAAGGGAATTTCGAGAAAGTATTGCTAGTAAATATTAATACTCCTTTACTCGACTTGAACTACAAAATGAAGGTATTTTGTATTTTATAGATCACCAGCCACTTGTTATCCAATTATATAAATAAAATTAAAACCTCTTTAAAAATACAATATTTCAATAGTGCGCCTATAGGCGATGAATCATCAACCTTTCGTGTCCGCTTCCTAATGATAAGCACTAATTTCAAGCGAATGTGTATGTTTATATAATAACGATGTGACTTGACTTACAACGGTTCAAAAATCTAAAATTATTACAGAAAAAGGAGTAGAGCATGTTGGCGTCATTAATTCAGGAGAAAGGGGTATATTAGTAACCATGACTTTAGCAGTCGACGCAATTGGTAACGATGTACCACCAATGTTTTTATTTCCTCGAAGAAAAATCAAAAGATTGATTGGAGGGTATCGTTGTAATCAGGAATTATATCAATTATGCGAAGAACCTTATAATTCAGATGAAATAATACAGGAACTTGTCCTTAAGAGGGCCAGGAGAAAGACTATCTGCTGGAAGGGCAATAGTAATTTATATAAGGGATATAGCTCAAATGCCCTAGATATATTTAGAACAAGAAACTGGAAAATTAAAGAACAAGGCCTGAGAGCTGACACTTATTAGCACTAGTACGTGACAATTTGCTAGTAGTCATAACGATGTCTTATCATAGAGATGCAGCGTATTTTTACGGCTCCTTGTTGTGGTCAATAATTTTTGCAAAAGCGATTTTTTAAATCTAATAAGTATATTATTGGACGTCTCGTGTTGTAAATTGCATTCGAAGCGCTGTCTTATTGAACAACCCTTCATTCAAAAAATTAAAACAAACGAAAATAGATTAGTACTTACGGCTCGAAATATTCTGATAATAATTGTAGTTTGTTGTTTCAGAGTATAGATTTACATGGTGTATTTGGAAATTCCGTATCGATTACTAGAACGCTTCTAACAATGTAATTTTCCAATATTTATCATTTAGTATCCACCGAAAAACAGCCATAGAATAATTAGGTTGTGCATACTTATTCGAATGTTAAAATTTATTTTTGACGATAACTGCCGTCAATTTTAATGTAGATGTTGACCTTGCCATTTAAAATACGCATAAAATAAGAATGCAAAAACGTAAATTCTTTGAATCAAACCGTAAAATTCTTAATTACCATAAACGTTCCGAAATCTTTAACGAAAATAAGCATAACTAATAAGCGTTTAACCACTGAACATACAATTAAACCTATCATTAATGTCACCTAAATTTTTATTAATAATCCTTGGAATTTAATTTAAATCTATTAACTATTGATTTCGGACATGCGAATTTTAATTAGGACCGTTTTAATTTGGAATCCCTCACTTTATAATAAGTAAATTTCGTTACATCGGCCATTTTGTCTTCGTTTTCATCTCACTTGGACTTATAGCATTTAAGTGTATTAAAGTGAGATGAGCCCGTTCGTACTCAGTTTGTTCACATTGAAAAAATATGCGATCGATCAGGTACTTACATAAAGTCTGTAAAATATGACAATATATTTACTTGTGTAGCAGAATCATTTTAGCAACTAACAAATTACGAATGATGCCACAACAATTTTCCATCTACCGGACAATTTCAGAATAAATAATGAATTAATAATTAAGGACATTGTTGTTACAAACAGTAGCACTATTTGACGCTGATGAATTGTTATGTCAAATGCGGTATGTTCATGATCTCGCCACCCACGGGTTGTAAGGCCGTATAGGCTATAGTTGTTAATTGTTAGTTGGATTAAAAGACACAAACTAACAAAACTTCGTATATTTGTCGAAGATAGCTCAGCAAATCAAAATGATAAATGTTTAACATAAATTTTTAATTATTAAAATAAACACGTGTCACACTAATAATATTATAGAATGAAGTTACGCATTACAAACTGTATTGTTGAACTGGTTTTACAGAAAATGCGGAGCCCTTGTTAGCGTGTGCTTAGAGGTATCTTAAGGATCTGATTTCAAACATGAATTTTTCTTGCAAGCAGAGTTCGCATGATATC
The DNA here is from genome assembly GCA_963170755.1 of Amphimallon solstitiale. Taxonomy (NCBI): domain Eukaryota; kingdom Metazoa; phylum Arthropoda; class Insecta; order Coleoptera; family Scarabaeidae; genus Amphimallon; species Amphimallon solstitiale. Next base: position 45,528,332 of record OY720683.1, on the reverse strand, counting down.
TAACTGGGGTTTCTAAGAAGTAAAACAAAAATACAATTTCTTGCTAACCCATGTCATATATACTATAGAAAACAAATATTGATTTATTGCCACAAAGGGATGAGTAAACTAAAATACATAAAATTACAGTTGAACTATCTTTAAATATTTCTAAATGCTTAAAAAGATTTATTACAAGGCTAGTTCAAGAGACCGACCCTTCGTTTCAGTGAGTAACATAGTTTTAAAATAAGGTACCATAAAGAAAAAGTTGAGTACATAATGGCAAGAATTTACAGTGAGCGTGTTCTGAGAACATATCTAACAAATAACAGAAAATTAATGTAAATATTATATACAGAGTGTACAACAACAAAAAGTGAATTAAAAGTTTGCTCGGGAGTAAACAGACATTAAACTTCTATTACAACATTCTTTATGATAGCCGCATACAAATTGTATGTCATAGATAAATGTACTCATATCATTTAATACTTGGCTATTCTGTTTAGTAACCAAACAATGTTAATAAATTTGTATTTACATTGTTTGGCTGATAATTATGGCAAATTTTAAAGGATAATTATGACAAATGTCAAAAGGTTAATGAATTTATTATTCTTACAGAAATAATTTCTTGAAACAGTTTATTAAAATGCCAACTCAATACTTTGAACATATTTTGCAATACTATTGATCCAAAAAGGATTACGAATAATGCAAAAAATGTTTTTTTGTGACTGGCGAAAAATTGTTCAGTAACACTTTTATCGAATAACAGTTTTTTGCAAATATCTCGTAAATTATACACTTTACACAGATTTATCAAGGGTACAGTAGTATTAGAGTTGGATTTAGATTTACTCTTATGGAATAGCAGTTTTTTGCAAATATTTCGCAAATTATGCATTCTATAGAGATTTATAAAAGTATAGAAGTAATTAGAACATAATTTTCAATAATTTTTCTATACAAAAAATGTCAAAAAGACATTTATTCACAAGATTGTTTTTTTTAAAGATAAATATGTATTTATATTGTAATTTGGAACAACGCACATACGTACAAGGAAGTCGTGTGATGCTCACACTTAATTTTTTTTTGTTTACGTCTCCAATATTCGTTTGTTTTAATTATCACAGCACATTTTTTGCAAATATATTTATATGATAAAATCATTCCAAGTTTCATTTATACACTATAATTACAAAGAACTATATTATTTAATCCTATCATGTTTATAGTTCTAATATTTTAAAAGTAGATGTCACAGCCTTTTATATATCCTTTAAATTCAATTTTATCTATTATTAGCTACATTTATATCCGCCTGGAAGTTAACATGAGCATGAGCTAAATTAAGAATATTTATATACTGCTGTAATATTTAAAATTACAACTTTAACTTTAATTATATAGAACAAAATTCACATTAAAGGCGCGTTTATACGTGCATGGATTCAGTGGCGCCCGTCGCTACTGGTACGCCAGTTCCCAAATAATTGCAGTAAACCTTTACTAGCGCGCCAGTACACCCATGCGTGCATTTATGTCAAAAGTTAGTTGCCTTCTAACTTTTCTATGCACCAGTGAAGACTGGTGAGTATTAAAAAATATTATACCGTAGTCGTCAAATTTTAATTTCGGTTTACACTTCTATCCCATGCAGAAGAGGACCTTATAATATGCAGCGATGCCTGCTTGCTAACAGTGGTGGGAGAGCAACGCAGTGTCGGGGGACTCTCACGCCTTACATATCATAGGAAACGTTTGTCGAGTGTACTGTCTTGGCCGCCTCGCTTATGTTTATTTCGTCGCGCTCTTTTCCTCTTTCTACTTGCGTATCAGAAATTAAAATATGTCGACTACGGTATAAGCATAAATTTGCAGACCTTTCGCTAATTTTCAGCAACAGGTGTTATTTGTATATGTTGTTCATCTTTAAAATTAATAATAATGAACAAAAAGTGGAGCCCTGCAACAACTATCAACTTTATCGACATTTATGAAAAATACCCGTATTTCTATCTACAATTCTTTTTCTTCGCAAATTGTCCATCATTTCCTCAACCACAACTTTTGTGGCTATTTTAGAGGCTTTACGAATAAGTTCATGAGACGTGCTTATTAGACCACTAAGGGCCAGTTGTACGAAAGCCGTTCAATACAAGATCAACGGTGAACCCGGTTCAAGGCAAAGAATTGCGTTGTACAAAGCTCGATCAGTCTTGAACGAACGATCTAGATATCGTTCAACAGAACGACCGATGAGGACCGTTCAAGCGCAGATCAACGGCGTGATCTGATAAACATAACCTTATACGTGTGTTAGATTGACAGTTACCATCCGTCCATAAGACTATTATAAATATTTATACCTTCGTGATGTTTTATTTAATCATATTGTGTGATGGATCCCTACGAAGAAATAACAGATGATGAAGACTTTGTAGAATTACTAGAATGTCAATAGTGTTATAAGGAATGTGCTAATAAATGATTACTTTGAAAATTTATTAAATACCTATAAATTAATTTGTTACTTCAATACCTAATTTATTTGATCCACTGACCAATAAGGCGATAGATGCCAAAGGTTGTATTTTAATTATATAAATCGTATTACACACTTCACAAGTTCTACATTTTGTAATCATTTTGCACAGTGTTGTTTAACGGTAGTATAAATAACATTATTTATTAAACGAAATGGATCTTTATTGATACAATACACAGTGAAGATTGAAAATATAGTACAATAATACAATATATACATACATTTCACTTTCTAAATTCATCTACAGCTATTTATCTTAAAATAAAATAATCACTATATACATTTTTGAAATTTCATAAAACAGAAAATATGGTACTTAGAATCTAAAAATAATAAATACAATACAACATAATTAATACATTTATAAGAGTACGTAGTTGATACTGACTGAGTGCGTACTACATCTGAAAAAAAATTAATTCAAAGTCCATAACATTTACAGCTAATTTATGTAACTCACCATTTTCACTAGAATTCATATCCATTTCATCTACAAATTCCTGCCGAGTAGCTGCAATTATACATATATGTATCTCATTAACAATACAGATCTACGTACAATACCCCCAATTGTTTAATGTATCCATTACTGTAACTTCATTCGATACTTCTGGTAGGACAAATTCTGTAAAGAATAGGTACTTGTAACAAAATGGTATGCAAATTATACCCATTTAACATACGTATTGCAACATCTTTATCAAATTCAGAAGGAAATCCAGTAAATTGGGAACCAATTATCTCCTCCATGTCTTTCTCTACTTCTGTTAATACGATTTCTTGTGCAGGCCCCCCACCTGTTTCCAATACCTCCTTTTTATGTCTCCTAATTTCTGCTTTGTCTTTTTTTTAATATTGTCAAACTTATTGCGCAGCGTTTGTGCATTCCTATAGTTCTCTCCACTTAAGGCATTAAATTCCCTTTCTATTTCTTCCCACGCTTGCTTTTTGAGTCAGTTAGTGTTTGTACCAGATCGCTTACAATCCACTTCATTTTTATATTTTTTAATAAGCGTTATCAGCAAGTAATCCTCTAAAATTGCAGAACTTTTTTCCATTGTTAATCAGAATCTGATAAAAATTTACCCACCACCAAACTATGCTATAAATAAAAATATTCCACTAAAACCTACTTTTTAAGAAGACATATATACTTACTGTTTGCAATTTTGCTTAAAAATTAATAACGACAAATTTTCTTTCTATCTATTCCATTATAATTACATTCAGATTAGATTGCAGTGTGTTGCAGCTAAACATTAAACCGCGCCAAAAAAATTCTTTTAAATGCGCATGCTTAAACGGAATATCAGTGCTACCAATTCACATTATCAAGAGTTCTGTTGAACCGATGTGAAATATCGTTCATACAACTCGCTTTTTCTTGAACTGGGTTCAGCGGTGATCGTCCGATCAAGTGATCTAACGTTCAAGAATCTTTCGTACAACTGGCCCTAAGTTGAAACTGGAACTGGCGAGAAAAATTACTATTTTTCTACATGCAACATGTAAACGTTTACTGGCGCGAAAGTTGAACTGGCGCCACTGAATCCATGCACGTGTAAATGCGGCTTAATGCTACCTTACACATATCTGTAATATATGGTTCATACCATCATCAATTATACATTTTATTTTGATAAATTTATATATTGTTTACTCTTATAGCATATTTTTCTTTTAAATTACCTCCCTAGCATAGTGCTATAAAGTAAGGCTGAAAAGAAAATGTGTATTACGTTACTTGTGATGTAGAAACTGTCTTTCCTATAAAGTCTTCAGTGAAATTAATAATAAAAACATTCCAACTTGTTTCGTGCTTACGTGGACACGTTGTATAATAAATACAATGTTCTATTTATCTAGTTTTTGCACATCGAGACTCTTTTGAGTGATAAATTTAATGATAAAACTATAATTAAAACATTCTACTTACCTCCTTCAATCCATCTAATCGTCCCAAACTTCTAGCTTGTCTCAATCCAGGCTCTGGCACTCGTCTTCCTTTTCTTCTTCTTTCTAATAATCGGGGTTTCCTAGGCGTTACGGGTTCGTTTTCTTCTGGATCCGAATGCACTTCGGGGCAATGATAGGTATGACGCCTCCTGGACGAAGGACTCGTTATTCTGTTCAAGATATTATCGAACATGTTTGTACTTTTTGTTGTTAGCACACGCAAACGTTTTATTTTCGAGAATTATCTCCGCGAGTATATCATATTAACCCGAATTAGTAAGAATTTATTTTAGTATAAATATTATTGCAGTCGCTCTGGGTCGCTATTGTTTGCGATTTAGCACAATGAAACGATTTAATTTGCTTGCTATTTAGTGTCTTGTTCCTGGATACTGTGAAATTACACAATAAGTTAATAGTTTGTAATTGAAGTTATGTAATCTTGTAATCGACTGTTGTATTGGTCATTATGATCTTGCATTCTTGTGATTTCTGGGCTCGGTTTTCTCCACAAAATAATCCTGTAACAAAATACATATAATAAAATAAGTATTTATTATTTTTCTTTATGTAATACATGTTAATAGTTATTAGTAATAACATAATTTTGAAAAATATTATTTACTTTTGCATGGCTTTCTTTTGCTTACCACCATAATTTACGGATAGAAGATCCCATTAGATAATACGTTTTAACTATGTAATTAAATGAAATATGATGATCAATGCATATATGACACGTTAATACTATCAGATCACATCTCATCTTTCAGGTGGAAATGTTTTATTGCGTTCATAACTTGGAGATATCAATATTTGATTTCATATGTAAATTGAGAACAGCTTTAAGTACTGTAACATTTTGTAATCGCCTTTAGTTTCTGTAATATTACTTAATACTTTTAATTGATAGACCGCTGAGCTTACACTCTCATGCAACTTTATTGAAGTGGTTGTTGACTATTTCTTATCTAATAGTATTTATCGAAAGTGTTTAATCTATATATTAGTATGGGATGTTCATTATAAATAACTGACTTGACCGTTCAGACATATTACCTCTTTTGATATTAGGGTGCCATAACGTCTAGATTTTCTTTAAAAAAATAATAAATATTATTTTAGTTAAACATACAAATTGTTTCGCCGTTATTATAATTTGTATTTATGGGAAGCAATGAAAAATGGAAAGTACTGTTTTCTTCACAGAAACATTAACAATCTAAAAGTACAAAGTTTGCATATACGTACACATATAATCATGGCGTAGCGGCATGATTCTAAACTAATTTATAACAAATTTGACAATTGGAAAGCAACTTGGCATCTAAAAACTTTGAATGACTAACATAGATAGAATGTAAAACAGAATGTGTCAAATATGTGAAAATGTGATCAATTAAGCATACACAGTTGTTACGAGGGCTACTATTTATATTTCGGGAATAGCAAATAATAACAAACATTTTTAAATGAAAATGGCTTTATTGTTTTTCGAAATGTTCCCCTCGATGATCAATACACTTTTGCATTCGTTCAAACCATTTGTCATAGCAGTTTTTCCATTCCTCTTGAGACACCTTTAAAACATGGTTTTTGAACGCTTCAACTGCTTCTTCGGCGCTCGTAAATCGTTGACCACGCAGTTTACCTTTGATATTCGGGAACAAGAAGAAGTCATTGGGTGCCAAGTCAGGACTGTACGGAGGATGAGTCATCAATTCGATGTTTTGACTGCTCAAAAATTCACTTGTTTGACGAGATGTGTGAGAGCTCGCATTGTCATGATGTAGAATGATTCGTCTTCGGGGGTAGTTTTACGAATTTCTCCGAAGACTTCCGGCAAACAAATGGTCGTGACCACTCGGAATTGACAGTCTACGTTGCTCAAGCGGAACAGTGGCCACATGACCCATTCGGCCGAAGAAACAGGCGACCATTTGCTTCGCTGTGCTTCTTCCACGAACAACTTTTGTTGGATTTAGCTCGTCTTGGAATACCCACACGGTCGATTGCTGTTTTGTTTCCGGCTCATAAGCATATATCCATGATTCGTCACCTGTCACGATTTTATATACGTCTTTTGAAGCACCACGGTTGAAGTTTTTCATCATTTCCTTACAACACTTGACGCGTGCTTTTTTTTTGAGCGATTTATAAATTATGGGGTATCCAACGAGAACAAATTTTTTTTACAACTAAGTGTTCATGCAAAATCGAATGTATTGAAGTGGAACTAATGTGCAAGGATGCCTCTATCTCACAATATGTCACATGACGATCTTGCATTATCAGTTCACGCACTGCATCGATGTTTTGTGGCACAACAACCGATTTTGGATGACCTTCACGGAATTCGTCGGCGACGGAACTACGACCACGATTGAATTCGCTATACCAGCGATATACTGTGATTTTTGATGGTGCTTTATCGCCATACAAAGAACTGAGTTCATCGACACATTCTTGTTCAGATAATCCACGTCGAAAGTTGTGAAAAATAATCCAACGAAAACCTTCTCTTGAAATTTCCATTATTTTGTCAAATTGATTTTCTGAACTCACTGTAAACAAAACAAATAGCACTTGTACATCAAAACGTTGTGAGTACTTTTATGCTAAAAAATGTCAAACTTTATTGTGGTGTTGTCAGATTTTAGCTATTGACATTAGTGTTGCCAATTCCCGAAGTATAAATAGTTCCCCTCGTACTCCCCATAATATCTATCGACGCAATTAATAAAGTAAATGTAAAAATTAGAAGTAGAGCTGTTGCATATTTCGGTAAAGAATTTTAATATATAACAAATTCTGTTTACCATCCAAATGGAATATCTTTAAATAAAAGAAAGTCTATCTAGCTGGGTGACGTTTCGGTTGCTAATTCCAACCTTCTTCAGACCTGTTTATTTTGGAAAGACACATGTATACAACTTTATTGACTTAAAATGAATAAATTTTCACTTTAAATCAATAATATTGTGATACATATCTCTTTAAGTGATTTACACTCCTTGCAAGAATTCTATGTTTACTGTATGAAAGTACAATTTCACTGATAAATGTTATGCTACTTAGCCATTCGTTTGAAAATATGCCACATCTCCTTTACAAATAATAACTGTGACACACTTATAATTTGTCATGTTTTGTTTATAACTTTTGTCATCATTGAAACTCAAAAGAAATTATTCATGATCCTCCTTGCTATTTTTATATCTCTCTAAATCATTTATATATTAATTGTAAATATTTATTTAAGTACATTTATTTAGCCAGCCGCTTTTTCAAATTATCTACAATGTTAGGAAACCTTTAGTGTGAGTAAGGTGATGTTTGTTTCATACGTTTACCTATGACAATATGTTTATCGCCGTTTTTGTAATCAGGTGTTATTTTAGTCACTTCTTGGCAAGAAACATATCAACAAACGACTTAATAATCATCAAAGAGAGACATTCAGAAGTACAATGTCACATACTTTAGAACATCATTTAGGAACAATAAAGTGAAAGTGAAAAATTTTTTCTCCCTACTTTAATTTGAAACTATATGTATATATAGATGGTAAGAATAATTCCATTTATTTACATTGTTCGACAAACAATATGTTTCATTTTGTCATACACTGCGCTTCAATAACCTATCTATGTATGTGTTATAATTATAAAATAAGTTTTTTGTTAGGTATCAATGAATCATTATTTATTTAAAAAACATCGATTCTCATAATAAAGAATGCATGTATGTCTCTATTATGATCATATCATTGGTTTTATGTGATTGTGCCAAAGGAATTGTTTTTTTTAACGTATATAGCTTCATATACATCTTGTAGATGTGAGAAGTGGCATGATTCATTCGTTAATGCAATTAACATTGAAGACGTAATCGAATGTGTCAAGAGGTAAGATATATAGTGCATATAGACTATCAATAAAGGAAATATCGCGAATACATAATAAAAAGAGGAGAAAAACTATCGGGAATATCCCACCTTATTCCTTGGCTACACCGTACTGACGATGACAAGCGAGTCTGAAACACGTGTCTGCGGTTGCACTACAACGGAATAACTCGATAGTCTTTCTCCTCTTTTTATAATATATCCGCGATATTTCCTTTATTGATTTGTCATTTCTAGGTTGGACGACACGCGGGTTGACAATGTCTGCCTCGCGGCGGTGTCGGTTGTTGCCACTCAAACCTGAAAATCTTCTGACATTTCAGCTGCAATTGGTGGCCTGTCTTCCCGATGGTCTTCCTTTTGTTTCTATATCCAAGGATATCCCACCTTATTCCTTGGTCACACCGTACTGACGATGACCAACGAGTCTGCAACACTGATAACCAATGAATTTTGTCTTATGGATGTGAGACCTGGGTTCTAAACCGTAAGAATCAAGAGAGGAGATAGAAATTTCGCAAAGGGAGATTCATCATCAATCAGTGTGGATTTAGGAGTCAGAGATCAACGGTGGATCAGATAACTATACCAAAGCAGTTGTAAGAAAGCCACTGTAGGCAAGGCACAAACATACATATGCTTTTTATAGACTTTCAACAGGCATATGATTCAGTAGATAGAGGAAAACTATTAGAAGCTATGAGAGAAATCGGAGTGCGGGATAAGTTGATAAAATTGACAGAAATGACTCTAAAAAATTCGAGCGGGTTAGTTCGGATAAATGGGAGACTGTCTAGAGTTCATACCGGCTTAAGACAAGCAGATCCCCTGTTAACAACATTAATTATTAAATATAATATTTGAAGTCATATTGATACGAAGCAATATTTACAGAATGAGGCTGATATATGGCAAGAAACACCAGTGTCTCGCCTTTGCCGACGACGTTACGATAATAACAAGAAATATAGAAGAACCAAGCAAAGTAACAAGGAAAGTGAAGCAGCGAAATTGGGACTAAAACATGTAGGTATATGGAAATGACGGCAAGGAAAAAAACAGGACGAAGAACTAAAAATTAAAAGATGAAACGTACAGCTTCCAGAGGGTGAGAAGTATCTATTGTCTTCGTGTACAAGTAACAGATCGACACGAGATGGAAAAAGAAATCGAAGCAAGACTGGTTAAAGGAAGCAAGTGTGTTGGGATATTAAACGAGTTGCTAAGAAATAAGGAAATATCTAGACGAGCCAAAATAAGAATTTATAAGTTAGTACTGAAACCAGCATATGGTGCAGAAACGTGGACTCTAAGCAAAACGTGCGAAGATATGGTAGAAGTATGGAAACGGAAAATATTGAGAAGAATAATGGGTGGGTTTAAGACACAAGACCAATGGAGAAGAATAACAAATGAAGAAGTATATGCGAGGTCAGAGCACAGAGATTGAGATGGTTAGGGCATGTGGAAAGAATGTAAGAAGGAAAAGTAACGAACCAAGCGATGTGGAGAGGAAGAAATGAGGGGAAAAAAAAGAGGCAGGCAAAATAGGAAATGGTTAGAAGAGGTAGAGAGCGACTTGAGGAAATTGGGAGTAACATCATAGAGAAGAAAAGCAAGGGACAGAGCGGTTTGGAAACAAATTGCCAACCGAGCCAAGGACCTTGAAGGCCTACAGAGCTATATATACATGTATATACCATAGTCGTCAAAGTTTAATTTCGGTTTGCACTTCTATCATATGTAGAAGATGACCTTATGATATGCAGCGATGCCTGCTTGCTAACAGTGGTGGGAGAGCAACGCAGTGTCGATGTCGGGGGATCCTCACACAACATTTGCCGAGTGTACTTTCTTGGCAGTCTCGCTTATGTTTATCTTTAGTTTATTTCGTCGCGCTCTTTTCCTCTTTCTACTTTCGTATCAGAAATTAAAATATGTCGACCCCGTTATATAAATCGCTCTTGTAAATGTCACTTTTTGATTATATTTTTATATAAGTTTCTGTTTCTGTAAACCTAACCTATTTAAAAAATAAACGTTGACATTGAAAAAAAGAGCAATTCACAAACGTAAAATAGTAAAAAACGTCAAGCTCATGATTTCGAACGTGTACTCGATTTTTTTGAAATCAACTTACCATTGATCAAGTAAATTTGTTCTCTAGCAAGCCATAAAATTACTTCTTCAAAATATCATGTTGATAGTTACAAATAAATGTCAACCTGTGTACTGTATTGGTTTATTGACCTAATCTGTCAATTGCATAACCTGCACCACCTAAACTAATACTGCCAACTGATAAAATGTAAAGTAGAAATAATTCCATGGCTTGTTAGAGGATATTTTTAATTGGTATATTAAAACAATAATATTATAAATATAATTTCATATTTCAGTTACCTACTTTTATGTGTTTATAATGTTTGTTCCTCGATAAATAAATATTCGTAAAATTTCGTTGCCGTGAACTTGCGAACAAGATTCCCACCCGTTTTCTACCTACCCATCTCGATGTTGATAACCGTGACGATGACGTTTCGAGTTTGTTTTTATTCGTGAAACAATGAATGAATTGCTTCCTCATCACCTAGACCGTGCGGCAACCTCCTGGCAACGTTTGAGAAGTACGCGGGCAGCTGTGAGCTGGTCGCGGCGTGACTTTCGTGACGTGATCAAAGTGAATCAGATCGTTTACGAATCTGGCCACCTACGATTGGCATACAGCTTCGATTTACTCGCTTACAAATTCCGATACGTTCGCGTAAAATTTCGCATTCGACTAACTGTTAAAAAAGATAGGTAATCTAGCTATGTAATGAATGTATTCGCCAAGATTTCATAATTTTCGACAATGGATGGCCAAGTATTTATATGAGTATTCTTAGCTGATTATGAAAACTTTTACCACAAGATTATTAGCATTTAAGTTCGATCTTCTATCTTTTTTGCAGTTATTTGTTGTTGAAATGCAAGGCCATCTAGTTTTTTTTTTATATATATATAAGTTGCATTAGGTACGAAATTTAATTGTTTTGGAAAGGAGATTTCATTCCTAAATACGGTGATGTAATTAAATCACACACACATGTATCAAATATCGAAATTAAATTCAAGGTAACGATTAGGTGATTAATAAACCTTGGATTATGTGCATATAAAAATTGATAAAACATAAACAATATACATCGGGTGTTCCAACGAAGCGGCAAACTCCATCACTGATATCCAATAATGTCAAAAAAAAATGTACAAACATTGTTTGGTTAACATGACCTGTGAATATTCGACACCCAGGAACGAACACAAAGCTTATATATTTTTTAAATGAAATATTGTGTATTTTGTTAATCTTTATGATACACCTTCAAGAGGTGATTAAATTGCCAACTATTTGAATTAACCAACCTTAACAAATAGAACAACAAAAAGGAAACACATCCAAAATTGATTTTATTATGGAAGAGAGTACAATGTTTTCTTACAAACATACCAGCAATTAAAGTATGAGCCACAAAAGTAAGTAGTAGCAAATTCACCAATCTGTATAGTAGTACCATACGATTCTTACAGAAATCTGTAAACTAATTGCCAAGAAGAAAACCGGGAAAAAATGCAATAGTATAGAAACCCGAAGATAAAAACATATATAACAGACTGTCGTAACAACTCAAGAAAAAAAACATGAATCCGTTACTCACAACTATGTGATTTTACAGATGATAAGGATACTGACTATATAGTCATTTTGGAGAACAACTGAAAAACTGTAAAGAGCTATGACCTATATTTAGACAAAGAGGATGAAGGGTGGGCAAAGAGCAATAAACAAATAGCAGATTAATTTTCAGAATTATTAGAAAAAATGGTTGGTAGAAGAAGACGAACATATCACAGCAGTTACACCAAAAGATGTTACTGAAGAAAAAATATTAAACTCAAAAAGGGGCCAGAGTACGACGTTATCATCGAATTAATACTTCAGCAACTCCCAGGAAAATGTATGATTAGGAATACAAATTTAATCAATATAGCCTTTAGACTTACACATGTGCTAAGTATATGAAGGATTGCAGAAGTAATTATGATCCTGCAGTCATGTAAAGTTCCAAACGAAACTATATCGTACAGACCCATTTCAAATACTATCAAAAGTTTTTGAATTAAATAACTGAATAGAAAACTAGCAATTCGATTTTCGAAATAAACACTCCACAATAGACAAAAGTTCATAGAATTATAAACCTGATAGAAATAATAAATATGAAGTAAAAGAGATAGAGCAGCAAACATATTATAAAGTGCATGCAGGACTAATAAATAAGCTGGAACAAATACAAATGATGGGTAGAAGAATAGTCAGATCTCAAACAAATTAAAACAGAAGTACCGCAGGGGAATTTACTTGGCCCTATCCTGCCCCTTTTGTTCACCTAGACATTCTAGAAATTGACGATGTCCAAATTAGCCACCTTTGCTGACGACAGTGCGCTACTAGCAGTGGGAGCAAATGCAGAAGAAGCTACGAACAAGCCGCCATAAGCCGCTAATAAGTTTATTGCGTGGATCAAAAAATAGGGGATAAACTTTAAGGAAATGAAATCGGTAAACATTATTTTACAAACTGAGAGATTTTTAGATGCGATATAAAAAAAATCATATTGGCTAGAAGGTCGCACATATTTGTTCACAATAAATTGATTAAACAAGTATTAAAATCAATCTGGGTTTACTGTATACAGCTGTGGTGCTGTGCGAAACCAACCAACATAGACACCATTCAAAAATGTCAAAAGCAAGGCAGTCCGGAACATTGTTGATGGACCATGGTATGTTCAGTTCGAGTTGAATAGGGACCTTAAAATTGAGACAATTAAAAAAATCCAGCGACCTGCCTAAAATCACAAAGATACAACACAAAACTTTCAGGCGTAGTCTACTAGTATTGAGTTATTAATTAATAGGTGCAATATGAATTATCGGATTTTTAACTGTTTCTGAGATATGGTTATTTTTCGTCGAAAATTGTATAACTTTTAAAATTTTTTAATGAAAAAACTATTGCCGATGAAACAACTGTCGAAGTTCTATTATTAAAGATATTATTCCACCACATGAATTTTATGTTTGTTTCGTTGTGACAGATTGTTTTCAACTAAAGTAATAAATGTAAGTTTGACGCTTAACAACTTTTTGACACACTATAACTACAATATTTTTAAAATACTTCTATTTCATGAATGTTCACTTTATGGATCCTAAAATAGTAATGAAAACTACTTATTTTGTAAACAGAATATAAGTAATCTTTCTGGATTAACTTTAGTTACCTAAGTTATCTGTAGTGCAAGCCATGCAATCACATATTTTATCAATAAATAAACAATGGATAATTCAAGCTCAATGTATTAGTATTTATAATAAACAATGTAATAGCTTTTGTACAAGAGACTTTTCTTTGAGTTGAAACAAGAAAGGAAGCTTCCCTTCGGTCGCTCGTGCTTTCAAAGTGCGTGCTCATGCGGGAAAATAGTCTTCCCGCACTTGGTTCGTAATAGTTATTTGCGAACCAAGTGCGGGAAGACTGTTTTCCCGCATGAGCGCATATTGTAAGCACGAGCGACCGCAGGAAGCGAGTGCTTTTAATTGTGCGAATGCGTGGAAGATGTCTTCACGCAGGTGGTTTGTACAATATTTTTGTGTGAACATTAAATTAAAGAAATATTATTGATTAATGTCATTAGTATCATACCTAACCTAAAATAGATTACCTAATTAATTTAAGCATTTCATGTACGTAACTATTACTCACCTTTCCCTAAAATTAAGTTATTATATTTTTACACATGGCAAACATGAGGTATTTATTCTTATATTTATAAATTTATAGTACATTTATTGCGTTTTTTGGTTTAAATACAAACAATTCCGAACTGCCAATGTGAATGTCGATGTGGTTCAAATAGATGGCGCTTGAATCTTGCTTAAGATGTCGCTTAAAATGTCGTCAAATAGATGCCGCCACAATTTTTTTTGGAAGAATTTTTAATTATTACTCCTATTTCCCCAACTTTTAGTGAAGAATAGTGGAGGGAAGTAGTATTTTATAGACTAAATTTTATTACTACCAAGATAGATTTTTTTTAAAAAGTCCCAAAGTGCCAGTGTCTTTTTCAATTTTTACAGTCGCCTCAACCGGGAAAACGTATTTCCCAGTCGAGCTACACATGCGCCAAATGTGTACAGGCGGTGCGTACAAAAATAACTATTTTATTTTCGGCAATGTTCATTTTACTAGCTGCTGTATTTTATCTCAATATAAAACGTGTTCTTCAAGTTCTAGCAAATAGCTGTAAAAAATGAAACATTAGGCTAAGTGTACGCATTAAGTTGGTTATAGTTGATGTGTGAACTCAGAAATCTTTTTTAAATGTTATACTTGCACATCAGGGGCAGTAAACGTTCATAAAACCTTTCCTCTCTCTCTCTCACTCTCCCTCTCTCGCGTCAACCTGTATGTAAACTCGTGCGCATAATATAAAGCAAATGTTCAAACGTCTTTCAATTGTAAGTGACCACGGACTTGTTTGACTAATAGCGCCAACTTAATCTACCGTAAAGTCAATGCGTCTTATATAACACTGGTTAGATGGCACAGCAAAGCGTCCCTTGCCGAGCCGGTTGCTACTTTTTTCTCATGCGCGCATTCAGTAGGAAGTCGATTACGGCAGGCAATTTCGATGCTTCCATTCGCACAGGTTTCTATATAAGGTTTAATCATAGTGTGTACTTGGATATGCATTCACATTGGACATACATATTTTATCATTAAAGTTACATATGCTGTACTTATATAAAAGAAACATTTGATTACTAACAGTATAATGTAAGGTTATTCATAGGACGTCTACATTTTTCATTAATGCAATCGGGAAGTACAGCTAATATACGTTTTTGGATTCGTAATGTTCGAAGTCTCGATAATGTTTTGATTATCATTATTGATAGTATGTCATATTGTGAATTAAATAATAAAAACTATTCTGTATTTCACAAATAATTTATTAAAATAACTAAATGTATAATAGTTGCGGCAAAAAGTTTTGTCGGGTCCTAAGAAGATGCCAACTCTTGAATATTACTATACTGCACTCATTACATGCTACTATACATGGGCGAGATAGGGGAATACGGTTTAGTTTCACTCAGACTAGACCGACTCGTGTTTTGTCTGCTCTCGTGCACCGTATTATCTACCGGTTTCCCTGAGAGCCGACAAAACACGAGTCCGGTCTAGTCTGACTGAAACTGAAGCGTATTCCCCTATCTCGCCCATGTATATACAATTTATACATGCTACCAATCACACATGATTCAAATTAGCTTGAGAACTGCGTTTATTTTAAATTAAATAAGAGTATTACTCGTTGTTGGCAAAAGTTTCCTAATATTTATGAAAGATGTAGTCGCATGAGTTATCTTAATTTCTATATAGATAATAGGTATATAAATCGTACTCCTTTTAATGTTTGTTTTATAATGTTCATCTTCTGATAAAACTGCCAAAGAGTGAAACAACTGTAATAGTTGAATATGCATTTTCATCAATGTGCATTATTATTATTACATTATTTATAGATATAACATAAAATAAGATATGATTTCACCAAAGGCTGACTTTTCTTACAAATTATGTGTATCTACGAGGGCGTATTTTTATGTTATTTACCTACCCATGAAACAAAAGAGTGACGATGTCAAACAAATTATTGAAAAATTGCTGTCACTGTTAGAAGTACATGTGCTAAGTTTTGTTTAGTTTATGCTGTGTATAGATTTGAGACGGTCCATTTCTCGATAAATTGAGTGAAACTAAAGTTGAGCATCGCAGCGTAATAAAGTTCCTGACAAAGGAAGGCAATGGTCCAAAAGCAATTCATGAAAGAATGGTTGCTGTATATGCGAAAGATACACCTTCTTATTTCCAAGTAAAATATTGGTCTAAACTCTTTCGGTGGGGCCGAGAGTCAATCAATGATGACCCAAAGTCCGGACGACCAGTTGAAGCTCGAACTGAAAACATTGTGCGAAATGTCGAAAATTTGGTACTGAAACATCGGCGTGTAAAGATCTCTGTCATTGCCAATGAAGTCTGTATATCCAAAACAAGTGTTCTCAAAATTTTGCATGACGATTTGGGTATGAAGAAGGTGTCTGCACGGTGGATACCCAGATTGCTTACACCTGAACAAAAACTGTGCAGAAAAGAAGTTTCTCAAGAAAATTTGGTCAAGTTGGAGAGCGAATTATTACCGGGGATGAGACTTGGGTATATTACTGGGACCCTCCTACTAAACAAGAATCCATACAGTGCGTTCATAAGGGCTCTCCACCACCAAAAAAGGCCAAGACACAATTTTCTGGAAAAAAACTGATGGCAACTGTTTTCTGGGATGCTGAAAGAGTTTTGCTTACCGTAAAATGGGGTGACTTTGTGCCAGCCGGGGCGTGATTGTGCCACTACGTGTTGATCGTGTATATTCGCACCATATCGGCACATCGATTCACCTACCGCCCCGAACTCTTGTTCAAGAATACCGATATTAGAGGCGAATAGAATGAAATGTATGGTTTGTGTATGCATACCCTCCACTTCTGTTCCGTCAAGTTATTAAGTTGGTGAGATTTTGCAAAATTTTCGTTTTATCGCATACTTTCTCCTGGCTTGCCTAAAGTGTTTTAATAATGACCGTTTCAAAGTTCACACGTAATTAGGTGTTATATAGGTTATCTTTTAAAGAATACGCAGTGGTCGAGTAGTGCAAAATAACCTGGGTGTGTCACCTTGAATAAGATTCCGACAATATAAGGGGGAAATTTGTGCCACTACCTATTTTGAAGTTCAGTTTATACGCTTAATTATCTTTATTAGTTACTATTCTATGTGAGAATTGGCTGTTCTTTTGTTTTATTTTGGTTTGTAAGAATATCTAGTTTTTGTTATATTTTATAAATAAAATTTTTTTTTCATTAAACCTTCTATTTGGGGCGAGATTGTACCACAAAAATAACAGAGATAAAACTAATTGGGGTGAAATTGGGCCATGTCACTCATACCATACAGTTTCACTATAATATGAAGCTGGGCCTGGCACATTTTCAGCCTGTAAATAGGCGGCATTGTGCTAAAACGGTAAACAAGTAGCTGGCACAAAGCCACCCCATTCTATGGGGGGAAATTGTGCCAATTGTTATAAATAATTTTAGAAAAACGAATGAAAATTTCTAAGTCTTTTTTACACAATTTAGTAACCAAAGGTTCAAAGTATATCGTTAATTTTTACAAACATTTTTGTTGTCTATAATTGTCCGAAATTCTTTGAAAACCATAAAAAGTGGCATAAAGCCACCCCATTTTACCGGTATTGAATATATGCCGAGTGGGTCTACCATAAAAGGAGAGGCCTACGGAAACACAATTAAAAATTTAAAAACTGCGCTGGAGGAAAAACGCCCGCATTCTTATCCACAAAAATACTTGTTACTGTGCTACAATTATCGGATTCATAAGGCAAACAAAGTTCAGCAGATAATCAATGACTGTGGGTTTATAGAGTTAAGGCATCCACCTTATAGCCCCGACCTAGCTCCGTCAGACTTCTTCTTAATCAAAAATTTAAAAAAAACATCTCAGAGGAAAGCGTTTTACTTCTGATGAAGAACTCAAAGAAGCTGTTGAAGAATTTTGCGGGGTTGCCGAAGCAATTTTTTTCTGTGGGTATAGGGCAACTGGAAAAAAGATGGAATAAATGTATTAAAGGGAGTTATGTAGAAAAATATTTTTTTTGTTCGCTTATGTGCTTATTTTCATGGCTATGTAGATAACATAAAAATACGTATTCGTACATTATTTATAGATATAACATAAAATAAGATATGATTTCACCAAAGGCTTACTTTTCTTACAAATTATTTGTATGTATTTATTCAAAATTTTGGTATTGATACTTAGATCTATAATGGAAAGTCCAAATATTGCCTGTGGGTAACAGGTTCTTCAGAGTAATAATTTTATTTAACTCAATTAACAGATGATAAAGAATATGAAATCCTTTATCATTAGTTCATCAATTACCATTGACTAAAACGCATTCTTTTAAAGAAAAACAAAATTAAAATATTTTCGCTAAATTATTAAAGATATTTTAACATAAAACATATTTCTCGGTCAACTGTTAATAATGCTCTGTAACGAGTCTCGTTCCGCTATGTTTTATTAAATCCTGCATTAAGATACTTACTGAATTGCATGCAGGCTATGATTTTAGCAAACTCTTAAATAATTGAACCAGAACAGTGCACGTATTGAGCGACTGGTAGAATTCCGCTAGGCTATCAATCTATCGCATTATCAAGTGTCGTACCATAATGTGGAAATAACGGTATTCCGATGGCTTTCCTATATTGCTATATTTAAAACACATTCCGGTTTGATTAGTTCGCGGATATATTTGAGAAGTTACCTATATCGGATAGAGGTCGAAGCGGAAATGCCCACAGACAATTGCTGTAAAACAATTTTACAAAAGTAACCAAATGAGTTTCATTCATGTGTAAAGTATACCAAGTTACTTCGACATCACGCCACTAGAGGAAAGTGGTGTTTTTCGATAGATCAATATTTATTGATTTGTCATAGTTTAAAATACAATATAACAAGCTTGTATGATATAAATATGTGATGGGCAACTAGTTAAAAAGTGCTCACAAAGTGAGGTGTGCTGTTTGTCAGCGTTAATCTATTACCCGGCATACTAAAATTATCTTTGGCTTTCTTCGTTTAAAAGCGCACGCAATACTAATAAACAAACCACAATATTTCTCTCTTCTCTTATAATATATTCTTTTGTCTTTTCTATTGAATACAAAAAAGAGATGTTAATAATCACACAAGAAATATTACTATCTGTTTCTGCAGTAGGTTCTTGGTGAAACATTATATATATTTAGAGGTTTTGGTTAAATAATCAAACTATCACTGTCAAACCGTCAAATCAAACCCATAATAGATGCATACATTAAGCTAACGACAGCTTGACTCTTGCACCTGTATTGGTCCTTGTCTCTATGATAATGTGATGTTACCGAAGTGTTAGAGAAATCTAATAAAACTTGTGAAATCATTAAAGACGAGTTTGAATTGAGAGTTTGACACTGATAGTTTGATTAGTCAACCAAAACTTTTCATTAGACAAGAAATATACCATATCGATATATTTGAAGTAATACAAATATAGATGTATATAAATACGGATGCAGAAGATGCTAATTGCAAGTAAGTCTGAACCGAGGAGGAATTCAGAGAATAATTAATTTGGTGTTCGATCAAATAAGTGGGGGGTGGGAGTAAAATATGAAGTGTTTATCAAGATACAATTGAGAGAAAAAGAGAAAATAGAAGCATATATCAAGGCTTAAATGAAGAAAAGAGAAGGCAAATGGTATATGTACATTATGAAACAGGAGGACATCTAAAATATCAGGAATACAAAATTATAGAAAGTCACAAGGAATTACGTGAGAACAAGACCGGAAAAATCAAAAACATCGCAAGTAACCCAAGACTGTAGACAGGGAAATAATCAGAGCCAACTACTATTCTTATTGGTCATAGACAAAACGCTAGAAGGGAAAAAAGAGGCTACAAGGATACGGAATTAGGTACTGGAAGATGAAAGTATACATGATAAAATTGGCATAAATACGGAAATCTAAATACTTACGCTCAATGATGCCAGAAGCTGGAAAGTTACAGGAGCAGTATATTTATTACTGTAAAAGATACTTTTCTGAGAGAGAATGAACTTCCAAATATTAATATTAATTTAATTATTAAGTATCATAAACGTAAAAATGCTAGCAACAAGTAGAGTGTACAAGTTAGAGCAGCCAAACTAATTAAGAAAAATCGAGAGGAACATGATTGGATGATATAAAGTTGGCAATAATAAAATAGTCCATGTGCTTATTAGTAATAATTATTATTGATATTTCAGTGTTTGTTGATTTTAATATGTTTTTAAATATACAGTTGGTTTTCACCAATTCTTAGTTCCTTAACAATGCTGTTGTGTTACTTCGAAAAACAATAAACTCTTTAAAAGCTATCTATTGTTTTATTCCAGGTCTATATGCAAAACTTACAAGACATCCATCGTATTAACCTTTAAAATCTGTTTAGTTGTTACTCAATTTCATCTGTGAGATTCTGTCGCGTACCTAGCTATTACAAAGGCTCGATAATCAGGGGTAACATTGCAAGACTGGGTTTAAATAATTAATGTAATTCGAAATTGGGCGCAGTTACCACTATTACTGTGACCAATTTCGAATAATGATAATCACACATTACGATTGATGAATAATAATATGTACCCCTGACTGCCGATCCTAGTTAAAACTGTTCTATATGCAGTTTTATACATTCTCATTTTGGTTCTTATAATTATTCCTTTACTTAGCATACCAGATATATTGATAAAAACTTTTATATCCTGTCTGCTGGCTTTGAAAAACGTCCACCTTTTTATGTCTCCTCTAGCTATGCCGATAAATATAAATTCATACCTTATTTAATTGAAAACGAGAGAAATAGAATAATATTACCTTCTCTCACAGTAAAATACTTCTACATTCAAGAAAGTTGTTCTTCTTCAGCTTACTTATATGTTGCTTCTTTTTTTATACTTCGTATTACTTCCTTCACCACTATACTGAATTATACATACTACGTATATGTACTAACAATTGCAATAAAAACAAAATCAATCCGTGAAAATAATATTTCTAACTCTGTTCTTTTTTTTTTACAATAACACACTTTCGTACTTGTACTTAATAACTTATAATGACCAATTACACGTTTCCGATAAATCATTAACTGTAATTTTGTCAAACAACTTATTTCCTGTTTGCAACCAGCTATTTATTATGCATAATATGCTTGTGTACATAAAAGGTATTATGACATTTCAAAGACATACTAACATAAAGAAGAAATTGGGAAAAGAGTAATTACATATTATTATATGGAAGATGAAATGTAGGAAATATACTTGTATATTATTGTACGATATCATACCTACAACATACACATTAAGTAATCGAGTGATCTTATTTAAAATTAAATTACATATAACATGTGGTGCAGATTTTTGGAAAAACTCTGGGAAAATTTTAAAATTTTATTACAGAAAAAAAAGGTTTAATGGGTTGGACCCAGAGTGGAATCTGTGATGACTAATTTGTAGAAGAAGTCAACGACTTTCTTTGTGTTTGTTTCTAAAGGGATGACGCATCCTCAGTGATTATCTTACACACATTTTTATTTTTCATTTCTGTTTCCATATTAATCTTCTTTTACATCGGAAATAACTGCAGAAATAACATTGTTTAAATAGTTTAAATTTTATTATCCGTCAAGTTGTGTTGTCATTCATTACACTTAACTGGGATGAAAAAAATTTCTTAAAAATAATTACTTTTTTATAGTTTTCTTGCCTGCTGATTTTACTGGAAAAATAATTTTTAAAAGTTCCACCACATACAATTTCATCACAATTTATATATTTAATTTATATGAAGTTTGTAGATAATAATAATTTTACGTACAGATGTCTCCAAATGAAGTTAACAAGGGCACAAAAAAACTGCTGTCGAATTAACTAGTTTGCTCTTAAAATAAATTACATTATACAGGGTGTAACAAAATAAGTGTAAAACATTTCAGGGGGTGATTCCTTAGCGAAAAAGAGATAGGGTCTTTCATATAAAAAAACTTCAATGGAGCATCCCTTGTTAAGATATAGCCCCATAAAGGGGGTACATAAAATTTGTTTTACAATTTTTCTCACAAACACTAAAAATGTAATTTATTTCCAATGTAACTTTTTGTCTGATTATTTGTTTACCATTTAAAAATTTATTCCCAATAGCTTGTTTCATTCGAAACAATAAATGTCTCTTGAATTTTTTACCCAAAAGTAATCAGTTCGCAGTAAAAAATTATTTTACGAACAACTACAGAGATACATCGTCATAAAACAAAAATGTAAAACTAATTTATTTAGTAGGCCGCTAGTAGTGGTATCACGCTGTCAGTTTGTAAATTTTTGAAATTGAATTAATACTTAATTGTGTGTCGTTGTTTTGTTCGTAATTTGTTAGTTTAATAATTCACTTGTTATTAAAATGGCATACACAAATGAGGAAATGGCTGATATGCATTACGTTTACGGTCTGTCGCAGGGGAATGGGTTAGAAGCTTCTAGAAGATATGCTGAAATGTATCCTCAACGGCAGCTTCCTTCGCATAGAATATTTGCCCGACTTCATCAACGATTACGAGAATATGGTTCATTCGACAAAAGAACGCAGGATTGTGGTCGCCATCGAGAAGTTAGAACAACACATCTTGAAGAAGCAGTACTTAATTTGGTTGAAGAACAACTAGCAGTACTAGAAAGATTGCTTTCGAGTTAAATGTTGATCATGACGGTATTTCGAATTTTAAAGGAACAACTCTTATACCCTTACCATCTGCAACGAGTACAGGCACTGTTACAGCGAGATTTTCCGAACCGTCTTGAAATTTCCAATTGGATGCTGGAAATGATTAGAAGAAGTCCTGACTTTCTGAAGACGATCGAATTCACAGACGAATGTACTTTTTCTCGGGAAAAGATAATTAATTTTCATAATAACCACATATGGGCTGATGAAAACCCTCACGCTATTGTACTAGCTAATCATCAAGAACACTTTTCTCTTAACGTGTGGCTCGGAGTTATTGGGGATTATTTAATTGGCCCTCATTTTCTACCTCCTCGATTAAATGGTGAGGCATACACTCAATTTTTAAGAGAAGTGCATCCAGTACTGCTGGAGGAAGTTCCTTTGGGCGTCAGAAGGGATATGTTTTTTATGCATGATGGGGCTCCCGCCCATTTTAGTCAAGCAGCACGTCAGCATTTAACCAACACATATCCAAATCATTGGATAGGTCAAGGAGGACCACAGAATTGGCCCGCTCGATCCCCGGATCTCAATCCTCTCGATTTCTCTACTTGGGGCCATTTACAGACTTTGGTTTATCCTACTCCTGTTCGCGATGTAGAGGACTTAAGAAACCGCATCATCGATGCGTGCAGGGTAATTAGAGAGAATCCAGGAATATTTGAGCGAATACGTGGCTCAATGCGCCGACGTCTAGACGCATGTGTAATGACTGAAGGTTGACATATTGAACATTTACTATGATTTCTACATGTTTTATGTTTTGTTATTAATAAATTAGTTTTGTTTATTCATCTTTATTCATATGTATTTTGATGCAGGTAGTAACTACAAAATAACAATACTAATCCAGTTCGCATTTATGACGATGTATCTCTGTAGTTGTTCGTAAAATAATTTTTTGCTGCGAACTGATTACTTTTGGGCAAAAAATTCAAGAGACATTTTTTGTTTCGAATGAAACAAGGTATTGGAAATAGATTTTTAAATGGTAAACAAATAATCAGACAAAAAGTTACATTGGAAATAAATTACATTTTTAGTGTTTGTGAGAAAAATTGTAAAACAAATTTTATGTACCCCCTTTATGGGGCTGTATCTTAACAAGGGATGATCCATTGAAGTTTCTTTATATGAAAGACCCTATCTCTTTTTCACTAAGGAATCACCCCCTGAAATGTTTTACACTTATTTTGTTACACCCTGTATATACCGGGTTTTAAAAATTAAGAAAACATGAAAATACATCAAATGCAACAAAAATTATTTTACATGGCCGCTTCTACACAATTTCTCCGTTCTTCTGTCTGTCGTACTTTTAGTATTTTTCGATTATGTGGCAACTCATCTGCATGAACTCTATGTTTCAAAATACCCCACAAGAAAAGTCAATAGGTGTTAGTTGGGTGGGTCAGGTCATGTAGCACGAAAATTTATTGGTCGAAATTATCACATCGATGTTTCTCCGAACTGATCTGTCAACTACTGCCGTATAAAAGCGTCGAATGAGCAGGGTACCCGCCTTTCTGTCAAAAAAATGTTACGCCGCCTTGCTAGCGGTTAACTGTCTAGAAATTAATAGATAAATTTAAAAAAGACGCACATAAACATGTGGTTTCAAATTCTGGTGATTAAACTTCATCATCATCAATCATACAAAATTCCGCAAATTGCTTGGGTAATTTGGATTTTGAAAAGCCCAGTAGTGACTGCTTTATGATGATCTACCAGATAATTCTCACCAACCCATAAATAAAAGTACAATCGCTTCTCTTCATTTTGAAGTCGGAATTTTGGATTAAACGGCCCAACTTTGTTTCCTCTATAAATTCCATTGAGAAAGAATAGGTAGGGAGACGACGTCACGTGATCAAAGCGGGTACAGATCCGCCATATTGATACTACAGTTACGTAAAACAGGTAGTGTTGCTAAAAAGTGGACAGTTTGTTAAGTGTATCGTGTATTAGAGTTATATAATAAGTTAAATATTAAAAGACATTATGGTTTCTTGTGCTCTATGTAGCTGCAACAGCAGAGACGGCGTTGATAAGAAGAATTGGTGTGGGATGACAGATTCTAATTTTGAGTAGTCTGGACAAGGTGAGGCAGCCATATTGGTCCCACACTTAGCCCCGTCCAATACTCCCGTTTTGAGAGTACAGCAAAGATGTTTTACAGCGTCTCCATAGTATTTTTCCTCAATGATAAATTCTTAGCAAATGACATTGTAAGTGTTTCCCTCAGGATAATTTTGGTGTTCCTTTCACTGAATCTATTGCCAAAAGAGTAGCCAAATCTTTTTCGTTGTGTTTTTTCGGGGATTTTTTAAAAGTATCTATTGTTCTTGTTCCAGTTAAAATTACAATTTTGCGCGGTTGAAATTTTGTATTTTAACTAATTTTATATTTTTAAAAAACTTTTTCTATCAATAGTAATCTCTAAATTGCAAGATAATGGGACTTCTGTCTTGAAGCATTTTCACGGATTCTTAGTTTGTTAAGAAGCTCCATATCTAATGTAATTTATTTTTATAGTAAGTTATTTAAATCGACAAATTTTTTTTTGAAAGATACTATCAATAAAATAATAAACTATATTTATTTGAGATTTTTTCTAAAAGTCTATTAGACACACTAAAACTTCAAAAATCAGAAATAAGTTCAAAAGTTATACTATTGCTTCCATTTAAAGGTTCCTAACCAAAATACAAAAAATTGCAATTTGCGATGTTTTAAGGACAATTTCTATGTTGCTTGGGTATACCAAATTCATTATATGTATACAGAAAGAATTATTAAACAGAAAGATACCCTATAACAGAACAAATACATAATTATAAATACATACAGTAACATAATTCAATGTAACACTACTGTACCATGTACATATTATTTGTAAATCCAACATATTTACTAAGAACAAATTATAAATTAAATTACTTCTACATTGCAAGTTTTATTAAAACTGAAAAATTAATTCAATAAATATCGGCACCTGTATGTTTAAAAAATTGCAACATTAAATCACGCAATAAACAATTGGACTCGGAGTGTTAAATACGTGCAGCGATGCCTTCTGATGCTAATTTTTCTTGATGTGCGAATTGTGATTGTAATACTAGTATGCAACATTTATTAATCAGACATGGTTTAAATGACGGCAAAAACAGATTCATAGAATAAAGACCTAATAATAAATAATATGTCAAAACATACGAATTAATTTGTATATGAATTAAATGAAAAAATGCACATCTGCACTAACCTGGCATTGCAAACAATGACGTCTCTGACCCAAGACAGCACTGAAACCTCAGCAGCTAGGCTTCTATTATCGTGCACTGACGAGATCTATGCAATATCGAAAAATTCATTCATTTACCCATAGTAATACACGTGTTAATTCGTGTACGTATGCTTATCCAAGTATTACTTGTTACATGAAGATTTTTGTTGTTCCAGTCCACATTTTACAAAACAATATGATTGATGTATTAAGCAATATATCCTCTCTGCATTGTGAATTATATGTGTATCATGATATTCGTTCTTCATGTGTCGAAGAAAAAAGTTCAAACATTACATGCATTACAGGATGTGTAATATTACTTATGCCAATAGTTACGAATATTCGGCGCTGCGTGTTCGAAGCTAATGATTGTATGCTACTACACGTTTCTAAAGCAAGATTTCATAATCAATATTTTTTTTTATTTACAAATTACATTCGATAGTAATGCCGCAACCAAGTCCCTGCTATTAATAGACGCCACGACAGTATTTCGTATTCGCTAATATACACTAAAAAGAATGTAGGACACAAGCTGGATCCCTGTGGAACACCTCTATTAATCAGTACACGGTCCGACAAATGATTTTTAACTACATTTTCATTTTCGCTATTATAAAAGTAAACTGACATCGTTTTTTTTAAGTCATGTTTCTAAGCAGATATTATAAGAATATGAAAGTATTTAAAGATTGATTTTGAATAATTTTGGTATAAAAAATGAGGTGTGGCCACCACACGACTTTCTTATACGTATGAGCGTTTCAAACTATACAATTTTAAGAATTTTTTTATACAAAACTTATTCAAAATCCTATTCTAGGTACTTTCATTCGCTTAATAAATCGCTATAGAAGGCATACTTTGCAAGATATTATCAAAAAAGTGCTCCTCGCTAAGACTAAAAGTGCTACTTCCGGTCCGAATTTTGAAATTTCATATATACAAAAAATATTGCAAATCCAGTTCTAAATACTCTTGTACTCTTGATAAATATATATAGAATGCATAACTTACGACATATTTGCAAAAAATCGGTATTCGATAAGAGTAAAAGTGGTACTTCCGGTCTGAATTTTGAAATCTTTTTATACAAAAGATATTGAAGATTATGTTTTAAATACTTTCATACCCGTAACGTACTTGTCTAAAAAGCATGACTTGCGAAGTATTCGCAAAAAACTGATTTTCGATAAGAGTAAAAGACCTACTTCCGGTAGGAATTTCGAAAAACTTTTTAAATAAAATTATTCTCAATGTTAATTTTAAGTATATATGAATTCTTTATAAATTTGTTTAAACTTAGTAGTTGACGAAATATTGTCAAAATTCGATTTTTTCGCTGAAGTAAACAGCTACTTCCGGTCTACCGATTTTACTGAAAAACTAATCAGATCTCAAGACGGCGATTATACACGTAAATACAAAATTTGGAATTGATATCTACAGCGGTTTGGCCGCTATCGTGGTCACACACACACACACACAGACAGACAGACAGACACACAGACACACAGACATTTTTTAAAAACCACTTTTTCGGTATCAGGGGACTTCAAAACGTGGACATCTGCAAAAATCTCGAGGTAGAAAATTTTCATCATCACAATACTTCCTTATACTACGTATAAGAAAGTAAAAAATGAGGTGTGGTCACCACACGACTTTCGTATACGTATGAAAGTGTTACTTCCGGTCCGAATTTTGAAATATCATTTATACAAAAAATATTCTAAATCCAACTATAAATACTTTTGTACTCTTCATAAATATACATAGAATGCATAATTTACGACATATTTGCAAAAAATCGTTATTCGGTAAGAGTAAAAGTGCTACTCCCGGTCCGAAATTTGAAATTTCATATATACAAAAAATATTGTAAATTCAGTTCTAAATACTTTTGTACTCTTGATAAATATATATAGAATGCATAACTTACGACATATTTGCAAAAAATCGTTATCCGATAAGAGTAAAAGTGGTACTTCCGGTCTGAATTTTGAAATTTCTTTTATACAAAAGATTTTGAAAATTATGTTGTAAATACTTTTATACCCGTAACGTACTTGTCTAAAAAGCATGACTTGCGAAATATTCGCAAAAAACTGATTTTCGATAAGAGTAAAAGACCTATTTCCGGTAGGAATTTCGAAAAACTTTTTAAATAAAATTATTTTCGATTTCAATTCTAAGTATATATGAATTCTTTATAAATTTGTTTAAACTTAATAGTTGACGAAATATTGTCAAAATTCGATTTTTTCGCTGAAGTAAACTGCTACTTCCGGTCTACCGATTTTACTGAAAAACTAATCAGATTTCAAGAGGGAGATTATACACGTAAATACAAAATTTGGAATCGATATCTACAGCGGTTTGGCCGCTATCGTGGTCACACACACACACACACACACACACACACACACACACACACACACACACACACACACACACACACACACACACAGACACACAGACATTTTTTAAAAACCACTTTTTTGGTATCAGGGGACTTCAAAACGTGGACATCTGCAAAAATCTCGAGGTCGAAAATTTTCATCATCACAATACTTCCTTATACTACGTATAAGAAAGTAAAAACAATATACGGGGGGGGGGGGGGGGGGGGTAGAACATGTTTTGATCAAATAGCGGTTTTTGCAAATGTCTGTACAGATTTATCAAGAATTCAAAAGGATATAGAGCTCGATTAATTAAGTGTTGATTTGATTTAATGTATTTTATTACTATTAGCATTTTTCTGTCTAAGTTTCCTCGTAAATGTTTCCGCAAATAAATTATAGGTACTATTACTTTCTTTCTCTATAAAAACTAGGTATAGTTTTTGATATAACATAAATTTGATCCGTTCACATATTTCAATATTCACGAAGGAAAACGTTAAACATTAGCATATTAAAATGCATCTACCACTACTAACTAACAAACCTACCTAGTATTTTAGAAGATAACAGTAATAATGTTAAATATTACTTGACGAAATGATCATAAATCTGGTAGCCATCAAATTCTCATTATTATGGTTGAAGTTTACACGTAGACGATTAGGTTCCTGTGTATATCATGTCTAGACCTTGGATTACAACATGAAAATCACCGGTAATTTTGTGGTTATTAGCCTGCTCTTCTATTTTCGTTTACCAGACACGGTTTATACATACATATACAAAAGTCGGAGTACCTTTGTTAGACGAAAACAATTTATTCAGTACGTTTTAACATACATCACCAAATAAAATATCACAAAGGTGCATTTAATCTTCATGAATGTATAGTGTGTATAATGAATTGTTTGAATGAGCATATTTATAGAATAATATCCTATTAGTGGACAATAAACCATTATAATTATTAACAAGTGTCTGCATAACAGACGGTAGATAAACAATAGAAGATGAAGGAAATATGCAAATATGCAAGATATTGTATGGTACAGAGTCAAAAACTTTAGAGATATCACAAAACAATGCAGTAATAATAACAACGCGACATCAGTGAAACAAGAACTACATGATGCTACGACAGACTCGCTTACGAGTGATACTTTGTTTTTTCAACAGATTGGGAGTATATAGTCTAAACTTGCAGCAGGTGACTAGAATTTAGACAACCATCCAGCCCAGTTTTGATAAATACCTATTGTATAGGCAGATAACTCCACATGGCAAAATAAAATCAAAATTAATCTTCTAGTTCTCATATACTTAGTCTTGAATAACATGTTTGATCGAGTAGAGCAGAAATTTCTGGTCTCTAGACATCTGTATATGCCTTTTAAGAAAAAGAGAATGGAAAAATTTATTACTCATCTCTGTGTAGAGCGGATCATAAAAAACATATGGCATATCCATCCTTTTCATACACAGAGAAAATGCATCAAGAACTGCTGATAGTTACCTGAACATATCAAAAGCAACTATCTTGAAGATTATTAAGGCTGGCGTTTAGTTTTCAGTTTGGTGGACCTGAGGAAAATAAATCTGGGGGGTAAGAGTAGGTGCCGTAATGTGGCGGTTCATGTTGGCAAATAGTCGAAGTTATTGTAGACAGCTACAGAAATGTAGATTCCTTTTACAGGAACAAATATGTATGTATCATATCGGCTCTTAAGTGAACTGCAGGATAGACAGATTTAAAACAGGCACAAAAAATTATTAAAGAAACATCTTGAACACGTGTTTGTATACATAGCATTTAAAATGTATGCTAGTATTTATTACGAACCTGTTTAATATTATATAGGTATATCATTACTGTCAAGAGTAACCAGAGTAATATATACAAACATTTATTTTGGGTATATCAATTTTATAAAATTTACATGAAATTTCAAATAGATCTTAAAAAATAAATAGGAATAAAACGATTTATGTTGTGAAAACGCATTTTTTTTAAAAATGAATCACCGAGGAATAAAATTATTTTCCAATATTCGGTTAGTGAAAGTCCATTGGTTATAGGTACCATGATTTCAAAAAACGGCATAATTCCGGGCTGATTTTACTCCACTAAAGTCAGCTTGTTTATAAATATTTTTTAATAAATTTTATGGTATGTACTAATCGAAAACATCTTACTGACTTTTAGAGAGGAATGTAAGCCCCGCGAGGGTAGGGGACCGTCGGGCCCATAATAAGTAAAAGAACAAAACTAGCAATTATTCTCATGCCTCTCAAGTTATACAAAATTGCTCTAAATTGTTTTAAATAGTTTTATCTTCTTAGAAAAATAAGCCTGTGGGTAAATTTATATAAATATTATTTAAAATCCTATTATAAATACATGGCAGTTAGTAAATCTCTGTAGAGTAAAAGTGTTACTTAGACGTAAAAGCATTATTAGTAGAAATAATATAGCTTTTGTTACAATCTGCAGTAGTAAATCTTGTTTGCTTGTGTTGTACGTGCATAATATAAAAAATACGTTCGTAAATTATTGATGTAATTCAAAGATTCTTCTTCTATTTGCTATTTGTACATTCACATATTTCAATAGAGACTTATTATTATTAAATACATAGGTATATACTTTTTAATAATTTATTTATGTCTTGTATTGTGTGAAAGTAAAGATGTTAGTTATTATTAATTATGTAATAAACACTTCTTTAGAGTAATGTATACAATGATAATTTGTGTTAAGCGCTTGTAAATCTAAAAATTAATTTAATAAGTAAAAAGTGTATTACTACTAGGTATCTAAATGCCTTTGTAGTCTCGTCGCAGAATTCCAGAAATTTTCTGAAGTAGATTATAAAATATACCTATAGTTGAGTTGTTATACCATCTTCTATAATTTAGTTTATTAATTACCTATAATGACCTATACACGGTGGCCAGAAAAATGCGGACAAACGCCACGCAGGCCAAATCTTTGTTTAATTCTGAGTTGACAATCTTAATTGAAAAAAGTAGTACAGTGCTTTTTTTTTTTTTTTTTTTTTTGTAAACCATTGGTATTAATCGATTAGTTACATCAATGCATTTGAGATAATTCCATTTCTAAATTTCACCACAATGATTTTACATAGATAAATTTGACGAATTTTGCTAAATTTTAGCCGTACAACTTAATGTTTGATGGTCTCGTATGCCGTAAGGAAGGACCGTATAACTTTTTTGGATTAAGATTATCGCCTCAGAATTGAACAAAGAATCGTTCTACCTGGCGTTTGTCCGCATTTTTCTGGCCACCGTGTATAATATATTAAATCGATAAAGGTTTTCACTTTTCGACCAGTTATCACAACATACATATTTCATATTTCAAAGTATACCTACATCGTCAAAAGTAAATAATGTACTTATAAGATTATTATATATCTAGCAAATTTATTCTCCTTTTTGTATTTTATACGTATATATTTTATATTACACTCAGCAAAGTGTTGAATAATTAATAATAATATATAACTGTTATTATTATTTGACGAAGTATTGTGGGAAAGTATTTATTGGTTATTAGTACAATGCACTTCTGCATAAAAAAACGTAACTATATTTTAATTTGTAATACATATAATACGCCCAATTTTCACTGCCATCTGAGGTTCAGAGGCTACACTAATTCGAGATAAATATTTGGTGGGAATCTACATATTTGACGGTTTTTGTCCTCACTATGTTTGAATTATTATTATTAATTATCAACGCATTCTTAAATTTGATACCATTTACAAACAAAGATATTATTTTCGATGCAGTATTTTTTGTTACAATGCAGACTAATTTTTTTAGGTCCAGGGGGATGCTAGAATGCTATACCATATTCCAATATTACAAATAAAAAATATTTATTTTTACCTCTAAAAGGGGTATTTTATTCACAGTATATAATGTCAAAACAACCCAATTAGACATTTAAAAACCCCCTACGACCTCGAATCAAGTTTCCTTAACATAACTATGTACTTTTTATAACAATTAAATTAATAGTTTCCATTTCTTATCAAAAAAACGTGAGCATGTTTTCAACGGAAATATTGTCCGGTGCAGCGTACGGTACGCCAGCCTTAACGAAAATCCTAGTGTCACCAAAATGGAAAAACCCTTCGGTGCTGAATCATAGGAAGAAGTAAAGGCACTAACGCAGGGAATCTCCGAATTGAACTTAAAACAATTCAGGCTTTATAATCTGACATAATCTGTCATAAGCTTGTGTTTCTTAATTTGTAATCTAAATTAAGAAACACAAGCTTATGACTCCATATTTAGATGCTGAAACAGAAATCACTCTTGAGAAACCAGGAACAGCAACCTGAACTTTCCAGCCTTAAGTGTTCTAGTACATAAACCTGGAAATTTTGCGATTTCTTCTGCTTTGGGCATAGACCTTTATATATTTCATTCAAGTTTATAGCTAAATTGTATTTGATTATAGTAAGTATTTAATATTTGTCATGTATTGTATCAACTAAATCAAAAAGAAAATGTTACTCTTTTAAATTTTGAAAAACGTAATTAATTTAATAACTTATTAGCTTTGTGTTCTAAATCTGGTTGAAGTTATGGTGTTCAATTGTAGATGAAAAGTATTTTTTCTTGTATAATTACTAATACAATTTTGATTAACCCATTATAATAATTTTATTATACTTAATTGCGACTGCGAATGACGAAAATTGCCACATACCTTTTCCGAGAACGGCTAGAATAATATTTTAATTAAAGAGTAGGCTGCTTGTTCACGCAAGAGTATAACAGCGGAAAGGATACCCGAAGACTTGGCACGCACACGCTCAGTCGCTAGCGTAAACATTAAAGCGACAAAAAGTGCAATTTTTCAATGAAAACTGGACGCACCGGACCTCTTCTCAAAGGACAAGATAAACCATATACGACTATTTTACACACTGAAGGGAGACGAAAATAGGCACATTTATGTACGGCGTGTGCTGTTTGCAGCTCTACCGTCTTTTCTAGTCGTTCTGATAATGGAATGCAGAGTGTATACACATAGTGGAGTGGTGCTGCTGCGTGTCATATCTACCGCGGCGGGTTCACTAGTGTCTAAATATACCAATTTACTTTCGAACTCTCTCTCACTATAATTAGCAAGCAATTTTGTGTGATATGTATCAGATAAATCTGTGATTTTCCATAAATGAATTCGAGTTTTTGAGATTATTCTTGAATATTATCATCCAAGTTTTGGAGCATGTATTGTATTATCATCTACATCACATTAACTAACATTACATTCTGAAGAAGTCAACTTTCTGTCGTAATATGCACCGTGTAACACTGTTGCTTTACAATGAATTCCTGACACATTTTTCTAGGTTAACGTTTTGTTTTAGCTCTAAAAGTTTCATATTCAGGGCTTTAGATTAGAAGTACTTTTAAAGTCACTTTATTTTTCATAGTAGGGTAATTCCGGGTTAGATGGTGAACAAAATTTTAAATGGCTGTATTTTATCACTAATGTGTATTTAAGATACATAAATTAGGCTTTCTTTCCTAAAAGTCTAAAGTACAAGAAAATGTAAAAAACAAATTAAAAAAAATAAAACTTCTTTTTTCCCAATTCACCATCACACCTTCAACCTATGGGTGTGATGGTGACACCTTAACGGGACAGATGGTGGATTGGAAATTGGAAAAGTCACTTTGTTGGCCTTTTCTTTTTGTCCTCGTTTTTGCCACAGAGGTCGCACATGTTGCAAAATTTGGTGCAATCTTCATGTAACCATAAACTGCAGATGGTACACTGAATCCAATCTACTTGTTTTTTGGTGAGTAGGTAGGATTCACCACAACCAACACAGCAATATTCTTCTTCTTCGATCTCTTCTTCGTCGTTTAGTTCAATCTCAATAGATGATTCTGAATCCGAGTCTTTGTAATTTTTTACGGAATTTACTTTTTTTAGTGCTTTTGTTGTTTTTTGTTTTGGTATTTTTCTTTGTTTCTCCAGAATTTTTCATTTTCTTCTTGTTTTGTTTAGATTTCAAGGATGCAATTGAATCAGGGGAATTAAGAACCGCTGCCAATTGTCTGGAATTTTTCCTTACTTTTTCGACTTTCTCAACAACTGGAACTGGTGATATTTGGTCCAACATTTTTCCTGGTGTTATTAGCTGATCACCTAATCCTTCCTGATCTGTTGAGTTTTTTCGTGCAACTGAAGCAACAGATGTTGAAGTACTGGGTTGAAGCGGCATTTCCTCATCTTCACTTGATCTTTTTCGTCCAACTGAAGCAGAAGACTTCGATGTAGTAGGTTGAGGCATTACATCTCTTGTTAATCGTTCTTGATTTTCCTCTCTTGTTTGGTGAGTGTTAGCTTCTGCTGAAGGATCTTGTGTGGCTAAATAGGCGTATTCGGGAATAGCTCGAGGATTAAAGGGGTAAATGCCCGTCGCCCTAAAACCGGACGTAGCATTATCACGCGTAGTGGCTTTCTCCCACGCCTCAGACAGTAGTTTACCAAAAGACAACCTGTTTATTCTTCAGCTTGGGTTCAGTTTCATGTAGGTATTGCAAGCATTGTAGTAAAAACTTTTCAAGGCCTTGAAAAATGATTTATCAAGTGGTTGAAGGTAATGGGTGGTATGACTTGGTAAACATAGTAATGTGATGTTTTTCGACTCTGCATATTCCAGGGTCTCTACTGAACTACAATGAGAGCTGTGACCGTCGAGTATAAGCAAAACATTGCCTTCTGGCTTTCTTGGTACAAAATGGTTTTTCAGCCAAAGTAAAAAAATATCGGTATTCACATATGGTGATTTTTGTGACATATAAACGGTAGAACCCGTTGGCATGCCGTCTTTATATTCAGCCTTTTCATTTTTACCCTTGAATATAAAAGCCGGTGGAAGAAAGTTTCCTTCAGCATTGCAGCAAGAAATGACTGATATCGTTTCGCCTTTTTCACCAGAAGTTATGTTTGAAACATTTCGGGATCCCTTTCCAGCTATCACGTAGCCTGGTTTGTTATTGAGCTGTAATCCGGTTTCATCAACATTGAAGATATTAGCTGGCTTGTTCACCAAGTCATTGTTGACCAAAATGTCTTGAAGTAAGTCAAAATATTGTGAAACGGCCTCTTTGTTTAAGTTTCTCACGCGAGCTAGTAAAATGCCTTCAGACTTCCGTACACTAAGCTCAGGGTTTCGGCTCAAAAAAAGACGAAGCCAATCAAAACCAACCATTTCTTTATCACGGTTAAAAGTGTGCCGTACTCCCAACTGTTCTGCCAATTTGAATGCCATAGAACGCACTTCATTCCGTGTTGGTGAAAATCCAAATCGTTGAAGCTTCAGAATGTGCTTTACAAGCTTCTTTTCAGCTGCTTCGCCTAGATGAGACGATGGACCCATTGATGTTTTCTTAAAACTGCCTTTAACAAGACTGCGTTTTAACATTGACCATGGAATGGAGTACGTTTTTGCAGCTTGAAGTATGTTTTGACCCTCCTGAACGGTACGGGCTGCTCTGTTGAGTTGATCTTCACTCCACTGACCCCTTGAAGATCTTGTTTGTCTTTTGTAGAACGTCGGCATTCTTCACAAAACTGAAATAATTTAAATTTACTATTCACCATCTCTACCAAGATTGAGTACCAACTCTACCAATTGATATGGGTGAGATGGTGAACGCATCTGCGAATGAACAGATATTTGCCGACGATTGTTTTGAGGTTAAGTAATTTTACAAGACATGAAAAAAGGTAGAAAAGCCAAAACAAGCTGTTGTTTTACTGAAATACATCGGCAATTCCGACATTGAATCAGGCGTATAGAAAAGTATTGGTGCTACAAAAACTTACCTTCCAAATTATTCACGTATTTCGACACCGACCGTTATTTTCCTAGACTCAATCACAATAGCTGATCACAAACAACACGCTTATAGGTTACAAGCGCCCTCTGTTAAAAATTAGTAAAACTACAACGATTCACCATCTGACCCAGCTCACCATCTAACCCGGAATTACCCTATATTATGTTAACAAATGTACGCAGAAGATAAAACACTTTGTTAATGTGTCACTACCTTTATTACAAAATGAGACTTGGACAATTGTTTCGAACTTCCCACTTCATTATCAACTAAATACAAGACAATCTACTTAAACGTAAATAGGTAATATGTTTGACAGAAGCAAGCTTC
Organism: Amphimallon solstitiale; assembly: GCA_963170755.1. Taxonomy (NCBI): domain Eukaryota; kingdom Metazoa; phylum Arthropoda; class Insecta; order Coleoptera; family Scarabaeidae; genus Amphimallon; species Amphimallon solstitiale. The sequence goes on along the minus strand of OY720683.1, from coordinate 45,491,430 downwards.
TGTTTTTATTGGGAACAAAATAAGAAGAGCAACACACCAAACAGCTTAAATTTTGTCTTATATCACTTTTCAAAGCCGTTATTTTGACATTGGGCATAATAGATATTCACATTCTTTTTTAAAACGAGTTGGTACCACTTTTTAGTTGGAAAATTCACTTTAAGTCGCAAGTACTAACATGGACAATTAAGTGATTACCAAATACAAGTTTTCAGGAGACGAAAAAAACGGTTCAATTTTACAAAAACAAAAAAACTAGAGGTGTTATTAGCAAACATCTTTAATATCATATTTGTTTACATTATAGAATACAAAATATGTTGTTAAATTTAAAAGTAACTTTCGAAAAAAAATTGAAAATTCTGACTTAAGGTCTAATGATGTAATTTTGAAATGGACAACGTCACCCGCTCGTTTCCCGGAAATCTTTCTGTTTCCATGGAGATGCTCTCTTTTTTGTAGTACGCTCACCACCAAGCTTTAAAATCTAGAATTTCGTCATTTTGAACTTCTTTTACTGTAAACTTGTTCTGTGAGCTGGCTTGTAAAATAATTTCTATGTAGGTATGTAAATTGTAAACTCGGTCAAATATCCGTAGTTTTCTTTTAAGCATACCAAAATCCCTATCACAGGGTAGAAACGAATGTCCTCTAATTGGGTAAAATTGCTGCACCTTTTTAAACCGGCCCGTTTCTGCTAAAGACATACATACAAATTAAAATGTCGTGAAAGAATTTTAAATAAAAATAGTAATTGACTTTTGTATCGGGATATTTTGTACAAAACATTTCATGCATTATCTTTACGTTCAGTTTGGCATCAAGGTATTGGAATTCTCTTCCTGAATAAAGCGATTCCTTTACAGGATATAAAGAAATGTGATTTCTGATCAAATTTCCATTAGAATGTTTCCTTCTCTTGTCAGTAGGTGTTTGATTGTTTCTTAATAGTGGTTAATCCTCTTCAGTCGTGCAGCAGTAAGACGGGTGTGTATGTTCAACAATGCCCCTTGACAAACTTTAATCTTTTTGCCATCGACCTGTACAGAGTACTCATATGATACGTCCCTTTTTTGTCCTTCAGGATTACGTTTTCTTTCCTGTTTAACATTCACAACCGTTACTGTACTCTGAAGATAAAGATCTTGTGAGTCCTTGTTAGGCAAGCCATAAAAACTTTTGAAAATACGTTCTCTCATGTCGACATTTATTTTAGCTGAACATTTCATAGCACTGCTAAAATAAAATAATATTGGAAATTATACTGCAATGAAGAAGTTAATTACAAAGAACGTACCTGCAAAGATTCATGTTAAGATCTGGAGTTATGGCAGGTAGCGTTTTGTTTTTGTAGTTCTTGTATTCTAATCCTACACTCTAGATGTTCGAATCACATTTCGTTTATAAACTGGGTCGTTGCGAACTCCTCTTTTGCGTTTCTGAGGAGCCATTTGGTAATAACAATAACCAGTTTATACAAATTAACAATATTAATAACAATCACTCGCTTAGGTACAGCAACTACTAAATCTCGTTTAATTTTATGGTTATGTTATTACTGTTATGGTGCTGTATAGTGTAGAAACAACCTAAGTCAGTCAATTGAGTTGTTCTAGCGCTACACAAACTATCCTGTGTAAGTTTCTAACATAAGCGATATGCTCACTTGAGTTCTTTTAGCACCAAACAAGGCAGAACAGCCAATACAACAGAAAATATGTGGAAACTCAATTTGGCCAAAAAGTGACTTGTGTTGTTTTAGCAATATGTGATTCACAAGGTGATTCGAAGAAACGGGAAATTTTGAAAGTTGTGTTGGTAGCCGTGGGCGACTGGTAGCACTGAATAAAGTACGCCAGCCTGTAAACTACACCTTGCCATTTAGTTGTCATGGATGCTTGGAGTGGTGCGCAACGTGCATTTCCTGTACAAAAATATAAAACTCAATTACTTGTGTGCTGTTTACCTTTCGAGAATTGTGTGTGTTCATTATACTCATAAGAATGCAAGGTCTCTATTATGTATAAGCATATTTATCTTTATACATAGTACTCTTTGTTTATAAAATACAACTGGGGAAATACGATATACATGTGCGATGTTATTTCTCTTTAGTTCAGTTGTACAGATACGCTATATTGCACATATTCGAGTATACTGTGACTTTCATTTTAATACCTATTTCCTATAAAAGCTTTTTACAGGAACAATGACAGTGTGGAAGGGGCAGGTAGATAATTCCGCCGTAATTTTAATTTAGGACGCCACGATCGTGTTCCATCAGCACATGTAATTTAACATAGATACGGAATTTCGAAGAAACTGGTTCGGCAATGATAAAGAAACCCCAAGACCGTGTGCGAAGAACCGTTCGTACACCGGACAATATCCAAGTTGTTCGAGATGCAGTCATAAGAAGGCCACGTCGCCGCGTCGGTCAATTCGTCGTCACTCAGCACCTTTACAGTTTGAAAAATTGGAAGCCAAGATCCGAGAAGCAATTCGAAGACGAAATTCCAGTTGAGATATTGTCAAACCATGAACAATGTAACGAAGAGCCTGCAGGAATGTTTGCGTAGAAGAGGAGCTCAACTGGAGAATGTTATCTTGAAAAAGTAAATTGTACTGTATGTATTCTAAAATTGCATTATTTGAACTATTAAATGACATAAATAAATTTTGTTAAAAATTTGTTTTCATGAAATTATTTAATTTTCAAAATTTACCGTTTCTTTGAAACACCCTGTACCTGTTGGATATGGAAATATTGCAGAAAGGTGATAGTGAATGCGATAACATTAATAATATATATGTAAAGTAAGAAACAGAATATCACATACGTATCAAATCACGCAAAAAACATGTAAAATCGCATATTCCTCTGATGTGCATTGTGGAAAAAAATCGATTAAGGTTTAAAAGTAGATTAGTATGGTTAGATGCTAGTCGATGGTTTCGAGTTGAACCGTCCATCGGTCCCAACCGACGACCGCACTCTTCATAGAGTATAGAGAGTGTTGAAGAAGAATTTCTTCTTCATTTTCTTCTTTTCTCGGGTCCCTCAGTTAGTTGATCTGTTCTCTGTTCTTGTGGTTCGTATAGCCGCGAGCTAAGTAACCGGTATCACGAATGAACCACACATATGCTCTGAGTTTGAAGTCTGCACTGTCATAATCGCTTTTGTCTTGTTTTTTTTTCTTTTTTTCGGAAAATCTATTCTTGTGGAGTAGAACACAATCATAACTCATACTGGTTATTTCTTTTTTCATCACGATCGTACCTATATCCTAATTTAATTAATATTATTATATTAGTTATTAATTTTATTATTAATTATTAAATCGTTAGTATAAAAATGTTGATATAATATATTAGATTTTATTTGAGAGGGAAAAAAAGTTGCAAACTTAAATCGTAAATTAAACTAATATATCTGCAAAATGGAAATCTTCGGTCTTGACAGTGAATAAAGGAAAGACATGCAGAACTTTAATAATCATTGCTGGTGCTTTTAAATTAGTTACAAAAAGAATCCCGTTAGCTGAAGAAAATTAAACAGAAATTATCAAACAAAGGAAGTAACTTAAAAACAAATGGAATAATAGTTTAGATGCATACCAAGGTAAATTGTCCTTCTATTTTTCTTTGATATATCTTACTTTTAAAAGTTTTCTAATAGTAGTGCTTCTAATCCTGCCTGTCTCTGGTAGGTACTGTTATTTTTGTGTCTGTCATTTGTCAATTTTTTGTGTCTGTCATTTGTCAATGTTTAAGTTTCTGAGACATATGTAATAATTTGGTATTTCCTCCTTTTTATGGACCTGTATAACATTCCTCCCATTGTTATTCTTCGCTTTACAACACCTTCCATTCTTCGATCCTCTGAAATAATTGATTATTATTATTGTGTGTTCTCCGTTCTGATTTTCATGCTTTGCATTTTTTGCTATACTCATATTTATTTTCGTCAGTGCATTTTCAGATATTTCCAGGTTTCTATTCAAAGTTCTTTTATCTTTTGCTTGTTAACACCATATCATCCGTGTCGCACACTTCTTTTAGTTCAAGTTTTTTAATTTTCCAGTACCCGATCTCGTAGGGTTTTGTTATTTTCTTTGCCTTTTAAGAAGCTAAATTACTAGAACTCAGGAAAAGCTCGCTTATATGTAGGAATGAAAATAACTCCCTGTGTATTCGTTCGAGGCTGTTTGGGTTGAAACCGTATTGTCTTCTCTTTTGCTGTGGACGTTTCGTTCACTAACATAAGAAACACCTTCAGGATTGTTGGTGCTTCTGATGTTACTTGAGACACTTCCTTTAGCTAGAAGCAGTTCTTAGAGAAAGGCAACACGTTTTACGCCAAGAAGCCAGTGATAATTAATTGTAAATTAAATAATTTCCCCAAATAAATTTTTCCCCGAAAAATTAAATGTAGTGGTTGTTATTTTGACAGTTTATAGATCTGTTAAAATCTCCAGAAAAAATATAGGTTCTTATTTAAAGGTATTATTAATATTATTTTGTCAAAATATATCAAATTATAATAGAAGCCTACCTACGTTTGAATTTTATGTGAAAGTAAATGGTTTGCAATTTATTGGATTTATGTGATGATAATTCTCCGCACTGTATTTTGCCTCATTAGTTAGTGCATAACGAGAACCAGACTGTAACTACTTTGACGTTTTACGGTTTAAATTTTTAGTTTCGCATTTCAAATTTCCTTGGTATGCAGCTGACCTAACAAAAATCTTTATGGTCTGTTAGTTCATGGTATGAATCCATCTTAAGCTTGGCTTAATCGATTTGTCAATAAATAACAACCTATTCGAATGACGGGAGATCTACTTGAACCATAGTTGGTTAAATTCAAGTTCAACTAGCGTTCAATTGATCGATGTTGAATCACTATTGCACAAAGCAATTTCTGAACTACAGTTTTGATGAATTACGTGCAATTTAGACACATTATTCTAAGTCCATCGTTTTCACGATTGCAACTGAATATCACTTCTTGTTTACAGGTAATCGTAGGAACAGTACAGCCTTGAAGCATCAGAATAAAACGATACGATTTCAACGCAGTAACATCACTTGTAGGTTTCAGATAGTCACAGAATCAGCACAGCCCTGAAGATATGCTTTAGGATAATGGATAAAACATCAAAAGTAAAAGACAAGACGACGACATAGTCAACCCAGAAACAATTCCTTATTTTTTCAAAACTAATAAAGTTTACACGCATAACCTAAATTTCAATATTCTTCCACTCATACTACACCTTGTCTCAAAATAAGAAGTGGTTAAAATATCACGCCAAAATGGTACATAGTTTTAAGGTATATTATTATTGGTTCCTTCGTAGGCAAATTCAATATGAAAAAATAAGTAAGCGATAGCCGCCATATTTTATAACATAACCAAGCCATAACCTGTGAACATTCTCTTAAATTTTGTGTTACTAACTACAATCTGTACGTTTAAATACGTCAAGAATATTAGTGACCAGACAGGTCCAAGCAAACTGGTAAATTCAACGCCCAAACAGCGTCATCGATTAGTACACTTACGTCGACAAAAAATAGCTTCAAATATGTACAAAATCTTACTGTCACTGCAATTGCAAAACTGGAAACAACAGTAATTGTATTACTTCAATTACAAAAGGACTGGAAAAATCAATTTTATATCGCATAATTAAAGAATAGGAACAGGCTAACCTCAAAAGAGGGTAGAAATTTGAAACTACTAGAATTTCATGAATATGTCAAGACACTAGAGATGTGACGTGCAGTTTCTTTTAAAAATGAACTTTTTCAAGGGTATAAAAACAGCCGACTACCATGATGAAATAAATTAAATTTAATTATTTTGGAAAAATGGTTTGAACAAGTACTACATACATTGCCAGATAATGCTGTAATAATCATGGACAATGCATCATATCCTTCACGAACAGTGGAAAGGCTACCTACTTAGAAAAAAAAATGTATGATGGATTAATGGATGATATAGATTCAGTTGTTGTTTGATCGAAATAGTGATAGTGAAAGTGACTTATTATGGTACAGTGAATCATAGAAATGTCTGCAGCTGGTTTATGCATATTTATAACTTTGAAATTGTACTTTTGAGGGAAGTGTCCCCCAGTGCCGGCCGGCATCCAGTACCGGCCAGTTGTAAGTTCGAGTATTCTATAATGAGTGGTGCTGAGACTCGTACCGCCATTAGTGTGATACACTCTACCAATGTCCCACGCGGAGGCGACCTGTCGCGGCAAGTTTACGGTCAGTGCAAAGATTTGTGAAGAGCGTGGTGGATATACGCTACGCAACCAAAGTGCTGTGGGTGATTTTTCGAGTTTGAAGGACGATTTCAAAACAAGTCAAACTTGGTATGTATTGGCTATTTATATGGCTATTCTAAAATATGTTTCAAATCAACCTTTGTTCATACGTTGGTGTCTGTGGAACATAACATGTTATTCTGTTTCCTACAGTACCGACCACAACATTGTCCTTCAGTACCGGCCATTGATTAAGTTCATTCCTGAGTAGTGTAATTTGCTTACAGATACACAAAGATGTCAGACGTTAAAAGTGATGGTAGGACAAAGAAAAAGAATGGCACCTGGGATGCTGCGAACATGCGTAAAGCCGTAGAAAAGGTCCTAAATAATGAAATGAGTGCACGCCAAGCCACAGATCGCTATCAGATGCCACGAACTACGTTGAATGACAGAGTTAGTGCTATTAAACATGATGAAGAGATATCCATTAAGCCACTTATGGGTCGTTTTCACAATACCTTTTTACGTGAATACGAAAAAATATTGGCAGAACACGTTAAAGACTTGGCAAATAGGCTAATGCTTTTAAACAGAAAAGAATTTCTATGTCTCGCTTTTCAACTTGCCGAAAAGTTGAAATTACCTCGCCAGTTTAATAAACAGAAAAAATCTGCAGGAAAGAAGTTTTATTATTCTTTTATGAAAGGGCATAGTGATTTATCATTGGGGACTCCTGAATCAACGAGTTTAATGAGAGCTGTAGGATTTAACAGACCTCAGGTTGACCGATTCTACGATGGCCTTGAGACTTTGATGCAAAGGTTTAATTTCACTGCTTATAAAAAACGAAACTGCGATGAGACTGCCGTTAGCATTGTACAGAAACATGGTAAAGTTTTAGCTACTAAAAACCAAAGACAAGTTGTTGGAAAACTTACTTCTGCAGAACGTGAGAAGAATGTGACTAGTTTTTGCAATGAGCGCTGGTGGTCAGTTCGTACCACCATTTTTCGTATTTCCACAGTCTCGAATGAATGACAGACTTATGATTAATGCTCCAAATGAAAGTGTAGGTGAAGGTCAGCCGAACGGTTGGATGAATGCCGAATTATTTTTGGAATGGATGCGTCACTTTGTGAAATATTCAAACCCCACAGCAGAGAATCCAGTTCTCTTGATTCTTGTCGGACATGCTAGTCATAAAGACTTAGATACCATTGAATTTGCTAGGAAAAATCATATCCACATGCTGAGCACCACACCCATGCATGTGCATCGTGGATGAGATCAAATCCTGCCATAAGAATCAGTTAATACGAGACTGCAGGGCTTGTTTCTTCTACTTTTACTCGAGTTTCTCGAATGGATATCGCTGTTAGTGGCTTTCGCTGCACAGGCGTTCACCCCTTTAAGAGACATGTCTTCAGCGATATAGATTTCATTGGTTCAGATATGACCAACGTTACAGAAAGTCAATCAATATCAAAACCATCGCTTTCGTCTTCCCAACTGTCAGAATCGACACCCTCAACTTCTTCTCAAACTCCCGCTACTGACGCCAAACCACAAATTGCCTCTCATCAGCAATACAAATGTCAAACAAAAGCTGTCATTGACCAATCCGGTGACAATTTTAAAGCTGTAATGACAGAACTCTCACCGGCTCCTGATGCTTCGGAGAGAAGAGCTACTGCACGACTTCGTAAAGATGAAAGAAGTGATATAACAAGTTCTCCATACAAAATGATCATGGAAGAGAAAAGAACAACTACAAGAAATCTTGAATCAGCTAAGCAAATAAAGAGTTTGCTTTTAGGAAATATGTTAGCAAGAAAGGTAAAAGTTTGGTTTCAGGAAGAGATGTCAGCAAGCCAAGAAAGATAATAACCAAATCCTGACTCCTCCCTGTAGATCGATTGAGGAAGAGACAATTTGTTCTTTGTGCCTCGATTCTCATGAAGAGGATTGGATACAATGTGGAAACTGCAAAGCTTGGGTCCACGAAGCTTGTGCGAATATATCAGAGCTATCAAATCAGTATATTTGCGATTACTGCATAGTATAAATATGGTCATATATTTGCTGGCCCGTACTGGAGGCCAATTTTTTAAAGACTGGTTTTTCCTAGTCTTCAAATTGTAATAATAAAGTTTATTGTTTCTAAACATACCGGTAGTTTATTATTTTTATTCATAGCACAAGAGTTCCTTCACACATACCAGGAGGTATTAAACATGTAACCTAAGGTACTTCGATTTTCTTGTTGATTAATCTTAGGGTGGCGGTACTGGGGGACTCTCCCCTACTTATATTAATCCAAAAATTGACTCTTGTACAATAATTTTATTAAAATTAATTCTCTACACTTATCACAATAAAAAATAAAATTTAATATTGTTGAGAAATTACTACATTTTCAATTGTTTGGATGTCATATTAAATTGTTTGCTACATTTTAAGTGCACGTGTGTTCCGGGTTTTGGCGGGATATTTGATTCAACTTCTTAATTTGAGACAGAGTATAACTTTTTAATTCGTGTTAGTTGTTATACTAAAAATAAAAAAACCACTAAACTAAATTGTCGAAAATACAATTTCAAGACATGAAAGGGGACAGAGTATAACGATACCGTATTAGTTGCACTAAGAAGATTCTTAACTGGGAAGAGATTTATAGTAATTCCCGTTACTTAACGGTCATACCTGGTATAATAAGGACACTAAATTACGATTTCATTCTTCCTTTTATTCGATTTCTGTCCTACCTGTATAGGTTTCTATTTCATACTTATTCATGGTTAAGTATAGGCCGCACGAGTATCAAGATCTTTTCTTTTTTGTATTAATAATAACTAAACTAGATATAATTCCCAAGTTGATACAACGGCATCAGACTGTCTGTTCGAAACGAACATATTTCGATTTCAGTCCAGGAATTTCAGATAAAGATATCCGGGCGACGGCGGCGGTATCATCTCAGTCATCATCATCATCTACATCCACTTCTCCTCCGAGCGATGAATCACTCTCTCGAGGTCAAGTTCTCGAAAGGCCAAGAATTTGTTCGTGGAATCGATTTGACTGCTGTAATTCGTTCATACGTACATACATCTACATACGTATAGTCTATGCATATAGGTGCTGTATTGTATCTATAGAGACATTGTGATAACGTTCAGCAGATAAACATTTTAATTCCTAATCAAAATATGTAGAAAGTATAATAAATTTGTTATTCAAACGAACAACCATTATCCAATGACTAATTCCTCAAATATCCAAAGAGCTGCGAATGAATTTCCCAGTGTTAAATTGTTATTTAGAATTGATTAGGATGAATAGTTATTTACGAACCAAGTGCGGGAAAACATATTTCGCGTTATGGACACGAATTCGCAAAATGTTTCACGCACGAAGTTTGTACAATATTTTTTGTACGAATACTTAAATAATACCTACTGTTAAATACGTTATCATTTATGACACACTATAAATTTGTTCATATTAATTCAAAAATTTTGAGTTGGCAGTACTTATTATTTGAATTGACATTTAATTTTTACTTCGCGCGGGAAATAGAATGCGTAAAACTGTATGTTATGTGATATGAGTACAAAAACATATTTTTTGTACTCACCGCCTGTAAAGTGACATTTGGCGCATGTGTAGCTCGACTAGGAAAGAGGTTTTCCCGGTCGAGGCGACTGTAAAAATTGGAAAAAACACTGGTACTTTGGGACATTTAAAAAAAAAATTAACTTGGTAGTAATAAAATTTAGTCTATAAAATACTACTTCCCTCCACTATTCTACACTAAAAGTTGGGGAAATAGGAGTAATAATAATTAAAAATTCTTCCAAAAAACTTGTGGTGCCATCTATTTAACGACATTTCAAACGCCATCTATTTGACCACCTCTTAACTCTTAAGCGACATTCATATTGGCTATTCATAATAAATTGTAATTAAAAAACGCAATAAATGTCCTACAAATTTAAAAATATAGGAATAATTACTTCATGTTTGCCATGTGTAAGAATATAAATTAATTTTAAGGAAAGGTGAGTAATAGATACGTACATAAAATGCTGAAATTAATGAGGTAATCTGTTTTAGGTTAGGTCTGATACTAATCACATTTATCGACAATATTTTTATTTTGGGAAGATCCACAACTGTTATAGATATTTATTGTTAACATTTACAGTAAAATTTTGACAATTGGAAAACGAAGTTCCTGGAGTGGCTTGGTTTGCAACTGATAATGTTTGTGCAACATTTACAGATTCAGATGTATATGTTGCAGTCACAGATGATGGTCCTGGTTGCACTAGTTTGTTATAACTTGTAGAAATAGAAAGTGGTCCTGGTTTCATTATTTTATCCGCAATCATTTTCCTGCTATGCAGGGAGTTTTCTACATAACCCTCGGCCACTGTTGAAGAACGCCAACCCCCATGTCTTTTAAGGGTCAACAAATCCCCTCCATCATTTGCAAGAAGAGTAGCGGAACTTCTGCGGAAGCAGTGACCTGTAAATTGACCAGGACTGTCTAGGTGAAGGTATTCAGCATATTTTGAAGGAATTTTTCCAATTGTGTTTAGACCCACTGAAGTATAATATAAACACATTTTTTATTACGGTAAAAAAACCTAGTATTTGCTTAATTCTTTATATTTTAGAACCAATTTAATCCATGCAGGATCGATCACTGCAAAGCGACGCAAATATAATTCTTTGTTTCTGGTACAGTTACACATATCACATCTGCTTTGAAGTCGATATCATCAATGGAAATTTTACATAATTCTTCCCGACAGCATGCTCCAGCAATACCCATTATTAATACCACCCAAATTGAAATGTAATTAATTAAATAAATAAACATGAAGTAATTATGTATAATAATACCTTCATTAAAAGATATGAGGAATCCGAAGCTCCTGTAATAAATCTTTCAATGTGGAGATGTTACATATTTCACTTTCATCCCATCAATATTCCATGAGTAGTATACCGCGCTACATCTATTGAGCAATTCATTGATAATATGATTGGTGGAGTGTGGAGGAGCAGAAACACCTACAGAAATGCTATTACTACTTATTACATTATACAAAATCAACGTGTAGATAGATTCCTGGAGAGGGAAGAGGGGTGTTGTATAAAGACAATGTTAAGCATAAAAAACAGTTGGTATGACAGAGAAAATGGTGGTATAAACTGTATTAGAGACTATGAAGTAAAGAGATTGAACTTTCATTAAATGACTAATAATAGATGATTTGAAATGCTAATGAATTGGATAGCAACCCATCGGAGAAAGTGAAGAAGGTAGAGACGTTCTTAGAGGCTCGAGATGGAAAAGCTGACTGGCTAAATCCCGAGAGCCGCAGGTTGAGATTAAAGAACCAGCAATATAAACCACATCAAAATCAGCTGTGTGTGACACAATTTTGGCGTTGAAAAATTGAATATACCGGTGTCCCAGCGAAGCGGTAAAGTCCATTATTGCGATCTAATAAAGTAGATATCAAAAAATTTTTAATAAAAAAATTGTAGATAATCATGAGCTCTACAATTTTCATTTATACAGAGTGTTAGATAACGAAGAACCAACACAAACTTGTTTTTTCGAATGAAATATGGCGATTTTTGGTCAGAAATTGTATAACCTTTAAAAACACTGCTATAAAATAATGATTAATGATGAAAGACCTATTATTGGTTCAATTAGTAGATATCATTTCAATCCGTGAATTTAATGTTTATTTCCACATTTTATGAATGAACAAAGAAAGGAGCGCAAAAAAAAATAATGAAATAAGTACATGTGATACTTATTACCGTTGTAAGGATAAATTCATGTAGTTTCATAATATGTAATAGTACTGTGTAAGTTTCATTTAAAATATTAAATTTAATTGCTTTACCTGAATTATTTGATGCTCAAATGTTTTTCCGATTTTGACACATTATTAAAAATAAATAATCTACTAACTGTCTCATACATCATTTTTTAATATTTCATACAATACTCGAGATATTTACTGTGACACATAAAATCTAACACACTGTAGAACTGAAGCACTTTCTCTGACGCTATCTTTGTATATTCTCTATCGAATGAAGTTCAACACCTGCTGGCTATTTAAAATAATAAAAGCCAGTTGACGGTTGTTTGTTTCAAATTAATGAAATTGCATAACTATTCGTCTTGTGGATAGAAAGCGATGTACATCGTTCAGCATCCATCTGTGCGTGTGTGTTTAATGTGTATGCGTATGCTGCCGTATTATTCTTTAATGGTCCTTCCGGAACAAAAAGCCAAAGCGACAGGTGTAGAGAATTTTATTGGCGCGATAGATCGATTTTCTATTCACACGGCACATCTAATAATGGGTGTTATTCTTTTAATGTGAAACGTTAATTAGATGCATATCGGAGCGATATATATTTATGTGCCCAGTCATCCGTGTTCCGAGAAATTGAATTAAAATTGTTTATACTAGGATTATTATTTTGTATATTACACATGCATATATTTGATTGGTCTTAAGAACCACGATTTCTCGTAACAGAAAATATCTATGTATACCTATATGAAGGGTATATAGGAAGAGCGGTTTATGATAGGAGGGACACTGCTAAAGTTTGCGGAATCGAGTACTCCTTGCATTGCCAGCGTTCTACAATTGTCATATTCGTTAAATTTGATGTTTTTCACCTTTAATTCAGTTGACAGTTCGCTTTCAAACCTAGCAGTTTCGTTTCAATAAAATTTAACAAAGTAATAATTGTGTGAAAAATGGAAATTTCGAATCGTGATTTTCGAGTGATGATCTTTTATGATTTTCGATACGGTTTAACAGCACAGCAATGTGTGGAAAAACTTAATTCGTTATTTGGGGATGAAGCATCATCCAAAATTATGGTTTACAAATGGTTCGCAGGAGTTAAGCGTGGGAGACTAACGTTTGATGACGATCTTCGTGAAGGTCGTCCATGCACCTCTGTTGTTGCGAAGAACATCGATGCTGTTCGTGAAATGATTTTAAAAGATCGGCATGTGACATATAGGGAGATAGAGGCATCCTTAGGCAATGCAGCGAAACAAATACATACGATTTTACACGATCACTTACATGTCAGAAAGCTTTGTAGTCGATGACACAATCTCAAAGACGCGCACACACAGCCCGACAAACTGTCGAGTTTTTGACCAGTCACAGCATCAAATTAATGATCCATTGCCCATATTCTCCTGATTTATCGCCCAATAACTTCTTATACCGACACATCAAAAATAAAATGCGTGGCGAGCGTTTCTCATGAGACATTTGTCACTTGTTTTGGAGGTACCTCGTTTAGAGTGGAAAAACTGTTTTGAAGATTGGTTCCATCGAATGCAAAAGTGTATAGATGTGAAAGGGGAATATTTTGAGAAGCAATAAAGCGCTTTATAAAAGTTCATGCGTGTTTTATTTTATATTTTTCGCGAATTTTAGCAGTGGCCCTCGTACAATATTTTAAAAACAGAGAACCACGGGCAGCTTCAAACTAGTACAATTAATTAACTGAGTTTAAAATAATGTATGCTATTGAAAAACTATATATTAAGCGTTTACAAAAACCGAATAAAAAATAACTCCGCACGTCTTTCGTAAGTGTACGAGTATATGTGTAACACCTATTTATGCAGCAAGTATACAGGGTTCGTTTTAAAGAGCGTCATTAAAAAAAAAGGGGACAAAAGAAAAATATGAGTAATGCCCGTACAAAAAAACATCGCGGTCCAATGTGCACGAAGTGACAAGAAATTGATTACATACTACATAATAATTTTCATATAGAGGAATTGAAGTTTCAAAAGAACATACTTCTATTTACCGAAAAAAAAAACATGGTAATGCACTGGGTTGTCGACCTGTTCCACATAAGGGCGTGTTATTCACAAAAAAAACATCGCCATATAAAATCTTTTCAACTGCCATTCATTTCTAATAAAGGTTGTATAACTACTTACATTTCATTGCTTTTTTGAAAGTACCTTAAATTATAGCTACATTTTGGCTATAAAAATTTGGAAATATTTGATGAGTTACAAATAAATTTCTTTTTTGATTTCCAGTGAGACATTTATACGTATTCTTCAGATTCGCAGAGCCTGGTACTTATTTAGCGGTAACCCTGTATAATATAGGAATCAGATTATGCAGGATCATCGAATATGTTTATCAGTAGCATAAGTATAAACATAAGAAAAACATAAAATAACTTAGGAGAATACCTGGTTTGCAAGCGGGAAACCAAATAGACACAACTAATTAGATCTTACAACTAATACAATATGTAAGATCTAACAAAGGAAGGACTATAGACACATACCACTACTTAGTAATAGTGAAACAATTTAAATACGATTACCAGAAAAGTAAGGCACGAAACAAGAAGAAACTGGAATGCTGAAATGTTGAAATCGGAAAAAATGAAGAACCAGCTGCGGCAGAAAATGTCATCATCATTAGTTATTAATATATTGTTGAATTTCAAACACATGTTTTAATTTCACGCGTTTTCGATCGACTTTATGACAATGCAAACTTGTTATTTTACTATTATCGAAAAACAGTCTTTTTAAGAATACGAGGAGTGTACATTAAGTAATGAGAATGACTTTTTTCAATTTTTTATTCAAATAGAATTAGAATTCAATATTGTCTCCTCAAGATAACTTCCTTGGGAAACCACACAAGGCTGGAGACGAATTTCAAAACCTCATACCAGTGCTGGAACTTTAGCCTTCAGATGGTCGGTAACAGCCGTTTGAATGTTTTTGAGTGTGCCAAAATGACATCGCTTGAGATGATGTTTCAGTATCGGGAAGAGAAAAATGTCACAAGGACCTGAAGTCAGGTGAATAAGGAGGTTGAAGAGTCACATACATGTTTTTACTTGCTAAGTTGAAATTGCTGTGGCCAAGGCACATTACCGTAATGGAAGACCCACCCAGTTGTTCTTTATGTTTGGTGAAGTTTTAACCTTTTTCCGAGTTTTTCAAGAACCTCTCGGTAAAAATGTTGATAGACTAGATAGTATGTGGATGATTCCCTGGCTATCGAAAAAGTAACTTTGCACGCATTTGATCTTTGATTTTGCTCATGTTTGCCTTTTTTGGGCCTTCGAAATGTTGAAATGTGCCATATCACACTCTGATTTCGGATCGTACTCAAACTCCCCAAAACTCGTCACCCGAAAATGAGGATCATTTTCAATCGATTCCAGAAAGTCAAGGCACTTTTCACTCCTAATGTTCCTTTCATCCTGGGCGAGGTTTTTTCCAACAATTTTTGGGCAGATTTTATCATTTTCAATTCAATAATTACAATGTGATGAACGGTGGTATAAGTTGTGAATCAAATTCAACTCTTTTCCATCATTCTGACTGTCAATCGACGATGTCTAAACGCAGATCTTGAATTCTGTCGACATTTTCATCGGCTCTTGAAGATGAAGGCCGTCCGCTGCGTGGTTCATCTTCAATCGGCTTTCGTCCTTCTGAAAATGCCTTAAACGGCCGATAAAACGAAGCCCTTGACAAAATAGTGTTTCCGTAGGCTTGTTAAGTTTAGGAAAAGTTGCATTTGCACTGTGCCTAAGTCTAAAGCAAAACCTAATAGCACACTCTTGCTTGTAATTGAGGTAATATATTTTTAGAACGCACTAGAAAAAACTATTTTATGAAAAAAAAATCGCTTCGCAGAACCAAATGACTCTAGCAAGTTCAAACTCGCGCTGAAGGCGTATCACATATCCACCTGCCACCCCTCCAAGTCAAGCGAGTGTTGCCAGATCGAACGCTACGTTGACAGTGTCATTATAAATGAAATTATTTACGACAACCTTCCTAGAAGAAAATTACTTAAATTCGGACCGCAAATAACACTTTAAAAAAGCAGATTCTTGCAAACATCTCACAAATGACAACTTTATAAAAAACATTAAGAAATTCATCTAGTGTCCACATTTCATTTTACTCCTTCAGTGTATATTTAAAAGCAAAATATTTAACTAAGAGAAAAATTAGCAAATTCACGTGTTAGATTTTTCTTGTAGCCAAGTTTATGTATATAATAATAAACTATTGGCACTCACTTCACAAACAGCACCACCAGTTATTAAATATTCAATTAATTTTCTCGATAATACATGCATCGTAAAATATTCGTACAGAAGGATTTTTTTACACGTAACATAAATAGTGTGCATATTTAACTAATTACGAGTTGGCAATATCCTTTATACACTTTATCGCGAGCTGCATAGAAGAACGAACGTGGTTTTTCTAACACAACAAAACGAACGCTTGCAGGAAGTGAGGTCGATTTGCGTGTCTAATTATGTGTAATTTAAATACCTATTGATGAGCGCAGAGTTAATGACCAAATACTTAATGTCATCTATTGCAAACTGAACAGCAATGAAACCTGGTGTACATAATAAATACAGCGTCATGTAAGAAAAATAACAATACTATGTGACACATTATCTATCTCGTTCGCATTTTCTCGATTGTTTTGGAGAAGTACTAAATACACTGAATTGCATAAGTTGGTACATTGCGTAATATGTATTCAGTTGTATGCATGCACTAAAATGATTATATTTCGCAAGTTTTAAACTGCCTTGGATTCTAGGTTGATTTCAAGGAAATATTGTCGATAATAATTAAATAAATTATAAGTTATAAGTCTTTAAAAGCACAGCCACTTATTTGTATTCGTGACAAAGACGACAAGATAGACTAGACTATACCGAACAATATGTGGAACAAGTTAATAAAAATTTCAAAAAATTGAAAATTTAAATACGATGAATCGCAATTGTTTCAACCACAGAAAAAAGTACAAATCTTATGGGAATTGCAATTGAGGCTTAATTCACATATTAACATTTTATGGAGTTGTTTATGCAAGTGTTTCTAGTATTAAAACTGTCCTGTCATAAGTGTCATAGATGTGATGTCAGACAAAGTTTGCATATACCGGATGACCCACTCAGCGAAGCAGTGAAGTTCATTTTAGATTTAGATAACAATTTTTTTTAAATTCGCATCAATTTGTATTAGTCGTTTGTATTATTCGTCAAAAATTCTATACAACTTTTAAAAATTGTTATATTTTTCTTGTCCTCCGGCCCCACCTGTTATTTTTGCGTCCTTTCCGTAACATAACCAGGACGTACAAAAAAGTACCTATTTACCAATATATCTCATTTGTCATAACTTGTTCTTCAGTTCCGCCCGATTTTTTACGTAGAAGTTTTTCATATATGTCTTGGTTCGAGGTTATACATAACACTTGTGTGTCAAATTAAACTCTATGGTAATTGTGTCCCAATTGTACTGCACAACCAAATTTATCAATCTTTTCTTGTCTTCCGCATTTAAAAGATATCCTCGAATGTTTTCTTGTGTGACACTTTTTTTTTAAACTTGATCTTCATAATTTTCATAAAAGGTCTTTAAATGAAGTACTATACGATGATAATTTTTTTTTAAATTTGGTCTTATAATTTACATCAAAGATCTTTAGGTGAAGTACTATATAATTTGTGTCACCATCAATATTAAACTTTGCTGCAATTTGGTTCTAGGCCTTATGTTTTCTTTTTGCGGTCACTGCTAAGTTTTTTTTTAATTTTCCACAATCCTTTTATATTACTACACAATTTCTGATAAAGTCTGCTTTTCTCTTTCGGTGACTTTTTTTGTGCCTATAATGCTTATATTCCATGTTTTTGCTCACTTTACAAACAAAGATTACATAATATTCACGCAGCCGAAAAACTAATATGTCAAAGTTATTGACTTCTCTAATATCCATGATACGAAACGGTCACACCAAAATTCGCCAATTAGTTGCATTACTAAATAATAATTAAATTGGTGAAACGATTACTAATTAAAGCAATTGTAGATTATTTTTAACCTACAATTTGTCCATTTCAGTAATATTATCTTAATCGGCCTTTAAAGGGCTATTGTAAAACGTTAAATAGCAATCCATTAAAAAACAACATAACATGTTTAGATCGTCAAACACTCTGTATAAATCAAAATATTTAAAAACGTAGAGCTCATGATTATCTACACTTTTTCGCTATCCAGATTATTAGATACCAATAATCGACATTACCGCTTTGCGGGGCACCAGTACATACATATATAGAAATAACCAATTAAACTGAAATTATTATACACCGTGTCTAAAGTTAAGTGTTCACCATTGCTAACTTTGTTATTATTGAAGCTACGAAGTCCGTTAAATTAGCAAACTAGTAGGACTTTGTTTTGCTGAATAAGTTGGTCAAAACAGAGAAATAATTGAAGAGCTAGTTTCTGAGATATTCACAAAAGCTACAAAATTTTAAATGGGACAACCTGTATATTTCGATATTTTTGAAAGAGAGTTAAATTCTAAACAAAAAGTAAGTAATACACTATCGTCCTAAATAAGTATAAAATGAAATAAGAGATTACTCGAAATGTCAACGAGTTTCAAAACTTAATCTGTTTTGTAATTAATTGGATGTGTACGGCTACCTATTGTTAACAGTTTATTACTGATTGTTAGTTCTACTAAAATGCCTTTCGCACATCTAGAAAAATGCGATATGTTTGGTATATTATTGTAACAAATTTCCGAAACGTGAAGCGCCAAATAGACAAATATTTTTAAAATTGTGCAGAAAACTAAGGAATAACGAAGATACATTTAAGAAATTTGGAAAAAGGAAAGGTTTTATAATCAACGAAGAAACGGAATTACGAGTGTTAGCATATTTTGAAGCATTTCCTTAAAATTTAATTAGAGACATTACGCAAGAATTGAATGTCAATAGATGCACTGTTCAACTTGTTATAAGCAAACATAAATTGCATCCCTATAAAAATAGAAGGGTACGCACAATATTACCAAGAGATACAGAGAGAAGATTAATTGTTTGTAACTGGTTAATTAGTTTCATCAATGAACATCTAGATAATTTTAAACTTATTTTGTGGTCAGAAAAATCTAACTTTTCAACTAAAGGTATGTGTAATAAAAGAAACCAACATTATTGGTTTCGACAGAATCCCATGATGGAAGATCCACAGACAGCATCGGTTTAGCTTAAATATTTAGTGTGGCATACTAGGTTCTCGAATTATGGGTCCATTTTTCTATCACGGCAGCCTAACAGAGGTACGTTGTGTTCAACTATTCGCGCCAGTTCTCGAGAATCTTCTAGAAAACCTACCATTAGTTGATTACGAGCGCATTCATTTTCAACAAGATGGGGCACCTGCTCATAATTATTATGTTTCTTCTACTATGTTAGGTAGACTCTATGATAATACGTGTATAGTAACAAACGCACAAATTCCTTCACCTCCACGATCCCTTGATTTAACACCTTTAGATTTTTATCTGTGGTATATAGAAATGTGGTGGAGTTGGAAAACAAAATAAGACATAATAAACAATACTCCCGCTAAAACTATCCTAAAAGTGACAACAAGTGTTCTCAGAAGAGCTTAGAAGTGTATTGATCAACAAGGCTCATACCTTCGAACATTTAAACATTTACTAAGATAAAAAATGTATAAATTTATCAGTTTTTGTTGCTTACCGTTTTACTATTCAATGTTTCATATGATTTAATGTACTAAAATTTATACTTTTTGGTTAGAATTTCACTCTCTTTCAAAAAAAAGTTGAAGTATACAGGATGTTCCATTTAAAAATTTGTTACTTTTGTGGATATCTCAGAAACTAGCTCTTCAATTGTTTCTCTGTTTTGACTAACTTAATCAGCAAAAAAAGTCCTACTAGTTGCTAATTTAACCGACTTCGTAGCTTCAATAATAACAAAGTTAGCAATGGTGAACACTTAACTTTAGACACGGTGTATATTGTGATAATTGTAAACGACAATCCTATTTATGTCTTCTTTCAAATACTTTCAAATTTTAATGTAACTTATTTGGATTATTCAAGAGAATATTTAGAATGAGGTTAAGTAATAATAGAATTAATACATTCTCTTTTATAATTTTCCCAAGCCTGCATAATACACTTTATTATATACAAGTCATATCGTATATACAAATTAATATACATATTTCTATTTAGAAGAATCTTCCATTGTCTGTTACGTCAGCTAATACTGTGAACAGGTTGCATAATAACTATCACATGACTTAATGTAATTTCGTTTTCAGCCAAGAGGCTGTTTAAACCATAAAAATTATAAATACTACGTCAAGCATGCTGTTTGAGGTTACTAATAGTGTGTAATTTATTCTGTGTTCGTCTAATGAAAATAAAACTATGGATTAGATATAGATGGATAATTAGGAAAAGAAATTGAATTAGTAGTGGTTTCAGGCTAGGCTGCAGAAAAATTACAATAAGAGAAAAACGAAAACAAGTAAAATATTTAAAAATATTGATGTTATGTATAAGTAAAAAGTTATTTCACTTAATTTTGTCAATTATACTTTTTTTTATAATCTCTTTTCTACTAAATCTACACTAGTGTTAAACCCCTTCCACTGATATCTGCAGTTTGCGGTACAAAAAAGTCTATAATTAGAGAATCACAATTCACAAATTGAGATATCAATAGTTTCCAGACAAATTTCTTTTTACATCACTGACATAAAAACTGAAAATTGCAATTTTTAAGCATGACAGGAAGAGGTGCCAATGAAACTGGTTTCACTGCTACACATATTTTCAAAAATTTTCACTATCCAGATGATAGCATAAAGCCCTGTTGGATGGTAACAGGGCTTTACGCAAATGGATACAGCGAACAAAACAAAAACAATTTTACGATAATTAGCTTGATGTAACTCTTGTCCGAGATGAAAAATATTAAAGAAATCCATGTGATACTCCCGGTTATAATTCCTACAATACATTTAAATATAAAACACCCCACCAAAATATAAAACGTTTTATATAGCCTTGCGCGATGTATCCCGCTCTAAACAGATGTTGCTGTGGTGGCAATACGAGGAAGCCAGTGCAAAATAAAATTGTTAGCTTGCCTAATAAACACACTTTAAATTCAAAACCCGATGTAAATTATTACTTACATGCCAGTAATCGTAGACTAACGGTGTAGTTTTCAACATGCCACATAAACATACAGAGTATGCAACATGCCTACATAATATATCTCTGCATGTTATATAGAAAATATTCATGCGTTTGGTGGAACGACCAGGAAGTAATATCGAATTCTTCGGTCGCTGGAAAAAATCACAACCGTCTAATTATGTTAAGCATACTTTGACGAGATTTTCCCAATTCTTTACTACATTGGTATGTACTGGTAATATAGTATACAGTCTGTTAGATTTTATGTATGTGTCACAGCAAATATCTCGGCTATTAAATAAATGATTAAAAAATTACATTTTATTTATTAATCTTATTATACTTCAGGTAAAGCAAATAAATTCGATATTTTAAATGGAATTATCCCGAAACTACATGATTTTATCTTTACAACGATATATTACATGTTATACCTATTTTATATTATAAAATAATTACGAATGTTTCAGGAAAGGGAAACAAACAAATGGATATACATATAGATCCAGACGATATGAGTGAATGTTTCCTAAAATGTGGGACTCAGCAGCATGACACAGTAGCGCCGAAGGACCCACACGACCTTCTAAGGAAAGCCGGTAATATAAATGAAAAATCATGCTACTTTCTTCCAGTAACTGAAAGCGAGCTTCTGGAAGTAATTAATGACATAAAAGGTAAAGATACAAGGGACTATTATGGTTACTCCACCAGGTTCTTGAAAACTATTGGACCTAGTGTATTGGAGCCTTTGGCTTTAGTCATAAATAGAAGCAT
The DNA here is from genome assembly GCA_963170755.1 of Amphimallon solstitiale. NCBI lineage: Eukaryota > Metazoa > Arthropoda > Insecta > Coleoptera > Scarabaeidae > Amphimallon > Amphimallon solstitiale. The sequence goes on along the minus strand of OY720683.1, from coordinate 45,469,211 downwards.
ATTGGAAGGATACTTTCCACAAGAACTAAAATACTCAAAGGTAATACCAGTATACAAGAGTGGAGATAGAAATGATCCAACCAATTACCGACCAATTTCTATTTTACCTGCGTTCTCAAAGGTGTTCGAGAAGATAATTGCCAAGAGATTGGTGGGGTACCTTGACAAAAACAACTATCTCTCCAGTTACCAGCACGGATTTCGGAAAAATAAATCCACTACAACTGCCTTATCGAGCATAATGGATGTTGTGCAGGCGGCTTTGGACCAGCAAGAATTTGTACAACTAACTTGCTGCGATCTGAGCAGAGCCTTTGACACAGTTGATCACAGGCTGCTAATGGAGAAACTGTATCATTATGGTATAAGGAGTAACGTTTACAGTTTAATAGCATCGTTCATAACTAATAGACAACAGTATGTTGATATAAATAACAAAAGATCTAGCATGAAGACTGTAGAAAAGGGTGTTCCACAAGGATCTATATTGGGACCCCTCTTGTTTGTAATTTATATGAATGATCTGGTGTATAATTTGTCCGCGGATGGGATTTGCCTATACGCTGATGACACGTCATTTGTGGTAGCAGACAAAACTAGAGATGGAAAATCAAGGAAAGCCGAAGCTGCAATGACGGATGCAGGAGACTGGTTCTCGGCGAACAAACTAAAACTAAACGGTGATAAGACTCAATACCTGGATTTTTGCTTAGACAAAAAAGAAAATAATAATTCCGTCAGGGTGCTGGGTGTTCACGTCGATGGCAGATTGAGCTGAGATGTACATCTGGATGAACTGGCAAACAAACTGTCAGTCGCGGTATTTAGCATCAGAAGAATCAAGAATATTTCGACTCACCAGGCTGCAAGGCTGACATATTTTGCTAACTTCCACAGCGTGGCTTGTTATGGTTTGTAGTTCTGGGGAATGGCTTCGGGCGCTGATAGAGTTTTTCTCCTTCAAAAGCGGGCAGTGAGAGTCTTGTGCAAGTTGAAACAAGAACAGACTTGTAAGCAAGCATTCATCAAAGAAAAAATACTTACCATTCCATGTGCTTACATACTCACAGTCGCTAAACATGTGTACAGGGGTGGCACTCATATGCAGAAGAATGGTGACACACACAATTATAGCACTAGAATGAGAAATGCCGTGAAAATTCCTTACCATAGAGTGAGGACGACGCAGAGGTTTCCGGATTACTGGGGAGCCAAGATTTACAATAAACTTCCTGAAACCATGTGGGGCCTTTCGTCCAATCGATTTTCTACTGTCTTAAGGAAGTACCTCTTAGATAAAGCGTTTTATTCTCTGCAGGACTTTTTAAACTGTGATATTTTAAATATATATGAAGAATCGAATTTTAATGACTAATTGTGTTTTGTTTAAATTGTACTTTGTTATGTATATGTGCAAACTTTCATCATGTATTATACATCTAATCTATGACGATTATTGTAATAGTTATTATGATAAAATATATATTATTATTATTATTATTAATTTATCGAGTTATAGAATAAGCTTAACGCGTTCAAAACGTAGATAGTTCAAAAAATGTTCCTTAAACACGTTTCCTTTGCATGTTCTGTTAAGCAGTGACGAGAAAGCATGGTATGATCTTATAGTTGTTATTGCTAGCGTGTCGAAGTGGCAGTAAATTGACATTGTTCATTTTCATCTCGTGACACATAATAGGAGATAATTATTATTCTAATAATGAAACTTGATATGTTGAGATCGTGCATCAAATGACAATCCTACAGAAGCTTCTGCATTGTATCGAACCTTGTATCCAGAAAGGGTACAGCCACATCTTCGCACGTTTGCAATAATTAAACTAATCTGCAAAGAGATGGAAGTCCTAAAATGGTATGTTTTAGAGCACATCCTAGAAAGTCAATACCCGAAGTATTACTCGACGTAGGAATAAGTCACCACATCTTTCTATTCTAAGGAACATAAAATGACCTCCTATAAAATAAATTGGTCACGGTTTAAGAGTTGTGATTCTGATAGGATGATCATTTTCTAACTGGCATAACAATAATCAACATTTAGTGGATGTCATTCTTGGGAGTGGTGAATCTGATTTCAAAATCATGGTATTTCTAAAGAAAAACGAGGTGTGGGCACCACATGACTTTCTTATACGTATGCGCCTTCGGAAATGTGTATACAAATGTTGTTCCAATTTAATTATAAAAATTTGTTTGTTTTTAATAAAAATAAACGTCTTAGTAAAAGTGTTACTTTCGGTCCGGATTTTTAATTTTGTTTATAGAGAAGTTATCCAAATCTAGCTCAAAGTACTTTTGTTCTCTTAATAAATCTCTACAGAACGCGTAAATCGAGAAATATTTGCAGTGTTGCTTCCGGTCCCAATATTAAAAAAAAATAATACAAAAATTATTGCAAATGCAGCATTAAATATTTTTGTGTCCTTAATAAATCTGCATAGAATGCAAGATTTACGAGATATTTGCAAAAAAAAAACTGCTACTTGATAAGAGTAGAAGTATTATTTCCGGTCCGAATTTTGAAATCTTTTATAAACAAAAATTGTTGCTATTTGGGCTCTAAATACATTCGTATCCCAGATAAATCTGTATAGAATGCATAATTTGCCAGTTATTTGCAAAAAAACTGTTTTTTGCTAACACAAAAAGACCTACTTCCGGTAGGAATTTCGAAAAGCTTTTTTATAAAACCTTCCTAAAATTAATTTTTTGGTATCATTGTATTCTTTAGAAATTTGTCTAAACTTTGTAATGACGAGATATTAGTAAATATTATTTTTTTTACTGAAGTAAACTACTACTACTTTTAGTTTACCGATATTACTGAAAATCTTACACATATCAAGAGGAAGATTATAAGCGTAAATAAAAATTTTGGTATTGATAGTTGTAGCAGTTTGTCCGCTATCGTGGTCACACACACACAGAGAGAGAGATAGAGAAAGAGAGAGAGAGAGAGAGAGAGAGAGAGAGGGGGGGGGGAGAAAGAGAGAGGGAACAGATGTTTTCAAAAACCACTTTTTTTGTATCAAGGAACTTCAAAACATGGACATCAAACAAAAATCTCGAGGTTTAAAATTTTCGTCATCACAATTTTTCCTTACAGTACCTATGAAAAGTAAAAATTATATTTGTGAGATACTGAGGATCCAGTCAAATCCGGAAATGCAGATTATCCAACACAGATTTTCTATTAATGTCTGCGTTGGTGTATTATGTGATACTATACTGAGTCCTTATTTTTATCACGGTACTCTTACTGCTGTACTATATGGTAATTTTCTTACGACAGAATTCGAAGAATAATTGGACGACAGCTCTATAGATGCGACGTGAAATGTGGTTTCAACAGGATGGCACATCTCCCCACAGCGCAAGGAACGTCGAGGATATTTGAAACGAGAAATTTGGTGCGACATGGGTAGCAAATGGCCGACACAATCGCCATACTTCTCGGTTTCGTTGTAAAATCAAAAGTTTATGTTACACGTCCACAAAATTTAGTAAAAAGGACGCGCGAACTTTTAGCAGTTATATGAATTTATTTGCATATTGTCAAAATTATTAATCTTGATAAATTGAGTTCTTGTGAATTTTAAACAATTAATTAGAAAGAAAAAGTCGTTTCACATAAAAAAAAACATCTTTTGTAAAACGAGTTTGTTTTCTTTCTAATTAATTGTCAAAATTATTAGTTTGAGGTGAAAAATTTCAAAGGTTGGTTGATTTCTTAATTATCGTATTATTTCCGCAGTATGTCTATCCTAGTTAAATAAAACAAGTTCCTATTGTTTAAATAACTTCTATTTCTTTTCAACTACTACAGAGTACCTATGTATATCGCATTCCGATACTTATACGCCAAATAGACATGTTTTTAATTTATACGTGTTTTTATCGGAAGAACGGTAACTTTTTCATTTATAATTTCTTTTATTTCTTCTTCCAGTTCTTATCTTACTCTGACACTTACTCTTTGTCTTATTCTATATTTCGTGCTATTATTTCTTTTTTTTCTTATTTTATAGTGTTACTTTTAAAATTATTGAGGTAGTGGATATTTTAGTTGTTTTTCTAGATGCTTTAAATAATAATTTCAAACATATATTGTCCAAAAATTAACTGAAATTAAGTGGTAAATATGTCTTGCTCATGTCTAATATTATCAATTCTTCTAGGTACAAATACTCTATGCTGTCAATTAAAAGTACCAGCGTTATAAATTCAAAAACAATAATAACAAAAAAAAGTAATTATAATTCAATATTCAGACGTTAAATTTACGAGTAAACAACAATATTTTGTTTCACAAAGTCATCATTCGTAATTGCAATGTTGCATTAGTCTCCTACCGTAGTCTTCAGCTGTTCCACATTCATTCTCAAGGCCTCTACATCAACAATGTAGGTTACAAGAATGGATTGTTCATTACAACAAACGAGACATGTCATTGTTAGCGACGTTATTCATAAAATAAGTAATATCGGCATTCGATTCAACATTATCCATTTATAAATCGATATTGCTTGATGCATTGCCTATTATAATTATCTTAATAAAATTGTGGAAATCGTGTCAGAGAATATGCGAAACTAATAATACGGAATCAGATAAAATTAATTATCATTGGATAGGTATATTGGCTTTCTTTCTTAGCCCTTTGGTATAACAATTCCGTTTCGTTGTGTAAGTGTTATCAATAAACTCAAACAATATAAGAATTTAAACATTAAAAATGTAAGCAAACTATTCATAAAACTGTAAAATATATTGGCGGCAATATTTTTTGTATACTGTATATTTGATGCCATTATATCTATGCTGAGAGGAAGGCTAGTAGAGACGACCGTAGCGGGCGAGGCTCTGGCGGCACGGGTGCGCCGGGGGTGACCGCAGGGTGGGGGGTGACCGCAGGGTGGGGTGTTGTCCCTACTATTGTGGAATATGGTACCAGACAGCTTGCTGGGGGGGGGGGTCTCACCGACAGGGGACACTAAGTCCTCGGGTATGCTGACGACATAGTCATAATATCACGAGGCAAATTCAACTCAACGGTTAGGGAGCGCATGCAGGACGCCCACAACCGGACATCTTGATGGGTAGAAAGAGAGGGGCTAAACATTAGTCCCACTAAAACTACCCTGGTAGCATTTACCGCTTACCCTAAGGGGAGAAAATATACAGATCTCGAAGAAGGTAAAGTATCTAGGAGTAACGCTAGACTCGAGACTTACCTGGAATCGACACCTGGAAAACATTACGAAGAAAGGGGTAACATCTCTAATGATAACTAGACGCTTACACGGGAATCAATGGGGTTTAAGGCCGGACGTGTTGTACTGGACATACAACATTGTGGTAAAACGTATGCCTCTCTAGTGTGGTGGCCCAAGACACAAAAAAGAAAGTCATTTTACAACTAGACAAGGTGTAAAGACTTGCCTGCTTGGGCATAACCGGATCAATGCGGACCACTCCAAATGCAGCTACGGACGCCCTCTTAGGTCTCCCGCTTCTTCACCTTGTGATACAGGGGGAGGCCAGGACGGGGGCCTTTACGCTACAGCTGAAACACGCTAAAACTAATAAAACGGCGGGACACATGGAAATTGTAGACCTTGTGGGTGGAGATGTCTTAAACATGAGAACGGACTACATGGTAAAGCAATATAGCCTAAACAGACCATTCGAAGTAAACATTCCAGAAAGACTCGAATGAGAGAACGGTATGCCAGGTATCAGCAGGCGGGATCAGACCTGGTAAACAGATGGGTCGAAGACCGCAGCTGGCACTGGAGCAGGAATCTACTCTGCCAGCCAGAATAAATACTATGCACTGGGGGGTATGCATCTGTATTTTAGGCAGAGATGTATGCCATACTCCAATGTGCTATAGAAAACAATAGGAGTGACGTCAGTCACCGGCGGATTCTTATATTATCTGACAGTCAAGCGGCACTAAAAGCGTTATCAAGCCAAGAGGTGTCGTCAAGACTGGTCTGAGATGCCTCAAAGAACTCAAATTGTTTGCAATCCGAAATAAGGTAACACTAATCTAGATGCCAGGGCATAAAAGGATTGACGGCAATTAAAAAGCTGATGAACTCGCTAGGAGAGAATCAGAAGCAAGATTCATAGGCCCAGAACCGGCTCTGGGGGTACCCAAAAGTATGACCCGAAGCCACGTTAAAGACTGGGTTTATGAAAAACACAAGCATCACTAGGCAACAATTCCAAGACAAAATCATGGCAAGGCATTTATTGGCCAATCATGCAACAAAAGACCCGCAGAACTACTACACAGAAGCAGGGAACGGCTGCGAACAACAACGGGTCTTTTAACTAGTCATGCACCTGAAAGTGCATCTCAATAGGATAGGCCTGTATGATGGAGACCTTAGTTGTAGACTCTGCAATAAGGAACCAGAAACAGTCGGGCATATCCTGGTAAACTGTGAGGCACTGAATCACAGGAGGCAACGTGTCTTTGGGCAACCGAACGTAGATCCAGAGATGCTCAAGAGACACCCAGTAAAGGACCTGTACAGACTTGTACAGGAGATAACATTGCTGGAGTGGATAACATAGACAACACAGGCTGAGCACAATAAGCCTTATTGGCTGCGGTGCAAACTGGAGACGTTAGTTAGACAGGCCTGGAGGGAAGAAAAACTGCTAAATACGCTGAAATATTCCAGTATGCACCTATAACCTGTTGCGATGTAGAAAAGACGTTTTCTATCTACAAGGATGTACTTCATTCAAAGAGAACAAATCTTACAGAAGAGAACATTCAGAAAGTATTGCTGGTAAATATTAATGTTCCTTTACTCGACTTGAACTACAAAATTAACAAATAATTACGTATTTTGTATTTTATAGATCCACCCACTTGTTATCCAACTATATAAATAATATTAAATCTCTTTAAAAATACAAAATTTCAACAGTGCGCCCGTGGGAGATAACTTATCGGCCGTTCGTGTCCGGTCTCTATTCAACAGTAAAGACGATTAACCTCTAAAAACTCCTATCTACTAGGTAATTCTCACCAATCCATAAACAAAAGTCCCATCGCTACACTACATCTCCAATTCCAAGTGTATATCGGAGCTTTGGTTTACGCGCAGAACTTTTCTTGTTATATTAATTCTTTGCAATCATTTTCGAAAAGATAATTTTGGTGTATCTATCACTGTATTTATTGCCAAAAGTGTAACCGCATCGCTTTCGTTACGGTTACACTTTTTCTTGAGTTTCTTAATAGTCATTAGAATTCCAGCTAAATGAAGTTTATTTACAAGTTTACGCAGTATTGTGGCTGTCTGCAACGTCTACTTGGCCTATTTTACATAAAGATTTGGACTTACATATTTACAAAATTGTTCTGACGCAAGAACTGAAGATTTTGGACCACCGCAAACGCTGTGATATAACAACTGAACAAGTCTATTGTGTATGAGAATAGACCAGAGATAATTAATGCAATAAAACTAATATACCTGATATAAGAATGAATTTATTGAATAGAATCGTTTAATTTTTAGAACTTTAATAGAGAAATCCTAATAAATATTTTCTGCTATTGGCCTGGCAATGCTTCAAATCACGCACAATTTTTCACATTGATATCTATTGGAAAAACATCATTTGCTCTCCGAACGTTATTCATCTATCCACATACACAGAAGGTTCAATGACAGCGCGACGCGCGATTCGAACATAAAAATCTCCAACCATGACTGATAGACCACGAACGTGTTTTTGCATACGACTTACCGCGTTCGAACCAGCAACGACCAAACATGAAATATCATTGCTGCACCATTGTTGTATACCGCCAGGACATATATATCGCACACCGTAGCGGTCTACTGTGGACGCAACGGCATAATTGATTGTTTTTTTTACTGACACGAATACCCGGTAATAGACGGCCGATAAGAAATTGCCTTACTCGCTGTTCAAAATTTAATTATGAAGGCGAAATTGCTTCGACCAGCAGAAAAAAAATATATTTATAAAACGCACGGATTTTTAATAAAGGTTTCCTTTTTAGAATTGCTTAAGCACGAAGATGTTACTAAATTGATATTTTTGCAGGTAGTACGGAGATATCCCGATCCCAAGTGACTGAAGTGACGTACAGTGGTACTTCAAAATTCCCTAGTACAACTGCTGTTATTTCGTTGATTGGTTTTATCATTCTATTATTATATTTTACTTGCAGGCTAAAACACGTACCTATTATGGAAAACTGCCAAAGTAATCATATCAAAACCAAAAAAACCTATTGATGAAATAAATCATGTATGTACATCAATTTCATTGCTGCCAATGACATCAAAAGTTTTGGAAAAACTGTTCTTGAGAAGAATAAGAGAAATAATTGAAGAGAATCAACTGGCTCCTGGAGTAGGATCACGAAGCTCGATAACAAATTAGTAACCCATTCCATATACGATTCGATACGAATCTACTATCAGAATGTCGGAAATGGATTTATAGTAGTTTTATTGATTAATTATATTAATACATAACATGTATATACTACATCGGAAATTTGCTTTTAATAACAGCTGGATTTGCATATGACTGCTAATAAGAGGTAAAATTGCAAGCATTTCTCGAAGACAAATGTCACTTAAGTGACTATAACGGCTTTTGAGGGGTGCCGCTACTGAGAGGATCACTGACAAGTGTTTTTCCATTCTACTTTTAGAATTTGTTTAAAAATGGCCTGTATTAGAGGTGAGCACTATTAACAGGTGGCCGTAAAGAGAGGGTTTACTTTATATTTGCCACGCACACTATTTCAGTTACGCTTTTTTACATTGATGTCAATTATTTTTGTTACTAAAAACATTAAAATTTTGTTTCATTCTTGTACTGAGCCAATGATCACCGAATATATACATATATTTGATTCATTTCACATATCCACAGAGGCACAGTAATGTATGTCTGCCAGGGGTTCTCAACCTTTTAGTATTTGCGACCCAATTTTCAATCAGAATTCTCATCGCCCCAGTGGTCATCTTTTAAATCCTAGGTGGAAAGAAATCCCAAAATTTAATTATTATGAAAATATATATTTCCAATGACTTTATCTTGAAAGAGACAGTTTGTAAAACAGGTTTTTTGTGCTAGAATTGCTGTACCTCATCGCCCGTCGCTATGACAATAACCAGAAGTATGACATATTTAATTTGAGCGATTTATAAGTTTAGTACTACGAGGAAAGAATAGAACAGGAGAGATAATAAACTGGTGGTGGAATAGGTATTATTTAGACGGAAGTTACCACTTTAAGGCAGGTCAGTTATGACGATATTGACCCAATCATAATTTATAAAATGAGTATTTTGAATAACTTGTCATATATCTGACATGTTTGATTATGTATTCAGTGGCGTAACATACATATTCTAAGCAGGTTTAGTACCATCCCATCAGTGCATTTCCATGGTTAATTTTGGTGGTTCTATAAAGATTTTCTAAACAGTGAATGTACAGTAAGAAAGCATAAGGTCAGCACTCACCATTTCACCATACACAAAATATTGTTATTCTAAAATCGTGTACCTACATACTAAAAATATAATAAATTCCAACTGCTCGAAAATTGTAATTTTTTTTGAAATAACGAATTTAACAAGTGATGCAGAATGCGGCGTTTTCGCATGTTTGTTTGAATAATATTTTTGATTGTTAGCCCAGTTTATTATCTGTTCGTTCATGGCAGACTTGGCTGCCAAGAAGTGCCAAGAACTGGAAAAAAAACATTTTTATTTACGACTGTTAAATAATACATTCATTTTCTACGTATCCATAGATGCATAATTCTATTGTTATTACGCCCTCGTGGAATATAGTTTCCACGGGCGTAGAATATGAATAGGATTAGTTATGCAATTCACAAAAAAAAACTTCATCCTCGTGTAATATAGACTACTTTATATGTTCGTTAAATAATATACTATTTCAGAAATTATGGCAATACGAAGTTATGATTTGTTTGTCATCTAGTGCGAGCAAGTATCGCTGGAAGAGAAAAATGTTTCTGTTTTGAATTTTGCATTAGACAAGCTTAATTTATACCAATCTCTGAACAATGGGAGAGATGTGTTTTGTGGCCTCTTATTATCGTCCGATTCCTATATTTCATTTCTATCGCAATGTGTAGGTGAACGTTCCAATAAAGAACCCCTTAAATCAATAACTTGAATATCATGAAACTGTTTAAAAAAGTAAGATGGGTGTATGAGTGACAACTAAAACATGTCAAATATCTTATAATAAAAAAAGACGAGTCTGTAGGGCTTTATGTGTAAGTCGATTTTAATAATTTAATAGGCATATTAAATGGTAAGATGTAGGTAGCTATAAAATGAACTATAAAACTTATTCATAACACTTAAGCGTTTTGAGGTCTTAGGACCAATCAAAAATGAAGAAGCAATTTGTTGATAATGCTTCATATTTTATTATATTTTGTTTTATAGTCTACTTTCACCTATATTATTTGGTGTATCACTCTTTCTAATCGTCCAAAAATAAAAGCCAATTAACTCGTCCTTTTCTTAAAACACTCAGTATATATTATATATATTTACAATTTGAATGTGAATAACAAATTGCATGTTGGCAAGATGGGGGGGGAGTTTCTCATACCCATATTTATTTCCACCTAAAATTCAAAAAATGACCTCTGTGCGCCCCCCTCCCTCATATCATAATTTTTACTGAAATCCTGCTATAATTGTAATATCAGTTTACTTATAAATTAGTTTCGTACTGAAATCTATTGCAATAAACGTAAGCGAAGCCATACAAAATTATTTCATTTTTCGTCAATTATCATATCAATTCTACTTATCAATATTCAAAATAAATAAATGCACAGCAATAAAGATGCTCACTTGATAGCCTATGTTCGGTTTTGTGATGGTATGTCAGCAGTAGAAGAACCACTATTCTGCAAACCAACATCAAAGCAGCACTTGCATTGTTTGCTATCTTAAACGATTTTCTCAACAACGCAAATATATGATACGATGGTGCTCGTACAATGTCGGGAAGATTGCAAAGTGTACAAGCACTTCTAAAACAAAAATCTCCATAGTGTCTCTGGACACACTGCATGATCTACAGAGAAGCTCTGGCTTCCAAAGAAATGAGTCCTGGTCTAAATGTTGTGCTAGCGACGATGGTAACCGTAGAACATTATATAAAAATAATACCAGTAAAATCAAGACTCTTTTCTGCACTTTGTAAAGACATGGGTGCAGTATATTCATCGTACTATTTATTGCGAGGCATGATAGTTATCACGTGGGAAATTTTTACAACGTGTTTATGAATTAAGAGATGAAATCGCCATTTTACTAGAAGAGGAAATCCGACCGGAAGCCGAGAAGTTTCGAGATGATTTCTTTGTGCTGAAATTAAACCCTGAATCTCCAACTTCAAAGAGCAAACACACATATGTGGGATACGAGTGATAAAATTAATGCTTTTTTGTAGAAAACTGGAATTGTGGAGAAGAAATGTAAAGCAAAAAACCTAGAAATGTGGAAGAATATGTTAAAACTTACAAGTCTGAAGAACAACACGTGGAAATAGTTTTTGTAACCATTGAAAATCATTTAACCATGCTGGCAAATAATTTTCAAAAGTATTTTCTTGCTGACTTCCACTTGTTTCCATGTTACGAATGGGTTAGAGACCCATTTCAAAATACTCCCAAAGGTCTCTCAACTGCCGAAAAAGAAATCTTTATAGACTTCACGGCAAGTGTCGAAATCAAAAGACAATTTAGTAATAAATCCTCATTGAATTTTGGGCAGAGTATGATGATAAGTTTTCTGCACTGAAAACAAGAGCATTTCGTATACTATTACCATTTTCAACATCTTTTTAATTTAATAATGATAAGTTAATTATTAAATATATTGTGCAATACTGATACTGGATACAATCCTGATTATATCAGTGTAAACGAGTATATTACTTTTTTTTTAAGTCAGAATGTATTTTATTGCTTTTTTTTAGTAATTTAAATAGTTTTTTTAATAATATTCTTTCTCATTTTTCTCGATACACTCGCGCCCCCTATTAAGTTTTATCACGCCCCCTAGGAGGGCGCCCCACATGTTGAGAATCGCTGATGTACGCAATAAATGTAATTTTTGTCTATACCTTAATCGCTTTTCTTCCTTCGAAACTCTAAAAGGACAGATAAATTTCGTACCCATCACGACGACTTATCGGAGAAAAAAGAACACACAAAATGTCCTTGTACAAAATGCAACGACCTCGAAGAAGTGTTTTATTCAAATTTGTAAACCGGATTCTCTGATGTAAATTTATTTTATTGCCACATTCGTAAGGGACATAAATCAGGCTTAAAGTGCCGTGTGTGTCCATGTTACGGAGTGAGATCCGAATTGGACGAAATCTAAGAAAAAAATACATCGAACCTACAAGAACACATTCGCGAACCATAATTAAAAATACCACTGAAATTGTGTATACCTCTCTCTGTGTGTATGTGGCGTGGGTAGAATTATTTAACGTCTGACGGTATTATGCTAATGGTGACATAACGAGAAAAACGCTAATTAGTTACATTCTTTTTTTTTCCTTTCATTAATAGTCCAGGAATTTTAGCACCAAAAACAGGGTTCGCTCCGCAAAAAATCCTAATAATTGATTTTTCGATTGGATTATGTCAGAGTGTGTCCCCTAAGTATAAAACCAAATTTGTGTCGTCCAAAACCGCGAGCGTTAGCCGCCATCTTGAAAAACGCCTTTTTGCAAATATCTCGAAAACGGTGAGTTTTACGTAAAAAAATGTAAGGACCTTTTTTGTAGAAGATAAATTTCCCGTCTTTTTTGTTTGAATTTTTTTTCTCTATTGTCAATATTTGTCGAGATATAGTCGATTGAAAAAGACGATTATTTGTTTTTGGAAAATATCTCGATAATTTACGGAAATACGAAAAAAATGTGATTATCGAAGTTGTAGAGCATAACATTTTCTACAATTTTTGTATGAAACTTTTTTTTGTACAATCGATAGTTGCTGAGTTATAGTGCATTGAAAGTTGCCGCCAGGTCTAGGAAAATCTAGCATACCAAGAACAAGTGTAAGGAGACGCGACATCTTGACGGCAAGTATTGCAGGAGGTAATTAGTGCACGTCTGTGCGTTCTTTAACAATAAGGATATATGGATATTCATTTATACATGCATATTCATCGATTTTTAACCATGAATATTCTATTTGAATAGAATACAGGTATATAGAAAAGTAAGCAGCTGCACGGTGCTGGGTTTCTCCCAACATTGTCTGTGTCTTTGTTCGAACCTGCCTGGATGTTTCCTCTCCTCCCCCTCCCACCACCTGGGTGGTGGGCAGGGAACGATACAGCCCGTTACCATTCCTTCAGGGTGTATCATCAGGTCCAAAGTTGGCTGGGATTTACCATGACCCGGAAGAATGAGGCTGGAAGCGCGCTGCGGATCGCTTGTCACCGATCACAATAAAAAAGCTCCCGCGCCGCAAAATTTGCTACAAATAATATCCTGCAAATGCAAGACAAATTGCGGAGCTGCCTGCGGATGCCGGAAGAGTGGCTTAAAATGTTCCGTTATCTGTTCAAACTGTAGTGGCCAAACATGCGATAACGCAATCCCTATAGTGGACGATAGCGACGAAGAGAATGCCCACAATGAATCGTTTCTTGATCCTTTTACTGTTAATGACTCGAACATGGAAGAGCAACATTCGCGAACCATCGCAAATCGCCCTTCCTGTTCTAAACAAAGGAAATTGTTTTAAACCAATCATCGAAGTTTGAAATTTTGCGACAATAATTTCTTTATTAATAAAGATGTTACGCTCCTCCTGTAGATCAATCTGTGAAAAACGGTCTCTAGGAGCCAAAGATGTTACAAATTCGTGTTAAATCATAATCTAAAATTATTAAATTATTTTAGATTATGATTTAACACGATTTCTTAACATCTTAACATCCTAGAGACCGTTCTTCACAGATTGATTTTTTTTATTATTATGACCAATAATGAATATGAACAGTAGATGAATACATTTTCATGTCTTTCTCAAACGATTCGTCAGACAGTTTTTATTGCGCAAACTTTTCTCCTATTGCCCATATCCCCCCTATTCATGATAAATATTATTTTTAGCGTCTCTATTATAAAATTCTTCGATTACACTTGTTCTTGGCATGCTAGAGCAACGTATTACCAATAATCGTTGTTTTCCTAGACCTGACGGCAACTTTCAATGGGCTATAACTCAGCAACTATCGATTGAACAAAAAAAAGTTTCATACAAAAATTGTAGAAAATGTTATGCACTACAACTTCGATAATCACATTTTTTTACGTATTTCCAAAAATTATCGAGATATTTTCCAAAAACAAAAAAGACGGGAAATGTTATCTTCTATAAAAAAGGTAATATTTTTGTAAAAAATTAACAGTTTAATAAACACAACTGGCTAGTAAATGAGCCCTCCCTCCAAATTAGGCACCATGATAGTCGAAAATTCTCTAAATTTGCACAAAAGGTTTAAAATCATACAATTCCTAGAAAGCAATATTTTTCCGTCATTTATTTATTGTATGATGGTCGAGTAAATCTTTAGAAAATGAGATCGTATCACGCAACAGTACCGTTCATTTGTATATTACTACGAACTATACATAAGAGAAATTAAAAGTTGGCATATTTTATCTTCTGCTGCTTAATTCTTTAAATTCATTCGATTTGAGGTTAGTAAGTTAGTATTTCTAATATACTAATAATGAAATTATTAATATTTAAGTTGAACGAGTAAAAAATTATCAAGATATATCGATTAATCGTTCGATTTACTTGTTTAATTTTATATGGCAAACTTTCGGAATGTTTAAATTAATATGACAACTTACAAGAAGCGGTCAAATAAGTCCGGAGTCGAAGTAGGTTGTGCACGAAAAAACGTATTTCCTATCTTACGCATTTGTAGTAATGTGAAATGTGAACGTTGACAACCAAATATCAAATGTTAGAGTTGACAATTATGTATGTATGTATGGTGCAAACGCGTTACATTCCGTTGCACGTCATACTAGATCTATGACGACTCGCCTTGTATATGTTGCCGGATCTATTTTTATTTCTGTCAGTGGCATTTGATATAACCAAAGAAAAAAAATTATTTACTATACAATAACTATAACGTAATATATTTAGTAATTGAAATGCTCTAAGACTTCAGTCTTTATCAACTTATTTATTATATTGATTTAGATTGTCGAAAAACCTTAAATGTTTCATTACCTACCATAATATAATTTAAAATAAGCAATACTTACGCTATTCATATTAAATTTAACACATGATTATAGAACAGTTTGTAAAAAGCCTCGACTGTTTACAGAAACCTTTCGGCATTATATTCAATGGACGCAAATAAATAATAAATACACTTCTAAGAAGCACTGTTTTTAAACAATTTATATCAAAGCAAAAATAAACATGAAAAATTTGACAGGAAGAATATACCCAACGCACGTCTTTTTGACAGATATGATTTATCTGTCAACACCGAATTGCACTATTAGTCTATTAAAAATATGTAATAAAGAAATTTAATATTGAAACGGAAATTACGTGTTTATTTACCATGAATGCGTATATTACGATCAATTTATAAATCTTCTATTTAAGCTAATGAAATAAATGCCCTCAAGTATAATTTAACAATGTAACTTTTTTAGTTTCTCTAATACAGTTATGACAACATGTAAACGTCATCGATGACGTGCAACGGAACTTAACGCGTCTCCAGTATACGTTGACATTACAAATGCGTAAGTTAGGAAATACGTTTTTTCGTGCACAGCCTACTTCGACTCCGGATTTATTTGCTTGCTCGTTATATACATAGTTGAGCCTATGTATCGCTTACATGAATATTATGAGAGTTATGATATTAGATGAAAGACTTCATATTAATTTTGAAACTGTTGAATCGCAAGAGCACCATCAAGCATAATCCGCATAATGAATTTAAATATAATTACAGATTGTGTATCAATTTAATTCGTAAAAGTAAAGCTAGTAATCTCACCAAGAATTAAATAAAAGGAATCTAAATGAGCACTAATAAACAGGTGGGATTAGGCACCTGACGTCTGCTGGATTACAATATGGGTAACTTTCAGCAGTTAAGGCGTGATAAAGAACGTTTCAGGATAATCTACACAACTAAGGCAGGAACTGTAATGTTTACAGCTATGAATGACTAAACTTGAAAGTGTCTCAGATAATAAAAACTGGCAAGTAAAATCCTATATATGTATATGTTTTCTGTTTTATCAGTTTTTATATTACGACATTTCGTTGTTATTATATTGAAATAATTATATTTTTGATTTCTTCAATAATTATCATCAGTAAGTCAGGTTTAGTATTTTCTTAAATTCTTTAATGTTATCCAAATTGCATTTTATATTAACATCGGGCTAATTAAATTTTTTAATAAATAAAAATCTTTCTCTCTAAATTTTATTTATAATGAAATTATATGTCTTATTTTAATGTACACAATATTAAAAAAATGATGATACACACCAGTGGCATTTTTTTCCTAAAAATATGTGTTTTTGTCTATAAATAATAATAAATACAAAAAAAACATTATATTACAACATCTGCAAGACTTCGTGTTCTTCGTAAACTGAATCTGGGCAGTTTGCACACTAATGTGGCGATCCAATAGAAAAGCATGGGTGACCTGTGATATAATGTCGGAATCCTTGCAAACATTTGCCAGGAAAATAATACTTCAAAATTGCTTTTCCTCGATAATGCTACATCGCATGCACATAATTTAAAATTAACAAATATCAAAAGATACATTTTCTTCCTCCCAATACCACAGCATTTTGTGACCCGTTAGACCAAGGAATAATAAAAAAAAAAAAGTAACCTGGCAGCGATCTATAATTTTGAAATATATTTTGTGGATTATTGACTCTGCTGACTCTTCAGAGAATCAAGTAAAATCTATCATCGCTTTAAATGCTCTCTATTTTGTTAAAAAGACAAGGTAGAGAGCAGGATTCACAAGCTTGGACATCTCCGTACATCCGTAACTATAGATGAGGATTTAATGTATGAAGATGAAAGACTTCATATTAATTTTGAAACTGTTGAATCGCAAGAGGAATCTAACAATGATGATGACGTAATAGTAGAACAGGATAATTCAGAATAAATGTATCAACACAAATAATTTTTAGTCATGTTATACTTACAACAAAAAATAAAGCTTTTATTTCAAAAAATGATGAAATAATTGGATTTGAATTTTCGGCCAATTTGGCGGAACAGTTAATTCACACTAAAAAAAAATTAAGTCAAACAACTATGTTAAACTTTTCCATCCTTCTGAATAATCTTGATAATTTTGTGTTGGTTTACTTTTTTGTTAACACATTATGTCTATATACAGCATACATATTACAATTTGTTCCCAACGTTTGAAATACAATAAGGCTGGTATCATACTACAGCAGAATATACGATGGAGTTGTGGTATAAAATAATTCATTTACACATTCACATCAACATGACTTTGAATTAAGTTGCTTTTTGTCCCAGTATATCCATTTCAGAAATTTTGATATATTTAGAAGAATTTTAATAATAAAGGATATAAATGAAGCATTATTGGCAGAATGCAAATGTTTGCATATCTCAAAACTGTTTACGAATACATGGACACTTCCTACGAACAAATCGAGGAATCTGGAATGGGTATCAACTATCACCATTAAGTAAAAGCCGTCTATATACAAAAATTTTTTTAGAAATTACTCTAATTAAATTTATTTGCCTACAAGGGTTCTTCCAAAATAAATAACCAAATAAATGACACGTGAAAATATGAGTGGCTAATAGTTTTCATCGAAACTGTAGCAACACTACCTGTTTACAATAAAACTATACACAGTGAGCAATCAGTCTTTAAGACGTTAGTTATATCGTTCCCATAAATCATAAGGAGCACATTGTAATTATCAAAGACCTATGCATTTCGAAGTCGTAATTCTTCCTTTAATTTATAGTTACGTAATTCTGTAAAATTAAGCACTAATAAGCAGTTAACATTCAATAACAAGAACACTCGATGACATTGAAAAATTCCTGAACCATCATCACCATCCTTATTATTCAAGCCGATGCCGATGGAGTATTGAGTGCGTAGTTACGTTTCTCCCCGTTAGCGGTGGCCACGAAATAATTATTCTTCAAGTCCCTGATAGAACAAATAACCCGACATACCAACCTACCGGTGGTTTATGCTTCTTGAGCATTAATTTATTTAAATACACAAAGATTGATACAGTATTCAGGCTGCGCCTTAGAAAACATTTTACACATAATACTACACGTGGACGTGACTCACATACGATTTGATGATTTAGGACAGTTTTACGAGCAGTGCACCGCACGCATTTCATTAGAAATTGTTATACAGTGAATTTTATACGTAATTGTTCTTGGTTGTACTATACATTTTATACAGAATGGGATTAATTGGTCGCGTTTACATATTAGCCATCAAAAAATTAAATGACATGCAAGGTACAAGTAGAGCAATTGGCATATATATAGGTGTCCCAGCTAAGACTTTCGGGTCATATATCTACATTATTATTGAACGATTTTTTTTGAAATTTAAAATGTAGATACTTTATTGAATAAGGATTGTTCTGATACTTTTAAAATTAGTGAACGTTAAAAAATGTAATTTTCACTGATCGTTCTTTTTTTTCAAATTCCACGAAAATGTCTAAAGTACCTATGGGTGTTTTGTGAGTTTAATTGTTTACACACTGTAAAGACATTAACAATAAGATTCACTGAAAACTGGAAAGTCTGAAACCAGTATCTTGCATTTAATAAAGTATGCTGCCTTTATCTCGCCTGAATAACAGGAAATAAAAGCTAATTGTATTCACATTTTAAAGACTATGGTTGTTTCAGTACAGCGCAACGGTTCTTCACTTAATAAATTGTCTATATTCTAAGTTTTATAAAAATTCGTTCAATAATAAGGGAGATATATGACCCGAAAGTCTTAGCTGGGACACCCGGTATATATACAAGGTTAGTTTTAAATAGCGTCATTAAAAAAAGGGGATGAAAGAGAAATATAAGTAACGCACGTACAAAAAAAATCGCGGTCCAATGTGCACGCAGTGACAAGAAATTGATTTTTCGTTCCCTGTCGCAGTTAATATACAAACATAATAATTTTTATATAGAGGAATTTAAGTTTCAAAATAATATACTTATATTTAACAAACAAAAAAAAACATGGTAATGCACCCAGGTTGTCGACCTTTCCCACATACAGGCGTGCTATTCACAAAAAAAAAAAATCGGCATAGAAAATCTTTTCAATTGACATTCATTCTCTAACAATGGTTGTAACTATTTGCATTTTATCGTTTTTTTGGAAGAACCTTAAACTGGAATTACAGTGGTATTTACGTAAATGCGGATAGGATAAACAAAGTTATGCACCGACTTTAACTACATTTTGGCCCTAAAAATTTAGAAATTTTTGATGAGTTACATATAAATTTCTTTTTTGATTTCCAGTTAGGCATTTATACGTATTCTTCAGATTCGCATAGCATGGTACCTATTTCGCGGTAACCCTGTATATATATACATCTCAAGGTGAAATAAAAATTCGACAATTTGCCATTAAATTCAAGATAAAGATTATGTTAAAGTTATGCCTTTAATAACATAATACTGAAGCACCTTCTTCTTTTTCAAGTTATGACTACATTTTCAAAAAGAGAATATTCGGCTTAAATAAAATTACTAAATATAATTTCTGCGAGTAATAATTTTATTTTCGTTTTAAGAGACTGACTAGGCATTGCAATGGTACAGTTTACTTTTATTTAAATTTCCTCCCAATAAAATCGCATGCAGCATGGTACTAAATTACATTATTATGAGAGATGGGCCTCGAAAATTGAAATGTCAAAAACTATTATTACAATATGTATTAGTTATGTTGATACTGCGCTGCGAAGTAGATATTGTCAACTCGCGTCATCCAAGAAACTGATTTTCGATAAGAGTAAAAGACCTATTTCGGGTACGAATTTCGAAAAACTTTTTTAATCAAATTCTTCTGCAATTTAATTTTGAGTACATATGAATTCTTTATAAATTTGTTTAAACTTAGTAGTTGACGATATATTGGCAAAATTCAATTTTTTCACTGAAGTAAACTACTACTTCCGGTCGGCCGATTTTACTGAAAATCTGATCAGATCTCAAGAGGGAGATTATATTCGTAAATACAAAATTTGGAATTGATACCTGTAGCGGTTTGACCGCTATCGTGGTCACACCCAGACCGACACACAGAGACTTTTTTAAAAACCACTTTTTCGGTATCATGGGACTTCAAAACGTGGACATCTGCAAAAATCTCGAGGTCGAAAATTTTCATATGTATGATAATGTCCGCCTCGCGGAGATCTAAGGATCTCCTGATATTTAAGCTGCAATTGGCGGTCTATCATCCTGATGATCTTCCTTTTGTTCCTATCTTCAAGTATATCCCATGTTACACCATGGCTACACCGTACTGACGATGACCAATGGGTCTGAAATATGTGTCTGCGGTTGTACTAGAGCGGAATTACACGACATTCTTTCATTGGAAATGTTGGTTGTTGTCTCTAATAAATTGAAGATCATCTGACAGAAGGTACAAAGGGCAGCCTGTTTTTCTATTTGTTATTAGTTACTATAATTATCAATTACGCCTCTAACGCCAAGATTGACAGTTTAATATATTTGCTCACAAATAATTGAATATACAGGGTGTAACAAAATCAGTCTAAAACATTTCAGGGGGTGATTCCTTAGCGAAAAAGAGATAGGGTCTTTCATATAAAAAAACTTCAATGGAGCATCCCTTGTTAAGATACAGCCCCATAAAGGGAGTACATAAAATTTGTTTTACAATTTCTCTCACAAACACTAAAAATGTAATTTATTTCCAATGTAACTTTTTGTCGGATTATTTGTTTACCATTTAAAAATTTATTCCCAATAGCTTGTTTCATTCGAAACAAAAAATGTCTCTTGAATTTTTTGCCCAAAAGTAATCACTTCGCAGCAAAAAATTATTTTACGAACAACTACAGAGATACATCGTCATAAAACGAAAATGTAAAACTAATTTATTTAGTAGGCCGCTAGTAGTGGTATCACGCTGTCAGTTTGTCAATTTTTGAAATTGAATTAATACTTAATTGTGTGTCGTTGTTTTGTTCGTAATTTGTTAGTTTAATAATTCACTTGTTATTAAAATGGCATACACAAATGAGGAAATGGCTGATATGCAAAAGAACGCAGGATTGTGGTCGCCATCGAGAAGTTAGAACAACACATCTTGAAGAAGCAGTACTTAATTTGGTTGAAGAACAACCTACTAGCAGTACTAGAAAGATTGCTTTCGAGTTAAATGTTGATCATATGACGGTATTTCGAATTTTAAAGGAACAACTCTTATACCCTTACCATCTGCAACGAGTACAGGCACTGTTACAGCGAGATTTTCCGAACCGTCTTGAATTTTCCAATTGGATGCTGGAAATGATTAGAAGAAATCCTGACTTTCTGAAGACGATCGAATTCACAGACGAATGTACTTTTTCTCGGGACAAGATAATTAATTTTCATAATAACCACATATGGGCTGATGAAAACCCTCACGCTATTGTACAAGCTAACCATCAAGAACACTTTTCTCTTAACGTGTGGCTCGGAGTTATTGGGGATTATTTAATTGGCCTTCATTTTCTACCTCCTCGATTAAATGGTGAGGCATACACTCAATTTTTAAGAGAAGTGCATCCAGTACTGCTGGAGGAAGTTCCTTTGGGCGTCAGAAGGGATATGTTTTTTATGCATGATGGGGCTCCCGCCCATTATAGTCAAGCAGCACGTCAGCATTTAACCCAAACATATACAAATCATTGGATAGGTCGAGGAGGACCACAGAATTGGCCCGCTCGATCCCCGGATCTCAATCCTCTCGATTTCTCTACTTGGGGCCATTTACAGACTTTCGTTTATCCTACTCCTGTTCGCGATGTAGAGGACTTAAGAAACCGCATCATCGATGCGTGCAGGGTAATTAGAGAGAATCCAGGAATATTTGAGCGAATACGTGGCTCAATGCGCCGACGTCTAGACGCATGTATAATGACTGAAGGTGGACATATTGAACATTTACTATGATTTCTACATGTTTTATGTTTTGTTATTAATAAATTAGTTTTGTTTATTCATCTTTAATCATATGTATTTTGATGCAGGTAGTAACTACAAAATAACAATACTAATCCAGTTCGCATTTATGACGATGTATCTCTGTAGTTGTACGTAAAATAATTTTTCGCTGGGAACTGATTACTTTTGGGCAAAAAATTCAAGAGACATTTTTTGTTTCGAATGAAACAAGGTATTGGAAATAGATTTTTAAATGGTAAACAAATAATCAGACAAAAAGTTACATTGGAAATAAATTACATTTTTAGTGTTTGTGAGAAAAATTGTAAAACAAATTTTATGTACCCCCTTTATGGGGCTGTATCTTAACAAGGGATGCTCCATTGAAGTTTTTTTATATGAAAGACCCTATCTCTTTTTCGCTAAGGAATCACCCCCTGAAATGTTTTACACTTATTTTGTTACACCCTGTATATAAGGAAAAATCTTATACGGATCATAGAATAATATAGATAAAAAAAGTGCATTGCTATATGCGTCGAAATGCAACTGAAGATACGTGTTTCAAACGCATTGGTCTTCGTTAGTACAATGTAGCCCTTGATACATGAATATCTATAATTTGCGCACCACGCCAGTAGAATATGAATAAAGTATCTATTTTTTATTTCATTGAATTTTACTAATCGTTGAAATTGTATCATTGTGTTTACTAGAGAAACCAAACTCAGTACTCGAACATTCTTGGAATATTATAATTAATAATAAATAACTAACTAAAGTAATAAACTACATACAAGATTTCGCAGGATATACATTGAAATAAAAGCGTTGCGCATCGTGAAAATACCAGAAACCGTTGAAATAAAACACAGAAAACGTGTAATCAACACCACGGAATATATTTATGGGCTCTTGCAAGTTATGTAAATTTGTTTACTATTTCTTGTTGCACTTGAACTTGACAGTGAAATCTTATATATGTGTTGTACAATATATTATTCCGGTAGAGTAATGCCGAAGTAAATATAACGTAACGTCTCATTTTACGCATAAGAAGTCACATGGAAACCACCGCACAAATATTTGCGCTGATACGAGTGCAAATGCAACATCTCCTGTAGTAAAAAAATAAAACAGTCTAGTGAATAATAGGAAGTTTCTGGATTAGAAAGTTAAAAAAGAAAATTAAAATTAGACATTAGCATAATGCTCGTCCTTTAATTCGTAGTGAGTGACAGTGCGACATAGGTGTGTAGGATTGACTAAAAATAATGTACTAAAATGGTAAATATTGGAACGTAAACGCGTCATATCATGTCATGCCATTGAATTACAGCAATACGTAAGTAGGTATATCATACCTAGAGTTTGGAAATTGTCCAGTATTATTTTTGGGCATTGTTTATAAGCATAAAACTATATGTATATTATATAGTTATACGTATAGGGACTGAACAATAGGGAAAAACTTTTATTTGGGTCTTTACGCAAAAATGTCATTATTTATAAAATTTTTGCCTGTCTCAAAACCACCAATTCTGAAACAATAATCTAAATATTATTTTTAACAGCTGAGAAAATTACAAAAACACTTGAATTAAAGGAATTTTTTTTTATTTTATTCAACGTGTTTCCTCAAATTTCTACACACATTTCAGCTCTACATACAAATTCTTTATAAACATTGTAGATCATATCTTCAGTGACAGAATTGACCGTTTCCGTAATTTCTTTTTGAAGTGTAAACTTCTTTGGGCGCGTTGCGTTGATGTGGGAACTGAACAAGACTGAGCCGTTACGCTCGGCTATGTAACGCTCGTTCGGGTAAAGTCGGCTCGAGTCGACTAAGGGAACGAGAGAAATATATCATATAGGTATTTAATTTCAATTAAATTTAAATTTAAGTGAATAAATAAATTCATGTCCCCGAGCAGATTCAATCCCGAGATCTCTCTGGTGAGAAGCCGGCACGTTAGCATCAGACCTGTAAGCGAGTATTCATATTGTCTATTTATATAAAGTTGTCCGTACACCTACGCGATTATATTTCGCGGCCGCTGCGATTGTATTTCGCGGACTGTGTGGTGTTCGCTACTTGTTAACCAAAAAATTTGTTGTGTGTGTATGAGACATTATCTCTATTATAATATAATATAATATTTCGCGCTCAGGTAAGTTTTAGCATTTTTATTAAAATGATATGGATGACTCGGAAACTGATCAGTATATTCCGGGTGTTAAATAACGTCCACACGCATTTACTATAATTTGTATACCAATGCAAAACAGAAACGTTGAGAATAGAGCATTGCTTTAATTGCTCGTTATATACGAATTTATAAGCATTTAATTCTTTTCTGTTACACAGGATGGATGAAGAAAATCAAATCGACGGCAAATTAAAACGAAAAAGAGAATTGTCTAATGCGCGCGTGAAGAAATATCATCAAAAGAAGCAGACTAAATCTCAGCAACTGAATTCGTCGATGCAGGATGACCCTAATGTAATATAGAACAAAAAAAAAAGTCGGATTTCGTATTATTAACCTCGCCTTGATGTAGTTTTCACTTCTGCCGTGTGGTTTTATGCATACTCATTTTCTTGTTGTTTTAAAATTGCGATATTATTATCTAAATTAGTATTATAAACATGCTGTTTAACACATCGCCATAAAAAGAAATCCAACGGGCTTAAATCAGGGAACGAGCCGGCCAATTAACAAGTCCGTAACGACCTATCCATCTGTTTCCAAAATGTTCTTGCAGATAATTTCTAACCAGCACTGTTGAGTAAGCAAGGCACCCACAAATTTTGAAGCAACTCCAAATACGTATGTTGATTGACATTTTGATTAAAAAAATACGGACCGATGATTTTTCCATACATAACACCACACCACACATTAACCCTTTTGTAATACTGACTTCTAGTTGTAATTTTGAAATTAGGATTTTCTCTCGTGTTTGTTTTCTTTAAAAATTCTTGTGCAAATGTGATTTGCCAATTAAATGATTTAACTGTGCAGACATTTCCGTAAGGATAATTTCGTATATGTTTCTACAGAGTCTAGAGCCAGTATTGTAGCAGTATCTTCTTCATCGTGTATACTTTTTCTTTTCTTGATGCCATGTACACTACCTGTTCTTTCAAATTTTTCTACCAGATTTGGTAAAGCATCAACGCACACGTGAACATTAATAATTTTTTGTTGAAATTTTTGAATTGCAAAGTTTTAAGAAACCTCACCAGTTCCATAACATTGAACAAGGTAAACTCTTTGTTCTAAAGTCAGCATTATTATTAAGTAAGTCTCATTAAAGATTCACAAATTCGTAATGAAAATGACAGATGCCAAGTATCTTGATTTACATATTAGGTTGTCATGGAAGATAATATGATTAAACCAAAAACATGGAACTTCATAGCTTAAAATTTTTGTGTTATTGTAATTTTCTCAGCTGCTAAAAATAATATTTAGATTATTGTTTCAGAGTTGGCGGTTTTCAGACAGGCAAAAATTTGCGTAAATGTCCAAATAAAAAAAAATCCCTATTGTTCAGTTCATCCGGGGACACAGTGTATATATACACTGACCGACAAAAAAACCGCCCACCTTAAAAATTTCACGAAGACACATACACGTTTATTAATTCCATTAGAAATTTATATTTTGTTGTAACAATGCACATTAACAATGAGAGACACGCGAAACGGAGCGAAAAGAGGCAATGTAAAACCAAAAATTAATTTAATTTAAGAATTATAATAGAAAGAGTGAATAATTAAACTTTAGAATTTACCAAATTTGTTAAGTAAATTTGTGGAATTGCTTCGAATTCTTATAAAAGGGCTAATCGTAGCTCTTGCAAAGTTGCAGGCATTGCTAGACGATGACGAATACGCCTTTGGAGTTTATCCTATAGGTGTTCTATCAGATTGTGAACCGAACTCGCATGCTGGTCAAGACAGTCTATGAATTACAACTTCATTAAGGTATTCAGTAACGACTCTTGCTGTGTGTGGTCTGGCGTTGTCATGTATGATTACAAATCCATCTCCAATAAAATGTGTAGATGGGACATTGTAGAATCCACGTACCCGTGAGAGTTTAAAGCACCATTTTCTACAAATATGAGCTCCGTACGTGTTTCTGTAGAAATACCTGCCCACACCAGAACCACCATGAAACGACACCCATTCAGAGATAGTGCATTCGGCATGTCGCTGATTTCTTCTTCTCCACACTCTTTCTCAAGCATCAAGTGATCGTAGACAGAAGCGCGACTTATCCGTCTAGAGAACCTCACTACATTGCTGAAGATTCCTATTCGCATATATTCGTGCAAACTGAAGACGTGTTCTTCGATGTCTAAATAAAAATTGTGGTCCTGTGGCCGGTCTTCGCCATCTTAAACCATTTTCCTCAAGTCTTCGCCTAATTGTTCTTTCACTTATTTCTACCCGTCGCACTATTTGCAAGCGATGTAGTAGTTCAACTGCGATCCCTTAATGTATTCAATATTATAAAACGATCATCAATTGCATAGTACTCTTCGCCTTCCAGATCCCGCACGTCTTTCTAATGGGCCAGTCTCTAGAAACCGACTCCAAGCATCCGGATCGGTAGGTAGTACGAGGTATTCCTAATGTACGAGACACGTAACGCTGACTACGACCATCTTCAATTGATGCAATAATTTGTCCAACGTTTGCACTAGTTAACGGCATTGTAAACATATTACTGTGGATCGACTTGTATAAATATGTTCAATATGTTAAAACCTTCTAAGTTAGACTAATCAATGCGAAAATTTAACAACAATAATAGGTATAACAGTTTAAATCTTTATTTAGAAAAAAAAAACCGAAATGTATAGAGCTTCAATAAATATTTCAGGATGGCGTTTTTTTTTTGCCCGTCAGTATATATCATCAAGTTTAATGTGAATCTTCCTAGATCTATAATTATAAGTCTACGTGTTTGCATGACAGAAAAAACAGGAAAATGAAAATTAAATTTATACAGTGCTTTTCATTTAACTGTGGCCATAGGGATTTACATGCTAATATTTCGACTCCCTGTTAACTTTTGTAGTCGTATAAATTGTAAGAAATTTTTGGTTTTCATTAATAAATCAAACATTTCTCTACGAAATGTACATTGCCACAATAAATAACATGAACATGTTTTATTTTTTTATTTTATCATTACAAGATGGAATAATAACACAGATAATTAAACCAGAAAAATCAACGTGGCTAAAATGTCATTATGCTTGCTGTCATTTAATTATTATAAAGTTCCGCCAAAGCTTTTTATTGCGACTTTTAAAGAAAATGTCGGTTTATACCATCAAAGAAAGAGTGGAATTGGTTATGGGATACATAAAAGGTATGTCTAGCAGAGAAATTGTAGATAACATTGCTGCTGCACATCCCAATCGTCCCATTCATAGTAAGACGACAGTCCTTAAAATGTACGCCACTTTTCGCACAACAGGTTGTCTTAATTCTGAGCATCATAAACGTGTGAGAAATTCTTTGGTTCTGACAGAAGAGGTGAAAAGTAATTTATGTTTGGCAATAGAAGATGAGGGCTGCACTACCTTGCATTCCCTTGAGGATCAATTTAATGTTTCGCAGAGTAGTTGCTTCAGGGTGTTAAAAAAGGAAAAGTACAAATCATACAAAATTAAAAATGTGCACAAATTATTACCACGAGATTACTTGCCAAGGATGGAATTTTGTGAACTTTGGATGGAAAAAATTAATAATGATCAAAACGTTTTAAAGAAAATTCTATTTACTGATGAGAGTACATTTAAGTTAGATGGGACAGTCAATAAACAAAATCGACGCATTTGGGCACGAGAAAATCCATACAAAATTCGAGAATCTCACACACAATGGCCTGAGAAAGTTAACGTCTGGGCTGGAATTGTAGGGAATAACATCTTGGGGCCATTTTTTATTAATGGGTGCCTTAATCAGCAAAAATATTTGGATTTGCTTCAGATGGAAGTAGGCCCTCGTTTAGACGACCTGAGACCGAATGGACAAATTATCTTTCAACATGATGGAGCCCCAGCTCATAGTGCCGCAGTTATAACGGCATTTTTAAATGAAAGTTTTCCCAATAGTTGGATAGGGCGATTTGGACCATTTAAATGGCCTGCCCGAAGCCCAGACCTTTCTCCTCTCGACTTTTTTTTGTGGGGTCATTTATCAAATCAAGTCTACGATAATGTGCGAGATAAGCCAGAGAACTTAGAAGAGTTGAAGAGAAGAATAACAGAGGCTTGCAACTCCATCACAGTTCGAGAGTTACAAAAGACGCGTAGACATTTTTCTGAACGGTTGGGACATTGTTTAGCCACACAAGGACAACACTTTGAGCAATTTCTTTAATAAGTGATTACTTTAATAAAATTATGTTTGCTTATTTCAATAAAATTATTTATAAAATTTATAAATTTTTATAAGAAAACACACCTATCTTATAACATTGTGTTAAATTTTATTCGTGTCGGCCAAAAATTGCAAATGTCAGCGTAAAATCCAAGCTATTAGAAATTAAAAAGTCGTATAAAATGAGATTTAAAAAAAAATTTTTGGTAGATTCATTGTAATTTCTAATGATAAATTGAAATCATTTTAATAAAGAAAGAAATTCTTCAACTTGTAATGCAAAAATGGATGAAATATTTTTATGAGAACGAAAGTTCACAGGGAGTCGAAATATTAGCATGTAAATCCCTATGGCCACAGTTAAATGAAAAGCACTGTATAGTGAATATATACATGTTCATTAATTAATGTTGTATGTTTATTATGACATATTGACAACGAATGTAAACTGCCTCTACAAACTCTCTATAAATCCTTTTCATTTCAACATTACTAACAAAGCTCGACCTGCAAAAGACTTCAATGCAAAGAGCTCCGTCTGCCGAAGCAGCGGAAAGTAAGTGCTGCAGCTTTAACGATAAAAGGAAGTGAGGCAACTGCCTTAAATTACGATGAAGACAACACCCCGGAAGGACTTCAAAGAAGATTACAAGGAACGCGGCTACTGAATTAACGTGTTCAATATCTCGTCAACTACTAAGTTTAGACAAATTTCTAAAGAATACAAAAGCACTAAAAAGTTAATTTTAGAAAGATTTTATGAAAAAAGCTTTTGGAAATTTCTACCGGAAGTAGGTCATTTTGTCTTGTCCAAAATCAGTCAAATTTATCAAAAGTACAAAAAAGTATTTAGAGCTCGAGTTGGCACAATTTGTGTATATAAAAAAATTTCAAAAATCGGACCGAAAAAAACAGTTTTACTCTCATCGAATTGCAGTTTTTTTTTGCGAATATCTTGCAAATTATGCATTCTATACAGATTTATTCTAGACACGAAAATATTTAAAGCTAGGTTTGGAACAAGTTTTGTATATAAACATTTTCAAAATTCGGACAAGAAGTAATACTTCTACACTTATCAAATAGCAGTTTTCTGCATATATCCAGCAAATTATACATTCTATATTACATTAGTACAAAGTATTTAGAGCTCGATTTGGCACAAGTTTGGTATATAAACATTTTCAAAATTCAGACAGGATGTTAACTTCCAAAACTTAATTTGGAATACTTTTGTAGGTGCCCACACATCATTATCAAATTTGTTCAATTGTTCTACTGCTTGAATATTCAGCGATAGCGACTTTGTATGCAAATTTCGAATAACAAAATTGCTAGGATTCTGCAAAAACGCAAAGTATAAAGTTCAAAAATGTTTCAGGGTTACCCACGAGCGTATGATGAATTCTGTTAATATGATTTTGTAAGCCCGTGGCTATATCAAGCCTAAGAGATTTGCGCAATCCTCGAAATTCACGTCTAAAGAGCCCATCTTCAATTCGCTTCCCTTTTCAGTATCAATAAAGCTTAATTGAGTACCTTCTTCTGGGATCGCTTTCAGCTTGCATTATTATTACTCTTTTCCGCCTGGTAAAGTAAAACACAATTTATTTGCAAAAAACATTATTTAGAATTTTTTAAAGTACTCTCCTCCACAGTCAATGCATTTTTGTATCCATGAAACCAATCTTGAAAACATTTTCTCCAATCTTTTGGCGGAAGTTTGTTTATTTCATTTTTAAAGGCATCAACCATTTCTTCAGCCGATGTAAAACGTAAACCGCATAATCTATCCTTTACCCGCGGAAATAAGAAGAAGTCAATAGGTGCTAGGTCTGGACTATACGGTGAATGACCCATTATTTCTATGTTTTGGGCATTCAAAAACTCAGCTGTTTGAGCGGCAGTGTGGGTCCGAGCGTTATATTGATGGAAGATGATCCTTCGTCTTCGACGTTTTTCGCGAACATTATGGACAACCTGGGGCAAACAAACTGTAGTGTTACTATTCTGAATTAACAGTACGTCTATCCTCCAGCGCTAAACTGGAAACATGTACACTAATTCCAAAAAATGTAGCGACCAAGTTCTTGTTTCGACTTTTTTCACGAACAACTTTTGTTGGAGACCCAAACTGTCGACTGTTGCTTCTTTTCGGGATCATAGCAGTATACATACCCATGTTGCATCACCTGCGATGATGTTGTACACAAAAAGAGACGATGCACGGTTAAAGGATCTAGTGTAGATCTGCACCATCTCACAAGGTCTTCTTTTTAAATTGATGTCAAGTTGTGGGGAGTCCACCGAGAACAAAGCTTACGGACCTTCAAATGTTTGTGTAAAATAATGTTAATTGCTTTCCCACCAATCTTTAAAGTTGCTTAAATGCTTCTGACAGTAGTATGCCGGTCTTCTACAATCATGCTCCGAATAAGAGCAATATTTTAATCATGCTCCGAATAAGAGCAATATTTTTTTCTGTAAATGCCGTTTTTGGCTTAGGAGTCGAAAACTGTCATTTACGGAAAGTCGACCCCGTTGAAATTTATTGTACTACCGCTTTACGGTAGCGATGCAACACGACTTGTCACCAAACACTCGATTAATTTCCTCAAAACATTCTTTACAGCTTAAGCCATGCTTGAAATTGTAAAAAATCACCGCTCGATAATGTTGTTCACTTCCATGATTTATTGGCAAAAGGAGTACTTTAATCTAATGTAACTTATGAACAATTAGGTATATTTGATAACTGTCACTATAACTGAACTTATAAACAACTGATTCAAATTGTCGTACAAAATTTGTCGCAACATATCATCGTCTACTACATATAGGCTCAGCGGAAAGAAAACATCCCTCGTATTAATTGAGTGGGCAATTACAGTTTTTACTTTCTTATACGTAGTATAAGGAAGTATTGTGATGATGAAAATTTTCGACCTCGAGATTTTTGCAGATGTCCACGTTTTGAGGTCCCCTGATACCAAAAAAGTGGTTTTTAAAAAATGTCTCTCTCTCTCTCTCTCTCTCTCTCTCTCTCTCTCTCTCTCTCTCTCTCTCTCTCTCTCTCTCTCTCTCTCTCTCTCTGTGTGTGTGTGTGTGTGTGTGTGTCTGTCTGTGTGTGACCACGATAGCGGTCAAACCGCTGCAGATATCAATTCCAAATTTTGTATTTACGAATATAATCTCCCTCTTGAGAACTGATTAGATTTTGAGCAAAATCGGCAGACCGGAAGTAGTAGTTTACTTCAGTGAAAAAATCGAATTTTGCAAATATTTCGTCAATTACTAAGTTTAAACAAATTTGTAAAGAATTCAAATGTACTCAAAATTAAATTTGAGAAAAATTGTTTTAATAAAGTTTTTCGAAATTCCTACCGGAAGTAGGTCTTTTACTCTTATCGAAAATCAGTTTTTTGCGAATATCTCGCAAGTCATGCTTTTTAGACAGGTACGTTACGGGTATAAAAGTATTTAGAACATAATTTTGTATAAAAAAAATTCAAAATTCAGACCGGAAGTACCACTTTTACTCTTATCGAATAGCGATTTTTTGCAAATATGTCGTAAATTATGCATTCTATATATATTTATGAAGAGTACAAAAGTATTTAGAGTTGGCTTTGGAATATTTTTTGTATAAATGAAATTTCAAAATTCGGACCGGAAGTACCACTTTTACTCTTATCGAATAGCGATTTTTTGCAAATATGTCGTAAATTATGCATTCTATATATATTTATGAAGAGTACAAAAGTATTTAGAGTTGGATTTGGAATATTTTTTGTATAAATGAAATTTCAAAATTCGGACCGGAAGTAACACTTTCATACGTATAAGAAAGTCGTGTGGTGGCCACACCTCATTTTTTTAATTTTATTTTACGTTTCATCAAATGGCTACATACCACCAATAAAAATCTAATTTTACTGTTACCATTAACTATATCACAGTTAATATACCATCACGATACACGTAGAAGACAAGACGTACTTAGTATTCTTGGTATGCACAACTTCATACTTTCGACAATGAATATATGTATACAGTATGTGATTCAACGTCGGATGAAATAGGTGTGTCTATTTAATAGTCTTATGAAGGCTTCAGCTGGCGTCCCCTCATCTCACGACACACGCACGCAAGAAGAAATCACTATTACCACTTTCGTAATTTTCGGCTCTTTGTGTCGCGCATTTGACAATGAAATAATGGTGGCCGATCGTGGCGACATAGCCCGGTCGGATTTGAACGTGAAACCGGCGAGAAAAACGAACGAGTTTACACCTAATTTTGACGGGCGAACCTCCTGCTACATCGAAATTTTAACAGAATTTCTTTGTTGCGCGTTAGAATCCGACGCCTTTTTGTTGTCGCTGCTCTTCGGCGTGTCGTTGTTCTTCTTTGTTGTGATATCTTAACGGTTCCTTTTTCTTTCTTTTCTAGTTATCTCCTATTATGTGACGGTGATGCAATTCGTCGTCTATGAATTATGTGTGACTTTGTGGCGCGTTCTTTCACGAGAAGATTTGCATACGGAAAAAGAATTCATTGCGCTGGATAAAACGACCGATGATAATATATGGAGGCGCCAATGATATATACTGGACAAATCGTGTATCTATGAACTGAATGAATAATGATACTGTCAAGGTCTTAGAAGAAAGAAAAAATAGCGATCTTATGAGTCCTTTCCAAGAAATAAAATTAAATATGCAACGGATGATGGAGTGAACAGAACACATTCCTAACATATTAATAGTTCTAAGCCATTTATGAAATATAAAAATACTGATTAACCCTCCCATATCGATTTCTCTTCATATATTCTCGTACGAAACACAGGGGTACGACCTAAGAAATTTGTAATTTATAACAATTACACTCATATTAAAATGTAAGGCTGGGAATTTTCCAAATTTCAGTATTTAAATATTCATTTTGATAAATATTTAAATATTCAATTATTTAAATATGCATTCGAATATTCCAACTAGTGATGTTGGATTCGGTTACTTTTCAATGCTTGTAACTATTCGTTACTTTCAAATTCAATATCCGTTACTTTTTATTCGTTACCGAGTACTCGTTCAAATGGGCGGTGCGGGAATATCTATAGTTAATAGTTAGGTATGGTACAAACAACATGCTCACTTATATACTAATTTTAATATATAGGTATAACATTAAATAAATAAAATTCGATAAACGTCACACAAAACATTCCAACTCAAAATTAAAAGTAAAATGCCAAAGCCGAAAGCACTTTTTGGAGCCCCATTTTATTTACGATAGGCGAGATATTTTATCATAAAACCATAAAAATCCCCTACTCCCATATTAAATCACATAAATTAATGTATAATGTAGTACATGATACAAAATTTATTTTACATTCAAAACAAAACTTATATAATGAAATCGACCTATACTGGAGACTTGGAGACGCTTTAAGTTCAGTTGCACGTCATCGATGACGTTTAGATGTTGTCATAACTGTATTAGAGAAACTAAAAAAGTTACTTTGTTAAATTATACTTGAAGGCATTTATTTCATTAGCTTAAATAGAAGATTTGAAATTGATCGTAATATACGCATTCATGGCAAATAAACACATAATTTCCGTTTCAATATTAAATTTCTTTATTACATATTTTTAATAGACTAATAGTTCAATTCGGTGTTGACAGATAAATCATATATGTCAAAAAGACGTGCGTTGTGTATATTCTTCCTGTTAAATTTTTCATGTTTGTTTTTGCTTTAATATAAATTGTTTAAAAAAAAAAGTGTATTTATTATTTATTTGCGTCCATTGAATATAATGCCGAAAGGTTTCTGTAAACTGTCGAGGCTTTTTACAAACTTTTCTATAATCATGTGTTAAATTTAATGTGAATAGCGTAATTATATTATGGATACGTAATAAAACATTTAAGGTTTTTCGACAATCTATATAAATATAATAAATACGTTGAGAAAGACTGAAGTCTTAGAGCATTTCAATTACTAAATATATTACGTTATAGTTATTGTATAGTGAATAATTTTTTTCTTTGGTTATATCAAATGTCACCGACAGAAATAAAAATAGATCCGGCAACATATACAAGGCGAGTCGTCATGGATCTAGTATGACGTGCAACTGAATGTAACGCGTTTGTACCATACACAAATACAAGTAATACTAATAATTGGTTAAATTCAAATATTCTGTTCAAAGTTATTTACACTAAATTATATATTTTAATAAAATATTTCACACAAGAATGTATTCTAAAAGTTACGAGTATATATTATGAGAGTAACTGTTTGGAAAATTAACGATTATTTGAAACCAGTACTCGTTACTTCGGATCTTATCGAGTAACGAATACTTTTGTAACGGATAGTTACATTTGCAACACCACTAATTCCAACACAAAAATTTGAATTTTTATTACCCATTCCATTATTCTGTGTTACCGGCTTTAGAGAAAGCCCTTTCTGAGGGTGTCTAAGTCTATCGTTTAGCATATTTTGATAACTTTTTATATTTTTTTCATTGTTGTCCGTCATTTTAACGGGCACATGTTTTTCGGTGTACAACATTCCGAAGAATATACCGACTTTATTGGAACAATCTACTTGTATATTGGAGAACAAAATATCCAAAGCATTTTTTTACTGGGTTCATGTTACCGTCATCAAATTCAACTAATGACTCTCCGTCGTTTTTCAAGATATCTTTTAGGTGCCTTTTTGTTTTAAGCAGAGATCCAAAGAGTTTAAACCTTGGATCTAGAAATGTACTAATGTCAAATATTCCAACTGGTGAAGCGTCGGTAACCAAAACATTACTAAGAAAGACTTTTGTGAAGCTTGATTGAAATTCTTATTGCAAAACAGATTTCATTTCTGTTATCTCGTCCGGTTTATCCTTATCAATCTTTGAAATGAAATTATTCATCAAAGATTGCAAAATGGACATGACCAATTAAAATCGTCAGTTGAGATTCTGATGACAATAAAGTTGTAGCCAACTAAAAGGGTTCCAATATTTGAAAAATATTTTCAGTGATCGTTCATTAAACATTAAATGTCCTACCTGAGTTCTTGTTATTAATTCCCTGTCAGATAATAGTGATAATGCTTCACGTTCTTCTTGTATCCCCTTCAACACAAAAAATATTGAATTCCAACGAGTCTTAACAGAATGAATGAGTTTATGTTTTTCTAAACCCAATTGAATTTGTTTGTGAGTTAAAGCAGTTGTCGTGATGTTAGAATGTTTAAAATGACCAACAATATTGCTGCATTTTCCAATAATGAGGTTTTCCTCTACTATTTTGTTCAAAATCAATTCTTATGATCTCAATTTTCTAACGTCAGCCTGCCAGATGGTGTTTGTGATAATATTCATGAACTTCGAAAAAAAAAACGAACTCTAAATACAGTAAATACTTTTGTGCTCTTGATAAATCTGTATTGAATTAATAATTTGCAATATATTTGCAAAAAAACTGTTATTAGCTAAACTGAAATTGCTACTTCCGGTCCGAAATTCGAATATCTTTTCATACAAAAATTATTCAAAATCTATCTCTAAACACTTTCATACTCTTCATTAGTCTTAAAAGGTCTGTATAGTACGCATGACTTGCGGGATGTTCGCGGAAAATTATTTTTCGATAAAGTAAGAGAACTAAAAAAATTTGGAAATCTGCAGAAATCTCAAGGTCGAACATTTTCGTCATCACAATACTTTCTTATATGTACTATAAGAAAGTAATACCTATTTGTTACATTTAGAAATTGGATACGACTTAATTTCAACAATTCGAATATTTCAATCCGAATATTCAAATAAGTATTCGAATAATTTCGTTTTGAAATTATTCAGAGATGAATACTCAAATATTTGAATTATTCGTATTCGTATTCAATTCCCAGCCTTATTAAAATGCGATTAGTAGGTAACGTATGTTTTCGGGACAAAATCCAATAAATTTAATTTATAGTAAAGATGATCCGATCCAGTTGCCGTTGGAATGAAAATGTAGTAGATTGCTTGATGATTAATATGACATATAATTTTTGTAAATAAACAACAATGTCGTACAAGCTTGATATTCGTAGAAGTATTTTTTAGTGGGTTGAACGACTACCTATATGCGATATTATTAGGATCTACATATTTGTGTTTCGACAGTCTATCAGCCAAAAAAAGGAAGCCAGGAGGGTATGCCTTGTATTAATTTACTTAAAAGTGGACGACCCAAAGTTTTAAGCCAAGTTAATGAGCGACCTTTGATTGAAAGAGCAAGAAACACATTGGGAATGGTCGTATTCAGCAGACACAACAGTTGCGCAACAGTTCAGTGATCGGATTCAGAGGAAGTACGCTCACTTTGACATGTTGCGTAGAATTTTTGGTTGGTGTTGGAATGCGCCATTAACGCATTCCAATACCAACATAACACATAATTTTGAAGAAAGTTACTAGAGAAGTAAAATAATCAAATTAAATTAATAATGCAGAAATAAATGTATTAGAAATTGGAGTTTACCGAGTATTTTAATCGGGGTTGCAAAGACCGGCCCTTACACTACAAACTACGCCGAAACTTAATGCAGAAGAACATTTATTATTATTGTTTATTCGATTTAATCTGTATAATTATAAAATATGGCAGGAGTGAAAAGTACCAAATGGAAGGTGATCACATAAAGGTAAACGGTCATGTCCAGCGAACTCTGAACAGTTAGAGCGGGAACGGTTCCTGATCCGTCTGCCGAATGCGACCAATGTCAGTGCGTAAGTTATCTCACAGATACCATATTTCATACTCGACCGTTAGTCGAACATTAGCCAGAAATAATCTAAATTATCGTAAAAGAAGAAAAGTTGCAAGGTACACCGCCTTTCAGTTGCAAATTCCCTCCCAGGTGTTGCCGTGCTTTGAGACGCATTCGTTTTCGTGAAAAAATTATCGTTATGGACGATGAAAAATATTTCACGTTGTCCAACTCGGAGGTCAATGGTAATGACAATTTCTATAAGGACAATGTACAAGACTCTCTTGACAATGTTAAATCAAAGGCAAAGACAAGTTTGAAGTAGGATTTATACAAAAACCGACTTTTTGAAAAACCGGTTTTCGAATTCCAGATTTACCAAAAAACCGGTTTTAGCCGGTTTTAGAATTTTTGTCAAAAAAAATAGAATAGGGAAAAGTATTTTATTTAATTTATATAAAATAACAAAAAACGAAATCAATATCATAGACAAAATATAAAAAAAATATTAAGGTATTCTATTTATAGATATAGCTGTCGGTTCTTGGTGAAACATAATTTATATATACTTTAAGGTAGATAAAATTAAAAAACACTTGATTTCGTTTCACTTAATTTATTAGAATTTCTCTAACAATATTGTTTCGGTATGTTCTACCATTCTCAAAGAACTAAATTTGTGTGTATATTTTTTTTTTAAACTTATATATTACTTGAGGGCTGAGGGTGTGTTCTCTGTACCTACTTTGACCACTTTATTACTGTGTCTATTATTGGTGTGTTTATGTATTCTGTCTGTGTGTTGGTTATGTGTAATTTTTTATGTATAGCTTTTTTAATTTCTAGGATTTCTAAATAATTAAGTTTTTTGCTTTTGTTAACATTATGTAGTAATTTACAACTATCTATATCGGGAAAGTGGAGTTTCTCAATGCAATGTTCTGCGAACCCTGTGTTTTTTGTTCCTTGGATTATTGCTTTTTTGTGTTCATTTAGTCTTGTTTTTATGTTTCTTCCACTTTGTCCGATATAGATAGCATCACAATCTTTACAATTAATTTTATATACGCCAGATTTTTATTAAATAAAACAGATTATAATAAAGAATTAAATACAATTAAATTAATAGCAATGAATAACGGATACAATCCAAAAATAATAGACGAAATAATAAAACACAAACATAGAAAAAACCTTCAAACATATTTTTACCCCACAATAAAAGAAACAAACACAAAAAAATGGCATATAATACACTACGTCCCCTCAGTAAATAAACAAATCAATAAACTACTATCTAAGAAAGGACTAAAAGTAGTCAACGTAAATAAATACAATCTAGGTACCATGTTAGGCAATAGCAAAGATAACATTACGAATTTAGAAAAATCTGGCGTATATAAAATTAATTGTAAAGATTGTGATGCTATCTATATCGGACAAAGTGGAAGAAACATAAAAACAAGACTAAATGAACACAAAAAAGCAATAATCCAAGGAACAAAAAACACAGGGTTCGCAGAACATTGCATTGAGAAACTCCACTTTCCCGATATAGATAGTTGTAAATTACTACATAATGTTAACAAAAGCAAAAAACTTAATTATTTAGAAATCCTAGAAATTAAAAAAGCTATACATAAAAAATTACACATAACCAACACACAGACAGAATACATAAACACACCGATAATAGACACAGTAATAAAGTGGTCAAAGTAGGTACAGAGAACACACCCTCAGCCCTCAAGTAATATATAAGTTTAAAAAAAAAAATATACACACAAATTTAGTTCTTTGAGAATGGTAGAACATACCGAAACAATATTGTTAGAGAAATTCTAATAAATTAAGTGAAACGAAATCAAGTGTTTTTTAATTTTATCTACCTTAAAGTAAATATTAAGGATTACACATTACTTACACAAAATAACGAAAACTCAAACAAAAATTTCAAATAATATTTATATTTATTTCACTAATAAATATTTTCAAATATCACTAATATACTAATTTCTCCTAAGAAAATAGGATTTTAAAAAACATAAAATATCCACTGAACGGTGGCTAAGTTTTGTTCTTATTTTGGACACAATATTGCCTGAAATTGAAAATACTCGTTCACTAGCTACTGAGCTTGGTTTTATAGTTTTCAGGGCATCAAATAACAAATCTAAGTTTTTGGTTCTTTTATTCGTTGCCTCAAATAATGAAAATTCAGCTTTCAGTGTCTTTGGATTTGTAAGTTTTTCTGCAGGGTCTTCAAGAAACTTATGAATTGATTTTTCCATGGCTTCCTTTAAAAAAGCATTACTCTGATGAGCAGTTTCTTCGATTTGCTCTTCATCAGAATCGGTTTCAACATAAAAATTTGGAAATATTCTAGACAATATCTTTCCAGATAACTTAATAATTTCGGTTTTTGAAGCTAAAGAAAGTACACTAGATTTCTTTGCTGAACTGGTAATGTTTTGTGGATTTTGCAAATACAGCAAAACAGTTGCTAATTATACTTGTCTTCTTTCTTGAATTCGTTCTTCTAAAGCATATAATAATTTCAAACTTATTTCAGTATTTAAATTTTTTAGTTCATTTATCAGAAATTCAAATATACCTTCACTTGTTAATAAATTGGCATCTCGTCGCCCTAAGCCTTCAGCTGCTAGACGAATCGGTCCCAAGACTTTATGAAGTTCCAAAAGTTTAGGATATTGAGCTTCATTCCACATATAAGAAGAACCAATATCATTCAATGCTAAAACAACACATTCTTTTACTGCCAGAAATCTTCCAATCATATCCTCTATACTATTCCACCTTGTTTTGCAGTCAAGAATTAAATTTAATTCCTTCCCTTTTTCTTGTTTGATATAATTTTGAAGAATGGTGTTTCTTACTGGAGATTTTCTAAAGAACTTACAAATTTTTCTAATTTGTGAAACTGATTGTTTGTAATTGTCAGACAAAATAGGAATAGGATGTTCTCGGTTACAAACATAATAAAGAGAATTTTCATAATCGTTATATTCGTCTTCATCTTCATCTTCAGATTCCTCACTTGAAACATTTACTACGGCTTCAGCTTCAGCCATATCTCTATGTTTATATAACACATCAGTAACTGCTAAGTGGATGGCGTGTGAATAGCATAGTTGATTAATTATAGATGATAATTTGCCAAATTTTTTCATAACAGCAGCACCATCATTTGTTGCTGCAACTATGTCAGTTTCTAAATTCAAGTTGAAATTTTGTAGCCTTTCAGATACCAATTCTAATGTTCTCTGAGCATCACAGGAACCTGCTATTGGCACTAATCCCAAATTGAAATCTTCTGCCAAGTGGTGTACATTAATGTTTAAATATCTATGATTTCTTTTGCTAGTCCACTCGTCTAAAGTTATAGAGAATATTTTCCTATTCTTTTTTATTGAATCTAATTCAATAATAGTTTCACGTTTGGCATTGTCATAAAACGCATGAATGAGATCCATTACTCTAGAGTTGTTTCTTGGTAATGAATATCCTTGTTGTTCAAGAGACTCTCGTATGAATGAGCTATTTGTAATGCTATTAATAGAAAATCCATCCATTGCTGCAAGTTTTGATATGATTTCTTCTAAACTACTCCCTCCTTTTCACTTTCATAAAATTCAAAATATTCGTTTGTTTTTTTGAAGAAGAGAAAGATCCAGGCGTTTCTTCTTCGCCGATCGTTTCTGATTTCTTTCCGATAATTATTTTATGAACTGGTTTCAAATGATTATGTAGATTGCTCGTGGATGATCCTTTGCAGCTCAACATTTTATAACAATGATTGCAGATTGCCTTGTCTATCCCTAACTTTTCGAAACTATCCCAAACTTCCGACTTA
Source organism: Amphimallon solstitiale (assembly GCA_963170755.1). Taxonomy (NCBI): domain Eukaryota; kingdom Metazoa; phylum Arthropoda; class Insecta; order Coleoptera; family Scarabaeidae; genus Amphimallon; species Amphimallon solstitiale. Next base: position 45,427,756 of record OY720683.1, on the reverse strand, counting down.
TTCATTTTTATCTAAAAATGAAATTAAAGTTATCATTATTTTATTTTTTAATATTTATCAAGTTTATTTTACAATTTTATTATTTTAACTATTAATATTAATGTAATTTAAAGACATCTACACATTTTTTAGAAATTTTGAAAAAACACGCATCTTCTTAATCTAATTCCAAAGCTTGATAAAGACATAATTTATGTTGAAACGTTGCGAAAGAAAATATGAATTTAACTTAACAACCTGTGTTTTATTTAAAATTCCAATAGACAGAAGCAAGAACTTTTTATTTTACATTAATTTTTGAGTGAAGAAATTTATATATTAAAATTAATGTTTTAAATTGTAAAATAGAAAATACAAACTTAGAAATTAGAAACATACTTAATACTTAAGTTCTTTTTAACAAATATAACAACTTTATATTTTTGTTCCAGTTTTCAGTAGTTTTCACTTTACAAGATTAAGCGAACCTGTTGTGACTCGTGACTGATTGCACATATGTACTGACATAAAATAAGTGCGCAGTGTTTGTGCACGTGCGCACTGCGCAGTGCACAAGCACTTGCCAACGTAACTCCCAACATTGAAAAAATGTGTCTGCTGCCCGTTGCATAGAATGAATAGCAAATCAAATTAATAAGTAAAAAATTAATTTTTACATAATAATTTGAATTCTTTGAAACCGGTTTTTTAAATTTAAAAACCGGTGTTCGAATGTGACAAATTTATTTCAAAAACCGGTTTTTTAAAACCGGTCTTGAAAAACCGTCAAACCCTAGTTTGAAGATAAAATGCTGGTATGGTGTGCCATATTAGAGGCAAATGTTTCACTCCGCATGTTGGACGTATTCGAGGTGAAGTCATCAATGCAAACATTTACATAAGAAAATGCGTCACAAAACTTCGACATTCTATAAATAGACATTATTCCAACGACCAAATAATGTTCTGGCCTGACTTAGCCTCGTGCCATTACGCCAGAAGAACAAGAGACTCGATAGCCACAAACGGCAACAATTTTGTTCCGAAGACAGATAACCCTCCAAATGTTCCTCAGGTGAGGAATTTTGGTCTCATATGAGCAGAAAAGTATATGATGGGGGTTGGAAAGCCTAAAATGAGGAGCAGTTAAGACGCAGAATTGGAAAGTCGACGTTGCTACCGTCCAAAGACTGACAGGCCATGTAAGAAATAAATGACGTGATATAGAAGAGTGTGGGCCTTTATCCGTCATGTAAATGTTATGTTTAGTTGAATTAAGACTACATAAGGATAATATTGTTGTTAAAATGAAAAATAATAGAAAAAAAAATGACTACTTTTTTCCAAAACCTTTTGAGACACACGTTAGATCGAGGTAAGTTGAAACATTTCTTGGTTTAATTTCTTTGCTTTTAAAATATTTTTAAAAATATACAATAATACTCTAATATTCTTTACTACATAACAGCCTATGCAAAATTGTGAAAACCCATTGAAAACTTCTATATAGTTATGTGGGGTAGACTGCTTTAGAATCTAAATGAACAAAATTAAATTATTAATCGATACGTTAATAATGTTCAATATTATCAGATGAAACAACGATTCAAATGTTAAGCTTTGCTTGTATCGTTACCACGCATGCGCATCAAATTTTTGGAATACTGTTAATACCTGTCTATATTTTAAATTATTACAAATGATTGCCCTTTCCATAAAAAAAATAGTCTTTTATAAATTCTGGTTTCACAGGAACTGCTTAAAAAAACATTTTACCACGAACCCAACAGGTTAAAGTTCACATTCTTAATATTTAAGTTGTCAGATCTAATCACCCTGTATTTAATAATTCGAAAGTTCCCTCAGATAATTTTTTTATAGGAAATGTCAACTTACCATTTGAATTTGGTTGTTTATATTTTATGTTATGAAATTGAGCATTGATTACTTTACTTAGACGTTGTCTAATTTTATAAAGCAATTGTATATTTAACAAATCTTTTATAAGCATTGCGATTATCCAGTAGTTGTGTTTTAATTTAAAGAGAGGGGGTTTACGAAGTACTGACTGGAATAATTGTGAAAAAAAATACTAATCGTCATTCAACGAATTTAAAAAACAAATGTGTAATTTTAGTAAATAAATAGGATAAACCAATTTATTACAGAAGTTTGATCAATTCCGTGAAAAAGATCAATTTAAAAGACGTAATATAGTAGATTTCTGATTCCTGGAATAAAATCAAAGAGTCCACGCTCCAAAAATCTTCGGTGAAAATCATGTATCCTGACGTAGCAGTCCAAAAAGATGTTCCAGATAAGACTGAAAGTCTTTGTGGTCTCATGACAAACACACACGAGTAGTATGAAGATGTCGATGAGGAGAAAAACTTTGCATAGTGGTTGGCAGCTGATGATCTAGAAAAACTCCCTGATGCGAGTGTTGTACTGTTTGTCTTACAAAATAAGGGCGAATACGTTTCCCTTACTGACTGATATGGAAAAAAAACAAACTCACAGAAATTGGTTATGCTCAAGGAGGATAGAAAAGAAGGAGAGAGCATTGTCGAAAAAAAGTGATGCCAAGAGGGGTATGTTTACATCCGCCATTGGTGGGTCCGTTACCTGCTTATTTGTGTAATATACGAGGGACACTATTTATGTATTGAGAATAGAAAGACTAAACAAATGAATTTGATGAAAAATACCTTTATTGCTTTTCAAAATAATCGCCTTTAAGATCTATACACTTTTGCATGCGATTGAACCACCCTTCAAAGCACTTTGTCCAGTCAGAAGATGGTAGCTCTAAAACATGCGTTTTGAAGGCCTCAACCGCTTCTTCGGGCGATGAAAATCGTTGTCCACGGAGTTTATCTTTAATTACTGGAAACAAGAAGAAGTCATTGGGTGCCAAGTCGGGGCTGTAAGGCGGATGACCCATCAATTCGATCTTTTGTGTGTCCAAATTCTCGTTTGTTGCATGTGATGTGTGTGAGCTCGCATTGTCATGATGCAAAATGATTCGTCGTTTTGGGTTGGTTTCTCTCAATTTACCGAAAACTTCAGGCAAACAAATGGTCGTATACCACGCTGAATTAACGGTCTTTTGATTTTCGAGAGCCACAGTTGCCACAGGACCAGTTTTCGAGAAGAAAAACGCCACCATTTGCTTCCTAACGCTGCGAGAACGAACAACTTTTGTTGGCTTTGCTTCACATTGAAACACCCAAACTGCCGACTGGCCTTTTCTTTCTGGCTCATAAGAATAAATCCACGACTTCACCTGTGACGATGTTGTATACCGCTTTGGATGCACCACAGTTGTATTTTGAAATCATTTTACGGCACCAATCGACACGAGCATTTTTTTGAGCATCTTTCAACAAATGTGGAATCCAACGCGCACACAGCTTCCGAACACACAAATGTTCGTGCAAAATCTGATGTATGCTGGTCATACTAATGCTTAAATATCTCTCGATTTCTTGATATGTCACATGACGATCTTCTTCAATTAGTTTTCGCACAGCATCGATATTTTCCGGCACAACGACCGATTTTGGACGATCTTCTTTAACTTCGTCCGTGAGCGAACTACGTCCACGTTTGAATTCAATGTATCAGCGATATACAGTGGGCGTGGACGGCGCTTCATCACCAAAAGTTGAATTCAGTTGATTGATGCATTGTTCTTGAGTTAGACCACGTCGAAAGTCATAATAAATCATAGCTCGAAAATTTTCGCGAGTTAATTCCATATTTTGGCTGAGATGAAATTTTAAACACTGCAAAAAACACAAATATTGCTCGCACGTCAAAACTTTCTGACTACCTATAACGTCAAAAATGTCAAACTTTACGATGACAATTTCAAATTTTACCTGGCAATACCAGTGTTGCCAATTCTCAGTACATAAATAGTGTCCCTCGTATATTTTGTATTTTATTCGTTATTATCGTGAATTAGAAACTTATTATGTTCATATATAATTTATTTTTTATTTAATACATTCAATATTATCATTTGTTGTTAATTAGTTTAAGGTTAAGAATTTCCATTATTTCCCATTTCATTTTTTACTAAGGATTTAGCTGTTGTATCTTTGATTTAGTACTTAGTATTTAGTATGGTTTGATGTGCCGCTTTTCATTGCACGAATTGGAGTAGCAAGGAGAGTGCAAAGCAATTAGAGGCATAGAAAAAGAAAATTATCTTTCCACAATTGTAGGTAGGTATGGGAAGTTATTAATTTCATCCAAAATTTGGTGAATATAAATCTTTTCACATTGAAAATTGTTGATTGGATATAAAAAGACCCCATTAGAAGGAATCTGCGGTTAAAGAAAATAGGTCAAATTGGGTTCCAAAAGAAAGTAGTATACTTTGGTCTAAGCATTTTGGGAAGAATTGCCATTATAAATATACTGTAACAGCTATAGTGAAGTGCTATACAAATATAAATTGTGAAGCAAGTGCATCATCTTCTTTGGTTACGGTGGAATTGTTTATTAAATATTTGTAGTAGGGAGTGAGAGTGAATCAAATTTTCCATCAAGAGAGCCATAAGAACTTAACGAAAAGCTTTTATATATTATTATATTGTAAATAAAATCATAAAATAAAACCGCATATATGTAAATTCAAGCCACAAGTTAAATGTTGAAGTATGTAGATATATTACTAATAAGTTGTTTATACTAATGCTAACCTAAGTAGGTACACACAGTCTTAATTATTATATTTCAGTTTTATATAGAGTAAATATTAAGTGAATATTACAGTTGAATGACACACATTCCTATGCTTGCAGAACTATTAATTGTTCTTAAAGGCATCTTTAAATTATCATTTTTACTCAGTTATGTATTGAAAGTTTACGAGTAACTCGTGGGCGCTAGCAAATATTTATTTTTAGAAAAATCTATAAATTGTTTTTTTAAAGTATAATTATTAGGAAAGTAGAATTCATCTATAAACAATTAAAAAATAATAATATTCGAATTTAAATAATTTAATAAATGTGAACATGCGGTATGCAACCCACCAGGACTGAACCATTTCTACCCTGCTAGCATCCCACTAGGCTTCACTTTTTTTTGTCTACAAACTGACATTATGCTCTCTCTATATATCTTACTTACTCTAAGGTTATGCTAATGGAATGAAAGCGCTGGAAAGATCCCTTCAGTATACAGAACAGTAGCCAGATGCAACATCAGCCGATGTCTGGCTGGTAATGGGACTCTGCATCAAGATAAGGTATTGGGTTTTCAAACAGGCTTCAGTGTCGCCTCATTCACAATTAATATGTTACTAATTTTCTTTTAAATAAATAAAGTAATCAACTGTAATTAGAGCTTTTTTCTTAATTTCGTTCATATCGAACAGGCCTATTCCACCTTTTTCCGGACAATCGAGCTTTACGGTGTCACATATTTTGCTTTAAATTTTACAAACGACAACAATATTTCATAATTTTACAATGTAAATAAAATACCAAAATTGCGAAGACCATCATATCTAATAAATCGCGAATGGAAATATTTTTGTATGAGTTTCGATGATGTAATCGCCTCGAATTCCTCTTCGTTACCAGCTCAATCTTAAATACATAACACTTTTATATTTGCCCATTACTCGACGCATTCAATACTCGACGATGTTTGGGCGCCAAAAATATGGGGTTTGGGGTCAAACCTACACGAACAAATTAACGGTTGGTCTCATTTTTTTTGCGCGCGTCCCCTTCATCGACGACCATGGACGTCGATCGCTATCGTGTCGTTATCTCTTCTTACTCTTGGTATTTCGCCTCTTTCGAATACCCGCTAGACTCGCATTCGCATCGCGAGAATCTTAATTAAGTGAAGACGCATCTCATCGCCGACCTATAGCCGAGCCAGTGGACAGGTGAAACAAACGCACACATCCACACAGAGAAGAACAATTTGCCAGATACTAATCCAAGGTCGCGAGCCAATAGTAACGGTGCAATCGAGGCCACACGGAGGTATGATGAGAAGGATAACTAACCATTTACGATTTGCGGATTTATATCGATTGTATTTAACATGTAAGAATCGAAAAGTATTTTATCAAATAATTGGAAACGCAGATGTAATAATACAGGTAATTAATGATTGGAGGATTCAATGTATTTTGTATCTACATTCTGGGAAAAGAGATGCTTAATTCAAAGGTTAGTGGAATGACTTTTGTACTATGCTTTTTACCACTTTTATTTTTTTTTACTGTCCTTAAGCTAGGATGTAGGCAGGCGTATTGCAAAAAACATTATAAAATAGAACATTTTTGATGCCACATAAATTGGTTGTCACGCCAGTGCTGACTTGACATAAAATATTAACTGCTTAAAAATTGGTGATCAGCAATTACATTGTTTATTAGTGAAACAAAAAAACAAATACATATATATTTGGTAATTATTGGGATTATATTGTAATGATTTTTAAGATAAATTTAAATAATTCATGTTTGCGTAAGTAAATATTAGAACTAAACTCATGCACAAAATTAATGCACCACTCAATTATTTAAACTTGTATAATTACAATACTGAATTTAATATTGCATAAAAATTTTCATGAAAGCTTATTGTTAGGCACTGTCTAGTAGCTTGTAAATGAAATCAGCGAAACATGGCCGTTATTTCTAATTATTTTTTTTATTAAAAAGCTTTTTTTTCTTGAAAACAACGCAAACATGTAAAAAAAACAAACGAAAACAATAGAATTTTAGGACTTAAAGCTATTCTAATATCGTGTATGTCGTCCTCTACTTCTTACTACTGCTTCCATGCGTCTTGGCATCCTGCAGATCAAATTTTGAACGACTTCTTGAGGGGTATTTTCCCATTCTTGAATTGCTGCGTCTATCAGTTGATTGTGGTTGGCAGGTGGAGGTGTACGACGTCGAACCCTTTCTTAATATCGTCCCATAAATGCTCTTATTGGGTTCATGTCAGGACTATTGGCTGGCCATTCCATGAACGGAATAGCAACAGCATTTAAGTAGTGAATAGCTTGCCCAGCCATATGAGGACCAGCATTATCCTTCATAAACAAAATGGAGCAAATGCCATTACACGGACAACAACGATGTGTTCAAAATAATAATCTGCATTTATTAACCTAACACGTATAGGGACCAACTCTGTGCGGCCATCGAAACATATGCCTCCCCAAAACATTACAGAGCCACCATAAAGCGAGACTCTTGGAGAGATATTGCAACTAGCAAATATCTCTCCTGGACTTCGCCAGACACGCTCACGTCCATCAGGAGATTTAAGGCTAATTCTCGTTTCGTCTGAAAATAAAACCATCTTCCAATCATAAAGAGTCCAATCTTGATGATTTCTCGCAAAACGCAATCTTTGAATTTTGTGCTCTCTGGTGAGCAGGGGTTTCTTGGCTGTTTTTCTGCTGTCCAATCCAGCCTCGTTTACGCGCCTTTTAATTGTTCGGGAAGATACAAGAAAATTGCGAGTAGCTACGAGCTCATTTTTTAGAATGTCTTTCTCCTGTTTCTGAGAGCGGATTGTCTAAGAAAACACTCATCTATTGCATTAGTGCACCGTTTTCGGCCTTGTCCCGGCAAGTGAGAACCTGTCTCGTTAAATCGTCTAACCATGCGACTTAACCTGGAATGGTTTCTTCCTATCACATTAGCATCATGACGCATCGGATATCTCTCATTTAGCAAAGTTCATGCTCTTACTGCTTCCTCCACTGACAAATTTGTTCTGCGATTCATTACTAAAATATATTACACTCGCTATATTACACTCGCACTGACACTATCAATAACAAAAAAAAACTTGACAAAATTTCCGATCAGATTTTGGATCAAGTTTTGCCAAAAATGCTTTTATTTACAATTGTATTTTTAAAATAAAACCCTTGTTGTCAGCATTTCCTTGAATTGTCCCAATAGGTCCACAGCCTACTTGGAAGATAACTAGAAAACTAAAAATCATCATTATTTTGGAATAACACAAAATATATGCGGTGGTGCGTTAATTTTGTCCATGAATTTAATAGTCGAAATACTTTCAAAATAAATCCCTTTATTTTTCTTTTGGCACGCAGTTGTAGAATTACAAAGAAACTTGTAAAAGTTCTGGTGAAAGTTCTTTGAAACCTAGCCATAACTTCATCTCTAATCTTGATTAGCAATTTTAAATTATCTGTTAACCGGGGTGAACTGTTTTTATGTGTGCGTTTATTACTTTAGAATAAACTAGCTGACCCGCCAACGTTGATCTGTCCAAAAATAATTCGTTTAAAATGTATTTCGTTTTAATTTAAAAAGTTAGTATTTTGACGTAAATGAAACACACTTGTTTTTAAAAGTAAATACTTTATTGTAATGCTAATTCATGTACAATATTTTTCGAATCTCCATTTTGCGCATAAATAAATCAATTGTTGTGAAACTTCAAACGTCACCAGTCGGAGATATACGAGGGTGACCTGAAATGTTTCCGAAATCGGCAAGAGATGGCGCACGAAGGTTGAAGTGGATTCATTGGTCGGCAAGGGCAACCCTTTTTATAGCAACTGTCAAAATTTAACACGTCTACTGTCAATAGTTGTTATTTAAGAGTGTGTAGCAAGTCAGGGGTTTCGCAAAAATGGATAAAATCGAATTTCGTGCAGAGATAAAACGCTTCTGGATGGCTGGAAAAACGGCCACGGAAATTCGAAATATTTTGCTAGAGGTTCATGGTGGATCTACTTCGTCATTTTCGACCATCAGATTCTTTCTGGGTGAGCGAGTTCAAACCTGCATTCTCCTTCTACTTGATATGCGTCGATGACCGCTCAACTTATATGTGGTGAGCTGTACATACATAACGCTACCTACCTGGTCCATTTTTTGCAAAAGTTATTTATTTCTACGTAAGTAGCAAACTGGATTTGAGACAAATCGAACCATAAATACAATTTATGGAAGTATCTTGAACCCAACGCCATCCACAGAGTTCAAAAAAAAACTTATTGGAACACCAAACAAAATACGTACAGTGGTTTAGGTGATGCGTAGTATTAATGTTACATACGTTAATAAAGTAGTGAATTCTATGCATGTTGGAGTAAATTTAAATACGGCTCTTGGTCCCATAAACTTCTATTAAAATTTCTAATTCACCATTAGCTCACATTTACTCCACAGCTTAAAGCAGTGTCCCACAAACTTTTTTTTAAAGAGCACGACTCCCTTTTGGTAAGAATTTTATTGGCAATCCTCATCTTTTACCATACAACATTTTATTTGTAGAGAATAAAATAACACCATGCAATTCAATTCAAAGAAAAATACTATGCTTGTTACTTGTCCATCTATCATCAAATAGTTCGTTGTTTTTTATTTTCCCGAACGTTCAGTATGGTTAAAAAAAGTTGCCACAATATTATTACCATACAACATTTTATTTGTAGAGAATAAAATAGCACCATGCAATTCAATTCAAAGTAAAATATTACACTCGTTACTTGTTCCATCTATCATCAAACAGTACGTTTTTCTTTATTTTCCAGAACGTTCAGTATGGTTAAAAAAGGTTGCCAAAATATTAGATTTTTCTGGAATCGCTAGTATGAAATTCGAATTCAAATCATAAATTATTGTAAAAAACATTTACAACAAAAACGTCCAAAATATAGATATTATATATACATATAAATATAAGATAAAATATAATATACAAAAAAGATATGTAACTGCTACTTCACCATGAATCATACATAACCATATAAAGAAGACATTAACATATAAGCTAGACAAAAAAAATCGTAATTTAAAAAATCTTCAGTAGTAGCAACAGTAATCACAGCTGACAAAATTAGCAAACATGTCAGAAAAAAATGTCAACACAATGATATAAAAGACAAAAGAAAATGAATTCATCTACTTAAAAATAAATACTAATCAAAGCTGTAGAAGTACTTCGACAAAAGGTACTTATGACAATTACAGAAACCGGATAATTTTTGGATGAAAAGACTGCAAGAATACCGCAAACTGGTTAACAAGCTTCTTAAATGTTAGTACCATTTGCAACATTATATTTATGTCGGCAGCTTGATATAATTGTCTGTGTATCAAATACAGAATAGTAAAACTAGTGTTTGAGAAACAAACACTTACGTAACATTAATAACTTATTATACTGAGATGGTTTATATGCGATGCAAACGATAAAAATAAACCTCTATGCAAATAAATTGCTCTTGTTTAATTTTGGAAATCTTTTCGTATGCCCTCCCCCCACTCCAAGTTCCTAACGCGACCATCCTGCGTCTCACGCTTTGGGAACCACAGTACTATAATACTCGTATAATAATGGCTTGACAACGTAGTTGCTTGTTTACCCGAAGGACCAATGTACGTAATTGTAAACGCAACGTGGGAAATGGTTTTTTCTTTTCTTTTTGAAAAGGGTTTGCCATACGGAAAATCCTAACGCTTTCTTAAAGCACATAGTAGGTATAAGTTATTCGTTTTACTTTATTTGTCAAAATATAGTATTTGAATCTATGAAAATAAATACTTCTAATTCGTCATTCGAACTATGCATGCGACTCTAGCGTGAAAAATCAAACTAAGCACCTAAGGTCAGGGATACATTCGTGTCCCGTACGTGTATTACTGTTGGAGGGTCGTAACAAACTCATAATGAATATATTCGAAACTAATCTTCAAATGGAATATAGCAAACCATGTAGACAATAAAGAGGTATAAATAGTAACCAAAACTGTTGTGTTTACGGATGCAATTCAGTGAGAAAGATGAACAATCACTTAATGAAAAAAAAAACTCAATGAAAATTTGCTCACTGAACTTCAGTGAAGATGGTTAATTAATGAAAAACTTAATTTTTAATCTTCAAACGTAAAAAACTGCATCTTTTACTTTCTTATACGTAGTATAATTAATTTCATTATAAGAGAACAACACTAAAATTCGTGAGAGGGGACATTGTATAAAATGCCATCTCCCTTGTGTTAACACAATAAAGGAGAGATGAACACCTACAATTCTCAATAAAAACGCAACGGTATGCACACGTGTAATGTAAACAAATCTGTCCTGACCGTGATGTCAACTCTACATCGAGATCTGCTTTACCGACGCCCGGCCTCCTTCCTATACAAGACGTAGAGAAATTTCCACTATACATACTATACATCTTACAGAAATCGTTTTGAAAAGTAGGATCAGTTTCATATCGCTAAATAAACACACAGTTTTATCCAAGTTCACTTATTTATTTAGCAATTCCCTGGCGAGATTGAGAAACTGGGTATCCACGACAGGAGGGGTATTGACACAATTAGTCAACCGACCAATTGATCTCGTTATCGTGTCACTAGCACTTTACCGATAAATATTTGCTTCTTGGCCTCTTTAGGCAAATAAATATAAATAAACCCATAACACCTGCCGCAATGCACTTCATTTAGTAAATATTGTGTGGTACGGCTTGCGTGGGTATTTCGTATTGCTATAATAATCTACAGGTTGCTTTTTTCAAAGTGAATCATATGGAAAGTTCGCTAATCTACGCGTCTGTTGAAGAATGTCGAATTTTCATTCGTTGACGATAATGTCTATTCCTGATTCATGTGTTACAATTTATTGTATTGATATGAAACAAGAAAATATTTAAAGTATTTCTAAATGTTTGTACCTATTAGAATTTATATTGTTTGTTTTACTATCGCTATATGTATTGTCGTCATTTATGTCAATATATGTACATACAGAGTGTTTGATAACTGGAGGAAAAAGTGAATTTTCACATATATAATCAAAACATAAAAATAAGAATAAGATACCGGACTTCGCTTAAGATATAATTAAAAAAAAACACTGTTATTCGAAACTTTGTGATTATACGACTAGGCCAATACTTATATCGGTTTCATCCTTCCATACATTTAATTAATTGCATTTATTTCATCCTTTCTATTCTACTAGAAGATTTAAACAAATAAGATTTTAACTTCACAGTTAATTGAATATCTTTCATATGCAAGGTTATTACGACTTGTTACTTATTACTTCTCCCAGAGATTTGTATTTACGTTTTAGATGTTAAAGCTCTTTAATTGTAATAATATTAGCAATAGAAAACTAAAACATTACAAAAACAATTTTGATTGAGTTGTAATAATAACAGTACCTGTTCTTCTTATAAAATGTAAAATTATTGATACTGAAAATTATATTCTTCATAATCGACACTGATATTGCTAAATAGCAAAATTAAATAATAAAAATTTATCCCTTCGCCGCGCCGATAAGATATGAACTTACACGTCACATTTTGGCGGACCCTTCGAACCAACTGTTCTACAGTTGGCAAGGCATACCTTATATATAGATGAGTCATCTCCCCGGGAAGGGCAGATTGTGACTTTATGGAAAAAGATTTTTGAAACGGTTTTCTTTCTTTGGTAGCCACTCATTAAAAGCACCTTTTAAATTTATTTTATATGATACAGAGTGTGGCTGACCACAGTTACAGTTTCTTAAATGTAACAAAAAGTCAAAAAGTTACAACAGTACCTATAGTCCTAAAATTTAAAGTTTTAGACCTATAACAATTTTTCTGAAAAATTCAATAGTTTATAAAATTGAATTTCTTGAAAACGCCGTTTTAGATGGATAAAATTTTTGGTAGTATTGTTTGTAATAAAAGGTCCTAATACAAGCGTATTTTATTTTTTTCAATTACTAATCACGTGCAGAAAACTGGATGAACATTATATGATACATTTTTGTTTAAGTCATTTTTTTTAATGGAGCACCTGTATATCGGTTCATTTTTGAATTGATTACTAAATTTACTTTACATTACTGAGCCAGTCATTTTTTGATGTTTTTTTTTTGAATAGGGTATAGTTAGCTGTGATAGTTGCCGCGAAATTGAAAATTGAATGGATGACATTTATAAGTTGCTTCTCAGTTTACAAGTTTACAGATTTTATAATGATTTTTTTCTAAAAATGAGCTCAAAGCTATGACTTTTATTTTGTATTGGGGATACGACAAATAATTTGATATATCTTATTTACACTCTATACCAGAATATGGCAAAATAAACACATTTTAAAACCAAACAAATTAGTAAGTTGATTTTAGTAGGTGTAGAAACAGGTGAATGGACGAGTAATTAGTTGAACGGAAATTATAAAATAACAACAAATATGATTGGGCGCTAGTTGGTTAAAATTGGTAAAAATTATTACAATAAGTCTTCAAATGAATATTCATTCACTTTTAAACTCTTTTGAACACGCTTCCGAAATTACATAAAAGAACTTATATTTCTAAATATTTGTGGAATATGTTCCCTCATAACTTCTTTTGTGGTTACAGGTGTACTGTATATTTGCTCTTCTACGGATCCCTATAAAAAAAAGCTAATTTTGTGATGTCCAAAGACACAGCAGGCAATAGGGCCTGCACGAGCTAGCCACTTTTCTGGAAACACTTCATTAATATATTATGTTTTTCTAGCATAGGATGATGGGATTCGTCATCTTGTTGCATCTACATCTCTTTGTAAATTTAGCGGAAAAAATATTAATAATTCCACTAAATTGCTTGACAGAAATTATTCACAAGCTTCTCAGTTAATACTACATTAATCAACTAATCACCAAGGATGTCTCCCCATACATTTATGTCCCACCTGTGCTGATGATCTATTTATTAGTGAAGTAAGGGTTTCCATTTGAATAGCAATGAAAATTTATTTTGTTAACTATTCCGTTACTATGGAAACCAGCCTTATCCGCAAATAACACAGTATCAAAAAGAATTGTCCGGGCATTCATTGTAGTTAATGCCCATTGGCAAAACACTCTCCCAGCTTTAAAATGAGAGTGCGTAATTCATTATTTAATTGTATTCATTACGGATGATATTTATTTTATTTTAAGGCCATTGCAACGATGGTTTGGCTATATCCAGCAAACGACTTATTTCATGGGTACTGACGTGTGGATATTTTGTTGTTGCCACAAGAATTCCTAATTGATTTTCATTTACCAAATATTTAGGTTTCCTTGGTTTTGAATTAGCAATACTACCAGTAGTAAACTCTTTGGGCTAATAAATGGCTTTCTTTCAGTACAAAAATACCGTATTAAAATAAAAAACATAAAGTTGGCAAAATTATATCAAAACACGACAATAGCTCAGTAATGGTCACTTTTAAAATAATAACGACTTACATGTTTTTGGTGCAAAATTTAGTAAGCAGATAATTCAAAAATAGACTGATATACAGGGTGATCTATAAGAAAAATCTCACTTTTAATTTTAATCATGTTTTCTGCAAATTCAATCAGTAATTGCAAAAACATTAAATGTGTTTGTATTAGGACCTTTTATTATGAACAAGGCTACCAAAAATTGTGTCCATCTAATATGTACGTCGTTTTCTCTCAAACAACATACGGTTTGAGAGTTAGAGGCGAGCAGAGAGGGGAGTAGAGAGGGCCAGGGTTTTCCTCAATTAACGAACTGTAAATTCGAGTTATAGAAATGCCACAGTGTACAGGTAGTTTACAATTAAATAACACCAAATTGTTCTTGATATATATTTACGCTGAATATCCAAGGACAGACGAAGCAAACAAACTTGACATTATAACCTTGAGACTTAAATATGTTCCCAAATTAAGAAAAAATAAAATTATAGCAGATGTTTCCAATACATTCTTAATTTAGTATGTGCAAACGCGAAACAAAACTTATTCGAGAATTACCCTAAGAGGCTATCTATATATACTTTCAAAGTAAAATGTTATCGCGGTGAAAAAAAGTTTTGATAAATTTCGGACATCGATTTATAGTGGAGAATTTATGCTAATAGCTTTGCTTAAGATAAACCAGCACATATAAAAAAAGGATCGCAAAGAAACATAATCATTTATTTAAATGCAGGTGTCTATACATCTGTGACCTTCGTGTTGTTTTTTCCCAAGCGATTGTCATTTAAATTACTAATTCAGCCGTGAACTCTTGTGAAATCCATTTTTTTTATTTGAATCTGAAACAGTGTTAAGAAAAATATAAATTTTCCATCTCGCATCTCATTTTTGAATAAACGACTGCATTTTGGGGAGAAATTCAAGGGGGACTTTTTGTTGTTCGTGATCGTGTCTGCTAAGTTCGGGTTGAAAATAGATGAGTATCCTACAAAAGTATAACAGCGTACAGACAAACACACGCTTTCGATCCCGAGAAGGCCTACGTGACTCAAAACAAGACCCAAGCTATGTATAATACAAGAGCACTGATACAAGAGATAAATCAGATATACGACACCCCGTGTCAGTCAGGTCTGGGTTCCTTCTCTTTATTAAAAAAATATAATGCCTAGATTAGAATGTTTTCTTCGTAAGATAGGTCACGTTTACAGATTTGTAAGCATAAATATGTATGGATATATAGGGGTTGCTCTAAAAGTTAAATAGGTCTAAAATAGTCTAAGTATATCCTCGTTTTACTGACTTTTATAATTATTCTTTTAATTCATGTAGTAATGCCTGTCTTGGATTTGCCAATAGGCCAAGTAAAGTGCGGTCTAGGGCGACAGATTTCAGGGGACAGTGGATACTAGAGGGCGTTGGTACTGTATAATGTTAATAAAAAAATTTAAAAAATATATCCATATATGAAAAATCATCCCAACGATTTGTAATAGGATATAGTTCAAGAATCTGTATACCGAAACCTGGAGAAACAATTGTATATAAGCAGTCCCGCCACAAATTGTTTTGGAGAATAAAGTTTTTCTCATTTCAAGCGTGTGATAAATTATCAGAGATCTTTATTATCCCTTTAAACGACGACCCAACCTAAACCTATGTCTTTTAAACGGAATGCTATGTGTTCTTTTACAATTTATGATAGCCCTTGAAGAGCTGATTAAAATGACATGAATTTGTATTTGTCGATTTTTAACTGTTTCTGAGATATGGCGATTTTTCGTTAAATTTTATCCAACATTTGAAAAGTTGCTATGAAATACCTATTATGGGCTCAATTAGTAGAGATATATTTTAGTACGTGAAATTAATGTTTATTTCGTTTGTTCTTTAGAAGTACATACCATTCGCAAAAATTAAAAAAAATAATTAATATTTATATGCCACTAAAAAGTACCTAAAATTTACTAACTAAATACATATACGAGGTGTGATCAATATATAACCGTTATTTTCAAATTTCGTGAGTTACGTATGTTCGATTTTCGCATTTTTGTTTCTGTTATGTTGGTACACATGTCTGTTATATATGTTGGTAATATCAGCCATTTTGGATTGTCAGTTTGTTTTTGACAGATAAAAAGGTTAGTCGTGTTTTGGTGTGCTCTTCGATTTTTTACTATTCGAAAAAATGGATCAAAGAAATTGTATTAAGTTTTGTGTAAAAAATGAAATTAAATGCGCAAGGACATTTGAAATGTTGACTGTGGCGTTTGGCGAGTCTACTATGAGCAGAACACAAGTTCAATTGTGGTATAACCGGTTTAAGGAAGGCCGAGAAGATGTCAATGACGATGCTCGTCCGGGTCGCCCGAGCACGTCAACAACCGATGAAAACATAGAAGCAGTGAAGAAAATGATTTTGGATAATCGTCGAATCACTATCAGAAAGGTTGCTGATGATGTTGGCATATCGTTCGGCTCATGTCAAGCAATTTTTACGGATGTTTTAGGCATGAAACGTGCGGCAGCGAAGATTGTTCCAAAATTGCTAAATTTTGAGCAAAAACAACTTCGCATGGACATCGCTCAGGAGCTGTTGAACATCGTCAACGACGATCCAGATTTCCTCAAAAAGGTCATAACTGGTGACGAATCATGGGTATATGGCTATGACATTGAAACCAAAGCGCAATCATCCCAATGGAAGCGTCCAGAAGAGCCAAGACCGAAAAAAGCACGTCAAGTTCGGTCAAATGTTAAGGTTTTGCTCACTGTTTTCTTCGACTGCAATGGCGTGGTGCATCATGAATTCTTGCCACAAGGTCGTACGGTCAATAAGGAATACTACCTTGAAGTTATGCGCCGTTTGCGAGAAGCAATTCGTCAGAAACGCACAGAATTCTCGAAGCTCACACATCGATGCTTGTGCGTGAGTTTTTGGCCAAAAACAAAACCTTTATCATGCCTCAACCACCGTATTCACCGGACTTGGCCCCCGCTGACTTTTTCCTCTTCCCAAAACTGAAGACACCGATGAAAGGAAAGCGTTTTGCTACGATTGAGGAGATAAAAGAAAAATCGAAAAAGGAGCTGTTGGCGATACCAAAAAGCGCGTTTCAGAAGTGTTTCGAGGATTTGAAAAAACGCTGGCATAAGTGTATTATATCTGAGGGGGATTACTTTGAAGGGGACAAGATTGTTATTGATGAATAAATAAATACTTTTTGAAAAAATTGAAAATAACGGTTATATATTGATCACACCTCGTATGTATTTTCTTCTGCCTGTAGGCGATATCGTAAAAGTTATAGAAGATTATATCTGAATATACCCGATTACGACTTAGAAATGAGTTGCCTCGACTTACATATTTAAATTGCTTTAAAATTAGAGAAGTCATGCTTAGACTTATAACTTGAGTTGAAAAGAAAACCGTCAATACAAGCATTTAAATTTACGTTAGGTATTGACAACTTCTATCACTTTCGCAATATCTTGAAGAATATGTAAGCTGCTACTATTTTCAAGCATCACAGTTATTATAAGCTATCATCTAACAAATTAAAAAATGTTTAGTGTTATAGTATGTTCATATTTTTTTGTATTAGAAATATGTATATAAAATATGGACACAAATGCATCCACGATAAAACAGAAATTGCGAATTCTCAGTGGCGTAAAAATACATATTTGTAAGATTGCTCTTAAAAGTAGCTTCATCACAAAATAAAATCTGAGATACAAGATTCTGGTTGTGATTTATCTTGTTCAACATCGTATTACAGAAGGCAACTGTATTTATAAAAACTTTCCTCTGAAGATCTTGATGTAATACAGATAGAATTTAAATTTTTTTAAGATCCTTTTGATAAACTTTTTGCTCATATCGAGGACATTAGAAAGCTTACGCATGCTTATATGAGGATTTTCTTGAACGCATAATTAAAGAACCTTTTGTGCACCTGCGTTTTTTTTTCATACAGAATACTGTCTAGTTTCTTCAAATCTCATTAACAATTTTTGAGATGCACTTATCGATGATAGTCGCATATTTGGATATTTTTGGTTGTATATCTTTGTGCCAGCAATCACTGTCCCCCAAAATAGACCATATCTGTTAATTCCAATTTTAAATATTTCATTTTGTACTTAACGTAAATTCATGTACTTACAATGACGAGTTCTATTTACCATTGCACTTGCCAGCGCGTAAAACTTTAAAGAGCACGTTGACTAAGAAGTTAAGCAGTGCTTATTATAGAAACATGCAAAATGTGTAAGTTTGCCAGTATTGTTAATGTTTTATTTTGCATAAGTCAATTTACATACGAGGTATGGACCCTATATGTCCTTTGCCAAATAATTTAATTTTACTACAAAAAAAAGGCGCTGTATGTTGTTGCTACCAGCTAGAAAATCATGTAAAAATTGCTGCAGGAAACTGAATATCACGACACTCCCTTCGCTCTGTATGTATGAACAAACCAAATATTATAAGGACAGATTTCAAACCAACGCTGCCTTATCAACCTCAAAGGTGTCACCAGAAAAGCCTGTGAGCTGTCTATACCGGGCCACAACAAACGTGTGAACGTTGACCCCTACTTCTCCGCTATTAAGGCATTTAATGTTCTGTCGTTCGTTATCAAATAAATCTCAAATGAGAGTAGATAAATTTAATCGTACCTCTAACAAGGTATTTTACTAGCGAAGATTTTCAGTTTTGATGATGATGCTTCCATGGTCTCTAATGATGGAATTATGTCTACTCCATATATGTAATACAGAATAAGTTATTATTATTAGTTATTTAAATTAAGGATATGGAGAAAGTTCTGACTAGTTGACGAATGACTTAAAGCTTATTAACATATGATGTGACTGTTTTATTTTGTAATTTGTGGTCTATAACAATTATTGATATTATAGTGGCATAGAAGTAGTATAGCTGTATGACAATTTTTGTCTATTGAGCCTTACAGCAGATACATTAAATCATTATAATTATTGGCTTATTCTATTGTTGTTTTTGTATGTATGTATTATTACTTTGTTTACTTGTATTTTGATATGTTTTATTATTATTACTAAACAAAAATTGTAGTTTTGATTCCAAATACAAAAACCTACCCAAAAATCTAAAAGACTATTTTTGACACGATCCTCGTATATAACATCTCATTTTTTCTCATTCTGAAAGTGCGACATTAATGTCAGGACCTTTTTCATTTTTATTTCTGACCGTTCTCTCGCATTTAACTCTAATGAGACTGGTTGAGTCGAATTCCACGTAAATTGAGGCAAATTGTGTAAACATATTTAAAAACGTGGCTGTAGAAAGAGCCAGAAGGTCGGGTTTCCTCTAGTTTCGGGTTGTATAATCGACATGCACACAAATGTGGGTTTCTCGTAATGGTAATCCGATGCATGCTCGTATAACAAGTCTACGGCAACAAAGGGTTGCAATATAATAACTGTCTGGATTTTGTGGTGTCCTTTTTTTTAAGAGTGCTGCAGTCCATTGAAATGCATTCAAAAATGATGATGAAACTGCGTATTTTTTTTATGAAATTTTTAATGCAATAAATAAGTGCCAAAAATAGTGATGACTCGTAATACTCGATTTACTTCACTTACACCAAGTACAAAAAAAAACACATGAAGGACTTTATGGGAATCGTTTAGGAATATTAGTATTGTTGTTAAATACCCCAATCGATGCATAATTTGGAATATCGTTTAGATTAAGGCCGGGAATCGAATACGAATAATACAAATATTCGAATACTCGAATATTCAATTCTGAATAATTTCAAAACGAATATTTGAATATTCGGATTTAAATATGTATTCGAATAGTTGAAATTAAGTCGTATCCAATTTCTAAATGTAACAAATAGGTATTATTTTCGTATATTACATATAAGAAAGTATTGCCAGTACTAACATAAATCCAGCAAAAAAAAAACGCTTTGGATGTTTTGTTCCCCAATGAACGAGCAGATTGTGCCAATGTCGAAATATGTTCTTCGGTATATTGTACACCAAAAAACCTGTGCCCGTTACAAAAAAAAAATGCAAAACGATATCTATGTGTCCCTGCCACTTCGATACCCTCAGAAAGGGCTTTCTCCAAAGCCGGTAACACCGAATAATGAAATGGGTAATAAAAATTCAAATGTTTGTATTTGAATATTCTAATAAAGAACAACTTGAAGTATTCAAATATTCGAATATTCAAATACTATTCGATACTATTCGAATAATTCGAATATTTATCAAAATGAATATTTGAATACTGAAATTGTAAAATTCCCGGCCTTAGTTTAGATATAAAGTAAAAAAATGTAATGGCCACAATACGAACCCTTGTGGCACTCCGTTTATTTGCAAATAAAGTTTCGAAATCACAATGAGTTTGCCGCAGTTAATAGAGTCGGTTATTTTCTTTTGACAAATATTCGTATAAACAGATACCTATTCTCTGAATACAATCGATGTCATTTTGTTGCTTTGATTTGTTGTCAATTTCTTTGTATTTTTTTTCCGCTAGAAAGTAAATTACTGAAAATCGATTTTTAATCTTCAGTTATAAACTATTACTTGCTTGTATTATTTCTTCAATAATATTAATTATAATTATTTTGGTTAATGTAGAGGTTTTACTTGACGAAAATTATGAAGCGCTGTATGTCGAGTTATCTAAAATATATGGAATACATTTGAGGAGTTTTACATGCACCAAATAAACAGAGATTGTAATCATTTTTTTCCATTATTATTATTAATAATATTATTTCGTATAAAATGTAAAAATATTTCTGTTCTCTATAGCGCATGTTCTTCGTTTTGAAGTTCTATTAGTAATAACTGGATGCCGCGACAATATCAATTGTGATACATTATGAATGTTCGGAAATGTAATTGTTGTGTAGAAACAATGACCTTCAATAATCATAAATCAATGGACTGGTGTTTGGCAGGAAGTAACACAATTTTCAGTTTTCTAGATGGTTGAAGCATCGAATTACATATTCTGAATTTGCTGTGTTTTCATGTTTATGTTTTATACCTATTTACTTATCCGTATCCTCCTTTGCCGTTAGGCTCCATCCTGTCCTATCTTTGGATATTTTTCGAGCATCGTTCCAGATACTTCGCCAGTGCACCAGCAGCAGCGCTATCTCCTGATTCCATACTTTTCTTGGTCTACATCTGTTTCTCATCTTGTTTCAGCCTGCCTCCCATATTTCTTTTACAGGGTTCGTGTTGCTCATTTGCGTGAGGTGTCCAAACCAAGAAAGTTGTTTTTCCGGGATTTTTTCTATTGCTGATATCACACCTAGTTCTTCTCATTTCTAATTCTATCCAGTCTGGTAACACCAACTATTCTTCTTAAAATCCCCATTATGGCTGCTGCTATTCTTAATTTTAGCCTCTTAGTCAATACCCATGACTCGCTACCGTAGCATAGTGTCAGAATATTGTCTTGTAAATCTTTTGTCTTCGTTTTCCTGCTGACCTATCTCTTACTTAAAAATATGTACTTCAGTGCAAGATATAAACAGTTACAATTTTTATTCTATTATTCACATCTGCCTCTATATATCCTTTGTGGTTGATTATGGTTCCAAGATAATTTTAAGTTTTCTGTCACTTTTATTGGATAACCATCTTTGGAGACTGTCAATACTTCCGTGAGTCCTTTATTAATAATCATTCCAAAGTTCTATAAAGTTTCATGTCATATATCTATATTTCTTTGCAGGACATTTTTATTAGAAGCTGCAATTATCAAGTCGTCGGCATACAATAATTCCTTGGCTATTATAGGTTGGAGATTTCTGGACCCTACATAAATACCCTTTGTTAGGTTACTGTCATTTCTTGCAATATCGTTCATACCAGTTTATGTTATGGCAAGTGCATATGTAGTGCACATTATTATAAATTTGAACCATCACTATAACAAATATTAGTTAGTTTGCTCATGTAGTGTAATTTTTTCAAATACCTTAATTTTTACGTGGATATCAACCATTTTGAAAGGAAGAGGATATCTTTACCCAGATTCTTTATCTGATCATTGCGCAATGATTCAGGGCTCGCAAAAAGACCACATTGAAAAAAAAGAGAATAATTTCATTAGGTATGTATTTATAGCAAGTAATTACTGAATTAATTATGCTTTATAAAAAAATAATTTTGTATAAAAACTATTTTATTACTACCGCGCGATCATTTAAATTCTAAATTAGAGCAGTTTGTGAAATTTAAATTAAGTTGGTATATAAGTACTAATTTACAATTTGAATTGTCAAAGTGACGTTTCAAAATGTTTGATTTAGAACATAACATTTTTCTTACTGAAAGTTATTTTAAAAACGCCGAAAGACAAGAGAATGGTGAATGGACATATTCAGTACCGCACTGTATCAATGATTTTCAAAATGCCTTCCCTAATTTTCCTGCGGATTATCAAAAATTAGTCCAAGAAATTTACACATGTGTGGCGAAATTTCGTAATGTTGGAACTGTAGGTAGGAAAGCTGGTAGTGGCGCGCCCAAAAAAAGGACTCCTGAGATTGTGTTAGATGTTGCAGAAAGAATGGAACAGTCTCCCAAAAAATCTCTTCGCAGATTAGCCCAAGAAATAAACCTTTCATATTGAACTTGTCAAAAAATTTTAAAAGAAAATTTAAATCTTTATCCCTATAAGATTAACGTCGTTCAAGAGCTATTCCCTCGAGATTTTCCTGTACGAATAGAATACTGTCAGTGGTTTTTGAATAATTTAAATAACAACAACACTTTGGATTTAACATTTTTTCTGACGAAGCATGGTTTCACCTATCCGGCTATATAAACAAACAAAATATGCGTATTTGGTCTTCGGAGAATCCTCATGAGTTTATTCAATCGCCTCTCCATCCGCAGAAAATTGGTGTTTGGCTACCGGTTTCTAGAAGGCGTATATTTGGACCTGTGTTTTTTGAAGGAACGATAAATGCTGAGAGATATCGAAATAATGTACTTGAACCGTTTTTACAAAATCTTCATAATGACGAACTTTTACATGGGTATTTCCAACAGGACAATGCAACAGCTCACAAAACATGGGAAAGTATGGCTCGAATTCGCGAGTTTTATGATAATCGAGTCATTGAATTTCCGCCTCGCAGTCCGGACTTAACGATTCTTGATTATTTCATTTATCCGTATCTGAAAAACACAGTTTACAAAAATAACCCACAAAATCTTGAAGAACTACAAGAGGCAATTTCTAATGCATGTAACGCTATAACCGTTCAGATGTTGGCAAATGCTTTTGAAAATATGAAACGGAGGGTTAACAGTTGCATTGCAACAGGGGGACAACACTTTGAACACCTTTTGTAATTCACAATAAAACTAATTTATCTTGTAATGCTTTCATTTCCATTAAATTTAAATCGATTACACATAAGATTCACAAATGTCACAAAGTATAACATAACCGCAAATTTCAATTAGGGAATCCAAATCACGTGATCTAATATGGCGTCTGAGGGCAAACATTGAGTGAACGTTATATCTTTGGCCGTGTTTTTAGTTTAGTTTTGATATTTTCTTGTTGTGTGTATTAAGTTTAGAAACATTATAATAATGCAGAGTGATTACTTAAAGACATTGTTATCCGAATATCCAGAGGTTGGAGAAAGGTATTAGTGAAATCCTTATGAAAAATGAGTAGTTTATAGCAATGAATTTTTTGACAGGTATCAGATGAAAGTTAAAGTAATTGATCGTTTGGATCCATTTACTTTGAAATATGAGGATTTAAACACTTCAATTGATGGTATTCCACCAGTCACCAGTATGGATATTATTGCTTACTTAGTTTTAACACATAGTTATTACACTAAAGAGCAAATGAAAGCATTCAAGAGTCTTAACGCTTACAAATATTTTGAAGCTGGATTTATTTTGCAAACTGGTACAACAGTTGTTAACAACTTCTTCATATTGTGTGGAAAAGTATGTATGTTTTGATTAATGTTAATGTTTTTATTAATCAGGTTATCAATCATTAGGTGAAACATTCACAACGTGCTAATGTAAAACCTGTGGATGTGTGGTGCATTATTGCTAAGGATGGCTCAATATCTACAGCACACTGTACATGCATGGCTGGTAACAGTGAAGTATGTAGTCATGTTGGTGCTTTGCTATTCGCAGTAGAATTTGCCAATAAAAGAAAGGAGTCCATTTCATGTACTGATGTAAGGGCTTTATGGACTGCACCATCGACATCAACTTCTGTGCCCCTTATTCCTGTTAGGGAAATGAACTGGGGTAAATCTCTGACTTATAAGAAGTAAAATTGCATTAGACTTCCATGCAAGTGTTGTAATGCCAGAGTTATTGGGAAAGTATTTCACAAAACATGATGGAGCAAGCCAGCATATTAGGTGGTGTATATGCAAAGGTGTTGATGATGGAAGACCTATGATCAAATGTGAAATAGACAGCTGCATAATACAGTGGTTTCATTTTGAATGTGTTGGCCTCACTGATGCACCTGATATAGCATGGGTATGTAACAAATGCCAAAATATTTGAAAAATTTGTAAATAATAAAATCGGCAGTTGTTTCATGTAATGAAACTAATATGCAGTGTTATTCTATTATTATTATTAAATATTTTTTAAAACTCTCTTGTGTATTATTTCTTTAAGATGTATAGTATATAGTAAAATGTACAAATGTACAAAAGTTTGTCCACAGCTGTTGTATTTATGTTTTCTTCTTCAATTAACTTTGCTACGACTGCTGGAAAAGGTATCAAAACAAACCATGCATTACCTAATTAGCTTTATTCATTAATGTTTGAATTAATTATTATACAAGTAGTGATTAGTAACTAGCAATTTGAAAATAAACTTACTTGTAACATAATATGCATAAAAAAAGAAAAGCAGATATTCAAGACAATGTGTAAATCTGATTAAATTAAAATGACACAACATTATGAAACTTTGTATGTAGCTAAATGGAAAAATAATTTCTTTCACAATTTTATATTCGAAGCCAGTATAGTATTTCCACTTCGAATGATTTGTGGGTTCTTCCTGCAACCCAAATGGTAGTGTTTCAACTTTCATTTGCAATTCTTTAATTTTTTTTGAAGCAAATGATTGCTGATCAAATTTCAGGTACAGTTCTTTCATTCCGAGGTCCGTTTGAGTTGAGGTACCTGTATCTTGATTTACAGAATCTTCCTCCTCATTAACTGTAGTTACAGTCTGAACATTTTCTTCATCTACATTTATTTTTCGTCTTTTATCTACCCTCTCTTTGCGTTTAATGTTACTTTTTCTCTTATTTACAATTTCTGCAGAATGGCCCATATTTTGCGTAGGGTACCAATCTGGATGATTCTCATCTTCCAATGCAGCAGGTTTACCTAAAAAATGCTTTTATTAATCTCAAATACCTGAAATTTCACAACAGTTCTGAATAATTACTGTCATGGCATTAACATTACCAGTGATAAAATGTTTACTGCAAATCCTCTGATTCTTTAGTTTCGATTCTGTAAGATCTTCTCGTTTTATGGCAGCTATCCACTTTGCCCTACATCTTTCAGATAATTCATTTAAATGCTTTAAAAATTTATTATTCCTAACGGCAGGTACAGAATAAAAACTGACATTGTCTCTGTTTGCTCTGCTTCCACAACCCACTACTAAACAAGTCACGGGCATTGTACTTATAAAATATAGTTTTTATATCACAAAAATTAACTTACACATAATATTTACTATATAATAACTGATAATATACTATAATAATCTAGTTCAGATACAATAATTATCGAAAAAGAACACTTTTAAACGAAATTTAAAAACCACCAACATCTGTGTTTGCCCTCAACGGCCATATTGAATTTGATTTGACAGGTCATTGGATGCCCTATTAATCAATAATTGACATTCTGGATAACCTAATAAAAAAAATCCCGCCTGCTATAATTTAGAATTTAAATGATCGCGTGGTACTTTGTGATTACTACAAAATTCGCGTATGTTTTGCAACAGCAAGAAGCTATAAGTTCATGTTTTGCATATATGATTCTCATAATATCGTTATTACAAATTTCAGTTACTTCATTTTGCTACTTTTTGAGCGAATTACATCTCAAGTTAATAAGCTACGCCTTTGCATGCGTATATAAAAGGTAATCCATTTTAAGTAATGCCTATGGATCTTTGTGGCTAACATGTACGTCGTCCATTTAAAGTCCCTTACTACGGAAGCTCTTGGAGGAAAGATTTAAACCAATTTTTCAATTAAAATGACACAAAGCATCAGACGTGTGATTATCTTCCAACACTACGCTTACCAACACACTGCTTAATTGACATGAAAATTTGACAAAATGCATTGGAAAATTCTTCAGATTTGTAGGCTTGCGATTTAGATCTCTTTATGTCCCTTACAAAAACTCTTCATCATAATTAAAGACAAAGTGGGAGATGGAAATTTTGTCACGCAACCCAAACTCTTTTATTCTGAAGGCTATCCAAAGTTCCCACGAAAATGGCAGACAGGGAATGAATGGGAAACTAATAATGTTGTTTAAAATAAAATTATTGTATAAATAACCAGCTAATGTTAACCAAGTGAATATAGCCAGGAATGATAAGGTACACTAAAATCAATTTAAAGATCTGTTTGTAATTGCAAGGCAGAGGTCAAAGAAATATATTTTCCATTAATTTATATACGCTTTTGCAATAATTTTGTCTTTGAATTACTACAAAAATAGTGTATATGTAACTAATATTTTTAAAAAAACCGATTTATTTGAATTCTTAAGTTATATGGGACATCTTATGTTTATTAGCATTGTTGCTAATTTATATCATTTACCCTTTTCAATTTGGTGAACAAATCATCATATATTATTTAGTTTTATTTTATCATAGAAATATATGATTTAATCTCCGAATTAAGTATATACGTCCTTTATGATATAAAACTTGTAAATTAATATATTATTACAGTAAGTCGCTATTAAAACCAATTAAAAAAACATGTACTACATAACTACTCAATATAGCAATAATTTCATGTCATTCAAGATAATATTATTGACATATTTTTTTAAAAGCAGAGGTAAGTTGCATTATGTACGTATTTAAACTATTCAAAATATTTGTCCTTAAAATAGTATTATTTATATGGAAATAAACATTGACAATTCTAACACTTAAGTAACAAATTAAATAAACGTTGAAATAGCCATGTTTGACTTAAAAAATCATCTACCTAATTAAAAAAGCGAAAACTGAATTTGATAGAATATTTATATAAATATAATAAATACTGGAATGAGTCAAGGTATTTTAAACATTATGCAATATTTATTTACTAACCTTGGTCTATATAAAACGAAAAATTAAATAGTACATTGTATATTGTTTATATTTAACCTCTTCTATTTCAATAGTTAGGATATTGTATATTATGATAAATACTCTCTCTAATAAAAGATATCATTTAATTGAAAACTATAAATATATTACTTCTAAAATATAAAATAAACGTGTCCATCAAGAGAAATTACAAGAAATGGAAATACATGACATTCCTCGAGTAGAAAAAGATGATGTGATTTTCTTACCTTAACAATCAAGATGTTGATATCCACAACTAAGCACACGCACAGGATTCTTCTCAATTTCATCAATTAAAGCACATATAACGCGGTGAGATATTTACACTAATGTTCCAACGTTTTCATCTAATACAACTCCAGTACAATAAAAAAAATAAACTGTCAAAACCGTAGTAAAAAGCATCGGAAGTAAACAATAAAACAAATTTCAAAAACGGCACGAAGAAAGTCACTCTAGACGTCGAACTGTCAAAAAAAACGTCACATACAACTTTCAACAGGTTTTGTATCTATTGGAATCTATCGGAATTGCACAGTTTTCGCAGTCAGAGTACAACAAACGTGTCTAACAAGAGGACAGGGCAAAAATAATCTTACAATGAACACGACACAGAACACGACAAAACTCATACTAAAGCAAACTGTTTTTAACATTGCCCGATCAACAGGTAGTATAGGTAAACGCATGAGAGCATGAAAGATATAAAACGTTCGTGTGGGTTCGGACGCTTTCGACGGGCTTGGAACCAATAATTTTTAAATTTATAATTGAATCTAACTGGAACAGTAAAATATGTCCAAATTGATTCGTGTTATTCTTTTTTCCCTCTCTGTCGTGGTTTTCGTGTGCAGGAAGTGATGAAATAAATGAATTTTCATGCATTGTTAAATGATGTCTTTCATTTAAATGTGTCACTGACAAAGTGAAAGATTTTACGGTACGTTTTTACTTTCCACATTTAACCTCAAATTTTGAAGTAGATAGTTGAGCAACTAAGTACATATACGGATTTATTAGAACTTATACTACATATTTACCACTTATATATTGTGATTAGTAGTTTTAATATAAAGTGTGTATATTTAACTAATGATAATAACTACATGTTCAGGTGCATCATTTGGTGAATTTACTTTTTTACGTTTATAAGGAAAAGTATCTATCTAAGTAGATTAGGATCCATTGGTTCTATTGGGAATTTATTTATATAAGTACCTATCATTAGTAATTTTATTATTATTAAAGGTGATCAAAACGGTTTGTTTTGAATAAGGGTAAATTGTATTTTTAAATGAAGATTCTTTAAAGTATTTTACATAGGTAGGTAAAACATGTATTACCTTGTCCAGTCAGTTCCAATATAAATATTTTAAGCACAAGAAGGCGTATTCATGACTTTAGTATCATTTTTCAACACAATGACATAATCTTCTTCGTTTAGGAGCATATTTGAAAGATTAAGCAAAAGAACTGCATTTTTAGAAATAATGTAACCTACAGCCAAATATTACCAGTGATATTGGCCACATTTGGGCGTATGTATGTACAGTTCTGTGCAACAAAGTGGCGTACACGTCTTATTGCTAATTTGGACATTATTTTGTGTTATTTTGTTAGTGTGAAAATTGCTTATTTTTTCCCTGTATTTGAAAGGTTAAATAGTGCCTTATCCCTTATTGACATTAGTTGTCAAAATGATTGGTTCTGATTATCTTTTTTCTCGATGATTAATTTATTTAAAATTATCGTTTGTAAAGACATTACCTTAACATTAAATGCAATTTATTATATTATATAATTGTTTAATATTCAACACGAAAAATGAAATACAAATAAAAGTTAATATGAAAACAAAACAAGGAAAATATTTAGTCATACTGCCATTTCCTTCAATGACTTTATCTAAAGATGGGGTACTGAATTAATTAATTGCCGCATGTAATTTTCATCTGTCGCTAATTCTTCCCAATCATTTTCTATTGTATCACAAAAATGATTCACGTTTAGAAAACGTATATTTTGGATATATATTTTCTTAGTTAATAAACGCCATATATGTATATAGGGTTAAGATCTGGGCTGTTAGTCTGCCGCGTTATTATTACCCAGCCATGTTCCAGCAATATTAGCTGTGTGCACAGGACAGTTGTCATGTTGATAAATAACATTTTCGGGATATAATTGTCGAAAAGAAGCCAGCATTACGTGTTCTAGAATATGGATATTGTTTTCAGCATTTAGCGCCCGTCTATTTTGAAGAAAACTCCTAGCTCTTCATAGCTGCACCAAGCCCATACATTTTCGCTGAAACGTCCACTCTTTCGTACCGTATATTATACATACATTGTTGAATAAATCCTGCATTCGGCGGTCTATACACACGTATATGACCATTGTACGTATTGTTTGTGTTCCTCTCTTAATTGTAATTTTCTAACCGGCATAGAACTTTTCAAGTTCGATTCATGGATTCTTCGACAAGCTGTGGATCGTGAGCTAGGAAAATTTACTTGAATTTTAGTACCTCTAACGGTATCAAAAGCATTTATCCTTAATTATTGTAAAAGCACCGCGTCTTCTTCGTGCGTGGATATTCGGAGACGAGCAGAACCATCTCTTTTATATAATGTTCTTTCCTCCTCCCAGCGCTTCTTAATCTTTAGCAGAGTAGATTTATTTATGTCAAATTGCTGTGCTACTGCTGTAATTGACCAGTTATCTTCAATTTTCGCTATAATATGAGCCTTACTTTTCAAATTTAAATATGCGGGCATATAGAATATCTGTATCTGTCAGTTAAGCATGACAAATTCAATTTGACGCTATGACAAATTGAAAACTAAAGCCATATTTACATAACGATATATTAAGTGTACGCCAGTTTATTGCACGGAACTGTACATCGCTTCTTTCTGCCTAGTATGAGTGTGTGTCATATATTGTTGAAGTAGGATAGTCAATCCTTTTGTATTTCTGGGTATTTAAATTTTATTACTGAAAGTTCTTTTTTGCTCGTGCAGTTTCCGCTACAAGTCATCTACTAACTCAGTGATTCAGTTTCGATGTTTGTCGAACCAGCATTATGACATGTTTGATGTATTATAGAAGCAACTGCTTCTGCCAATATTGCTCAAGATACGAACTTTTCAATTTTTTGTCATCTATCTTATAATTAGGGCGCGGACACGAACGGTTGATGACTCATCGCCCATGGGCGCACTATTGAAATGTTATGTTTTTAAAGAGGTTTTAATTTTATTTATATAATTGGATAACAAGTGCGTGGTGATCTATAAAATACGTGATTATTTGTTTATTTTGTAGTTCAAGTCGAGTAAAGGAGTATTAATATTTACTTGCAATACTTTCTCAAGGATTTCTTCTGTTAGATTTGTTCTCTTTGAATGAAGTACATCATTGTAGATAGAAAACGTCCATTCTACATCGCAGCTGGTTATAGGTGCGTACTGGAAATATTACTTTATTTCAGCGTATTTAGCAGTTTGATTTTGTGTCATTGTCCCCATACACAATTGCCGCAATGTTATTAAATCTGGATTTCTATTAAAAACTGCGTCCAACTTTTGCCGAAGGCCATATCCGAAGTCACTTGGAATACTTTTGAAATTATTAATAGCTACATCTAATGTGGTTAATCCATCTTTTAGTTTGAGATTTCGATTTTCAAAATATGTGATTAGTTTAGGCAAATTTCCAAAGTGTTCCTGATGGAATAACAACTGATTTTTTAAATTTGGGATTTGTGTTAGTTCCTTGCACTCAGAAATACTTCGAGCATCGTCATTTAAACATGTAACGAAATTTTGTAAACTTTCGAAATTCTCTGCATAAAAACTAATAGCTTCCAGTCATGTTCCCCATCTAGTTATTACTGGCGAGGGTGGCAGTGACAAAGATGGTAGTTTTTCCCTGTAAAGGGCCACTCTCGATGGTGCTTTCCTGAAAACTTTTTTAAAAGCGGATACAAGTCTACACAAGTAATATGCTGCATATAAGGATATGTTTCCTTTAATAGTCTGCCTGTTTTTAACATATATGCGACACTGTCACTAGCAAAAGTATTTTTTCCTTGTACCTGTCGTCTGAATGAAGCATTTTGTTCAAACTCTCGTCAATGGTTTTAGCAACTGTTTCCGCATCAACTGTTATATGGAACAGTTTAATGTAATTACACCAGCTACATTTACCACACAGCTTCCTAATATATCGACAGTTTCGTCGGCACTTATCCATAGGTGCTGATTTGAAAGATGTCTTCTAATGCATTCTACTGTTTTAGTGAAGCACTTAGAAACATGATATTTGCGTAAGGTGGATTCATCAGGAATATTTCGACCAGTATATTTTTGAAGAAATGTTTTGAAAGTGGGATTGTCAAGTTTCTTTAATGGGATACTAGCCGCCAGTAAAGCTCCACAGAGTTCTTCCTTAAAATTGTCAGCTTTCAACGGGTCCATGTCTGTCTATGTTTTAGCGATGCTAAGTGACGTTGTACGAGCACTTGTTGGGCATTTTGTAACGATATTTTACAGACTTTGCAATAAATATCGGAATCACAGACAATGGACATACAATCAGTATGACCCTCAATCCAACCGCCATTGTTTCACGATGTATTTCTCGACGTTCCTCCATATCACAGTAACATAAACAACTAGATCTAAATAAATGATAACTAAAAATGTATGCGTATGTTATTGAAACTAAACGAAATCTAGTGCACACTTACGTCTAGATAATTGGGAGAAGTCGATTCAATGAAACAGGATTTAACAGGAACTATTACATAAATTACGAAGTACGTAATTAACAGTCAAAACAATGAAAAAACGAAACTAACGTAAGTATGAATAGGTATACACATATATAACTTTATTTCTCTTGGAAAAGATAAGGTAAATATAATAAGTTTTAAAAAATCGTCACCCTTCTACCTACGCCGATGAAGAAAGGATTTTACTCATAAATTCCTTTTTTTATGGGCATTTTTTGTTGTCCATTTCAGTAACTTTTCAAGTAAACAACAGATGTTGCAATTCACCATATGCATAATGCTA
This sequence comes from Amphimallon solstitiale, assembly GCA_963170755.1. Lineage (NCBI taxonomy): Eukaryota > Metazoa > Arthropoda > Insecta > Coleoptera > Scarabaeidae > Amphimallon > Amphimallon solstitiale. The sequence continues at coordinate 45,394,993 of OY720683.1, read as the reverse complement.
TTCAGAAATAATGTAAACAACACACAGTTGTTTACATTATTTCTTTACTCCGTTGTAGTTTAAAACTGGAACGTCCGCCCCCTACTTATAATGATCCAAAGCTTCCGTTGAAATATATCTCCAGCAATATATTTTAGAATGCTAAATTTAGGAAATAACACTGAGTATTAGAAAAAACGATAATTAATATAGTACCTAACAGTGTTCTAATAGAGTTGGTTAGAGGCTCCTGAAAAGAAAATTGTCTAACTGTAAATTTCCTAATACGGAAGTTTTGAGGTTATAATTAAGTTATACGGTTATTATTCCTATGTTCTTGTATATTACGTTTTAGTTTAGACAGTTTATAGCTATATTAGAAATGTGTACCAGTAGACGGAGGAAAGAAATTCTATATTTGTTCTAAAAAGAAGAAAAAAGAAGTGACTTCTTCGCAGGACTGTGCTTCACAGACAAGAATGAGCTGCCCATAGAACGAAAATTGCTGATTTGTTATATTGAAGTATTCTAGCTTGTGGTCAAACGTATTTTCCTGGCATATGACTCGCATTCTCATACGTTTGATCTATGCAATCTTATTATTTTTCAGAAAATGCAAAATTTCTACACGTTCCACTAGGGTGTCGTATTGTAAAACCTATCTTTTAATCAAATGTTGCATTAACTGTGATAGGAAAATATTTGGATTCTTTCACTTCATTGACTATAAAGATTGTGACCTTGTTGCGTTAATATCGCTATAAATTCGTCGCCTATTGTTTCCGGACTTTTATCTTTATTAATCAAACTCTGTACTTAGTTCAAGACAACCCAAGAAATGTTTGTTACTAAGAGCTTCAAAAGTTTCTACACTTCCGCGAAAGGGTAGGCATCGACTATATAACAAATTTATTCCAGCTACAACTAGCTTCAGTATGTTTATCCAATACTTGATGATTATTATATGGAGTTTACATGAATTGCAGACAAATGATGTATCATGTTTACTAAACAATTTACGTAATACACAAAATACATATTTTGTTGATGTTTATTCTCTCCTAAGAATTTCAATTTTGCAAACCGTAAACCTGCTTATACTGTAAATATCTCGCCCGCACCCAAAAGAGTGCAGGCTGCCGCCCCGCCCTAAGGCATTCGGCTATTATACGCGCTGTCACCCTCTATACAGCCAAACCACTGCCAGGCAATCCCTAAAACCCATCCTCCCCCCAGCACCCCTCTCATACACTCGTTCCGCACCCATTCTTCATTCATACATGTTTATAGATATAAATAAACTTTACTCACTCCAACAAATTCCCCCTAAGCCAATATCACCCATCACCCTATGCATTACCTCTACTATTTTACATCTTAGCCTATTATGTGTCACATATATTTTTTTTGCCTTAAAACTAAAAACTAAGTTACACAACGCCTTATACTGTAGTTGTATTAAAGTCGTAACCCCTTTTTTTTTGTATATCTCAGTTGCATAATTTCTTAAACCTACTTACACTGACTTTTAACTGATGGAGATACACCACCGAGCCAGGCACCAAGAGCACCGAACCCGAAAACTGTCTGCCCGGCCTCTAAATGACCGTGCGCAGCCTGGAGAGCATCCCCCTCAGATCCTTATCCCTCCTCCTCCTCCCATAACCCCTCTCCCAAGTCGTTCAAAGCCTGCACCAACAGTTGCCTGTCTATTGTGCTAAGTCCCTCTTTACCTTCCTCTATTCCCATTCCTAGCTTTTGCTTAAATTCTCCCCTGAGTTGCACTCTTCGAGGCAACCTGCAATCCCACACAACATGTTGGGCCGATTCCTCTTCCCCACATTCACACAACCCCGTCACATCTCTGAGTGCGAATCTCTTGTAATAAGCTTGAAAGTCGCCATGTCCCGTTATTAGTTGGACGCCCTTCCACGATAGCCAACTCGCTCGAAGCGATCCGCTGCCATGTACGAGTGAGTCTCCCTTCCTTCTTTAGCACTATCCCATACTCTCTGCCATTTCTCCAGGGTTCTGCTCTTAATGGCCTTTTTACCTAGCGCTTTCGTTGCTAGCTCTATTTCCCTGTTGATATCCATTATGGCTTGCCTTGGTTGGACATGCGCCAGATTTGGCGCAAAACCTGCTTATACTAATGAAAATTTGTTTTAGACCATGTTTTATTAAAGCTTTTGAAATAAAATCGATTAAGTTATACAGATTTTGGTAATTTTTTTTGAACACCACTTAATTTTTGTATTTCACATTGCTCATATCTAAGCATCGCTGAGCGATAAGGATTACGATTACCACATGATTACGATTGCAGTAATCCTTGTATAAAAAAATGTGATGACAATTAATGGAATCGTTAATTGAACGATCTTAGATTACGATTGAAGCAGTCGTAATTTTGAAAAAGTTTAAATTATTACTACTGCGTAATCGTAATCTAAGTTCATTCGATGAACGATTACATTAATTGTAATTCCGTTTTTTTTTATATAAGGATTACTGCTTGGGATGCCTTTTTTTTAATTTCTGGTTTATTTTAAAAACGTTTTTGTTTTCTTGTTTTTTCTTATTTTTATTTACATAATTATTGCCTTCCTAGATAACTCGTACCAGTTTAATTGAGGTGCGAGTTGAGAGCTCTCCGAAATTTTTTTGAACATCTTCGATTACGATTATTCAGAAAATCGTTTATTTATTTATTATTATTTTTTACAAAATATCTATCTTTAGATAATTGTGATTGTTTATCGAAGACATTTCGATTACGATTACTGCAATCGTTATCTAAGTTCCATCAATGAACGATTACAGCAATCCTAATATCAAAATTTTTTGAATTGCGATTAAAACAATCGTAATCCAAGCCGCAATCAATTATACCTGCAATCCTGTATCTAAAGTAAAGACTATTTATACATATACAGGGTGAGCCATCTCACTGGGGAAAGCAGATTGTGGCTCTATGAAAAAAGATTTTCGACGCGGTTTTCTTCCCCTATAACAGCCTCTCATTAAGAGTACCTTTTAAATTTATTTTCTATTATACAAAGTGTTTCATAACTTGCTGACCATAGTTACAGTTTTTTAAGTGTAACACCTTGTATATTATTACATTTTTTTATTCACCAATACCCCTTAGTCAATCAGTAGTAAGATGGAACATGCCGAAAATGTAAAGTTTTCGACTTACCACCATTTTTCTGAAAAATTCAATGTTTTTATAAAAGTATTTTTCTCGAAAACGATGTATTAGATTATTAGATGAACAAAATTTTTGCCACTGTTGTTCATAATAAAATGTCGGAATAAAAGCATTTTTTTTTCTTCATATATTTGTTTTTATAAAAGTATTTTTTTCGAAAACGACGTATTAGATGAACAAAATTTTTGCCATTGTTGTTCATAATAAAATGTCAGAATAAAAGCATATTTTTTTTCAGTTACTAATTGATCCGTTTTTGTCTAAAAGTATTTTTTTTCAAAAGGAACATCCTAGATCTTTACTGAACTATTGTCATTTTTTATATAATTTAGTCAACTTTATGTTTTTGATTTGAATTCCGTATTTTTGTACTGGAATAATGTCGAAGGATTTTATTATTATTTATTAGCCCAAAGAGTTTACCAGCAGAAGATATCCCAGAACAAATACTTTTAGAAGAGTCATGGATACTTTTATTACTACTGGTGGTGTGGCTTATTCAAAACTACGGAAACCCAAATATGTCATAAATGATAAAAATCAATTACGAATTCTTATGGCAACAACAGAAAATCCACACGTTGAATAAGTCGCTTGCTGGATAGTAGGTACCATCGCTGCAGGAACCCTAAAATAAATGTAATAATAAAAAATAAAAGTGTTTAAAGTTAGAAAAGTATTTTGCCAATGGCCAATAATTAAAGTTAATGCGCAAGCCATTGTTTTTGATATTGTGTTATTTACGGATGGATTTGCTTACAATAGTAACGGAATAGTTAACAAAAGACATTTTAATTATTATTCAAATGACAACCCTTACTTTGTTGTGATTTGATATGATATGATGTGGTTGTGACCACTGTTTTGATTATGATGAATAGACAATACTTGTTTAGAACTGATAATACTTTATTTAATCTTACACTATTACATTTCACCACATTTGCTACTACTCTTTGCATTCTACTCTCTTATGCTGACTCTCTCGTACTGTCTGTGTTCAGGCGTCACTTCGAACCTCCCCTCTACCACTCGTGTCCGCACATGCCGCCCGCCTTGAAAGGGCAACTTTCAAAAATACAAAAGGATTAAATGATACATTCTGCATAAAATTACAAGTCACAACAATTGAACCCTTAGGCGATTGGCAAAACACTGATTTTGGTGATGGCCCGCTTATAGTTACCAGTTTTGGTTTTCACTGTCACTGCTCGAACTAGGTTATCCTTTCCAGGATGCACTTCTGCTATACGCCCCATCGTCCATCTCAAGGGAGGCAAATTTTCTTCCCTTAATAAGACCAGCATCCCAGGCACCATGTTTGGATGTTCCTTCTTCCACTTCGATCGCTGCTGTAGGCTGCTGAGATACTCGGAGGACCATCTTTGCCAAAAATGTTGAACTGATTGCTGGATAAACTGATATCTTGACAATTTATTCATTTGTATTTCTTTTAAATCAGGATCCAGATTATGATTGAGCGAGTCTCCGATTAGGAAATGAGCTGGGGTTAGAGCGGTCAAATCGTTTGGATCATTTGAAAGAGGAATTAAGGGTCTGGAATTCAAGATGGATTCTATTTGAGTAAGCATGGTATACCTTTCTTCAAATTTATATGATTGTTCAGCAGTAATGCGTTTCAAATGATGTTTGGTTGACTTAATTGCTGCCTCCCATAGTCCACCAAAGTGTGGAGATCTTGGAGGTATTGTGTGCCAAGTTATGTTATTTTGAGTTAACATATGGTTTAGTTTTGTTTTGTGTGCGTTTGTATTAAACAATTCAGGCAATTCTGACAATTCGTGTTTTGCTCCTAAGAAATTTGTTGCATTGTCAGAATAAATGTTCAAAATCTTTCCTCGTCTCGCTAAAAATCTCTTTAGCGTGGCAATAAATGCGTCGGTTGTCAAACTCCCGACCAGTTCTATGTGTACAGCCTTGGTCGCAAAACAGACAAAGACAGCTATGTAAGCTTTAATGAGTCTTTTTGTTCGGCGTGAACCTTCATACAAGTGGATAGGTCCACAGTAGTCTAGTCCGCAATTAATGAATGGACGTGCTGGTTGGATTCTTGTTTCTGGTAGGTCACCCATAAGCTGAATACTTATTGCAGGTTTCGCTTTAGCACATACCAAACATTTTTGAATTATGTTCCTTACAGTCGTGCGGCCTGAAATTGGCCAGTAATTATCTCTGACTGCTGCTAAAGTGCCTTGCACACCAGAGTGCATTTGCTTGTTATGCTCATGACGAATTAACAAGGTTGTTAATGCATGCTTTGAAGGTAGCAAGATTGGATGTTTTTTGTTATAATGTATAGGTGCATGTTTCAATCTTCCTCCAACGCGTAAGATGTTGCTGTCATCCAGAAAAGGATGAAGACTAAGTAATTTGCTTTTGGGATGTATAACTTTGTTCATCCTCAAAAAGGTTATGTCTTCGATAAAATCGGCTTGTGCAATTTTCACTAATCTAATAGTAGCTTCGTTCAATTCGGCTATCGACAACATTCCAGTTAATCTGTGTATAGGTTTCCTAGAATTGTGAATGAATCGTAGCATGTATGCTGTAATTCGTTGAAGCCTTGAAAGGTCTGAGTATCTTTCGATTAAGTCAAATTCCTGTGTCACTACTGTTAGTACATTTGCAATAATTTTTCTTTGTTCTGGCAATGGATCGGCATTCATAACAGGAGAACTTGGCCAATCATCGATATGTCTTTGTAACCATGGCGGTCCCTTCCACCACAATTCTGATTCCATTAATTGCTTCGGAAATGCCCCACGTGAGATAATGTCAGCTGGGTTGTCACTTGACATAACGTGTTCCCAATCTTCTAAGTTTGTATTTGTATGTATTTCTGCTACTCTGTTGGCCACAAACGTCTTCCATGTGTTTGATGCAGATCTAATCCAACCGAGTGCGATTGTGGAGTCTGTCCATAGGTAAACTCTTGAAATGTTCATGTTTAATGAAGTAATGGTCTTCTTGACAAGATTGCCGAGCAAGACTGCGCCACAGAGTTCCAATCTTGGTAAAGACACCTTTTTTAATGGAGCTACTCGGGACTTTGAACAAATCAAGCCAATGTGATGCTTACCATAAATGTCAGTGCATCTGGAGTATAAGCAAGCTCCATATGCCTGTTCAGAGGCGTCACAAAATCCATGAATTTGGACATGCGAAATGGCCTCATGCCCTATGATACTTCTGTCGATATGAAGATTATTTAAGTGTTGTAATTGTTGTTTGTAATAGTTCCATTCTGTGTATGTCTGTAGATCAACTGAATCATCCCAGTTTGCTTTCATGAGCCACAATCGTTGCATCATTATCTTTGATTTCACTATTACTGGTCCGACCAAACCTAATGGATCAAAAAGTTTGGCAATGTCTGATAGAATGGTTCGTTTCGTACATGTTCTGTCTTCTTGATTAACATTCACTGAGTAACTAAATGTGTCTCTTGTAGAGTTCCAAACTAAGCCTAAAGTTTTAATAGTTTGATCCTTGCTAAGGAAACTTACATCGTTTGAATGGTTGTCATGTTTTAGTATTCTTGGATTATTTGAACACCATTTTGATAATTGAAAACCTCCCAACTGCAATAACGATTCCAAATTCCTTTTAATGTCGATCAATTCCCTTTCAGTATTTGCTCCTGTTAAAACATCATCGACATAAAAGTCATCTTCTAGAATTTTGGCTTCTATAGGGAAATTATTACTTTCCAATCTAGCTAACTCTGTTAAACATCTGGTTGCTAGAAACGGCGCACACGCTGTGCCATAGGTAACAGTTTGTAGCTTGTATGTTTGTATATCATCTTCAGGATTATTCCGCCATAATATTTTTTGATATTCCTGATCTGTGGTGTCCACAAGCACTTGACGATACATCTTTACAATATCCGCTGTTATAACATATTTGTGTTTTCTAAACCGCATTACAATAGAATACAAGTCCTGTTGTACCGTAGCTCCCACCAACAAGTTATTATTTAAAGACACTCCTGATGATGTGTTCTGCGATGCGTCAAATACTACTCTTAATTTGGTTGAAATACTGGATTCTTTCAACACGCAGTGATGTGGTAAATAATAATGTTCGTTTGGAATGTCTATGACATTTTCCTGTAATCTCATGTGATCTAATTCTATGTATTCGTTCATGAACTTTGAATATTCTTCCTTGAGTTTCGTGTTTTTGTTTAATTTTGTTTCTAACTGTAGAAATCTCTTTAATGCACTTTCTCGTGAAGATCCTAACTCAAGTGTGTTTGGTTTGAAAGGCAATTTGACAATAAACCTTCCTGTTTTCGTTCTGGAATAATTTTCACGAAAATGTTCTTCACATTGTTGTTCTTCTTTAGATAGTAGCTGCTGTGGTGGCAATTCTTCCACTATCCAAAATTTAGGTAACTGATCTTCTAAACGTTCTGTAGAGAAATTGCATGATACTGCATTTGTTCTCGTATGATAATGCTTGCCTGCTACAACCCATCCAAATTTGGTTTCTTGCAATAAGGGTTGCATTGACTGCTTTTGTATCTGCCCAACACATAATATATCCCAGAATATTTCAGCCCCTATCAACAAATCTATGTCGTTTGAAATGTGAAATGTTTCATCTGCTAACTGTACATTTTCGGGAATTTTAAATTCTGAAATATTGATTGATGTCAATGGCAATGGGCTAGTAATTTTTGGTAATACTAGGCAATTTAAAGTTGTACAAAAATTGCTAAATCTCGATTTAATTTCAACGCATGTAGCAAATTTAATATTCATTGATGTGCGGTTAATACCGACAACTGGCATCGCAACTGGCTGCAACTTCAGTTTAAGTTTTTTACAAGTTTCTTCTGTAATGAAGTTTGATTGTGATCCAGAATCCAATAAGGCTCTGACATTAATACATTTATTGTAGTTGTTGTGACAACTTACAACTGCTGTTGAAAGTAACACCCGGCTTTCTTGTGCACAATGAGTTGAAATGTTTGCTTGTTCAACATTGTTACTGCTTGGTTGTGACTGATTGACATCATCACTTTTATTTCCGTATTTGGTTGTGTGTAATAACGTGTTATGTTTTTTATTACATCTTTTGCATGATCTTGCCTTACAATGGCTGTATTGATGATTAGATCTGAAACAATTGATGCATAATTTTAAACCTTTTATCTTGTCGTATCTTTCTTCAACAGACAAATCTAAAAATTGATCGCAATTATAAATTTGATGATCTTTGCTTTTACACATGTTGCAATAATAGAAATTTGTGCTCACATTTGATGATGAATACGTTCTTTGTTTGTTATCATTTATTTTACTATAATGATGCTTAGTGGAATTTTGTTTCGATTCTTGTGCTTGTACCTTTGTGTTTTTTAAAGATTCTAACATCTGACACCGATTGGTTAGAAACTTTGTCATTTCTTGCATGGTTGGTAATTCATTTACTTTTAATTTAGTTTCCCATTCACGTTTAGTCTGATAATCAAATTTTGATGTTATCAAATGTATAAGTAAAGAATCCCACTGATCTACTGGTTGTTTTAATGATTTTAAAACCCTTGTATTTCTTAAAACTCCGTCAAATAGAGTGCGTAACACATCCGAAGATTCTTTTGTTACTATTGGTAACTCGAATAATGCTTTAATGTGATTTTGTACAATGAGCCTTTTATTCTCATATCGCTCCTGCAATAACTCCCATGCTATGGTATAGTTATCTGATGTGACTGATAATGCTTCAATAACTTCTTTGGCATTGCCTTTTAATGTTGATTTTAAATAATGGAATTTCTGATTATTATCTAACTTTACATTTGTGTGAATAAGTGACGTGAATGTATCGTAAAACGGCAGCCACTGGTCGTATGATCCGTCAAAAGATGGTAGATTTATTGCCGGCAAATTTACTTGAATATTTGCTGTATGTGAAATAGGTTGTTGTGGTTCTTGCAAAATTGTATTTATATTTATGTTTAATGGTTTCTGAAAATCGGCAATATATGTCTCTGACGTTGCTAGGGCCGTGAAGTACGCATTTTCAAATTTATCACGTTCCTCTGATTTTAATTCTTCTTCATTCGCTGTTTCTAACTGATCTTGAATCTTGTTAAATTCCTCATATAAATTTTGTATATTCCCTAATCGTATTTTAAGCTGTGATATGTCGATTTGACATAACTTATTCATTGATGTTAAAAACGAATTAAATCGTGTTAAATTTGCTTTTATTTGCCCTCTTTTTTGAATTAATAATTTAACATCTGCCTCGTCCATGCTAGCAAATAATATAATGTTTTTTGCTGATATATATAAGTCACACGTGTGTTAGCGATTCAAACGGCTGCTATGTGTATATATGTATATGCGAGTACGATATATATGTATGGTATGTATGTTGCGAGAGAGAACGGGAGATAGGGAATGTAGGTAATGAAACGAAATGAGACTACTCACTTGACTTGCTATGATATGATCAGCTGCGTTCGATGTCTGCTTTGGTACTGTAATCGTGGCTGTGATGTTCTTTTCTTAGGTGTCTATCCGGCGTGTGAAGGACCATTTAATGTTGTGATTTGATATGATATGATGTGGTTGTGACCACTGTTTTGATTATGATGAATAGACAATACTTGTTTAGAACTGATAATACTTTATTTAATCTTACACTATTACATTTCACCACATTTGCTACTACTCTTTGCATTCTACTCTCTTATGCTGACTCTCTCGTACTGTCTGTGTTCAGGCCAGCGTTGCCAATGGTCACCTGCCAAAATTCTCAAATAGCGAAGTTAAAAATCACCAGAATTCTCTGAACTAAGAAGAATGTAGTGATCGATAAGTATTTGTATAAACATATAAAAACATATCTTTATACCGTGGCTAAGGTACTTCGCTTCAGTAAAAACAGCCTAGAAATAAATACTTTATTTAATTTAACAAATAATAAAATTAACAACAAATATCCTCATTTATGCCATTGTTCATGGTATATATAATAGTATAACAGAAAATATAAGAAATAAGTAATTTAAAAAAAATAAATATAGAAAGTTCTGATTAAAATATCAGTTCTTGTTATATTAAAAACTAAAAATATATTGCTAAAGATGATATATTACATATTTAGATTATAAGACAATATCAAAATATTCACTAATTTCTTCGTCTTCGTTCTCATCTCCCTTTGCAATGTAAGTTTCTTTGGTGCCTATTTTACGTAGAACGTTATTAGGAAAATCATAGTTGTGACAGCATTTCTCAACGCGTCTAAGTCCAAATTTAATATACAATAAATTGTTGAGTAAGGGTAGTTTCATTCTGTTCCTCAATTTATTTTTTATCAAACTCATTGCACTAAATATTCTCTCTACATCTGCATTTGAATGGAGCAAAGATAATAATTTGAATGCAAAGTTTACCAACTCTTCAAATGGATTTTCGCCAGAAGCATCTCTATATAGATAAACCTCTGCCCAAAAGGACTCTGTACATGAGATCTCTGTCCACTTTATTGTAGTTAAAGAATCCCATTGTCTTTCCAATTTTGCAATAATCATGGGTTCATTGACAAATTCCAAAGCAAGTTCTGTTATTGGTAATTTATTCAATTTTAAGCATTCATACTGAAAATCTATTCATCTTTCCAAAATTTTTATATTTTCAGGTATTCTATTCCTAAGTTGTACTGACAATTGTATTAAAAATCTAACGCATCTGTCTTTGATATCAATTTTTTTTTCATGATTGATATTATATAATCTACACGAGTCTTCAAATGCAAATCCTAAATAGGGACTTGGATCTAAGTAATTTTCTATTTCAGATGAGAAGATATCAACCTTAGCTGTTGGATTTAAAATTATTTTAGTAATGGCTGTATACAATAATTTTAAATCAGTTAGAAGTTTTGTCACATCGGCAGTATTTGATTCGAATGATTTATTAATATTCTGCACCATTTCAACAATGCTATATAAAAATGTAAGATAAACTCTACTTTCAGGTTGTGAATAAACAGAGTAAAGAACATCTGCCGTATAACAGTTTTCTTTTACTCTTACTATATTGAAATGTGCTGTTAATGAATCCCACTGAAAAAGGATACTTTTTACTGCACGCTCAATGGATATCCATCGTGTTTCACACATTCCTATTATTTTTAAAGGCTCTTCCCCATTAGTAATTAAAGCATATATTTCTTTATATGCATTTTGACGTAACGTCGAATGTGCAAACCAAAGGTATGTTTCTTTAATTAAGAATTCAATTTTTCGAGGGATAGTTTGTTTTGTTGCTTCTGATAAAGCCAGTTGCAGTGAATGGCATAAGCATTTCACTAGTACTAAATCTGGAATTTCTTCTTTCAATCTCTTATAAACACCAGAGTTAATTCCAACCATAGCTGCAGCATTATCCGTACCAATACCCTGTAGATTTTTTAATTTTATATCATTTTTTTCCAAAAATTGCTTTATTGCATTCACAATGCATTCTGATGTGCCCTCCTTTATATCGATTAATCCCAAGAATGTTGAAACTACTTTTTTCAAAGTTACACTAAAATATCTTATTACTAAACCTAGTATCTTTACCACAGCAATATCAGTAGATTCATCAATAAGTAAGCTATATTTATTATCACCAATATCCTTTCTTAATATATAAAAAAAATGTGGACCCATAATATTTTTTAAAATGCCGGTACATTTTGTTCGGTGAATATGAACTGGATGTGTAAAATCTCTGTGGATATCACTTAAATGATCAATTGCAGCAATTGATGTATGCATAGCCACATATAAACTGAGTTCTGCTTCTTTTTTATGTTGTTGCATATCGAATAATACTGGCTTAAAATTTAACTTTTGCTGTCTCTCCGAAGAAAATGGTTTACTTGAGACAATATGTTTCTTTGATGTTGAATGTTTTAGTAAATCTCCAAATTGAGCATTTAAGAAACATTTACAATATTTGCAGTAAGCTCGTGTTACATCTTTTGCACAGGGCTGTAACCACTTTTCTAATTTAGCATTTCGTTCCCATTCACTCTTGTACTTTTGTGTGTATGAAGGTGCCACTGCAATCAGAAATCTTGTTACTGTTCATAATCTACGACGAATCGCTACAATAATGTTGTAGCGTGTTATAATTATAACGCAATAAATATAAAGCCAACTAATTTGAATTACTTACTTTTTGATAAAATCGTCTATGTATAATGTGACCAACATACAAGATGAATTCAAGATTTTGGGATGCCGGAATATTATTATAAAAGTTAGCGGTAAAATTAGCACCAAATTATACTGAACTAATAAAAAAAGCAAGCAAAAACAATATTACAAAAGTGGGAATCACAGATAAACGTGAATAATAGTTCTTGTAGTATGTACTGGCGTTGATGAACTTGTTTATCAAAAACCCCCTACTTTAAAATTTATTTGCCTTCAAAACTTTTTTGTTTTCCACATCCACGTTTTCACCAAAAATATCTCTATATAATGTTAGAAATCTCTAGAATTTACACTTGTCTCAAATTTATCAAAATATTCTCAACGCTGCAGCAAAAATCACTAGAACTGGTGAAAAATCCTCTAAGTTGGCAACGCTGGTTCAGGCGTCACTTCGAACCTCCCCTCTACCACTCGTGTCCGCACATACTTCATTAATAAATAGATCGTCAGCATGGGTGGAGCATAATGTATAGGGAGGCATCCTTGGTGATCGGATGATAGGCCCGCATTCCTCTGAAGGTAATATTAACGAACAAGCATATGACCAATTTCTATCATGCAATTTACTGGAATTAGTGAAAGAGGTTCTGCTAAATTTACGAAGAGATGTGGATTTAACAAGACGACGAATCGCCACATTTTATGCTACAGGAACGAAATATTTTAATTGAAATATTTCCGTGGAAGTGGCTAGACCGTGGAGGCCATATTCACTAGCCTGCTAGGTTTTCGAGCATTACAAAATCATTTTTTTTTATAGGGCAAGTAAAAGAGCAAATATACAGAATACCTGTACCCACGAAAGGAAGCTATGCGGGAAGATATTTGCTAATGTCAATCTATCATTTCGGAAGCGTGGTTAAAGCTGTTTAAAAGTCAATGAATATTCATTTGAACACTTGCTAAAATAGTTTCTATCTATTTTTTCCCATTTGCGCCGAATCAGATTTATTGTTATTTTATAATTTCCACTAATTACTCATCCATTCACGTATAACAGTTCCTGTTTCTACACCTATTAAAATCAAAAATAAAAAAAAAACGTCGGTGACGTCATAACATGAAAAACAAATGAAGCAAGAAACTAAAAATGCGATGAAAATATTCCCTTTAGATAATATCGCTATACCCCTTCGAGATTTTTTTCAAAAAATGAATATTAACGAAGTTAATGCCTCTATCCGTTACTTTATTTCCACACTGTATAAATTCACTATTTTTTATTATTATATACAAGTGAACAACAATTTAGACAAATGTTAATTATAGCATATACATAACAGTAACAATTTATAATTATTCACTATCACTTTCCATTGAACTATCTTCACCCACTGATATAATAAATGGCTCGATTATATCATCGACCAACCCATCTAACTCACACATTCTTCTTTCTTCATTAATCACATGCTCTACACATTTATTCAAATTGTCCGTAGTGATATTCTGGATTGCTTTTAGAAAAAGTATCCTCAGATCAGCTAATTTTAATGTAGTATTCTTATTTTCCATCTCATTTTTTATTTGAGCCCACACCATCTCAATTGGGTTTAGTTCGCAGTGATAGGGTGGCAACCTCAAAACAGTTTTGTTAAAACTTTTGGCCATCTCATCTGTCACATGTATATTATATTGGTCCTTATTGAGACGATTTAGGTGAAGAAGTTCAGATCGAATCATCTCTTCATTGTACTCAATATTTTTTGATTTCAACCAAGCCTGCATATCGAGTTTTCTAGAATTTGTTGTGGAAATTTTTTCAGTTTTATGACAATGACATATAGCATTATCCATAACAATAACAGCATTGTCTGGTAGCACTGTTAATATTTTATGAAACCATCTTTCAAACACCTCTGCATTCATTTCTTCATGATAATCGGTTGTCTTTTTACCTTCGAAAATCAATAAACCATTCTCCATAAATCCAGCCTCAGATCCTATATGCAAAATAATGAGACATCTTCCTTTCCCTGGAAGATTACGTAAGCCTGTAGTCAGTCCTTGATTAAATGCCTGTCGTCGACCTTTTATTTTGCCGTCTACCCAAACTTTTTATTTGGTATGACCTTCGTTTAGCCATGTTTCTTCTAAATAATAAATTGACCGATTTTGATGACGATAATCTTTAATTGTCATCAAATATCTTCTTTTCCACCTAATTATATCATCACGGTCTATCAAAACACTCTTCATATACCTACAATAATATATCATATTTATTCTAACATATCAAAGTATGTAAAATATAAATTTGAGTACTTATATACTCAATATTTTTTGCATATTAATTAGAACATTGGCGCTGACCTAAAGTTTATCATTTTCATCAATTTGTATAATGTTGAACGGCTCATCTATGGCAAATCATCACGCTGTTTCATTTCATTCAGCACTTTATCAAGTGTAGGAAGCTCATTTTTATAAAAAAAAAAACTGTCAATTATTTGCCTTATAGAATTCTTGACGATTTCACCATAATCAGCAATTAAAAAGTGTCTTCCAGAACTTTGTTTGGGTGGGATAACTTGTCCTTTCTCGTTATATTCTTTTATGGTACGATAGACAGTAGACCGTGCTATTCCAAAAAACAAGATAACATAATAACATATACCTAATGATGGTAATGTATTATAATACTAATCTATCATTCTCAATATTCTTGCGACAATAGCAGTAATCCTCATTCTTGGGTTATTAGTACGTAATTTTTTGAATATATTTACTATATTCAGTTTCTCAACAACAGATAGATGTCCAAAGATCACACATTTTCGCTTTCTCAAAGGGGATATTTGCGTTCCAGAAGTGCTTGCTACTTACTCCATATCCAAGAAAAACATTATGAAAGTGTTTTTACACGGAGAGTATAACAGTCGATTCATTCTTAAAAGAATGAATCGACTGTTATGATTATTTTGATTATAACGCAAATTGAATGTAAAAAATTGAACAGAAACGCACTGACAAAAATAAACGATGTATTCGACAACAGCTGTTGTAACAATATGGCGGCCGTAAACATGTCAAATTTCGTTACAATATGGTGTTCCCAACGTGGAGCCGTTACATCGTCTTGTCAAAACCGTTTCAAATACACAACCTAGAAAAATCGCATTATCTGCTTGTAGCATAACAAAATGACCTGGTCCCACACATATCCACCCTTGTAGTGATTATTTTGTTACAACGGTATCTGCTGAATAAACCACTTCACCTAATCAGATGTGATGTAGATAACTCATATTCGAGAAAAATTGAGTTAGGTATTTGTGGTTCTAATACCACGATTTAATATAGCAGTACAAGTACTTTAAATAAGTAATTGTTCTACAAAATTATGAGAATTGAATAAATATCGCATTGGCTGTTTGCTTTTTAATCTCGTAATTAGTAATTACATTCTTAGTACGACGTGAACGCCTGATTGTTTTCATGAAAATATGTTATCACTGTCTTTTCTTCTTAAATATTTAAAATTCCTCATCGACTTATGCTTCACATAATTACTTAATTATTTCTGTCTGCTTAGTTGCATTTTTTTTAATATGTAGATATCTATAATTGGTCCAAGCGCTATGCATTGTACGTAATTGTATTTAGATAAGGCGTCTACTGCTGTTCAACTCTTTCGGATTTCTTTTTTAATCTTAATTAGTCCGAGTTTTACCAACAATGAACTTCGAAGGGAAACTGCTGCAATAATATCCTTAATTGCACCTCACTTTAGTCGTCTTCTCTCAATCACATCATCACAGCTTCAATATTGTTGAGTTATGTATACCTTTGTTGAGATAAGATTACGCACATGAGTACACATTATATGGTGGTATTATACGAATACACTGTCCCTCTTTTTATTTATTGGACCATAAATGAACTGTCTGGAAAAAATATTCACCATAGAATGTTTGGAATTTGATAGATGTTTATTTGCCTGATTTACGTACGAGGTGTGATCAAATTGAAACGATAATTTTGAATTAAGAGGGGCGTTTACCTGTCGAAAATTAAGGCATCGCCGTTTGGCGTTTTTTAAACTCATTTTGTAATTTTAGAATCTCAAATTTGGGTTAGTGATGCAAAAGGCATCAATTTATAATGGCAAGGTCTGTTTTTGTACTAATTTATTTTCTTAAAAAAGTTACGTGTCTCAGAAATAACCCCAAAAATGCATTAATTTGATGAATGTCTACTAACTAAGGCTGATACAAAAAAAGAAAAAAACGACCTCCCCGCGCCAGCTGCACATTTGATGTACGACATAAAAAAAAAAAAACTTTCTGTAATTATTTTTGAAGATAAAAAACATTAAACAGTAAACATTGTCACACACATTTTACACGTCGTTTTTCGAAGCTTTTGCGTCGTCTATCCCCACTTTACGGTATCTCTACCAGTTCTAGCGAAGACGAAAATCTATCGGAATCGGTCGGCTATTCCAAGTCAGAGTGACAGTTTGTAATTAAAAATAAATGTCATATAATATTCGAGTGTAATGTCCCGAAATACGAATGGGTGTCATGGAGACAAGGTTTGTCAATAAAACTAAAATTGACATCAATTGAGATGACTGACGGTATAGAGAAATTATAGAAATAAATGTATGTGTCTATTTAATGAATTGGATATAAATATACGTAAATAACATTAATTAGTGATAATAAATAGTTACTGCTATAACTGCGTGCTCTGTTTTTTTTAAATTAACGAACGAATCACGCTACAATAATATAAGTTATGGGCAAGCGAAAATTGGATTATCATAAAAGATCAACCATACAAAGAAGTAAGCATGCAAATCGTATCAAAAATCAAAATACGAGGTAAGTAATTTTTAGTCTACAATTTTATTTACATTATTTTGATATTTGTTAATTCGATTTAATTTAACTAAGTACATAATACCAATATGCGAGTAGATTTCAGAATTTAAATATTTGACGATTCATTTTATGTGTATATTAAAATTTTCAACTCACAGTAGTTTTGGATTGCCTTTCTTACAGTCCGTTTTTAATACATACGCTTTTGCTGTTAGGTCTGATGCAACTTCCATTGATTTGTCATCCCCTGAAGGGGTTAATGTTGGAAACTCTGAACACATCTATTTAGGCAACTCACAAGGTAATGGGAAGTACGTATTATAATCGAAACTGTAGACTTTGGGCATTATTTACAAATTTACAAATTATTACAGTTACAAGCTTCCAACTGAAAATGAACCCGAGGAAGGTAATTTTCTTGTAAAAAAAGAAACCAGGAACGATAATTCAGCAGTTAAAAAGTTTTGGCGGCCATGAATCGTCATATGGATGCAATTCAACTCACATGACTTTTTTAAAAGAATTGAGAAATGGATTAAATTGTAAATTTGTATTTAAATGTAGCATATGTGGTGGAATTGAAAAACTTTTTTCTAACGTTGAACATGATAGCTCAAAAGATATGGGCATAAATGAAGCTGTGGTAAGAGATTTAAAAATTTGTAATCACCTGGAAGTCGTTATGATTACGGTGTCTATGTGTTATTGTAGTATTTGCTCTTTATATGTTTTAATGTACATAGAAATTAGACTCAAAATAATGTTAGGTGTCCCCCAGGAAAACTATAAACTAATGATTTTGTTATGGTAATCTAAGCTATTTATGTCTATATTAGTGTAAAAGTCAACATTTTCAAGGAGATGCTTAAAATATTTTGAGTATGGCTAAATAGCTACCGCAAACGCTTGTCTTCAAAATGTGCATTGTAGGTTTTTGGAAACTTCACGGGACAAGGTTTTACTCAAATGGAATAGCGTTTTTCAATTATGAATATGCTTACCATGTCTTCGCGAACGTATTATGATATACAAAAGCACGTTCATGAAGTAATAAAAGAAAATGCCGTGGAAGAAATGGCGGAAGCTGCAGAAGCAGAGAAGGCTGAAGCTATATCTAAAGGAGAGCTAGATAGTGATGGGTTTCCACTTCTAACTGTAGTTGTTGATGGTACTTGGGCTAAAAGATCATATAAGTCTAAATAATATATTAAACACAAGAAGTTCTTCATAAAAATTA
This sequence comes from Amphimallon solstitiale, assembly GCA_963170755.1. Taxonomy (NCBI): domain Eukaryota; kingdom Metazoa; phylum Arthropoda; class Insecta; order Coleoptera; family Scarabaeidae; genus Amphimallon; species Amphimallon solstitiale. Next base: position 45,376,481 of record OY720683.1, on the reverse strand, counting down.
AGAATACTTGCTTATGTACATAATTTATTATATATTATTATTTGTTATACACATGTATGTATTTGTATTATGTATTTGTATATCGATCAATTATTTGTAATAAAGTAACTTCATCATTTCTGAAATTGTTTTTTTATAAGAATTTCTTTTTTATTATTTTTTTCTTATAGATCTATTTATCATTACAATTGTACATTATAATGAGAAATAATGTTGTACTATTGTGATGGCTGAAAATAAATTAAAAAGAGAGTATTCTTTTATTCTAAACAAATTGAATGTATTAATTTTCATCCTACTTTAAGATGTGCATTAAAGCGAAGTGAAAATGAACCCATTTAATTTGTTCACATCCAAAAATAATAATTAAATATTTCAAAATATGAATAAGTATATGAAAGTAATACGTGACTAGACCCGCAAGAGGGCAGTTCCGTAAGTTTTTCATTCTTTACACATATGTTTCCCATCTCTAGTATTCCTTTATCTATGAATAAAACCGAAGCGTTCGGATCGGAACCTCATAACGTGTAGCTCCACCCACTCACACCCCCTTGCGTCTACTCGTCCCGCGAGTAATATAAGTTGCATACGTTTCTATTTGTAGGTAAAGGCCCCTCTTAAGTATTTGAAGAAAGTATTTATTTAATCTACAATGTTCATACCATCCCCTTCAAGTAGTTTCCCTGTGATATTATACAATTTTGCCAACGTACTTTCCAGTTTGAGAACCATTAGTGGAACGCCTCTTAGGTATCGGCTTTGAGCTCGATTTGTGATTTTGTCTTTATCTCATTTATTGTTGAAAAACGTTGTCGTTTAAGTGTTCTTTTTGATTTAGGAAATAGGAAAAAGTCACAGGGGGCATGTCTGGAGATTAAGGTGGATGCAAACATCAGTGTTGTGTTGTGTCGTGTTCTGCCAAAAACTGTTGGATAAACAAAACGGTATGTGCCGGTGCATTGTCGTGGTGCAAAATGCACGAATTGTCTCTCCAAAGTTCGGGTCTTTTTTTCAGATTGATTGCAAATTGCGCAAAACTTGTAAGTAATACTCCTTGTTTACTGTACGACTGGCCGGTAAAAATTCGTGATAAACTATTCCATCGCAGTCGAAGAAGACTGTGAAAAGGACTTTCACATTTGACCGGTTTTCTTAGGTCTAGGCTCCTCAAAAAATTTCCACTAAGACAATTGAGCTTTTGTTTAGACATCATAGCCGTATACCCACGTTTGGTCACAATTTATAACGCGTTTAAGCCAGTCTGGGTCCTCAGCCATATCACTAAGCATTTGATTGGCGACGGTTACACGATGCTCTATTTGTTGAAAATTCAGCAGTTTAGGGACAAATTTTGCCGCCAGCTGTTTCATGTTCAAAACATTAGTAGAAATGGCTTCACATGACCTATATGATTTTTTTTATTTCTTTAGTAACCTCCCTAATAGTAATTCTTCTATCAGCAAGTACAATCGCTTTAACTTTTTCCACATTTTCATTACTGGTGGACGTGCGAGGACGCCCAGAATTCTCATCTTCAAAGTCATATCGACCTTCCTTAAAACGTCTGTACCATTCATGGTTGTGACATAGTGCTATCGCCAAAAGCCTTCTTTTAACATTTTGAACGCTTCGCTGCAGTTAATTCCGTTTTTAATACGTAATTTCAGACAAATTCTTTGATCCGACATTTCGCCACAATTAACCGAATACCTTCAATAACACTCGCTTATTCGCTTGCCAAACACAAACAGCGCGCAGTGGTGTCACGAAGTGACGTGTCTATCACTTAGAGTACTGTTAACACAGAAAAAAATAATGAATTCGTTAGATTAAATAAAGCGCGCGAAATTTGAAATTTCTCGTTTCAATGTGATCATACCTCGTAAAATTTGTTACAATAATAAAAAATATATATCATAGGAGCAAAAATTATTTAGATAAGGGGTGGCCATGGTTAAAAAAAGCACTGTCTTTTATAGATTCAGCTTGTTGGTTCTACATGTTAATTAAATGTCAGTTACTGACGATGAATCAAACTTGCAAGGCAAGTTCAGAATTCCAAATCTAAATCATCTAATCAAATATCTAAATAATTTATGGTCATATGGTACATTATGCTCAGGATTATTGGCGGAGAAACATATACAGGGTGTAGCACCTAAGATGCCTCGGACCGTAGCTCCTCTATCATACAATATATCGAAAAAAGTCTAAGAGAAAAATTGTCCATAACTACAATCGCCAATTCCCTCAAATATTTTTGGTCATCAGTGCCGTGCCGTATTCCAGTGGCGTATCAAACCTATGTTTTTTTAAATGGAACAATGTATATTTTGTGGCTGATTCGGAAAGCCCCCAAAGAGTACTTTTTTTTTCTTATATAACGTCATAGTCCTAACTTTAGCGGTTTCGCTGTTATAACGGTGTTTCTTCGCAGTTAGACCGTACTTCGACATTTTTTTTTGGCAGGAACTAAATTGTACCGGCGTTTCGGTTTCTAATTTAGGGATAGACTAAGACCTCTTCTAACTACTCCTAATTTTTTTTCAAGTGATTTAAGGAAAGAAGATAATTTTTGATTGGGCTTTGCAAGTAGTCATTTTTTTCTAAAATATCAAATGGGAACCACATAAAATAATTATATCGTTGGATAATCGAAATTCCAAGTTTTACATTTATTAAAAAAAAAACACATTTCATTACAAAATTAAAAAGAAAAAAAAGTTGTTAGGTCAATTCGTCGAAAAATGTCTTTTTTCAAAGTCAGCTGTCATGATAAAACAATAGAAATGTCGATGCAAACGGAAAAAATAACAATAAACTGACAGAAGTATTATTGTTACCTGATAAACGTTGCGAAAATTCCTGGAACTCAACAAGAAATGGTTGACATGTGTTTATTCTTGGAGAATATTTCAAAAATTGTTTGTTGGCGTCACGAGTGTACTCTGAGAGATATCCTCTCAGAACGTATCCAAATCCACGTGAGTTTACAAAGGTGTTGGATAGATTTACGTCTACTGGTACTGTTCAACGAGCAAAGAGAGTTAGAACGAAGCCAGTTTTGACCGTAGAAAAAGAGTTGAAAGTTCTGGAGGCTGCTGTTGAAAATCCTCATATCAGTGTCCGCGAAATTATTAGGAACACTGACAAGTTACATCCAACTTTTTTTTCTTTTTAATTTTGTAATGAAATGTGTGTGTTTTTTTTTAATAAATGGAAAACTTGGAATTTCGATTATCCAACGATATAATTATTTTATATGGTTCCCATTTGATATTTTAGAGAAAAATGACTATTTGCAAAGCCCAATCAAAAATTATCTTCTTTCCTTAAATCACTTGAAAAAAAATTAGGAGTAGTTAGAAGAGGTCTTAGTCTATCCCTAAATTCGAAACCGAAACGCCGGGACAATTTAGTTCCTGCCAAAAAAAAATGTCGAAGTACGGTCTAACTGCGAAGAAAACCGTTATAACAGCGAAACCGCTGAAGTAGGAGTATGACGTTATATAAGAAAAAAAAGTACTTTTGGGGGCTTTCCGAATCAGCCACAAAATATACATTGTTCCATTTAAAAAAACATAGGTTTGATACGCCACTGGATACGGCACGGCACTGATGACAAAAAATATTTTAGGGAAATGGTGATTGTAGTTATGGACAATTTTTCTCTTAGACTTTTTTCGATATATTGTATGATAGAGGAGCTACGGTCCGAGGCATCTTAGGTGCTACACCCTGTATAGTAGAACGCACGAAATAAGCCACTCTCGTCGTTTATTTATGTAAAATATATGTATATAATAATAATTATAGGAATATTTTAATGATTAATATTAATTAAAAATTATAATGTTGGCGTTATTTCAACCAGTTTTACTAGAAATATTAACATCGGATGATGGCGTACATGAAACTTCGTTTACACTTCGATAGTGAATTATTTGACAGTAGATTTACAGCGTTCAGTTGTAGTACGCTTCTCCACAAATCGTAAATTTTATACGTTGATCGCAGTGCTCATATAGACGTACTAAAACTATTACGTCATAGATTTTGATGACGAAGGTGTATTATTTCGTGTGTCTTGGTATAGTTTATTGATTTATTGATCGATATAGAAATTAGTCAAGCTGACAAAAATAGGATACAAAGTTCTGAGGTAATTAGTGAAATGTGTTCTTGCATTAAGTGGATATACCAAGACTGTTCTGACATAAGTTGTAAACCAACTTTGACGTCTAAGTTTTGGTACTACTTCTATTACTAAACTATATTTGAAACTAGCAAGTTGTATACTTTTCACAAATACTAACTTTAAGAAATTCAGAATGATCAAATGGCTATTAAAAATTTGTTAATCAGTGTTGTCTGTACAATCTTAAATGGAAAAAGAACCTCTAAGAACTGGGCATACGACATAACAAAATCACTTGTAACACTAACGAATTGCAGCCAGTGTTGGTCATGCATATAATAATACTACTATATTGCGTGTGCTGTATCTTCATAGTGTGTATTTTTTCGTCCGAACTAGTAGAGATGCACGCTGTTACTTAGGGTGGAATTTTGGACTTCAAAATGATAAATGGCCATCTAGGTACATTTATGGATGAAGTAATGTGATCTTTCTGTTCGTAGAAAAAACACATTATCATTATGAACTTGAAAATGTTTTCCTTGCAAGAAAGAGTACCTAAACACAAACAAATACATGCATACACCAGACAACAGAAACTTCAATGAGGCATTCCCTTTTGGTCTCGTCGTTTAATCGGCCCAGCACTCCGAAGAGATCAATCGCGTCCGCAATTGCACAACTTTCAAAACTTCTTCACGACATGTCTGCAATTAATAAGATACTTCATAGCGATATACACAAACGAAAGATACCATAAAGAAATTTTACATAAAAGAAGTTAATAACGCTATAAATATAATTAACGCATGCTGAGATCGGAGAACAGAACGTGCTGGAATATAATATAAGAGAATCGAAGGGCACCAACACCACACACAACATTAGAATAAAAGATGGCGACTCTGAGATTGGTATGGGTGATATATCGGATTATTTTAAGTATTTCTTTGAGGAAATTACCGGTCAGTATCCACCACCACTTCATAGGGCATAAAAGAGTATCAGAAGAATCAAAAACAATTGATAACTGTTGCAAAAAACAATCGTCGGACATAGACCCAATACAAGGAAAAATTCTACGACTGGCGAAGGAATATATAAGCCCACCTCTATGCATGGTGATCAATAGGTTTTTTTGAGTCTGGCGAATATCCTGCGAATTTGAAGGCCTCTAAGATCATACTGATTTTCAAAAAGAAAGGTAACGAATATAATATCGAGAATTACAGACCTATTGCTTTGCAGAATCAAGTCTCCAAAGTTCTTGAACATTGCTCTCATAAAAGACTGTAGAGCTTCCTCGAAAAATGAGGTATTTACACCATGCCAGCATGGATTTCGAAAAGCTAAATCAACTATCACAGCTACGGAAGAAATAATCAGTGTAGTCTGTGAGGCGCTAAATAACAGACAGAACATTCTGGGACTCTTCTTTGATTTCAGTAGGGCGTTCAATTCTGTTGATCATCAGCTGCTGGCACGAAAATTGCATAGTGTGGGAGTGAGAGATGTTGCCCATCAGTAAGTTCTCTCATATTTGAGGGGACGGGATCATGTTGTGGCGGTGAATGCTTTATGCTAAGGAAAAAGATACGTGGAGAAAGGGGTACCACAGGGTAATGTGTTGGGTTCACAACCGTTCTCGATAATGATTAACAATTTAGTGTGTACATCGGCGTATTGCGTATCTCAAAGTAGAATAGATTATATAGGATCTTTGTGTTTCAATAAACTACCAACTGATATAAAAATGAAACTAACGCTTAGGTTTTTTAAAAAAGATGTTCTCAGTTTTTCGTGGATAATATTTTCTACTCTGTATCACAATTTGTGGATCTCTGATGTTTATGTAATATTGTGTATGACTTACCTAATAATGTTTGTATATATGTAGTTCAGTTCGAAAAGTTAAATAAATAATATTATTTTTATTATTAATATATTTTCAACAAAAACCATGTGAAATTTACGCAAAGTAACTACATATTCCAAAAAAGTTTATCGTAGAGTCCTGTTCACCGCTTGAAGTTGACTTCTGTTATCATCGAATTATCTGTGTAAGGATGTTGAATTTTATATTGTGTCCAAGAAGATAAAAAGAAATATACCTGTACGCATTCAGCTGATGACTTTCTTTATTTGTAGATCAAACGACAAAGAAGACAACTATTACTTAACTAGAAAATTTGTACTTTATGTAATACTAACGTTGAGATTATTTGTATAGGTATTGAAAAATAAAAGACGTTTTATTGTGAGATATATTTCTTATTAACACTACCATATAAGTACATTATAATGCTAAAATTTAAAAGAAACAATACCTAGAAAAGAAATATGTATGCAAATAAATAGAAGGCCCTTATCAACCTCATTTCCATAGTAAAGTAAACAAACATATGAGATATACCGTACATAGCCAATTCCTCAAAATCGCTGATGTCAAATGACATGCTTTGATGTACGATTTGACATCAAGGCATAAATGAGCCGTCATTATTTCAAATAACGTATTTCTAGTGCTAAATAAATTAGACTGTATATCACATCCGTTTTGAAATTGTCACATTGTTACTTACTGTGCAAACAAAGACATATGGTAGTGAAATTGTCTCACTTTTAATTATTGTGACAGTGTCTTCTGTATTTGGACGCATATGATCTATTTTCTATTTATTGCTGCTAGTATATTTTCGTAATTGTAGAGTGTATAGGTATATTATCAAAAAAAAAATAATACGGGACAAAATAAAACAGACTGCCACATTGAGAGTAAAGCTGAGCAAATACCAAATAATAGAAAAGTTAAGATATGTTGTTATACATATTTCGTCGCTGTCCCAGTAATTGCTAAACCAAACAAAAATGCCACCTCAGTGTGTTTTGGAGTATACCTTTGACTCCTTTCAAAAATAAGGAACCTTTTTTTTCTCATTAAACACACGAATACGACGACTTTTTTACACCTGAATACATAATAGCGTGTGCACTGTTAGTTTCGGGTGAACAAACACAAGACACGAGTTACGAGAATTGTGATTGGGGTATGTTGACTGTTAATATATCGACGACTAAAGGGTAAGAAAAAGAAAATAAATGTCGCCTTTGTCACGTATAAAGAATGCAACACCTAATGGGAGCCGTACTCTTGGATTTTTCATTTTTATTTAAGATATTTGATATTTATTTGTTCCTGTCATTAGAAATATAGGACTTCTCCACGAAAATTGTTTTCATTTCTGTGTTATTTTTGATTATTATTAAAAATGATCAAGTTTTAAATTCCGCGTTGAAATACTATAGTTTATATTAGCTTTTAAAATTTTGAAGCGTGCATATCTTCTCGTAATCTTCATTTGATTTGTTATTAGTTAATTTGTTTGGTTCAGGAAAATAAATATTCAGTCGACCAGCTAAACTCAAATTAACGGAAAATGACATTTGTGTCATGAAACTTAATTAAACAATACATACTTTTGCGTCTTATTTCTAATTCTAATCATATTTGTGGCATCATATATACTAGGAGTAGTATTTAAGTAAAACATTTAATATTCGCTTTCCATAATATATTCAACGTGACGCCGTGTGATTTTCTAGAATTCACGAAAAACTGCTCCCCACCGGTACCTATATAACTTGAGGGGCGCTAAATTACAGACACACAGTCAAAGTCGCAGTCTTGGTTGCAGCAGTAACCTATAAGTTAACCGTATTGCCTGAAACACGGATCAATGGCAAAGTTAGCATAAAATAAATAAGATTTTTTCGCTTAAAATTTCTTCATCTTCGATCACCTTTGAGAACACCAAGTATATATCAAAACAGGTTCTGCATATAAGTATCACTTCACACAACTTGTGTGTATGCCATACCAAAATTATATGCAATTAGAAATTAAATGTCACTTTCTGATTTTAATTACAAGTACTTCGAAAACTATGAACTTTAGCGATTAATTACTCGAAATAAAAATATTTATATTTTAACGCAAAATGCAAATTTGAACTTATATAAGGGATGTTCAATTTATACAAAGCCATTGTGTAGCAATAGCAAACCTATCAATGCAGTGCGCGAACTTTTTATTAAATTAAACATTATATACTAAATTTACTTTGTCAGATTATTGAAGCGCCTGTTGTTATATTGACTGGTAAATCATTAATACAATTCAAAAATAATTGTGGACCCAAAAGAGATCCTGGTGGCACTCCAATTTATAATAATTAAAACGGATATCTTCTGGCTAAGGTCACGCAAGCGTCTTTAATATGCCTCGACTACCTAAGTCTTCGACCTGTAGCACAGATGCAGCTCTGAGAAATTGTAGTTATTCAAAGTGTTCTGATGTGTCCGAAAATCGAACTGGGAACCTATAACGTGTATTATCTCCGAGAATATATAAAAATGTTGGTCATGACACATTTTGCTGGCTCTTTTATGATCTGCATTAAGATAAATACAAATTTAACAAATTTCCTAGCTCCAGAAAAGACGAAATTAGTAATTATTTTCCGAGAATTTTTACATAAATAAACACCTCGTGGACGTTTGTATATTTTGCTGTACTTCTAGTGCACAACGATGTAATTATGTTCTATTTGTTTGAACACATCAACAATTACAATGAAAAAATAGAGATTGATCAATGTCATTTTCTGGCGAAGGAAGAAAGTAAAGTTTTTTTATTGTTTTAGTGAAATGTAACAACGTGTAATGGATTTATACTATATTGATTCAACAAAAATAACATCAACTATTTAAAAAATGTTCCAACTTTTTCTTCGTTTCGTGTTCCCTGATTTGCTGCCTGACCCTGGCCAAATCCAATTCATTCAAATCGATAATTTCAATAATATTGTTCTTATCTATACTGCTCGCGGACATGAAACCGTAACGTGGCGAGCTCTGATTGGAATCGGTTGTTGAAACTTTCAAGTCCTTCCAAAATCTCAACTCCTGATCGATAAGTGCAGAGAGTAGATGTGAACTGTTCGTCTCTGCATTTTGTAAAGTTTCATCGTCGAGGGTATTCAGCGCATGCTTGTGAATGCAACAAGTCTTCGGGGTTGGAAGTGGTTGTCGCCACTTCTCCATGCACGCAGCGCATTTAGTCTGTTTTAAAAGAACTTTGGGTTCTTGTTTTGCTTGTTGGTGTTCTTGGGGTTTGGGAGTTTCATTTGTAAAGCTCTTTTGAGAATGGACTTTGGTCGTGCTTTTTTGACTTCGTTGCAAATATTCCTTGTCCCGCTTTATGGCATTGTTTGCTTTCGTGCTACAAGAATGAAAATCCCTTTTAAATATTATGATAAAAATTTATATAAAAATTATTCCTCACTCTATAGTAAAATCATTATGATTTTACGCTCGAGACCCAAAACAGAAAAATTAATTGAATTAGTACGAGAGTACATGCAGAGTACAGGAAATGAAAATTATCTAAATACTAAATTAAAAATATTAAGGACTTATATATATATATGTGCCTTTCAAATTATGCAAAGTTGTTCTAATTTAAGGTTTAAATACTTTTATCCTCTTAAAAAAATACGCCTGTGAGAAAATGTGTTACTTCAGGTCCCCATTTGGAAAATTCTTTTATACAAAAATTATTCAAAATCTTATTCTAGGTACTTCTATCCTCTTAATATATTCTATAGAATGCATACTTCGTGAGATATTTGCAAAAAAAAAGCTACTCGCTAAGAGTAAAAGTATTATTTCCGGTCCGAATTTTGAAATTTCGTTTATACAAAAAATATTCCAAATCTAGCTCTAAATGCTTTTATACTCTTGATAAATATATATAGATTGCATAATTTACGACATATTTGAAAAAAATCGCTATGCGATAAGAGTAAAAGTGTTACTTTTAAAAATTTATACAAAAGAAATTAAGTTCTAAATACTTTTATACTCGTAACGTACCTGTCTAAAAAGCATGGCTTGCGAAATATTGGCAAAAACTGATTTTCGGTAAGAGTAAAATACCCACTTCCGGTAGAAATTTCGAAAAATTTTTTTCATAAAATTTTCTCAAATTTAATTTTGAGTATATATGAATTCTTTATAAATTTGTTTAAACTCAGTAGTGACCGAATAATTGGTAAAATTCGATTTTTTCACTGAAGTAAACTACTACTTCCAGTCTGCCGATTTTACTGAAAATCTAATCAGATCTCAAGAGAGAGATTATATTCATAAATACAAAATTTGGTATCGATATCTATAGCGGTTTGACCACTGTCGTGGTCACACACACATACTGACATACACAGAGAGAGAGAGAGGGGGGGGGGGGAGAGAAGGAGAGAGAGATTTTTTTTAAACCACTTTTTCGGAATAAGGTATATTCAAAACGTGGACATCTGCAAAATTCTCATCACCACAATTACTTCCTTATACTACGTATAAGAAAGTAAAATGCAAATGACCAAAAATTACAGCAGAATTAAGTAGAACGGGTAAGTTATATTTTGCTTAAATTTCTTCAATTGTTTACATAGTAAATAAGGCACTACACACCTTCTTGGGGTTCCGCCACTTCTTGTGTCAAAGCCCTATCATTTCTTTTCTTGGGGTGGATTAGTCACCATTGTTACATGTGTAGTGTGTAGGTTTTAATTCTTAAAGCTATTTACTCCATATTTGCGTATATTCAATTTTCTATTTTCATCTTGTTATAGTCATAAGCATCTTAGTTCATCCACAAGTTCGGCCTGTCATCTACTTATTGATCTACATCTTCCTCTTCTTATACACATCTGCCATTCCATTGTTGTTCTCCAGTTACTTTCCGATCCTGATCTCCATACATTCACCAGCAACTTTATCCTCGCCGATTAAATGTAGTTAACAATACCTGTGGTTTCTAGTTCCTCTCTTATTTCTGGATTAGTTCTTCTTAGTTCACTTATTCTCCTGTCTTAATTACATGCAGTATTCTTCTCAATATATTTCTTTCAAATACTCTTAACGAATGCTGCTACTTTTGTATTAAATACATGGTCTGTGAAGCACATGTTATAACAGGTGTTACTATAGATTTTTATATTTTTTATTTTGTTAGCGTAATGGGGTCTATTTGGTGGTTGTATTTTCCTGTACTTCTACGTTGTTTTCTCTGTTCTTCGTAATGGTAACCCACTTGAATTCATTCACCTCTTCAAATTTGTAGTTTCCAATTCCTATCTTTTCAGATATTTTATTACTACCAATTCTCATAATTTTTGTTTTTTCTCGTTTATTTTCAGTCCCATTTTCTCTCTCCTTTCTAAATTCTCTCCAAGACCCTTTTCATGATTTTTCTTTGTTTGATAACTATAACTAAATTATCTGCATATACAGCGATTTAGCTTCCTCTTGTTCTGAGTTAGTCTCTTGTATATACTTTTCTTAGTACGATATCTAATGCCATAATAAAGAATGTAGCGGACAGTAAATCGCCCTGTCTTACACTTTTGGATAATGACTGATCTCCTTTTTATGTATTGCTATTGTTGTGCCAAGGACAGTTTTCGCTATTCAATTTTTCTTTAATGAGTTTATATATTTCTTTCTGCAATCGTTCCCTTCAATATTTTATCGTTTCCATGTTTATGTTGTCATCTCCAGGTCTTTTTCCATGTTTTCTATCCTTTACTTCTATGTTTGATTTCTTTATGTCAGTCTCAGGTTTCTGAGCTTATTCAATATACTTTTCTTGATTCTTATCAGTTAGAAATCCTCCCATATTTGATGTACCTCTTGTGTGCTTTCCGCTGATTTTCCACATTTATTTTTTGTACTTTTTATTGTTTTCTTTACTGGTATTCTTTGTTCATTTTTGCATTGCTAAAACTTTCTTTAGTTATGATTTCTATGTTCCTTTTATATTTCCGCTATTTTTTTGTAACCACATTTGATTCGGTCGTTTTGTTGCTTTTTTTTTCGTTTTTTGTCATATTTTGTTTGATCAGCTTGGTTTGATCCATTTTTTCTTCTTTTGTTTTGTCCTGTATAATTATCCTACATTACTGATTCCACCATTCATTTTGTTTTTGGATTATTCCTAACGTTTAAGTAATTACATTTCTTTCTCTTTTCCATATTTCATTTATGTCTGCATCTCTTGCTAGAGCCCTTCTCTTTCTATCTCTATAACGCCTTCACATTCTTGCCATTTCTTCATGCTTTTCAAATTTTCAATAGTCCATTTCTGCCCTTTTGTTTGGTTTCCTGGTTCTATTAATTTCTGTTTTATTGTAGCTATAATCATGGAATGATCAGAGACAGCATTTGCACATCTGTATGTAGGTTTTCATATCTCAAACAGTTGTGTGGCCGATTTGCCTAGTATATTATCGTCCCGGTGACATCCACAATATATAATTTTTTTTCTATTCCTATCCGGGCGTTGAAGTCTCCCGCTACTATTATTATGTCTTACTTGGGCATTTTTTCATAGAATTTTTCGATTTTCTCATAAAACGAATATTTTCGTACGGCCGTCTCTGTTTGCGCCTATACATTTATTGACGTATTGAAGAGTTTTGTTTTTAATTTTAAATATGCTTATCGTTCACTGAGTAATTTGTATTCTATAAATCCATTTCTCATTTTCTCGATAATTATGAGAGCTTCTCCATTTTTGCCTTGTTGTCTTTTGCCTGAATATAATGTATTGACGTTTATTATTAATAGTTATTTCTCCATATTACTTCGACCTAATTTCTTGTAGAGCTACCACATCGATTTTGTAGTTATCAATTATTTCGAAAGAATATTTTTTTCAGTATCATTCCATTTCCATATATTATTGTTTATAACGATTTTCCTATTCCACTTTTGATTTATTTCTCTTTCTTTTCTTTTGCTAGTCGTCTCATTTCATGCATTGCGACATCGTGCTCTATATAAGTACGAGGTAGGCGCCATAAATTTTCGGCGTGACAGGGTTCAAACGTGGTCAAACTCCGTCACGTCATGCATGCACATACGCGAGGTGTACACTATAAATATGACGGTTCGAAGACTAGTAGGTTTTAGTAACCAGCCAACCAACGTGACTAGTGCACGAAATTCAGATATTTTCGAAAGTTGAATACCGCGCGGTCATTAAATTTTTAACAAAAGAAGGGCATACACCTTATCACATTAAACAACGTTTAGACGGCGTTTACGGTGATTCATCTCCTTCGTATTCAACTGTAAAAAAGTGGGCAAAATGTTTCCGTTTGGGACAAGAATCCCAAAATATTTAGTGCTAGAAGATCGCCGTTTGAAAGTGAAGAAATTAGCAGTGACAACAAACATTTCCGAAACAAGTGTTATCCGAATTCTCCATGACCATTTGGGTATGAATAAAATTAGAGCTAGATGGGTACCACACCAAGGAGACGACCCAAAACCTATTTTGGAGCCCATTGTCACAGAGGATGAAACAATGGTTCTGTTTTATGATCCTCTATCGAAAAGGAAATCCATGGAATGGCGGCGACCTGATGAACCTCGTCCCAGAAAGGCGAATATCGTTCAATCAACGAAAAAGGTGATGGCCACAATATTCTGGGATTGTGAGGGCATTTTGCTAATTCACTTTAAAGACGCAATACAAGTGTGAACGGCACATATTACGCGTCTTTATTGCATAAATTAAGGGACAGTATTCGTGTAAAACGTCGTGAAAAATTGACAAAAGGTGTGCGATTATTGCTCGACAATGCTCCCGTCCATACTGCCACCATTTCACAAGCTGCCATCCGCGAATGCGGGCTTTCAAGAATTGGAACATCCACCGTATAGTCCGGATATGGCTCCTTGTGATTTGTTTTTATTTTATAATTTAAGAAAAAACCTTAGGGGACGTAATTTTAAGAACGACAGTGAGTTGCAAGCAGCTGTTATAGAACATTTTGACGGAAAAACTTCAGATTATTTTTACAAAGGTATCGAATTATTAATTAATCGTTGTAATAAATGTATAGAAGTTAGGGGAGATTACATTGAAAATAAAAACTCTTATATAGTTTCTAAGTTTCTTTTTTGTATATCAAGCCGAGAATTTATGGTGCCTACATCGTATATGTTCCTCTCAGAGATCGCCTGCTCCCCATTACAGTTTTTTCTTGTTCCAGGTGTGCATTTTTTTCAGTGTTATCCCGTTTCTAATTTCGTGATCTTCCTTTCTATTCTGAGTTTTTCCTGCAAGAAGTTATCTACTTGTTGTGGTGTTTTCCCTTCTTTTATGTCCGCCTTCTTTATAGTTTAATCGACTGTTTATATAGACATTGATAACAGATTATAAGTGTCCCCTATAAAAAGCATCATAATGCCAGGGATTTCGACTAGTAGAAAAAATCAAATATTTCCAAATTTATTTCTTATGCAAATGCTAAAGCTTTTTTTTCTTTATGGCTTGACCATAAATAATAATAATAAAATAATATTTTATTGCTCAACAGAAAATATTCCAGTTACAGTACAACCCCAGAATTATGCTTTCTAATATAATGTGCCCTAAGGTACAGCTCCATACGCAACTATTTTTGGTGACATCGAATGGTGTTTTTAATTTAACACCATTAACATAATTCGTTGTCGCCAAAAATATTTTCAGTTTCGGAAGTCAAAGTTCTCAAATATGAGAAATTAATATCACATATCGATGGCTTTCTTTAAAAACCGTGTAAGTCCGATTTTAGGTGATTTTCGGTTTTGAACAGCTTTTAAACCAAATTTATGTTCCGCATCGTCTGTAAAAACCTCGTATGTCTAGTATGTATAGTGGCGCCTCTATAGTTAAATTTAAAAACCACCTATGTATTCCAAACAGGAAAATTATTCTAAAAACCTTCTAAGTCTGACTTACACGGTTTTTAATGTGAAATTTTTAATTTAGAAACCTTCTAAGACAGACGTACACGGTTTTTAATGTTTGTATGTTGGCTAACAAGTTTACAGTTTAGGTATCGCCAAGGAGGTGTAGAAACATTGTAAAGTGGTGACTGTGTAGTTTTGTGACTTTAGATCTTAATTTCGTTATTGCTACTTTCTCATTTTATTGGTAAAAGTGTCTAAATTACCAGATATTATACATAACATGTCTAGTAGAGGAAAAAAACTGTTGAGGTTAGCTTTGGAACAAGAAGCTGGTAAGTCATCGTATTAGGATTTAACGAAATTTGTTATCTAATGTTACTCTTTACCTAGATCACAGTATGTCAGATTATGAAAATAATATGTCTGTTGATAATGAACTTACAACTGTTGAAATTGTTGAAAATAAAATTCAAAATAGAGGTGAAGAAACAGAAGTAACAAAAGCAGTTAACAGCAATTTGATACTAACTGTCGGTGAGGTACAAGGTAAGATGAGATGAAATTATGGTAAAAATTAGGCATGTGACCCTTCTACACGTCCGTAGATTTCAATCAATTTTGTTTACAGAAAAAAATACATCATATTGGTATGGGTGTGACCCAGAAGCACTAACCAACAGTATGTTACATAGCACTCTTGTTATGGATGAGAAAGATGTATACCAGTTACACAAGCAGATTATGTTGTACAAGAGAATCTAGTTGTTACTACAGTTGATGAATTGCCAGGTCAGTTGTAAAAATAATGGTTTTTATTTATAGCTATAATGTTACTGTTTTGTAGAACACAATAATCTGCCTTTCAATACAACATCGAATATTAGTTTGGCTGTTCATGCCACTGGAAATGATGTTCAGACTTCTAGTGAAGATGCTTTAGGTAGACAAGACAACATTTGTTATTATGAAACAACTGGGACCATAAACAATAAGATAGAGGTAACATTGTTTGATGAGCAGTTGCAAAATGAATTAATAAAATTTGACAATAATTGCCAAAAGCTTGTTGATAGTAATAAAAATCAAACCACAGAAACTGAGCAAGCAGAGAAAATCCACTTTGAAGTAGAGGAGTCAGAGAACTGCTTAAGAAGTAGTGATGCTTCAGACGCAAGTGAATGTAATGAAACCGATCTATCGGATTATGCAGAAAACGTATCTAACAGTGATGAAAGTTTAGCAGTAGAGGAGGAAACCAACATAGGGCCACACCAGGAAGTAGCAAGTAATAGTGAACCAGAAGAAGAACCTAAAAAGAAAAGACCAAGGAAGGGACATGGAAAGCCAGAAAAATGGGTTGTTAAGAAAAATCAGCAAAAGAGAGAAGCAGGTGCAGCCTATAAGGGTCTTAAAAAAAATGAGTTTGGTAGATGGCAGTACAGTGCTCCTCGAGAAGAAAGGAAATTGGGTCCAACATGTAACTGTGCTATGAGTAAAAAAAGACTAAAATTCAATGCAATGTATTTAGTGAAGACTTAAGACGAAATATTTTCAATGACTTTTGGAAACTGAAATGGAATGAAAAGAAAGTTTTTGTGAGAATGCTGATAGATGTGAAAAATCCAGTGGATACTAAGAATAAGAAAAATAATATATCCAGGCGAAACAAAACTCTAGTTTTTCATCTAAAAAAGGAGAAGCTCAGAATTAGGGTTTGTAAGAAAATGTTTCTTAGCACACTCGGGATAAGGCAATGGAGTGTACTTCACTGGGTGGAAAACGAAAGCAACGAAGATAAGAAATCCCAGACAATGAACAGAAACAAAACGAGATATACTGAAGATAGGCAGCAAATTAGAATTTTTTTGAACATGTTGCCTAAGGTCGAGTCGCACTACTGTCGCTCATCTTCCAATAAACTATATCTAGAGCCTATTTGGCGAAGTAAAACAAATCTTTTTCGGCAATATGAAAAGGACTGTATTGAAAAAAATATACGGTCAGTTAAATTCAAAGTTTTTGAGGATGTATTCAACGACATGAACTTAAGCATTTTCTTGCCAAAGAAAGATCAATGCGTCATCTGCATTGCTTTTAATACAAAAAAACATGACAATATCCCAAGAACAATATGACATGCACCAAAGAAGAAAAACCGAGGCCAGGCGAGAAAAAGAACAAGATAAATTGCATAAAAAATTTGTGTACACAATGGATTTACAGTCGGTTCTTCTTTGCCCCGTGCTTAAAGCCTCCGCAATATACTATAAGACAAAATTAATTATTCACAATTTCACTATTTTCAATTTAAAAAATAGCGAGGGGTATTGTTACCTGTGGGATGAATCGGAGGGCTCTTTAAATGCCAACGAGTTTGCATCCATTCTTTGCAGTTTTATATCCGAAGAAGTACCTTTCGAGAGTGGTGATGAAATTATCTTCTTCAGCGATGGGTGCGGTTATCAAAATAGAAACATAACACTATCAAACGCTTTACTTAGTCTTGCAATCCAGTGCAATATAACTATAACGCAGAAAATTCTAGAGAAAGGTCATACCCAGATGGAGTGTGACTCTATGCACGCTACCATAGAACGGCGGCTTAGGAATCAAGATATTTACACTCCATCTGGGTATATAGATGCCTGCAAACATGCTAGAATTAAACCAAAACCTTATCATGTACAGTATCTTCATCATGATTTTTTTCGAAATTATAGTCAGGCAGTCGCCTGCCAATTTTATAAATCTCTTCGGCCCGGAAATAAGGCGGGAGATTCTACTACAAGTGATCTTAGAGCGATTCGTTATAATCCAGATGGAGCAATTAATTTCAAGTTACATCACACTGATGATTGGCAAATTCTTCCACAACGAAAAAATGTTAGAGCTTACAGTTGTCCCAATAATGAAATACCCAAAGAGTATAATGAACGCCTTAAAATTAAAAGTGAAAAATGGAACCATCTCCAAAGTTTAAAAACAGTGTTGGAGAAAGAACATCACCATTTTTATGATTCACTTCCACATTATTAATAAAAAATAAATTAATTAATGCTATTATTATTGTTTTCTTTCTATTCTAAACTCTTGCAGATGGTAATCAAAAGAGTATTTTTAGTGAAGCAAAATTTTCTTTCAGTTCAATTTTTTGGATGTATTTCAAAGGGCTGGATGCCTTGGTAGTTAATTTGTTTCAGTTATGATTTTTGTTTAAATTCCGTTAATATCAATTATTTTTACCTAATAAAACCCTTCTAAGTCTAACAACAAAGTGTACATTAGCAATAAAAACCATGTATGTCCAAAAATTAATTATTTTAATGCATTGTAGTTACAAACAGCACAGTTTTTTTATTAAATTAGTATAACGAAATATAACAGAAGATGTTTCACCATTTTTTACCAGGTTACAGAGAAATTTGACGCTTTCCCATAGTTTTTTGCGTCTCCTGAAAATTTTGGAAATGTAGACATACTGGGTTTTTAAAGAAAGCCAACGATATGCTAGGTTGTAATTACCACACATTGTGAAAATACATGGTCTCAGGTATTAGGTATTTTTATGCCGAGGCGACATCAAGCGCGGTACAAGAAATTTAACTTGAGAGCGCAATGAAGTGCTTTCAATTTCATTATGCAATAATTTATATCAACCCCATGTCATATATAATCCCAAGATCTTATCGAAGACAGTACGGCTTAGAGTTTTGTTTTTCACAATATAACTAAATGATATTGAATCCTCCTTGTTAATGTGACGACTTTACATTTCGAGAAATTTAGATCCGAGTCATTACACTGTTACAATTGTCTTTTGTTGTTCTGTTCTTGTAGAAAGACACAGTCGTCATTATTTTGATTACAGTGAAATATTTGTGGGTCATTGACGTAGGTTATTGTACCGGGATATCAGCAATTAATTTGGTCAATGGTGGTCATGGATTTTAAAATTATTGTCGTAGCGTGCATCGTACATTTAGGTATGTCATAATTTTTTGAATGTCAAAATCTGTCAAGTTATTGTGTTGAAGTTTTCTAATCCTGCACGGTTTTTGAATCATGGTTCTCACCACAGAGCACAAAATTTACATTATTGAAGCCTATTTTCGAACGGGTGTGCTAGTTAATGGAACTTGGGAATACAGTCAACGTTTGTGTTTGGACAATTTTCGAGAGCACTTCCCAGCCGTAGCAGTATTACCGGACAATTTTTATGAATGCCTTACAAATTGTGTTGAAGTGTTTCGCGAAACTGGTTCTGTGACGCATAAAAAAGGTGCTGGTAGACCAAGAGTTCGTACAGAAGAAGTTATTAATGACGTTCGTCAACGTATGGAAGAAGAGCCTACAAATCCTTTAAAACGTCTCTCTCAAGAAATTCGGCTTTCTTATGGAACATGCGAAACGATTGTAAAGAAGGACCTGAACATGCATCCATTGAGATGTAATCATATCAAGCTCTTCTGCCTGCAGACCACCCCAGACGCCTTGCGTACTGCCATTGGTTCGTAATAATTTAATGAATGACGATCTGCTGAACTTAACTTTTTTTTCTGACGAAGCTTGGTTCCACCTTTCGGGATACATCAATTCTCAGAATATGCGAATGTGGAGCACTGATAACCCGCATATTTTTATTGACACGCCACTACATACTCAGAAAATTGGTGTTTGGATGGCAATTTCTCGCAGAAGAATAATTGGGCCAATTTTTTTCAATTTCACCGTTAACGCAGAAAGGTACAGAAATATTTTTTTTACTTAATTTGTGCAATAGTTAGACGATGATGAACTTCAATACGGTTATTTCCAGCAAGACGGTGCAACAGCACATACTACACGAGAAAATCTTGCTTTTCTCCGCGAGTTTTTTTGATAACCGGCTGATAAGTTGAGTTTCCTCCTAGATCACATTGTTTGACAATTATGGACTAGTTTATCTTTCTTTATTTAAAAAATAAGATTTTCGCAAATCCGATACATAATTTGCACGAACTGCAACAAAGAATTGTTCAGCAATGTGCAACCATAACGCCAGAAATGCTGCAAAACGCTTTTCACAGCACGAGGAGGCGTGCAAACTTGTGCATTGAAGAAAACGGGGGACATTTCCAAAAATTATTGTAATTTAGCTTTTCTGGTTAATAAAAACGTTATTTATTTCATAACTTGTAGTTCATTATTATTTTACAGCTGAACTAAGTAGGTAACACATTTGTAGGTTATTGATAATGTCAGTGTAGCTTGACAATGATTGAATTATTTCAAAATGATGATTTAAACTAAGACAAGCGTTTTACATTCCATGACCAACATTGACCAATTTAATTTTTGATATCATAGTATCATTAATAAAGATCAGGAACAATAATCGACCCAGGTTGGACCCCTGTGGTACATCTCAAGTGGCTAGGAAACAGTAGGATGTAAATCCGTTGTATCGAACTTGCTGATGCCTGCAGTGAAAGTAAGAAGCAAATAATTAAATCCGGGAATCACTAAAACCAAAAGACTTCAATTTCCTCAACAACATCGAGTGAATGATTCTATTATTAAGCATAGTCTGTACAGACTATGTCCACCTCCCCCGGCCGTCAGTAACACGAAGGTGTATTGTAAAAAATATGCCAAATTAGGAATAATTGACCGTTTCCCCATGAAACCATGCTGATATTCAGAAATAAAGTTTGACAGAGATGAATAAATATGAGAATAGACGCACATCTCAAACATCCTAGCAAAATTTGGCAAAATAGATATTTGTCTGTAGTTATTAATCATGTTTGCTGACCAATTTTCAAAATCAAACATACTTGCAATGACTTCCAAGTCAGGAAAAGTCGCCGTTCGTTTTTAAAGTTAAATTAAATAAAATTATCGGTGGTTGAGTAAATATCTTCATTCAATCTCTCGACAAAAAATCAGCATTTTGATCATGCCCTGCAGCTTTTTTATTAGGAAGTCAAAGGATAGAATTCCGAACAACGTTAGGAAGAAATATATTAATAATATTTATATTTGGAAGATCATTGATAGTATACTCTTGAAGAAGTAGTTATAACGATCAGATGGCAAATACACCGATGGAAAGAATTTCGCAAAAATATTGTATTTGGTCTTCGATCTCTATATCATTGTATTTCATACGGCTTGGAGTTCTGGTGAACTTGATTTACATTCGTCATATAAATCGGGAAAATTGGCTGTAAATAAATATATAATAATACTTACCAAACTAAATTGGCAACTTTCTCGAAATCCATCTCTCTTATTTGCTGCAAATCCAACAACCTTTTCACCTTGTCCCTCTTCTCTTTTTTATCCCTATCGCTATTTACGATAATAGCTGATCTTTTCCTACTCAAGATGACATTTCTACCAGATCTGGGACTGCTTGCTTCGTTAGTAGTGCTGCTAGCATCAGAAGGCGACCCTTCTGCATTCTCCTGAAAATTTTCGTTAACGCTGTTACTTCCGAGGATGACTTCCCCAGGCTTTGCAGGAAATTCATTGACGTCCAGGTTTTGCGTGCATATCTCCCTCTCCTTTTCAGATGGACTGTCAAGAAAGGGCGTGAAATCATTTTCAGAATCCGAATAGAAGCTGCCATTACCGAAGTCATCATCCCAACAACAATTTATGGGCAATTTGAATATATTCTTCCTAATTTGCTTCACGAGATTTTCCAATTGTCCCGATTGTGTCCTTACGTCCAGTATTTTTGGTATGACCCGAAATGGTAACGTCAAACAGAATGATTCGCAGCTGAAATACAATTTCATTAGGTATTTACTGTTAGATGACGCTGGGTGTTACACACCAAGAAATAACATTTAAACCATTTAGATTTTTTACGAAGTCTTGCATTCTGGGCTTATTCAACATGTTCTTTAAGTAGTTCTCATCTTTTGCTTTTTCTATCATCTCGTTCAGCATTTTCCTATTGGTCTTGTCCAAGGCGAGCATGATGCTACGAATTAAGATGTTTACTTTCTCGTTGACTACCAGACGTGCTGCTAACCTTCCATCTCTTATTAGGTTATCACTCTTACAATATGGATCATTACGGCAATAATCTACAAAAGAAAAAACGTAATATTTAAATACTAATTTTATTTCTATCATAGTAGTTTAATACGAAGGTCGTCCAGAAAGGAAAAAGCGATTGTGCACCACACCCGGCGACGATCTGGTACAATCGCGAACTCATGCGCGCCAGTTAGCTCCTTCCCTATCTTCAGTGTGAGCCGCTCTGTACACTTTAAAGTGGTTATGTCCCACGAAAGTCCCACCAAATTTGAAATGCGTAGTATCATTCGTTTTCTGAATGTTCGTCCTACCAAAATTTATAGGCAAATAAAGGATATTTATGGTGATATTGGAATGAACAAGGTTTCAATGAGGAATGTTTAATCAAGGCCATCACTCATTATGAGTTGAAAGCAAAAGTCGAAGAAAAGTTTAACGATCGCTCATACATGAAATAGTGACAAAGCACCTTAACTATAAAAAAAAATGTATGTTCGGTGAGGGCCTAAGAATTTGATTGGTGTGCAAAAGACGAAACAGATGGAGTAGCCCTTGAATTTTTGACCGAATAACAATGATGGTGATGAATTTCTCAACCGCATTGTACCTAGATGAAACTTGGATTTCTTACAAGACTACGGAAAGCAAGCGCCAGTCTAGCGAGCGGAATCACACAAACTCACTCTCAAAACCCCGAAAAGAAGAACCAAATCTCAACCCCAGAAAAGTGATGGCTACAGATTTTTGGGACCGAAAGGGGTTGATCCACGCGAGTTTATGCCAAGAGGAGTTACAATAAACTCAGAAGTCTACTGTAAATCACTTCAACGACTTAGACCCACTATCCAAAACAAGAGAAGTGGAATGTTATCGGCAAAAGTGGTTTTGATTCATGACAATGCACTGCTTCATGCATCAGTAAGAACAAGCGAGAGCTTCAACGTCTTAATTGGGAAATTTTTGGACATCTTCTTTACAGCCCTGAGTTAGCACCAATTGATTTTCACTTATTCCCACTACTAAAGGAATAGTTCGTAAACGATGAAGATATCGAAGAAGATATAGTATCACGGCTCTACTATTTGGCGATTGGATAGTATAATATCAGAATTGAAAAATTGGTTCCACGTTACAATAAGTGACAGCTATGTCGACTACACTGAAAAATAGAGTAAGGTACTTTGTAAAAAAAGTTTTGTACTGAAAACTTTCATTTTTATTTTTTGTTATGCCAAAAAGTTCTGTTCTTTCTGAACGACTCGTGTCTTTATTTGTAATGTTATTTGCATCCTCTATCAATGAACAAGAAAATGTTTCTGGGCGTTATATCGAAGTTTTTGTAAATCGTGCAAAAGTTATCGCTAAAGGCTCTTTGAATTTGCCGCTAAATTACATAACTTCTTCCTTCAAACACCAAAGGCGCTCAAATTTTTATTTTGAGCCGAAAACACGTGCGTCAACTATCTAAAACATTAGTGACTTGTGCTAATATAGTATCGTGTTAGTATTACTACCGGCGGTATTTGTGCATTTATTTATACTATTATTTCTCTCTTAAAATATAATATAGTTCTGATATTTCTTGAAAGCATTAGTTATATACACATACAGATGATATTTTGTAGTGCAAGCCTGGTTTGTATTTCTTGTTGACATTTGCTTTAAAGAAAATGTGTGTAAATAGATAGTTAAGTTGATTGGCAGTCGGTAATATAGTGTTATTTGTTAAACACAGTTTCATATTTTATCAATGCTCAAGTTTCATTAAAAAAAAACACAAATTGAATATAAATGTTGTACGAGGGCGTATTTTTATGTCATCTACCTAGCCATGAAAAAAAGCACATAAGAGAACAAAAAAAAATTATTTTTCTACATAACTCCCTTCAACACTAATACACTTATTCCATCTTTTTTCCAGTTGCCCCATACCCTCAGAAAAAAATTGCTTCGGTAACCCCGCAAAATATTCTTAAACAGCTTCTTTGAGTTCTTCATCAGAAGCAAAACGTTTTCCTCTGAGATGCTTTTTTTAAATTTTTGAATAAGAAGAAGTCTGACGGAGCTAGGTCGGGGCTATAAGGTGGATGCCTTAACTCTATAAACCCAAGTGGATAAGAATGCGGGCGGTTTTCCTCCAGAGCAGTTTTTAAGTTTTTAATTGTGTTTCCGTAGGCCTCTCCATTTATGGTAGACCCTCTCGGCATATATTCTATAAGCAAAACTCCTTCAGCATCCCAGAAAACAGTTGCCATCAGTTTTTTTCCAGAAAATTGTGTCTTGGCCTTTTTTGGTGATGGAGAGCCCTTATGAGCCCACTGCATGGATTCTTGTTTAGTAGGAGGGTCCCAGTAATATACCCAAGTCTCATCCCCGGTAATAATTCGAGATAAAAATGTTTTGTCCCTCTCCAACTTGACCAAATTTTCTTGAGAAACTTCTTTTCTGCACAGCTTTTGTTCAGGTGTAAGCAATCTGGGTATCTACCGTGCAGACACTTTCTTCATACCCAAATCGTCATGCAAAATTTTGAGAACACTTGTTTCGGATATACAGATTTCATAGGCAATGCCAGAGATCTTTACACCCCGATCTTTCAGTACCAAATTTTCGACTTTTCGCACAATGTTTTCACTTCGAGCTTTAACACTCGTCCGGACTTCAGGCCCCATCGAAAGAGTTTAGACCAATATTTTACTTGGAAATAAGATGGTGTATCTTCCCCATATACAGCAACCATTCTTTCATGAATTGCTTTTGGACCATTGCCTTACTTTGTCAGGCACTTTATTACGCTGCGATGTTCAACTTTAGTTTCACTCATTTTATCGAGAAATGGACCGTCTCAAAGCTCTATACACAGCATAAACTAAACACAACTTAGCACATGTACTTCTAACAGTGACAGCAATTTTTCAATAATTTGTTTGACAACGTCACTCTTTTGTTTCATGGTAGGTAAATAACATAAAAATACGCCCTCGTATAATAAACATCAATTATTATGATTCTCATACTTCCAATGATGTTTATGAGAGATATGATTAAGAAGTTGGAAAATTCACTCGGCAAGTACATATTTTATTAAATATTTCCATTTCTGTACTTTATCGACAATATTATTGTAAATACAACTTATTCAATAATAAGTAGTTTTACTACTGGCGGTATTTGTGCATTTGCATATACTATTATTGTTCTTTTATAATGTAATACAGTTCTGATACTTCTTGGAAGCATTAGTTATACCGGGTGGTGCAATAGTGTGTCGGCGGAGCTTAGTGTGAAAACTAATAACGCTGCAGCAATGAGACTTTAAGTACGTATGTAGTATGCGACTGTGCATTTTCTAATTTTATTTACAAATATACAGGGTGTTCCAAATTTTCGCAACCACATTCAACTTTTTTATTTTAAATACATTGCTATACTTTCTAGATTTTATAATGATAGCCATTCAAATTATCTTTGCAATGATATATGGATATGTGCACTTCAGACTGTTCGTTTTGATTTTATTGATAATATTGTTAAAATCTTGACAGTTGCAGCATCTAACATTTTAAGCTGTAGTCTGTAAATGGGTAGAATGCCTCACGTAACTCTTGTGTTACTAATTTATGGACTAACACGTTATTTGTTTTGAGTTTGAACAAAGTGAATAAATATACAGGGTGTTAAATATGTCGTGTCTAAGTTATCGATCTTTATTGGTTATTTTGTCGTTTTTTTTAAATCTAACCTATAATATTTTTATAAGTCAGCATATTCCTTGTACAATCGCCTTTAAAATGGTACCAATAACATAGTACTTATTTCGAGTATTTTCAAAGTTATAACCCTTTAATGGGATATACTCATGTTTATAACATGCAAAATGCGGGGCATCTAATAGTTGGTTGGCCATGAAAATAAAACAAAGTAATTTTAACAAACACCTGTTTTTTAAATGCTTTATCATTAGTTTTAGAAATACATTTTGAAAATTTTCGATAATAAAACAATCTTAATTTAAAATGTGTTCAAATATATTTCCATTCTGCTCTACAGATGCTCTCAACCGTCTCTGTATCGACAGACTTACATTCTCAGCTAAGTTATTCTCACTTAATTGAAGAAAAGCGTTTCTTATTCGTTGCTGCATGTTCTCTGCCGTTGTAGGAGGTGTTGCGTAAGCAATGTTTTTTACAGTTGGCCACAGAAAGAAATCACAAGGTGTGAGGTCTGGTGATCGTGGTGGCCAGCTTATCAAACTTCCTCTCCCAATCCACTTATTGGTGAATACCCTATCTAAATGTGCTCTTGCAGCAGCACCATAATGTGCTGGTGCACCATCATGTTGGTACCACAATCTCCTGATGACGTTATCTGGGAGGCCTTCTAATAGCAATGGTAAATTATTTTGTAGGAAATTTGTGTAGATTGCACAATTTAAAGTATTATCAAAAAAGAATGGACCAATAATAGTGTTTCCTATAATGCCTCCCCATGTGTTAACACTCCATTTTTGTTGATATAAAATGGGCTGAACAAAATGTGGGTTTGTAGTGTCATAATAATGGGTATTTTTTCTGTTTGTGGTTCCACAATTAGCAAATGTTGCTTCATCTGTGAAAAGCACATGATCTAGAAAAGTTATATCGTGTCGTAATTGTAAAAGTAGCCATTCACAGTACACTAGTCTCCTTTCAAAGTCCGTTTGTAATAAGCCTTGATGATTTTGAATTTTGTAAGGGTGAAACTTATGTTTTTTTAAAATCCTTTTTACAGCAGTGACTTCTATCCCGTGTTGTTTAGAAATTATCCTTGTAGATACGTGCGGATTTTCCACATTGGACTGGACGACTATCACTTCATTATCTTCTGTAATCATAGTCTTACTTCTTTCATGTTCGACGTAATTCACTGAACCCGTTCGAAGAAACCTTATTAACAAATTTTCAAACGTTTTACTATCCGGTGCTCTTCGGTCGGGATATTCCATCGCATATGTTCTTGATGCTAAAAATGGATTTCTGTTGCTAGCGCCAAGAGCAAATACCATGTCTATGAGCTCCTCTTTCGAAAAATTCATTTTAAAGCAAAAACAACAATAAACTATTATGGTATCTAAATGAGAAATAATGTCAATAAAGCGATATAACTGATAACAAGGTAAATACAACACGTAACAACTACTAACAAACAAACGGAAATTAATAATTCACTAGCCGAACTTAATTTATAACAACAAAACGCAATTACAGAAAAGAGAAAATACAGAAAACGACTTTTTATGGACTTTTGAAGTAGAGATTTGACGTTTGGTTGTACAGCCATTTTTTTTTTAAACCAAGGCTATTAGATGCCCCACATATTGCATATTATAAACATGAGTATATCCCATTAAAGGGTTATAACTTTGAAAATACTAGATATAAGTACTATGTTATTGGTACCATTTTAAAGGCGATTTTACAAGGAATAACTGACTCATAAAAATATTATAGGTTAGATTTAAAAAAAAACGAGAAAATAACCAATAAAGATCGATAACTTAGACACGACATATTTAACACCCTGTATATTTATTCACTTTGTTCAACCTCAAAACAAATAACGTGTTAGTCCATAAATTAGTAACACAAGAGTTACGTGAGGCATTCTACCCATTTACAGACTACAGCTTAAAATGTTAGATGCTGCAACTGTCAAGATTTTAACAATATTATCAATAAAATCAAAACGAACAGTCTGAAGTGCACATATCCATATATCATTGCAAAGATAATTTGAATGGCTATCATTATAATATCTAGAAAGTATAGCAATGTATTTAAAATAAAAAAGTTGAATGTGGTTGCGAAAATTTGGAACACCCTGTATATTTGTAAATAAAATTAGAAAATGCACAGTCGCATACTACATACGTACGTAAAGTCTCATTGCTGCAGCGTTATTAGTTTTCACACTAAGCTCCGCCGACACACTATTGCACCACCCGGTATAAGCTACAGACAATATTTTGTAGTGCAAGCGTAGTTTGTATTTCGGAAATATGGGTAGCGGAAATAGTAAATACACCTGCTATTCATCATAATCATCAAGATTTAGCAAAGTAAATAACATAAATAAAATGATTAGAAAAAAAATATATAATTTTATTATCAACTAGCTGGCCAGGCAGACATTGTTCTGCCCTTTCCGTTAGGTGGCGCGAAGAATTTGATTTGATGTTGAGTTCATGAACGCAATAATATAGAATAATGACCCTGTATGTTGAAATCCAGAAACGATGTTCATATGTCAAAATTCAATTCTACCAAAAATAGCGCCATCTCTCGCACGACAGGATATACCAAATACAATTTTGTTAAGCACGCGAACATATTACCTACATATAAATCATTTCGGTATATTAATATAAAATTTATTAGTAACTTGACCACAGCGCCACCTATCGGGTCCAGATTTTCTAATTATCTTTTTCCGCACTAAACCAACATACATTGTGAATATGAGTCATTTTGGTCCATAAATATAGAATTTGTTAATAACTTGACTACAGCGCCACCTATCGGATTCTATGAGCCATCGACTCGGCCCAACAAATATATTTTCTGAGCTCAATCGATCAAGTCGTTCAGATGTTAAATGATCACTAACAGAAGCGCCAACGATTATATACATACATTGTCCGAATTTTCCGACTTATGTTTGTAACTATCCCGAATATTTCTTGCATGAAAACATTTTCAAGGCCATAACGAACAAAACAATAAAGAAATTACGCATATCCATCGTTCGAATCGCTACGCCACTCGTTTCTTAAACTCTGAATTCGTACTTTGAAACGTCAAAATGAAACTTGTCCTTTAATATACTATTAAAGGATCATATTTTGATATTTAAATATGATTTGGTACCATTTTACTTTCTTATACGTAGTATAAGGAAGTATTGTGATGATGAAAATTTTCGACTTCGAGATTTTTGCAGATGTCCACGTTTTGAGGTCCCCTGATACCAAAAAAGTGGTTTTAAAAAAATGTCTCTGTGTGTGTGCCTGTCTGTGTGTCTGTCTGTCTGTGACCACGATAGCGGTCAAACCGCTACAGATATCAATTCCAAATGTTGTATTTACGAATATAATCTCCCTTTTGAGAACTGATTAGATTTTGAGCAAAATCGGCAGACCGGAAGTAGTAGTTTGCTTCATTGAAAAAATCGAAATTTGCAAATATTTCGTCAAAGTTTAAACAAACTTATAAAGAACTCAAATATACTCAAAATTAAATTTGAGAAAAATTGTGTTAATAAAGTTTTTCGAAATTCCTACCGGAAGTAGGTCTTTTACTCTTATCGAAAACCAGTTTTTTGCGAATATCTCGCAAGTCATGCTTTCTAGGCAGGTACATTACGAGTATAAAAGTATTTAGAACGTACTTTTAAATATCTTTTGTATAAAAAAAATTTTAAAATTCGGACCGGAAATAACACTTTCACTCTTACCGAATAACGATTTTTTGGAAATATGTCGTAAATTATGCATTCTATATATATTTATGAAGAGTACAAAAGTATTTAGAGTTGGATATGGAATATTTTTTGTATAAATGAAATTTCAAAATTCGGACCGAAAGTAAGACTTTTTTGCTACCAACCTCAAAAAATTAAATTAGCCTGCGATAAAGTAATACTTTATACAACCAAAACGGATGTGGTAAAGTGAACTTTATAGCACCGAAATGGAAAAAGTAATATAATTTATTTATGAGGTTTATTATTTTATTTGTGTGTCACATAGTTTAATAGGTTTTAGACCACTGCTTTAATAGATTCTGCAAATTATACCAAAGGATTCAATATATCATCAATATTCTATATTATGATTCCCTTCTATCCTTCAAATATTATATATATAACATGACATATGGCTGCTCATTTCAAAATACGCCAGGGGCAATGTACCTACACTGCACAAAGAAAATCACAATTAAAAGTTTGTTTTAAAACATTACTTTGCTGTATCATAAAGCTTCACATAGATCAGCTGAAACTATAGGAATTATAATTTCAGCGTTAAATACTTGTTGTCAGATATTAAAAAATAAATACTTGTTTTGCAAATGTTTGACAGTGAAAAATATAATCGTTGGCAATTTTAATTCCATCTATTTTATTGAATTTATTTATTTCTCACTTGCATGTGTGTATCACGTATGTGAAACACTCCATCATCTCGCGTGTGTTTGCTTGACTGAATTAAAAATGTTTACATTGAACGGTGCATTGTCTCATTGTTGCGCGGAGGTTTTATCTACTGAACGTGATGGACATGTGGAAATATCGTCTATTTTCTTTTACATGTTTGTGACGCGTTGGATAAGAGTTCAATTTCATTCTTTTTCCCAGTTCTTTAACCTGTACACGCAGCATTAACATATGCATGTCGCACATGTTCTAACAGATAAAGGTGGTTTGTTATATTAATCAGGAGTTAAGAGCTGAACACTGTGATGGAATTTTGATCTACGTGGGGTCGTTTTCTTGTTCCTGGGCGACGCAAAGGGAATGAGAACGAAAGACTAGAACAAGCAACAAAACTGATTTTTTAGGTGTATAGGAATAAAATTCAAATATAAACAGCTGCAAGAACATGAAGTTAAAAATCGTATATACTTAAAATCGGTTACTGAATAGTAAGAGGTTTCTTAGGACGGATTGGAATTGCGATATGTCGCATACATTCTTTATGCTTGATGAGGATTTGTTGTAGATGATTTGATTCGCATATGTCAGTGATATTTTAAAACATCTGTTTACTGTTGAGTGTCCGTGTTAAGTATGCATGCCATGTTAGATATTTATTTACACTACAAAATTGTTTATTCTGAATCGGTTTACAGGGGACTCGTCATATTTTAAGCCAACGATTAATTGTTATATTCGCTTTTGTTGCACAAAAGAGCACGTCCTACATTTGTCGAATTACTCCATAGGACTATTCAGTTTGGCACATATACCGCATGTGTAAAATCATATTGGGGATAGGATATACTGTGTGTCCAAAAAGTCTGGAAACACCCAAATAAAATCGAAACGGATGATTTTTGAGAAAAATGCAAAAACAGGCCAATTAGTATTTTCAAAAAACTACTGGCTGATGGTATCTGTTTGGAATTTTTGATGATCTTGAAAAAGTTATGATGTCATAAAAAAAAAATTTAAATGGCAACATCGCATTTTTAATTTTATTTTTGATAGATCTTTTAATTGCCTAAATGATTGTAAAAAAATTTTTCATTTTACTTAAGAAAATGACCGAGAAAAATTTAATTACTTCTTCGAAAATGGAAAAGTTTGTCTTTAAAAAAAACATAGTTGGCTTAAAAGTCGATTATTTTTCAAACACATTTTGTTTTATTTGTGACATTCTGTCAAATACGAATTGTGCGTAAGTTAAAAAAATCTGTTTAAAAATGGTTTTAAGTGAGAGGGAACGTATTGAAATATTGATGATAATTGGTTTTGGGGATAGGGCTCGTTCAGTTAGAGAAGTTTGCGACTTATTTAATACAGAACATCCGGAGCGTGCCCCAATTAGTATTTCTGCAGTGAGTAAGATTCACAAAAAATTTCAAGAGGATGGCCATGTTGGAGATCGCCCTAGAAGTGGTCGTCCAAAGATCGCAGAAGATACGCAACTCGACGTATTATTGTCAGTAGAGGAAACTCCAAATTCTAGTACACGGCAGCTTGCTCGGGAGTTTAACGTGTCGAAGAGTACAATTGGTAATATTTTCCGGAAAACTAAGTATCATCCCTACAAAATCTGTTTGGTTCATGAGCTGTCTGAAGACGACTTCGACAGGCGTGTACAGTTTTGCGAACAACTGATGCCTATGTGTGATAATGAACCGTTTTTTATCAGAAATATCTTATTCTCAGATGAAGCTACTTCACATTACATGGGACTGTTAATAGACAAAACTGCAGGTACTGGGCACGCCAAAATCCACGCTGGATGAGAGAGGTACGAACTCAGTATCCTCAGAAATTAAATGTATGGACTGGTTTAATTGGTAACAGAATTATAGGGCCTTTTTTCTTCAACGGTAACCTGACGGTGGAAATGTATTTGGATTTTTTACAAAATTATTTAATTCTGTCATTAGCAGAAATATTTCCGAACCATGAAGATCCTAATTTGCCCAGCCAAAGAATTTGGTTTTAACAAGATGGGGCTCCACCCCACTATGCGGGAAATGTTCGGCATTATATCGAGAATACCTTCCCAAACAGATGGATTGGCAGGAGGGGGGCTATCGAGTGGCCGGCTAGGTCGCCAGATCTAACGCCTATTGATTATCTTTTGTGGGGTTACCTAAAAAATAAGGTATACGCAACTAAAGCTGAAAATTTGGAAGACTTGCGTCAACGGATTGAGATTGAAGTACGAAGGATTACTCCTGAAATGATAGAAAACGTTCAAAATAAATTTTATTATCGTTTAGGGTTTTGCCAAGATGCTCAAGGACAACATTTTGAACATTTATTGTAAGAGTTTTTGCTGATTTCTACGATTAAAATTTTCTGTTTTCTATAATGATTGTTTTTCAAAATTTTTCTTAAGTAGAATGAAAAATTTTTTGACTGTCGTTTAGACAATTAAAAGATCTATCAAAAATAAAATTAAAAATGCGACGTTGCCATTTAAAATTTTTTTGATGACAACTTTTTCAAGGTCATCAAAAAATTCCAAACAGATACCATCATCCAGTAGTTTTTTGAAAATACTAATTGACCTGTTCTTGCATTTTTCTCAAAAATCATCTGTTTCGATTTTATATGGGTGTTTCCAGACTTTTTGGACACACAGTATGTATACTAGGCACACCGGCAACAACGCCCAACCGTAGCCGTAGCCATGGTATAAGGAAACAAGGTATGCTTTTGCGCATCTCTGGATTGCGCGCATTTATCGAAAAATATGTCACTTGACAACTCTGACAGAAGTCACTGACAGAAGTAACCCTTTAACAACTAAAATTGTATCTAGAGATCGTGTCGAACAGCGTCGTTCTGTGCTTGTGAGAGGAGGGGTCAATGGTAACAATGCCTCGCTACACACCAGAAGAAAAACTGCAAATTATTAAATGGTACTATAGTGGTCATTCCGCAAAGGATTGCATAAATTTATTTTCGCAAATATTTGCAGACAGACCCGTACCCTGTGAGCAACGCATATTACATATTTTGAATAGCTTTGAAGAATGTCTTTGTTTAAATAATTGCACAAAGTGTAATCCTAGAGAGGTAAATCCACTAAAAGCTGAGGAACGAGAAGAGCGGGATATAATGATTTGTAGCACTCTCGGAGTAGAGGATACGCTATCTACCAGAAGTGTTGCTGAGGAATTGGGTGTGAGTAATAAAACCGTCGCGAACATATGGAAGCGAAATAAATTAAAATGTTTCAAATACTCGAAAATGCAAGAAATATTTCTCGATGACAATTTTAGAAGAATGGAGTTTTGCGAAACCGTAATGGAAGAGACAAATGAAAATGAGAATTTCATCGCAAATACTGTATTCACAGATGAATCGTCATTTCCATTAAATGGAAAGCACAATCCTTCTGTTATTCGATATTGGGCTCGGGAAAATCAGCACAGATATTTTCTTAAACACACCCAATATCCCCAGAAAGTGAATGTCTGGGCAGGTATTTTGAGAGACCATTTGCTTGGTCCATTTTTTTATTGATGGTACGTTAAATGCGGACAAATACCTCGATATGCTACAGAATCAGATACTTCCTGCTATTGATAATACCGGAATAGATCGGGATATTATTTGGTTCCAACAGGATGGTTTTCCTGCACATAATGCGGTCAGAGTAAGGCATTTTTTAATGAATACTTTTCCTGATCGTCTCATTAGTGGAACAGGAAACATTCGTTGGCCTCCGCGATCTCCTGATCTATCGCCAAATGATTTCTTTCTGTGGGGTTACATCAAAAATAAAATATACAGTGCGCAAGCTGGCAGGCTAGAAAACTTAGATATTTTGAGAAGGCTAATTATAGAGGCTTTTGAATCTGTAACAGTCCATGTGATTCGTAATGTGCGAGAAAATTTTTATGATAGGCTCGGACAATGCCTTGCTGCTGAAGGAGGCATTTTTATTTTTTAGTATTGTTTAGAGTATATTTTTTATTTTCATTAGAATTCCGTTCTTAATAAATTTATATAATAATTTACTAAGAATTAACGTTTAATTAGAATTGTGCTTTTATTTTCTTTCTGTGTTGTATTGTATTTATGTTAAAAAGGACTTTATTGAAATAGTGTCCTGTGAATTTACAACTTTATTGAACTGGTAGTACTAGAGGTCGAATGCGCGTCATCCAGAGATGCGCAAAAGCATACTTTGTTTCCTTGTACCATGACTACAGCCACAATTGGGCGTTGTTGCCGGTGAACCTAGTATACATATATCCTATCCCCAATATGATTTTACACATGCGGTATAGTCAACGTGATTGTTCCATGTTAGTTGTTCATCTAAGAAACCACCCAAAAACTTTATATTGTCCACTACACTTAATCTTTCTCTATTAGGAAGAATATAATTATAACACTTTGTGGCATTACGTTTATAAGATTAGACACATGCAGATTTGTTTTTATTAAGTAAAAGGCTATTTGTGAAGCATTTTCTTTATTGTCAGAGGTTACTAACATTATTGTCTCATCACCAATCCTACAGAATTAACACAACGTGGTAAATCATTATAAAACTTATGAATAATACTGGTCCAAGTACAGAGCATTGTCGGGTCCCGAAATTAATTTGATACTCTCCTGAAGATCAATTTTCCAATTTCACTCTTAATAGGCGAGCCCGGGGTCAGTTGCAACATTTTTGATAAAATGGTTCTCGGACGCTACAACTCCCTATTTGGGAATTTGAAAATTGGCATGTATATTACTTTTCGCTATCAAACTTCTTCTGGGTCTTTTTCAACAAACTAAATACTTTTCTACATAAGAAATCAGCTAAACTAATCTTCTCTTAGAAATGACCCCGATCCCGCCGCAGTTGTAACAGTAATCGCGGCAATTCTAACAGATACCAAATTATACATAAACAATTACATGTATGAAAAATTTTATTTATTTGTTTTAATTAATACCATAGCTTAGAAAATTGACAGGTATGTAAACTGACATTTGCTCAGTTGTTACCCAGGCTGCACAATTGCGGTAGTATAATTAAAGTTCATCGACATTGTCAGCACAACTTTCGTGAACCCAGCTTCCGTTATACTTGATCCAAATTTCTTCTTCATTTTTATAGGAGTAGGCTTCAAGACAATATACACAAAATGTTTTGTTCTGATCAGATGATGAATTTTCTTTACCATGTTTCTTCGTTTTCTTCCGTGAGAGACTTTTCTTAACCCTTTTCACTATTTGCTTTGGCCTTGCCTCATCGGAAGAACAAGTGCCCCTGGCACGCTTCCTGCTTTTATCTCCTTTTCTCTAACAATCTTTCTATTTTTTTTTTTGTCAAATCGGACAGATTTTTCTTCACTTTTCTCGAGTTATTTTATCTCCTTTCCCTCTTTTCTTGCAATTTCTGTCAATAGTGCGTTTTTCTCCAGGGCGTCTGTTAAAATGACAGTTTAGCCTGTTTTCTTATCTTTAGCTGGCTGATGAAGTAAAAGTCGCCTTCGGAAGGGGCTGGGTTTCTTGCAACAATTGGATAGAATTGTTTAAGCTTATGTCAGCATTATTCATGAGGACATCTGAAAGTTTTGAAGTCGATGGTAGAGGTGTAATTTTAATCTGTGTTGGAGAGGGAACTTTATGGTTAATATTTTCCTTCCTTTGATCCACGTATGCGTTTACTTCGTCATTATCAGTAGAGTCATCAACTTTTTTCTACAATACTACCGCCGTTTCCTTCACCACGATCAACGGTTTCTTTATTACCAGTATTAGCCAAATGTTTATCTGTAAATTATGAGTGAAAAACCTGTCGGTTGATGATATTGGATGCTGTCATAGCAAGTGGAAATTTCTTCGCAACTATCTCATGTATGTTTTAAATCGTCATTACCTGGCGTTTTCGGGTTTCCATCTACTAATCCATAGAGGAATTTACATGTTTTGAACAGACCATACACACTTACGTCAAGCAGTCGTAGCTTATGCAACGTGTGTGGCGGGGAAGTCAATTGTTGGTGACTGCATGTGGGACTCGTGGTTATCCAAAACTTACAAAACTTTATTGTCGTTTGTTGGTCTTGCAAGTTTGGATAAATATATTATATGGGTAAAAATAGAATTGATTTGCATCTAGTCCGATCCATAAGCGTTCCCAATTTAGCCAGAAGGCATCTCTCTTAAGTTAAGTAAAGTTAAAGTAAGTACACTTCTTACGCAGTACTCAATTTTCGTTACTTCAGACATTCTCGTGCGCTAGTCACGTTGGTTGGCTGGTTACTAAAAACTACTACGCTTCGAACCGTCATATTTATAGTGTACACCTCGCCTATGTGCATGCATGACGTGACAGAGTTGGAACACATTTGAACCTATATAAGCTTGTCAGGCTGAGAATTTATGGCGCCTACCTCGTAGTTATCGGGCACTTTACTAGTAGGTGAAAAGACCGGCCCTTAGTAATTGTAATGCTCTAAGACTTCGTCTTTCTGAACTTCCGTCTTTCATAACGTAATCAAAGCAAACATAAACACGAAAATTTTACAGGAAAAATATAATAATACACGCGCCTTTTTGACAGATATGATTTATCTGCTAACACCGAATTGAACTATTAATCTATTAAAAATATCTAAGAGAGAAATTTGATATTGAAACGGAAATTATGTGTTTATTTGCCATGAACGCGTATATTACGATCAATTTATACATTTCCTATTTAAACTAATGAAATAAAAGCTCTCAAATATAATTTAACAAAGTAAAATTTTTAGGTTCTCTAATACAGTTATGACAACATGTACAATTGAATATACGTACAATTGAATATAACGCGTCCTCTCTATATGAACCTACACAATATGTCGGCGTGGTAAAAAAAATTGTTTTGATATATACTGCCGTTCGATGGATGGCGCACTAACGTCCTGTTCTCTCCAGATTTTCTTATACAGGGACTTTAACCAAATCAAACACATATCGCCTCCTACCGAAAAGGGCAGAACAACATCTGCCGGGCCAGCTAGTACTATATAAGAAGCTGTATGTAGTAGTAGCTGTTGAAAAGCCATTATGAAGTCCTTGTTGTTCATCACTTAATATATCCTTTTAAAAACCATTTTTTTCCAAAAACATTTTACTATTGGCGATATTTTAATAACATATCTGGTCATATTTATTTTTATGGCATGGCATAAATAAGTCAATTACTAATTGTCTTTGTGGCTTATTATATTTGCTTTTAGCAAAAGTTGGGTTTATTATAAGATCACAAAAAAATCTCTTACATTTTATCCATGCCTTATGAGTCAACTCGTACATAATAAAAAAGATGTGCGTACTTATTTAACTTTAATGTTGCTATAGGAATGTGTATATTAAAATCAAATTACAAAGTGGATTTATAACAATGCACAAATAGATAAACATTGTATTAATATACAACTAACAATTATATGCATATAAAATTACCGCAAAAAGCAGTCCATAAATTTATTCACTATGTAAAAGGCACCATCCAGTACATGATTCTTACATTTTTCAGCGAGTTTCTTAGCTGCCAGGCATTTCATAGTTTCCGGAATATTATTAAACATTTAAACCCCCATTAATCAGCATAATATCTTTGGGTGGCTTATGCTCTGTGGTATTGGAATTTTAAAGACGGTTTTATGACGTGTATTGTATTCTTGTTTAAATGTATTCAGTTTTAATTTGCTTGACATAAACCAGTTTTCCGCTTCTCTTATTAGTACTTTTGTTTTCTCTAGAAGTCTACTTTTAGCCCATTCTTTGGTTATGCGGGATGCGTCTTCTGCATAAAGACAGGTCGCATCTGCTGGTCTTTTTGCATGTATATATTGTGAATAATAAGGGCCGCAATATGGATCCCTATGGAACACCACGAATCATAGTCTCTCTTTCGGATATCGTCGGTGTAATTAGCAAAACACGTATCTCCACAATACGTAACTTTTCAGGAGCGCAATAAAACGTTTTAAAAAAATTGCAGATTTTTTTATTAAAACAAAATAAGTTGTATTTTACAAACAATTTATTTTGAAATCCATTTCACATGTTTTAAAAGTCAAAATATTATTTAGAACCTAATTAAATGGAGTTACGCAATTTTCCAGCAAAATTAACAGTATTTTTTAGACATACGTACTTTTCGTATAAATGAACAATAAACTACTTTTTAATTAAAAAACAATATTAATGAATATAAATTTCAAAAATGGGGAAAGTTGTCGTAAAAAGTATGATAATCCGGTTCTAAACTACGTTTGAGTTGTTGCAAATGTTGATATTTCTCTTTTTTAATTTTTAGTCTTTCATGGTGTAAAGTAGCCATCGACTCAAAAGGCACACTTTCAGTCTTGGGGTTAATTCGAGCGGGTAGCTCAATCCATTCTAAACTTGAATGTCTTAACTTATAAAATACCCCGTCTTTCGTATATTTCAGAGATTTTATATACGTTACTACAGGATCGCCTGTTTTCCTGCCTGGTCTAATCGAGGAAAAAAATTTTACTGATTGATCAACATCTTTGAAAAATGTATGATCCAAATATTGTACAGAATAAGGCGATTTTTCACATGCATTTTTGCAAATATTTACGTAGTCCGCAGGGACATTAATGTTTATCTTTCTAATTTTTCGTTCAATTGTTGAATGCATGCTATCTGCTTCCATTTGCGTGTGTCCTTTTCAAAGGTATTTTTGAATGATCGTTACACGTTTTTGGATAGCTAAATTGAACAATGCATTTGACAATGTTGTGTTACGGTTCTGGTAGTTGCATCCATCACTATAGAAGATGTATTCAATATTATCATTATCACATGGATGATTATCAATAAAATTTGAAAGAAAATGAACTATAATTGACGAAAATTCATTAGATGTTAAAGTACCCTCAGACTCGTTCCAAAGGTAACAATATCCTTGAAGCCTTTTCACATCGTAGATGGTAAAGTTATGCACTGCTAGTTTAGTTTTGTAGTATAAGGATGACACGTTTGATTTCGGGCACAACAAAACCGCTTGTAGGTCCATTGTAAAGACCTCATTGGTCGACAACTTGTCTTTAGCCTTTTCGGATCTCGCTTCCTCTTTTAATACAATGTGGTTGTTATACTCTATTTCTGACAAATTGTTAGTTTCAAAAGCAACACACACATCGCATTTGTCATTCTTAGGCCGATAAAGGGATAAATTTTTCTCATCAAATATTTTTGAAAACGTGGCACGAGAAAGTGGATTTACGTTATTTTGCTTGCAAAACTCATTCTGATATTCTTTAAATAGCTGTGCTTTAGACTCCCAATTCGGTTTTAAATATAATTTACTCGAACTAGCGCGACAGTAGTGAGATTCAAGTTTAGGAAGAATCTCAAAAAAGGCATGTAATTTTTTTATTTCAACATCTTTGCGGTGTTCAGCGTCTTCTACCTTTCTTGTAACATCAAAAGAGCGGACCCATTTTTTTATCGC
This sequence comes from Amphimallon solstitiale, assembly GCA_963170755.1. NCBI lineage: Eukaryota > Metazoa > Arthropoda > Insecta > Coleoptera > Scarabaeidae > Amphimallon > Amphimallon solstitiale. Next base: position 45,336,789 of record OY720683.1, on the reverse strand, counting down.
GATCTCGCCAACACCTAATGTTTGTAAAAACATTTTTTTACAAACACGAACTTGCTTTCCTTCATTTTTTAAATAAAACTCTGTAGATGTTGACCTTCTTGACACTTCTTCAGCACCCCTTTTTCTGGATGTAGCTTTTACATTTGTAAGTGTTCGTACAAATACTTTCTTTTCCGCCCATGTCAACTTCCAAAATGCCTCAAATATTGCCTTTCTAGTACCTTCTTTTATAGACCTACACTGAAGAATGCAATTTTTATTTTCACTTAATGTGCAAAAACACGAATGTTTGAGTATTTTTTTCCCCTTTTTTATGTCATATTTCCATTTTTCTTCATTTTTTTTCTTCCCACAATATTCTTGCCCCAACTCTCTCATTCGCTGATTCTTATTTCTTTTCCATCTCCCAAAATCCTTTTCACATTTAATTTTTTTGCGCTTCCTACCATCCGTGTTTTCCTCTAATTCAAAATCTTCGTTTTCGAATTCAGTTTCATGGTTGTCTTCAGTTTCGGCCAAGGTTTCTGCATTGTCATCGAACGTTTCTTCGATTTCAGAATCCTCACTATCTACATTTTCATCATTATTTGGCGTATAATCTAAGTCTGACTTTCGGTTTTCTTCGTCTATCATAAATAATTGATTTTTCTGACAACACATATTAATAGTTTCACAAGGTTTTAAGGCCTCTGCGACACTCTTCATTTCTTTATTATCTCCGTTATGTTCGAAGTTTTCAATACTTTGAAAAAGATTTTCATCGGCTGTTACTGCTGTATTAACAAATATAAAATCTTCGTTTGTAGCATTTGAAATAAAATTTTCCATGTTTGAATTTTCGCCATTATTGCTATGGGCAAGTATGTTTTCTAAAATAATATAACCACATAAATAAAAATACAATGTAGAAAAAAAATTGCGTTGCCTGCATAGGTGACAACATCGGTAGAGCCTTGATCGGTTAAAAAAACCTTCTCTTCTGGTAACTTCAACTTCTCTGTGTTGTCACTTTTTGTAACCATGTCTAGTATTTTTAGTGTTCTAGAGGACATTATTTCAGCTGAAAAAAAAAACAATATTAAAATAAAACCATAATTTTGTCTTGCCATAATGAAGAAACAACTGCCCGCAAATGACGTATCTCCACAAAGTAAATCACAATAAATAATTAAGAGACCAGCGAAAATTGCGTATCTCCATTACAACAAAGAAAACATAAAGTTAACCTTTTCTTGTAAAATATTGTGTATTATTAAGTAAGCACAATACATTTTCATAGATCTACTTACCTTTTTTAACGTAGAACACTAAATTTGATCACTATAATATACCCTAATTACACTGCACGTGCGACAGACCTAACTGCAACATCAAAACGTGTGTAAATGCTGGGAGATACGAAAATTGCCGATCAGAATACTGTGCGTTGGAGTTACGATCTTTTCTTAATTGAAATTCTATTGATACAGAAATTTATTTGGAGGTAGACAATTTGCCAGCACATTACTTGATTTTTTCCTACATAGATGGCGCAAAAATATCGTTTTGGCCAAATATTGGAGTTAGGCACTTTGCTAATTACACCGACGATATATAACACCCATCTCCACATAGTGGCACCTCTCAGATAGGTATGACTTAAGCATATTAAAACTATTTCATCGTATGCCACAATAACACAATTTGTTCATTAAAATTTTGTTATCCACGGCGTCGAATGCTCTAGTCAAGTCGCAGTAGGTTAATCAGACGCGATCCTGATTGTCCATTGGGTATTGTACAGTCCTTATAATTTCTGTTCATCGGTTGCTGTTGATTTTCCTTGACGAAATCCATGTTGTGCACTACTAATGATATTGTTTTTTTTTAAGAAGCTTGTCTGTCTTTGAGCGCTCACTATTTCAGACATTCGAAAACGTCGGTAATATAGATGTTGGTCTATAATTTTGAGGTTTGTTAACATAACCATTTTTAAGTGCCTATTGGTACAACTTTTGCGTTTTTTTCAGCTCTTTGGATAAAATTCGATAAAATTCCTTCAACAAGGCGTTGTTTATAATAACACTTAGCGGTTTACTCTGTGCTTCTTAGTTTTGTTCTTATAACTATTTTTAATTTCATTTTCAAAGTTGTTTTGTTTTTAAGCTTATAATATTCCTGATATATTGCACAATCCATAATAACTTTTGCAATTGTTGCAAATGCTTCTACATTATTTTAAAAATGCTGAATATATTCAGATAAATATTGAATTTTCTTAATGTTATTTTATACTTATTGTTTAGTAGCCATATATGTATTTTAATATGAATAAATATCTAAAAATTACAGATCTGGTTTTAAGATTTTTACAGAACCTCCTATAGCCTATATATTTTATAGTGTTTCTATAATGAAATGTAATAATTTGAGTTAAAAATAATCTTACCTATAACATATATAGGTAGCAATTTAGTTAATCTATCTTCTGGCCATCTTCTTTTATTACGTTCCAGCAATCTTTCCAGAGGTGATCTTTGCCTGGCTATAAACAACATAGAACGTTGCGATTTTGACGGAGGCGTCAGTGTTTCAGCCCTGTGTGCGCTCAGCAAATGTAAGCAAAGTACTTTATCAATATCTAATTCTCCTTCTGTAAAGATCAAAACGTGAATATCCTAGAAAAAGAATAGATTTAAATGTGAAAACACGTAACTGTAGAATTATTTTGATTTATACGATATAACAAACATAGCTTTAATAAGCAACAACACCGAGCACTCTTAGTAGTATCTTAGTAAAAAAGTTTTATAAATCTTAACAAGATACACTAGATCAATCGAATTATTGTTGGCAGTCTTTTAGCTACTCTATGACATTATTCATGTAACTCTCACTATAAACGTCTGAGGTTTACAGAATCCTAAAATAGTGCTTTTAATTGGAATACTTGCTGTTCCCGATCAATTAACTATTTTTTAACGTGTAAGCAGTGACGATGCTACTTCATCATATTCTGTCTTTATTATTTCGATAAATTTATTATAACATCTGTCTATGTTAGTGTCATACAAAATGGAATTCCATTTGTGACTCTTTAAGCATTCTCTGAATATCCTTACTGCTTTAGTAAGAAGTTGCAAGATTTACAAAAACAAGAAGTGTGTTTACTAAACAAGCCCCAGTACCAAGAAACTCACTTCTAACATCTTTTAAGGTCCCATACAGAGTGATGAAATGAGCGCAAAAGAGCTGATTCAACCGGCTGCTCTTGACCTAGTTAATATTATGCTGGGAGGCTGGAAAATTCATTTCAAAGGTACCTTTGTCGAACAACAGTACTAGACGAAGAATCCATCATATAACTCAGAATCTCAATGACCAGTTAAGGCTGGACGCCCGCTTCAAGCTGAGTTCGATTTGAAATGGGCGTACCACTGCTTTTCGTGCAAATGTAAATAAAAGACAAATGTTTAAGGGTCCGCGTGCTCTGTCTTATGCTGAGGAAAAAGATAGAGAAAAGAACTTGTCACCTAATCGAATCTGCCTGTAATTTATGGCTGCGTTATGGTCTCAGATAATCGCCGGTTGGCCCACATATTTGCCAGTCGGGAAGCAACCGCCCCTAAATTATACAATCTATATTTTCTCAAACACACAAAAAAAGTGAAGCTGGATATGTAAAATCACCTGCCGGATTCAAATTTTGAGTTGGAAAATAAAATCGAAATCGCAAAAAGGTCGAAAAATCGTTTTTTTGTGTAAATTTTAAAATTTTCATTTTCTTCAATTATTAATACTTATCTCGTGATATCTCAGCAATGCAGAGAGCTAGGGATCTGTTTTTTTTAAGGTTATACCCTAAAGTATTTGGATGATACTAGTGTTTTCGATTTTTCTTTATGGTGTGTAAATTTTATAAAAAAAAAAAGTTTTAGTAGACCACCAATTTGTGTAAGCTATTTTTCAGCTATCGAGTAACTAATCTTATTTTTCAGAATTTACCCATATATATGTGAAACAAAATAAAGCCAACATTCCAAAATTATTTTTTGTGCAAGAAATAAATTTCTAGATCGTTTCAGAAGCAAATTATTGCGAGTCAAATATAGTAATTATACTCCCTGCGCGCAAGCCGTGTGAGTCCTAGCATGCGCTTCTAGCAGGTATACCGTTAAGGACGGGAAGAGATATTGCTTTTACTTTCTGATACGTAGTATAAGGAAGTATTGTGACGCTGAAAATTTTCGACCTATTGTAAAGAAAATATCAACGGTTTCGATAAAATAATGTCCGAGTAACGATTACTTTCTTAACATACACCGATCTCAGAAGTATTTTACAAACCGCGTAGAAACTGCCCGAAATGGTAGGCGGAGCTACCTCTCGACACCATGTGCGAGCGTACCAAATACTCTATTTGATTTCAGTGAATTTCGCCCAAATTTCAAAATTTTGTTTTCCGTTTCGTAACCTTATTTTTAAAAATTAAGAAAAAATAAAATTTATGTATTGCTGTTGAGTGTTACATAATTTTAAATAAAGGCTTGTTTTTTGAAATTTCTTACATTTTAATTTTTATTTAGGGCCCTTTGGACAATTTCGAAGAAATTACGATTTATCCATTGAAAGGCATTTTTTTCTTAAATTAGCATGTAAATTCGGTAAGGTTTTCATGAAAAATACGATTAGGAAATGGGAAAAACGATTTCGAGGCCGGGCGTATAGCCTTAACAGAGAATACTGAAAGGCACGGAATTTGTTGTACAACTTGATGAGGCTACTAACAGTAAGAAAGACGCACAACTTATTTGTTTTCTTCTGTTCTGCAAAAGCCTTATTGGAAGCGCAAATGCTCAATACTTATTTAAATTGCTTCACAATAACCGAAAATGATTTGGATTGTGAAACGTATGTGTACTAATGGAGCTTTATCAAATGGTCGCTATGGAGGATTGTAGGCATTTATTGGCAGCAAAGCATCGCATGCTATGCTATGTCCATTGCATATTCCACAGGGAAACACTTGCATGAAAGTCGATGAGCTCTCAATTGAATTTGGTATTAGAATGTGACGTAGGTTTACTGATCTACATAAATATATAGGCAAGAGAAAGCCAAATTTTTTAAAAAAACTACTCATAGATATGGTGGCTGAACACTGTGCATACTACTGCAGTTCAGGGTCGCCGTCACGTGGCAACGTCTTATCCTGTGCATTCGACCTACATCAAGAGATTCTCACATTTCTACAAGAGGAAGTTCATGAAAACTCCAAGTACTTTGCCGAACCTGACTTCTTCCTGTAACTAAGGTAGTTGTGCGATATGTTTGACGAACTGAATGTTTTGAATCTGACTCTACATGGCAATAACATGCGAATTTGAAACTATTGGAGAAGGTTGCAGCGTTAAGGAAAAAATTGCATTTGTGAATGAAAACAATCAATGAGGATGTATGTCAACATTGTTTCCCTGAATTGCGCAAATACCTGGCCTCTAATTAAGTCGTTGTTTCACAAGACTTGCTGCCTCTTTTCCCGGTACATCTCTCAAGACTCACTGACTAATTTGCAAAATAATTTAAGGAAGACAATGTGGAGAAAAATTTTGCTCCACCAGAATTCACTTCGAAGAAGAAAGTATAATTGAACTTTCTTCAGCCTAAAAACAAAATTTGCGTCTTCCGATTTAGCGGAGTTTTCGTTAACAATCAAAAATGAATATCTAACTCTGAATTCAAAAGTTGCCAGGATCATCATTCCCTTTGGGGCAACCTATTTATGCGAAGCAGGATTTTCAGCTGTAGCTGTAATAAAAGCAAATGCCTCTGAAAAATCGATGTGAAGCCAAAAATGAGAGTGAGAGTGTCAAGCTTTATTCCACGTTTTGAAAAAATGTGGCGAACAGCAAGCGTACTCATCACGTTAACTTGTCGTTGACGGTTTGCACCATTTACTTCATATTTTTTTGTATTTTCATATTTAAGCTTCGTGGTTCTCGTGATTCAGTTTTAATAAATGTTAGTTTCTGTTATGATTTCTTTTCATTTCTGCGTTGGATATATGGCATTGCACATATATTTTGACATGGACGCCGGGAAAAAATACTAAACCTATAAGTGCGTCGCGGACTTAAGTTTGGAAAAGCCTGACATAGAGCGTAAAAATGGAAAAAGAAATTATTTCAGTCAGTCGGACGAAAAATCCATGTAGAAGAAGAAATTTGGATAAATAAATATCGTCAGAAGATCGGTGAAGAAGATAGAAAGGCAGTCGTTTGATGCTTTTTGGAAAATAGTTGACCTTACACGTGGGAGTATGTAGCAAAAACCATATAGAGTATCGATAAGAAAAATAATAGTTTGTCTAATTATGTTTTTGAATCCTTATGGGATATAAGTGCAATGGGTTACAATCGCCTTAAACATAATTGGAAAAACAGCGTCTAGGAAAAAATGCAAGAGGAATAAAATTGACGAAGCAATTATGAACAGCATTAGGCAGCAGCTTAAAATGAACAAATGCTTCATATTTCAGAATGCATGGAGTACACTAATATATGCAAAAGAATAACATTGGACAATTTGCTAGTCTAACGGAATACAGACAAAATCCTCAACGCCGAATTCAACCAAAAAAAGATCAATACAATACCCGTAACATTTAAAATGCTTATGCAGATGAGTTTAAAACAAATTGAAAAAAATCTTTGAATTAGAATATACAGTGTGTCCGTAAAGTACGAAATAAATTCGATATTTTCTAAAGCAAAAGCCATTTAAAAAAAACTTGAAACATGCCGATTTTTAATTTTAATGTTCTACATTCGACAACAAAAATTCATTATACAACGTGATCCACATTAATGTGATGACGTCATCGGCATATTTTTTAAATACAACACCCTGTATTTGGTGACACTTTTAGATTATTATTAATGAGCTGATTCCAAAAAGGTAGATACTTGGGATCTAGCGGACAGAATTCGAAAGATACGTGCTAACTGTTAGTTGTTATATTGAAATAAAGCCAGCCAGTGGAGTAAAAATATAGTTTACTTTCTATTTAAGATATTACAAAATAACATTTGTCATTAGCGAACAACTTGCTTACAGCTACTACTTAGTGTAACTACTTTCACGCAGTTTTACATATATATATATAAGTACCCGGCAAATTCAAATAAGTTTGATTGTCCATCAACACCCCCTTTCAATCAAAGCTTCTTGAAAATCATTTAACACTCATAATTTTTCTCTTAAAAACAAAAATTGTTGTGAACTTAAACCCTTTGTTAATATATCTGCAACCTGTTCCTTGCTTGATATGAATACAGGCTTTACAATATCGTTTTGTATTTTATTCCTAATAAAATGGTACTTGATATCTATGTGTTTAACTCTTTTGTGATCCAAAGGATCCTTTGCTATACTTATACATGCCTGATTATCTTCATATATCTTTACTGTACCAGTATTTATGCCTAAATCTAACATCAAACGCTTTAGCCAGATTGCCTCTGTTGTGGCACTACACAATGACATATACTCTGCTTCGGTTGATGACAAGGACACAACTGGTTGTTTTCTAGTTACCCAGGAAATCGTGTTTCCAAAAACTTTAAATTAGTAACCAGTAACAGATCATCTATCTGTATCATTTCCCCAGTCTGCATCCGCATAACCAACCAAAGGTTCAGTAGTAAAATTCCTAGAAAATGTCAATTCAAAATCAATTGTATGTTTAACATATCTCAAGACTCGTTGTAAATAATTATAGTGTGTCTCTGAAGCACAGTTTTGAAAATGGCTAAAGTAACTAACTCCAAAACTTGAATCTGGTCTAGAACTTAACATGAGATACATCAAACTACCTATTAATGCCTTGAAAGGTTTTTCGGTTAAAATCTGACTTTGTTTTTCCAATTTTAACCCTGTTTCTATAGGCGTTTTTACACCTTTACAATTTTCCATATTAAATTTACGTAAAACACTCAAAATGCATTGCTTCTGGCTAAATCTTATAATTCCATCATGCATAGTTATATTTATTCCAAGAAAATATTTTAAAGTGCCCAAATCCTGCATTTCGAATTCTTTACTCAAATATGCCTTTACTTTATCTATTTCTGACTTACTATTTGAACAAATAATTAAATCATCTACATATAGTATTACAAAAACTTTACAATCATTTAACTTTTTAACATAAAGACAATAATCATTTTGCGATCTGTTAAAACCCAATTTTAAAACAAAATTATTAAATCGCACATTCCAACACCTAGCACTTTGTTTTAAACCATATAGGGGCTTCTTTAATTTACACACTAAATTATGTCCTTGTTCATAACCTTGGGGTTGTTTCATTAAAACTTCTTCTTCTAAATCTCCATTCAGGAAAGCTGTTTTCACATCCATTTGATGTATAAGCATGTTTTCCTGATTAGCCACTGCTAGAACAGTTCGTATAGTAGCAAGTTTGGCTACAGGTGCATAAGTTTCTTGGTAGTCTAAACCTTTTGTTTGGGAAAAACCTCTTGCAACTAGCCGTGCTTTGTATCTTGTCACTTTTCCATTTTCATCAGTTTTTAGTTTGAACACCCACTTATTGTCAATCAATTTGGCTTCTTGTGGTTTTTCAATCAATTCCCATGCATTATTCTTGAGTAAAGCACTGTATTCCTCTTCAATAGCCTTTTTCCAGTGTTCCCTATCTGATGATTTTTCTATTTCTTCCATTGTTTCTGGAATATTTTCTAACATTGACGTATTTAAAACAAAACTAAGAAATTCGTAGTCTGAATGCCATATTGGTGGTTTGCGATCACGTTTGCTTTCTGTTGCTTCTTCTGAATCTTCAAAATTATTTGTCTCATTATCTACTTCTCTTTCTGTTGCTTGTTCTGAATTTTCGAAATTAATTGTCTCATTGTTTATTTCTTCCTCAAGTTCCTTATCACTTTCATTATTAACTTGGTCATAAAAGGATATTTGTTCCTTTAAATTACTATCCTCATTGAAAAAAACATCTTTCGCAATTATTATTCTTTCTTGTTCAGTGTCCCATAATCTATATCCATGATTGGCATATCCAATCATTATACATTTTCTTGTCTTTGAATCCAGTTTTGACCGCAATACTTCAGGTATATGTGCATAACTCTTGCATCCAAACACTCTTAAATTCGTTAAATTTACCTTCTTATTTAGCCATAATTCTGCAGGAGTTTTATGCATAATTGTTTTACATGGACTTCGATTACATAAGTATACTGCTGTCTGTACCGCCTCACCCCAGAAACGTTTGTCTAGACTCGCATTTATAATCATACATCTAGCCTTTGCGATAAGTGTACGATTATACCTTTCAGCAACACCATTTTGCTGCGGAGTATATGGAACTGTATACTCAACCATAATACCTTTAGATTTACAAAAATCTGAAAATTTTCCTGATATATATTCCCCTCCATTGTCGCAATTTAATCTTAATATTTTCGTAGAAAACTTAGCTGTCACTAAAGCTTCATATTCCTGAAAACATTTTAATACTTCACTCTTTTGTTCTATTAAATATACCATACCAAAATGAGTGTAATCATCTATTAAAGTTAAGAAGTATCTTTTACCATTCCACGTTATGGGGGTTATTGGTCCACATACATCACTATGTATTAGTTCCAAAGGACGTCTTGTATTTTTAACTTTACGATTTTCAAATGCTAACCTAGTCTGCTTTCCTTGAATACAAGTTTCACAATATTTTTCAAAATTGTTTTGCACATCTTTTGTCGCTATGTCTATTCCTTCGATCATGTCATTCGAAACTAATTTTTTTAAACTTTCTTTCCCCAGATGGCCAAGCCTTTTATGCCATAATTGTACACGATCCTCAAGTACAATATTTGCCAGTTCCTCAGTCGGTCTATCTAACTGAAATATTAGCTCATATAATTTTCCACTTCTATTTCCTTTAGCAAGTAGGCTGTCTTTATTATAAATTTTAACTTCCTTGTCATAAAATACTATTTTCATTCCCTTTTCTTCAATTCTATGAATTGAAAATAGGTTATACAGCAAATCTGGAACATATAACACATTTCGAATAGGTATTTTTATATGTTTACCATTTACTTCAGATAAAATATCTATGTCACCAATACTGTGAGCTTCCAACGTCTGCCATTGTTTAGCTACTGCAATCTTTCGTGGTTCTTCTAATTCTTTTAAAACTTTAAAAAAACTTGCATCATTTACCATATGATCGGTGGCACCTGAATCTAGGAACCATTTTATGCCACAGTTTGCGTGTTTATTACCAACCATAAAAGCAATATCTTCCTCAACTGTGAGATTTGCATTCCTGTTGTTATTAAAAGAATTTATTTTGTAATTGTTTGAGTGTTCAGTTTTTCTTTTTGTAATGTAGCAATCAGCACGTTTATGTCCCATTTTTCCACATAAGTGACATTTATATTTAAACTTTGTGTGACCTGTGAAAACAGTACTTGTTACTTTTTCATTTATTCTGTCATTTGTCTTCCTTTTCAGCTGATGATCAAGTAATTTTCCTTTTACAAAATTAAGTGTTATTTTATCATCTGCCATAGTATCAATAGCTGTTACTATTGTATCAAAACTTTTTGGTAGGGTCAGTAACAAATGACATATTATATCTGCCTCATCTAAAGTTGCTCCACAATTTCGTAATTCCCGAATACTTTTATCAAATTCCAGAAAGTGTTTCTCTAAATTTCCGCCATCACTGAATTTCATGGCCAACAGCTTGCGTCGTAAAAACAACTGACCTATTATTCCTTTCCGTTCAAAAGTTTTTGCCAATGTATCCCATACGTTCTTTGCAGTTTTGCTATCCTTCACATACTCCAAATGACTATCGGCTATTCTTTGAATGATCATTGATTTGCACTTACGATCCTTTTTCTTATTTTGTTCTTCCTCTCCAATATCCTTGTTGACGTGATCCAATAAATCATATTCTTCTAACCGAACTTCCATTCTAAATTTCCAATTATTAAAATTGCTTCCATCGAACAAAGGAATCTTGTATCTATCGTCCTCCATTTTGTGTATATAATTATGTTTGAAAAAAAGGTTTCAAACAAAATAACTTTGGATGAAAAGAAATCAAACCACAGCACTAAGCACGTCTTGGGCCGATAACCTGTTAGTTGTTGTATTGAAATAAAGCCAGCCAGTGGAGTAAAAATATAGTTTACTTTCTATTTAAGATATTACAAAATAACATTTGTCATTAGCGAACAACTTGCTTACTAGCTACTACTTAGTGTCACTTGTAATGGTACAACCCATTATGGTTGGTAATTGTATATATTTCAAGGATAAATTAAAAAACACGAAACGCAGGGAAGGCGTACAACAAGTTAAGAGATAGGCGCCAAAGGGTCGAGCATCGGGTACAGTCGCTAAGCAAGTCGAAGAAAAGGCAGTCCGCATGAGTATGGCAGAGAAGGCGGTCGTCTAGAAGGACTGCGGGGTAAATGAGTAGCCCATATAAAGGAGAGATAGTTAGAAGAGAAAAACACAACTGCTGATTAAAAGCGGTACTTAAAAAACTCAAACTTCTTTAAGAGATTAATTAACAATTATAAGCATTGTTAACATTATCTGAAAGTAGTGTTTAAAGTGGAGCACTAAAAGTATTGTGCAAAGTGTGAACGTTTTTAAAGAATATAATAAGTCGTATTATGCGTAAATGCTAGTGAAAGTCACAGAAAACGCAGAAGTTCCTGTATCAAGGCGTTAGAAGAGAGAAGAAACACCCGGTCTGAAGACGTTAGAAGAGAGAAGAAACAACACAGACTTTATTCGGTATAAGGTATTCATTCCTTTGAAATAAATATTATACAATATAATAAGTAATAAGAGACCCATGGCCATTAATCCTTTAAAGCTTTAAAGAAGAAAAGATATTCAAATTGTTTAAGTATAATTTATTACCCTTATGTTATTTGTAGTGGTTTATATACGTGTGATTAGTCATTGTTCTTAAATATACATTGTATTTAAATTTTACTGTAGTAATTTCTTGTTAAGTACAATAACGTCTCGGAATCATTTTATTATTGAATATTTCGCATCACCCTTACATAACGGCCCTGAGATTAATTAAGTAAGTAAGTTGAAATATTAATTTAAATTATATTCATATCCAATAAAATTATATGGTTCCTAGACATTATGGCGCGCCAACTGCTGGGCCCGAAGAAATAGTTATTTTAGGGTTTTGCATGCCGAGATGAATGAATCCTTTTTGTATTTTATAATGTTTTATATTCATGTGTTGACTAATTGAAATGAAATAAGAGTTTGATGTTGGAAAAGAAAAACAAATTAATTGCAAATTGAAAGGAAAAAGTTTTCCGGGAAAATTTAAATTATAAATTATTACCATATATGAAGAAACATTTTTCTGGTAATGGATGTTTGAATTGTTATGTAAATCATTAATTTCAGGTACAGGTAAAATTATATACAGGGTGTTGGTGATAAAATAATCTTATTGTAGGATAGGGCTTAATAATTTTTTGAGTAGTTTGTGCATCAAAATAGATCAATTTTAATTGGGACAGGTAAATAAAATACAGGGTGTTCGCGATTAATGTGAATTATCTTTAGAAGTTGTTCTAATAGTAATGGGGGGTTGTTTGAGATAGATTAAACCCATTTTAAATAATTTCATGTAAAATATATACAGGGTGATCACTGATAAGAATTAATATTTTCCGTTTGGGTTTTGAAGGGGATTGAAATATAAAGTAGGCCTTGAGCAAGGAAAAGAGAGGAAGAATTAGAGAATTGGGGGGTAGCGCACACTTAGTCAAGAAAATTATTGACGGCGCGATTAAAGCAGAAATAAATAAAATTGGAACTCGGTAGAAGATTTTACCTATGGGGAAGATCAAAGAATATTATTGACAAGACGGATTATTGCACAAAATACAGTAGAGTATAGGATAAGGAAAATTTATGCTATTAAGGAGTGGAAGAATTGTAAATAAAGAAAAAATGGAATCGACCAACCAAGAAACTGGAAACCAATTTGGAACAAATAACCCAAATGGTAATGAGGTGGAGCAACCACAACCAAGCCAAGGCAGTAATGAGACAACAATGATGAACTACTTCCAAAAAATTATGGAGGAAATGAAAGATTCAAGCAAAAGAATGGAAGAATCAATGAAAGATTCAAGCAAAAGAATGGAAAATAAAATTGATGATGTCAATAAGAATCTGAGCGGTCAGATCGCTGAACTGAGGGAGGAAAATAAAGGATTGAGCAAAAAAATGGATGAAGCAAATCGAAAAATTGCGGAGGAAATCCAAGACCTAAAACAACGAGGCGATACAAACATGGAAAATCTGAAAAAAGATGTGGATGGAAAAATGCAAAAACAAAGAGAACATTTCCAAGAGGAATTAGAGGATCTAAAAAAGAAGACTAAACTAGAAATTCACGATGAGTTGAAGAAGACCAAAGTAGAGGTCACCAAGGAGATTGATACCAAGACGTCGGATCTCAAGGAAGCATTTAAGACTTGTTTAAATGAAGAAAGAGAAGATGTTCAACAGAAAATGGAACAAGTAAAAAATGAGTTGGAACGGACATTGGAAAAGCTGGGACAAACTGCACCAATGGGCATAGTAAATGCACAGGAAGAAAAGACTCTACCTAGGTTTTGGGAGAACCAGAGGAGTATCCACCCAAAAGAATTTGTAAAGGTTTTAGGAAAATATTTTCAGAATAAGGTGCTGTCTCAGGAGAGAGAAATCGACATAGCCGTAGACCTGCTGGACGGTGACGTGGCCATATGGGCAAGCGAAAAAAGGGACATAATGGACATATCATTTGCTAGTCGGAAATTGACTAATGCGAAAAAAAATTATACGACGACGGAACAAGAATTATTAGGGGTGGTATTTGCATGTGAAAGATATCGCACGTACATTTTAGGGCATCCAACGATAATACAAACGGACCACCGAGCCTTATCTTTTCTATTTAATTGCAAGATGCTGTGTGGTCGATTGATGCGATGGATATTAAAATTAACAGAGTATAACTTGCGGATCGAATACATTAAAGGAACTGACAACAAAGTCGCAGATTTTGGATCTAGATACGGACAAGAGGATCCAGAAAGAGGAGGACCAATCGCGATATACACAATAAACAATGGAGAGAACCAAATGAGAGCAGAATTGCGAAATTTACCGCAGAGGCAGAGAGAGGACCCAACGGTCAACTGGATCATAGTACAACTTGAAGCAAATGTTCAAGGGAAAAGAGCAAAGTTAGAACAAGACTATTGTCTACATGGAGAGATCCTTTTTAAAAAGGATCAGCGGTCGTCTGACTGGTGGGTACCTTATCTGCCTAAATCCCAGGTAGCTCCAATGGTGCAGTACTATCACCAGGGTTTCGGCCACTGTGGTTCGGCTAAGTGTATCGCGTTATTGAAGGAATCGGTATACTTTCCCAACATGACGAGAGTCGTTAAACAATACGTATCATCATGTGATCTTTGCCAGAAGGTGAAACCACCGAATCCGGCAAGTAAGGGAGAAATGAAGAGTGTCCTAACACAACGACCATTAGAAAGGGTGTCAGTGGATTTATATGGACCACTGCCCCAAGGTCGAGGAGGAGTTTGTTACATTTTCGTGTTATTGGATCTTTTTACAAAATATGTTAAGCTCTACGCCATCAAAAAGGCTACTGCGTTATGCCTGAGGAAAAGGGTCCTACAAGATTATATTCAGCAGGTCGGAAAACCAGAAGTTATCTTATCCGACCACGGAACACAGTTCACCAGCACTGCATGGGTAAATGGGTTAAAGGAAGCCCAGATTCAGGTAAAATACTCCTCCGTGTATCATCCCCAATCAAATCCGGTTGAAAGGGTGATGCGCGATTTGGGAAAGATTTTCCGAGCCTACTGTTCGAAACGACATAGCTCCTGGGCAAACTATATAGACAAAATGGAAACATGGATGAATTGTACGGAGCACGATTCAACGGGGTTTACACCTCATGAATTAATGAAGGGTGAGAGGCCAGAACGACTAATCGAAGAATTAATTGAGTACCCTGAGCGAACAGACAAAACGAAAGAGATAAAAATAATCCTAGCACAAGAGCGGTTAAAAAGAAGAGCAGAGCAACGTAAGGAAAGACACGATCGAGCAATCGCTCCAGTAATTTATGCTGAGGGAGAATGGGTATTAGTAAGAAACCATTACCACTCATCAGCTTTAACAAAAGAAATAAAGAAATTTTTTCACTTATTTAGAGGACCTTATGAGGTACTCTGCAGGGTAAGTGAGAATGCGTATTCGTTGGGAACCATTGCCACTAAGGAATATGAGATGACTCAAAATGTCATTAACCTAAGGAAATATAAAAAACCGCCAAGGGATCCCACCGCAAGGGAAGGGTGTTGACCTGAGTTTAGAATTTTCTATTATTTCATTTTATCAAGTTACCAGTGAAAGTATTGGGATTTTTAAGGTGATCCAAATTTTAAAAGAAAAAAAATGTTTTCTTTATTATTTCATTTGAATTTAATTCTCATTTTGTGGGAAATTAAAATATAAATAGTATTATTAATTTTAAAAGGTTTATCCATATGTATAGATAAAATACCAGAAAAAGTTTTCTTTTATTTCCCGGTGTTTCTTTTAATTTGGGATTAGTTTTGTGTATGTTCTGTTAAATTTAAAAAAAAAAAAATAATATGTATTGGGTTTGAAAAAGTGGGGTTTTATAAATGGGTTTTGGCATTATGGGGCCTGATTTTTGATTGATCATTGTCAGGGACGACCATAATACAATAGAAAATCCAGGGGGGGTACTGTAATGGTACAACCCATTATGGTTGGTAATTGTATATATTTCAAGGATAAATTAAAAAACACGAAACGCAGGGAAGGCGTACAACAAGTTAAGAGATAGGCGCCAAAGGGTCGAGCATCGGGTACAGTCGCTAAGCAAGTCGAAGAAAAGGCAGTCTGCATGAGTATGGCAGAGAAGGCGGTCGTCTAGAAGGACTGCGGGGTAAATGAGTAGCCCATATAAAGGAGAGATAGTTAGAAGAGAAAAACACAACTGCTGATTAAAAGCGGTACTTAAAAAACTCAAACTTCTTTAAGAGATTAATTAACAATTATAAGCATTGTTAACATTATCTGAAAGTAGTGTTTAAAGTGGAGCACTAAAAGTATTGTGCAAAGTGTGAACGTTTTTAAAGAATATAATAAGTCGTATTATGCGTAAATGCTAGTGAAAGTCACAGAAAACGCAGAAGTTCCTGTATCAAGGCGTTAGAAGAGAGAAGAAACACCCGGTCTGAAGACGTTAGAAGAGAGAAGAAACAACACAGACTTTATTCGGTATAAGGTATTCATTCCTTTGAAATAAATATTATACAATATAATAAGTAATAAGAGACCCATGGCCATTAATCCTTTAAAGCTTTAAAGAAGAAAAGATATTCAAATTGTTTAAGTATAATTTATTACCCTTATGTTATTTGTAGTGGTTTATATACGTGTGATTAGTCATTGTTCTTAAATATACATTGTATTTAAATTTTACTGTAGTAATTTCTTGTTAAGTACAATAACGTCTCGGAATCATTTTATTATTGAATATTTCGCATCACCCTTACATAACGGCCCTGAGATTAATTAAGTAAGTAAGTTGAAATATTAATTTAAATTATATTCATATCCAATAAAATTATATGGTTCCTAGACACACTACTTTCACGCAGTTTTACATATATATATATATACAAGTACCCGGCAAATTCAAATAAGTTTGATTGTCCATCAACACTAACAACTATTTCTTATCAATTGCAAAAATGTAGGCGACTAATCTGATTTATCAATTTTATTGATAGCTCATGATAACAGATACATGACTTTATGTTAAATGTTCGACCTGTAGCCCTTGCTGTATTTGACAGTAACCTAAACGATGAATAAATTCTTGTTGAACCTTGTTTATGGTTTCATGTGAAATATTGTTTATTTCTGTTCAAATTCCCTCTTGTAATTCTTCAATATGTGCTGGTTTCGTTTAATAAACAACATTCTTCAGATGGCCCCACATAAAAAAATCAAAGAATTAAGGTCTGGCGACTTCGCTGGCCATTCAATATGTCCACGTCTACCAATCCACCTGTTCAGAAAAGTTTCTAGGTACCTTCGAACATCTACAGCATAATGCGGAGGCCCACCATCCCGTTGAAACCATAAACATTCCAGGATTAATTCTACCGGGGAATAAATTAATTAAAGTAGGTACAAGAAAGCCCCTTAAAAACTGAAGATATGTTGGTCCGTCTAAATTACATTCGAAAAAGTAGGGTCCGATGATTCTATTTCTTACAATACCAGCCCATACATTTATCTTTTGCGGGTATTGTGTATGATGCTCACGCATCCATTTGGGATTTTCTTATGCCCAGTACCTACAATTCTGACGATTGACCTCGCCATTTAATGTGAAAGTGGCTTCATGAGAGAAAATAATGTTTGATACGAAGAGAGGGTCTCGGTGGTAGTTATCCATAATTGCTTCACAAAATTCTATTCTTCTATCTGGATCATCATAGTATAATTCCTGTACAAGTTTTATTTTAAAGGGATGTCATTTTTTCAGTTTTAATAATTTGTCTACCGTTGGTTTGCTAACATCAAGATCACGACTAATCTTGCGAACAGAAGTATGCGGATCTTCTTCAACAGCAAGTAGAACATCTACTTTTCTATCAAAATTTATAGAGGTGCGACCTGATTTGCATGCACTTTCAACAGTACCAGTTTCTCGAAATTTGTTTTCAACCTTACTTACTCTTGATTGCGTTATGGGTCTTTCTTTATATTTATCGTTAAATAAATCACACACTTCCATCTGAGTTCGCGACCTGTCTCCATGCCCAATCATCATAAGTATTTCAATTTTTTGCAGTACACTTAATATCATTTTCACTTTAAATTAATTCGAAGCAATAATACGGAACATTCACGAATTAATACAATTCTTGTACTATTTAACTGTTACTGGACATCAATAAAAATTGTGACATTTCACAAAAACTAATCGCCTACTTTTTTTTATAAATAAATGCCCACAATATTAAACGGTTAAGTGCAAAAGGAATGTCAATAAAAACAGTGACAACAAAGAAACAGTCTATTGAAACTGTAAACAGATGTTTGTCTGATTTCAATAGTGCTATTATAAAGCTAAACGACATGTATGATACCTTTTTGGATTCAGGATGTTCCGTATATTCTAAAACTCGAACAATATACAGGGTGTTCCAATTAAAAAAATTGTCGATGACGTCATTTCTCACATATGGTTCACTCTATATATTTAATTATAACGCTAAATTAAAAGCAAAAATCGACCTGTTTCGGGAAATTTCGTGAAAATTGTTTGTTTCGCAAAAAATTAATTTATTCCATACTTTACGGACACACTGTATAACAAACAGTAGAAATGTGAAAAGTTTTCCTTCATTTCCTTTACTGTTGTCGAGTAATTGATATTGAAAAATTAAATGGGTTACTAGACTTGTATAAATCAAATGATATTTCAGTTTATCACAATTATTATTTTTCTCTAAACTAGATTAAAAGAGAGCAAAACCTTATGCTTCTTTCTCAGTTTAGTACAAAATGAGTTAGGATAAGTTTCAATGCGTAGATGCGATATGTAGGTAGCGGATACCGAAATTGTTAAATTAGGGATCACGGAAGGTATTCTATTCGCAGTAAGTTTCAATCATCCATCTTAGGATAAGGAAATCAGTATTACCTCAAATCCCAAGGAAGTATTTTTAATTGGACTCTGTGGCAACCTACATTCGCCATTTCGTCTATAGCAGAATCCCGGATTATGTGTTTCGTACATGACCACGTCAGATGGCTGAAACAATAAAATTTAAAAGTTTGAACATTTATTTTACGGTCCTTCTGATCTATTCAATATTTACCTCTGTACCTCTGTGTTCCGAAAGTACGTCAAATTTTGAATATTTACTTTTAAATCGTTGCTTTTCATTATTCAGTAATCTCATAACCGTGTGTTTTTCCTTGCTGATTCTGTTCAGTTCCGATTCTAGTCTCGATTTGCCGACTAGGTTCTTCTTATTTGCCAGGGCCAAGCTATCAACTCGAGCCATGTTATGTTTTATGGTTATATTTTTTTCAAAATTCCATTTCTCGGTTGAGTTGTTTCGACCGATGTTATGTCATTTTTGTTAATCAGTAGATATTGATTTACATTTCTGTACATGTCATTTGTCACTAATGTCATAAATAGCAGTCTGTTTTAAAGTTTGAAGTTAAGACTGTAGTCGTATTGTGTATTCGTATGCTACGAGAAATACGTCAGCAACATAACCTAGAAACTGAAGATCTACAAATTGACAATTCTCAATTTTTGAACATCACCTTTACCTGTGTTTAACATACCAACATAAGAGCTAAATAAATATTTTAATTTAAAATTTACCTAGAAAGAAAATTGTTTGAAATACAAGTTATCGGTTGGTAACGTATTTATTTTTTTAAGGAAAACGGACCGAAAATGTTGTAATGCCAAGAAAGATAGAATTATGGCATTAAATTGGAAAATGTTTTTCTTACAAAAAAGAGTACCTAAGGACAAACAAATACATCCACTCAGCAGAGAATATCCATACAACATAAAGCATGTGAAAGTTACGCAAACTAAATGTTCTAAAAAAGTCTTTCGTGGTGATGTGTTCACTATTTAAAGCATACTTATTTTTTATCAGATTATCTAACAATGAAACTATATAAAATGGTAAGGTTGTTGAACTTTATATTGTTTCAAAGAAGATGAAACAAATTTACCTGCTGAGCATTTAGCTGATGACTTTCTTTATTTGGAAATCAAACCACCAACATTTCTTCGACAACTATTTTGTTATTATATAACTATATTAAAAGATTAATGTTTTAAGCGCCAACATTTAAAACCTCTAGTGTTATGTTTTAATACCCTATAATTATTGAAAAAGGTTGAAGTATATAGATTACTGTGTATTTAGAAAGTCAGCCGATCCTGTGACACAAGCTTACACTGGATCTCAATATTTTTCTTCGTCACAAATCCTTTTTGTTTTACTATGTGTTAAGGAAACTTCCTAGTTTGAAAGTAGCGTAAAATAAAATTCAATATCAGTTTAAATACACATTTATATTCGGTGTGCGCCGATATGTCGGGGCCGCTCTTACATCGAACATAAGATTACAGTATATATACATGTGAATCGCTCGAGAAGCTAATGGTCCCTATATATACGCACATGCCAGACACTGCCGTCCGTACGTATACATAGGAAGCCTTGCATCGCCTTCGGTGTATAGTCGTGTTCTCGGGCCGGCAGACAATAAACTCGGCCGATGAGACTCTATACGCCTGAAAGCTGCTCCACATCAGTATGCTCACAATAGACAATATAATTAAAAGTTAACAAAAATAAAACATACATTACAAAAATATGATAACACATAAAAGTAAAGAAAAACATTCATATATAAAACAAGAAACAATAATATAAAATAAAATAAAAGATTTTAAGTTCTTAACACTAGGTGTAGGAATCTATGGTCTGAATAGGGAACAGTTTACACATTGACATATTATATATCGATTACACTAAATCGTTCAATATTATTGCAGAACTTGGTTGCCGAACTTCTGAAGTTATAGTATGTGAAAGTGCTGTCTATTTGCAGTTTTAACAGGTAACTAATATTAAGAAGGCATAGTTATTAATAAGAAAAGGATTAAATATTCAGATTATGTTGTTTTATCATTTAATAAATTTACCAACAAGTATTATAAAACAATAGAAGATATTGGGCTTGGATAATTATATTAATTATTATTAGTAAATCTTGACAATACAGCTCAAATGAGACTTACGAGTAACTAGAAAATACGAACTTTGAATAATATCAAAGTTGAGATTATTAGTATGAATTTTGAAAAATAAAACACATTTTACTGACAAATATATTTAATTTACATTTATATTTATTATTTGTGAATTATATTTTAAAATCTAGGTAAAAAAAAATCTGGATGGATTTAAAATATCTCCGGGAATGATTTTTGCCAGCATAGCATGACATGTATTGCTCCTCTTGATTTCTGGTCAAAGTACTGATTTTTACAAAATAAGTTTAATGAAGAAACTTACTCTGGCAACATTGCTGGATTCTCTTATTTTTAGCAAATGGCCTTATTTTGTCTTAGTCAGCTCTCAGATAAAACGAGATTCAATCCCCCGGTTTAAAAATGAATGGCACATAATACTACATGTTCCACCTTTTTCACAAACTGGTTGAAATTTGTCGATATGTAAAATAATAAATTTTGAGATTTTGACATAGGTGTTTCATATAACTTTCCTCTTCATATAACTTCTATCCTGGTCTATCGTATGTTAAATTCCTATATCACAAGCGGTGTTTATATACCGGCCAAATTTTAGAATTTCGGTTTGAGCTTCCATTTGCAGAAACTATGAACCCTTATCTAGAAGATACCGGCGCCCATTTTTATAATTTTTTTTTAAACAATATAATGATATTTCAAAGTTTTAATGTTATGAAAGAATTTCAGTGCAAATTTGTCAACGCATTGCGCCGCGGTTAGTGAAAAAAGTGCAAAAAAGGCGACCGGCATAATCTTATCAATATATCCAATAATATGTTCAACGTAAATTTAAGTATGTCTTTGTTATAATAACCCGGAAAAATTGCACCGCGGAGAAGATACGTTAAATTTCTTGTGTACGGTAGCGACAACTGGCGACAAAATATTGAAACTGAACAACTCACGTCTTTAAGTATATATTGCCTTCGTTGTAGTGATATTATTATATTTGTTGGAGTAATGTACTGCCAAAATTGCAAAGATGGGAACAGGTAAGTACTAAAAAAGTATTCGGCATTACATAAAATATATTAAGATGCTAGAAACAACATATTCAATTAGTAAATAATCCCTACATTGAAGCAAAGAGACTGAGGAAAATAAATAGAATAAAATACAACAATGATGGAAATACAGGAAATGCCATAAGTGAAAAAGCGCCTAATTATATCGGAACAGCGAATGCATGCGCTGATAACGCTCATAGCTGGTATCTCGTACGAATTAGTATTTTGTTGAAGGTGTAAACCAGTGTAAACCCTGGGTGTAGGATTGATTCTTTTAGAAATTATATAACGCAAAATGTATGTAAGATGCAGATCGAAGAATTAAGGATGTTTTTTAGTGTATTGTTTGAGATTCTTTCTCCAGCATTTTTGAAAGCCAGTATTTTACTGACTCTTCTTTTCTTTGTTTCATTTTCCCAAATTTAAAAAGTATTAAATAAGTAGGTATAGGTGCTTTAACTGCGTTAATAGCTTATTAAATTGTGCATATTAGTGACAGGGGAATTTTTTACTGATATACTCACATAACTGATATCTGTTTTCATCTTTGAAGTCGTGTTTGAATTTTCAACTCTAACTCACGTACCAGATTTTATTTTCCGGCATTCTTAAAAAGGTAGGATATTATTTATGCGTCTGGTGCGATCATAAAAATTTATTAGTCTGTATTTTCTAATATTTATTTGTTATAAAGACTGTATTTAAAACTAAGATCAATATGAAATCAAGAGAAGAAAAAACTTTATTATTATTATTACTGTCTACCAAAACACAACTGTGTGTTACTTGATAATTAGTTGTTTTTTTCAATATTTCAAGGAAGGTGTTGACGCAAAGCACTTTTAGGGGAAATCTCATTTTAGTTTACTATTTAAATTATTTATCCTATCCTTATACAGGGTGATTCTTAATATATGCGACAAACTTTAGGAGCTGATTCCTGGCGTTATTTTGATCATAAAAGTTCATAAGAACATATGTCCAAACCCGCTTAGTTCAGAAGTTATACAATGTTTAATAGAAAGTTAAAATAATAAATGCTTTTTATAACATCTGAACTTAATTTTGTTTTACTGATTATTTTGTTAATTTATAATAAAACCATTTATTATTTTAACTTTCTATTAAACATTGTATAACTTCTGAACTTAATTTTGTTTTACTGATTATTTTATTAATTTATAATAAAACCATTTATTATTTTACCTTTCTATTAAACATTGTATAACTTCTGAACTAAGCGGTTTTGGACATATTATTGTGGTATTGCCACACGTTGGGTACCGCCAATATAAATATATATGCTGTGACAACATATATTTGTGGGTATAGTCTTTTGTATATGCTGTACTCTTAAAATTATTCTTTATACACCAAAAACTTATAATTGGTTTTGTATTTTATTTTATATTGTTGAAGCATGTACTTAATAACTATTGTGGGTTCTGGCAATGTATGTGGTTCCTTCTCCTTCACTGGTGATCTTTCTCTTACTCATAATAGGGAAGAGGTAATAGTTTTGTTCAAAGAAAAACTGAATGTCTATACAACATAATCATATACCTTTTTATTTAGTAATTTGTAGATTCAAATAATTTTTTTATATTTATATACACTTTTATGCTCTGAACAAATACATAATTTAGAATGCTCATATCATTTATACCTAATGTCGGTTGTAATGTATGTAAATATTTTTTTATTTATTTATTTATGATGCTAAACAAAAATATAAATATTTATCCTGTAAATAAATAAATGTGAACTTTTATTGTACATTGATAGTGATATTTATCAATGTAATTATATTTTTTTTATTGGCTTCAATTAATTGCCTTAGACAACCATTTGCACGTGTTGTATCTAGCTCTTAATCTTTGCCTTGTGAAACTTTTAATTAATTATTAGCCTAACTTGAAAAAGATTAATGATGCCTAGACAATACCATGAAGAAAATGCTCATTCGCACGTAGCATCTCTCCAACTGCCCAACACCATTAGTCCTATTTTGTTGTAATTCCAACTTTATAAATTAAAAGAAAACCTTACAGGATAATATATTTGCTTATCTATATTGTCCAACATTACATTGATTAATCATTTGCACGTAAAAACCAATGTCTGTCTAACAATTTGTATAACTTCTTTTCAAAAAAAAACTTACTTGCTATCTTTAAATATTTCATCAAAATATTCACTTTGAATGTCCATATTGAACGTTTCAGATTTAAATATATATTAATAAAAGAAAATTTATTATGAATGAAAGTGATAAAGAAATAATGAAAACTACTATTCTACAATGTAACAATTATTTATAGCGTCTTATTCTTTCGAAGTCAGAAATCTTCCTTTCGGAGTCGTAATAAAAAGTCTCTCTTGTCGGATCTTGTTTTCCAATTTATACCCGAAAAAAATTCTACGTTGACTATTGCGCCCTCTAGTCCATATTTTAGGTTGGCATTGGAATACACGTTCCAGTGAAGTCGCTGCCCGCATGTTGCCGTCTTGATACACGCACACATACACATACCGTCCTGACAGTTCTTTATTCACTAAAACGTCAACATATCGCAAATTGTTTTCTTATTCAAAAAGTCTTTTCTGCCTCGCACAGCATTTCCAACGGTAGGTTTATTCTTGTTGTTAATACCATCCTTCTTTGTATTCGTCAATGAACCTATTGCCTTGTTTATTGTTCGATACATATTTTTTTCTTCCCATTTATTAATGTCAATTTCACTTTTCTTTTAGCTAGATTGCGATTTGGTAAAATGGGAAACACGTTGGAAATAACTATTATTTTTCTTCCCGCACTGCCTGTACCTGGAGGACACGTTTGTTTCTTCACTGTATCTCTGTCCTCTATCCATGATCTTTCCATTGGTAAAATGTCGATCTGCAATAAACTTTACACAAGTTTTATATATATTTTTTTTCTCTTTTGTAGGTCATGAAACTGTACACGTCTGTTTCCAGTCTCTGAAGCATTGTGTTACAAACAAATCATAAACACATATACTTTTTATTTATGATATCAGCTACCTTTTAATACAAAATGTTATTGCTGATCGTTTTTACGTTTTACATATTTTTATATCCTTTTCTTAGTCTAGTTATAAGCTAAGGTAAATTTTATCTTTTAATACAATTTAGTTCTTAAACTCTTTCATAAAGTTTTATTGCTTTATGCATATAAATCATAATAATTTACTTATTTATATTTATATTTCTTGCATATCGTATTTCATCCTTTTCATACAATTCTATTGCTTTCACATGACTAATTCTCTTAATTGTTCCATCCATTAACATAACCCTTTCTCTATTATTTGCCTTCATTTCCCTTTTTGACTTAAACAGCGGTCCATTATTTAGAATGTTTAAAGCAATCTTTACGCATTGTATAAAATTAGGTTCCTTTTTATGATATGTAAACCATACATCTTGTGTATTCTTTTACAAAAGAAATATATTACTTATATTTATTTTGTCTTTTATTTCATATTTATTTAATAAATTTTTTATTCTACATTTTTCACTATTTATTTGAATAATAATAGTTTTTAAATCACTTTCTTGTATATTGACCATGTGTATGCAACTTTGTATACATCCATGTAATTTTTGTTGCATATTTTTACTCAATCATATTTATTTTATTTCAAAACTTAAACTAATCCTTAAAGCTATTCTTATTTTATGAACTTGCGAGTTCACGGCAATATGTTCTTATGAACTTTTATGATCAAAATAACCCCAGGAAACAGCTCCTAAAGTTTGTCGCATATATTAAGAATCACCCTGTATATATCCATTATTCATGTCTAATAATGTAGATAGCGAATAATTTTTAATACAAAAATTGTAGATAATCATAACCTCTAAAATTTAAAAATATTTTCATTTATACAGAGTGTTCGACAACGATGAACCAGCACAAACTTATGTTTTTTTAAATGGAATGCTGTGCCTTTTTTTACATTTTATGATAGCCTTGATTAAACTGACATCAACTGAGATTGAGATATGGCGATTTTTCGATACAAATTGTATAACATTTGAAAAGTTGCTATGAAATAAAGACTGATGATGAAATACCTATTATGGGCTCAATTAGTAGAGATATTTTTTCAGTACGTGAAATTAATGTTTATTTCGACATATTTACGCATGTTCTTTAGAATTACATACCATTCGCTCAAGTTAAGAATTCTAAAAAAAAATATTTTTTTAACGAATTTATATGTTATTGAAAAGTACATAAAATTTACCAATTAAAAGTATATGCTTTCTTCCACCTGTGGGCGATATTACAAAAGTTATAGGATATTATATCTGAATAAACCCGATTACGACTTAAAAGTATGTGTTGCCATGACTTGCACTACAGCAATAACTAAAATTAATCGAAAAGAGTTGTTTCTATTTTTCTTTTACAAATAAGTAGTTTTTATTAAAATTTTAAAATTCATGAGATGTTTGGAAGTTCATAAATTATCAATAATATAAAAAATATCGCAGACGCTGTGTGTCAAACATTGTTTAAACGTTAAACATAGATTTATAGCTTCAGTTTAAAGGGATATAAGTACATGAATTTACGTTAAGTGCGAAATGAAATATTTAAAATTGGAATTAATAGGTATTATATGATCTATGTTTTGGGGAAAGTGATTGTGTGCTGGCACAAAGATATACAACCAAAAATATCCAAATATGGGACTGCCATCGATGAGTGCCTTTCAAAAATTGTTAACGATTTGAAGAAATTGGCAGTACTCCGTATGAAAAAATGAGGTGTGGCCACCACACGACTCTCTTATATATTATAGAATTTTAAGAATTTTTTTATATAAAAATTATTCGAAATCCTATTATAAATACTTCTATTCTCTTAATAAATCTCTATAGAATGCATACTTTGCAATATATTATCAAAAAAGTGCTACTCGCTAAGAGTAAAAGTGCTACTTCCGGTCCGAATTTTGAAATTTCAAATATACAAAAAGTATTGCAAATCCAGTTCTAAATACTTTTGTACTCTTGATAAATATATATAGAATGCATAACTTACGACATATTTGCAAAAATCGCTATTCGATAAGAGTAAAAGTGGTACTTCCGGTCTGAATTTTGAATTTTTTTTTTATACAAAAGATATTGAAAATTATGTTTTAAATACTTTTATACTCGTAACGTACTTGTCTAAAAAGCATGACTTGCGAGATATTCGCAAAAAACTGTTTTTCGATAAGAATAAAAGACCTACTTCCGGTTGGAATTTCGAAAAAAATTTTGTCGATTTCCGTATTTTACATAGTTATTTGTTGGTAATATTTTTAAGAAATAGTTCTTCTTAGAACTCGCAAGTGAAATATGCATTTGTTAAGGTATTTTATCAATTTCGATAACTTTCTTTTCGTAATCGCTAATATTTTATTGTATGGCGGAAGCAGTTTTACCAGGTGCTTCAAAAAATCGTAAAAGGTAACATATAAGATCTGGACAAAGGCAAATGGCTTATAATGTGTACATTAAGCATAAAGACAATATGTCTAAAACACCTGCAGTCAATCAAACAGCAGAGGAAGTGGGTATTAGTAGGAATACAATGTACTGCATTATTAAAGAAATGGAATTATATGGAGTTTCAATTTCTCCTTCAAGAAAAAGAAATTATCGTCATACTTACAATAAATTGGATGAAGCACAAAAAAGTACAATTAGACGACATGTGCATTCCTTTTTCTTGAGAAATGAGTTACCAACTTGTACAAAAATTTGTGAGGTAATATACAGGGTGTACCACTTAAAACTCCCAGGTCAAATATCTCGGAAACGGATAAAGATATTTGAATTTTGTAAAAAGTAGTTACTAAAGAATGAGATCGACTCTAGTTTGCTATCATAATTGTGTTTTATTATGTGAAGATATAGACGGCGCTGCGACGAAAAGATTTTTTTTGATCACCACAATCTTCATTTGTTTTTTATTTGAAAGAGTTATAAAATTAATGTAAATTTTATTATTTTCGTTAGTTTCCAAAATTTAACGGTTTCATAGATATTCGTGTTTAAAGAAAGTAAGAGTAATTTTAAAGTTTTGTCTTGCTATTATAGTTACTTCACAATTTAAATTTTATAGTTAGTTCCTTTTTAAAAATTCCACTTCATAGGCACCCATAGGTATGTAGGCAGAAAAGCATTCATGTCTGTGTTATATGTATGTATACTTGCATTGATTATTTAGGAAATATTTTGACATTAGCACACATTAGTGACATTTGCTTGATTATTAATTGTCTTTATAATTAGCTTCATTCAAACATTTACTGATTTTGTGTTGAGATTGTATTTGTGTGTAAAACCATATTTTTATGGTTTTACACACAAATTAAATGGAATATGGTTTTAATTTATGGAGAATCCCGTAGAAATGCATCTGAAGCAATGAGATTATATGCCCTACCTCAGAAATTACGGTAGCTTCAAAAAGTAAAAACAATTAAGGCAGAAAAGAGAAAGAGGTGATGAAATTACGGTAGCGCTACTACAAACAGTTAATAACAATCCACATACATCATGACGGCAATTAAAAGAAATAAAAGAACAGCTCTGTAACCTCTTGCCATAGGATTCTAAAAGAAAATAAATACTTTCCGTATAAAGTTCATTTAGTGCACCATTTAAGAATAGGAGATAATCAACACAGACTCGATTTTCTGGCAGAATTTTTTGTAATGTTAGCGGAAAACAACAACTTTATGAATCAGATCATATGAAGTGACGAATGTCGTTTTCACAACAATGGTATTTTAATTAAGAATAATGCTCGATATTGGTCAGAAGATAATCCTAGGTGGAAAAGGCAAACAAGAAATCAAACAGTTTTTGGCGTTAACATTTGGTGTGGAATTTTAAACGGACATACCTTAGGCCCCCACTTTTATCATTAAACATTAACTGGTGTGCGCTACTTACATTTCCTGCAAAATGAGTTACCACTACTTTTGGAAGATGTACATATAGAGCTGCGAAAGAATATGTGGTTACATCAAGACGGGACACCTGCTCATAATGTCAACATAGGTAGTTACTGACTATTTTAATCAAATGTTCCCTCCCACGTCGTTGGATTGATACTAATGGTGTCATTAGGTGGCCGGCTCGTTCGCCGGATCTAACCCCGTTAGATTTTTGCTTGTGGGGTTGCTTCAAATCTGAAGTTCACATGGAACAGATATGGGCGACCTTAGTAGAAATACATTGTTAAATGTTTGCGGAAGAGAACTAATAGGGCGATATACGTTATGTGGCAATCAAGAAGGCAACAATTTTGAACATCTTTGTTAGTTATATTTGTTTCTTTTAAGTATTTAAACAAAATAAAGACAAATCTTTAAAATTACTCTTACTTTCTTTAAACACGAATATCTATGAAATCGTTAAATTTTGGAAACTAACATAAATGATAAAATTTACATTAATTTTAATACTCTTTCAAATAAAAAACAAATGAAGATTGTGGCGATCAAAAAAATTCTTTTTATCGCAGCGCCATCTATATCTTCACATAATAAAACACAATTGTGAGAGCAAACTAGAGTCAATCACATTCTTTAGTAACTACTTTTTACAAAATTCAAATATCTTTTTCCGTTTCCGAGATATTTCACTTGGGAGTTTTTAGTGGTACACCCTGTATATATACACATTCTTCTAGCTATCATGTAAATTATGTATGATTATTTGGTTTCTAGACTATTAGTAATGATGACAGTTTACCTCCAATAAAACGAACATTACTTTGGACAATCCTAAAAAAAACTAAGATGCAAATGGGAAAAACGCACACGAAACAATATATTAATTGAACGAAATGATATTGTATTATGGAGACGTTGATATTTAAAAAATATAACACAGTTCCGTGCAGAAGGTAGAAAAATCTATTATTTAGATGAAACGTGGGTGAATGCAGGTCATACGAAAACAAAAATATGGAAAGATACAACAGTGCTAAACCCAAGACACGCATTTATTGAAGGTCTTTCTACTGGCCTAAAAGATCCATCTGGTAAAGGAAAGCGACTAATTGTACTTCACATTGGCAGTGAAGCTGGTTTTGTAGATGGTGGTTTGTTATTATTTGAATCTAAGAAAACGGGAGACTATCATGAAGATATGAATAGTGAGGTATTCATTGAATGAATACAACATATATTACCTTCTCTAGAGATTGGCTGTGTCATAGTGGTGGATAATGCACCTTACCATTCAAGTAAAACAGAAAAGTCACCTACTTCATCCTGGAAAAAAGAAGGCACTGATTGAATGGCTAACATCAAAAGGAATTTTTGCTGATAGCAGTATGCTAAAAGTTGAATTAATGGAGCTAGGGAGTCTCTTGGAATGCTGCGCACACATTTTGGGGATCGCCTTATTTCGCTTAGCACTGATTTTCCATACCCATCACACTCACCAGACCTAACACCACCTGATGCGTACATATGGGGAATGCTGAAGGAGGCTGTTTTCCGTACCGATCCACCGTCTGACATTCCGGAATTGCGGGTTAAAATTCAGGGTTTTTTTCGTACCATGCAACAACCCGTGTTCACAGATATGTTTGTGAACCTTCGCGAACGCTACGAATACTGCTTGAAACTGAACGGAGGGCATCTTGAACATCAGTTTTATCGAAAACGTCGTCGTGAATAATGTTCGCGACGCTATATAATGAAAAGTAAATACATAAATAATAAATAATAAACGTTTCATAATTTCAGTACTGTTTATTTTGCCGCATACCGTAGTAAATACCTGTTAATAACAATTAGAAATATACTTTTTATTCTAGTCAAGATTTTTGTTTACATATTCAGTGTTTCATGTTTTGTGAAATAAAAGTCTTGTACATGTTTATAAGAGATTTTTTTAAAAAAAGATATGAAATAATACCCTCCTTATTGCTTTACGGTCTGTCATATTAAAAATACAATTTTATCAGATACATTTACTTTTGTGGATTTAATGAATTTCCATTCATTTTAATATAAGGCAGTGGCTCCGTGTCCGAGTTCGGACAGTTAATTATTCTTACTAAATGTCCGTCATCGGACATTTAATTTCAATTGCTATATGTCCGAGTATGCAATCCTACGAAAATGTGTTTCTTGAGGTTATGTCTGTTTGAGTTTTAACCTCGGTTTTTACTTAGCGCTGCCTGCGGGTGGTTCAGTTAACCAATAGAATGGAGGTAGGTAAAAAATTTAACAGCTACAGTGATTGCATGAAAGCCCTCAGTGCTTATGAAAAAGAAAACTTTGTAAAATTTTACAAACGTGATAGTAAAATTCTAAAAGGAGACCGAAAGGACAAGAACTGCATTTACGAATATCTGAAATTCACTTGTAAGCAAGGAGGAAAGTTGTTTAGGAGCAATTCTAATGGCAAAAGACCAAATACTAGGTAAACCAGCGAATATAGTACATATTATTTAATTTTTTAAAATTACTAACTTTATTGCAGATCTCATCGCACTACTAACTGCGGTGCATATATAACAATTAATTTCCAGAGTAAGACGAAAAAGCTAAAAATTACCCAGTTTAATAACGAACACAATCACACTCTTTCAAAAGTAAGTTGTAGGTATAGTCAGTTATCATAGTTAGTATAATTTCTTTGTGATATTTTATGTTATTGTAATATACTCGTAATTTTAAAGGAATTGTATCAGTACTATGCACCAGTACGAAAATTAGAAGGGGAAGTATTAGAGGAAACCAAAAATATGATTAAAATGAGAGCAAATAAAAAATTGATTCAATCTCATGTTATGACAACCAGTAATAAAAAAATTACTTTAAAAGATCTTCACAATATTCAAACCAGAATTAAACCTGATGCAGCTGCGGCAGTCGATCTTTCAAGTTGCATCGAGCTGCTGAAGAATACATATAGTAAGCAAATTGAAAAACAATCTTTAAGTCATATACATAATGGATAATATTATTATTTTTCAGATTGTGAATCATTTGTATTGGAGGAGGACGGGGAATTTAGAGGACTACAATTTCAATCGAAAGAGATGAAAATGCTCGCGGCAGCTTATCCTGAGTTTATGTGTATTGATGCCACCTATAAACTACTGGACATCAGAGCTCCAGTGTATATTTTCTTAGTGGAAGATTCGAATGGAGGTAGTGACATTATATGCATTACTTTGTTAATGTATGAAGACTCGAACAGCCTAAAGTGGATGTGTGAAACATTCAAATCTAATAACCAGCAATGGTCAAACATAAAAACAATAATGACCGATAAAGACATAAAAGAAAGATTTGTTCTGAAAGAATGTTTTCCAGAAGCGACACTGCTTATATGCAAGTTCCATGTCTTAAAAACGTTTCAAAGGCAAATTACCTCAAAACTTGGAATAACATCTCTGGAAAGAAATCTTTCATTAAGTTATGTTCAAAATTTATTATATAGTAAAAATTTAGACGAATATAATAAAATTTTCGAAGAAATGAAAGATCAAGTTCCTAGGTCTGTTGTCGACTACTTGGAAAAAAATTGGACTTCTATTAAAGAAGAATGGGTACCAGCTCTAAGTGAAGCTGAATGCTCATTTTCTAATACAACTAATAACAGGTTAGAATGTATAAATCAGAAACTGAAATCAGTTATTCGACGTTATGCCTCTTTGGGAGTATTCATCGACCATTTTTTTTTGTATTCTTAATAGTCTTCGTGAAAAACACAATTTTGAAATGTTTACTATGTTACAAAAAGGAACAACCTTAAAGCCGTTTGAAAATAATTTAATAGAATATAAGGAACTATTAACACCCTATGAATACAATTTTATCAAAACACAGCATTATAAATCTAAGAAAGTAGTTATCAAAAAAGATGCCGCTGGCCTAGTGAGTGTGTGTGACTCCCTAAGTCGCACTTACACAACAACAAACAATCGTTGTGACTGTAAATTCATAAAACAAATGAAATTGCCTTGCTGCCATATACTAGCATTTAGAAGTTTTGAAAACACAGAGTTATTCGAAAGGTCACTTTGTGGAGAAAGGTGGACTAAAGAATATTATGTTGCACACCATAATCTATTCCAAGATAAAGTAGAAAATCCCAGGGATAATAATTCCAATAATGTTGAAATTGATGCATCTCTGTCAAGTGTTACAACTTTTCAAAGAAAAGCGACTTTGAGTCAGAATCAAAAGTATAATTTGGCGCTAAATACAATACAAGAGTTAGCACAAGTAGCATCGGAAGAAGGAACTCTGGAATTCGAAAATAAATTAAAAATTCTCAAAGATTTAACAAATTATTGGAAATTGGGTAAGAAGATTATTCTTGTCGAAAACGTAGTGTATGATAATTCTTTAAATATGGATCAGTCTGAAAATGTTATTGCTTCGATATCTTCCTATAAGGAAATCAATTTGCTCCCTCAAGACATTGTCGTTGAAGAAGAAATAAGTGAAACAAATCAAGAACATAATAATAATTTAAATACAAATGAAACTCTTAATTTAGTCTTCGAAAATGACGAAAACATTGTGTTACCTCAAAACGTCGACACCGAAGGAGAAACAAAAAAACAGCAGAGCATCCAGAAACAAATCTTACAAATATTGATTTAAATGACTTAGAAATTGTAAGCAATTCAGATGATAGAGAAAGAGTAGCAAACATAAAAATGCCTCTTCGAATAAAAAGAGGAAGGGGGCGTCCAAAAGGGCATTTATCAACAGCCATTGGTCTTCCAAAAAGAAAGTTTAAAACTAAGTGAACTTAGAAACTTACTTAAGATTAGTATTTAGGTACTCATTAGCAATACCAAAATGTAATTATGAGTACATATTTATATTGTGTTGTTTATTCTGTTTTTCTATAGTACTTATTTTCAAAATAAAAAAATTAAGGCTCGCAAGTGTTGCTTATCAATTAATTCGGCTACCGGATTATACATTCAGTATAACTACCTTTTTCAGTATCCCACATCGGATGTTTAGGATCAACGTTCATATGTGTCCAACCTCGGACATATAGCAACTGAAATTAAATGTCCGATGTCGGACATTTAGTAAGAATAATTACATGTCCGAGCTCGGACACGGAGCCACTGCCTTAATATAAATACTTCTTCTGCGGTATTTTTAATACATGATCTTTACATTGCAGTTCATTATTTTCTGTGTTTGAATACAAATTCATTATAGCTGCGACAATCAACAACAATAAAATTAGATATTGTAAATAAGATAATAATTGAAATATCTGCTAATAGGTATAGTATCCAAAATTTATTGGATTTTAACATGAAATATTGCCTTTTACACTTTTTACTCACATATTGATAATGATACCTACATTCTTGAATGTTGTAAAATGTAAGCGTTCTATTTACGTGTAGACACAACGTGTTATTCAATATTTTACTTATATTTTAATATTTTTTGTGTGAGCGATATTCTGTTTTGGAATACTTATCAAATACTGATTAGCTGTTTGCCTTTTCATGTTTGTTAGTATGGTTATCATTTTAAAAGCAATGTAAGCCTTACTTAAATAAATGTCAATAAACACGTAAAAGTAAATATAATGATATCATATACAATGTATATCTTTGCTATCCATCTGACAGTAAACATATATTTTATTTGTTTTCAAAATACAAAATTTATCGTGTGTAAACTGTGCTCATAATGTAGCGCATTCTTAGACTGAATGGAGTATAGTAATTGAGCCCATAATAGGTAGTTCATCATCAATCGTTATTTCATAGCAACTTTTCAAATGTTGTATAATTTTTAACGAAAAATCGCCATATCTCAGAAACAATTGAAAATCGACAAATACAAGTTGTCAGTTTAATCAACCCTTCAAGGGCTATCATAAAATGTAACAATATACATAGCATTCCATTTAAAAAAAAAACACAAGTTTGTGTTGGTTCGTTGTTGTGGAACACTTTGTATAAATGAAAATATTTTTAAATTATTGAGCTTATGATTATCTACAATTTTTATATTAAAAATTATTCGCTATCTACATTATTAGATACCAATAATGGACTTAAAATTATCTCATATTAGAATTTATGAGAAGTGGCGGTTAAGTAAGAGAATACCTGGCCGTTCTCGAGAATAGAGTAGCTTTCAAGAAAGCATAAAAAGTATGTCGGTGTGACGGACTGTTTACTTAATGCAGTCCGAATAATTTTCTTACACTTTTTCATAAATGTCATATTAGCAAATCTGATTGTATTCAAATGAGTCTCACTCACGATTAATACAACGGGGAGGTATAGAAGACTCTTAGCTATTGTCATTTTAAACGTGGATCTTCTGAAGACGAATATAATAAAAATGATTTGATTCACGTTTGACAGTATGAATTAGTTTTATTGTTCTTTATTTTTGAAATTGTAATATAAAATCTGACAATTACTTACTAAACGATTTATTTTGGCTTATAACCGTTAATAATAATAAGTAATAAATGAATTACCTTGTATACCCTGTCTCAGAATAAGAAGGAGTGATTCAAATACCGCGCCAAAATCCGGAACATATAGCTTAAAAATTTAGTAAAATTAGATATGACATGTTATTTGGGATTGAGGTTAGAAATAGTGCATTGTCCATAAGTATTACAGCATTATCTGGCAACTTTGGCAATATTTGTTGGAACCATGTTTTGAAAATGTTGCTGTTCATTTCGTTATGGTAATCAGCAGGTTTCCTTCCTTCAAAAAGCAATAGTCCATCCTCCACAAATCCCAATACAGATCCTATATGTATTAATATTAATCGCCTGCATTTACCATCAGGGTTTCTTAATCCTGTTGATAAACCTTCAACGAAAGCTTGCCGTGGTCTGATTATTCCTGTGTCAATCCAAACTTTTCCCTTTGTGTATCCTTCGTTCAACCATGTTTCATCTAAGTAAAATATCGGACGACCATAATCTCTGTACTGTTTTATTGTTCTCAGGTATTTTCTTTTTCAGTGTTTCATTAGCACCTACTTGAAATTGATGAGTTTCAAGAATCTGTGTAGAGTTGCTCGGCTCATTTTTGGTATGAACTCATCCATAGTTATATGTGCCATAACTTTATCAAAGGTCTGAAGTTCGTTTTTAAAAAAGAAACTGTGCACCTTCTGTCGTACAGAATTTTTTACAGATTCATCAAGTTTATTGAATTGAATTCCTGTCTGCTCGTTCTTTTGGAGGCCTTAATGTGCCTGTCTCTTTATATTCCTTCATTATCCGATATACAGTTGACTTTGCTAACCCTAAAATATATATATATAATATATTGTTATTGAAGCAATACTTATACCTTACTTAGTGTTCTGGAGATGTTTATTACCATTTCTGTTGTTTCCATTCTAGGAATATGTACCATGCACATTTTATACATATTTAAAACGGTTTGTTTTTCGTGATATGATAGATGTCCTTAATCGATCACGCTGTTTAGGCAGCAAGACCAACGCTTTGCTTGAACATGGAAGATCACTAATGTTTAAAAGTACAGATTTTATTTAATAACAGTTAAATGTGATATATCAATTCAAAAATGTAAGAAAGCAGAATCGTAGGTTATAAACATAAAATGGCGGTATGGGCGTACTTGTTTTTGCATATTAAACTTGCTTGCGCAAGAACCAATGAAATCTCAGAAAAATGTACCATTTTAGGGCATTTGAATCACTGCTTGTTATTCTAAGACAGGGTATAGTATAAAAACGTGATAAATTTTTCAATCTCGTCGAGCTTGAATCCACCTCTTTCGCAACTGCTTATAGCTTTATTACAATATCCTGTAAAACGCGAGCATTGCGGTGATGCATTTTACAATGTTCAATTCTTTAAACTTTTGATGCGCCCTATACAGTGTGTATAAGCCAAATGGAATAAATACATTATTTCGGTTACTGTACATATTTATAAAAAATCCCGAAACATGTCATATTTAATTTATAAATTAACATTCTTCAACGTGAAAATGCGATCCCTACCTTCAACCCCCTTCGAATGACAGGTACAACCCCCATTTTTTTAAATGGGAAATATAGGCTTGTGATATATCGTTGTAAAGGTCTCTTTATTCTCTATTCAAAAATGTTATAATTTTCATGTTTGTTGCAACAATTAAGATAGAATAAAATAAAATCATGTTGTTATCGAAATTCGCTACAATATACTTAAAAAATAAAAAAAATATTCATAATAAGAAAGTGAGTAAAAACCATACCAATGTGCTTTTTAGATGGTATCCATTAAAAATACTTTAAAAAGTTTCCGTGGCAACATTAGTTTGTTTAAAACGCCTTAGTAAATAGTTTTGTATTTAAAAGTTGTCATTTAAACTGACAGTTTGATAATTTTAGTTTGAATTTCGTAAAATACAATTCTGGGAAATGGTTAGATTAACGGAAATGCATAAAATAACAGTCATACAAATGATTGGTTACGGAGATAGAACCCGAACACAACAAGAAGTAACCCGCCTATTTCATGAGAAATTTCCTGATTTACCGCCTATATCTCAAGGAACAATTAGTAAGATAGAGAAGCAGTTTCGAGAGTTTGGTCATGTAAGGCAGATAAAAAAACCAGCTGCCAATACAGTGAGTGATGAAATCAAAGTAGATGTGATGCTTGAGTTTATGGAAAACCCACATACATCGAGTAGACATGCATCCACAACATTAAATGTTAGCCATACATCGATAGTAAACATATTAAAAGAAAATAAAATGCATCCCTATAAAATGATATCTACTCAGGAGCTTATGGAAGACGATTTTGATAGAAGAACTTATTTTTGTGAGCTAATGATGGACATGCTGGATAACAATATTATCAATTTAGAAGACGTTATGTTTTCTGATGAGTGCACTTTTTCTCTTAGCGGTCATGCTAATCGGCAAAATTGCCGCTACTGGTCTATGGAAAATTCTCACTGGATGAGGGAAGAACACACACAATACCCAGTAAAAGTTAATGTTTGGGCAGGTATTGTTGGAAACCATATCATTGGTCCCTTTTTCATTGAGGGCAATTTGAATGGCGATCGTTATTTGGCACTACTTCAAAATGATGTCATTCCAACTTTGGCAAATTTATATCCTGATCCAGGAAACCCTCAAGTTCCAATGAATACGATATGGTTTCAGCAGGATGGAGCACCACCACATTACCAACGCAATGTCCGGCAGTACCTCGATGTAATATTTCCCAATCGGTGGATAGGAAGGCGAGGATCGATAGAATGGCCAGCGCGATCACCTGATCTGACCTTACTTGATTTTTTTTATGGAGATATTTGAAGAGCATTGTGTACATAACTAAACCTTTGGATTTAAATGACTTAAGAGAACGAATAACGCTTGCGATTAGGTCGATCACGCCTGATATGTTAAATAATGTTAGAAGACAGTTTTATTTAAGATTAGGATGTTGCCAAGACGTTCATGGTGAACATTTTGAACATCTACTTCATTGACATTCATATTTTTTTTTGGCGTTTTAAATTTTTCTTTACATTTTGCATTAAATTTTATTTTTTGAGTATATTGTAGCGAATTTCGATAACAACATGATTTTATTTTATTCTATCTTAATTGTTGCAACAAACATAAAAATTATAACATTTTTGAATAGAGAATAAAGAGACCTTTACAGCGATATATCACAAGCCTATATTTCCCATTTAAAAAAATGGGGGTTGTACCTGTCATTCGAAGGGGGTTGAAGGTAGGGATCGCATTTTCACGTTGAAGAATGTTAATTTATAAATTAAATA
The DNA here is from genome assembly GCA_963170755.1 of Amphimallon solstitiale. Taxonomy (NCBI): domain Eukaryota; kingdom Metazoa; phylum Arthropoda; class Insecta; order Coleoptera; family Scarabaeidae; genus Amphimallon; species Amphimallon solstitiale. Next base: position 45,297,917 of record OY720683.1, on the reverse strand, counting down.
TGACATGTTTCGGGATTTTTTATAAATATGTACAGTAACCGAAATAATGAATTTATTCCATTTGGCTTATACACACTGTATATACGTCTAATTTTAGCTTTTGCACAAACTGTCATTATGTCAAAGGTTAATTGATGTTTATTAGTTCCTACAAACTTCAGAAATCTACTGAGAGACCTAATTGTCACATTGAATGTCATTGTTGACATAAATAAATGTTGCAATTGTGTGTACTTTTTGTTTGTATTAAGGACCATTTTCATAAAAAGCTCGTTATTGTTATTATTATACTTACATGTGGTAGTACACTTTCATTTTATTGACAATTTATAGTAATACAGAGAAAAGAATGGAACACTGTATGATGCTGACCAGCAGTCACATCCTTTAAATGCTTGCTTTTATAATTGAATTATTAATTAATTATTACAATATCCTGCAAAACGCGAGCATTGCCATGATGCTATTTATAAAGTCCGATTCTATAAACTATTGACGTGCCCTGTATATACGTCTAATGTAAGCTTTTGCAAAAACTGTCATTACGTCAAAAGTTACTTGACGTTTATTCTCGTTCGTATAAACTTCAGAATTCATTCTTCACATAAGTAAATGTATCAATTGTGTGTATTTTTTTTTGTATTGAGGACCATTTTTATAATATCAAAAACTCGTTATTGTTATTATTATGCTTACACATGTGATAGTACAATTTCATTTTATTGATAATTGATAGTAATATAGAGAGAAGGATGGGAGATATTTTATTACATACTAGTGCCTTCCGCATAGAACAAATACATATAGAAAAGAACAATACAACAATAATAATTGGTAATAACAAAACTACACGTCTAACAGGTATCTCAGTTCAGAAAGTACCATACTTGGACTTGCATTTTTTTCATTTCTTTGCCATTATGATTCGTAAAATGAGTGCTCACTCGCGCCCATATAAATGTTTGACATGGTTCATAAGCTGAAAATCCAATTTTCGTAAGACTGTCGTCGGAAATCAAACTTCAGTTGGATGTTTGAAGTTTACTGTTACTTTAAAGTATATTCTACACTTAAAATTAATTACATACATAACATTAGCACTTTATTAACTGTTTTTCTTTGGTGTACGTTATTCGGCTACGTACAGTTAAAGTTTGCATACAGAAGAATTAAAAATGTGCATATTTTTCTCTATAATTTTTGTATGTTTAGTTTACGTTTTATCGTATAAGTACTAAATTAGTATTCGATCAAATTAATGCTCTTCAGTGCTTTCGTATTTGACTTTCTCGATCTATATACATGCCTGTCTTTGATATTTCCAGTTTTTAATGAACGAAACCTGCAAACGTTTAAGACTGTAATTTTTAAATGATATACCAACAATATATTCACCTTGTGGCGTTAATTCTTTCCACCTCACTTTACGATAGGGCTCGTGTTGCCCGTCTGTCTGTCTTCTAAATATCAGTTCTTTGCGTTCATCCTCATCGTCCTGATAATTATGAATCGGGACTCGTGTCACAATATCACGCTTTTTTTATAAATTAACACCGTTCATCGTTATTAGAAAATTTCGATCGAAACATCACAAGAAATGAAACTTTTCCGTGCAGCTGTCAAAATCAGATATTCGTTTGATTTAATAACACGTTATCGTCAAGTCGTCATCGCGAGATTTTTTTACCGCATCCCCATGCACGAAAGCTTTAAATGAGTTGTACCTTCGACAGCAAAAGACTTGGCACGTGGACAGTTCACTCAATCGTCGCGGAAAAGTCCACTATTTTGGTTTCCAACCCTCTTTCGGCACTCTAAACCTCAACGGCGTGATATTTCTTCGTCAAAGTGAAACTTTTGCAATTTTTCCGTGCGCCTGTCATACCTGACATTTTTACGATTTTTAACGTGTTTCGCTTGAATTTTTTCATAACGCCCGAGTGCCGATTTTGGCACGTTCCTCTTCAGCGGCCCATATCTCTCCACATGCTCCACTAAGAAGTAAAATCTCTCTGTCGACCGGAAATTTAAAGTCGCCCGTACGCCCACGCCAAGCGACAGCTGTTAATTCTCCGTATCCAGAGACGAGTTCTGCGCCCAGTTTTGCAGATTTTTGTCGATTTTGACGGTTCGGTGAAGCTATTTCAACCAAGACGATTAGAGTGGGTCATTCGAATGGCTTTTAGTATGTATAAAGCATAGAAATAGAGTGGGGAGAACGCGCTTCGACGACTGCGCATCCTCTTTTAGCGGGGTTCAGTAGTGGCAGCCATTTTGATGGTTGTATTGTCAAACGCGGTAACCTGGTAGAAGTGTCATTTTATTTCGACGAGTGTGTCGTGTTTTGTTATCGATTTGTATTGTTTTTAAAGACATTAAAGCATGTCTTGTTCGGTCCCAGGCTGCTCTAATGCCCGAAGGTTTAAACCTGAAGGTGTTTCATTTTATACGTAAGTAACATGATAAGACAATGCATTATTCGTTTTAGCAAGTTTACAATATTATTTATCGAAAATACGCTTGTAGTTTTCCCCGGAGTGAACAACTGCAAAAATGGTTAGATGCATTAGGTAAACCTTCCAGTGATTTTACTTGGTCGAAGAGCATGGTGGTTTGTTCTAAACATTTCAAGGAAGAGGATTTTATTATTAGAGGTGACAAAAGAACATTAAAGATAAATGCAGTCCCTTTCATTGGACAACCACTTGAAATTGCCACAAGCATGTCACAACCAAGCACGAACAAAGATGTTACGCAGCATACAGTTTCGTCAGGGAGTTCATTGGTCGAATCATCATTAGATGAACGTGAAAGGAGACCCCTAAAAGAAAACTGAGGTATTTATTACTTGAATGAGTATCTGCTGTTTGATGAAATTTGTGTAGTTATAATTGTCCACACATTAATTTTTTGTTTACTAATTTTTTTTTAAGGAAACATATGAAAACATCTTCCTAAAAAACTAAGGATTTAGCCGTCTTATCTTTAATTTAGTACTTAGTATTTAATATGGGTTGATGCGCCGCTTTTCATTGCACGAATTGGATTAGCAAGAAGAGTGCAAGGCAATTAGAGGCATAGAAAAGGAAAATTATCTTTCCACGATTGTAGGTAGGTACATAAAGTTATTAATTTCATCCAAAATTTGGTGAATATAAATCTTTTAACATTGAAAATTATTGATTATATGATACAAAAAGAGCCCATTAGAAGGAATCTGTGGTTAAAGAAAACGGATAGGCCAAATTGTGTTCCAAAGGAAAATAGTATAGTATACTTTGGTCTCATTTTGGGAAGAATTGCCATTATAAACATACTCTAACTACTCTATACCTTAGTGAAGTGCTATACAAACATAAATTGTGAAGCAAGTGCATCATTTTCTATGGTTACGGTGGATTTGTTTATTAAATATTTGTAGCAGCGAGTGAGAGTGAATCAAATCTTCCATCAAGAGAGCCATAAGAACTTGACGAAAAGCTTTTATATATTATTATATTGTCAATAAAATCATAAAATAAAACCTCATATATGTAAATTCAAGTCACTAGTTAAATGTTGAAGTATGTAGATATATTACTAATAAATATATATGTATATAAATTTGTTGATGTGTAAGTTGTTTATACTAGTGCTAACCTAAGTACGTACAAACATTTTTAATTATTAATTTCAGTTTTACATAGAGGAAATAATTAGTAAACAATACAGTTGAATGACACACATTTCTATGCTTGCAGAACTATTAATTGTTCTGAAAGGCAACTTTAAATAACATTTTTACTTCAATTATGTATTGAAAGTTTACTAGTAACTCGTGGGCACTAGCAAATATTACTTTCTTATACATAGTATAAGGAAGTATTGTGATGATGAAAATTTTCGACTTCGAGATTTTTGCAGATGTCCACGTTTTGAAGTCCCCTGATACCGAAAAAGTGGTTTTTAAAAAATGTCTGTCTCTCTCTCTCTGTGTGTGTGTCTGTGTGTGTGTGTCTCTCTCTCTGTGTGTGTGACCACGATAGCGGTCAAACCGCTATAGGTATCAATTCCAAATTTTATATTTACAAATATAATCTCCCTCTTGAGATCTGATTAGATTTTCAGTAAAATCGGCAGACCGGAAGTAGTAGTTTACTTCAGTGAAAAAATCGAATTTCGCCAATTATTCGTCAACTACTAAGTTTAAACAAATTTATAAAGAATTCATATGTACTTAAAATTAAGTTTGAGACAAATTGTCTTAAAAAAGTTTTTCGAAATTCCAACCGGAAGTAGGTCTTTTACTCTTATCGAAAATCAGTTTTTTGCGAATATCTCGCAAGTCATGCTTTTTAGAGAAGTATGTTCCGAGTATAAAAGTATTTAGAACATAATTTTCAATATCTTTTGTATAAAAAAAATTTCAAAATTCAGACCGGAAGTACCACTTTTACTCTTATCGAATAGCCATTTTTTGCAAATATGTCGTAAATTATGCATTCTATATATATTTATCAAGAGTACAAAAGTATTTAGAACTGGATTTTCAATATTTTTTGTATATGTGAAATTTCAAAATTCGGACCGGAAGTAGCACTTTTACTCTTAGCGAGTAGCACTTTCTTGATAATATCTTGTAAAGTATGCATTCTATAGCGATTTATTAAGAGAATGAAAGTACTTAGAATAGGATTTTGAATAAGTTTTGTATAAAAGAAATCTTAAAATTGTATAGTTTCAAACGCTCATACGTATAAGAAAGTCGTGTGGTGGCCACACCTCATTTTTTATTTTCAAAAGAATCTATAATTTGTTTTTTCAATGTATAATTATTAGAGAAGTAAATTTAATTAAAAACAGTTTAAAAAATAATAATATTCGAATTTAAATAATTTAATAAATTTTATTACATGTGAACACTTAACGGGTACTTAACGGTATGCATATATTTGTCTATAAACTGACATTACAAGCATCAAAATGGCGGCTTTCAATTCTACCACCAACGCGCATACTGGAAACGCGTTCTCCCTACTCTATTTCTATGGTATAAAGACGCCAGCATACTAGCGCCATCTACACCATATTTGCTGCAATGCGCTGGGGCGTACATTTAACAGATATCTGTAAATAATAGGTTTTATCAGTCTTATTACACATATGCGTAGCAATTCTCTGTAAATTACATAACTACAATCTGACTATAAAATGTTAATAAAGACTATTCCTTCATAAAACTTATCAATATGTCGTCGTATATACTTTCCTTGCAGTATACCAGACGGGAATAAATTGATATTTATCACGGTTGTCCGATACTTGAACGACCAATAAATATTTTCAACGCAACGTGTATATACTACTTTATCAAGTAATATTTTCAGTATGTTCTTTTTTCGTCGTAGAATGAAATCGAAGAAGAAAAAAACGAAAACACCCTATTGGCAATATCAATATATGGTAATTTGTGTGACTGTGCTAAAAACCGGCAACAGCTACCAGATAAGTGAATCTCGTTTGGAAAAACGAACTTGAAAATTCATTCTTTCAGTCTGGACGAGAAATATAACGTAGTTTATATACAACATATTGTATACGTATAATACGTATTTACCTTGGGGCTAATTTCACATCGATATAGTTAACGACACGTTTTTAGTCTCCGTCCTTGTTTGACATCATTAGCGAGACCTTCTCATGAAAGAGATGAAGTTTGTTAATGTGATGTGCGTGGCGTATATATAACCCAGATAGATGTTAATCTGTAATAGATTCTATAATAGACTTCGTGGTAGTGGAGAAAAAAGACGAATTGTTATCTGGTGTACGGCAGGTGGTTAGAAAATGAATTGTTAATAATTACGGGGTGTTGGTGTTATTTACAGGTAAAATGAAATGCCGAAAGACAATTATACGACAGAAAAATATCCTCATAATTTATTTTATGCTCGTACTGCACTGTTTAGGTGAAGTATATGATCTGTCTAATAGAAATTACCTGTTGGCACTTTTAAGGAATTTTATTGCTACCACATACAGGAATCCTATCAGTTTAAAGAATAGATTAAATATGGTTTCATTTATTAGATATTTAGATGAATATATCATTTTTTTAAGCATAGATGACATAATGGGTTCAGACAGGGGTGGCGTCCCCTGCAAATACCTAACATTGGCCCTTCACACCGCCCTTTGTTAAAGCTACAGTCATAACATAACAAAATAAAAACTCAAATATTGGAATTTCTGTCATTCTAAATAAACATACATACCTTAATATATGATATATATAACGTCTAAATTAAAATGAAAAAAGAAATTTAAAATATTTTGTGTCTTTACTTTCTTTAAAAAATAAAGTAAATATAATTATTAAAATATGACTATTCTTGCTTTGGCGCGGCCAATTAATTAATATTTTTTCTGTGTTTGTTTAATCGCAAATATCATTTTCATTTGCAATTGTTGATAGGCCAACTTATAGCTGTTCTTGTAATAATTTTAATTGAAGATATGTTTTTAATTTCAAAAAAGATCTTTCTCCACTGGCAACTGTAACTGGTTATGATAATAAAATTCGTAGTACTATACATATATTTACATATTATGAAAGAATAAGAAATTATCGCGGATACATAAAATATCAGAAAAAGAAAAATATTGGGTATAATCCGCTGTAGAGCAACCGTAGACACGTGTTTCTGACTAATTGGTCGTCATCAGTACGGTGTAGCCAAGGAATAAGGTGGGATAACCTTGGAGATGTAAGCTAAACGGAAGACCATCCTTGGCTACACCGTACTGATGACGACCAATTAGTCAGAAACACGTGTCTACGGTTGCTCTACAGCGGATTATACCCAATATTTTTCTTTTTCTGATATTTTATGTATCCGCGATAATTTATTATTCTTTCTTTTACATTTCCTGGGTCTCGGATGGCACGCAGGTTGACATTGTCTTCCTCGTGGCGACGTTAGTTGTTGTCCTCAAAACCGAGGATCTTCTAGCTGAAGCTGCAAATGGTGGTCTGTCACCTGATGGTCTTCCGTTTAGCTTACATCTCCAAGGTTATCCCACCTTATTCCTTGGCTACACCGTACTGATGACGACCAATTAGTCAGAAACACGTGTCTACGGTTGCTCTACAGCGGATTATACCCAATATTTTTCTTTTTCTGATATTTTATGTATCCGCGATAATTTCTTATTCTTTCTTTTACATTTCCTGGGTCTCGGATGGCACGCAGGTTGACATTGTCTTCCTCGTGGCGACGTTAGTTGTTGTCCTCATAACCGAGGATCTTCTAGCTGAAGCTGCAAATGGTGGTCTGTCACCTGATGGTCTTCCGTTTAGCTTACATCTCCAAGGTTATCCCACCTTATTCCTTGGCTACACCGTACTGATGACGACCAATTAGTCAGAAACACGTATCTACGGTTGCTCTACAGCGGATTATACCCAATATTTTTCTTTTACATATTATGTATCTAAATTATGTCCATAAACATAGTTTAATGCACTATAGGGACTTTCAACGTTATTTAACTCTGATTGAAATACATCTTTAAGGAAAATTATTCGTTAAATAATTCACTGGATAGTATATCCTTTTCTTCTGCATCTTTGAATTTCTAAATTATCAAATTATTTACGAAGTGATTCAACATTTAAATCTGATAATTTGTTTAAGTTTAAGAGGAATTCAAAATACTTACTATGTGTAACTAGCTGCTTACATCTTTTTTCTAATGTTTTAATTGTTGTATTTAAAATTACATTGTACAAATTTATCTTAAATAATTTTTTTGGATTTTCTGCCGTTTTGTCTTCACGTTCATAATCGAATAGTCGTTTTTGCTGCCTTTTTCACGCATTCAATTCATTTCATGGAGCAAATTCAGGGTGCACTTCTAATGTATTTTCTAATTCTTTCGGAGTTTCTAACAATTTTACAGAAATTTCATCTTTAGCTTCCCATCTAAGACATACTAATCATGATATAATTTTTAACAACATAAAAGTTTTATTCAGAGAAACCAATTTAGTTAAGAGACTATTTTTAGAAATCTTAGCCATTAAAACCATACAACCCAATATCAACAATAAGAGCGATTGCAGCAGTTTCAGGAACATTTATTCGGCTATGATCCTCTCGAAAATTGCCATTCCATGTTTTGGGGATCTAATCAAGTTCGTGTTGCGAAGATGTTTGTTATGTACAGTCAACAGTCACATTCAGAACTCATGTCTCCCTAATATATCGGCGTGCGCAAATAGTATATATCTACTTTAAAATGTAAACAATTCCCGGAGAGCACTTACGAAATCTCGAAACGAGTCGAGATTTAAATCTTTGTTTGGGTGAAAAGATTAGTAACTGAAAGCAAGGAAATTCATATAATCATATAAGTATGGTATATTTTTACGATTATTTTAATTAAAGAAGTAAGAAGTAAACACGAATTCCATTCTGCCGACGTAACCGCCGAACGAAGAAGAGGGGAAGGTTTGTAGTGATATGAAGGGGAAAGGTTAGGTCACAAACTTCGCCTAATTTCATCCCCTCACCTGGTATCAATTCTCGCTGCCTCGACAATAATTCATAGTTATCACTTCTTATCACAACAACCAAGAGTTTGCCGTTCTGCTTTATTTCTAAGTTCCTTAAGCAAGTAATAGTTATGATTAACGTATATTCATCATTATTTGCAAATAATAATGGCTGAAAATCAGCGTCGTGAAACGTCGTTAGAAACAAGGGGTAAAATTATTGCCCTTTGGCAATTTGGTTACACTAAGCAACAAATTGCGGATGAAGTGGATTTATCGGTAAGCAAATGTCATAGAAACCTACAGTTCATTTGTTCATTAGTTTGTTGCATTTACAGACAAGACAAATTCAGCGTTGGATTTCTCGTTACCGGAACAACAATGTTGAAGACAGGCCACTTCGGAATTTGCCACGTACCGGCCGGAAATCTTGTTTAAGTCAGCACCAAATTGCTCAAATAGAACAGTGGGTATTGACAAATCCCTTCACTACAACAGAAAAGATCAAAGAACAACCTGGGTTGGGTTGCTCAAATGTTACAATGAAACGCCAGTTAAATAAGATAGGTCTCCTGTGTAGAAAACCAGCGCAAAAAATAGAATTGACGAACGAACACGCAAAAGCTAGAGTAGGTTTTGCGAGAGACAACCTAAATAGAGATTGGCATAACGTAATATTTAGTGATGAAAAGATGTTTTCAACCTCTGAAGATTCTGCGAAAGTTCTATGCCGGTGTAATTTAACAAGATATCAACCCGAACATGTTCAGCCTACTCGAATAAGCTGTGCACTTTGGGGTTGGATGTGTGCTGCTGGGCCTGGAGAACTAGGACCTCATCAGCATCGATTTACCAGCGAAGAATACGTTACCATATTAGAAGATATTTTGCTACCAAGTGCCCGTATTTTTTTTCCTGATGGTCCCATATATTTTGTTCAAGACAATTCAACCATCCATACTGCGAACATCATAAGAAATAGGTTTGCGTATCATGAAGGAATTCATGATACACAAACACAATTGAAAACCTCTGGGGTCTAATAGTCCGCAATTGGTCAGATGATGCAAACAGAAATGTAAGGAATGTAGAAAATTTAAGTCGAAATGTGACGGAAATATGGGACCGCTTGCGTGGCCGTGAATATTGTGAACATCTGGTTAATTCTATGACGGATATATATACGAGGTGTGATCAATATATAACCGTTATTTTCAATTTTTTCAAAAAGTATTTATTTATTCATCAATAACAATCTTGTGCCCTTCAAAGTAATCCCCCTCAGATATAATACACTTATGCCAGCGTTTTTTCAAATCCTCGAAACACTTCTGAAACGCGCTTTTTGGTATCGCCAACAGCTCCTTTTTCGATTTTTCTTTTATCTCCTCAATCGTAGCAAAACGCTTTCCTTTCATCGGTGTCTTCAGTTTTGGGAAGAGGAAAAAGTCAGCGGGGGCCAAGTCCGGTGAATACGGTGGTTGAGGCATGATAACGGTTTTGTTTTTGGCCAAAAACTCACGCACAAGCATCGATGTGTGAGCTGGTGCGTTATCATGGTGCAAAATCCATGATTGTTTTTTCCACATTTCTGTGCGTTTCTGACGAATTGCTTCTCGCAAACGGCGCATAACTTCAAGGTAGTATTACTTATTGACCGTACGACCTTGTGGCAAGAATTCATGATGCACCACGCCATTGCAGTCGAAGAAAACAGTGAGCAAAACCTTAACATTTGACCGAACTTGACGTGCTTTTTTCGGTCTTGGCTCTTCTGGACGCTTCCATTGGGATGATTGGGCTTTGGTTTCAATGTCATAGCCATACACCCATGATTCGTCACCAGTTATGACCTTTTTGAGGAAATCTGGATCGTCGTTGACGATGTTCAACAGCTCCTGAGCGATGTCCATGCGACGTTGTTTTTGCTCAAAATTTAGCAATTTTGGAACAATCTTCGCTGCCGCACGTTTCATGCCTAAAACATCCGTAAAAATTGCTTGACATGAGCCGAACGATATGCCAACATCATCAGCAACCTCTCTGATAGTGATTCGACGATTATCCAAAATCATTTTCTTCACTGCTTCAATGTTTTCATCGGTTGTTGACGTGCTCGGGCGACCCGGACGAGCATCGTCATTGACATCTTCTCGGCCTTCCTTAAACCGGTTATACCACAATTGAACTTGTGTTCTGCTCATAGTAGACTCGCCAAACGCCACAGTCAACATTTCAAATGTCCTTGCGCATTTAATTTCATTTTTTACACAAAACTTAATACAATTTCTTTGATCCATTTTTTCGAATAGTAAAAAATCGATGAGCACACCAAAACACGACTAACCTTTTTATCTGTCAAAAACAAACTGACAATCCAAAATGGCTGATATTGCCAACATATATAACAGACATGTGTACCAACATAACAGAAACAAAAATGCGAAAATCGAACATACGTAACTCACGAAATTTGAAAATAACGGTTATATATTGATCACACCTCGTATACAAGATATTAAAACCTTAAACTCACACATTAGAAATATTTTTTTATTAAATTAGTAATAGTCTTCGTTTATTGAGTTATTAATTTATTTACACAAGTTGCTATTTTGTTTAATACATATTTTGGAAATTATATTGTTTATTGTGGTATTTAATTATAGAAGAAAATGTTTGATTTATATTTGTGGTATTATTACATATCTTTAACCAATTGGCGCTGTATAATCAGCAATTATTAAACGGATGATAATCCTAAATTTTGATTGATTTGAAGACCTGCGTATGTTTGGATAACTTTTTAAACCATAACAAAAATTTCACAGAGACATGATTGTTAATAATTGAATACTTTTTCTTTTATGTTAAAGACGTTTCTTCAATGATATTAGAATTTTTTGCAAATGAATTTGGAGCAATAATTATGTATACGCACATATTTACAAATATTTTCGTTCAGTAAACAATCTTTTAAAAAGGGAAAATAAACATATAATAAAAGTGTTTTTATAACTACGCAGGCGAAAAAAATACACAAGTCACTGGAATATATTTTAAAGTAGATATGCTATTTGTAGATACCAGTTTATTTGGGAGACATGAATTTTGAATTTGACTGTACATCTGACCGAAAAGGTTTTTTTTTGCGAAATTTCAGAAACAATACTTTAATGGTACAGGCATGGAGCATGTAATCCTCTCCTATTAGCCATGCTCAACCAACGCAACTCGATAAGATTATGTGTATGCCAGGAATACGTATAGCGCATACACGCATGCTGTACATTTTGCAAGTGACTGATCAACACTATCTAAACAGTGACCGTAGACTGTGGAAGCATAATTAAAATGTGATAAAAAAGGACTTTCGTTATTTCATGTTCTGAATTGAAGAGAGATTGCCGAATAGGACAGCAGTGGTTTTTTCAGGATTCATTTTTAGTGCACGATGCCGCGAAAATCACTATGCACTGCAAGTCTTGATTAATGATATCCATCTGAACAGCGTGTTTTGAGAAATCCACGTAGAGGTATCACCGGTATACATCTGCAACTGGCAGTGTTGTACACATTTGTGTAAATGACTGGTGTAAAAGCAGAAAAACAGAGGGCCTAGAATAGATTCCTGCGGAACACCTCTTGTCAGGGCCGATGGCGATAAGACATCACCGTGCAGCTTAACGCACGGGTACCTTTCGGAAAAAATACGAATGCGCCAGACCCACAGCGCCGCCACTGAAACGCAGATAATGTAAGATAGTCAACAAGATATCATAGTTAACAGTGTCGAATGCTTTACTGTAATCCAGCAAAACTAATAGAGACATAGAGTTATTATTTCTAGATCTAAGAATATCATAATGGTTACGTCGAAAACTCGACTGATATTGAGGGAGTAAATCAAATGCTTGAATATGTTCATGAATACTTGCTATATTCTCCAAAACTTTGCTCAGAACAGGCAACATTGACTTATCAATTAAATTAAGTACTTTGCTAAATCTTCAAAGGTTGAAAGAAAGCTTTCCTGGACCTCTACTTTTTTATTTGTAGTTATTACATATCTTATAATTACGCTCATTTGCTCAATTTTATTAATATCAGGTGTGCATTCCAATATAATAGAAACGTATTTTGTTTTTCGAAAAAAGTTTTTTTTTTGATATTGTTAGTTAGTAAGCAATAATTTAATTGAATGTATTTCTACTCAAAAAATGTGTATGTTCATTTTGTAATGCTGATATGAGATGCCATTGTGGCATCAAATTTCGTAAAAAGTTGAAAAAAATACCATAATTTTTAACAAACAAATTATCGAATTTTCCTCGTAACGGAAAACATTGCTTTGTTATGTATTTGTTGGGTTTCTAACTCACTTAATTGTTCTTTCTTAAGAAATAGATTTAATTTAATTATTAATGCTGTAAAACTTGTACACTAGTTACTGATTTGTTGTTAATGAGGCCCTGCTTCATCGCCCATTACATGATGCCCCCCTCCGAAGCTTACCTTATAACATCACCATTGATCGCTAGCAAGTCTGTTAACTTTTTCGTCAGAATCGTCGATATGAACTTGCTGTCGAATTTAAATTTTAATATCTTTGTAGTGTTATAGTGAAAAAAGCCATATTTATCAGGACAAAATAATCTGGAAAAAAAATTGAGAAATGTTGGAATTTAAAAAGAAATGAACGGTCTGTTTTTGAGTCCAAGTGTCCTATAAGCATAAGCTATCTTTCTTACTTTCCTGTAGTACTAGATTTAAAAATGTAACAAATATACTATACTATACCAGTACAGATAATTAAAACGTAACATTGCTGTTATCAGTATTTCACATTGATACAGGTATGTGTGCACCAGGTAGTTAAATAAATTAGTCTGAATTCAAAATGACAAAATAAAATGCCGTGCTTGACTGCTTATAGCATTGAGAAAGAATAGGTAGGGAGACGAGGCACTTGATCAAACCGGGTACAGGTCCGCCATATTGATACTACACTTACGTCAAACAGGTAGTGTTGGTAAAAAGTGGACTGTTTGTTAAGTGTATCGTGTATTACAGTTATATAATAAGATAAATATTAAAGCACATTAGGGTTTCTTGTGGTCTACGTAGCTGCAACAGCAGAGACGGCGTTGATAAGAAGAATTCGTCTGGAATATCATTTCATAAGTTAGTGTAGGTCTGACAGGTGTGGTATGACAGATTATAATTGTGAGTAGTCTGGACTAGGTGAGCCAGCCATATTGGTCCCCCACTTAGCCCCGCCCAATGCTCCCGTTTTGAGAGTACAGCAAAGATGCTTTACAGGATCTCCATAGTATTTTTCCTCAATGGCTAATACTCTACAGTTCCTAAACTATTTGAGCAATCCAGGTAGCTCCCACGATTCGCCGATGCTGTAGTACTGGTAGTTCACTCTTATCCTTTGCTTTGATTATAAAGACGAACTGGTAACTTATTGACTTTTGAAATAAACTTGAAAATGCGTAAGTTTAATAAGTGGCACGTCGCAAGAAAAATACACAGGTATTTTACAATAACTGGAATGTTTATTAACATAGTACGCATACAACAAACAAAAATACATACACATATAATGCACAATAAATAGATGATACGTTTAATATGAGATAATTGTGCCTTTCGGCAAAATAAAGAAAAATTAACGTATGTGTATGTACGCAGTTATCATACAATTTAAAATATAAAGGAAATAAACAATGTCAGCAAGTAATACACGACAAAGTCGTTCTGACACATAGCCGTGGATAATTATAACTTTAATGAAAAGCATATACAGTATCTTTCTTCAGAGACTGGTTATGAATATAAAACAGAGTTGCGGTTATAAACGAATAAGTGAAAGTTATTAATACTCTGGATACATGTGAGCTGAACTAAGTAAAAAATGAGGTGTGGCCACCACACGACTTTCTTATACGTATGAGCGTTTTAAATTATACTCAAGTTGTTCTAAATTGTTTTAAACACTTTTATCTTAGAAAAATAAACCTGTAAGTGTGTTACTTCAAGTCCAAATTTTAAGAATTTTTTTATACAAAAAATATTGCAAATCCTATACCAAATACTGCTATTCTCTTAATAATTATCTATCGAATGCATACTTTGCGATATATTTACAAAAAAGTCGCTATTCGTTAAGAGTAAACGTGTTACTTCCATCCGAATTTTGAAATTTTTTTTATACAAAAGGTATTGAAAGTCATATTTTAAATACTTTTATACTCGTAATGTACCTGCCTAGAAAGCATTACTTGCGAAATTTTTTTTTTTGGCCAAAAACTCACGCACAAGCATCGATGTGTGAGCTGGTGCGTTATCATGGTGCAAAATCCATGATTGTTTTTTCCACATTTCTGTGCGTTCCTGACGAATTGCTTCTCGCAAACGGCGCATAACTTCAAGGTAGTATTACTTATTGACCGTACGACCTTGTGGCAAGAATTCATGATGCACCACGCCATTGCAGTCGAAGAAAACAGTGAGCAAAACCTTAACATTTGACCGAACTTGACGTGCTTTTTTCGGTCTTGGCTCTTCTGGACGCTTCCATTGGGATGATTGGGCTTTGGTTTCAATGTCATAGCCATACACCCATGATTCGTCACCAGTTATGACCTTTTTGAGGAAATCTGGATCGTCGTTGACGATGTTCAACAGCTCCTGAGCGATGTCCATGCGACGTTGTTTTTGCTCAAAATTTAGCAATTTTGGAACAATCTTCGCTGCCGCACGTTTCATGCCTAAAACATCCGTAAAAATTGCTTGACATGAGCCGAACGATATGCCAACATCATCAGCAACCTCTCTGATAGTGATTCGACGATTATCCAAAATCATTTTCTTCACTGCTTCAATGTTTTCATCGGTTGTTGACGTGCTCGGGCGACCCGGACGAGCATCGTCATTGACATCTTCTCGGCCTTCCTTAAACCGGTTATACCACAATTGAACTTGTGTTCTGCTCATAGTAGACTCGCCAAACGCCACAGTCAACATTTCAAATGTCCTTGCGCATTTAATTTCATTTTTTACACAAAACTTAATACAATTTCTTTGATCCATTTTTTCGAATAGTAAAAAATCGATGAGCACACCAAAACACGACTAACCTTTTTATCTGTCAAAAACAAACTGACAATCCAAAATGGCTGATATTGCCAACATATATAACAGACATGTGTACCAACATAACAGAAACAAAAATGCGAAAATCGAACATACGTAACTCACGAAATTTGAAAATAACGGTTATATATTGATCACACCTCGTATACAAGATATTAAAACCTTAAACTCACACATTAGAAATATTTTTTTATTAAATTAGTAATAGTCTTCGTTTATTGAGTTATTAATTTATTTACACAAGTTGCTATTTTGTTTAATACATATTTTGGAAATTATATTGTTTATTGTGGTATTTAATTATAGAAGAAAATGTTTGATTTATATTTGTGGTATTATTACATATCTTTAACCAATTGGCGCTGTATAATCAGCAATTATTAAACGGATGATAATCCTAAATTTTGATTGATTTGAAGACCTGCGTATGTTTGGATAACTTTTTAAACCATAACAAAAATTTCACAGAGACATGATTGTTAATAATTGAATACTTTTTCTTTTATGTTAAAGACGTTTCTTCAATGATATTAGAATTTTTTGCAAATGAATTTGGAGCAATAATTATGTATACGCACATATTTACAAATATTTTCGTTCAGTAAACAATCTTTTAAAAAGGGAAAATAAACATATAATAAAAGTGTTTTTATAACTACGCAGGCGAAAAAAATACACAAGTCACTGGAATATATTTTAAAGTAGATATGCTATTTGTAGATACCAGTTTATTTGGGAGACATGAATTTTGAATTTGACTGTACATCTGACCGAAAAGGTTTTTTTTTGCGAAATTTCAGAAACAATACTTTAATGGTACAGGCATGGAGCATGTAATCCTCTCCTATTAGCCATGCTCAACCAACGCAACTCGATAAGATTATGTGTATGCCAGGAATACGTATAGCGCATACACGCATGCTGTACATTTTGCAAGTGACTGATCAACACTATCTAAACAGTGACCGTAGACTGTGGAAGCATAATTAAAATGTGATAAAAAAGGACTTTCGTTATTTCATGTTCTGAATTGAAGAGAGATTGCCGAATAGGACAGCAGTGGTTTTTTCAGGATTCATTTTTAGTGCACGATGCCGCGAAAATCACTATGCACTGCAAGTCTTGATTAATGATATCCATCTGAACAGCGTGTTTTGAGAAATCCACGTAGAGGTATCACCGGTATACATCTGCAACTGGCAGTGTTGTACACATTTGTGTAAATGACTGGTGTAAAAGCAGAAAAACAGAGGGCCTAGAATAGATTCCTGCGGAACACCTCTTGTCAGGGCCGATGGCGATAAGACATCACCGTGCAGCTTAACGCACGGGTACCTTTCGGAAAAAATACGAATGCGCCAGACCCACAGCGCCGCCACTGAAACGCAGATAATGTAAGATAGCCAACAAGATATCATAGTTAACAGTGTCGAATGCTTTACTGTAATCCAGCAAAACTAATAGAGACATAGAGTTATTATTTCTAGATCTAAGAATATCATAATGGTTACGTCGAAAACTCGACTGATATTGAGGGAGTAAATCAAATGCTTGAATATGTTCATGAATACTTGCTATATTCTCCAAAACTTTGCTCAGAACAGGCAACATTGACTTATCAATTAAATTAAGTACTTTGCTAAATCTTCAAAGGTTGAAAGAAAGCTTTCCTGGACCTCTACTTTTTTATTTGTAGTTATTACATATCTTATAATTACGCTCATTTGCTCAATTTTATTAATATCAGGTGTGCATTCCAATATAATAGAAACGTATTTTGTTTTTCGAAAAAAGTTTTTTTTTTGATATTGTTAGTTAGTAAGCAATAATTTAATTGAATGTATTTCTACTCAAAAAATGTGTATGTTCATTTTGTAATGCTGATATGAGATGCCATTGTGGCATCAAATTTCGTAAAAAGTTGAAAAAAATACCATAATTTTTAACAAACAAATTATCGAATTTTCCTCGTAACGGAAAACATTGCTTTGTTATGTATTTGTTGGGTTTCTAACTCACTTAATTGTTCTTTCTTAAGAAATAGATTTAATTTAATTATTAATGCTGTAAAACTTGTACACTAGTTACTGATTTGTTGTTAATGAGGCCCTGCTTCATCGCCCATTACATGATGCCCCCCTCCGAAGCTTACCTTATAACATCACCATTGATCGCTAGCAAGTCTGTTAACTTTTTCGTCAGAATCGTCGATATGAACTTGCTGTCGAATTTAAATTTTAATATCTTTGTAGTGTTATAGTGAAAAAAGCCATATTTATCAGGACAAAATAATCTGGAAAAAAAATTGAGAAATGTTGGAATTTAAAAAGAAATGAACGGTCTGTTTTTGAGTCCAAGTGTCCTATAAGCATAAGCTATCTTTCTTACTTTCCTGTAGTACTAGATTTAAAAATGTAACAAATATACTATACTATACCAGTACAGATAATTAAAACGTAACATTGCTGTTATCAGTATTTCACATTGATACAGGTATGTGTGCACCAGGTAGTTAAATAAATTAGTCTGAATTCAAAATGACAAAATAAAATGCCGTGCTTGACTGCTTATAGCATTGAGAAAGAATAGGTAGGGAGACGAGGCACTTGATCAAACCGGGTACAGGTCCGCCATATTGATACTACACTTACGTCAAACAGGTAGTGTTGGTAAAAAGTGGACTGTTTGTTAAGTGTATCGTGTATTACAGTTATATAATAAGATAAATATTAAAGCACATTAGGGTTTCTTGTGGTCTACGTAGCTGCAACAGCAGAGACGGCGTTGATAAGAAGAATTCGTCTGGAATATCATTTCATAAGTTAGTGTAGGTCTGACAGGTGTGGTATGACAGATTATAATTGTGAGTAGTCTGGACTAGGTGAGCCAGCCATATTGGTCCCCCACTTAGCCCCGCCCAATGCTCCCGTTTTGAGAGTACAGCAAAGATGCTTTACAGGATCTCCATAGTATTTTTCCTCAATGGCTAATACTCTACAGTTCCTAAACTATTTGAGCAATCCAGGTAGCTCCCACGATTCGCCGATGCTGTAGTACTGGTAGTTCACTCTTATCCTTTGCTTTGATTATAAAGACGAACTGGTAACTTATTGACTTTTGAAATAAACTTGAAAATGCGTAAGTTTAATAAGTGGCACGTCGCAAGAAAAATACACAGGTATTTTACAATAACTGGAATGTTTATTAACATAGTACGCATACAACAAACAAAAATACATACACATATAATGCACAATAAATAGATGATACGTTTAATATGAGATAATTGTGCCTTTCGGCAAAATAAAGAAAAATTAACGTATGTGTATGTACGCAGTTATCATACAATTTAAAATATAAAGGAAATAAACAATGTCAGCAAGTAATACACGACAAAGTCGTTCTGACACATAGCCGTGGATAATTATAACTTTAATGAAAAGCATATACAGTATCTTTCTTCAGAGACTGGTTATGAATATAAAACAGAGTTGCGGTTATAAACGAATAAGTGAAAGTTATTAATACTCTGGATACATGTGAGCTGAACTAAGTAAAAAATGAGGTGTGGCCACCACACGACTTTCTTATACGTATGAGCGTTTTAAATTATACTCAAGTTGTTCTAAATTGTTTTAAACACTTTTATCTTAGAAAAATAAACCTGTAAGTGTGTTACTTCAAGTCCAAATTTTAAGAATTTTTTTATACAAAAAATATTGCAAATCCTATACCAAATACTGCTATTCTCTTAATAATTATCTATCGAATGCATACTTTGCGATATATTTACAAAAAAGTCGCTATTCGTTAAGAGTAAACGTGTTACTTCCATCCGAATTTTGAAATTTTTTTTATACAAAAGGTATTGAAAGTCATATTTTAAATACTTTTATACTCGTAATGTACCTGCCTAGAAAGCATTACTTGCGAAATATTCGCAAAAAACTGATTTTCGATAAGAGTAAAAGACCTACTTCCGGTAGGAATTTCGAAAAAAAATTTTAATACGGTTTTTCTCAAATTTAATTCTGAGTACATTTGAATTCTCCATAAATTTGTTTAAACTTAGTAATTCACGAAATATTTGCAAAATTCGATTTTTTCACTGAAGTAAACTACTACTTCCGAAGATTTCTACACAGGATAAGTGTTTATACATTTCGTAATTCGGCGAAATAAAGTTATTGTGTGTGTGTTCCAAATCTCCTGATATCCACTTGATATCGGTAACATTTTGAGGTGATACTAAAATTTCGTCACGATCACTACCTCTTAGAACAACTTCTGCATTAGCACGAAGTTGTGCACCTGGTAAATTATCAATAGTGCCTCCACCATCCTCATCTCCCGAATCTTGGTCAGTTAGGACACCGGCATCAGGTGGTTCTATATAAATGGCGTCAACTTCATCTGCATACGCAATTTCCAATGCCTCGTGCAGTGTAAGACCGCCTCTGTAAAATATGCAAAGTCTGGAGTTTGAAACGCCTAGCGTTACCATATGGTAACACAGTTAAAAATACATGTATTACACGGGGTGTATGTAACTAAGAGTTATTCTAATCATTTCCAACTGTAATACATGTATTTGTTTACGCAATGAAGAGGTATAACAAATTCTAACTAACTATAGAAAGGAACAACACTTACTCAAAGTGTATAAAGTCGGCCATTCTCTTCTACAAATAAAAACGAATACTAAAAAATATAAATACTCCAACTTCCACTTCAAACCGTATAACGGATGATTGCAAATGGTAAAGTAGTTTACTGAGAATGAGTAATAAGCGCCATCTACTCTATATTTTTAAAGTTTATAAAATGAGAACATATTTAAACAGAGTCTAACACCGTTACCATATGGTAACGCTAAGCGCTTATGGGTTAATTATTATTATCTGCCTGAGAATCAATAGTCACCACTCTACTTCTGGAAGCCTTTAATGTAAGACACCATGCTCATGTTCACGTAATTTGTTATTAATCTTTTTTTTGTCGCATGTCATTTAAATCATTCTCTCTCTCTCTCTCTCTCTCTCTCTCTCTCTCTCTCTCTCTCTCTCTCTCTCTCTCTCTCTCTCTCTCTCTCTCTCTTTTTTTAAAGTATAACCTCCCTTTTAAGATCTGATTAGATTTTCAGTAAAATTGGTAGACCGGAAGTAGTAGTTCACTTCAGTGAAAAAATCGAAATTTGCAAATATTTCGTCAATTACTAAGTTTAAACAAATTTATAAAGAATTCATATGTACTTAGAATTAAGTTTGAAACAAATTGTCTCAAAAAAGTTTTTTGAAATTCCAACCGGAAGTAGATCTTTTACTCTTATCGAAAATCAGTTTTTTGCGAATATCTCGCAAGTCATGCTTTTAAGACAAGTACGTTATGAGTATAAAAGTATTTAAAACATAATTTTCAATATCTTTTATTTAAAAAAAATTTCAAAATTCAGACCGGAAGTACCACTTTTACTCTTATCGAATAGCGATTTTTTTGCAAATATGTCGTAAGTTATGCATTCTATGTATATTTATGAAGAGTACAAAAGTATTTAGAGTTGGATTTGGAATATTTTTTATATAAATGAAATTTCAAAATTCGGACCGGAAGTAACACTTTCATACGTATAAGAAAGTCGTGTGGTGGCCACACCTCATTTTTTCTACAGGTAGTTCGTCCAACATGGTTACTAATGGTGCAGCGGCTTTACCAAACTCCTTCTCATATTGCACGTTACGTCTTGGATTGTTTCCTTGATACATTTCGAAATTTAGTAAATAGCCCGATTTTGTGTTCAGGGACCACATCTTGTAACCAAATCTTATTCGCTTACCTCTTATAAATTGCTTGCAACCATGACGTCCGTAATACTTTACCATACTTTCGTCGTAGCATAAATCCTCATCAGGTTGAAAATGCTCCAAGAATTTTTCATTGATTTTATCCATAAGAGGTCGCATTTTCCATATTTTGTCAGTCAGATCTGGTTTGGAGTTGTCTGCACAATGTAGAAAGCGGGATATTTGCAAAAATCGATCTCGTCTCATTGAATTGTAGATAATATTGTTTCTCATGTCGCTTTCCGAATCCCAATAATATCTCTTCCCAGGTAATTCATTATATCCACTAATAATTAGTATTGCCAAAAAACATTTCATTTCTTCGATTGATATTTTGGGATCCTGACAATTAGTAAATAATGCGTATCGACTGCTTTGTTCTAATTTTCTAAAAACCACTTTTTTGGTATCAGGGGACCTCGAAACGTGGACATCTGCAAAAATCTCGAGGTCGAAAATTTTCATCATCACAATACTTCCTTATACTACGTATAAGAAAGTAAAAAGGAACTTGTGCTACAAAATCTACTTTGATAATTTATTTACCGGTTCTAATTTACTCACTCATTTGAAGGAAAGGGGATATTTTGCGACAGGCACAATACGAGAGAACAGAATACCCAAGAGTTGTCCTCTCACAGAGAAAAGAGTGTTTAGCAAGAAAGTAAGAGGAACATACGAATCTGTGATTGATGGTGACCGTGGTATTTTATTTGCTCGTTGGGTTGATAATGGTATCGTAAGTATAGCATCTACGTGTTACGGAATAAATCCTATCGCAAATGTAAAGCGCTACTGTCAGTCACAAAAAAAAGTCATAAACGTCCCAAGACCACATATAATTTCTCAATATAACGCATGTATGGGCGGTACAGATCTGATGGATGAAAACGTAGCGCGACACAGGATAAGTATACGAGGTAAAAAATGGTGGTGGTGTCTATTTTCTTGGATAGTAGATACATCAATCCACAATGCTTGGCAGCTTCACTAAAAATCTGGAGGTGATATAACACAGCTCGTATTTCGAAGGGAAATTGCTACAACTTATCTACGTACTTTTGGTACAGCGCCAAGAGGTCCTGGAAGAATGGCAGTTTCTAAATCAAGTGTATCGTGTAACAGGGTTGCTGACGGGTTACGGTAAGATGGATTGGACCATTTAGTAACTCCAACGCCGGAAAAGAAGCGTCGAAGGTGTGCTGGAGAAGGTTGTAGTTCAAGCGTACGCACAATGTGCAAAAAGTGCAATGTACACTGAGAAAAATGGTATTGTTCAGTCAATAGTTTTTAGACTTTTCACCTTTTACACATTGACTGAACCAACAAAATATTGAGAGAACAAATAATCTATTCAGACAACCAGAAGCAAACTAATGAACCAATTACTTTAAATTTTTTATTGCCAGTATTGTTGATTCAACATTTTTGCTCATTGACTGAGATTCAATCATTCGCAACTTTTGATCGAACACTGTAAATTGTTGTTCAAATAAATTGACAGTGTCGCATTAGCAACGCCACATTCTTTCCAGAAAATATATATCGTATTTAAAGTAGGTACACATGTACTTGAATGAGAGACGCAGTCATCATAACAATTTTTTGCCCGTACTTTGGTGCAGCAAAAAACTGTTAGTAGTGGTAAACCGTATTATATGTATATACATACATGGATATAATATCCATGCCCAAATTTTAGTGTTCATACTGTCTTTCCTGAATGAACGTTGCATCACAGAAACCTTTCTTGTATATTCAGTATTTATTACTAAATATCACTAATTAAGTGTAATATAGTTACTTAGAATATGGAGAAACTATTAAATAAATGGGGATTTGGCGAATACGTCGCAGTATTTGAAGGTTAGTTTTATTTCAATGTCTCTCTTCGTAATTTTCATAGTTAGGTAGTTTATTTTTCAATTAGACCTAAGTATTGCACTACCTATGCTATACGTACCTGTACCTCTTGTTTGATATAAAAATGTAGTTACTAATTGATTTTATGTACCTATTCAATAGAAATGAAATGACTAATTTACCATCAATCAGTGGCTTTTTTCATTTACAGGAAACCATATGTTGAAGAATGTTTTTTTTGTACTTTGTTCTCCGTTATCTTTTTTGAAGATATATTAATATAATAATAATAATAATAATAATAATAATTATTATTATTATTAATATGTATGTCTGAGTAGGTAACAATCCTACATTGTATTCAACATACAGTGGTTGAAATATTCGTGTATCTACTTTTTTATGTACGAAAAATTGATCCACGTATTTATGAATGTGGTTAATAGCTTTAGATGCTAAATGAAAATTGTCTAAATTTTGTTCACGTTAACTTTTCTTTATATAGGGTGGTTCTCAGAATATAACAAAATAGAAAGATTTGTATGTTTTACATAAATTTGTAATTATGTTCTATATACTCTCTAGTTTGTATTTTAAAGGAATGTTGTTTGTCAATATGGTGTTTCCTAAACCAGTATTATTTTGTAATATTTTTATTGTTAAACTTATGTTATGGTTTCTGTGTGATAACATTATGTTATTTGATTCCTTTAAAATTTTCACGAAGAACACGAAATAGATATTGAAGCCCTCAAAGAAAATTGGACCAAGAGTAAAATTTGTATGGAAATTAGAACAATTCAAAAGATATGATAATGAAAGGGACCTTACCAATGAATCGGATACATCTGTGGAAGTATAGAATTCGGATTTTGTTCTTCTATCATAGCTTGTTTAAATTACGCTTAACTTTTTTCAGACGTCGGTAAGTCATAGTGATGGCAACGAAGATGATTTGATAAATGCAAAAGCCGTAGAAGCGTTTTATAAAGCAACAAGTCGAACAAATGCTTTTTTAGAAAATTTTGAAAAAGCTGTAAGAGGTTTATAATTTATGCATTGAAGAATTCCTAAGTGCAATCACACCTGGCAAATTTGTTCTGCAGTCGTATAAGCGGGACAAATGTTTAAATAGAAAAACTAGAGGAATTTGGTGGACTTGTTAGTAAATGGAGCTTTATCCAAATGCTATCGGTAAGTAATATTAAAAGTTAACCTGATATTTAGTTCATTATATATGATTTGCAATTAGGCGACTCCCCTTGACTTTCAAGCCTTAGCAGATAAAATTTGTCAAGAATTTCCTTGCGAACAGAGAAGCACTTATTATGTTCCAAAAAAAATCGGAAAATTTAGTCCAACAGGAAAGTCTATCGATCCTAAAGGAAAATTAGTTGATAAATACAGAAACCTGTCCCGCTTACTACATTATTATGGGAAAGAAAACAGTACAGCCGACGAAGTTGGAAACACGGTCACAGGTAAGACTATAAAAATGTTGGTATTTGTATTGGTTACATATAATCTAAGTGATAGTTACAGACGAAATGCAACAAAGCGCTTTATGGCTAAAATACAATAGAGATCCCTTAGACGAAGTTACAAAGAATTGGAAAAAACATTTGAGTTGAGAAAGAAAGCAACTTTTAATACAGTTGAAGAATTTTTAAATGAATGGCCTATTATTTTAAGACAAAATAGCTATTGTAATCAATTGGTAAGGTTATTGTTTATCAATATTTTTTTCAAAAGGAAAAATTGTTCTAAGATGATTAATTTTGGAGTATTTGTCTGACGTATTACTACAGTTAGTTATGTTCGGCAACTATAGTTGCCGAACAGTGTCAACCAATGTAACAAAATGAAAAAGAAATAACATGTACACTTACCAATAAAAGTTTAGCAACTTTGAAGCTGTACTAATAATTATTATTACGTAAGGCATAAGCTTTACAAAATCGTTACTATATTGTTTATTAGACCGCGCATGTTTGAGTATGAATATTACAAAATTATCTATTTCACATATATATTTCTTTTGTAGGTTGAATATGATTTTGAAATTATGTTTCCAAACCGTGGACAAAATTTATACAAAATATGTGATGTTTTTTTTTCAAGTCTGTATGAAACACAAACGAACATAGTAGATATAAGTTCCACTCGATAATATCTCAAAAAACTTTGTTTTTTCAAAGCCTACTTCCTGAAATTTTCACATACCAAAAACTTATTTTCAATAAAATTTCAACAAAACACTGGGTGTTCCATTAAAAAAAATAAGTTTTTGGTATGTGACCTTATTCACATATTCATGTGTATATATAATTTAATTTCTTGGACGATTTAGAAGTCATACTAATTTTAAATTATTTTAAAATTAGTTTATTATTGTTAATTAGGTAATTTCTTATTTCTTAAAAATTACCCAACAGGCCGAGATTCGAAAAGGAAAAAAAAAGACTTGAATCCAGGACCCGCTGTAGCGTAACTGGCAACGCACCTGACAGGTCATTGAAAGTAATGAGCTACTTTTACTTCGATATGATGAACTCACTGACATGAAATTATGTCAATGTCACTACCACATTCATGGTGACCTGTATATTACACTTGTACCTAGCAAGGCAAAACTGTATTATTGTATTTATTTAATAACTTATAATAATAGAAATTGAGTTAATATTGTTTAGCCTTCGTATATTTTAATAAAGCTTTCTTGTTCTAAATTTTGTGTTTTATTATATGCATTGTGATAGGTTATATGGCGATATTAATAATAATCAGACTCCTCTTTATAAGCTATAAAAAATTCTTAAAACTTATGCTTTATTAAATAAAAATAGTTGATCAGAAAGACTGGGACGCAGCAATCACCTTATGTACTTTTATGATCATATAATGTTTTTATTTGACACAGAATGTGAATGTTGCAAAGACGATTTCCAACTCATGATTTTTGTTTGGAATGAAGACATTGTCTGAAACGTACGCATTCGGTGCATATGGAATCAAAACCTAGTGCCGTAATAAATGTGCGTAAGAGTGATTACTATGGTATTATTAAGTTTTTGTGGACAATTTAGCAAATCACGCAGGTCTCTACAATTATTTTCTTGAAGCTTTGGGAGCTATTTATGGCTACTTTTAATTTATATTTATCCCATGAACTTAAGGTAAGTATAAGAAGTTTTCCATACGTCAACTTGCTAGATCTATTTCACGTGTTGATGTGTCTGAAAATGTTAATTAACTTCACCTTCAGCATTACCAATTTGAAATAGATGTACCTACTTCTCATCTGGAAGACTCCTTATACTTAGCTTAAGTTCATGCGTAATTATAAATTTGAAGTAGCCATCAATAGTTCCAAAATATCAAGAAAATAAATATAGAGACCTGTGTCATTGGGTCAATGATCTACCAGCAACTATTCAAAACATACTTATTTGCTGAAACAATGCTAATCAACACGTTAACACAAACGTCTTTTGTTTTTAAGTCAATGCTTAGCGACAGGTAAGTAAAATAAGTGAAACTATTTGCATTACAATAATAAACTGTTGAATGAACATGTACAACACATTCGATCGATCAAGCATATATACCAACCCAAATCGATGTACATACTGAATTGATAGTTTAAAGAAGTTCAAATAATGTTCTATACAATATTATATCAAACACGCAAAATCATTGATTCAATAACTTAAACTTGATAAACTATACGTTTTGATTCAAAATTCTGAAGTGATTGCTCACCGGGAACCAGCGAAAACTATTGAGTCAACTAGAAATTGGTTGACTGAACATTTTTTTTCTCTCAGTGTAGGACTGTGCGTAGATTGCTTTGAATTGTTCCACACACAATAATAAATACAGTATTCGAAAACTGAGATTTTTCATTTTTTCCAATGTTATGTATGCTATAGGTTACCCAACGCCTAGCGTTACCATATGGTAACACCACATTTTCGAAAAATGCTTACAAAAATAACGAATTTCATATTACTAACTTGTATTATGAACAAATACAACTCAAAGTACACATACAGTAAACAGTTTTTAAAACAAAAAAAAATTCAGGCGCTTATGGGTTAACAGATAACGCTGCAAAACCATTTAGTATCCACGTGTATGACTCTGCTAGGTGTTAATGAATCGATACAGGTAAGTATATAAGGTTAATACTGAAGTATCCAGTGAAATAGTCAATGGTTCTGATCGTTTAAGCTGCTATTAATCCCGGTATTGACGGTAATATCCAGGACTTGTCCAGTCGAAGATATCTTCACCAATCCTCGTGTAAAATACTCCATTACAAGAGCACCCACTAATAGACATGTGACAGAGGCATCACTGTAGGTTATCTTTCACGAATCTTCTTCAGAACTTGCCGCACCCTTCCGTCGAACTTGACTGAAGCTCAATGGCGGGGGTAAGAGGTTAAAACCCTCCCCAGGCCGTCGGACACAGACACAGATGATTTTCAAATTACATATGTTAATCTTGGTTTAAAAAAAATGGGCAACATTGGCAATCAGGGTTAATTGCAGCACGGCATTACCACTAAATAGTTACAGGTCACAGACTGTGTTGCTACAGTTAGTGCAATTGTACGAATCAGATACATTTTGCACCCTTCTGTATTCTGTACAAGTCTATGAGTTTACATTTACGAACTTTTCTGTACATTTTAACGATATTTTTTATGCTCATGAAATAAATTAATTTTCTAAATACTCGGTCATTTTTTTTACTGCGACCCAAAGAGCGTTTACATTGCCAAACTTTCAAAACAAGGATCGATGGATAAAAATGTACACATTTCTATGAATTCTACGAACACGAAAAGCTAACATCCTTGCTAACATATACAATCAGAAGAGTTTAAGGAAATATAACATTACTCCAATCGAGGCAGGAGATCAAATTTTGGCTAAACACTTAAGCACAGCAGGTGCAAATGCAACTTAAATTAGCTGGCAAATACAAAATGAAATAATCTCGTGGTACAATTCTATTTTATTAAAAAAGCTTGTTGACAAATGTTGCAAAATACTTCTCAGCATCTGCAACGCCATGATGGATTTACAGCTAGATGTAAAAAATCTGGTTGGCGAAGGATACAATGGAGCCAGTACAATGAGTGGTCCTCTTAGTGCTCTGCCGAACAATGGCTTGTTCAGAGCTACCCCAAAGCCCTTTACGTTCATTGTTCGTCACACTGCTTTATTTTAGCACTTTCTGATGGATATTTAGCGGCAGAAGTACGAAACTGTCTGGGTGTTATCGAAACGATTTATAATTTTTTTTATTTTCCAGAACGACAACGCGTGCTGGAAAATGAGATCAGTAAATAGTAGTAGAAAAGGCAAAAATAGAAAAACTAAGAAGATTATGTTCCACCAGATGGATTCAGATATGACACCGTGACTGCATTTTGTTTCTCTTCTAAAGACAATAATAAATGCCTTGTTTGATATTGCCACATGGACCGATAAAAGACGACAATCGACGATCAGTTACTTTTGTCGGCAATTTGTCAAAGTAACTTTCTTTTATGTATTTTTGTGATAAAAGGTGTGCATTAACTTTACCACTGAGCAAGTACTTACATACCCCAAATTTCGACATGAGTTTAGCTTTTGAGTCAGCTAAAAATGAGATCAAAACGATTTGCGTCGAGTTTGACACTACAATCTTACAACCTACAACCACTAATCGGCAAACTCAAAGAAATAATGTTCCTAGTTCATCGCCATAAAATTATTATCGAAGGATTACTTATACAGGGTTAGTTAAAAGTATGGAGACGGCGATTTATTGTCGTTAATATTCATTTTAGAGAATTATGTTCAATATAAACGTTTGTTAGGATATTTTGATCTACATTTGAGAATATTTGATTTTTTTTTCTTCAATTGTTTTTTAGTTACGCCTGTCCACGCAGTTTTTTTAAATGGGAACTAGTAAATTTTACTCTATCGTTCGATAGAGAATTTTTTTCTCTTTACAATAATATTTTTGTTTTTTTAAAATTCATTTTAATAACTTTTTTATAAGAAAAGGCCGGTTCAAGTGTTTCACAGATGTTCGGTACATCGCAGATAGACAGAAGCGATGCGATAAACAAACTTGAGCGACATAATTTTATCAGTGGTTATTGTGTACGTCAAATCTTTGACAGAAATAATTCATTTGTGCAATTTGTTGCTGTTAATATTAACAATGGCGAGTTTAAGTGAACATGAACGAATTGAAATACTTATGATGTTGGGTTATGGAGATAGACGCGGAAGTTTACAAGACGTTTGTAATTTATTTAATGATACGCATCCAAATAGAAATCCAATTTCTAAATCCGTTGTTGGTAAAACTTTAAGACGCTTTGAACAAACTGGTAGCGTTAAAGATTTGCCAAGGAGTGGTAGACCTAGAACAGCAAAAAGCGATGATAACAAACTGGATATTTTATTGGCTGTATCTGAAGATCCTCATTTATCAACCAATCAATTAGCGGCCAATTTCAATATTTCGCAGACATCGATCGTGTCATTTTTAAAAAGTGAAAAGTATAAACCTTATAAGGTACACCTTGTACACGAGTTAACGGAAGATGATTTTGATAGGAGATTACAATTTTCTGAAGAAATGTTAAATATTTGCAATAATAATGAAAATTTTGTCAACAATATTCTTTTCTCTGACGAAGCTACTTTTTGCCTTACCGGTGAAGTAAACAGACATAACTGCAGATACTGGTCATCGGAAAATCCATTTTGGTTTTTGGAGCACAATACGCAGTACCCCCAAAAGGTTAATGTTTGGGTTGGCATTCTTGGCGGTCATATTATCGGTCCCTTTTTCATCAATGGCAATTTAACTTCGGGTCTGTATTTGCAGTTATTGCAAAATGACATAATACCTGCTTGTGCTACGCTCTATCCACATGAAAACAATGAACACCTGCCCAATGACAGTATCTGGTTCCAGCAAGATGGCGCCCCACCACATTATGGTGTAAATGTTCGTCAATATCTGGCCAACGTTTTTCCCCACAGATGAATTGGAAGACGAGGAACCATTGAATGGCCAGCCCGTTCGCCAGATTTAAGTCCTTTAGATTTTTTTCTTTGGGGATACGTAAAAAACAAAGTTTACGAAGATAAGCCCAATAACGTCGAAGATTTACAAATCCGAATTACTAGAACGATACAAGAAATTCCCCGCGATTTTTTACAGAACTCTGTTCGGGGTTTTGTAAATCGATTGGGTCATTGTCAAATTACTAATGGACGACAATTTGAACACTTACTTTAATTTACTTTGTTATTAATTTGTTTAATTTTTCTTGAAAAGTTATTAAAATGAATTTAAAAAAAACAAAAATATTATTGTAAAGAGAAAAAAATTCTCTATCGAATGGTAGAGTAAAATTCACTAGTTCCCATTTGAAAAAACTGCGCGGACAGGCGTAACTAAAAAACAATTGAAGAAAAAAAATCAAATATTCTCAAATGTAGATCAAAATATCCTAACAAACTTTTATATTGAACATAATTCTCTAAAATGAATATTAACGACAATAAATCGCCGTCTCCATACTTTTAACTAACCCTGTATGTATTCCATTTCTCGACCAAACAATACAGGCAATAAATGCAAATTCATTAAACACAAAACTACTCTTGAACCTTACCTGTAGTAACAATAGTTTAGATATTAAAAAAATATTGAATTCTACCCAACAGCTTTTGGAATTTTATCAATCGGATGATTCTGGTGCTATGAGAGAAGTTACACTTTGGGTCCAGTTTATAACAGATAAAGCAGAAAAGTCACAAAGTGCGATTGAGGCTTTGGAAAGATGCAATAAACATTTTTTCCCACAATTTATAAACTTATAGTTAAAATGGCAACTTTACCAGTCACCACATGTTGTTGTGAAACATCCTTTTCATCTCTAAAATACTTGCGGAATTCTACGGGGCACTTTCTGATATTTCTATTCTTTATGTCTTAGCTCACGAATCTCGCCGTCTAGCTATTTTAATATAATTTACTCGTATAAGAGAATTTTAATAGCATTTATTATGTTGCTATATTTCTGTATTGCTTTTAGTTGATTCCATTCTTCGCAGAGCCGTTAATATACAAAATATTGTGTTATATGCCTCTCTCCATGTACAGCAGTGTCAAAAATCTTTGAAATGGAAAATAATTAAAGCTAAAACTGCCGGATTAAATATTTTCAGTGTAGAATGACAGTAAAAATGCAATTACTGAGATTAATTATTTATTGTTATATAAAGCACAATTTGCATGCTTCAACATTTGTAAACGGGGTTTATGTTAAAAATCAAAACAAAACGTATAATTTTTGTAACGTTTATTGTATACTATGTTACATAACATTAAAATGTGCAATTGTAGAACATTTCTCTATCTTTATACTTTCGGACCAAGTTATACAGGATATTTAAAAAAGACAACGGACTAATCTTTTTTTATTTTAAACCTTAATATATAAATAATACTTCCTCATAACGCTCGGAAAGATTCTCAATTTTCAAACATCCTGTTTAACGTATAAAATCATCATATCAGCTTTTCTGTTTATACAATATATATGTACTCTTTTAAATATATAATATGTATATATTCAATTCATCTATGAATAAATCTTATGTACATAAATTTCTTTCTTTTTTATATA
Source organism: Amphimallon solstitiale (assembly GCA_963170755.1). Classification (NCBI taxonomy): domain Eukaryota; kingdom Metazoa; phylum Arthropoda; class Insecta; order Coleoptera; family Scarabaeidae; genus Amphimallon; species Amphimallon solstitiale. The sequence continues at coordinate 45,265,795 of OY720683.1, read as the reverse complement.
ACAAAAAAATAATTTGTACTAATTGAGAAAGAACACCTTCGGTCACGATTGTTTTTTCAAAACTCATTGGATTTAATACAAAAATAATTTACAATATAATATATATATATATATATGTGCTGAGTATGTCATGTTTCTTTTTTATACTGGCCGAAGGTGTTTTTCCACTATTTCATTAAAACATTTTCTCTTGCGTAATATTTCCCTAAAACGGAGAACCTAAAAATATACCCGGTGTTCCAGCGAAGCGACAAATTTTATTATTGGTATCTAATAATGCAGAAAGCGGAAAAAAATTAGGCACAAATTGTAGACAATCAGAGCTTTACAATAAAAAATTATACAGACTGTTCGAGAACGATGAGCCAACACAAATATAAAGGGCACCTGATACCACTTTTTTAAGACATTGTTTTTTACGTTGGGTTATCGACCACACTTTGACGTATAGTTACATATAGAACATATACATATACAAAATACAGGTATTAACGTTTCGAATATTTATATATTTCGTTTTTTTCAAAATCTTTAATACCTGTCGCTAACCCTTCGTAACAAACAATGTCTTAAGAAAAATAAATATATACGACCACAAAAAACAAAAACACATTTTGAGATGAATTTTAATTAAGCTCTAAGATTATAAATCCGATGGTCGTTTTTGTGATCGCCATACTGCAGCTCTTTAGGTTTTAAGGGGTAGCATTACTTTTACAACATAGATAAATAGAAGCGAGAATGTGGTATTTTTAAATAGTACATTTTTAGTACTTTTCACGGCGACGAAAATTTGATATATCTCAGAAACAGTTGAAAATCGGCTAAAACAAATTCCTGTTAATTTAATCACGTCTCGGAAGTCTGTAATAAAATGTGATAAAATGCAATGCATTCCATTGTGTTGGTTCGTCGTGTCAGCCTGTGTAAATGAAAATATATTTAGCTGGTACAGCGCATGATTATCTACAACTTTTGTATTACATTTTGTTCGCTATTTATATTATTCAATACCGATAATGGACTTTGCCGCTTCGTTAGGATACAAGGTATATAATATATAATGTATACTGTCATACACCATGCTCAAAAATTGGGAATTACAATGCTTATTAAAAGTATATAATATGTTGTATGTGAAAGCGTTGTTATATTTCTAGATTCCGAATCAAATAGAAATATATAGGTAGCATTTATGCTTGATAATATTTTATCAGGAGCATATAACTTGGCAATTATATATGCGTGATATACTGAAATTGGCATTATAATTAAGAATTTGGGAACATACGGTATATTATATTCTCTTAAAATGTTTAATTTCTATATACATATATATTAAGAAATTAAAAACTAGCGTGGACATTTAGAAAGATAATTAGAGAGAGAGAGAGAGGATTAAGATACAGTTTGTTCTTGGAGTAATTTGTTAGTTCAATATATCGACTATTTGCCAAAGGAATAAATATTGATAGTAATTTATAATACGATCGGATTCTAAGAGTTCAATAGTTCAAACTACATACACTAATATGTAAAAAATCATCATACACAATTTTGGGTGGCTTGGAGTATTTCTGTGCAATTTTGGTCTGGAGTTAATTTACCGATACAGACAACTTACGTCATAAACAGTTACTTCGGGCTAAGTAACATTAAATAACAAAAATAACTAATGATCGTAGTATTATGTGTATTATGTTACCAGAACTGTGGCTAGTTGCAATATATAGCTTGCAAGAATTTTATTATGTCATTCATGTTTAGTTGTTGACAACGAGCTTATTTTGATATTTACTAGTTTCATTTTCACTGTATTTATACACCGATATTATATATAGAGATCAGTTTTCACAATAATAAGATTGCTTTTTAAACTTGGTTTTACTTTCTTTTATGGCCCGATGAAACTGCTCACTTCTTATTTGTGTAATAGGAGCCAATATGTTTACTATAGTGATTTTCTATTCTGAGCCCTTTATGGTTATGTTACGGATAGCCCAAGGAAGTAATCTGAGTCCACTGCTATTCACTTTATTTATAAATGATATCTTGTTTTGAATTCTCCTAGTATGTAGCTTATGCTGGTGACTGTGATATATATATATACTGAAGATAATTCTATCTCCGATTTAATGCAGTTGCAGAAAGATAAACAATTTTTGTCTCTGGAGCCAAAACAACAAACTTTTCGTAAATATTAATAAACCGCTGAAGTAATGAAGCTATTAAATAACTTCACTAGACGCCTCCAGTACGATAATTCTCTCAACATTACTGTTTATCTATCTATTAAATGTACCATCACTAAGGCATTTAGGCTTGCTTATACGGATCCATTTCCATTTTATCATACGTCCAACGACCCAGGCCTGAAATTAAAGGTGTTCTTTCGGCCAAACTTTCATCATTGGCAATTAAATAATCTAACGGCGCGGGAATACAGTAACAAAATAACTTTATTTTCTATGTAGTTTCCTAATTAAGTTGATTTAATTTGAAAACGGAAACCAGGTCTGCTGTATGTACATTGGTAATGGTTACTCCACACTTATAATGACAACCTGTATAGTCCTTTTAATTGAGTGAAACTAATAATTTACTTCTCGAACAAACTATACATTACCACAGTATAATTTTGGTGTTCAATTTTCTAACAGCGTTTTTCTTTTCATTTTAAAGGTATAAATCACAACAGTACCTCAAATGATGGCACTATGCTTGCTACTATGCTCCAAAGCGGCTAAGACGTCTTGTTTCTGTCTGACGTAAAGTCGACCTTTCTTCCATGGATTCTGCAACTGAAGGGGTTTGAAGTCATCGCGTAGGCAACGTTCCCTGGCACCTATTACAGCGACCAAACAGAAAGTTTTCAGTTTGTCCGCCGTGTAAATGGGGCCCTCTTTGCCTTTCAACACTACCGCCATGTTTAACTGCTTCACAACTAGGTCCACCACTTCCCTGGCAGTTGTTTTCGGTGTCACGTGCAGCTTCAAACTGGTACCGCTGGCCAACCCTGTTTCGTAGGCGGCGTAGACCTGAAGGATTCCCGAAGAGTCTTTTGTTGAACTGGAAGGTTCGGATACTTCATTGTACGGTGCTTTAAATATGGGATCTTTGATAACTTCTTCTCTTACTAAAGATTCTAGAGGTTTCAAATACGTTTTGCAGTCATTCTCCAGGGAGTTCTTTAGATTTGTCAAACTCTTCGAGAGGTTCGTCTCCAGGTTTGAATTGGGCGCGAATGTTGGTTCTAAGGGAAGATTTCTCGGTCTATATCTGCAAAAAAAATTCAAAAACTATTTCAGTAAAACTTGGATTTAACATAATCGAAAATTATTACATATGACGCCATTTATCTACATGTTACATGTTACATTAATACATTTTCTTCTTATTGTAGTATATGCTATAGTAACCATATTTCAATAAGTGGTAGTTAATTGTTCTAAAGTTTATAATCTAACTTTTATGTGTCATATTAAGTAGAGCAGTGGTTTAGAAAATGTGGGTCCTGACGCCCTGGGGTCACGTTAAGGAACCGGGGGGTCGCGAAAAAAATCCAAAATAAAACAAAAACAGTTTTTACTTACAGGTTTATTTTTTTCTTTTGCATCGTAAATAAAATAAAACGTTTAATTAAAATGTTTTATAACCAGTGTTTAATTTAACAGATAGGTTAGCATTCTCTGCCGTGTGGTGATGTTAGTTGTTGTCCCTGATAAATCGAGGCAGAAACTCCAAATGACAGTTGATTTTATATTTGTTATTAATTATTAATAAGGCCTCTACGTCAAGATTGACATTTTAGATTTATTTTTACGTTTCTTTCCTATATGTAAGGGCGACGGTAATAGTTGATGATGTTGAAATTTATTTTAAATTCACTTTTATCAAATGTCAAAATTACATAATTTTATGCTAATATGGATAACTAATAGCAAAGAAGATGATCAAGAAGATGATCAAAGATATATGCAATTCATATATAATAGAACTTTATTGACTTGACTCTTTTGTTAACCACGCTTGCAAGAACTCCCTCGGCCAATAATAGGTTTGTTCGAACCTGCAGTTCTGAACGGTTCTAGAACTAGTGCGCATGTCATTTAAGAAAAAGACTGTTCGGACCATGCAGTTCTGGAACTGCAAATTCTGAGAACTGGTAGTTCAGTGTTCGGTCTTTCAGAACGTGTAATTCAAGAACCGTTCGGAACGGTTCTAACAGTTCTGGATGGTGGGCTAGTACCTATTTGAAATTCTGATAAATCCGGAGCATGCGTAATTGTCATTCGTATCAGTTTTCGCATTTTTCTGGTTATGTTTATCGTATTTATGTTGAACTTCAGAGTTTGGAGTTGTTGTAGGTTAGTATTTAAGTTGTCGTTCAAGTACCTATTTGTTTTTGATTTTAGTTTGTGATATTAGAGTATTTATTGGTGTGATTAGGTTCATCAAACCTATTTTTAATTTTCTTTACAGTTGTTTTTATTCACACCCATTAAGTATATAAGTTTTGTAATAGCCAAAGTAAACAGCTATAAGTATGTGACTAAACATTAAAGTTTCTTCAAATGGTGGTTTATTGTTTTAGAAATTACTTCAGTGTCTACCATGTTCATGAGTCTATCAAGTGATTCTTCCTCTAAGAATAAAGTGAATATAATGGTACAATTATAGGAACTTACGAACATGTGAAAAGTTAATTTATAATTATCATATATTCGTAGAGAAACTGACATATTTGTTAAACTTAGACAAAATAGTATTTAATATTATGTAAACTAAACTTATAATTTTTGATTCGATATGTCCCCCTTGAGATTTAAGAAAAATAAAGGGAATCTGTGATATCAATATATTAGATATCCGAACAATCTATTATATGTATGTATTTGTACCAGCCTGTTACGTCATGAAAATTATAATAAATTGCAAGTTAATGTGACTCCCAGACTTCTGACACAAAACATTCAGAGTCTGATTGATGTAAGTACCACATCATGTAGGTATCGCAATTCAAATTACCAAAGAGGTTTCAATTTTCCAAAATGGATTGAAAGAGTGTACTACTTCACAGATTAAAAAAAGGAGAGGAGTTGGCTTTGAACATTGAAAATGTATGGTAATATATTTGTTTGAATCCATTATGATTGTTGATTTTATAGTTATGTAATACATATTTATTAATGTGTGTGTGCATTTGATGCACGTGCCAATTATTAATAACAACTTGTATTAAAAATCCTTGTTTTATTTACCCGGTTTATCAGAAATATCCATTACAAAATTATAAACAACTTTTTTGTACCAGTAGTAAAAAATCATAGTATTTTTACACATAAAAAAGTGCCACGAAATGTCATTTCTCGACCTGGAACTAATAACAGGTAAATAATGAAAACAAATAAAACGAATGCCGCAACCATGCAATCGCAGTTGTATGTATGTCAAGTTGTCAACCGTCAACATTCATAGTAGTTTATTTTTATTTAGATCGGTATACCACAAATCATACCAAAAATCTAAAACTTATAAATGCTCGACCTCTAAGGTAAAATAATTAACTCTATTTTAAGTTATGTAACAAAAACATGTATAATATGGAAACAATATAACACGTAACTATTACAGATGTAAAGAATTATTTAATTTATTTATAAAAATTGATAGGGCAATTATGGCATGTGAAATTTATTGATGGTTCAATTCTATTTGAAAAACCAGGATTGTGCAGATCTGTAGACACATTAATGACAGTATTATTAATTGAGTTAATTCCATAAGTATTTGCGATATCTTCAGTCGAAATAGATTGTACTGCTGATGTTGATGGAATTTAATTCATATTGAAAATTCCTGCATTTATTGCAGGTGTGGTTACGTAAGTAGATGTAGGTAGACCTTGTAACATACATGCTATATTTTTTTATTTACTAGGGAATCTTCGATATAACCTTCAGCTACAAAGTGGCTCCATTATTACAAAGTTTTGAGACGAACCATTTTTGCTATTGTGGATGTGAATAATAATTAAATCATCTTTCATGATGACATCAGAAATTAATAAATTTCACAGCTCATCTCTTCGGCATGCACCAGCAACACCAATTACAAGAGCAGTCTACAGGGTTATAAATTATCTTAGTTTCAATGTAACATGTGTCGGGAGCCTCAGTAAGGAATTTTATAATTTCCTCGAGTAAATACTAATGATTTTTTGGGCTTATAATTTTCATTTTTCTTTTTAAAAAGGCAACTAATTTAAAACCTGGGGCCTATTCCATAAAACTACTTTGCATCTTTTCAGTTTGCACTTTGCACTTGTTAAATTTTGAAAAGTGCAAAGTCTTTGTGTTTCATAAAGTACGTTAGTTGACTTTGCAGATTTCGAACTTTTCAGTCGCATTTTGCAAAGTTTGGATAAATGTCATCGTGACGTTTTTGCTCTATCAGTGGTTCACGACTTGGTCTTGTACAAATGTTTTGTAACAATTTGATTTTCTCTAGCGACGAGAGTGATGATGAAGTACCTCGTAGAAATTTTAAAGAACGGATTAACTTTAATATCATGAATAATTTTGTGTTTAAAGAGTACTTTCGACTTTTCCCACCCGGGGTAGAAATGATATTGTTAGCCATAGGGGCTGATCTTGCTCGACCAACTCGAAGAAACCATGCATTGACGCCTCAGCAGCAGCTCCTAGTTGCATTGCATTGGTTCGGTAATGGTGGCCAGTATCATGGTATAGCAGCCATGCACGGGATAACGAAGGCATCCGTATGTAGAGTCATTCAACGTGTGGCAAGGGCAATAATCAACAGGCTTTTTAGACGCGTTGTATGTTGGCCTGAGAATCCAGAAATATCTCAGGAATTTTTTAGAAAAGGAGGCTTTCCTTCAGTGTGTGGATGTGTGGATGGGACTATCATAAATATAGATGCACCAAGAGTAAATGAGGAACAGTATGTTGACCGACATGGTAATCATTCTTTAAATGCAATGATGATTTGCGGGCCCAATTTCAAATTTTACGCAGTGAATGCAAACTGGCCAGGAAGCGTTCACGACGCGCGGGTCTTGAGAAATTCACGGATTTCCCATCGCTTCGATAGGGGTTGGAGACCATTTCCTGGAGCTGTTGTTTTAGGTGACAGCGCTTATGGACTGAAAGAATGGCTTATTCCTCCAATAAAGAGGAATCCGAATGATCCTGTTGAGCAACGTTTCAATCGGGCTCACAAGCGAACAAGTCGGCTAATAGAAAACAGCTTCGGTATTTTGAAAGAACGATTTCCTTGCCTAAATTATCTAAGATTATCTCCAACACATGCTGCTCTTGTGGTAATTTGTTGTGCAACCCTGCACAATATCGCTTGCGAAAACGAGGATGTCATAGTTGGAGATGAACTTCACGAAGACATGGATGATGATCCTAATATGGAAGATGAACATGAAGAGGATCCTAATGGTATTCAACGAATGGAAAGACTTTTAAATTTTTTTCGATAATTGTGCATTTTTTCGTTCGTAGTTATTGTCCTTATTTCATGTTTAAACATTAAACAAAATTATTTTTTTTAATTGTACAACTTATAAATTTTTAAAATACAAAAACAAAACTATTGAAAGAGAGGATTTGTGTACTCTGACACGTCAATGCCCAGTTCTCTTTCTAATTTGAGCGCATGTAGTCTTCTTCTATATACTTCAATTCGTAGCAACTCTTCTTTTAGAGTCTGGTATTGAGACTGGGAATTTTCCTTCTTTCTTTTTTTTGATGTAGGCGCCGTGATTTCGCTCGAAGCACGTGGTTCTTGTTCCACAACATCTCTCTCATCTAATGGGAGAAATAGTAGTCCGTCCCCTGTGCCGACGTCAGATTCTGGCATTTCCAGTCCTGTAACAGCAGCACTTTCTGCATCCAAAATTTTTAATATGGCCAAATCTATCTCGTCTAACTTTTTATCCTTTCCCCCTTCCGTACCCGTTTTTCTCGCATTGTCTCTCTCTAAATTAAGTGCTTAGTTTAATATTTGTTTACATTTAGAAAATATATTACTCACTAGATAATGTACGGCTCTTCCATACCCCAAAAAGGCAATCACGAGCAAACGTCCAACTTCTATCCGCCGTAGCCAATTCCAGTGCTTTAGCCTTGTCCAGTACAGATTGCCAAGCTGCTTGTTTTTCCTTAGCAAAAACGTTTTTGAAATTTCCAAACAATATTCCTTTTTTTTCTTCGATTAGTGCCAATACGGCAAGCTTTTTTTGATTGGCGACCGTTCGTTTGCTTATTGCAAATAGAAAAATGACTTTAAGTTTATATTGCAAAGTGCAAAGCAATTGTGACATTAGTTTACATTTATTTTGTTTTATGAAACAGAACCATTGATTTTTACGCTTTTACTTTGCACTTTGCACTTTTCAAATTTTACTTTGCACCTTTTCCAAAATACATTTTATGTAACAGAAATCTACTGAAAAGTGTAAAGTGCAAAGTGAAAAGTTGCAAAGTATTTTTATGGAATAGGCCCCTGAAGCACGTTTTCAGAAGTTACTACTGTATTTTTGGAATTACACCATTTTTTAAATTCTGTTTTATGTATAAGTGTTTAGATTTATGCGGAAGCAAGTTCTCAACTGCCTGTTCTGTAGTCTCGTACATTTCAGGTGGTGTACATCTAAACTCTTCAGACATTATAAATGGAATGAAAAATAATCTAAGAAATACTTCACTTTTAGTTTCAGCATTTATGTCAAAACTTATTTGTCAAATTTGTCAACATCAAAATATAGCCTACTTATTTGTTTATATGAAGTTTTATCACATGGGTATTCTTACATACATATATGAGTAAATTTATTCATAATTATTAAGGTTTCAAGGTCCAATTAGACTACTGGTACAAAAAATAGTATACATACTACGGTTGAGAAGACTATTATTGCCCTTGTGGCTTAAATTCCTCGGCGCTGCGCGCCTCGGAATTTAATCTCGCCACTCGGGCAATAATAGTCATCTTCTCAACCTTGGCATGTAATATACTATTTCACTACTTTTTAAATCCTGTCGCAATTTTAGTGGTTAGATGCAGATGCAGTTACATTTAAATGTTCATTACGATTGATATTTGTCCACCAGTTTGGTGTTTTGTAATATATAAATATATTGCTTATATAAAAGATGCAGAATTATCCATTACAAAATTTAGAAAAACGTATTTCATATAAACAACTTTTTCATTACTTTTTAAATCCTGTCGCAAATTTGGAAGTTAGATGCATTAGTTATTAAACGTTCATTACGATTGATATTTCTTCCATTAAGGTTGGTGCTTTTTTTAATATCACTATTACTAATGTTGCTAGTATAAGTTTCCCTAAAATTCCAATTTTAAAACTGTTCGAACCTTCAGGATTTCGAACGGTTCTAGAACCAGGATTTGGCCGGACTTGCGCATTATTATCAGAACTACTAATTCTAGAACGGTTCCGGAACTGTTCAGAACTGGAGGTTCGAACAAACCTAATGTCTGCTCATCATTATGTACTTGTTACATAAGTAGCTATTGTTATTACCGTTTCTGTTGTTATCAAGTAACATGTTTTTAACACAATGGTCAACCAAATTTTTTCACATAAATAAAATAAAATACGATACCTCTCTGATCTCGTGCTGATATCCATTATGTTCTGCTTAACGTTCGTCATGCTTCTGGATGGTACCATTTTGGGTTTATGTCTCGATTTATGCGGCGTACTCGTTCCTAAGGGCCCACACTCGCTATCTGAACTTAAACTATGCAAACTATCCGATGTATTTGTAGTATTTAGGGTATTAACACTTAATAAACTGCCACTGTACATAGGACGTATACTTAATAATGGACTGGAAGTTGCAGATACGCTGGAAACAGTGCTGGAACGTACCCTGTGGGTTGTGGTTGAAGGTATGGCGAACAACATGTCTTCACTCCTGGACGGCGCTAATCTATCATTAAAATCGCTGCTATAACTATCGGAATTCTTTCTGGATTCTGTATCACTGTAAGTACTTAGGTATTGAGTCGTCTCGTTCGTGCTTAGCTGTTGCTCGCTTTTACTAAATTCGTTCATTAAACAAGAATTTGTGGGCGGGTTAGTTGCACCCGGTCCTGGCCAAGAACCTCTTCCCGGTGTGCACTTATTTATCATTTTACTTTCTCTCGGTGGTATTTGGAGTAATGCCCTCTTCGGACTTTGATTGCAACACTCCTTATCCAATATATATTTCAGGGAAATCCCCGCTGTCAGCCGATCCCTAGCAAACGTTATAACATCCATGAGCCATCTAATACATCTCCAGATAGAATTGAGTTTCGCTTGGAATTCTTGTAACTGCGCCAGGCGTTCTTTAGCGACCGCCAGTTCACTGTTCGAGAACGCTTCTCTGTGCAGGTGATTGGCCGTAGCAGCGTCCAACTCCAACAGGCAACTTAACTTAGAATATTTCTGTATAATACTGGTTTGGTACGTGTTTAGATGTATCATTTCGAATACTTGGATGGGCAAGCTCAGGAGGTCGCCGCGCTGAAGAAGTATTTCACGTTGGCCGGGCACGGAGCAGGAGTATTCAGCGCAGGGACAAATCACGATGAAACTAACATCTTCAGTCAAGTCTATCACTTCTGTATCATATAAGCGATGAGTCACAGCGTTTTCCATTGGAATGTCCATGTAATTGAAAAGACGTTTAGCAGCACTAGTTACTAGTTCGAGGAATGTTCTCTGTTGTTCTGTGGCAGTGTCCACGATGTCGGGCAAGTGTTGCCTCTTTAAATATTCCCACTCTTCTCTGTAACAGAAAAATGAAAAACATATAGATTCGACTCAAGAAGTATTTGTATATGTTCAATTATTTTTAATTTATTATTTCCTTTCTGTGGTGAAGCCCGCTCATGCGTCTTAAGCATATGTTTTTAAATGCTTCTGGAGCCATTTAGTGAAATTATTATTTGTGCATAAGATTTTGAGGCTACTATGTTACTATTGACTAATGTTTCATAAACTGAACTCAGAATGAGAGGAGGTACCAATCTTCTAATTAGCAGATTTTGATTAGCAATGTTATAGTTGCATGAAAAAAAGCATGATCATATGATTATGAAGTGATTTTGGAAATTGAAATTAAGGCATGATATTGGCGATGCAAAAAATGAAGGAAAGCGTTTCCAAGTTGCCCATTTAATAACATGAAATTTTCTAAATCGCAATGCATAAGTCAAATATTGCATATAGGAACTTTTATAGCTTGCCTGCAGCCAACATTTTGATTTCAGTTTCACAATATTTTGGCCAACTCTTTCCATATACCTTTTGACATTTGTTATAATTCATTCAACCAATATAAACTTGTCAGCAATGCATGGCTACTAAACTGAATAACCAAGTATTAAATAAAATATAGGTATATAAAAGTAATAATTAATAACTTTATTCATAATATTTAATATATAACTGGCTTTCATGTAATAGTATTTTACTAGCGGAAGCTATATATCCTGGAATATTAATTAATTAGTTTATTTTTATTGTTCCGAAATTGTTCCGGTCGATGGGAATTTGTAGTGGCATTTAATCGTCGTTGTTCGGTCGTACTTTGGCCGTGTCGGTTGTCAAAACGTATTAAGAAGTGTTAAGAGATTTTTAGTATTAACCAATATATGTTAATACTAAAAATCCCTTAACACAACACGGTTATAAATTGTAAATGAAATATTGATGTATCAAGATTCATATGACTGTTATTTAACAATGATTCAGATTAAAAATATAATAACAATTTACTTCCACTGTATAGAAATACAGTCTTGTTTCTGGCGTGTGACAGACTGTTAGTTTTCTTGAATGATGAATATAAATCAGCATGTAAAACACGTTGTATAGCTTCAAAAAAATGAAACTTCCTCTTGTTAAATTTGAAGTGCAAAATACTTTTTGGTTTTTTCGCCAAGACGATATCGTATAGTCCAGGTCTTTTGTTGAAAGTTAAATACCTTTTTGTGTTTCCAATGCTACCTGATGAGGCAATCTTTAATTAATTAATTAATATTTTACCTTATAATTTTATAATTTTAAAAATTTGAAAATATCTTAAAACTGGTAGATTTTTGGTGTAGGGAAGTTAACATAAAATTGCACGAATTATATATGTAGAACTGAAGTATGTCATTAAACAGAGAATGTTCCATTAAACAGGGATAACTTTACTATATACAGCGTGTCCCAGAAATAAAAAGACGGAGTAGCAGAAATCGGAAGCTAGATTGTGTAAAAACGTACCCTCAAAATATCAAGTCTTTATTCGTGCGCAGACGGCAGAAAAAAAATAATAAAGAATTCAATTGGCCTTACGCCGACCCTGCGCTAAATATCCACCTGCTTCACTTTCACAATCGGTGCTTTTCAGAACCACCATATTACTTGTGTTAAAAAAAAAGGAGGAGGTATAGATACTTCATAATAAATATCAAACCATTAATTACTTTAATTTTAAACCTGCTAGAAAAATACGATTTATTGAATATTCTAATAATCAGCTGTTTCCAACTACGAACACATTAAAGAGCAACAACCTTCCTATTTTAAAAATAAAAACAACCTTTTATTGCCTGCAAGAAAGTAGGTCACCCATCTGGGTCAATAACCGACTACATAGCTGCGTTATTGAGACACATCCCGCAAAAAATATGTTTTTACGATTTAACGTTTTTTTCCCGTTTTATGCAAATAAAAGCGTATTTTTCTCTATCAATGCGTCTTCGTTTCTATTTACAAATGAACATTCTTACGTGAATTATAAACATACATTCTGCGCCAGGTCCGTAATGTAATTTTTTTTATCTAAAAAACAACATAGAAAATTAAAATTTTAATTTCTTCGTTATTGCGGTATGTTTGGGCCTGTTTCTGTTCGGACTTTACATATCTGCTACTCCGTCTTTTTATTTCTGGGACACCCTGTATACGACTCTTCTCGAACACAGTATAGATGAAAATAATTTTAGGTTGTTTATGATATGACTATTAATAAATTACTTGAAAAACATGTAAAGAGCTTTTCAAAAGGGATGAAATGTTTTGAAATTGACATAGGTACTTGAAATGTCAAAATTGCATGTCGTTGTCAACTGTGTTTAGTAACGTTTACAGTCGACTTAGTGTGTTTGCCATTTGTTGAATTGTTAAATATTTTGAGTGTAATTTTTCTTTGCATTCCAAAAAGACAAAGTATGCTCGAAATGCTGACAGTATTACTGCACTTCAAGCCAGTGTTGAATAATTTTGTTTTGTTAGACTTTATCATTCTTTAGACTGTTTTGTTACTTAGATTTTATTATAGCAGTCTGTTTCTTAAAGTGTAAAGCAAATTTTCTTTCATAGGTAGTATAAAAAGTATTGTGATGCTGAAAAAATCGAATTTTGCCAATATTTCGTTAGCGAGTAACACTTTCTTCCGAATATTTCGCAAAGTATGCATTTTATGGAGATTTATTAAGAGAATAGAAGTACTTATTTTAGGATTTTGAATAATTTTTATATAAAAAAATGCTTAAAATTTGCCATATTTTTCTAAGAAAGTCGTGTTCTGGTCACACCTATTTATTTTGCTATTAAAAGGGTAAGATGAGGTTCACTTCTAGTTATTTATCACATTCCCATAAAGTACTAATATAATCCATAATATAGAATGTATTTGGGAGATAAAATGACGTCAATGACAACCGTTTTTTGAGGATAGGATTCGACTGGTAATTAAAATCTTATACACTACACTTCATTTTGATCAGTTAATGTACCTACATATTTTTTAAATTTGTTTCGTACTAAAAAATAATTTCATTTCATTAGTATTAAATTGTCTGCATCGAATGGTCGTATAGTATATTTTTAATATAACAATTTAATACTTTTTATATAAAGCTAGCAATGTTTTTTATTTTGATTTATTTGCACATCACAAATATTTGTTCACATCATCTAGTAGATGTGTCTCCGTTTCCGCACATCAATATCTAGAGTACTTGTATTTTATATAAGTGTCACTTTCATTTCCTAAAGTATATTATTATTTTCTTTTCCTTTCTGTTTTGTTTTCGTGTAGAGCTTACACTCTAAACTAAATGTGTCGTTGATTGATGTTCTACTTTTCCAAACCGTCTTCTAAAATATGGGCAGACGATAAATGCACCAACCGGAGGTGTATTGCAACTAAGTAATGGCAGTTTAGAATATTATTTACTCTTGCAGCACAAGGATGCGTAAGCGATTTTACCGTCGTTTTAGATTGATTACATTAATTTACATTTGGATTCCATTTAACTTGAAATTGCGTTCAGCTTCCTTAGTGGAGTCCATAAATATCTGATTTGAGTTTGCTAGCTGGAAAATGCCAGTCCTTACAAACATTTATTTATATTATATAAAATGTCGTGAATGAAATTCGGTGCTATAGCTAGGTGTATTCCACACGAAAATCCCATGATTTTTTTCGATGTCAGGGAGATTTGATTGCGTCAACACTGATTTCACTTTAAATAAACTGTTTTCGGTAGGAATGAGAGGTAATGTTCTTAGTAGATCGAATTATATATGAGGGATAGAAGGTGGGGATATACAGACAGTGAAGTATTTGAAGTTCACAAATTAAACTGTGGCGTACCACAGGGTTCGCTTCTCGGTCCACTTATCTTCTCTTTATTCATAAATGGTCTACCGTGGAATATTAATGCAAATGTTACATTGTATGGGGATGATACAGCAGCGACAAAGGTGGCTTGTAACGAATATCATTTGCGGAATCAGGTAGATATCATATAACAGTTTAGTTGTTTGTGTATGTAGTAGTAGATTGGTGTCAGTAAAACTTCAATAATAAGTTTTGATATAAACCCGTGAAACAACAAATCATTAGCTGTTAATGTTGGAGATGATTGTCGCAAACTGTAATTAAATATTTGGGTGTTATGATGGATTGGGGCAGCAGGGGTAGGGCAACTCAAATTGAACATATTTGTTTAATTATTAATAGGAATTATTATCTTATGTTGCAAATGAAGGGTACTGTAAGTGCTGAAGATCAATTGACGGTCTGTTATTCACTGGTACACTGTACATTAGCTTATAATATTGTGGTGTGGGATGGAGGGAATAATTAATAAAGTTCTAATTTTGCAAAAGTGGGTCATTAGGTTGATATTTGATAGGAAACCCTTAGGGTTCTGTGTTAACACATTCATTAGATATAGAATTATGGCGGTCCCGTCAGTATATATTTATCACTGCATAAAGTTTTTTGTGGATCATGCTGGGAGTGATTATATGGGTGATATAACCAAACATGGTAGCGGTACTATAAGATTTGATAACCATCGACCAGCTGCTTTGGGGTGGTGTTCCATCAATCTTAAAGAAATGGATTAAGGACCAATGCCAAATCACTTCCTCCATGTATTTGTTACGGGCAATGTAATTATTTAGGTCAGTATTCATAATGTTTGGTTATTATGAAGAATGACCATTAGAATTGGGCAATTTTATAAATTTGAATTACTTTACGATAATTTCTCACATTGCCCGGTCATTATAAATACCGCTATTATTTCTTTGGGCACTTTGATTAATTGACAGCAATGGGACAACCACGTGCGTGTGGTGTGATTCTGGCTGGCCAATCAGCATTCATTTTCAGTCGCTTGTCGCCTGTGCCGGTACCTATGTGCTTGATGATAGTCTTAAATTGACTTTGTGTTCTGTTTAGTTAGGTAGCTGATTTTTCTATAAAATAAAATGCAGGAACAGTTAGTAACTAATGTCAGTGACATGAAGCATCGTTTTAATGAACGTCTGGATGAATTATGTTCATCAAAAGCTCAGAATACACAAATTCTCACAAAGCCACAATACTTGGAGTTAATAGAAAAGGTTAAAACATCTAGAAGCAAAGTGGCAAATAAAAAACCCGAGGATTATCAGCGTTTACGTAGGTTTGACGTAATGACTATTGGAGAGAAGGAAAAGTTGATAGTTCCTGTAGAGGAAGGTAAAGAGCAGATAAGATTTTATGTACATCGAGAAGAGATATTTTAACTCTTACATGATGCACATATAGCAATTGGGCACTATGGTCGAAACCGTATGGAAAAAGAGCTAAATTCAAAGTATAAAAACATTACAAGGGAAATGATTATTACATATCTAAATTTATGTATGACCTGCGAAAAAAAACACAGTGTGCCAAAAAAAGGTTTAGTTGTTAGACCGATACTAAGTAAGAATATGAATTCAAGATGTCAAGTCGATTTAATTGACATGCAGTCACAAGCTGATGATCAATATAAATTCATACTTGTATACCAAGACCATCTTACTAAATTTATTCAACTTCGACCTCTTACAAGCAAAAGAGCAGAAGAAGTAGCTTATGTGCTTTTGGATATTTTTGCAATTTTTGGTGCGCCCAGTATTTTGCAAAGTGATAATGGGAGAGAATTTGCTAACAGTACTATTAGCGAACTATGTAGCATGTGGCCCGAGTTGAAGATGGTGCATGGGAAGCCCAGACACTCTCAAAGTCAGGGTTCCGTAGAACGTGCGAATCAGGACGTGGAAAATATGCTTTGTTCGTGGCTAGAAGACAATAGCACCAGGAAATGGTCAGAAGGCTTACGTTTTGTACAGCTAATGAAGAACAGAGCTCATCATAGTGGCATCAACTGTACTCCGTATGAGGCCATGTTTGGGACAAACTTAAAAGTTGGTCTAAAAAGTTTTTTACCCACAGACGTTCTGCATAATATAGATTGTGAAGAGGACTTAGAAGTTCTATTAAAAGATCAGAACAATTTACAGTCTGTAGAAGAATGTCCACTGCAAAATAAACCTGAGTCACATGTGTTAGCGGAGCTACCAGGTCCAAGTCAACATGATGAGGAGGAACTACTTTCTCTTGATAGTTATGTTCAAACTTCAACTTTGCTAGCTAAACCAAGCCCTGATTTACATAATAAAGAATTTCAAGAATCTTTCGGGCATGAAGATTCCCCGGAAGAACTCTATGTGAAAAAAAGGAAAGCCGACATATTAAAAATTAGGCAGATTTCAGCAAGCAATCTAGAAAAACAAGCTAAAAAAATGGTTCAAACTTCTAACTCAAAATACCCTCATGCTAAAAAAGGTGACACAGTTAGAGTTCGAGTCCCAGATGTCGACAGAGGTCGCACCGATGGAAGAAATATTTTGGCATTTGTTCTTGAAGTAACAGATGCTAATCTGTATAAATTAGGCACGAAACACGGAATTCTAAATCAACTTTATGCCAGGAACCAATTTACAATATGTAATGAGAAGTTTATATATGCCGAAGATATTCCACAGACAGAGATTTCAGAAGAGAATGTGCAAGATTATCATCCAAGACAGGGGGCCAAGGCTATAGTCGATGTGGGTGTAAAGGTGACTGTAAATCAGGCAAGTGCAAGTGTCGTAAAGAAAAAAAGCTATGTAACTCGAAATGCCACCAAAGTGGAAGCTGCTCTAATAAATAGACCCTCTATGTATTGCTACATATTGACATTTTGTGTAAATATAAATTTGTAAGTACGTACATACATATCTAATACATTATTTTTATTTGGACTTAAGTTTTGTTTGTACTTATTTCATCGCCACCGGTTTGTTTGTCAGCATGTGAAATTTTATTTATAATTTTTTGTTTGTTACTTTGTCAGTTAGGTATGTAAAAATTTGTTATTTTTTATAAGAAATATGAATAAAAATGATTTTTAAATGGCCCACTGGACTTTTAGCATTATACATAATGACCGGGCAATGTAATATTTGCAACATAATTTATCATTTTGTCATATCCTTTTGGGAACTTTTTAAATTGCCCGGGCATTATAAACAATGCCCAATTATTTACATTGCCCGCAACATATTCATTTAAATGAATATCAACTGTGCTGATTTAATATCAAACTGAGGACAGCCAGAATGAAGACCAATTCCCGTAGTAAATAAACAGAAAAATATTATGGCGATAACCACTATTTTTTAATGTAATAGTAAATAGATTAAATACCTAAATAATTTGTGCTTTTGCTTTGCTTTCTTCTTATACAAGTAGCAGAAAATATTGTGATGACGAACACATTCGACCTCGAGATGTTTGCAGATGTACACGTTTCGAAGCTATCAATATCAGACTTTCAAAAAGACCTGAGTTGTGGGCCAACAAGAATTGGTTGCCAATGTGCCAGCGCATTCAGCCATCTTTACTCGCGAATTTTAAGCATCCACAGGAACTCCTGTGGTGGAACACCCACCCTACAGCTCAGATTTAGACCCATGTGATTTTTTCCTCTTCCCTAAAACGAAGGAGGTGCTCAAGGGGACTCATTTTGAAATGGTCATGAAACAGGCATGTACAGGGGTCATGGACGCTCTTGATGATCAAGCTTTCCAAAATTGTTTCCAGTCGTGGAAATCACTAATGGAAAAGTGTGTGCGAGCCGGAGGAGAGTATATTGAAGGACATAATATCTAATTTGTGACTAATTTGAAATAAAAGCTCTTAAAACTATTTTTCCGGATACTTAATTGTCAGACCTCGTATAGAATTCCTAGGAAATGTGTATAATAAAGTCTATATCACATATTTCCTGTCTATTTTAGGCATTATATACATAGCAGCGTTTTGTTATTTTTGTGTTATTTTACATAAAAAAAAGTCTGTATTAAATCCACAATTCGGCCATACACCTAAGGCGAGGACTAACTAAAATTTAATACAGTTCCTTAAATTTATTTTAGTTTGGCATTATGTGTATGTACAAAAAGACTGTAGATTTAATATACCGGGTGTCCACACGAAAACTTTATATTGAATTATTTCTGGTGTTTTTGAAGACAAAAACTTGAAATTTTGGGTGGTTGTTCAGGATATAGGGGGACAATGAATAGTGTATTTCATACCGCCCCATCGGGTCACCCGCCGCCGCCGGCCACCCCCACTCCAATATTTTAAATGACACCCTGTATTTTTTTTTTGGTGGTTTTGAAAGAACACAATTTTCTTGATATTCCTATGTGAAAAAACTAGTAACACACATTATGACATTTATGAGATATTTAAATTTAAAAGTTTCAGATATCAGAAATTATTAACTCCGAAAAATCATAAGTTAGTCATGGAAATACTTAAAACAAGATTTATTCACAACATTTTAGTTAAATTAAATGCTCAAATTGTTCACCGTTTACATTTAAACATAAATAAAGTCTATTTTCAAAAGCATTTCTAACATTTTCGAACACTTGTGGCGTTAAATTTCGACATTCCTCTGTTATTCTATTACGTAAATCAGCTATTGATTGTGGCGGTGTCTTATAAACAACAGACTTCAAATGTCCCCACAAAAAGAAATCTAGGGGAGTTAAATCGGGGGAGCGAGCTGGCCATTCAATAGAGCCCTTACGTCCAATCCAATGTCCTGGGAAAATATTATCCAAATAATTCCTAACGTCTAAACAGTAATGTGGCCCAGCTCCATCTTGTTGAAAATATAATTGCTCCTCCTCTATTTCATTCAAGTTTTCTTCTAGACACTGTATGATAAGAGGATGTATTAGCTCTTCCAAAAATTGTAAGTACTTAGGTCCATTTAAATTTTCCTGGAAGAATATCGGGCCAATTACTTGGTTATTAAGAATTCCAGCCCATACATTAATTTTTTGGGGATATTGTGTGTTGCCTTCTCGGAAAAAATGGGGTTTTACGTCGCTCCAATATCGACAGTTGTGTCTATTCACAAGACCATTTAAGTAAAAGCAACTTTCATCACTAAAGCAAATACTTCGCAAAACATTTCCATTTTGCCGAATCATATCTGTCATTATTTCACAAAATTCGACTCTTCTGTCGAAATCACCGTCACCCAACTCTTGGTGAAGTTGAATTTTATAAGGGTGCATTTTGTTTAATTTTAATATCTTATGGCAGGTTGATTTTGGCACTCCCGAAACTTCGGATAATTTTCTCAACGAAAGCTCTGGGTCTAAATTAATATGCCCAAGAACTGCTAGTTGCATAGCTTCATTTAGTACACCACAATTATTCGTACTCCGTTTTTTATTATTTACAGATCCAGTTTGCAAAAATTTTTCTATTAGCGTTCTGACATAAGCAACAGATACGTTTCTGTATGGATGGTTTTCATTGAATAACGTCGCCGGTTGGGAATAATTTTTGTTTGCAATCCCATACAAAATCACTATTTCAGTTCTCTCTTCAAGAGTATAAACCATTTCAGCGAAAAAGCCGAAACTTTAAGAACAATTTTACAAGTATTAATATTAATGAAACACAAAAGTCACAATTTTGACAATTCTAATTTAAAGCAAACTATTTCCATGACTAACTTATGATTTTTCGGGGGTAATACCATAAGAGTTTGTGTTTATCCGGACAAACTTTCATTTTGAACGAAAGCTTTGTTGCTTGGTAACTGACGAGAACAAATAACATGGTAAAACCGCGACACCGAAGGTGGAGCGGTTTTACCTTTTGTTATTTGTTCGAGTCGTGTTACCCTTAAGCAACAAAGTTTGAGTTTTGTCAAAATGAAAGTTTTATTCCGGAAATAAACACAAACTCGAATGGTATTTGGTAAGACAATTTAATGAATCATTTAATTAATATTAATAAACCGAAATATTTTTATTTAACATTCCTTTGAATACATATACAAAAGAAAGAGAAAAATATAAATGTTTATGTATGAAATTTATTTGAACGATACTGTCAGAATTGAATTTTCGTTGCCATGGAAAATCAACATGCAGTTTATCCGCTAGCAAACATGCAGTTTATCCGATAGCAAACTAACACAGCGTGTATTAAAATGTCATGTTTTTGACAGATGAATTAAATTGTCGGAGTTAATAATTTCTGATATCTGAAACTTTTAAATTTAAATATCTCATAAATGTCATAATGTGTGTTACTAGTTTTTTCACATAGGAATATCAAGAAAATTGCCACCTTCTTCAAAACCACCAAAAAAAAATACAGGGTGTCATTTAAAATATTGGAGTGGGGGTGGCCGGCGGCGGCGGGAGACCCGATGGGGCGGTATGAAATACACTATTCATTGTCCCCCTATATCCTGAACAACCACCCAAAATTTCAAGTTTTTGTCTTCAAAAACACCAGAAATAATTCAATATAAAGTTTTCGTGTGGACACCCGGTAGACTCTTTTTTATAAAAGAACACATAGAGCACATGCTTTTTCAATTTAAAAACATATTAAAAGACGACAAGTCAAATTTAAACCGCAGATCAGCCAGAACGAATAACATTTTAAAAATAGAGGATATATGGAGGAAAATTTTTAATTCACCAGCGTCATAATTTTAATGCACTTCCGTCGTAATAAATCCCGCGTTTTTATAACACGCGGACGTAAATTAAGTTTAAAGTGTATGTTTTCTCTTATTTCTGCCAGAAATGCCGAGCGAATAATGTTTATATCTGGAAATTTCAGTCGTTCAATCGACTTGCAAACTGTAAAGATATAAAAGTCTGAGTACATAAAATGATATTTTCGCTCTGCTCTTCCGCCTCCGGGAAACTCTTGACGAAAATGTCGTAAAAATATTTTAATTCCTTTTTTTTTTTTATTATTTTGGCGTCAATAAACTTGATTTTGAGAATGTGTTTCAGACTATAAAACGCTCAGCGTAAGCGAAAGGTCTTACCGATAAGAACAGTGACTAAATATGAATAAAAATGTGTTACTAAAATAGGAAATGATGTAAAGAGTCTCGGTAATAATATAACATGTACTTATATGTATATGTTTTTGAAGCAGTAGTGAAATACTATGCCAGTAATACCCATTAGATAGTAAAAATAATAGCTAATTGTGAAAATCAATTCTGTATTATAATCAGGATCTTCTAGTGGGTCTACATGAATAGTATATAGTATGCAGCTGCTCTACACTTAAATGTTTACATTTTCACTTTTAATTATACAATCGCGTCGATATTATTTGTGTGGCTTAATTAGATGTAGTCCATGATAAATCAGGGTCTTCTGATGCAACTACATGGATAATAGCAGCTGTTTTTTTTACTCATTTGCCATTAGGCACATAAGTTGACATTGCCTCCCTTGTAATGAATTTGGATATGGTTCCTGATAAATCAAAAATTTTCCAAATATTCTTTACTCTTGTTAATCAATATAGCCTCCACGTCATTATGGCGGATTAGTTTAATTATATTTCTTGTATATTTGGTAACGATTTTTAATGTTTATATACAGGGAAAAAAGTATGGATACAGCTAAATATATTGAAAAGGGTTTATTGGAACTCACTGAAATTTGGCACACTGTTTGAAGAATTTAGACTCTATCATTTGACATTTTCTTCAATTTTACAGCGTGATGTAACACAAGGAAATATTTTTTTTTTACGTATTCAGTTTTGAAGAAAAGTAAAACTAAGTTTTGCCAATGCTGCAATCAGCGTTCTGTCATTTGCATATTATACAAAAATTAAGCTTATATGAAATAATTAGTTTAAAAATGGTGCATTTAAGTGAAAGGGAGCGTATAGAAATTCTAATGGTGACTGAATATGGTAATAGAGGACGAAGTTGTGCTGAGGTCGTAACTCTCTTTAATGAAATAAATCTGATTCGGCTTTCGATCTCCAGAACAGCGGTTTCAAAAATTTAAGAAGATTTAATGAAACTGCAAGCACTAAAAATCGTGTAAAACTCAGAGACCGAAAGCTGTTACGAACGAAGAAAATCCTTTGAATGTCATATTAGATATGGAAGAAAATCCAAAAACTTGTCAACACCAGTTGACTCTAAATCATATTATGAGTAGAAGATCTATACACAGTATAATGAGACGCGAAATATATATAATCCCTACAAAATTCAGCTGAGAACTGAGTAAAGATGATTTTGACCGCAGAATCCAATTTGGCGAAACAATGATAAATAAAATAAATCAAGACGGTAACTTCATCAATCGCGTTCTGTTTCTAATGAATCGACATTTTGTTTAAATGGGAATGTAAATCGTCATAACTGTAGTTATTGCCTGACAGAAATCCGCACTGGATGGAGCAAGTTCATACGCAGTATCCCCAAAAAATTAATGTTTGTTGTGGAATCATTGGTCGGAATATTATTGGTCCTTTTTTCATTCATGATAATTTGACTTCTAAAAGATACTTACAACTTTTACAACAAAATATTGTTCCCCGGCTCAGAAAAGTCTTCCCAAACTACAATAACCGAAATATACCCGCAGAAATAATATGGTTTCAGCAAGACGGAGCACAACCCTATTTTGGTCGTGTAGTATGCCAATATTTAAACAAACGTCTCCTGATAGATGGATAGGCTAGTAGGCTAGGCTGGAGGGGAACAATTGAATGGCCAGCCACGTTTTTGTATTTTATTTTTTGTAAGTTTATTGTATCCATTGTAGGTATTTGTAAATATCTCAATATTTTACTTTTTCTTCTTCTTGTATGTGTGTCCTCTAGTTTGGTATGAATATATTTCTTCCTTAGTTTGCAATTTTGTTTTGATTTTGATTTGGCCTTTGTCAATTTTATATTAGTAATATTGTCGCGAATCAACACTCTGTATAGTACTAGAATTATTACAGCGGTAACCTGAATCCTGATTTACCTAGCATTGAGTCGATAGTGTCTAAAGGACATCCTGTCTGTCCGTTCGATGAGTTCCACGGAAGTTGATCAAACGGACAGAATATGCAAATTCTGCAAGGTATTGACGCACTCGGCGTTACGGAGGTAATAAAAAAGCACATTCCGAACGGAATGAGATAATTCATAAGTGATCTTCCGATAGGGTGATCGCTTGTGATCTTTCGCAGTACTTCTTATTTTGGTCATCTAGTTGTTATTAGTGTTTAATAAATAAATGTGTTACAATTAGTGTTTTATTGAGACAGTTCAATCTCCTCGCCTCCTTGAGAGAAAGCCAGGCCTGCGGAGAATTAAAGGTAGGTACCTTTTGCTTTTGCTATTTTTATAATTATAATAGCGAGTGCTCCACCAAAGCAAAACCCCCGTCACGGCTTTAGACCTGGATATTAACGCTAAAGGCCACCGTGATATTGTGGTGGAGGCGCGTTAATATCTTCACCGTGACAATACATTTTTTATTTTTATTAGTTCACCAATATTAGGTAAACATGAAGATATTGTTGATCTCATGCTTTCTGGAATTATATTTTGAATTTTCTGTGTTCCAGTTTTTTTTTATTAGGTTTTGTACATATGCATCCCATTTCAAAGTTTCTTGTATTAGTAGTCCTAGATGTTTTATTTGTTAAATTTTATGCCTTTTGATTTCTATATTGAAAGCTGGTTTATGGGTGATACCTTCGCGTATGATTTTAGTGTAACAGCATAGATATTAGAATTTTTACGTGGATTCGAACAGCGGTTTACTCTTTGCTTTATAGCCTTTCTCTTATCTAGTCTATTATGGGATAGGGTAAGGAAATTAAACACAATATCTATGTCTTAATATTAATATTTTAACATTTCATTATTGTCTACAAAATGTTTTATTTACGATATAAAATCTCATAAGATAAATATCGTAGTTATATCCTTTCTTTTATTAACTGTACGTATATACAACCTTTTTACTTTTGTTGTTAGAGTCATATTTATGAATTGATGCTATTCATACTAATATTCACATTTTCCTTCGATACTATTTCATTTTCTATAGCATATCTGATTTTATTTTATTGGTATAGTAGCATTTAAATGTGTCGTTTTCTACACAATAAAGCTTTCTTAAATAAAGTTTATTAATAACCATTTGTATACATATATTATTTACAATATTTTCAATGAAGGAGTTTATCCTTTAGGGTTCTGCAACCCATCTTACCTAAGTGATTAATATAGCTTTAGCTATTTAAACTTAAATAAATATTCAATTGAATTATAACGCTTATTCTATAACTAAATTAATTCTTAATACTGTTTTCAAAATGTAAGGTTCATAGCAATATGTACGATGTATTCGTCGCCGGCATTGGGAAGGACAGTAGGTACCGGGTTGGCATACATATACATACGTATAGAGAAAACGCGTTGCATTCAATTGTACGTCATACTAGATCCATGACGACTCGTCTTGTATATGTTGCCGGATCAATTTTTATTTCTGTCAGTAACATTTGATATAACCAAAGAAAAAAAAATATTCACAATACAATAACTATAACGTAAATATTTAGTAACTGAAATGCTCTAAGACTTCAGTCTTCCCCAACTTATTTATAATACTGATTTAGATTGTCGAAAAACCTTAAATGTTTCATAACGTATTCATAATAAATTTTAAAATAACCAATACTTACGCTATTCACATTAAATTTAACAGATGATTATAGGCAAGTTTGAAAAATTCTCCGACTGTTTACAGAAACCTTTCGACATTATATTCAAAAGACGCAAATAAATAACAAACAGGATAATAATTTTTTTATTTAAGCCAATGAAATAAATGCCCACAAATATAATTTAACATAATAATTTTTTTAGTTTTGTCTAATACCGTTATGACAACATGTAAACGTCATCGATGACGTGCAATTGAATATAACGCGTCTGGTCTATACCGTAGTCGACATATTTTAATTTCTGATACGAAAGTAGAAAGAGGAAAAGAGGGCGACGAAATAAACTAAAGATAAACATAAGCGAGGCTGCCAAGACAGTACACTCGACAAACGTTACCTATGAAATGTAAGGCGTGAGGGTCCCCCGACACTGCGTTGCTCTCCCACCACTGTTAGCAAGCAGGCATCGTTGCATATTATAAGGTCATCTTCTGCATGGGATAGAAGTATAAACCGAAATTAAAATTTGACGACTACGGTACACATCGTCAATACGTATGCATTGTGACTCTATGCTTAATGAAATTTGACACAAGCGGTATAATGCGTCTGCGTATCCATCAATATCATGTTCTAATTTGTTCATTCTTGTTTTTTTGCACACTGTAAGTTTCTATTACTTTTGCTTTGTATTTTATATAGCTACTACGTTCTGTAGTTTTTTAAAAGTTTGATTTTAGATATTGCATCGATGGCTTTCTTCATGTCAATGTATAGTACTGATACTATATTTCTTTTCTCCACTTTCTCTTTACTTTCATTTATTAAACATGTTGTAGATGTTGTACCGAAGTTCTTTTGGAAAGCATATTGATTCAAGTCCTCATTTTTAATCCTTAATATGTGATCAGGCAATTGAATTTATAGGTTTTTCTTTACAATTTTGTTCAGTGTAGATAGTATGGAGATCGGTAGGTAATTTTCTGCGTTCAGCTTAAATTGCTGCCTTTTTAATATACAGGTTCAATGATCGTTTTTTTTAGATAGTGTGGGTATTCACCTTCATTTATAATGTTATTATTTAATGTCGTATTTTTTTTTTAATTATTGGTGTTGTTATTTTGTAAAAACGTGGAGATTTGTTATCTTTCAGTTCATTGATTCTTGTTATCACCTCTGTGGCAATCAGCATTCTAAATTTTAATGCAGGTCTTTGCTGTTACTAGGGATGCAAACATCGTAAAGAAAAACATCGATGTTCCATGTATCGATGTTTAACAGAAAAAACATCGATGTCAAAAACATCGGCCCTGAAAACATCGATATATCGAAACATCGATGTTCTTTAACTTTTTTAATATGACTATATCTAAGTACTTTAGAGTTATAATAACACCACTAAAATAGATGCGAATAATACTTGATTAACAGTTCGGATTTTCCAAAGGTTGTTAATAGAATTTTACAAAATCTCTTATATGAGGGATAATTACCTTCGGAGAATTGTGTTATAGGTGAAGTAATTTAACTATAGTAAAGTATTTATATGTTTTATATTACATTATTTGAATACAATAAGCCTGCAATGGTAAAGATTTTAGAGAGATAGATGCGAATAATACAGGCGCATCCAAATAAAAGAGACAATACTAAAATTACTTGATTAAATAGCATTACCGGCAAACCGGAACAAAAGTTTTACATCACCACTAATGCCACGAGCCAACGCTTACAACATTAAACTGAAAAATAAAACTCAAAATGCATTCAACCTCGTCTAACGCTAATAATCAAGAAAATATTAGTTTACTATTTGATCAAAAACTTCGAGAAGTATATATGTATATAAAATGTAAAACTTGTGAAATGATTGACACTTTTTTTCTTTGCTATATTCATTATTCCCAAAGCCGGTGTAAGCTTTTTGTGTTGCGATCAAAGCCATGCTACCATCTGTTAACAAATTTCTTAACTAACTAGAAAACTAATTCATTCGGTATCGCAATTTAAAATTTACTTAGAATTTAAAATAGTTTGCCCATTGCTGTGCCACAAAAACATCGATGTAAAACATCGCTCCAAAACACGTTCGATACATCGATGTTTGACGGTTCCAAACATCGATGGTAAATATCGATGTTTTTTGACAGAAACATCGATGTTTCAAAAACATCGATGTATCGTTTGCATCCCCTAGCTGTTACGGTTGCTTTTATTTTTTTCCCTAATTTTCACCTATATTTGCGAAGTATTTGTTAATTTCGTCAGCTCTTACTTTCGGCACTCTTATTATTCCCCATTTTTGAAGTGAAAACTTCTATGGGCGCGTTGATTGTGGGCACTCAACGAGACTGAGCCGTCACGATCGGCTATGTAACGCTCGTTCGGGTAAAGTCGGCTCGAGTCGACTAAGGGAGTGAGAGAAATATAGTCAACGCGTCACTGCTATACTCGTTCGTTTTTAGAGTTTGATACAAATCATGATCAGACCGAGCGAAATGTACTAGAATAATGTATACACAATAATAATAAATATATAGTTTTTAAATGTAATATAGACCGAAAATGTAAAATGTAAATGTAAATGAATATAGAACGAAAAAAAAAGTTGTATTTCGTATTATTAACGTCACCTTGATGAAGTTTTCACTTCTGCCGTGTGGTCTTAAGCACACCCATTTTTTTTTGTATTTCACTTATAGTTTCGTTATTACTTTGGATCTGACTTTTTTGCTGTTTTTTTTTTTTTGTGATTCTGAGTTATATTTTGTATTGTAATTGCTTTATGTAATATTCTTTCTCAGTGTTTTCTATGAAACATTTTGTAAGTTTCTTCTGATCTTTGTATCTGCTATAGACTTCTTTTTCTCTGGGATGTAATTATATAAAACATGTTTGCATTTTTTCAGATCTATGTTCTATTGCAATTTGGCTGGGTTGTTCTTATGAATTTAAAATGGGGCTTAAAGGATTTCCCATAGTTAAGCCTTTTGTAGCCGTATATACATTTTTATTAAAGGAAACATAGTTTTGTGATAAACAAGTATAAAATGATTATGTGATATCACATACTATAATCTGGATTTTGTTGAGTGTCGTAGGGTGTTTCGACTATGTTAATCACTTCTTTAATTACGTATATTAGAAAACAGATTTATAACTTCGACAGAAATGAGTTTTGCATTAGATGTCTTTCATTTTATTTACTAGGTCTAATGAATTTTTAATGTTGTATTTAGTTTTGAAATCACAGGTGTCTTCAATTATGTTAACTAGTTTTTGTTATAAAGGACGTTAGTGTATGATCTTAGGAGTCTTCTGGGGAATCTTGTTTATGAAGTTTTATTAAAGAATATTGAGTTGGTTGATTTTGTGTAAATATTTTGGTAAAAAAAGTGTGTTGTAAAGGATTGCTACAGGGTATAAGAAATCTTCTGTTTTTTATATGTAGTCATCTTTATCTACGGAAATGTATGATGTTATGATGGACCTTTACTGGACAGGTTCAGGTTTTTTATTTAACGCTTCGGAAACATTAATTAAACTACATTCTTATGACGAATTTATCATTTTTCTTATATCGAGGTTTAAAAAGTATTTGGGATTCGTTATTTCTTCTTTAAGTATAGTTCATATAATTTTATAACAACATTTATGCCATTAAATGATACCTTTTTAGGCTAACATTTTGACTATTGTGCTCTGATGTATTGTAGTTTTGTCTTATTTTGTGTAAACTCAATAACAGTTTTAAGGTTAGGAAGAATTTTAATCCAAGATTAATGTGTATGTAAAGTTTCTGTGGCTTTGTTACTTCACCTCATCGCCGTAAATAGAATAATTTTATTGACAAAATATAATTAGATGCAAAAGAAAAAGACTCATAGAGCAATACTTACGCTGAAACGTGTGGATTATCCCTAATTTTACAGTGCGGCAGCATATTAGGATATTTAGCGGGAACAACAACTTGTATGAGATCAACCGAGCTCTGCATCTTCAGAAACGCCAGGTACAATCCCCTGCCCAACTTCAGACCGGAAACCTGATGATAATTGATTTGGTCCTGTATTGACGCCATGAGTATTTCTGATATGCTATTGTCGTCACTGAACACCGTCTTCTTGAACACCTTGTTCATGGGCAACCATCTCGAATTGAGCACGGAGACGCTCTTGGGTGTTTTGACGTAGTTCACGGTACTTATGACTACGGTGCCTTGGCTATCCCTCAGCGGTTTGTAATATAACTGGCCGAGATCTTGCAGACAGAGAGCGGATTGCATCTGGAGTGCCGCGGAGAGGAGTTTCGTTCGGAAATGGATTGCCGAAGAAGCGTTCTTCTCCATGTCAGCACGCAAGGACTTCGTGTCGTCCCACGTACAGGCCACTTTCATGAACCAATGGTGGTCGGAATGTATACAACTAGGAAAGTTCTCGTCTATTTCTATCACAGGCAGAAAGTCTTCGTTAGTTACTAGCACCTTATCTTCGTGGTATAATATACAGGCTAAATATATACCCCTGGAAAAAAATATAGTTGTAATAAGATATAAAAAACATTTACTCAATGCTTTTAATTATGTTATACACAATATAGAGCAATTAGTATAGATAAAGGACATAGGTATTCAATCACCGTAAATTTTCGTTCAATATTAGCTTACTTTTATTTATTGTCAATCATTTAGGAGCTTTAAGAGGGTCAACATGAGTAGATTCTTCTGAAAGCAGAGTGCATTTTACAATACCTCACATTAGGAAAACCAAATGTGGCAAACTCCCATGTCCTTGGTGACCAATCGCACGTTATCATAATAAAAGTCATATAGTAACGGGTTTGGTTAAAAGTGTGGCAACAATCGTCTAGATCTATACTATATATATATATTCTCTAAGAATTTTAGAATTACTAGCAAATAAAAAATGAATTATTGAAATATTGTAATATGATTTTTGGGTCACTCCGTATATTAAGTGCTCTAAAGAAAAGGAAAACAACCAACTTTTAATTTTCTATTTAACATTTCGTTATATGTACTTACCTTTTTAAATTCTTTTGGAATTTACTAGCAGCGGAAAATAATTGCTTAATTGTCGTTTTCTTCCGCTGAGTTCTTCGTTGTGGTCCTGGCGTTTCCAAAATTTCACTACCGGGCCTGACTTGTCGAACGTCATACATTAACTGCTCTAATTTGTACAATTTCCCATTGAACCTGTCAAAAGAAAAAAAATGAACGAATTTTAAGATTGCCAAGATAGTTACATCTGTCAAGCAGCTACAAAAATTTCAAAAATATATTCTAGCAAGAACTAAAAAAATTAAATAAAACTTTCTTAATATTTATCACTTGAAATAATGCTAAAAAAACTAACAACATTTGTGGTTGTTATCTGCATTATTAATTTTGATAACATTATTAGAAAACGTATAATTTTGGTTAGATTTGAACTACTCTGAATTAAAAGTTTTAAAATACAATAAAATGTATTTGGACTTCCCATTGGAAGCTTTTGTATATGATTTATAGAATAGAAGAAATTGTTTTTAATTAGTCAAAAATAAAATTTTAAATATATCATAGGGACATATACAATGATTAACATCAGCCAATTATTTTACAGTGGAAGATACCTGGGACCAAGAGATGCATTATGAAGACAAATAAGAAAAAATGATTTTATTAGGAAGCGTAGAAAAATATGACGCAACAATAATGGCGCCCAACTAGATGGCATTTTAGAACCCATAACAAAATTATAATTTATTAGAATATAATAGTTGGGGTGGAATTTAGTATTCTGAGGATATGATAATTGAGAATTGTGCTAGAAAGATGGCAAGGGCGAGGACGATATAAAAAGATTTAAAATGTAGGGATAGGAGAGGTTCAAATTTTATTTCAAATGTGTGTAAGAATATGACAGGTTTGTTAAAAGTAGAAATGATAATAAAAGAGATTATTGTATTAAGTGATATTAAATATTAAAGTTGTGTTAAAGTATTGGTTTTAAGGTAGATAGGTTTAAGTTTGGTGACCCAAATGACGTGTACGGTGTTTGAATCAGACATTTGTGTGTGAAAGGTGATCAAAAAATTAATTACAATTATATACGAAAAAGTATAAATTAAACGATCATATAAAGACCTTTAATTACAACTTTCATTCAAGTTTGCTTCGACGGCTTAAAATTATAATCGTGCACATTTTCGAATATAACCGTATTTGCAAGTCTAATGTTAAAAGGGGTAAATTGCGTGAATTTAATTCAGTGTGGTGTTCCTATTTCAATATCTGGATGACATGGCGAACGATTACAATTTGCTTTGACATCCAAATTCAATAGGAACGATATTATCGCAATTAATATTTTCGCGTTTAAATTTTAATATACGCCCCAACAGAGGTCGGAAGCTAATAAATGAATTTCTTTGTACTTATACTATATATTGGATATGCACATATCAAAATTAATATCAATTTTGAAATAATATTAAATTCAGTGTGCTTGACATATTGAATTGTCTCAGTTTATGTATTCACTATTTAAACCTCGTAAAGGGTCAGAAATAAACAAAAAAGCTTGTTAAGTAAGACTACAGATAATATCGTAATCTTCTTATCTAAGTAAAGAAAAGTCAAGGTAAAAGCCGACAATTTAAATATACTTAGATCTTTTGAGAAACTACATATGTGATAAGAATGATGGAATTACGACATTAGGGGACATGACAAAAATTTTAAACACCGATTTTAGTATCTTATAATAATGGACTACTATCACTAAACTTATACAAAGTAAGTATTTATTATGATTTTTTCTTCTTAATTTATTAAAATATAAAGGACTTTGTTTAAAACGGTTTATTGGTTGTAATTACATAGTTTCTAGACAAGGTATTGATAATGGCAGTTTTACCTGTTATAACGGTTTTATCAGTAATTTGGTTGTCAAAGTTTACAGCTGATTCACGTAGCCCGTTCATTAGAAAATATTCGGCCATTGTTTGCTGCAAGTCTAAGTAAAAGATATCCAAAATGGTGGCACCAGGATATTTACTGCCATATTTCTATTTTTAAAAGAAAAGACCCCATTTTCATTTAGAGTTCAGACCCCCCTCCCTGTAGTATTTATACATTCCACCTATGTATTTGGCACCAGCGGAGTTTTGATTGACCAATTCAAAATAATTCACCAATAAAGTAGCTCAGTGCTAGATGCGGGTGCATAATGGAATTCGGCGCGAAGCTGCAATGCGGAATGTCGGCGAACATTAATAATAATTAATTAAACGTTGAAATTGTTGCGTTCAGACAAACATGTTATTCAAAGCACAACTTTAGCAAAAACATAGAAAAATACTTCTGATCTACCTAACACCTATATGCCTAACTCATGGAACTAACTCACTATTAGTGACTTGTGCCATGATTTATAGCGTTCGCCTTAATTGCTGCCACATTTGCTGTTAAATTATGCCTTCTTTTTTCCCTCTTTTTGAGAGTTTCTACAGTTTTGCTGGACACCCGAATGGTGTTCTTAATCTGGTTACTCCAACTCTGCATCTGCTTATGGCTATGGGCTGAACTCTAATATTGGATTTCGAGCTATAACGTTTTGCAGAAAAACTACCTGAAGTGTTTAGAAAACTTTCCCGTTTTAAGGTTTATCAGCCTTTTATAAAAGCTCTGAATCGCTGCTGAACTGGTTCCAAATCATCAATTTTTCTTTCAATGTGTTGATGACTGTATCGTTGGAAATGAGGAAATTATGAGTTTCACCGGCTGCATCTTCCTCGCCTTCATCATAATCAAAATAAATATTACTCGTCACTATTTCCACTGCACTGGAAGTCCCAGAAGGATGAGAGGGATTTAGCTGCTTTTCGAAACTGAAGAAATTTTGGGTTAGGCACAAGAGGTTGAAAAAATGAGAATGGCTGACTTCTTTCGCTTAATGCCATTTTACTCATTAAAAACAGAGATTCTGGAGATATCGCGGAGGCATTAACAAGGATGTACCATAATAATGAGAAAATACTGCTTGATGTTTGCAGTCTTTCTACTACACAACTGTAACAGCTGGCCTCAATGTCCACTTCATAAATTTTTTTAAAATCTTCTTCAGTGGTTACTGTGTGCGTAGTACTTGAAGTTTTTTGAATACCCTTTGATGTTAAATATTTAATTTTCTTGATCTGTCTACTTAGTAGCAAATAAGGGGTACGATTTCTATTGTTAACAAAATTTCGAAGTCGTCGTTGGTAATATTCCTCCATGGCTGTACACGCAAAATCTATTAAAGCAATTGCATTATAGGAAATATGTTTAAAACAAATAGGCCAACTTATTTTGTTCAATAAATCAAGCTCATTTTATGCAATAAATACTGTGTTATAAATAGTAAGACGCGCATTTGGTTGTTTCGCACATTATAGTTAATGCAGTAATTGCAATATGTGGTTACATTCCACATGCACCGAATTCCAATATGCACTACGAGCTACTAATTGGTGAATTATTTTGAATTGACCAATAAAAACTCGTTGGTGCCAAATATATAGGCAGAATATATAAATACTTTCCGGTAACAGATAATAGACATTTTTTCCCAAGTCTACTACTGTTGACGAAAAAACAATAACATTACTGTCAACACATGTCGGCATGTCAGTATCTCATAAACAACACTAGGCATATACAATGACAATAAAAGTAGTAATAAAACTGAATTTTGCATTGTTTCTGGCAAGAGAAAAGGCCTTTTTGGAAACACGAAGTTTTTGTAATTTTTTGTTTGCCAACATATCAAAAACATCTCTAAATAGGGCAAAGTATTGATTAGATCTTTAGTAATGAAAAAACATCTATTTATTTTCAATCCTTCAGGTTTTTTAATTGACCACTGCAATGCTGACTTTTTTCGAAAAATATGAGTAGGTTAAAAACTACGAGTAAAGAATAGAACAGGAGAGATAATAACATAGTGGGGAAATAGGTATTATTTAGACGGAGTTACCACTTCCGGTAGGTCAGTTATGTCCGGTTATGTCAAAAATGACATTTTAGTGTTTCTGTAATAGTCAATTGTGTGGCTTGTGGGCGTTCTAAAACGGCAAGAACAAAGAATATTAATTTTTCTCTTCATCGGTAAGTTATTTCATTGGCATTCAACATATGCAATAATAATTTAAAAAGAGGTATTTTAAATAAATTGTCATATATCTGACATGTCTGATTATGTGTTCAGTGTCGTAACATATATATCCAAGTCATTTAAAATTTGTTATATTTTTGACGCAGATTTTCTTTAAACTCGTTTATAATTTATTAAAAAGAAGAAAAGAATTGAAAACATAATACACTCACGATATTTCTTTAATTATTTTTGGACTAACAACCTATTTTAAATGATTATCGAGAACACAGGAAGTGTATATACAGGGCAATCCAAATTAAGTGTTCACCATTGGTAACTTTGTTATTATTAAAGATACAAGATTGTTTAAATTAGCAAACTTGTAGTACTTTTAACGCTCTTTAAGATGGAAGAATAAAAAAAACAAATGAGCAACGCGTTTTCGAGTTTTGCTGAAAAATATTTTTTTTTCAAATGGAAACCCCTGTATATTATATCATTTTCTGCTAGAACTTTAATTTTTAAACAAAAAATCTTATAAGAAATTTTTTACTGGGATTAAAAATACTTGAGTTATAATGAATACACAAAAACAGCTAAGTCAAGTGCATTTCTATGTATCTATGAAAACGACGATAAGTCTGTCTGCCAAACGTCAAATATTAGTACAGTTTTATTAGTTTTTCACTCATAAGTTTCATTCTGCTAGTTATTAATTTGACAAAAAAATGATTTTTACCCATTTAGAAAAGTGTGATATGTTAGAATCTTATTTAGTGTGCAGAAAATCCTCTAGGAGGGCAAAGGAACACTACGCTGAATTATATCCACTCCGAACACAACCACATCAGCAATATTTTCTGAGACTATACCGAAAATTTAGAGGCAATGAGAGTGTTTTTGCCAAAACAAGGACAAAAAGGACTTTTATAAAAAGCGAGGCCACGGAAATTGCAGTTATCGCATATTTTGAGGCCAACCGTGAGAATTCCATACTAGATATTGTCAATGAATCTGATTTGAGTCACGGTACTGTGCATAGGATTCTGAAGAAACACAAATTCATTCCTTATAAGTACAAACCAGTTCAGGTTTTTTTGCCAGGGGATCCAGAGAGAAGAATGTTTTTTTGCCACTGGTATCTTAACTTTTGTCGCCAAAATGTAAACAACTTTCGTTATATTTTATGGACCGATGAATCGAATTTCTCAAATTCAGGAATGTACAATAAAAAAAATCATCATTACTGGTCAAAGGAAAATCTTCTTTTAGTAAATCCAAGACGTCCACAAGTAGGTTTCAGTTTTAATGTTTGGTGCGGTTTAATCGGTTCATGGATTGTTGGTCCTTTCTTTTATGAGGGCACCCTAACTGGTGAAAGGTACATAGAATTTTTGACTGAAATTTTGAATAATTTCTTAGACGATCTGGATCTCATAAGTAGACAGAATCTGCATTTTCAGCAGGATGGCGCACCTGCGCACAACTACAGAGGTACTCATCAACTTCTAAATACTATTTATAACACTTCATGGATAGGAACAAATGGTTCTATTCAGTGGCCTCCCCGATCGCCAGATTTAACGCCGCTTGATTTTTTTTTTTTTGGGCTATTTAAAGAAACAGATTTATAAGCAAAGGTACGAAAACGTAAACGCCCTAAAGATTGCAGTTAGTGAAAAGATAAACCAAATAGATGGTAGGACCATACTGAAGGCAGTTCGAGAAGTTCGGAAGCGTGTACAAAAATGTATTGAACTACAAGGTGGTATTTTTGAACATCTTCTATGAAAAAATCAGTGATTTTTATTTTCTTTTAATGATAAGTTTATGTATAAAATAAAGTTTATAAAACTAATTTAGCTGTTTTCGTTTATTCATTATAACTCAAGTATTTTTAATCCCAGTAAAAAATTTCTTATAAGATTTTTTGTTTAAAGTTTAAAGTTTAAGTTCTAGCAGAAAATGATATAATATATAGGGATTTCCATTTGAAAAAAAATATTTTTCGGCAAAACTCGAAAACGCGTTGCTCATTTGTTTTTTTTATTCTTCCATCTTAAAGAGCGTTAAAAGTACTACAAGTTTGCTAATTTAAACAATCTTGTATCTTTAATAATAACAAAGTTACCAATGGTGAACACTTAATTTGGATTGCCCTACAAAATATTTATGCACGCCTAGGCATTGCGGCGGCCATATTGAGTTACCACATTTGGACAAATATTATTATTAAGGAGACTCTCTCCTGTTTTCTTCTTTACTCGTAGGTTAAAAACTATGGTACAAAAAAGTGTTTACAACTGGGATGTTCTGAACTCACAATTCAAAGTGAATTCAAAATGAACTCCAAATGAGGACTTTTCAAAAAAAAAAGTTCGTCAGTTTCTGGTATATTTGAAACTTGTAACATATTTGATGTATTATATTTGAATTTGTCGTAGCCGATAATAGCAGGTTCCCAAAATCATAATGATGATATACCTACCGGGAAATCAAACGTTTTCTACTGAATGTGCTGCGTGAACGACCTTGTGTGTTACTGAAATTTGCATCGTTGTATGTTATGTTACGCATTTTCTAACATTAGAAATTTCTTAGCATTTTAGTTAGTACCATTATGATAGTCGATTATGTCATAATTTATTTGGTTGTCGTACTCAAAATTATCGATGAATATGCATAACACGCACATATTCCATCTATATATCTGTTGTAAACGAGAATGCGGTAGCAGTAGTATGTTTTTAATATAAATGACAGCCGTTGCATCGTCTAAATCCGTCAATACAGTAGAGTAGATATGTGTTGTAATTACACTTATACGATTTAATAATCATTTTAGGTAAATATATTACAATCCATTCCAATCGTTAATGGGTAATCATAAGTAACTTAATACATCTCAATTACAAAGAGTTTAGAAAACATTGAACTGTTGAATTATTAAGAACATAAAACTAGGAGCATAACCTATTCAATGTAAATATATACAATGTGTCTGTAATTGATTTACGACGCCGCCATTTCCATTAGCGATTTTTACGTTTTGCGATTTCCACACTTGCGTAAATTTAAATTAGTTGTCAAATTTGACATTTGGATCCCATAGGCGCAGTTTAAAGGGTTTTCAAGTAGTGATGTTGAAAATATCGACATAAACTATAGTCTATTTTTAAAGTAGCGAGACGATTTTCTGAACATACCCCTGTTCCAAATTACATGCACGAAAATCTACAGTATATCGAGTATATCTGATAACTATTACTGTCGAGCTCTGAAAAGAACTGGTAAAGTATATAATGAAATAACGGAGAAATAATAGAAACAACAACAGGCTTAACCATAAACAATGTCAGTTGACAAAATCTGAGCAAGAATGATACGGTGTCATTTGGCCTTGCTTTCAACCAATGAGATTTCACTGTCAAAGTGGTCTGTTCAGAAATTCGTCTCGCTACTTTAAAAATACACTATAATCAAGTTTAACAAAATATGAATTCGAAATTACAGATTATGAATGCTATTTCATCATCATAATTGTAATGCTATTATAGTTCCACGTGAGTATGCTCAAACTTGTTTTTATATTAAAAGTGGAACTGGACGAATGTGAATCGAATTTTGACGCGCCAACTTGTTGACATTGATATAAATACAAAAAGTTTGTACAAAAAAACCTGTAACATCACAAGCTTCAAATATGTGTTTTACAGGCATTTACGGTGAATTTCTTCCAATTTTACCCTGTTTGTTATTCACTTAAATTAGTCGAAATACATATCTAAATTCTTTGATTATGTATACTGTATGACATGGAAACTGCAACACCAAGAAGGGGTGCGGATTTTTTGACCAAACTTGGTAGAAACGTATAACTAGTCAAAGGCAATAATTGATTAAAATTTCAAAGAAAAAAAACAAAAGACTAACACAATTTAACATAATTTTTATTAATAATGTGTTGAACCGCCCCTATTAGAGTCACACTCCCTCACTCTTCGTGGCATTGATTCGACTAGGTGGTCGATATCCTCTTGGGGTATGGTGTCCCAAGCAACCTGTAATTCATGCCGGAGAGCTATTAGTGTCTGCGGGGGATTGGCTAAATTCATAAATTTTCGTCCCATAATGTCCTACACATGTTCTATTGGCGAGAGGTCGGGGGATTTGGGTGGCCATGGCAAGATATTGACATGAGCCTCTTCCAAGCGATTTATAGAAATTCTTCGAGCGTTTGAAGATATGGTAGAATATGGGGTTCTACCACCTCATCAATGTAACGCTGGGCGTTCATGGTGGTTTGGATGAACACCAATTGAGACCTACTCCCATATGCTATAGCACCCCATACCATAACACCCACTGCTCGATGCACATGCCTTTCAACGGAAAACTGAATATCACGACGTTCCCCACGTCTTCGTCTGACCCTCATACGGCCATCATGCATCCCTAGACAAAATCGAGATTCATCACTGAATACCACCCTGTGCCACTCCACGATCCAGTGCAGTCGCAATCTACACCACTCCAAACGTTGCTGTCGGTGTTGAGCCGTAAGTGGTAACACAAGATGTGGACGATAAGATTGTAAGCCGAAACCCCTAATTCGACGATAAACGGTTCGAAGGGTTACAGGACGACCAATATTACCTAACCACACGTCAGCAATTGATCTGGTACTGGAAAACCTGTCTCTTAGTGCCATTAAGCGAAGGCGGCGGTCCTGTATCTCATTAGTTCTTCTTCGGCCTCCGGTTCCTCTTTGGCGTCTTTCTTGACCTTCCCTAGTCCATGATTGATAACAGCGCATAATGGTGGATTGGTTCCGGTTAAGGCGATTTGCAATTTCCCTGTATGAAAAACCACCTTCTCGCAAACCAACAATTCGACCTCTGTCGAATTCGCTTAATTGGCGATAATTTCCACGTTGCCGCACTCTAGGCATAATAAAACTCTTTAAACACGTTAAGCAAAGGTATAATAAGACAAAACCGTTGAAATTAATTTTATACAAACAATTAATACACCACAGATTAATGTCAGCGAAAACTGAATGAAGTGTCAGATGTGTCATGACCACTTGATCTATCGCAACAAAATTTTAATCAATTATTGCTTTTGACTAGTTATACGTTTCTACCAAGTTTGGTCAAAAAATTCGCACCCATTATTGGTGTTGCACTTTCCATGTCATGCAGCATATACAGAATTAGATAAAACAAAAAAACTTTCACTTTGTGTCTTGGGGCATGTGACGGGTGTTTAGTAAAATCGAAATTTGAAGTTACTTCTGACATTATTATTAATTATTAACAGGCAACATTTGACATTTAAAATTCAATGCGAATTTTAGACTCAATTGCTTACTGACAAAAGTTTTTTTTAGTAAGCAAGCAACATCCGTTGTTTATTTCAGTGGGTCTTACCTTTGCTCCTTGTCATCCACTTCGCGCCAACTTGATGGCATCACTGATTCGGGTGTGGACGACACGTAAGTCCCATATCCTTTAAGGTTCCCACAGGACGCTCTGAAGAAATATCTCCTACCCTGTATAAGTTCGATCACGCAGTTCGTGTTGTTCATGTCAAATATCTCCTTTTCGCCGGATATGTGTGCGAAGTCGGGTCTCGTTGACCATTGCACTGTCGCCAAATTAATTTATATTAAAAACTAACGCAGAATTTAAACGATTTTGTAGTAGCTCTTTGTTTTACGCTTTAATCCCAAAAGTATAGCAGTAATCTAATTATTATTATTCTTTCATTTTAAGAATTAAAATAGAAATATTTAGTACCAATTGATGGTAAGACTTTGCAAGTCATTATTATATAATTATAAAATATAAATCTGCTCTTATACGAGGTGGTAACCAAAATATCCGAGAATTCATTGTACCGATCAAACTAGTAGCAGGTCGACATTCCGCCGCTAGATGTCTCGAGGTACACGTCTTAGCTACCGCGGTACAAAGTTGCATCATCTTTGATACATGCAGTTGTGAGTTGTAGTGCTGCGTGTCAGAACGTGTTTCGGTGCATCTGCGAATTGTTAAATGGATGACGTGAAGGAGCAACGGATTTGCATCAAATTCTCTTTCCAGTTAAAGAAAACTGCAGCTAAAGCACACCACATGCTGACAGACGCATTTGGTGAGAGTGATCAGAGTGGTTCCAGCGCTTCAAGGAAGGCCGAGAATCTGTGGAAGATGACATGCACAACACCGGAAATGATCGCGAAAGTGCGACACGTGATTCACGAAGGCAGAAGGTAGACAATTCCCGATGTTTGTAACAGTCTTGGGCTGTTGTACGGTACATGTCAACGAATTCTAGCCTATGAACTGACATGAGACGAATTGCAGCAAAGTTTATCCTTCGCCTTCTCAGCATCGACCAACGAAACTTCAGGGTTCAAACGTGCACTGAGCGGCAACAAAGAGCTCGGGTGTGTCCAAACTTCCTATTCAGGGTTATAACAGGTGACGAATCTTTGTTTTACGGTTATGACCCTGAAACGAAGCACCAATCATCACAATGGAAGAAGCAATCTTTTCCAAGGTCGAAAAAAGCTCGACAAGTTTGCAGCGACCTCAAGTCATTGCTGATAATATTTTTCGGCATTCGGGAAAATGTGTATAAAGAGTTTGTTCCACCTGGTCAGACTGTCAACGAGCAGTTTTACTGCGAGGTTTGAGGCGACTGAGAGAAAATGTTCGGCGCAAACGGCCAAAGTTGTAGAAAAAGAAAGATTGGTTGGTGCATCATGACAACGCACCCGCGCACACCTCGCTCGTTGTGAAGGAATTCCTGGCCAAAAACAACATGGCAGCGGTTCCCCATCCTCCCTACTCCACAGACCCATCCCCGTGCGACTTCTACCTGTTCCCAAAGATGAAAATTGTGCTGAAAGGGCGACGTTTTGACTCCAATGAAGACATCCAAGTGGAATCGCAATGGGTCCTGAACACCGTTCACCCTGCGGACTTCTAGGAGTGCTTCCAAAAATGGGAACAACGCTGGCATCGTTGGATACGTGCCCGAGGTGACTACTTTGAAGGTGACGGAGGACATTAGGACGTTACTATATTTTCTGATTTTTACAATTAAATTCTCGGCTATTTTGAATATCACCTCGTATTATGACATTTGTTACGTATACATAAATATTATAATATATATTCTTAATAAAGAAAAAATATATACAACGTGTTCCAAAATTCTCGGAACAGCTGCACACTACGGTTTGATGTAGCGATAAAGGAACACGGAAAAAACATTAAAAAAATTCCACATTGTTCATTCTAGAAGATAATGGCCTTTTTGTAAAGGTAAATTTGGCAACACGTTTGATTTATCCTAATAATGGATAAGGTACTAGAGTTGCCCGTATCCACGGGAATAAGAGAGTATAATGTGTAAATTCAGGACAACGTTGCCATATGTTTTTTTAGATAAAATTAGCGTAAAATGATTTTTTTCTGGAAATGGGATAGTTAGAAGAGTGATTTATAACAAACCTGGTTATAGTTGTTCAAAATTGTTATCCCAATGACCATATCAAAACCAATCTTTAAAATGTTTTACAGTAATTTAGACAAACGACATCTAAAGTGTTAACTTTGAATATTAATTTTGTTGAAATTAACAGCGATTCCATATAGAATGTAAATTTTAATTACGGATGATAAATATTTAAATGATGAAAGTCGGCAGACCGGAAGTAGTAGTTTACTTCGGTGAAAAACTTTAATTTTGCCAATATTTCGTCAACTATTAAGTTTAAACAAATTTATAAAGAATTCAAATGTACTCAGAATTAAATTTGAGAAGAATTTTATTATGAAAGTTTTTCGAAATTCCTACCGGAAGTAGGTCTTTCACTCTTATCGGAAATCAGTTTTTTGCCAATATTTCGTAAGTCTTGCTCTTTAGACAGGTACGCTACAAGTATAAAACTATTTAGAACTTAATTTGCAATACCTTTTGTATAAAAAAAATTCAAAATTCGGACCGGAAGTAACACTTTTACTCTTACCGAATAGCGATTATTTGCAAACATGTCGTAAATTATGCATTTTGTATGTATTTATCAAGAGTACAAAAATATTTAGAGATGGATTTGGAATGTTTTTGTACAAGCGAAATTTCAAAATTCGAACCGGAAGCATCTTTACTCTTATCGAGTGACACATTTTTGCAAATATGTCACAAAGTATGCATGCATTCTATAGAGATTTATTAGCAGAATAGAGGTACACTTAGAACAGGATTTTGAATAATTTTTGTATAACAAAGGTCTTAGAATTCTATAATTTGAAACGCTTATATGTATAAGAAAGGCGTGTGGTGGCCACACCTCGTTATTTAATTAATTTTAAAATGTATTTTTAAATATCTCTAATAAGAATCAATAATATAGAAATCCGTCCCTGTATAATTCAAAATACATACCGTACTAACTTTCCTTTATTTTGAGTTTTATCATATAAACGTCGTATTGTTGGTCCGTTCTATTCATCAAATACATTTGCCATACTGATTATAAACTTTACGACACTTAAATATTTATGTTATAAAGGGGACTCCGACTGTAATATCCTCCTTTGCAAGTTTCATGACTCTGATGCTAACGCAACTTTATGCACTTGACTGTATGCATGATGCTTTTATGTGTAGTTGGTTTATTTTTCCAAAGCTTTGTTAATAATGCTTTTAAATTGTTATTAAAACTACTTCTTATTATTAAACTCAAATACTACTTATAGTAAACAAAAATAACTTTCTCTTGAGTTTTTTCATCTATGGTACAATTTAGGTCACAGCCTTTTGATAATAACTAGTAAATATTCCCGTTAAATTAATAATATGTCTATTTTATCCGAGGGAAATTTAACCACCATTTGACAATATACAGGCTGAGTCATTAGTAGCCGCTTCTTCGATTGCTATTTTATGTTTTAAATAAAAGAAAAAACAGTTAGTGGAAGATGCATGGTTGCTTGTGGCGCATATTGTAAAAATACATTAAGCTCTGACGCACTTCCGATTTCACCGGAAATGCATGAAACTTAATTTTTTTAAACGACTCACCCTATATATTTTTGGATTTTCTTGTGCTGCTTTAAGTTGTCTGTTCAACTGGTTTTTCTTTTTCAAAATTGGGCCAACAGGTTTTGAGTTATTAATTTTTTTTAAAAATATTTGACCAAAACACGTGTTCAGAAAAAAATCATTTTCACATTGTTTTTAAAAGTAAAAACTTTAACTTTGGTGGTGTTTGTAGCCAAGAAAATTCATTTGGTAAAGTTGTACTCGACAATACCCCAAACAACTTTGTTTTTTCAAAGCCTACTTCCTGAAATATTCACATACCAAAAACTTATTCTTCTTAAATGGATTATTGAGGCATTTTGTTCCTTTTTTCATTCTCTTTCATTTTTGTTAACAGTGTCCTATATATATCTTTTGTAATTTTTGAGATAATCACTACAGGAGCAATTAGCGGTCAATTAAAGGACTACGGGCGCTGTTCTATGCACCCAAATATTTTTCCAAAAAAAGACTGGAATGCGGCTGACTGCCTGAGTCAAGAAAGACGGTATACATTTATGTCAAACTTATATAAGCATCGCTATTAGTTATCATTCAAATGAATTATTCTTATGAAGAGTTAATAGATATGATTGACGTTTTGGGTGAATTTGAAAGAAACTCTGTGCTAGCATTCAAACTTTCTGCACAGCGATCCCTGGTGG
This sequence comes from Amphimallon solstitiale, assembly GCA_963170755.1. Classification (NCBI taxonomy): domain Eukaryota; kingdom Metazoa; phylum Arthropoda; class Insecta; order Coleoptera; family Scarabaeidae; genus Amphimallon; species Amphimallon solstitiale. Next base: position 45,221,429 of record OY720683.1, on the reverse strand, counting down.
AAGTCAACCGAAGCCATACACCTGCGAAAGTATAAAGTGGACGGTTTGAGTGAACAAAAAGTATTCAATATGAAAGGAAGAGCGGAAAAAGCAATAACTGGTGAGGATAAGACGTTTATGGTACTTGCGAGTGTAGTCGAGCACCCCCATACTAGTACAACGAAAATTAGTCGTCAGTTAGATGTAAGTCAAATTTGAGAATCCAGAATAATTAGGAAATATGAAATTCACCCGTAGCATATTCATACACAGGGTTAGATGAAATAAATTTTCAGAATCGCTTACATTTTTGTCAATTGGCAGCAGATAAATTATCCTGGCTTTCTCAATTTTTACCAACGAAGCCACTTTCTATTAAAGTAAATACGTTCATTGTCAAAATTTCCGTGATTATAACACATAAAACCCCCCACGTTATCACACCTGTAAACTTTCAAAATCGGTGGTCATTAAAACTGTGGGCTGGAATAGTGGGTAGTTAAATAATTGGACCTTATTTCTTTGTTGAAAATGTTAATGGAAGAGATAATCTTTGCTATGTACGGACGGATTTTCAAAACTTTTTGAAGACATCTTCAAATATGTCAGTAAACATAACCTTTAGTTTATTTCGGTGTTAACCAACAGTGTCAAAAATGAAATACTGCAACAGGATATTGCCGGAATTAAAATATTGAAATGCGATGCTCTTCATTCTGTAAAATTATTACTTTTGGGATAGTTGGATTTAACATTTACTTTGTTTGAGAGTTGACTATGGAAGTCGGGCGCCATTCGTGCCTTCCATTGGTTGAATGAATATTTTGATGCATAGAACAACAGCGCTCGAAGTTCTTTAATTGACCGCTAATTGCTCATATAGTGATTATCTCAGAAATTACAAAAGATAGGAATAGGACATTGTTAACAAAAAAGAAAGAGAATAAAAAAAGGAACAAAACACGTCAATAAAATACTGGGTGTTCCATTATAAAAAAAATAAGTTTTTGGAGTGTGAAAATTTCAGGGAGTAGGCTATGAAAAAACAAAGTTTTTTGAGGTATTGTCGAGTGAAACTTAAACCAAATGATACAGAATTTTCTTGGCTACAAGCACCACTAAAGATAATGTTTTTACTTTTAAAAACAATGTGAAAATGATTTTTTTCTGAACACGTGTTTTGGTCAAATATTTTCGAAAAAAATTAATAACTCAAAAACTATTGGCCCAATTTTGAAAAAGAAAAAACAGTTGGACACACAATTTAAATCAGTACAAAAAATCTAAAATATATAGGGTGAGTCGTTTAAAAAAATTAAGGACCGCGCATTTCCTGTGAAACCGGAAGTACGTTAGAGCTTAAAATATTTTTTCAATATGAGCCACAAGCAACCATGCATCTTCCACTACTTGTTTTTTCTTTTATTTAAAACACAAAAGAGCAATCGAAGAAGCGGCTACTAATGACTCACCCTGTATTCCAGCTGTAATATTCTTCTTAAGAAGCTTATTAGAAGTGTAGGTACTTTGCGTATTTTCTAAAGCACTAGTAATACATACTTTTATGCGTATACATCAACTGAGAACTTTTCTTTGGGTAAATTAAAAATAGTATTGCTGGAATATTGTATATTACAGACCGTAGTAAAATGGGAGCAATAAAAAGGAATTTTCATTAGAATTGCAACCCCAGTTCAACAACAACAAGAAGAGGGAAATTCTGCTCGGAGTTCACGATTACAGTAAATGCAGGTAATGCTAGCTATTTTCTACAAACCAATAAAACCGAGAAGAGTAAGACGAGCACTAAATTACAACAAGAATCCATTTTATTTTACCAGGCACGAATACATAATAAAAATTTGTGCTACCAAGAAGTAAAAATTGATTTTCATTTACATTTTAATACGGCTGTTCAGCGTATCTAATTAGATATTTAAGCGTCTTCGGAATGTTAAATGATGCTTTAATATACTTTTACCTTGTCTAAATGGTTTTTTATTATGTTTCCCATAAACGATTCTAGTTGATAAATAGATTTGGTTAGAGTTTTGAGCGTAGACGTAAAATGCATATCTAGCTTATTATGGTTTGTATTAAATCAATACAGAATAATACGAAACCCGCCAACTGACTGCGTATATATAACAGAATGTCAAGGATTTGACAAACAAAGGAACAATTACTAATAGGTTCTCAAACGTACGTACACTTATGTAGGTGGCTTGGAAAATTGTGAAATCTTGAAGAATTTACTTGGTACAGTGAAAATAAATAAACAGTTTTTTTAAACAAAATTGTAATACGTAATATATATTGATTTTTACTAAAATGTTAAATTTAAATAGGCGATAGTAGACTAATTTTATTAAAAGGATACGTATACAAAATCAAAAGATTTCTTTTTATATTGTGTTAAAATTGTGCGATGGTCATTGGAATAATTATATACAATGTAGGTGCTGCTGGTAAAGTTCAAAAAAAGGTATTGCAGACTGAAGAAAATCTTAAAATTGCGCTTGCTGGATTGAATATTAAAGAAGGTGAAGACTTAATAGCTTGCTGCAAAAAGAGATAACTCCATTTTTATTCGAAAAATGCCCTATGTATCCCACGTTCTGAAGAAGAGTATTCTGCATCGTTTGGGGCTAGAACAACGTAAGTCCGTGCAATACAACATCTATCAGACCGTTGGATGGATTTATTTCTCTGTATCGTTTGAAACAAAAATGATTGAACATTTTCTTTAAAAATGTCGTGTGAACTATAGTAACCATGAGTGAATCAAGGGAATTACATATTTTTGTTAGTTCTAGTGAAACAGAAAATGAGATTACCCTTCCAGTTATTCAAAGTGCATCTTAAAGAAAGGAGTGGAAAATGAGGAACTAATGTAAATACAAAAGGAATATGAGGAGAAGATTGCTCGTATCAGGTTTTGCACATACTAACTATAAACATCAACTTGGAAATTCTATAGCAGTGGAAGTTGCCTGTCAGAGCAGGGAAAAATGTTTCGAAACATTTGCTCATAGTACGCTGAATGCAGTTTTATTAAAATGTACGGCTATTGGTGATAACACTGCACAAGATCGTTAATATTTTTACTTCCGTAATTTTAAGGCGAATTTTAAATACAAATTTGATCATCCCAGGTAGATCTTGTCAAGTTTGTGATCATTTCTAAAATGAGTTCATATCTACATATCTTTCAGAAGACCTACGCCAATAAATGCATATGGATAAGGCACTGGATCAACAAAAAGCACAATATTTTTTGCGGATCTATTCCAGACTGAACTGGCGAAGAAAAACAAGAACGTTAAGGTGTTCTCTCTTGACTACCAGCAAAATCATCCGCTACCAAAGTTCCATCAAGGGATGCATTTTATTTGAGACAACTATGGCTCCTTTGCGCTCACTCAGGCGAAAATCACGTTGTTCACTTCTGCATTTATGATGAACCTGAAGGGAAAAACTCCAAACGAGTACATCAGCATTTTACAGCACTCTCAAAATGTTCTTAATAAAGAAAACATTTTATATTATCATTATTGAACAAAATCAAATCAAAAATTTTGTTGAACTTCTTCAACCTCGTTTTAAATAAGTCACGATAAAAACCATAAGAAAACGATTCAGCATAGGTCAGTACAAGGTCTTCATCTACAGTTCTAACCTTTCCGTCATACAGTGCATACCAATATGCTGACCTCTCAAATTTCGATATCAAAAAATCACCTACATTGCCTGTATTGTCTGAAGCCTTTCCATATTATGGTGCAAAATTGCCTGTCAAGAAGGCAAAATATGATAACGATATTGGTATTTTCAGAAATTTAGTTCAGATTCCCACCAGAATCAAAAGGCCAAACAGATGATGTCATGTCTTTATTTTCACGTTCTGGGCCTAACAAATATTCACATTTCTTTTCGAAAGAGTTGATACAAATTTCTATCGGTATAATAATTGACTTTACCATTCATTTATTACTAATCCTAAATACAAGCTGTCACAAATGCTGCAGATTGGAAGTAATGAACGCGCAATTATAACTCGGTTAATATCTGATGGCATTCAGGATGCGCGAGGCGTGGCTAAAATATGTATCATGTGCGTTAAAAACATCGGTATCGAAAGCAATACATTACGATAGACAAAGTGCAATTAAATTAAATACCGACTAATGTTTTCAAGTCGGTCTTTAACCTTTCATATGTAGCGAAATCTATGTCTGTGTCTCACGTTTCATGCTGCGTTCTCCTTTTTTTGTCTTAAAATTGTCATCCACGCAAGTGCCATCAGGTCTTAACCGAGCTATACATACCTTTAAATTTGGTTGTGATAGCAGAATCTCCGCTGGTTGGTTCTTGAAGTCTTAACGCTACGCAATTGCATCCAGTTATGTCTAGAGCTACAATCGATGGTTGATCAGGTGGTCTTGCTTGCGTGAAACCCAGCACTAACCTTTTGAGCGTTTTGGCTCTACGATCCCAGACTATCGCTTGTTTCTCGTTATCACCACCTGCGCAGCCTGTAACAGACGACATAATCAGAAAAAGGCAAATATAACTGTGCGTTATTCGATTTTTCCACTAACACAGTATTTTTTAAAGCAGAATTATAAATAGTAAAGGACGCGACTATGAATTTCATATGTGCAATAATATACAAGAATTTTTCAACACATCTATGCTTTTAATTTATCGAAAAACGACAATGCTTTTTACATCTAATTCTAATAATAATTGGTTGTTTCAACTAAAGTTAGACGACTTCCTTATTAAACTAATTAAGTCCTCGTATACTAATGTTAACTGGAAATGCATGAATGCATATAAATATCTCATGTGTGCAAAGAATCGAACGTTTGAACGAGCTTTATGCATATATTTGCTTCTACGAATATTAATATAACGAACCTGTCATGGCGGATGCTGGATACGCCGTGCCTATAAAGCTGGAAAACGAAGCTCTCGTGTTAATTGGAATGCTGCAAGTTTCGTCGATGTAGCCGAATTCCTGAAGTCTCATTTCTGCCTCTCCCAGAAGCTGTGACAAGTGGGTGCCTAGTTTATCACTGGTGGCAACTGTAAACAACAATTTGCATTATCGGAAACGTTTCTGAAGTATGATATTTTTCTTTTTCAAATAACGAACTTAAATACTGTTGTCTATTTTGCATTTTGATCAGAATCATTTTAGGTTTAATTTACATTAAGAAATACCAAGTTTTATAGATATTATTAAAAATAAAAATTGGTGTGACCAAAGAAACAGTGTAGCTTTTACCAGGCGCAGAGGCATAAGGCTATTAGCTGTAAGCGGCAACAATTTGTATTGGCGATGAGAAGAAGTCAGACTTATTGAATACACGCTTAGATATTAAACATTTTATTCATATGAATGAGCTTTTTTAATTTATTTCTGCGATACATAACCTATGACAAGTACAACATAGTTAGTTTTCTTGATTACGAGTGGTATATTCATGAATTTCTTTGTTTTCCGTAAACCGTGTCGGATTTTCATGTAACACAAATATATGTAGTTAGTACGCGGCGCTCCCTCCTGATCATACCCGACATGTGTACCTGCATCGCATCCCGCAAGGGATTCTATTTGCTTGTATTTCCCTTTAATTCTCCACAATATAATGCCATCTGTTGCTATACTACTATCCAGTTGTGTATATTGCCCTACTAACTTTAGCACATAGCATTTTCAGTAGATTTCGCCATGTTCATGCGCTCTCATTCTCGTTAATGCCCGAAAAAATTTAGTACTTCGACGTTCGTATTGTTTTACTCAAAAAGCAAGGATCTGGATTAAGTTTCAGTTTATTGCTGTTAAACCACGCTTTTGTAGTTCTTAATGGATTTTGTTTTATATGTTTCATACTTTCTTTTGTATCTCTTACAAGTATAGAAATATTATCAGATATATAACGACCATAATGTATTAAATTATTAACGTATGTATGTAATAACAAAGGACCCCAGATTGATCCTTGTGGCACTCCTATTCTTATATCTTAACCTCTCTCTGATAAACTGGTTTGCCACTACACCCTTTGTTTTATATTTTATAGGTATGATTTTAGAAGATTATATGTATTGTCTAATTCCGTGTTACTTACATATATCTAAAGTTCTATCGTGTTTTGGATACACTATAATTGTAGTTGAATTCTTAGAAAATATCTTGAAATAAAATGCTTGTTTTCATAATCAAAAAAATATTTGTGGCGCGATTTATGTAACTTACAGATCTGTTGCGTAACCTAAGAACTACACGTTTACCAAAATAACAAAATTTATGAATAATTACGGATTCTTTTTCTAGATAATTTCAGTTAAAATGAGAGGTATATAAGTTAGCAGCTGTTAAACGTATTTTTGGAAGAAAATGTGCTGCAATTTTTTTAATGCCACAAACGCAGGAAGCTTTTTTGGCATTAAAAAAATTGCAGCACATTTTCTTTCTATTGCCCGAATATATCTTCTGTTCAGCATGGCAGCAGTCAATAATTGTTTTTTTGTGATCTAATAGTTTTTCTTCCACATTCAATAAGCCTTTTTCGGGTGGAGTCGAGACCAATAACTCCAGCGTGTGCTGCCTTGCTGAAGATCTGGACTCGTTTTCCTAGGATTTAATTTACTTTCGTTTATAAAAAAATTTCATCTCTTCTGATTGTCTTCGTCTTTTTCCCACATGTCTCTTTTCTATTCACCTTATCCATCCCAGTGTCCTTTTTTTGTTTTCAAATATGGTTCACAACTCCTAAACTCACACCACACATTTTAGCAGCATTTCTTTGAGTCACGAATTAGAAGAGTATGGATACAGACTTAGTAAGACACTTAAAAAACATAATAATTCTTAACAAACTATCAAAAACAAGACGTATGTAACTTGCAATACGTTGTTACTCAGTAAATATCAGAACGGCAAAACAAAGTTGCTCCTACTTTTGTCATAAACCTGTTGCCAACTGTCAAAACATAAACAGAAGTATATAACAATAGTGTAATAGAAAATATTATGTCATGAACTACTGATGACATGGGAGATTGGTCAATTATTATAGTGTTCTCTTTTGAAATACATAACCAATCAGTGAATGATTTCTTGTATAAATATCGTGAAAATGAAACTAGTAAGTATGAAAATTACCTCGTTGTAATAAGCTAATCACGAATGACATTTGACAGAATAATATACTTGCAAACTGTATATTGCATCTATACACAGTTCACTGGACCGATAATATTACTAGGATTATTAGTTATTTTTGTAATTTAATGTTTCTTGGTGCAACTCGTCTGACGTAACTCGTCTGCTTCGGTAAATGAACTACACTAGCCGTTCGATTATGTGAACTAATAACCTTAAAAAAAAATAAACTTACCTGTTCACAGAAGTGAAATGTTCACTCAATCGAATGTGCCGTTTAAATCGTTTATTTATATATTCAGTAACATCAAAAAGAACTTACAAATGAGGAATATACATGTACTACATAGGTATATACATACATGAATACGTAATGATTTAAAGAAGTGTTTTGTATGTTAAAAAAACCGCTTAATTTTGTTTGAACCTTCTTTCGACTTAAACATCTTTCAACTTCGATTTCTTCTATTCTTCGCAAAGTTAGTAGATCTTCAGAATTTAGCATGTTTTGTTCTGCCCAAGAAATCACTATATTAAGTCCTTGTAAAGCTTTGTTGGTGGGGATGTTAGTTGGCGTTGGCTCATTATCCATTATTTCTTCCACATTTTCAATTTCAATTACATCCTCTTCAAGTTTTTCTATGACATCTTTATTCCAGTTTTCTATGTCTTCACGGGTGTTTGTTATGTTTCCGTTCACTTCCTGTAGTAATGCTACAGTTTCTTGAATTGTCATTGCCTCGACGCTGTTCTTGTAATGTTCTTGTAGAATAGACCGTGGAACATCTTATTCTGAATCAGAGTCGCTATTGAAAGAATCTGATAAAATATTTTTCCAACACTTAGTAATTATTTCGTATTTCACATTTTTCCATGCTAATGCAAGATGTGTAAAAGCATCTTTAAACTCAAAATTTTAATGACAGCTGAAATACCATTGCTATCAGAAGCAACCATTGTTTGCTTCTTCTATAAAACAATTTTGTTAACCTAATGACATTCTGGTCCATGGGCTGTATAAGAGCTGCTACATTCGGGGGCATGTAGACAGTAAGAATTTTTCCATCATCAGAAACCAAGTTTTTTGCTGGCGGATGACTTGGAGCGTTATCCAAAAGTAAAAGAGCTTTTGTGGTAATCCCTTTTGTTTCAAAAATCTTCGAACCTGCGGGACAAATGAATGATGAAACCAATTTTCAAATAACTCCGACGTCATCCAAGTATTTTTCGTACTTGCGTATTCCACTGGAAGTGAAAAGTTCTTAAAGCATCTTGGATTTTTGGCACGTCCAATCACTAGCGGTTTGATTTTATGTTCACCGTTTGCATTGGTGCATGCATGAAAAGTAACTCTACTGTTATCCGTTTTTCGACCAGGGACCGATCTTTCTTCAGACGTAACCAATGTCCTTTCTGGGAGTAATTTCCAAGACAAGCCTGTTTCGTCGGCATTGTATAATTGATCATGTGTTATTTGTAGCTCCTGTATTTTCTTTCGAAGATAAATCTTGAATGGATCTACATGCTCCGGAGCAGCTGATAACATTTTTCCCGAAATTTTTAAATGTCTTATTCCAAATCTTCGTTTAAATCTTTGGCTCCATTCGTCACTAGCATTAAAATTAGGGCTTTCGGCGATAGTTTCATTGATAGCTATTGCTTTTGTTTTTAAAAGTTCAATCGAAACCGGTACATTTTTAAGTCTTTGTGTACAAAACCATGAATATAATTTCTTTTCCATTAGTGGCATCTTACAGGATTTTGAAGTTTTTCTTTTCTGCATTTCACTGCGCTTTGATGTGACTTTTTTGGCAATCCCGTACTTTTTAGACAAATATGTTACACTGCTTCCATTGTCCAGATTTTAAAATTTCACATTTTTCGAGTAAACTTTCCGTTTAATTTTTATTGTAAACACAAGAATACTCAAGCACAGTACGTCTGCAACATCTTCAGAACTAAAAATGACTAAAATAAAATGCATACAATATTGCTGTGGTTACAATAATGCAACTACAATTGTAACGTTGTAGCTTTAACGATACAAAATTGCATATCTATTCAATGAATGTGAGTTCTAGAAGTGCTTTTCCTCCTTTCCTCTGGTGTGTTTCTTACTTAAGTTTTTATTTGGTTAAGGTTAATAATAAAATAAATTCTTAAATTTCATAAAATATTTATATTCATATTTTAATACAATAAACATCAATTTTTTTTTATTAACAACATGTGGCTGTGTTCAGAATGTCTCTTCACAATTATTAAACATAGAAAAACATAATTCCCTTTTTTTTAATACTATTCAAGAAAAATATTATTTTGCTATTTTTATCCTTTAATATAATATTTATAGATTCAAAAAAAAAATTACTATTTTCCCATACGAAGCTAATTTTATTTCAACAAAGACATACATTCGCACATAGTGCCTTTGATGATCTAAAACTTTGCAAAGAAGAAAATATCCTGAAAATGACCTATACCAATCGTCGAATGTAAATATTCGCACATAGTACACTTCGCGCTCTTTTATAACTTTTCCTTTCAAAACAAAAGACGACTATCCACTTACAGCGCCACGACTGCTACACCAACATTTATGTTGGCATTGTCCAGTTCATATTTGTTTTCTATTGTAACGTTTTCGGGTTCCAATAAACAACTCGTGCAATTATTTATTTAAAACAGTCTGTATATTTATATACTTAAAATTATTTAACAATATAAAAATATATAACTAAAGTATCACACTTAAACTACTACAATTTAATTATCACAGGTATTTATTTACTACTACTATTATTTATATCTCTGTCCGTATTTATTTATATAACAGTTCTATTTATATAAGACGGCACTACTATATTTATTTATTCGGCTACCACTATTCGTTTCCACCACTCGAGACTACCGAATTACTCCACGATTACTTTTTTCGCAATGAATCCCGTAATGAATGAATCCCAGTGACCCACTCGCCTTATATACACTTGCATAAAATGTTCTCGAACAGTACCAGTAAATTCGGCAATATACCAGTGGAAATCTAGACTTTTTCTTGCTTACGTCGCACATCTGTGAGATGACTCACTGCATTTACGATATTTGCCAGCCGAGAGAGATAATTTATGGTCTCTTTTTTTTGTGCGTGTGACAATTTCGTTTTTATCGCGCCGAGAGGTCTGCTTCTTTTATTTAATGTAAACACATTTCGTTACATTGCCCCCTTCTTAAAAACTGCGTTTCGTCCCGAAACACACTATTCCATGTTCTTGACGCTGGCGGATGACGAAATTTACACCGGGACCCACGGGTGCACCCAGCCGTCTTGTGGCAATGGCAATCCACCGTCCCAGGCTGCACAACGGGCTGATCGGGCCGACAGCCGCACACGACCATTTCCATACCAGCACGCCGAAACACTGCTTCCAGCATGTTTCTTACTGTTCTCCATTCCAAATGGTCTAATCCGCAGCCCAGTTTCGGAATTGCCAGCCTCCTTACATTTCCCATAAATTGGCTCTCTAGGTTTTCCGGTAATTTGTCCCGCATCCGCCACTTCACCGCCGTCACGTCCATGGTATGGGCAATTGGTTGAAACACACCATCCCTGGCTCACTATGAGGTGTTAGTCTCATGCGATAAACGACGTCAACTATTTGCTCTAGTATTTCGCAAGGTCCCTCCCAGTATTGTTGGAGCTTTGGGGGCAGGCCTCGGCGACGTTGAGGATCATACAACCAAACAAGGTCTCCTTCTCCGTAACCATCTCTCTCGGCTTGCACGTGGTAACGATTCTTCGTCCTGTCGCTGACATCCTGAGTGTGATGGCGTACTCGCTCGTGGACATCCTTCAACCTTCGCCAGGATCCACTGACGCAGTCTTCTCTATTTGGGTTCTCCACAACACACTTGAGTAGATCCATCCTCTACTTTCAGAGAGTCCCATTGAGCCCAGTAGGATTCCAGTCCCTGTGAACGAGGAGCCACTTCTTGCCAAGCCGGTCCGCGACCAATTCCCTTCCAAACCATCAATGAATCAAGGTCTTCATCAGCTTCTTGACCAATCCGCAAATTGTCAGGATGCCACCGATCGTCAACCACGGCAGTTCTGAATGTTTTGGCCGATTTTTCTTCTAGTCTGTTACTATGCCTGCAGTCTTCTAGACGTGGTCTTCTTGCAACAGCATCAGCGATTTGGTGTTGCACAGATGCACTTCGCGCTATTTATTTTGAGGCTCCACGATACTGGGTCGACGATTGCCTCTTCTCATCGACCCGTTTCATTCTTCGCTGCTCTGCTATGGTTTTCTTGGGCTTCTTCGCGCATTTACTATGCGCATGGCCCATTTCCATCTCCATTTCCATTTCCATTTCCAATTCCAACATCGGAGCGTTCTTCTCTTAGGTTGCACCTTATTCACTAACCGTCGGACTACGTGTTCCAGGTGTGCACGCCCATACTTCACCTCAAGACGCTTGATTAATTGAGGGTAGTCTTGACACTCTTCTGGAAGTAAGGTCTGTAGAACATCACTGACCTGTCCTCTTAATGACACAATTAGGGCAGTAGCTTTCTTCGGGGACATCCACCCATTTGCTCCTGCAGCGGCTTCGAATTGATTCCGGCACGTCATCCATGACGTCCTTCCATCGAAGGTGGGAGGCTTTACCTTTGCCTTCGCTGTTCGGGCAATCTCCAGGCTTCCGCTTGAGATATCATGGGGACCGCAGTCGTTCATCGCTGGCAACTGAAGCTGAACCCCAAACTCGTCCCCCATTCCGAACACGCGCTCCTCAACTTTCTGTTCTACGTCATCGATGGCCTCAGAAAATTCCTGCCTCCCACTCGATGAATTCTTTTGAATGTCTTCCTTGAAAGCAGTCTCGAGCTGTTTCGAACCACTTGCAATTTCATCTCCCAAAGCGTTTGAATTATTTGCAATTTCATCTTTCAAAGCTTCTGAATCATTTGCAATTTTATTATTTAAAGCTTCCAAATTACTTCCAATTTCTTCCAGAGTCTTCATATTACTCTCGAATTGTTCTGCAACTGCATCTTTTAGAGTCTCGAATTGTTTTAAATTATTTTCAATTTTATCTTTTAGAGTCTCAAATTGTTTATCAATTTCTTCCGCTATTAAGCTTAGATCAGGCTGTACTCGAAACAAATATTTCTCGGGATCCTCACCTTCATTTATTAAAAGGTCACGAAGCCGGTCCTGGAGAATTGTTTTTTTTCCAGACGCATCTGCGTCCCTTTCTTCCAATTCTGCCCTTAACTCGGAGACCTTTAATTCTTCCAAACGTTTGGTAGCCATTTATTTATTTATTTGCACTTGTGTTTATCCCACACTGACACCAATTGTAACGTTTTCGGGTTCCAATAAAGAACTCGTGCAATTATTTATTTAAAACAGTCTGTATATTTATATACTTAAAATTATTTAACAATATAAAAATATATAACTAAAGTATCACACTTAAACTACTACAATTTAATTATCACAGGTATTTATTTACTACTACTATTATTTATATCTCTGTCCGTATTTATTTATATAACAGTTCTATTTATATAAGACGGCACTACTACATTTATTTATTCGGCTACCACTATTCGTTTCCATCACTCGAGACTACCGAATTACTCCGCGATTACTTTTTTCGCAATGAATCCCGTAATGAATGAATCCCGGTGACCCACTCGCCTTATATACACTTGCATAAAATGTTCTCGAACAGTACCAGTAAATTCGGCAATATACCAGTGGAAATCTAGACTTTTTCTTGCTTACGTCGCACATCTGTGAGATGACTCACTGCATTTACGATATTTACCAGCCGAGAGAGATAATTTATTGTCTCTTTTTTTGTGCGTGTGACAATTTCGTTTTTATCGCGCCGAGAGGTCTGCTTCTTTTATTTAATGTAAACACATTTCGTTACACTATGTTTTTCTCAGTCACATATACCTATTCCACTTTTGACAGTCAATGAATACACAAAATGTCACCACTTACAAATTGTTTATTAAAAGTTTATGCACACTTGAGATTCTTCATCTTCGGTAGGTATATTCTTCTTTCTTAATGCCATCCCTCATTATGCTTGTAGATTAACCTATTGCTTCTCTCATTATTAATTATATACTTCCTTTTCCCGTTAATTAAAGTTATTCGTATTATCTTCTTGTAGATATCTCTGTTGGTTATGATCGGAAATATGTTGTACACTACTGGAATCCTCTTTATTAGGACTGCATCACAAGGAATACAGACTTCTACAGCATCTCCTCTAGTTTCTACCCAGTTTCTTTCGACTTCTTGTAAATTGATTTGCATACAACTGTCAACAATGTTGATGTGTTCCTATCCATGCATTTAGTATATACATAAACTTATTAATGTATTGTCTCGGATAAAGAACACTTTTTGTATATATCCTTTAAAATGTTTTTAGATATAAGTATCAGGTATTTATTATACTCTTAAATATGATCATAAAATTCTTTTAGAAATTAAAATCATTGTACAAATTTGAAATCTATTTTTTATTCATTTGAATAGACGTTTTCATAACAAGCATGCCGAATATGACCTTGCTCGTACAATTTTACGGCATTTAAATAATTCACCCTCTTCACAGTTCCGTCTTTCAACATCACTCTCTCTCTGTTACTTATTTTTAGTACATTTTTATTTTTGAACAGTGGTCCGTTTCTTAGAATATTTAATGCTATTCTTACACATTGCGAGAAGTTTGGTTCTGTTTTTGTATATGCAAACCACACCTTGTGCTCGTCTTTTCTACAAAACACAGAATGCATAGATTTATTTTGTGTTTATTTTTATTCCTTTCTTAATATTTTTTAAACTTAAATTACTATATACATTTTTCATAATGACATTGCCCCTTAAAGGTTATGCAACTCATTATTCACCTACTAAATATGTGACTTGTGAGTATTTTACCTTAAACTATATTTTTAAAATTAAAATTTTATGTTCTTATTCTAAAGCTTAACTATTTAACAATTTTTCTAATTCTTAAACTATAAAGATCACGGCAATATGTACGCTGCTCTTGTAAATTACGCAGGCGAGTCAGCAAAATAATTCATAAGCCGGGAGTTTACCCAGTTCACTGAATTGAATGTGTTATTGTTCACTCTTTGGTGCTTTAATAATAAAATTTTAGTTGTTGCGGCTACTGTATATCTCCAACCTCATTCACCGTAAAAGCTCCGAAAATCTCTATGTCATTTACGAAAATTGTCGTCAAAAACGTCATATGTTCTTACAGATTTGGATTGCTGATGCTACAGATTTTCCTAGAATGTCACCCTATATTTACTTAATATTTTCAAGTACTTTTCATTGAACTGAGCTGAATACTCACCGTTGTAATTTAATTTAAATATCAATATTAAGTTTCAAGATGTAATATTAAACTTGTGGCAGGTAATATATAACATGCAGACTTTGTTCAAAGCGTAATATCATTTTGCCTAGAAAAACTTTAAAACTGTTTTCTTTTACCATGGAAATATAAGCGAATATGTCGCACAACCAAGAGAAAATTTTATATTCTAGACGAATATTCCGCCAGGAGTTAAAACACAAGTTCCATTAAAAATACAAGAAAAGCACCAAGGACTTTTTTCCTTCTCCTAGCTCAAATAGCGGAATAAATCTCACGTCGTTGAGCTTCCCGAGGGAGAGCTGCGAACATAAAGCTCCTACTTAACACAATACCCCTCGAGATATTCCTCCTAAAAGTGGTATAATCCTTAACATAACTTTCATCAAGGGTGCACAACTGTAACACGGCTTTCACTGAGAGGAAAAGAATAAGAAGCAGAAAAACGAAAGTAAATAGAGAAACAGAAAGAAGATGACTAATTGAAAACGAGAGTAATTAATTAATGAAATTCGCGGTGCAAATATGCAAATTAAGAATTATTAAAAGTACGCGCTGTGTTTGCTTTTTAAAACGCAAAATGCAAACGAGTTATAAAATGATCTAAGGGGCCTTTTGAATTGAAACCGACATGCAAGGAAGATAATTATATTTTCGCTTTCACTTGACATAGAATACGGATACTGAGTGAGTAGATGTATTACATACGATTATTTATTGTTCGCGATAGTAAGCAACACATTTTAATTACATTCTAATTCGTGTGTGTATAGATTTAATGTTAAAGGGAAAAGTATGATGTAGTGTCTGGTTTTATATTACTCTATGATTAGAGGGGTACAGTGAAATAAACACAGTATGAAACAATGGGCGCATTGTTATAGTGAAAATTTTTATTGAATCTATCTATTATTTTCACTGATCCTTTTTTTAAAGTTTATCCAATAAATTACTTTACCCATTCCAATTCATAATAATTTTAATTTTGAACGGTATTATACTCTTATCAGAATAAGAAGTGATTCAAATATGTCGCCAGAATCCGGAACACAGAGCGTAAAATGTAGTACACAACTTGATATGATATCTATATATCTAAACATTTGAGAAAGTAGTACCTAATTTCTCAACAAATTAAAATTTTATTATTTTTTCGAAAAAATGAAATGAATTTATATTAATAGAAATAAAACACAACAGTGACTTTTGGGAGTAATTTGTAAAATAATCCTCAAAATTAGGATTGAATGTCATGTTTGAAATAATCTATTTTGGTATATTCTCAAGCATATAAGTATTTCATAAAATTTTCTTTTAAATATGAATTGTAAAATTTAAAGTAAAATGTAAACTACTTTTAAAATTTATTATGAAAAATATTTTTTCAAAGTTATAAATATACAAAAATTAGTATAATGTACTGGACTATAACACGTCACTTTCACTATCACTATTTCCAACACTAATAACAAATGGTTCTCGATATTATCCATTACTCCATCCCACATTTTATTTTTGAAGTAGGTAGCTAGGTAGCCTTTCCATGCTTTGTAAATGATATTATGCATTGTCCATAACATACCCTGTGTCAGAATAAGAAGGAGTGAATCAAATATCCCGCCAAAACCAGGAACACAGCTTAAAATATAGTAGACAATTTCATTATAACATCAGTTGAGAATGTACCACTTTATTAACTTTTTTAAATGCTATTTTTGTAAATTTGTGTTAATAAAATGATTGTACCAAACTAACTTTTTGGATCAATATGTAAAATCTACTTGAAATTAGGATTGACTGCGATGTTTAACTTAAACTAATCTGGTATATTTCAGAAAATTGTCTTTTCAATACGAAAGTAATTGAGTATGTAACATATACGGTAAAATTCAAGGTGGATGGAAGAGAGGGAGAGAGCACACTTTTAACAAGTTTTTTATTACTATTATATATTGGAAATCAACAATAATTTTGTGTTCTCATCATGTTAAAGAGATAAAAAATACAACAATTGAAACTATAAATACAAAAAGAAGTTGCCGCATAAATTAGTCTGATTTACTTGTGCTGGACATTCAAGTCACTTTCACGGTCACTGTTTCGGACACATTCAATAAATGACACCACAATCATCCATTAATCCATCTATGTCTCACATTTTCTTTGCTTCTTTAATTACATGGTTTATTTATATTTATTGTAACATTTGTAATTGCTTGCTATAAAAGTTAAAACTGATATTTTGAAAGTGTGATTTTTTGAAGCAACTTCATCTTCGAGTAGGGCCCAAATCATTTCAATCGGATTGAGCTTGCAATGATATGGAGGTAACCTCAGTACAATTTTATGTACAGCTGCAATTTCCAGCTTGAGCAATATTTGTTGAAAACAATTCTTTAAAAATGTTAACGTTCATTTCATGAAACAATAGTCTGTTCTCCACATATCCCAATTCAGATCCCATTTAAGTATTATTAATAATTAATTATATTTAATCCTGTCGATAACAACAAAAGATATTTTCTTCTCCACCTGATCATTTAATTTTTTTCTATTAATAAAAGTTTATTGTTACGTTTGACATATATGAAATATAACATTTTTGATTAACACTTACTTGAAATTAATGTATTTCAAGAATCCGTGTAGAGTTGCTCGGTTTATTTTTGGTATGGACTCATCTATACTTATTTTTACCATAAAGTGTTGGAAATTCGATTTTAAGAAATAAACTGGGGACTGTCGTAAGATATTCTAAACAGATTAATCAAATTCAAAGTTTCAAGTGCCTAATCACTTGTTCCTTATGTCTTAAGCTGTCTGATCACTCATGTTTGTGTTGTACGGATTTTATTTAATAACACAATAGAATATAATAAACCAAAGTAAAAATATAAAATAATAGGTTATGGCTTGGTTACAAACATAAAATGACGTTAGAGCTGACTTATTTTTTCATGTTAAACTTGCCTACGCAAGAACCAATGAAATCTCTAAAAAATATATACCATTTTGCGCGATATTTGAATCACTCCTTCTTTTTCTGAGACAAGATATGGGATTTATTTGTAATACTTCTTCAAACCATTCTTCAAAAAAAATAAATTAAACTAAATTCATTTTATTATGGTAGTCAACTGTTTTTATACCTTCAAAGAGGATCATTTTTGAAAAAGAATCTGTACACCATCAACCATATAGTATTTTTGACATATTCATCAAATTATGGTAGTTTCAAATGCCTACCCGCTCTTTCTTCAGGAGATCTTATATCGCCTGCTCTTATTTTTTAATTATGCGGTATACGGTTGATTTTGCCAATCCTATAATAATAGACGTTTACAATATATTGCAATTATAGTAATTCCCATATGTTAGTGTCTTCGTGATGTTCATTGCAATTACTATTCCCATATTTTGAGTTTGTTGCGTTAACAATTAGGCCACATTTATAACTGTTTTTCGTCGTCCTAAGTGTACCTTGATCACTATTGTTCATGACGTATTTAAACGTACTGATTGTATTTAATAACACAGTAAAATATAATACACTAAAGCAATAATGTAAGAGCTCACAGGTTAACGCTTGGTTGTATGCGTTATGTTATAAAATATGGCGGATATCGCGTACTTATTTTTATATATAAATTTGCCTACGCAAGAAGCAATGAAGTCTCTTAAAAATATGTACTATTTCAATTTTATATTTCATATTTTACGCTCAAATGCCTTACTATTCTGCACCTAGTAATAATGTTTCATTCTTTAATTCTTGTTCAGTTTAGTTCTTTTACTTTCTTATACGTAGTATAAGGAAGTATTGTGAAGATGAAAATTTTGGACCCCGAGACTTTTGCAGATGTCGACGTTTTGAAGTCCCTGATACCGAAAAAGTTGTTTTTAAAAGATGTCTCTCTCTCTCTGTGTATTTACTAGTATAATCTCCCTCTTGAGATCTGATTAGATTTTCAGTAAAATCGGCAGACCGGAAGTACTAGTTTATTTCAGTAAAAAATCAAATTTAGGCAATATTTCGTCAACTACTAACTTAAAACAATTTTACGAAGAATTCATATGTACTCAAAATTAAATTTGAGAATTTTATTAAAAAAGTTTTTCGAAATTCCTACCGGAAGTAGGTCTTTTATTCTTATCGAAAATTAGTTTCTTGCAAATATCTCGCCAGTTATGCTTTCTAGGCAAGTAGATTACGAATATAAAACTATTTAGAACATAATTTCCAATGCCTTTTGTATAAAAAAAAATTTCAAAATTCGGACCGGAAATAACACTTTTACTCTTACCGAATAGCGACTTTTTGCAAATATGTCGTAAATTATGCATTTTGTATATATTTATCAAGAGTACAAAAGTTAGATTTGCACTGTTTTTTGTATAAATGAAATTTCAAAATTCGGACCGGAAGTAATACTTTTACTCTTAGTGAGTAGCACCTTTTTTTTATAATATCTTGCAAAGTATGCATTCTATACAGATTTATTAACCCATTAGTGCATAGAGATAGGAAATCAAATAAAATCCAAGTAAATTTGTAATCATATATTAAATTATGCAAATAAGCACTTATAATATATACGATGGAAAAAATATATCCAAATTTTAGAGTTACACCCCATCCGATATATCGGATTGTATGGGATATTTTTACTTTTTATTAAAATGTATGATAGTTTCGAAAACATGGTTTTGTATGCAAACCAATATTGCATTTACTGCATATAAACTTAGCTTTACCCCCACAAAACCTGCACAATTTTTCTGTCGTTACATATTTGGGCCAGTGGTTTCTACCATCGTATCGTTGATCTGATAATAGCGCAGGGAGAGCTCTACGTCTGTGGGAAGATTGTGCCGTAAGTCGACAAAAGAGTAAATTTGAGAATTCCTTATTATCTGGATTTACTTTTCTCATTAGCAACCATGCATTTGTCACGGAAGCATCTAGTAAGTAGCAAAAGATTGCCCACCACCATTTCTTTTGTCGCATTCTAGTTCGGTAAACAGCTATCAGTTGATCCATTTTGTCAACTCCTCCCATAAAAGCGTTATAATCTGCGAAAACTTTGGGTTGATCGACTAGAATCTTACCTTTCCTTTGTTTTGACCAGCGCGTACATTTTGTGTCTTCAAGATTAGTAAAATTAGTAATGCATGTTACAACTTTATTGTCGTTCCAACGTACGAGACAAATTTTATTGTATCCGAAATTCTATAGTCATAAGCACCACGTGTTTCCTTTTCCATGTCTTTTTCCGATTTTAGAGGGCAACGAGCAGTTCTCCTATTTTGAATAGTCCCTGTCGCGCAATAGCCCTGGTCACTAAGATGCAAAAGAAGAGGAACAGAAGAAAAATAATTATCAAAATATATTTTGAATCCATTATTTGCAGGAATCTGTGCAGATTCTATAAGAGAAACCACTACGTCACCTCCTATCCCAAACTTTTTTTCGACATCTGATTTGCCTGTATAAATTTCAAACGCAATCATATATCCCGTGCTAGAACAGATTGCCCAGTTCTTGAACCCAAATCTTATTGGCTTTCCCCGAATGAATTGCTTTGCATAGTGACGTCCATAATACGGAATCATGGATTCATCAACACAAAGATGTTCTTCTAATCCACCATGATACAAAAAATTCTTATTAAGTTGAGATATAAGAGGCCTAAGTTTATAGAGACGATCATTACTGTCGACAGCATAATTATTATTGAAATGTATATGACGTAAAATTTGTTCAAACCGATTCAGTCGTATGCTATTTTGAAGTATTTTCGCAACATCTTCACATCCTGACCAAAAAAGTCTTTTATTTGGGTATTTTGCATAACCCGATAATAGCATCGCACCTAGAATAACATATAATTCATCTAAAGTCATATTGAGATTAGTGATTTTCTGAGACGCATATAAATTAGATTCATATAGTGTATGATTTAGAAGTTCATCAGAAAAAAATAATTTTAGGAATTCCAGTGATGTTTGAGCTGCTTTGGCTACATCCGAAATGGGTTTCTCGATGCACGTTTTATTTATGGTAAAACAAGGTTTAGCCTTTGTCCAAGATAATTGGCGCGATAGGTTCGTTTTAGCTGTACTTCTAGCTGATGTTTGATTGTTCAAGTTCGGACGAACGTATTTACATAGAGGCTCTTCGTCACTTGTATCGAAATCATCATCTTCAGTTAGATTATTTCTAGTGTCAACTACATTCCTGCTATGTACAATAACATCACACTGAGTTTGTAGCATCTTGGGCCCCAGGTGATTGACGTTACCTTCGTGGTCATCATCACTACCGTCACTATCACAATCAGTATCTTCTCCATCCTGGGGAGGTAATACGTACATGTCTATTGAATCGTAGAAATCGTCCTTTTCTACCTCATCTAATAGCTCAGCCAGTGATAATCTGCAATTTTATATTGAAACATATTTGTCATTTGAATGCATATAATCCGTTATATCGGATGAGCAAAAATAAAATTGTGTAGATTTGACTGAATACTACATGTTTCAGAGATTATCTAGTACACAATATCAATAATGTCTAGTGAACAAATAGAAAGAGTGATAATTGAATTTTATTTCGTTTTCATAGAAATTACGATTATTTTACTTACCCCTTACCACGAGCACTGTAGAATGAAGGATCCATGTATACAAATACACAAAACTAAAACATAAACTTAGATGTTGGCAGGGCTTTTGCAATTTTATTATAAGAAAGTAGGTTGTACAAAACTAACAACAAAATCTTAAATGTTGAGGTTATGTATTATATTGTATACAAGTGTCAAATGTATGCATCCGATATATCGGATGATTTGCACTAATGGGTTAAGAGAATAGAAGTACTTAAAATAGGATTTTTGTGGTGGCCACACCTCATTTTTTATTCTAACTTAAACTATTTTACATTTCATTGGTAAATAATTTTATATAAAAAAGTATTCGGTTTTGTATTTATCTTGTAATTACATTATTTTGTGTTTCTTCTATGATTCTGACTTCTGAATAGAAGTATAAAATAAATATTTTCTGTGGGTATTGAGTTCATTCTATAATAAAAAAAAATCATGTAATGACTTCTGAACTAACCAATCCGAAAAGAAGATTACCACTGTGTAAATTAATACAAAATCTGAAACACGAAGTAGAGGACATTAGCAAATTAATACGGTCAAAAGCTCGATTTTAAAGCTTCACGACACGCTCTAAATCACATCTCATATACACATTTACACATATATGTACAATGTACATGCACATATACACCAAGAAGAGTAAATTAATTAAATTAAACCTCTTAAGTTTTTATCCCTTGACGTGGTACCTAATCTAATCCTAAAATCCGACTTAAAGGCATAAAATCACTCAAGAGAGGAAGTGGAACGCGGAAATTAACTTTCTGCATTCCTTAATCCCCGACAATACATCGATGTCCTCTTCATTCCGAGCTCGTTTGAGAAATTGTTTCGTCGATATACATTTCTTTGCTCGTTTTCTTTTTCATCCGTTTCGGGCCAGAAAAATTACGTGCGAACTCTTCCCATGGTCCCTTTCATTCCATGCGAACCAAATAAGATTTCTCCGAGAGAAAGGTTGCTGTTTTTTTTTCGTGTTCATTCTGCAGTGTTCCTGTTAACATTTACGAATTCTCATTGTGATCGACTCTCCACTTTGTACGCTTTAATTTAGCACCGTTTTAAAGTTAATTAAAGAGCGTGTTTATTAAGTTAGGTACAAGAAAAATATTTGGAGTTCGTTCACTAGTTAATGATTCATGTTAGAGGTGAAAGCGTAGATTTATATAGTTATTGTCACGAATAGAATTGTGATACAGAGTGATTTACGTAGATCGGGAATTAGAAGATTTTTACGCAGTTAATTTAGAAACTTTAAATTTGGAACGTATGCCTATTCTATCTGAATTATTCTCAGTTCTTCGGTTATACTGACTTTATCAAAAGTCGATGCTAGCTTTCAAATTATTAATAGAAACATATAATATAAAACATACACTTTTCGACCTGTGATGGCATAAGGTTATTATTTTGGAGCACATCAACAATTATGATAGAATTTCTGTCTCTGTGTGTGTATGTCTATAGCGGCCAAACGGATACAACTATCAATACCAAACTTTATATTTACGAGTATTAGCTTCGTCTTGAGATCTAATTGGATTCTCAGTAATATCTGTAGATTGGCAATAGTAGTTTACTTCAGTAAAAAAACCAAAAAGTGGTTTTTGACAAATCTCTCTCTCAGCACGATAACAGATGAACTACTAAATCTACTCTAAACTTTGTATCTAAGAGTAAAATTATCTTAAGAGCTGATTATATTTTTAGTAAAATCGGTAGACCGGAAGTAGTAGTTTACTTCAGTGAAAACTCAAATTTTAACAATATTTCGTCAGCTACTAAGTTTAAACAAATTTCTACGAACGTAGGGGAGAGTGGGGTATAATGATCCCTGGAGGTGAAATGATCCCACCTCATTTCGCAAAAACTAATGATGCCATCTAGTTTACTGTGACAGAATATTGAAATTAAAGTGTTCTGTACTCACGGACACGCCATGCGATCAGTTCAAGCCTGTTTAAAAACTCGTGGTTTGCAGTTCTGTGTTGTGTGACTTTCCAATATAAGGTAAGTGCTTCGTAGTATCAGTATTAAATCTATGTATTGTTATTTATCGAATCGAGTTTGTGCACAACTTCTAATGGTATAGTTGGACTTCAAAATCCTTAAGTAGTTAGGGTCTATTTTCTCACTGAAAATTGTTAGGTTAGGTGAAAGTCAGAATGTGCGTTTGGGGTTAAACGATCCCTAATGGGTCGTATAAAATGATCTTGGGATCATTTTACCCCCATTTATTGTTTTATTTCAGTTATTCTTCTTTAGATTTTTTACTTTTTCAGAATGCCACGTCACTACCAACGAAAAACGCAAAGACAAAGTTGGGAACCAGAGAGTATGCAAAATGCTCTGGATGAGTTTAAAAATGGAATGTCTATCAAAACTGCAGCAAAAACCTTCAATGTTCCTATTATGTCATTAAAACGTCGAGCCAAAAATAAAAACAAAATTGCCACGAGTAGTATAAAACATCTTGGCAGCAAGAAGACGGTCTTTAGTCCAGATCAAGAAGACGAGTTGGTACAATACGTTCTTGATCTGGAAACAAGAATGTATGGCATCACAACCCTAGATCTTCGTCGTTTGGCCTTTCAGTTGGCCGAAAAAAACAATATACCACATCCATTTTCACAGATAAAAATGGCCGCCGGAAAAGACTGGCTATCTGGTTTTCAAACAAGACATCCAGATATTAGTCTGCGAAGTCCAGAGTCTACTTCTGCCGCTCGCGCAAGAGCTTTCAATAAACCAGTGGTGACGAAGTTTTTTAGTCTTCTGAAAGACTTAGGAGAACGACATGATTATCCTTCCCACAGAATATTCAATGTAGATGAAACATCAATTTCCACAGTTCCTGGAAGAAATTCCAAGACATTTGCGAAGAAAGGAAGAAAGCAAGTGGCACGCATTACGTCAGCTGAACGTGGAATATCTACAACAGCGGTCACTTGTATTTCAGCAGCTGGAAATTTTATACCACCCATGCTTATTTTCAGCAGAAAACGTATGAAAGCTGAATTAATGGACGGGGCCCCTCCAGGTACAATTTTCGCATGTAACGAAAGTGGGCGGATGAAACTTGACTTATTTAAACAGTGGTTCGATCATTTTGTGAGTTTTGTTAAGCCCTCTAAAGATGACCCTGTATTACTTGTTTTGGATGGACACTTAACACATACCAAAAATTTTGATGTAATTTTAAAAGCAAGGGACAACTTTGTTTCTTTGTTGTGTCTGGTACCTCACACAACACATAAACTCCAGCCGTTAGACGTTGGAGTTATGTTCCCCTTAAATACCTACTTGGACCAAGCTCTAGAAAAATGGATGAACAATCACCCTGGAAGGACTATTACCACGTTTCAAATAAGTAGCGTCTTTTGCGAAGCATACTTGAAAGCTTCTACACCGATAAACGCTATCAATGGGTTTCGAAAAACTGGTATTGTTCCATTTAATCCAGAAACGTTTACGGATGTCGATTTCATAACTGCAGACGTTACAGAAGAACCAAATGAAGAACGAAATGCTCCGGTTTTAGATAATTTAGATGTGTTACAAAAAGGACGTCTAGAAAATCCTGTTGCAGGTCCAAGTTCGCGTCTAGACAACGTCGTAGAAGAAAAACGTTAAGAAAGTCCTACTCCAGGTTCAAGTTCGCGCCCAGATTCCGTCATTTTGGAACCCGAATCACAACAGCACAATAACAATTCTTCATTTACTATTACTACTCCCGCCGTTTGTCATCCTCTTCCGAAAATTGACAAGAAAAGAAATAGGAATAAACGCAAGTCAACTGGTACTGTAATTCTCACGAGCACTCCATACAAGGATAACTTCGAAAAAGAAAAGATGGAAAAATATGAAACCGAAAAAAGGAGGAAGGGGAAAAAACAAGCAAGACTGGGTAAAACTAAAGCAGTTTTGAATTCAAAAAGACCAAAGAAAAGTAAAGTAAAAGAAAAGCTCCG
Organism: Amphimallon solstitiale; assembly: GCA_963170755.1. Taxonomy (NCBI): domain Eukaryota; kingdom Metazoa; phylum Arthropoda; class Insecta; order Coleoptera; family Scarabaeidae; genus Amphimallon; species Amphimallon solstitiale. The sequence continues at coordinate 45,196,209 of OY720683.1, read as the reverse complement.
GGAGAGTAGTGGGTGTAGTAGTGACGATTCAGATGACACTGAATGCATATTGTGTGGTGGAAGCTTTTAAAGGTCTATCAGTGGAGAAGGTTGGATCCAATGCACTACGTGTCGCGGATGGGTACATGATGACTGTGCAGCAGTTAGCGACGATGATGAGGATTATACATGTACCAGATGTGTATTCCGTACTCAAGTAGCTCCTGCTAAACAACAAATTAAATTTTAGTTTAATCATTATTTTATGCCAAAGTTTTTGAGTTCCTAAAGAATATTTTGTTATGTTTTTTTTTTTGAGAAAATATATTATTTTTGTATTTGCAGTAAAAACAACTTTATTAAAAATCTTTACCTAATGTGTTGCTATACTTATAGTAACTGTGTCAATCAAAAATGCTTTTACTGGGGGGTGGGATCGTTTTACCCGCCTCATGGGATCATTTTACCTCTACCCTTGGGGCAAAATGATCCTTTTGCGAAGTATACATTGTATCCATTTCTATGAATGGTTTTTAATGATTCAACCTTGACGACCATACCAAAGTGCAAAGAAAAGTATGCTCTCTGTGTTACAATAAATTCAATTTTTTTGCTCGTACCGTACTTCGCCTACGACGTGTTTTGTCTTAGAGGGATCATTCTACCCCACTCTCCCCTACTGTAAAGAAAATTTGATATTTGTTTTTGCACAAAAAGTTTTTCTAAATTCCAACCGGAAGTAGGTCTTTTATCCAAAAACAGTTCTTTGCAAATATCTCACAAGTCATCCTTTCTAGGAAGATACATCGTGAGTATGACAGTATTTAGAGCCTGATTTTGGATACTTGTTTTATGAAAAAATATATTCTTGGAAATAACACTTTTATTTTACCGAATAGTAGCTTATTGCAAATATCTGGTAAATTATGCATTCTATACAGATTTATCAAGAGTACAAAAGTATTTAGTGTTGGATTTGGAATAATTTTTGTATAAAAGAAATTTCAAAATTCAGACCGGAAGTCTTATCGAATAGCAGTTTTTTGCAAATATCTCGCAAATTTTGCATTCTATAGAGATTTATTAAGAGCATAGAAGTACTCAGAATAGGATTTTAATAATTTAGTATAAAGAAATTTTCAAAATTCTGGTTTGAAATAACAAATTTACTCACAAGTTTATTATATTATATTAAGTATTTAAAACTTAATTTGGTACAACTCTTGTATAATTTGAAACGTTCATGCGTATAAGAAAGTAGTGTGCTGCACCTACACCTCCTTTTATTACAGCGAAATTCATGAGGAAATGTATTCCAAACCCTTCTCTCCAAGTGTTGGCTTTTAGACCTTTATTATTATTATCATTTATGTTATGTTATATCTACCATATACAGGGTGTTATAAATTAAGTCGGCACTATTGCTAATTTTGTTATTAATGAAAAGTAGTCAGTTGAACTTCTAATTTTTGCGCTACAAAAGTTACTTTTTTTAAATGGAACACCCAGTATATTTTTGTATATATTGAAAGAAGGAATTATTTTAAAAAAGAAAGCTTTCATGCATTATTGACAAAAAATATCATCCAGAATTTCCTCCGAGTGTACGATGAATCGAATTTTTCTAATTCTGGAATTTGGAATAGAAAAAACCATCACTATTAGTCACGAGAAAATGTATTGCTGGAACGGCCCCATGCTCCTCAAATACGGTTTAGTTTTAATGTTTGGTTTTGTTGTGGATTAATTGGCTCGACGATTGTTGAACCACTCTTTTATAATGGTACATTAACCGGGCAAAGATATTTACAATTCATGACTAAACATTTAGGAATCTTTTTGGGTAACCTGGACTTGGTTACGCGGCAACATATACATTTTCAACAAGATGGAGCACCAGCGCATAATCATCGCGAAGTACAAAATTTTTTGAGCGAAATGTTTCGGAATAAGTGGATATATACGAATGGACCAATTCAGTGGCCACCACGGTCCCCGGATCTAAACCCTATGGAATTTTCTTTTTGGGGATATTTAAAAAATGAAATTCACAAAGGGAGATATGAAAATGTTGTAGAGCTGCAAAATAAAATAATTACTATTGCTAGTAACATAGACGCAAGATCGATTTTAAAAGTAACTCGCAATGTACATAAACGAATTCGGAAGTGTATTGGACAAAACGGTGATGTCTTCGAACATCCATTATAATAAATATACATAATATACAATGCCTGTTTAATATTTGCTGTTTTTTTATCATAGCCATCTTGATTTTATTGATATCAATTGCTGTACAAAATAGTGGATAATTGCCGAAACTTTAATTTTTTGTCAATAATGTATGAAAGCTTTCGTTTCTAAATTAATTCCTTCTTTCAATATCTGCAAAAATATACCGGATGTTCCATTAAGAAAAAAAAGTAACTTTTGTAAATAGCGCGATATTTAGAAGTTCAACTGTCTTTTCGGTTCTGCCATCAATGTTCATGATAAAAATACTACTACTTTGCTAATTTAACTGACACTGTAGCTTCATTAATAACAAAGTTAGCAATAGTGCCGTCTTAATTTATAACATCCCGTATATGTAAATATATGTTCCACGTCAATGGCCAATAAATAAATATATTTATCAGATTGGCCTTCTAACTCCTAGTTTAGGTAATTCAAGGTTTACTATACTTTGACATTTTGTGACATGTTAATTTTTAAAAAAATTAACTAATATTTTACGGAAAAGAAATTATGTCTCCCAAACAAAAAATGTTGAAAAGTCGATTTTTCCAATACCATTTTCGATAAAATTTTAAACTTTACGATGCATGGAGGTTTGTAAACAAATCAATTAAAAACTAGTATAACACGTTAAATTTGGAAGCATATCACGTACTTAACTACTATTATTACTACTACTACTTTCCACTGAATATTTGTAAAAACCGTAGAATTTCCCGCCAGAGTATGAAATTTCCTGATTGTTTTATTAAATAACCCGATAAAGGATGAAGTTAGGTTAATGGAATGCTAAAACAACTCATTTAATATTCTTTTGAACGGCGGCGTTAAAAAAATCTAGTAGATGCAATTTGAAAAAATGACTTTTTGACAATTTTACGTGCAATATACGAAATACTTTTGTCAATATGATACAAAATAAAACATCGGAAGTTAGCCTGGAGCTCCAGCTATTTGCTTCACAAATTCGAATTTCGAATTTTGCAAAATTTGGGAGACACGTTTTTCCATAGGCTACTACAGCGTCCATTTTCTTGTAGTGGACGTATGCCAGAAATTGTCAAAACAACGTTAACATAACTGGGTTTGTCTAAACTTAGAATTTGAAGGCCAATCTAACCATGTTAAGAATGGTGTATTTTTATTTAAAAAATACGAAGGAATGGGTAAGAAAAACATTGATTAAAAATAAAACTCCATGTTCGATGAAGTTTGGTGAGAATTCTTTTGTTCGACACCTATTTTTTTATCCAGCCAAATACTACTACTCTAAGGGATTCAAAACTACTCTTAAAAATCAGTAAGTTTTGCGTTTCCTTTTACCGTACATTTTTTAATAACTATTTAATAATAAAAGTATTTTTCTTTTTTATGAGTTTAATATTTAAAAAATACTGAACTTACATTGATTACCTTCTCGTGCACCAAATTGTATGAGCATTTTTACCATCGATTTATTATTACTTAGCACAGCTACGTCCAGGGGAGACAATTTATCACCATTTAAACTGAAACAAAATAAATCTTATTAGTTGTAATTGCAAATATGAGAAATAATAATATGAACCTGACTGTGTTATATATATTTAAAATCATTTCGGGACGTAACAAAAAAAATTTTCAAAGTGAGCGTCTTATACTGTATTAATTTTTTATTTTAATTGTGTAGCCATATACAGAGTGTTTAAAAAAGATGCGGCAATATTAAAGGGGTTGATTGTCCAGGTCATTTTATACAAAAAAGTTTATAATAAACAAGGTCCGCAAACGCTTCGTTACCGATCTACAGCGTGTTGAAGTTTAATTAAAAGAAACAGTAAAAATTAGATTTCTCCAAGACGGCATTAAAGATCATAATGAAATTTTAGGCGTGTTATTTTTTTTTGTTTATTATAAACTTTTTTGTATAAAATGACCTGGACAATCAACCCCTTTAATACTGCCGCATCTTTTTTTTTGAAGTCATTGGTGTACGCTACTCCATTGGAAAACGTAGAAGAAATCGAATCATTGCTGGGTGCAACTCAATTGAAACCGATCCTATTGTTTTTGAGAGAGTTCGCCAGTCAATGAGGAGAATATTGGATTCTTGCATCCGAGCTCGAGGTGGTCTCTTTGCACAGTTATTGTAATTTTTGCTTGCTAAAATTGTTGGTATGGTAAAATATTTGTGTTTGCCCTTAAATAAAACCCTTGTTATTTAAAAAAAAAATTCTGTAATAAATGTACATGCACTAAAATGTGTTTTTTTACTAAAAAACGGTACGTCGTATGATAGAAAGTTAAGAGAGCTTTTTTCTTCACAATTAAACAAAGAATAGAAACATATTTTTATTTTTAGAGAAATCAGCGGCGTCCTATTTTTTTCTTGAAAATTAACACGCCTAAAATTTCATTATGATCTTTAATGCCGTCTTGGAGAAATCTAATTTTTACTGTTTCTTTTAATCAAACTTCAACACGCTGTAGATCAGTAACGAAGCGTTTGCGGACCTTGTTTATTATAAACTTTTTTGTATAAAATGACCGGACAGTCAACCCCTTTAATATTGCCGCATCTTTTTTAAACACCCTGTATAATGAGAGTTTTAATACAAGAGATTTATTTCCTAAGAGGCAAATAAATGCTCTTAAAAAGCTGTATTAAGATTTTTATTAATGTAAATAAATATCGACATTTATCGTTCTTTTGCAACACAGATTTTAAATACTTTGTACAGCTTTTACTGCATTATTACAAAATACAACATATATTATACATATTCCTGAATTTGAATTTATCTCTATTATAAAACTGTAATTGTCTGTTTTTATTTCTTCGAGCATCACGCAAAAAAAAACTACTGAACCGATTTTGATAAAACTTTCGTGTTTGAAAGTTCATAATTAGACTTAAAATCTGGTCCATATTTTATCTCGAGGTATAAGCTACATGTTATCACATACAGTGCGATCGTAGATGCTTAAGATGAAATTCAAATTAACCGCCCAAAATTTGAAATTTAAGTTGGTAAAAAAATAAATTGCCCTATCTGTATGTCATATGGCTTATGTCTATTGTGTTCATTTTCTGTTAAACTTTATATTTTGATTTTTTATTCGTTATTCCCGTTTCTTCTTGTTATATTGCGTAATTTGAGAATCTGTAGAGGTATAATTTTATCGAATTCAACAAGGTAATATAATAAGGTAATGTATACATCATGTTTCAATAACACTACGTTTACTTTTCAGTTTTAAAATGGTGTTTACTTCTAAGGAAGATCCTTTATTTTAATGGCCCATTATCGCAGCGGAACTCAAAATCGAGATGGATCTTGGTCATACGACTTGGAGTCTTGTATTCATCAATTTAAACAGCAGTTTCCCGATATAGATTTTAATCATCATAATTTTGTGAATCATAAAAACATTATCATTAAGTGATTTCAAGAAAAACCTTGCATTTGTAAGGGGAAGACTTCTGGAAGACTAACAGAATTAATACAAGCAGTAATGGATGCTATTGAGCAACGTATGACACTTAGTCCAAAAAAATCATTAAGAAAACTATCATCGGAGACAGGTATTAAGCATTTACTATAATATGTTTATTTATTGTAATTATAATAATTTTAGGGCTGTCGCTTGCCACTGTCCATAAAGCTGTTACGAAGAAACTTCACTTTCACCCTTATAAAATAAGTGTTGTGCAACAATTACTGTTGTTCACGATGATGAATTAAATAATGGTTACTTACAACAAGATAATGCACCAGCACATACAGCAAGAGAAACAATAACATTTCTTGGGAATTTTATAATAAAAGGCTCATTAGTCAAGCCCTATGGCCTCCGAGATCCCCTGATCTTACACCGCTTGATTTTTATTTGTTTGGTCGACTAAAAAATAGTGTTTTTAAAAACAGGCTCCATAATTTGGAAGAACTTCAGTAAGCAATTAGACATGAAATCCAACAAATTAGGTAGAAAAACTACAAAGAGTGTTCGAAAATATGAAAAGAAAAATTAACATATGCATAGAAAAAGTGGGACAACACTTCAACATTTAATGTGAATGTTCTATTTTTTATCGTGAATATTCTAATTATTATACTTGTGTTACTATCTCATTTTTGATAAACTTTTTATGTAGTTTACCCGCTTTTTAATCCAAACAAATATTTTACAGAATAAAATCATATTTAGTTTTTTTTTTTGGAAGGTACCAATCTGTATATTTGGTTGCCTATGGTTCTCATCTCAATCATTTACGAACGGAGTGTATACCGTATGTGTCAATTTTCATTAGGTATAGGGATTCAATGTTTACGTGCGATTTATACGTATACAAATAATATGTGGCAACGTGTGTCACCCCTACTCTCCGTCACCAATCCCGGCAACAATCGACATTACAACGATTTTCTCCGATCTTCCCACCAGATTTTACATTCAATCTTTAGCTGCGTACACGTTGCGATCTAGTCTGCCATAAAAGCCGTCTTATTACTGGAACGGGAAACATCAAATGGCCGCCGCGATCTCCTGATCTACTAGTTTATTATTATTTTCAGAATCCTTTTTTATTTACCTTATTTTTAATTTTATTAGAATTACGCTTTTGTGTATGTCATGCTGCGTGAACTCAGCTTAATAATTCTCTGCATTTAGTGAAAGGAAAAAGAAAAACAAATCCTTGCAACGCGTAAATATTATATCTGAACGCATTACAAATACCCAAGTCAATGGTCCAAGAGTTACTGCTATAACTTGAGCTTGTATCGGTCGCGCTCGCATTGGAAAGGAAAGTAGGGGTGCCATGTTGTCACGTATTGCATGAATTAATCGCCTATGGCTAATGAAAATTGACACATGCTGTATACTCTTACATAACATACGCGAGTGAAGCTAAATAATACAATAACTAGAGTCTACGCGAAATGTCCATATTCAGTATGGAGGTCGGTTGGCAAAGCTGACAACGATAACTCCACGTTACACGAAACGATAGAATTAAAGTGTGGAATATCCATTTGACGTTTGATTTAGGTTGGGGTCCGCACGATAATTCAACTGCGAATTATGAACTGTCAAAACCATCCATCAATTTCAGTTAGCGATGACATTTGCCGGGAAACGTCAGAATTGACGGAGACTAGAGCGTCAGTCGTGCAATTATGTCCACTCAGAAATACTCCGAATTGACAGTATTAAATATTGAGTATATCAAAGAGGGACATAACATGTTGTATTGCACTGGACCGATTTTGATACAACTTTTTGTGTCTGAAAACTTATAACTACCGGGATATCAACAATTAAATTGGTCAATGGTGGTCATGGATTTTAAAATTATTGTCGTAGCGTGCATCGTACATTTAGGTAATAACAATTTTTATGCATGCCTTAGAAATTGTGTTGTAGTGTTTCGCGAAACTGGTTCTGTGACGCATAAAAAAGGTGCTGGTAGACCAAGAGTTCGTACAGAAGAAGTTATTAATGACGTTCGTCAACGTATGGAAGAAGAGCCTACAAAACCTTTAAAACGTCTCTCTCAAGAAATTCGGCTTTCTTATGGAACATGCCAAACGATTGTAAAGAAGGACCTGAACATGCATCCATATAAGATGCAATCATATCAAGCTCTTCTGCCTGCAGACCACCCCAGACGCCTTGCGTACTTCCATTGGTTCGTTAATAATTTAATGAATGACGATCTGCTGAACTTAACTTTTTTTTCTGACGAAGCTTGGTTCCACCTTTCGGGATACATCAATTCTCAGAATATGCGAATGTGGAGCACTGATAACCCGCATATTTTTATTGAAACTCCACTACATGCTCAAAAATTGGTGTTTGGATGGCAGTTTCTCGCAGAAGAATAATTGGGCCAATTTTTTTCAATTTCACCGTCAACGCAGAAAGGTACAAAAAATATTTTTTACTGAATTTGTGCAACAGTTAGACGATGATGACCTTCAATACGGTTATTTTCAGCAAGACGGTGCAGCAGCACACACTACACGAGAAAATCTTGCTTTTCTCCGCGAGTTTTTTGATGACCGGCTGATAAGTTTGCATACGGAAGTTGAGTTTCCTCCGCGATCACCTTTTTGACAATTATGGACTATTTTATCTTTCCTTATTTAAAAAATAAGAATTTCGCAAATCCGATACATAATTTGCAAGAACTGCTACAAAGAATTGTTCAGCAATGTGCAACCATAACGCCAGAAATGCTGCAAAACGCTTTCCACAGCATGAGGAGGCGCGTAAACTTGTGCATTGAACAAAACGGGGGACATTTCCAACAATTAATGTAATTTAGTTTTTCTGGTTAATAAAAACGTTATTTATTTAATAACTTGTAGTTCATTATTATTTTACAGCTGAACTAAGTAGGTAACACATTTGTAGGTTGTTGATAATGTCAGTGTAGCTTGACAATGATTGAATTATTTCGAAAGGATGATTTAAACTAAGACAAGCGTTTTACATTCCATGACCAACATTGACCAATTTAATTTTTGATATCATAGTATATTAACATAGGGTCCATATTTTATCTGGAGATATAACGAACAGACAATTACAGTTTTATATAGTGTAGATTGTGGGTGACGCCGCGGATAACAACTAGTTGTCTAACAGAATTAAACTGTAAATTCCGGCTGCGATGCTCGAATTCTATATTTTAGTGTACACCTGAACTATTATCAGGTGCTAAATGTTTATGGTACATTTTCAGAAATTATCGGTAATTTTCCAAGAATGTACTACATAACTAACACCAGCTTTTTGCCACATTAATACTGACTTGCATTGTTAGTCTCTGCGGCACTGTTACCGATTAAAACAATACATTAATTTACGGCTGACTCTCGGCGTATTTAGTTTAATTCCTACATAAATTTTGACTTCCAATTTAAGCTTGGTAATTAACAATATTTTAGACGGATTCTACACCCTCGCGTATTCTTAATTACTCTTCGGAGATGTAAAGGCTAACAAAAGGAATTAATTAAGTGAATTAAATAAATGACGTTCTGTTTTAATTTCGAATAATTAAAGTGGAGGTTTTCGGAATTGATACAAAGAAATTTATGTTTTACAAACTGTCATGAGTACCGAAATGCTTACTAAAAGTATATTTCATTGTTTTACTTGTCAGGTCTATCAATTTAACCTCTGTTTTAGGAGATACTACAATGCATAAATTGTCAGCATATTTTATTGCTCTAGTGCTTACGTGTGCTAAACCATGGTAGTCTTTTGGTAATAATTTTGTTCGCGGATCACTTTATGTACAACACCAAGGAAATAAATTTAAAATGGAATATGTGTTTGTTACTTGCGCCATCTATGATCAAATAGCGCAAGTTCTTTTTTTATTTAAGATCAACTTGCGTGTGTTACGTTCGTTCTTATATCAACTTTAACTATTAATTAAAAATATTCCTATTTAAACGTGAAATCCAAATTTGAATTTATATATATATATATATATATATATACAGGGTGTTCCTAAATATATGTACATAAGGAAGGGGGTAACTATTTGGTTTATTTTGTGCCTAAAATTTCATATAAACATAGGTCTGCAAACGCTTCGTTACCAATATGCAGGGTGTTGAAATTTCAAGAATTTTTCACTTTTTACTGTATAGCTCCTGCAGTTTTTGAGATATTTTGTTCAAATTTGGAAGGTAGGTTACGCTATAAGGCCTGCATCATTAGCCATGCCAAATGATTATGTAAATCTACAGGGTAATAATTTTTCCGGGGTCATGCCCTCTTTTCTCACCCTGAACTTTTTTGCGATGCGCCACTGCTAGATTCTAAAATACGCAATAAATTTTCTGTCTTGTTTAGAAACTTTTTGATCTCTTATATATTTTTCTTATCTCTGACCGTTATCGAGAAAAAAAATAGAAAACAATTTTCTGTAATTCGCCAGAGAAAATTAAATTTTTTAAAATGGTCCAGAAGGCTCTGGCTTTATTCAGATAATCACTTGAGTTTATTAATTTGACAATTGACATTAGAAATCGTAAAAAAACTGCAGGAGCTATACAGTAAAAAGTGAAAAATTCTTGAAATTTCAACACCCTGCATATTGGTAACGAAGCGTTTGCAGACCTATGTTTATATGAAATTTTAGGCACAAAATAAACCAAATAGTTACCCCTTTCCTTATGTACATGATATTTAGGAACACCCTGTATATACAGGGTGTCGCTAAAAGGTGCGGAAAAAACGCTACCACACATTTCTGAGGGCGATCTAACCCAATTTACCTCAGTCCAAAAGTGGATGCACCGTTTCATTGAATTGCCACAAGAATAACACCCAAATTACAGAAGCATATGTGTCCATATACAGAATGAATTTTTTATATCCAGATTACTCATAAACGGCTGCTCCAATCAACTCCTACCAGGTATACCTTTTCTAGGTAAAAAACATTGGAGAATAAGAATTTTTATTTAAAAGTTAAATACAGTGTGTCTCAAAAAAGTTATTACGTTTTAAATGGATACAATATGCTGCAGGTGGCGCCCTCTACATTTTGCAATGAAAATGAGAGCAGATTTAAATTTTTTACCCCACGAAACCCCCCCCCCCACCCAAATATTGTGACAATATACCAATTATTACAGAAATTATTTATAAAAAACTAAAACCAAATTGAACTTTTGATACTCTGTATCTCCGAAATCATCCACTTTTGGACTGAAGTAAGTTGGGTTAGATCGTCATATTTTGCCCTCAGAAATGTGTGGTAGCGTTTTTTCCGCACCTTTTAGAGACACCCCAGTATAATTAATATTTTATATGTGGTTAATGTATATATTAAACACATATAATTTGTTTCTTTGCCGTATATATTTTAAATGTCGTGAGAGATTTCTTGAATTAGCGGCATTTTTAATTAATTCATGATAATTACTTGCATTATTTTAATTGTTAATGATTTTAAGGAAAAGAAACACATTACTCGGAGGACTAACACATATGCATTAGTTTCGTTTAACCACTCCAACGTGAATACTCATCAGCTCGTCTGTGTAATGTATTCATTTTTCCTTTCTACCGAAATTTGTATATATAGTTTCGGAGAGGATCTTTGCAAGCTTGAGAGATAATTTCTTATCATTCTCATTTAATGAAGGAACCATATTAATTACTATGTTTTTCCTTCTTCAATATTACAGCCACATATAAAATATTAACTGCAATTATCCAGAATGAAATTTGGATTTCTGTGTTCCAACACACAGAGTGCACTGAATGTGCTGTAATATTGAAGAAGGAAAAACATAGTAATTAATATGGTTCCTTCATTAAATGAGAATGATAAGAAATTATCTCTCAAGCTTGCAAAGATCCTCTCCGAAACTATATATACAAATTTCGGTAGAAAGGAAAAATGAATACATTACACAGACGAGCTGATGAGTATTCACGTTGTAGTGGTTAAACGAAACTAATGCATATGTGTTAGTCCTCGAAGTAATGTGTTTCTTTTCCTTAAAATCATTAACAATTAAAATAATGCAAGTAATTATCATCAATTAATTAAAAATGCCGCTAATTCAAGAAATCTCTCGCGACATTTATATATATATATATATATTACAATTGGACTTTTCTTTCTTTGCCGTATTTTAGTATATTTGGTAGGTATGTTCCTTGGGAATAGCGGCTTATTAATAAAACTATCAATTAATGTGACGTTTCAACATATATATTTATTATATATATAGATAGGGTATTCAACTTAAGAACATATATCTTCTTTTGTGCCAATGATTTATGTATATCCTGTATACGAGTATATATTTTTAAATTGTGAAGAAATAACAAGTTTATCAACTACAGTATTCAAATCTATCTAAACATATTATTTTGTTCTTATTGTTCTTTAAATTTATCAATATCATTTCGGTGTTATTCACTTCTATTGTACACAGGAAATATCTAATCGTACTTCCTGCTAAACTAGTAATTAAATTGTTGGTCTGCAGCAGTATCATAGTATAACTGTTGGGTCCTAATTTATAATTTTAAAAGATTAGTGTTGATGTGATTGCTCTTACTTAGAACACATTCTATTAAATTAATAATGGCGATGCGTTTTAACATTTCATATTACACAAAGCTGTAAAAAATAATTACTACATGAATTTCCTACAAATGAACAAGAAATTTCCAATTAAATATTTCAAATGGCGAAGTTAATAATCACATTTCAACGCAAAAACACGCACGTGTTGATTTTAGATTTAGAATTTGTAATATCTCGTTGACTCTACACAGAAATATGTGTTCATCTTGGAAAAATGGAGTCCTTCTTTTATGAAAATTACTTTTAGGTCACTGAGTATTTGCTTCTAGATCATCGAAAATGATGTAACTTTTTCTGCATGATCTTCTGTAAATTTTAATTTGTTAAGATATGTTTCTTTGTACTTTATACAGATCAATTATTTACAAACAAACATTTATAAAAAGAGAGAGTAGACTGGAGGAAAGGTAGAAGCCAGGTAACAAGTAATTTAAAATTTAATTTTCTTAAATAAATTACGTCTTTTTTTTAGATATTTGTTATATGCTATACGAATTTTTCATTATTTATATTTAATAAGTGCATCCTTCCTTGAGCAACTATTATTGAATGTATCAAGATAAAAGGAACCAGAAAATAGTTTAGTAATAATGATTTTATATTTTTTAATAGTATTTCCACACTCGTTTAAATATAAATTGCGTATTGGTGTCAAATATTTGATCTTCAATTAGTAGGGAGTTTTCCATGCAAAGCTGCAGTGTCACTTTGAATTTATAACATTTTTATAAAAACGTTCATAAAGTTTCTCTTATATCAGTAACTTCTTTTGCATGAAATATTCTCTGCAAGCACAGTTGTACACCAAACACAACTCCTTTTTTCTTATTTCAAAGATTTTTGTAATCAGAGAATATCCCAGGCTCGCAACGTTACTAACACTGTCTATACAATAATAACCAATTGTATATCGAGAATATATTTGATTGCATTAAGTATTTCTTACTTGAAACAGACTAATCAAATATGCAAACTAAACGTATATGTGATTGCAGTACTTATCGGAAATTCAATCTCTGTCTCGGAATATTTGTTGTCTGAATAGATCTTGTATGTGAATTGGGATGTTCTAATTAGGATGAAATTTCTATTTTCAAGTCAGATTTATTTTCTTATTTGTCTTTGATTTTCTTATAATGAATACATTTCCACCTAGGCCAATCCATCTCTCAGAGAAAGCAACGTTTAAAAATTGACGAAAATTGTTATGGTAATGATCTGGTGGTCCATCATGCTGGAATTATATTGCGTTTTTAGTCAGAAGATCAATTTCCTCTAATAGAATCCGTAGTTGTTTATGCACGTTAAGAATCGACAATTTTTTTTATATAACTATAATCATTTCACATCTCCAAAGAACTCAAAACAAACTCTCAGAACGAATTCCTAGTTCCGAAAAGCAGCTGCGAACAGGAACTCACGACGGGAACTCTTTACGGGATTTGTCTTAACGAGAACATTCTGAACAATAACTGTCTATATACGCTGAATTTAATTACAGAACACGAAATCAAGTCGAGATTGAAATCCATTATTCTAACTCTTTCCACGAAAGTTTCGTTTCTGAGTCGAAAACCCGCTCAGTGGACAGTCCCCACACTTTTAAAAGTTCTTTGCTAATTTGTCAACGACCTGTATGCAGTTTAACATACCATTTAACTATTGGTTGTACTTAAGGCTATACGCCCGGCCTCGAAATCGTTTTTCCCATTTCCTAATCGTATTTTTCATGAAAACCTTACCGAATTTACACGCTAATTTAAGAAAAAAATGCCTTTCAATGGATAAATCGTAATTTCTTCGAAATTGTCCAAAGGGCCCTAAATAAAAATAAAAATGTAAGAAATTTCAAAAAACAAGCCTTTATTTAAAATCATGTAACACTCAACAGCAATACATAAATTTTATTTTTTCTTAATTTTTAAAAACAAGGTCACGAAACGGAAAACAAAATTTTGAAATTTGGGCGAAATTCACTGAAATCAAATAGAGTATGTGGTACGCTTGCACATTGTGTCGAGAGGTAGCTCTGCCTACCATTTCGGGCAGTTTCTACGCAGTTTGTAAAATACTTCTGAGATCGGTGTATGTTAAGAAAGTAATCGTTACTCGGACATTATTTTATCGAAACCGTTGATATTTTCTTTACAATATAGTGTACATATACAGTGTCAGCGTCACAATACTTCCTTATACTACGTATCAGAAAGTAAAAGCAATATCTCTTCCCGTCCCTAACGCTATACCTGCTAGAAGCGCATGCTAGGACTCACACGGCTTGCGGGCAGGGAGTATAATTATTATATTTGACTCGCAATAATTTGCTTCTGAAACGATCTAGAAATTTATTTCTTGCACAAAAAATAATTTTGGAATGTTGGCTTTATTTTGTTTCACATATATATGGGTAAATTCTGAAAAATAAGATTAGTTACTCGATAGCTGAAAAATATCTTACACAAATTGGTGGTCTACTAAATTTTTTTTTATAAAATTTACACACCATAAACAAAAATCGAAAACACTAGTATCATCCAAATATTTTAGGGTATAACCTTAAAAAAAACAGATCCCTAGCTCTGTGCATTGCTGAGATATCACGAGATAAGTATTAATAACACTGGGCAACAAATTTTCGAAAAGTTCATGCTTCCAAGCTGAAAATAGTCTTTTCTTAATGAATTCAATGTGCTGAACACGAAAATGACTAAGAAAAAGCTGAATTGGCTACTGGTTTTCTGTAATATGTACGCATATTTCAGAAAAAGTGTACTTATGTCAATATTACAATACATGGTAAGAAAACATTTACGCATATTTCAGAAAAAGTGTACTTATGTCAATATTATACTACATGGTAAGAAAACATTTACGCATATTTCAGAAAAAGTGTACTTATGTCAATATTATAATACATGGTAAGAAAACATTTGTCTGCTTCCGGCTTTCGACTTCTTTTGGCCTGCCGTTTGTAGTGGACTTGTGGAGCATCTCTACTGATTGTCCAACAATAGTCAGCTAGCATTGACGTAGACCATTACCCATACCGTTGCTCCATGGTGGCAATGTCCTGATGAAAGCGTTCGCCGTGCTCATCGCTGACCTGCCCGCAGTTATCAGGAAAGAAATCTAAGTGGGAATCAAGAAAGTGGATCTTTAAGGACATATTGCAGCCGAATTCATGAAACAAAGCCAACATATCCTCAACCAGACACTTGTGAATGAACGGACATTGCACGAGTTAACTGTCACGTCGGCCATTTATAAATAAACTATAATTAGCTATTGCTTGATATTGCGCAATCAATTTCGCAACACTCTCAATGGAAACTTACAGTAAATGCTGCATTAACTTCTTTGCATGAGGGGGTGATGCAATATGACGCAAAATTTCGTAATTTCTCACTAAATTGCATTACATTATGCAATAGCATCTATACAATGGACAAAACGTCAATATCTCTTGAACGTGAGCCAATCAACTTTTTTCAATGTGATATTCGTGTTCAGCACGTTGAATTCATTCAGGATTGGGTACTTTCACCTAAGAAGCAATTTCACTGTTGACCAGTGTAATTGAAGAAAATGAAAATTTTAAAATTTACACAAAAAAACGATTTTTCGACCTTTTTGCGATTTCGATTTTATTTTCCAACTCAAAATTTGAATCCGGCAGGTGATTTTACATATCCAGCTTCACTTTTTTTGTGTGTTTGAGAAAATATAGATTGTATAATTTAGGGGCGTTTGCTCCCGATTGCCAAACATGTGGGCCAACCGGCGATTATCTGAGACCATAACGCAGCCATAAATTACAGGCAGATTAGATTAGGTGACAAGTTCTTTTCTCTATCTTTTTTCTCAGCATAAGACAGAGCACGCGGACCCTTAAACATTTGTCTTTTATTTACATTTGCACGAAAAGCAGTGGTACGCCTATTTCAAATCGAACTCAGCTTGAAGCGGGCGTCCAGCCCTAAGTCTGCATACTATAGTTAAAGATACGCCTTTCGCGTGGACCTTCTTATTTGTATGGCCTTTTGTATTAATTTTACATATTCCTCTGACAGATAATATTTCCTAATAATCGTGTGAATATTTATAACTATACTTGACTAAATGTTAGTTATCCACATATTATGTTATTCGTCCATTGACGCAGCATTATACTTTTCGATTTTTCAGTATTCAAAATTTTATTTATTTTGACCATTATCTCTTTATGCTAACAAATTCATGAAATTTAAACAACGAACGTTTGCACACTTTGTGGTAATGGGATAGATTTCGAACCTTGAAAGAAATATAACGACCAGTGGCGGCTAGTGAGTACGTTTTGGGGGTTTACGTACATAAACAAGACTGATTCGTTTATTATCGGTGATATGCTCTGCATCTGGGAGTATATCACCGATAATAAACGAATCAGTCTTGTTTATGTAGGTGAACCCCAAAACGTACTCACCAGCCGCGCCTGATAACGACCCTCTGGTTTGGGGTGGTCGACGCCACAGCGGTGTTTTTAATGCATGCACTTGAATATTTTGTGGATGGTACTTGTATACTTCTTTTTCTTCGTTTCTGATAAATGTTATTTTACCAATACGTCTATATTTCTTATTGATTGACTTGTGTAGTCAATAGGAGTGGTGTTTGTTTAAAAGATGCCGTGTGCTGCCTTTTAGTTTCTTATAAGTAGTATAAGGAAGTATTGTGATGATGAAAATTTTCGACCTCGTTTTTAAAAAATGTCTGTGTCTCTCTCTGTGTGTGTGTCTCTCTCTCTCTGTGTGTGACCACGATAGCGGTCAAACCGCTGTAGATATCAATTCCAAATTTTGTATTTACGTGTATAATCTCCCTCTTAAGATCTGGTTAGTTTTTCAGTAAAATCGGTAGACCGGAAGTAGCAGTTTACTTCAGCGAAAAAATCGAATTTTGCCAATATTTCGTCAACTACTAAGTTTAAACAAATTTATAAAGAATTCATATATATTTAAAATTAAAATTGAGAATAATTTTATTTAAACATTTTTTTGAAATTCCTACCGGAAGTAGATCTTTTACTCTTATCGAAAATCAGTTTATTGCGAATATTTCGCAAGTCATGCTTTTTAGACAAGTACGTAACGGGCATAAAAGTATTTAAAACATAATTTTCAATATCCTTTGTAAAAAAAATTTCAAAATTCAGACCGGAAGTACCACTTTTACTCTTATCGAATAGCGATTTCTTGCAAATATGTCGTAAGTTATGCATTCTATATATATTTATCAAGAGTACAAAAGTATTTACAACTGGATTTGCAATATTTTTTGTATATATGAAATTTGAAAATTCCGACCGGAAGTAGCACTTTTACTCTTAGCGAGTAGCACTTTTTTGATAATATCTTGCAAAGTATGCATTCTATAGAGATTTATTAAGAGAATAGAAGTACTTAGAATAGGATTTTTAATAATATTTGTATAAAAAAATTCTTAAAATTCTATAATTTGAAACGCTCATACGTATAAGAAAGTCGTGTGGTGGCCACACCTCATTTTTTAATTAGAGGAGAGGGCGTTAGTTGTCATATACTCCTTGACAAACAGACACATTTGTTAAACTCAAATAATCTAGTACTAAATAAAGGAAAAGGGAATAGTCATGAACATTGAAAATGCTAATACTATTTGTATAGTTCATTTTGATTCTTGATTTTTAAAACTATGTAATATTTATTAGTGTGTATATGTGTTTCATATATGCGCTAGTTGTTAATAATAGCTTGTTTAAAAATATTTGTTTTAATTATCCTTATCTATTACAAAATGTAGAAAAAACCATTTTCTGTGGACAACAACTTTTTTATAACTTGTTAAATTCTGTCGCAATTTTGGTAGTTGCATGTATCAGCATTATATGTTCATAATACGTTCATTACGATTAATATTTATTTCACTACCTACATTAGTAGTAGAAACATTAAAAACCACCAAATAGTTTTGAATTTTTCTTTTACTAATGTCGGAAGTGAAACTTTTCTAAAATTACAGTTTTAGAACTGTTTGGATCTTTAGAATTTGGAAATCTTTCTGAATCAGAATTTTGGCCGGACATGTGAATTATTATCAGAATTACTAATCCTTTTCAGAAATGGAGGTCCGAATAACCATATTTTAATATTTTAACATATCCAGCTATTTTGAAGTTTTTTTGACACTATTTATTGTGACACATTTGCTATTCTAAACACAGCGTCAGAATTAAAAGTGATAGACGATAGACTGTGTCAAGGCCAACTGGATCTCCCTAACACAGCGCGATATAGGGCCGTCACATAAAATCGATTTACATCGTTGAAATTGATTCTGCAAACTTCAAAATACCGATCCTTAAGTAACGCCATCTGGTAATAGAATAATAAACCCAAACAGAATGATTATTCAATTTTTATTGAAATAAAGTTTAAAATAGCATTTTAAACATTAACTTTACAGTAATTAATATTACTAATGAAATAGAACGAAATAAAATTAAAAAATTGTCGCTGAAAATTAAGTTGCTGGGTATTTTCAAGAATAACAATTTTACTTACATTTCTCTTTTTTATAACATTTTAAATGGCAAAACTAATTGGGTTCCATTATGTTGTGTTTGTTTGGATTTTGTAGATGACTTCTTGGATTTTGAAAATGTTGCGGTACTAAAGTAACCGACGATTGCAACTGTATTGGAAGATTTTGAAACATTCACTATGCGACATTGCAGTATTTGCCTCATAAAATATTCGGCCACCCATCAGTTGCACCTCCTTTAAGCCTAACATATGGAAACATTTCTTCTACAGTATCCAAATTAAATGTTAAGATATATATAAAACCATAGCTTTGTTGTACAGTGGACTCAAATATTACAATAAATTAATTAATATACAACATGTACATACACTTATTAAGAGAAATATAGGATACTTCCAAATAACAAAGTGTAATATTTTCTAAAATTATTTTTTTTTATATTTCGATTCATGAACTTTTTTCCACTTTGGCACTGTATATACCAAATCTGTTGTGTTTGTATGCACACATTGCAATTTAGAGCAAGATTTCCTTTAACACTAATCACTTTCTTGTTGGCATTTTTCAAATTTAGGATGCCTTATACATCTTTATCCAACAGGTACAAGTCTAATTACAGAACAATAATGTTAAGATATTCAAAGCCACTGATATCCTCTTTAAAATTATACTAAATTAGCCCTCAAATACTTTGGAATTCACATATTCAGATTTATTGCTAATATTAGTGACCAAATAACGTCTACCTTCACTTCAGCCCGGCAATTTTACCATCAGAATTTTAAATATGCTCTCTTTGCACATCTACAAGTATATGATATCGATTTAATCTAAGAATTCATGTCTATTTACCAAGACTGTTCCTTATACTACATTTTGGATAATCAATTCTCATTTTTCGAGTACTATCTTGAGAATTACCACATGCCTTTTGGCACAGACTATTTTGGTAAGAAGTAAATGACCACTAGCCACGTATTTCCCGTGGAAGAACTAGATCATTATGTTTTGGTACACAACGTAACTTCCAGAAAATATTGTAACGAAACCAGCAGACATTCGAAATGAGTTTACATTAAATAAAAGAAGCAGACCTCTCGGCGCGATAAAAACGAAATTGTCACACGCACAAAAAGAGACCATAAATCATCTCGGCCCGACGTATAAAAACGCTCTTATTTACCACCACCATAAATCAATCTCCACGCTGTACGGCATAGTCCAGCGGAGACAGAATGTCTAGGAATATTCTACAGACATTCGAGAGGGAGACGGAGTGTACGAGAATGCTTCGAGATGTTTTCACATACGTATATAAGGCGGCATGATTCATTACGGGATTCATTGCGGGATCGAGTGCGAAGAAATAAATAGTGGTAGCCAAATAAATAAATATAGTAGTGCCGTCTTATATAAATAGAAGTGTTACATAAATACGGACAGAGATATTAGTAATGGAAATAAATAAATACCTGTGATAATTAAATTGTAGTAGTTTAAGTGTGTTACGTTAGTTTTATATTTTTATATTGTTATATAATTTTAAGTATATAAATATACAGACTGTTTTAAATAAATAATTGCACGAGTTGTTTATTGGAACCCGAAAACGTTACAATATTTATAGTAAATATGTAGCACACATTTAATGAAACGGCTAAATGTTTCTACTATTAGTAACATTCAGCAAAGTAGAAAAAATAAACAAAATAAATGTGAATCAGTCAGATGTCAATAACAGTAATAAATTAACTGTTTACTGGGCTTGATATAATCCAATCATACTGCATATTTTTAACATCTGATTTTAAAGACGCTCCGCGATTACCAAGTACTTGATAATGGTTGCGATAGATGGCGTTACTTAAGGATAGATATTTTGAAGTTAGCAGAATCAGAAAAGCCTTGTTATGTGACGGGCTTATATCGCGCAGCGCTAGGGAGATCCAGTTGGCCTTGACTGTGTTCGTTAAACGCGCCCTCTTTAGAAACCAATGAAACCTTATCGCTCCAAAATCGGCAGTAGTAAGACACTACTCTGCTAACATCCTGGCCATAAGAAAACGAATAATTCTATGTTTACATTAATTATTCTTGTCCATATCCGAAATAAATTTAATAATATACATATACTAAAATGTCCTTGCATTGATGATTGTACCTCGATATGTACATACGCTATGTGCTCTGAAGATTTTATTGATTTGATATGAGTGTCACATAATTTGACACACGTGTGAATTGTTTGAATGCAGTACGTTTTTTGGTCTATAAATGATAGTATGTGAAAGATTATTCTTGATTTGATTATTATATTTTTAATTTCTCATTGAAAATTATTACGCTTTCCTCTATTCGTTGAATTTCATAATCAAATATCAATATTCTCTTTTACAAAAATAAATGGACAATGTATTGGTATTTTGCGCAAGTAGGGCATAAATAATTCGCAAAATTAAAGTAATTTCATACGCGAATTCAATTAACACTTTGTCGTGGTAAATAGCCCGCTAAGCCTTCAGGACGCCCGGTACGGGTAAAAATTACCAACAGGTTTTTTTTTGAAATTTCAATTATTCATCCCTATACTATCTAGACACGACCACCATTCAGTATACTTGCAATGGATTTTTCTAAAGTGACAGTCCTTAGAATTATTACATATTTGTGAATAGTTTTGTTTATACTGTTATTACATTAGCTTCGTGAAGGAATCACAAACTAGTCAGCAGCGATTTGATTGGTGGAAAGAAATCCGAAGCTAGTCTGACTAATTTCACAACATTTGATTGGCTCTGATTAGTTCGTGATTTCTCTACGAACAAAGCTGTTATCATCTGGATAAAATATACCCTTACGTTGTATTTTAAAGTTATATTTGAATGTTACACTTCAACAGTTCAAGTGTCTGTTGTTTGCGTAAGACATGGATTTTCTAGCGTATAAATACTTCTGAGCTTTTTATTATAACTGTATACTTATTATAGTGGATCAACCCAGAACTAGCAAAAGGCAAAATTAGAAAGATATCGACCGCCCCCACAAAAAGTTTTGGAAAAGTATGTGAAGGACTTTATAGAAGGAGAAGACGATATATCTTATTGTTCAGATGAATTTGAAATCTTTCCATTGATGAGCTTGATACTGGATCGGAAGTCTCTGCTGATGAAGACGACCTAACCGACTGGCAAGAAGACATTCCACTTGGTATTTTTTTTTGGAAAGATGGAAGAAACCTGCACCACTTTGTACGATAAGGTATCATAATATTATTAGGCAATCTTGGTCTTAAAGGTAAAATTACAGTGCCAGCAATTGACACTTGGAGTCTTATGATAACGGATGAAATACTGCCACTAATTGCCCAGTTTAAAAAAATATATATATTCAAACGCAAAAAGAAAACTTTAGTAGAGAAGAACGCGATGCATTTGAAGCTGACGTTGCCGAAATAAAATCTCTTATTGGTCTACTATATCACGCTGGAACTTTGAAGTCGGCTAAGCTTAATACAAAAGATTTATGGGCGTAAGATGGAAGTGGAGTAGATATTTTTGTAGCCTGACTGTCGACAAAAAGCTTACTGTTTTTACTGAAATGTTTACGTTTCGATAATATTTCAACGAATTGAACGCAAAGAAACTTCAAAATTAACTCTAATCTGACAGATAGCTGAAAGATTCAAGAAAAACATGATTAATACGTTTACAATTGGTGAATTTGCTACAACTGACGAGAAATTAGAGCCATTTAGAGGAAACCGTTGTTTTCGTCAGTATATAAAGAATTAACCGGCGAGGTACGAAGTATTAAGATTTTATTGTTGGCTGAAGTTTGAATTTTGAAGTTTATGTTGGTGAGCAACAGGAAGGACCATTTAGAAGTAGCAACAATGCAGCATCTGTAGTTTGACGCCTTATTGAGTCTATTGATAATATTGGACGAAGTATTACTATGGAAAACTGGTTCACAAGTGTCTGCTTGGTCGAAAATTTACTTTTGAGTCGTAAGACTACATGCGTTGGAATGTAAGAAAAAATAAAAGGGAACTTCCTCCACAATTTACAAAGACTAGAGGCAGAGAAATATTTTCCAGTATCTTTGGATCTTCTCCATATACGTCATTTGCGTCACATATACCAAAACCCAACAAAGTTGTTTGGTTAGTACTAGATCTAAGCAGTGGTGATAGAAAAAAACAGGAATTATAACCTTAGGTGTATAATTCAACAAAAGGGGAAGAGATATGGTGGACCAATTGTGTGTAACATATTTAGAAATCACGACGCTGGTCACTAACAATATTTTTTGGCTTCTTGAATATTGAATTTTAATAATCAAAATTTTTAACGTATTGTTATATGCTTAATGTTAACATAGCAAATAAAGAATACTCGCAACTGTATTGTGTTAATTGTATTTTTTTGTACAAGCGTCAATATAGTACAGAAGCGTGAGTAAGTATTTATTCATTATGAAAAAAACGTATAAACAATCGAAGAAACTTGATTTAGGTATGGCGGGTGAAAATAAGCCAACGAGCGCCTTAACGTTTCAATAAACAACTCGCGCTGTGAAGGGTTACTTGTCTGATAGCACACGTTTAATCGCTAAAAGATTTATAGAGTATGTCTGTTATTATGTGAAAGCTTAGGCAATATTCTGTATAAATCATGATAATAACACATGTTTCTTTTTAAAAAGTGATATTAGCACGTAATCATTATTAATTATTAAATGAATCGAAAAACAGATTCATAAAACAAGGACTTGATTAATTGATTTTAGTGTAATGTCTCCTGAATATATCCTATAGAATAAGAGATATAATAGACTTTGAAGAAAACAAATATTCTGCACCTGAAATTAAAGAGTCGAAATTTGATATGCATTAAAGAAAAGATAAGTTGTCCCAATCAACATTTTGTAGAACAATATATTTGTAAACATTGTTCAAAATTGTTGTAATTACATGGTTAAGCCATTGTAATCCGTATTTAATGTGTTATTTATTACTGTACATGGAAATATTTAAATTAAGGTTATATTATTATTGCAAAATTGACAAAAAATTTAAATTGAAGACGATTTATGGTATATAAGTTAAAAAAAAAGTGTAAAAGTGTAAAGAGAAATACGGTCGTCGTCTTATTTCTGGTTCATGTTTGTATAGAACTTATCTTGTTATTCATGATATGACACTTACCTATTTACATCCACATCCGTTGATTCGAGTATCGTTCGCGCCTTTTCTAAATGGCCGTGTTCAATTGCGGCAAAGAGAGCTGAAAATAAATGACAAAATAATTAAATGTGTAGTGAATAAAGTTATGATTGATTACTATTATTCAACATAAATGTCTAAATGTCTAAATGTCTAACATAGAAAGTTCTTATATACCAAACATAAATAACATTACAACATAATTTTACTAGATGTGATAATTGTTGCTATTGTTTTGTAAGTTGCCATATGTGGTTCCAATAATCACCCCCTCCCCAGCAAAGGGTGTTTTAAATACAGACAGGAAGAAAGTATTTCAGAGATAACAACATCAATGAAAAGAACAATAATTTGGTTTTAATTTTAAGAAGTAACGAAGGCAGAAACAGTGAAATTTCGAACAAGCACGTGACAATCGTTAAGACATAATTACTCCAAAGTTAATTAGCAAATTTCTTTCGTAAGAATACCGACACACAAAGAATTATTAATGAACAACGAACATAATGAAAATTAATTACAATGGGGCTTCCTTCGTATAATATATAAAATTAGCCCTGGCGACTCGTTCAAAACAATTAATTTCCTGTTAATTGTTACGTCACTTTTGTACAGATATATATCGTAGATTGACGCAAAATAATCCTACGTTAAACGATCTCTTTTCCATTACTCCCTCTTGTTTTTCTTGTCACCGTATATATATACGAGCTTAATTTGTCATAATTTCGTTCAAATCTAGTAGGTAGGTAAGGGCCTTTTGCACCGATAATAATTTAATCCGGGATTTATTAACAAGAGCTTAACTCTTAAGCCATAGTTATATTTCGTCTCATTGCACTGTTGAAATTTAATTCTTAGTTAGGTACCAATTGGTTAATAGGGAATTTGGGGAATTTTTATGTTTTAATGTTAGTTTGGTAAACATTTTTTTGACATCTGTGCAATTGTAAGCTGAATTGTGAGTGCTACTTAATAAGCGCTGATGACGAGCACCGAGATAAATAGGAAAAGGGAACGTAGTTCTAATTTTACGGTAAATAAGAAAGTTTTATTGGTTAATATAATACAAAAATATAAAATGATCATGGAAAACAAAAAGACGGACAAAGTATCATGTCAAGAGAAATAGGATGCATGGGAAAACATTCTCATCGAATTTAATACTATGCCCACAAATTGTAATAGATCAGTAGAATGTTTAAAAAGATTTTAAGACAATCAAAAGAAAAATTCTAGAAAAGTTATTGCTGATGAAAAGAAAGCTATCAAACTGGAGGTCGTACTCTAATTCCAATAATTTCAAAGATATCTAAGTCATCTTCAAATAGGTTTTCATCACTAAAATACATTTTGTGGGAGATTGTTATTATTTGAATATTGATATCAATATCTCGACAATAATTGTTTGACATTTGACAAATAAAAAGTACTTAAGCTACCGTTAATCTTCGAAATTTGATAGATTAAACTCACTTAGAGTTAAAAGTGCTTAATCTTAGCTTAAAACTCAATGCAAACCAAAATGTAATTTTAACAGACAATTAAAGCTAAGAAAAATAATTAAAGAAACAGAAGAAAAATTACATAAATGGTGGATCTGCTTTTTCTCATGGAATAATTTGGAAGTAGTTCACTGTTCTCAAAAGTGATCATATAAGCACAATTTGTAACTGAGCAACCTGGGCCTGCATTTACAGTAAATCTTCCATAAATGATTAATTAAGTCATTTCAATCAAATGGATAGATAAATAGGTAGATAGATAGATTTTATTTATACGTGATACTTTTACAAAATGTATGCACATATCAATATAATGCAAATAAAAATATTAGATTAGAAAAATATTGTATGTAACATCTAACAGAAAAAACCAATAAACTCCGGGATCTAATAGTAAGGATTCCTTTTTAGACACCTTTTTATTGTTGTCCTAATTTTTTTGTCATTCAGTTCCGTCCATGAATTGGGCAGCATGCTATGTAATTTACCGCCAACCGTCAACAAAGCGATGCATTACCATAGCGTTTTACGGAGTTAAACAACCACTATCGTACTGTAAAATAATAGTTATTTATGTACCAAGTCAGTAAGCGAGCATGGCCAATAAAAGACGAGTTCGATAAAGGCACTTTATTGACGTGGTCCATACAAAATTTTATCGCCAAGGTTGTTTACCTCCATAAAACCCTATGGTAACGCATCGCTTTATTGACGGTTGGCAATAAAATACTTTACCTGCCGCTAATATCTGTCAAAGTAGCCATGATTGATGACTTTAAACATAAATCGTTTGTCATTCATAAAACGTGATAAGTCATTCATCTTTAAATTTTAAATTAACAATTTTTACGGTTGGCGAAAAAATTTTGTATGCACCACGTCGAACTCGACTGTTACTCGCTTGGCTCATAAACCAGACTATTATCTGCTCGCACTGTGGTAAGTAGACCATTGTTAAATTGTTTTCAAGCAAGTAAGTTAATTTTACAGCGAAAATGCATTGACACTGTCAAAATAAATTGATGAAAAAATGTAAAATCTGATTTTTCTTTCTTATACGTAGCATAAGGAAATATTGAAATGACGAAAATTTTCTACCTCAAGATTCCCCTGATACCAAAAATCTCTCTCTCTCTCTCTGTGTGACCACGATAGCG
This sequence comes from Amphimallon solstitiale, assembly GCA_963170755.1. Taxonomy (NCBI): domain Eukaryota; kingdom Metazoa; phylum Arthropoda; class Insecta; order Coleoptera; family Scarabaeidae; genus Amphimallon; species Amphimallon solstitiale. The sequence goes on along the minus strand of OY720683.1, from coordinate 45,169,431 downwards.
GTCAAACGGCTATAGATATCAATTCCAAATTTTGTATTTACGAGTATAATATCCCTCTTGAGATCCGATTAGTTTTTCAGTAAAATCGGTAGACCGGAAGAAGTAGTTTACTTAAGTGAAAAAATAGAATTTTGCCAATATTTCGTCAATTACTAAGTTTAAACAAATTTATAAAGAATTCAAATGTACTCAAAATTATTATTATTTTTCGAAATTCCTACCGGAAGTAGTCTTTTACTCTTAACGAAAATCAGTTTTCTTGCGAATATCTCGCACGTCATGCTTTCTAGGCAGGTACATTACGAGTATAAAAGTATTTAAAACATAATCTTAAATATCTTTTGCGTAAAAATAATTTCAAAATTCGAACCAGAAGAAACACTTTTATTTTTATCGAATAGCGATTTTTTGCAAATATATCGTAAATTATGCATTCTAAATATATTTATCAAGAGTACAAAAGAATTTAGAGCTGGGTACTCCTATCGAGTATAGTCGAGTCGTTTTGGCAACCGCCACGGCCAAAGTACGTACTGAAGACGACGATTCAATACCACTACAAATTTCGATCGGCCGGAGCAATTTCAAAATAATAAGATTAAACTAATTAATTAATATTTTGGGATATATACCTTCCCATAGCAAAATACTATTACATGAAAGCCAGTTACAAATTAAATATTATAAATAAAGCTATTAAATATTATTTTGTATGCACCTATATTTTATATAACATTTGACTATACTGTTTAGGAGGAAAGCATTGTTGCCAAATTTAAAATGTTTGAATGACAATTTTGACAAATGTCACAAGGTGTATGAATATTATTATTTATGACAGTCCTGAAATGGCTTTTGTAGGCTTGACAAGTAAAATTTTGCAACATCTCAAATTTGACGCCATTTTAATTTAGTGGCGCATGTCGGTGCGAGAAATATCAACTATAGCAATTTTTTTCGAATATTGTATATCGATTTTGAATAATTTTTTTATAAAAGAATTCTTCAAATTCTATAATTTGAAACGCTCATACGTATAAGAACGTCGTGTGGTGGCCACACTTCATTATTTTATTTCGTGAACCATAGCTGTGGGAGCAGATAAAACGTTATACACAACACAGTAGCTAGGTATCTTGACCAGTTACTGAATCATTTGCCAGGCCTCGCTCCGCTCGGGCGCAAAATCATCCTCGAGTGGTAAAAGCTACTTATCTTCTTTGTGGTGTAAATAACTATACTATGATACCTAAATAAATTAAAATTCTTTACCAGTTTAAATCCATTTCAGGACTGTCATAAATAATGATATTCATTGACCTTTTAACATTTGTCATAATTACCTTTTGACGTTTGTCATGCAAGCAATATAAATTTGTCGACAATGCTTGCCTACTACACTGAGTAGCTAAATATTAAGTAAAATATTAATGCAGAAAAGTAACACTTAACAACTCAATTTATAATATATATTTTTTAACTAGCTTCGAAGTAATAGTATTTTGCTGGTGGATGCTATATATCCTAAAGCACCAGTTAATTAGTTTAATTTTATTGTTCTGAATATACTCCGGTCGATAAGAATTTATAGTGGCATTGAATCGTTGTCTTTAGTTCCTGCTTTGGCCGTGTTGGATACCAAAGCGAGTCATTTATAGTATGCAACACGTCTGGAAAAGGGATTCTTTCGTGTCATCATTTGCGCACTCGGCTGGGGGGGGGTCTCATGCGAAAATCTTTGTACTCGATTAAAAAAAAACTGACTTTAAACGCTAGTTACATAAACAAGTATTTTACCTTAAAAAAGTATTTCATTGAAATGTCACTTTTCCGTTAACTTACCCTCGTATCTAGATTGGAATTCGGTAAAAGAAAAATAAAAAGTGGAAAATTCCTCAGTTGGCAGGCGCGTTTTGAATTTAATTGAATGAGATAATGTGTTTTGCTCACCGTGCAAATGAATATTAATCCTTTCCATCTTCTCTAATTTCTGTCTCATTAATTTAGCTTGCTTTTTACTGGTCTTTTGTCCGGGGGGTGGCAACGTCGGACTGAGCGGTAAACTAGACACTTCCATGTCTTTTTCATTAAAGGCGGCGGGCAATTCTATTCAAAACAAAAACAAAAGAAAAAAATAATAAATAAAATTAAAAATAATAATAATAATAAAAACATATGGTAAAAAAGTAATTAAATAAATAAAACGTATTAACAGATATACAAAAACATATGTAAAAAATAGTAATAGGTACCGAATGCATGCTCGGGAACGTAAAGAGTAAAGGATCCGGTAAAGAACGCTGCGGTACACCACCACTCGCACAAGTTTTTCGCAAAAGTCGCCATCAAATGTATCATTTTCGACGAACTCTATTCGTTATGGTGGTCGTGGAGATACTAAAGTTGAAATATAAACATTTCAAGATGGATATTCCATATTTAAATTGCATAAATATATAAAAACTAAAGTAATGGAAAGTAATTATCATTAAATATACTAACGGGATGACTGTTTTTGTTACGCGTAGGTTTAAATGATTTAAAAATATATATATAAATATGTATGCTAATATATCAGAGACATATTTCCATATATGCAGAACGTGATAATTAGTCTTTGACCAATATTGGATATCATGAATATAGATGAATATGTCGTGCACCCATGCACTTAAGAAAAAGTAAGCCAATGGCCAACAAATTTGTTATGCATACACACAACTTCGTAACAACTCTGCGATTATTTAAATGTTGATGTAAAACGTTTGTGTGGGCCCTGCCGTTCTTACTTTTTCTCTTCGAAAACAGTGTTGACGATTTAACGAGGTAACAAGCTATTAAGAGCTGTATCGCGTTAGATTTGCATAAGCAATTGAAACTGCGTGAAATGGAATCATAATAGCTTGTGGGATTGGACAATTTTTTAATTATAATTGCGCTTCGCGCTGTTCTTTTCCCGATTGCACTAGTTTAGCTATAATGGCTTTGCAACTGTGGAAAGAATGGTTTTATTTTGTTAATTTGGATGTGCTAGACAAGAAAAGTAAATTAAAAAGCCTTTTATCTGTAAGCTTTTAAGTAACAATTTTATATTGCCGAATTTATCTCAAAAACACTCACTTCTACATGAAAATGCTGCTTCAAATGATATAATGTATTATTTTAGGATAATGTAAAGCATGTCTTTCTAGTTGATCCAAAGAGAGCTAGTTACCTTCATTTCATATAGTGTATAGAATGGTTTGGTAAAAATTTTCGTCAATGCATTGGATAAAAACAAAGCTACTTTCAAGTATACCTTCCATCTCCTGCAGCAGCAAAGTGTGTGTGATTCATTGTTGGAGCAGACATGATGTGTTGTACTTAACATACATAAAGCTGACGCCACATCATGTTTTCTTCAACCAAGGTCTCTTTCTCAGTTTAACTTAGGCTAACGTTTTACCCTTGTACTTATATTGATATCGTGTTCTGGTTAGTACCTGCGATGTAGAAAATAATTCTGAATATTACTTTTAAATTTGGTATCAGTTGGGTACTTATATTGATATCGTGTTCTGGTTAGTACCTGCGATGTAGAAAATAATTCTGAATATTACTTTTAAATTTGGTACAAGCAAGAGTTATATCAAAAAGATGAAAGTAAATGCAGAAAATCGTCTTCAAGACAACTGGACGGATGATTATTTTTTTTTCAGATTAAAGGTTTATCTGTATGCTTGCCGTGCAAAAATTCTATGTCCGTCAAGAAAGAATACAACATCAGTTCGAAACATGCGTATCACCCAAAATTGATGAGCAACTAGAAAAAGATGAAATGCAGAAGACTTTAGATACTCAGCAGCGTTTGTTCAAGAAGCCAAGAATGCAGCACCATACGTAACACTGTCAAAGTCAGTGTTTAATAAGCGAAAAAATCACTAAGCCTTCTAAGTTACTTGGTGAAGGACAATTTAATAAAGAATAACTGGTGAGTGTTGGATAATATGTCATGAAAAGACAAAAGACTTCGAGAATATTAATTTGAGGTACTGTTGTTCGACTGATAAAAACAATGACCAATAATATCAAAAAAAAAGTAATAATAATAAAAGGTAAAAGAGGAGAAGATTCCTAACTTGGAAGCATTCCTTTGGATGATAGCACTGATGTCTGCAGTACAACAGAACTTGCAATATTTATACGATAAGTTGATGTGGATTATAACATCATAGAAGAATTATTTGTGCTTCTCTTGTTAAAAGGCACAACTACCAGTGAAGCTATATTTGAAACAGTTAATACAGTCTTCGAGAGATTTAGGTTTAAAGGGTGATCTCCACTGATGAAACCCCTGCAATCGTTGAATAGTTCATAGAACAGCAATGAAACTTAAGATTCATCCGGAAATCTAACACAGCATTATTCACCAACAAAATCACCAGTATTCACTTCATTGAGTCACGTGCACTGAATCACCGCCAGTTTGCGGAATATTTGGCAGACCTAATCACGGATCACGACATGTCTAGCGTGATGTTATATGTTTGAGTAATGGTAAAAAGACAAGACCATGCAGATTTTATGAACATAAAAGGAAACACATTTATCAAGTAAAAGATGATGGATGTATGATTTAGCAGTCTATATAGATGTCACCAACAAGGACAATTGGTTCATGAGCCTCATGAATAAGCTTTTTAAAATACACAGAAGATTCCAATTATAATTGTTATGGTGCTAAAAGAGCAATTTAATACATGGTTTGCCGACTTCCAAAATAAAGACTTCAAATTCGCTATATTTGCTTTTCTGATGAATGTTGATGTAAATAATGTGCCAGAAAGCTTACAGATAGAACTAATTAAGATTTAGGCGGATTTAGTGCTAAAATATCATTTCAAAATTTCTTTGACAGGTTTTATAAATTCTATTTGATGAAAGAAAAATATACAAATTTGCGTGCCTTTTCAAGGAAAATAGTTTGGTATTTCGGCAGCACATCTATGTATAATTGTTATGGTGCTAAAAGAGCAATTTAATACAAGGTTTGCCGAATTCCAAAATAAGGACTTCAAATTCGCTATATTTGCTATCCTGAAGGATGTTGATGTAAATTATGTGCCAGAAAACTTGCAGATAGAACTAATTAAGATTTAAGCGGATTTAGTGCTAAAATATCATTTCAAAATTTCTTTGACAGGTTTTATAAATTCTGTTTGATGAAAGAAAAATATACAAATTTGCGTGCCTTTTCTAGGAAAATAGTTTGGTTTTTTGGCAGCACATATACCATGTGTTCTTTCGAGGATAAAACAGAGTAAATCAAAACTTCAGAAAAGGATACTGACGAAAACCTCGAAAATTCTATAAGATTATGCTTACGAACTTGTTTTACTTCATTTAATGTTATTAATTTTATTTAATAATTTGGCCCGAGTCTTGACTGGGAAACAGAATGAGACATTTCACGAAAGTTAACTGAAGTTGAAATATTTTATATATACTAATATCGCCTTGTGTATTTAACTCTTATTATGTTTTAGTAATTTGTGTATATCTTCTATATTATGTTAGAACTATTTTAATCTAAGAGTGCATATATTTATTTTTCTTCAAAGCATGGTAACAGGTTAAGCTAAAATAATTCCTTTAGAATAAAAAGGGTTGCAGTATATGAATTATGTTATTGTAACAAGGCTTGTACATTAAATTAATACACCTTTTAAATGTCTTCAAATACAAAATTTAAAGTGAAATTACTGCCTCCATCGTACTTATTAGTAAACAAAAACAAAGAAATTTGGATAATACTTTCTGTAAATAAGTATTATTTTCTTCTCTCATATGGAACTTCTTATGATTTGATGGAAACATTCCTTTCTGCCAAGTACCTTTAAAATATCATAAATTAACTTGAATTAAATAAGAAAAATAAGTTCAGCAAGGCAAATTATACTCGTATAATATCGACTTCGGTTATTAAATGGTAAACACATAAAGAAAGCAATTTCTTAAATGCAAATAGGTTGTGAAATTTTCAATCTTGTATTCTTAAAATAATCAGACACAGAAAACAAACAAGAAATTATTTTTTGGCTTTTTGGTTCTTTATTCAAAGTAAACCCATCCGGCACTTGTCACGGCGACTTAGTAATGATTCGAAAGCCTGTTCCAGTTCACTTCAACGAAACGAAATTGCTTCCATAGCACACGCGAAGCTATTTGTATGGTGGAAATATCAAAATAATACTCCTTTACTACAACTTAAGTAATTGTTTGTAAAGTACGTATATCTGGCGACTATATTTGAAGATGTCTTCACGCGAGTGGTTTGTACAATATTTTTTGAACGAGCATTAAATTGAAAAAATATATAAGGAGCATTAAATTAAAAAAATATTGATTAAAGTGATTAGTATCATACCTATACTTAAACAGATTATCTAATTAATTTAAGCACTTCATGTACGTACCCATTACTCACTTTTCCATTAAGTTTAATTTATTATATTCTTGCATATGACGTTTTTATTCTTATATTTACAGTGGATTTGCCGCTTTTTGGGTTTGATTACAATTAATTGTCAATTTGCATGTTGTTTGCGACATCGTCAAATAGATGACGTTTACAAATTTTATAGAATAATATTTAGGAATTATTCATACACTGAGAGAACAGTTTATTTGCATGTAAAAATGCATTTATTTGAGCTAAGTTACTTGTATCTAACACGAAAAAGTACGTGCTACAAAATTCATTGCACGTCATATGAAGTTATTTCTTTGTAGGAAATATTTAGTTTATTTGTAGCTAATTTCTTCCATAGAGAAATATATTATTATTTAATTTGTCTTATACTCACATATTTCCTCCGAATAAATGAGTATATTTTTACAAAGTAACAAAGTAATTTTTGGAGAATAAGCTCTCACACTCGTTGCTGGTTGAGCGATGCATGCGCGAAATGTCACTTACAGGCGTTGAATACAAAAAAATATTTAATAAATTTCTAACAATTTTGTAGCAATGCCGTTTGATGGATTTAAAAATATAACTACGTAATTACTAATTGAAAACAGCTAATAATCTGTGATTGAAGTTTTAAATGATATATTGTAATCTTCTTTCTTTATGTGTATCGTTTGATTTTTATTTGTATTTTATTGTCGACATTTCCCATATACTTCTAATATGAGACGAAAGCAATTGCAGGTTATTATTACTACCCTAGTAGCCAAGTTCGTTGGCTTCAAAGCGGGCCAATGTCACCCCAATATTCTAAGATCGGTAGAACATCAGTGACCCCCTCCCAATGTCGTACGAATATAAAATTCCTATATCAAGTAAATGTCAATTTATGTCGTTGGGTTGATATCAGACCTACGTTGCCTACATTGGTAATATATTGGTTAAATATCTGATACTGATATTTTATTGACAACAAAAATCTACATACTATTAACATTAAAGAAAAATGTCTACATAATATCAAGTTCACAAAGTCACTGTGATGTTGGTTGTAGGTCAGTGTTCGATATAAATTTAGATTAAAGGGGATGACGTCACAATTTTTTATTCTGCGATTAAACGCCAACATCGTATTAACTTTGCAAGACACTGTTGATATAGTCTATATTAATTTATCACAGAATATATTACACGCTATACCATGAATAAATATTGGTGTGTGAAATGAAATATATGGATCCTCAAAGTTAATTAAGCATTTGCAATAATGATTCTCACCAAATTAACATTAAAAGTACTACGCACACTTTTATAAATAATTTTAAAGACCTGACAGGAGAGGCCCATGACTCATCGCCCACGGGCGCGTTATTGAAATTTTGTATTTTTAAAGAGTTTTTTATTTTATTAACATAATTGGCTAACAAATGGGTTGTGATCTATCAAATACAAAACACATTTTTCTTTGTTCATTTTGTAGTTTAAATCAAGTAAATTCTCTGTACTTTATTTGTCTTATGAAATATAAGGTAAATGCTCAAATCGGAAAAATGTCTGTGCAAAATATTGGGCCAATAACATGCAGTGATATTTATCCAACGTTGTAAAATGTAAACACTTCTACATCGAATTGATATCAGACGCCGATGTCAGGCCAATAAATAAACGACCGACAGCCAACGTTGGCCCAATATTGTGCGGTACTAGGGTATTTAAAGTTTGAAGAATCACTCAGAGGTATATCATTATAGTAAAAATTCCGTTAATATTGTGAAGAACATTACTTCCATGGATAGAATGCGTATTTGTTTATTGATCAGTTAGAACTGTTACTACAAATATCAAATATTCTTTCTATTCTAGTTAAATATTGCTATCTGAAAAAAAACGAGTCCACTAAAACTAATAATTATTTCTTCTAAACATTGTGTTCTTTACACCAATAGAAATAAATGGAACGCGTGTTCAACTTATTTTCATAAATTAGATCTTTTAACATTCATTCCCCTCTGTTGTGTGATATCGTGAATAATTATTCAAATATATATACAAAAGAATTCCTTTTCATGGTTTATTGGACGTTAATGAATGAAATATCTGGAAACCTAAATGTTTTGATCATATATAAAACATTAAAATATTAACAAATATATAATCCGATAAAATTAGAACCATAAATTACAAAATATTAGTACAGAATTTAACATTAAATGCATATTAATATAACATAAAACACAAAAAAACTTACGTTATTCATACTCCTTGTATAAAATATATAAATCCTAGAATTTACCCTATACATTTTATCTGGCGGAATAACTGGTCACTTGCGCTAAAAGGTATATCCTGTCGCCAGTATGCAAAACGACTCGTTAATCTATCTGATGCCAAACAGGTGCAGTTCCCATCAATAATAATTTTTCATGAATAATAATTATCACCTATATTTGACATAACTATTGCACTGAATGCATTGAATGTTGTTTTCATATGAAGAGCGGCTCTTATTGATGCATTTATATAAACAATACAACATACAGATGCTTGAGTGTTTGCACACAAGTATGTTTGTTCCCTATCAATCGCACGTTGACATTTGGACACTTGATATTGTTTTAGCCAACCAATAAAGAAGATAGTATTCTGGGGACTTATCCTAAAAACTAGATAACGTGCGCTTAGTTATCTTGATATTACGATAAACGTTTTGATAAGTTTCCAGGTTCTGCTGTAGTAAATATGTGTATGTTAAGATAATAGTATATATATATATATATATAGTGATTGCCGCAAAGACAGTTCGAACGTGTTTACGTTAATTGTATATATATACAATTAACGTAAACACTTTCGAAATGTCTTTGCGGCAATCACTAGCGGCACGTGGGTGGCATATCTGTACGTATTGTTTAATAGTATTTCCCACGGTCTCGATAATAATTTAGGATATCCTATTTACGTGCTAATTAGTGGAGGTGTGGTAGGATTAAACAGAGGGGATAATATACCTCAAGCGTGCGACGAAAATTTTAGTTTAATAATAATTATTTTCTAAAGACGGTGATACTCTTTATACAGGCTATCTCTTCTTTTCTTCATATAACACCATGCAGTCGCATTACTATATTTAGAATATATAAAAACTAATAATTCATAGTTCTAACTCTTTGCTTACAACTTACAGTAACATACTAAGCAAAGTATATAATACACAGTCAAACTCAGTTTTACTAAAAAAAAAATTATAGCATCTATCTGTCAATTTCACATGGTAAAGAATAGATACGTTAATATAATAGCAAATTAGCTCTAGGTGTTGGAAATGCCCTTCTAGAAAAATCTGTAAATATTCCGAATATTTCAGGATATGAAAATGTCGCCTTCTGATACCATTAAAATGAATTAATGCGTAAGAATGAAAGGTGCTAGGTCGATAATTTTAGTCAGATTATTCTCATACCCCATAGTCATTTGATTACTTTTACTTCTAAAAGCTACCACAATCACAACATGTCCTAAAATGCTCTGCAGGATTCTATCAACTTGTTTAGTTTGTGTGAGGCATCAGAACCGGTAATGCAAAGAAAATGCACTGTACAAAGATAAACACCACACTATTCTAAGGTTTCAGTATCTTCAGAATTTAGTTATTCAAATAATAGAAACACTATCACTTCATCATTCTAAAAATAATGTAGTATATCACTGCTTCTTTTTATTACTAAAAGATGATTGCTTTTACTATACCAAGCTTAACGGGAAAATATATGAATTGTCAAATATTTCAGAAGTCTGCCCTATATCTGTTGTTGGCATGCATAATAAGAAGAATAGACGATGCAGCTATACTCCAAGCACCTCAAAACAAAAGCAAGCTAAAATATCTGTAATTACGTATAATGAATCCCAGTGGTTAACATGTTTTTGAGACGACATGTTCGATATGATTCTTCACATTTAAACACCGATCCAATATAGAGAGGACACGTCTATCTACATAGTATGTTGAAGAAATTGCTGTAGTATGTAGGTGTCTACTTGTCTGGGTGCTCGTAAAGAAGTTATCACTAAAATGTTCTTCACACACCACCTTCTTTTTAATCCTTCTAGTTTTGAGAATTTAAAAATGTGCGCCAAGTCTATAAAATGTTTCGCAATTATGTACAATACCTTTACGCTTAATTTTAACCATTTCCAAAAAAGTAAAATAAAAGTCTCAATATGAAAATATTATATTATTTGAAAAGTTTATAGTGAGAATAAAGTATTTGAAAGAACTAGTCTGAATTATGTTCACAAAAAAAAAACACTGCTTTGTTATCAACGGAAATTAAAAATTATGTTTTCTTTTCTAAAATAAGCAAAATATATCCGTAAAACAAGTCGCATTTTTTGGGAACAGTTCGTGAAGAAAAATGAGGTGTGGCTACCACACGACTTTCTTATACGTATGAACGTTTAAAATTACAGAATTTTAGAATTTTTTTATAGAAAAATTATTCAAAATCCTATTCTAAGCACTTTTATTCTCTTAATAAATCTCTATAGAATGCATACTTTGCGAGATACTCGAAAGAAAGTGTACTCGCTAAGAGTAAAAGTGTTACTTCCGGTCGGAATATTGAAATTTCATTTATACAAAAAATATTGCAAATCCAGTTCTAAATACTTTTGTACTCCTGATAAATATATATAGAATTAATAATTTACGACATATTTGCAAAAAATTGCTATTCGATAAGAGTAGAAATGTTACTTCCAGTCCAAATTTTGAATTTTTTTTTTTACAAAAGGTATTGAAAATTAAGTTCTAAATACTTTTATAGTCATAAAGTACCTGTCTAAAAAGCATGACTTACAAAATATTGGCAAAAAACTGATTTTCGATAAGAGCATAAGACCTACTTTCGGTAGCAATTTCGAAAAACTTTCAGGATAAAATTCTTTTTAAATTTAATTTTGAGTACATATGAATTCCTTATAAATTTGTTTAAACTTAGTATGTAGTTGACGAAATATTGGCAAAATTCGATTTTTTCACTGAAATAAACTACTGCGCTCTGGTCGGCTGATTTTACTGAAAATCTAATCAGATCTCAAGAGGGAGAGTATACTCGCAAATACAAAATTTGGAATTGATACCTATAGCGGTTTGACCGCTATCGTGGTCACACACAGACACAGACACACAGACATTTCTTAAAAACCACTTTCTTCGGTATCAGGGGACTTCAAAACGCGGACATCTGCAAAAATCTCGAGGTCGAAAATTTTCGTCATCACAATACTTCCTTATACTACGTATCAGAAAGTAAAAGGAGTTAGTTTTCGTATTTGACAGTAAATTTTTCTTTAAAAAAAGACGACTAAAGGGCCATGAGGACTACATTTGTATCTCTTATAATATCGAAATTTCCTATGAAAACATCGAAATTTTCGCACCCTACACAAGTGCCCAAAATCTTACTTTAGCTGGGATACCAAGTAATCATAGTCGATTGTTTACTCGGTAATTAAAGAGTGGCTTTGTGAGTTGTATAGAAGTTAATTAACGTATCTATTTGAATGCACCCAGATCGTTATTAAAAGTAAATGAAATCTGTATATTCATAGCTACATATAAATTAGTGAGCTAATGCAGTAATTTACTAACAAAAAATTAATTTCTCCTGCTCAGCGGCACGTATTATGTTATAGCGTGTTGTTATTATTGCTTTCCCTCTTAAAACGCCAATGCACACTTAGGTAAAACATCTGTTAATATAATTATGACTATCTCATTATTCTATCTAAATTATCAGTAGCAGTATTACGTTTATTAATATTTAAACCTTTCTCTTTCAATATGTACACATTATGTATGTTAACATATGCTGAAAACATAAATACATAACTACATATATATTGAATGTTCATTCATTATAATCTAGAATGTATTCGGTCATTCTTTGGGGAAATGTACAATTCCAAGACAATCTTTTAAGTGGTATGCACTTCTTATTTCGAATGGCACTTGGCATAGATGTAAATCCTGCCTAATAATGTACATGGATTAAGATTTCTGAAAGTCGAGCGTGATATGTAAGCATATCGGTAGGTTCAAACTTGAAACGATATTGAGATAAGCTGTTATTGTTCTGTATCTTATCTACTAAATTTATTAAGTACGATTAGGGCGTATAAGAAACCAGGGAGATGTAATGAACTACAGCAGCTTAAGTAAATAAAGAACATGAAAGCTACAGCATTTATTAATATTTTTAGAAGAAAAAGGTTTTAACAAATGTTGAATGGATAATTTTTGGACTTTATGTTATCATGTTTATTATGTTTCTTTTGTAACGTCATATACTCGATGACGTCATTAATATTTTTTATATATATTTAGAATATGGTGGATTTTTCATATATTACCAGAAATACCCAACTTCCATACTATTCACAGTTTACAATGAACAGAATGGCGCCAAGGAATAATTTACTGAAGTGAAACATTTAGATGTCGTGCAAATTTCGATGTTTTCATAGAGAATTTTAATAAATATAGGAGATATAGAAATATTGCTACAATATTGACCTTCTATTCTGCATCTTTTTTTTTTTTTTGAGAAAAATTGGATGTTATCTTTTGTTTTCAATTTATTCGTAGATAAATATCCAAACTGACGTCTGCCATTTTGCAACACATACTTGACATCGATTTGAAACATGCCTAACTGCGTTGGTTTAATTTTATTATGACATAGTCCACAAATATCAAACATACAAAACATATTGTTATGCTTATTTCTTGCATATCTTCACATAAAGACAATAGATAATATACACACTGATATGAAAATATTAGTTTGTTCAAATAATTTTAATATCTTATTCAGAATAATAGTATTAGATCAGTTTTAAAATGAATAGAAATGCCAGATCTAAAATAGTGTGTTGTATTAATAAATTATACGTGGTTAAGAAAAGGTTTTAAAAGAATATTATAATTATCGAAAGAGTGTGCTACTTCCGGTCCGAATTTTGAAATTTCATGTATACAAAAAATATTGCAAATCCAACTCTAAATACTTTTGTACTCTTAATAAATATATATAGAATGCATAATTTACGACATATTTGCAAAAAATCGCTATTCGGTAAGAGTAAAAGTGGTACTTCCGGTCCGAATTTTGAAATTTTTTTGTATACAAAAGATATTTAAAATTATAATTTAAATACTTTTATACTTGTAATGTACCTGCGTAAAAAGCATGACTTGCGCAGAAAACTGATTTTCGATAAGAGTAAAAGACCTACTTCCGGTTGGAATTTCGAAAAACTTTTTAAGACAATTTGTCTGAAATTTAATTTTGAGTACATTTGAATTCTTTATAAATTTGCTTAAACTTAGTAATTGACGAAATATTTGCAAAATTCGATTTTTTCACTGAAATAAATTACTACTTCCGGTACACTGATTTTACTGAAAAACTAATCAGATCTCAAGAGGGAGATTATACACGTAAATACATAATTTGGAATAGATATGTACGGCGGTTTGACCGCTATCGTGGTCACAGACAGACACAGTAGGCACACAGACCGACACACAGACATTTTTTAAAAAATGAGGTGTGGCCACCACACGACTTTCTTATACGTATGAGCATTTGAAACTATACAATTTTAAGATTTTTTTTATACAAAACTTATTCAAAATCCTATTCTAAGTACTTTCATTCTCTTCATAAATCGCTATAGAATGCATACTTTGCAAGATATTATCAAGAAAGTGCTACTCGCTAAGAGTAAAAGTGCTACTTCCGGTCCGAATTTTGAAATTTCACATATACAAAAAATATTGAAAATCCAGTTCTAAATACTTTTGTACTCTTGATAAATATATATAGAATGCATAATTTACGACATATTTGCAAAAAATCGCTATTCGATAAGAGTAAAAGTGGTACTTCCGGTCAGAATTTTGAAATTTTTTTTATACAAAAGATATTGAAAATTATGTTCTAAATACTTTTATACTCGGAACATACTTCTCTAAAAAGCATGACTTGCGAGATATTCGCAAAAAACTGATTTTCGATAAGAGTAAAAGACCTACTTCCGGTTGGAATTTCGAAAAACTTTTTTAAGACAATTTGTCTCAAACTTAATTTTAAGTACATATGAATTCTTTATAAATTTGTTTAAACTTAGTAGTTGACGAATAATTGGCGAAATTCGATTTTTTCACTGAAGTAAACTACTACTTCCAGTCTGCCGATTTTACTGAAAATCTAATCAGATCTCAAGAGGGAGATTATATTTGTAAATATAAAATTTGGAATTGATACCTATAGCGGTTTGACCGCTATCGTGGTCACACACACACACACACACAGAGAGAGAGAGAGAGAGAGAGAGAGAGAGAGAGAGAGAGAGAGAGAGAGAGAGAGACACACAGACATCCACACACACAGACACACAGACATTTTTAAAAACCACTCTTTCGGTATCAGGGGACATCAAAACGTGGATATCTGCAAAAATCTCGAGGTCGAAAATTTTCATCATCACAATACTTCCTTATACTACGTATAAGAAAGTAAAACCACTTTTTTGGTATCAGGGGACTTCAAAACGTGGACATCTGCAAAAATCTCGAGGGCGAAAATTTTCGTCATGACAATACTTCCTAATACTACGTATAAGAAAGTAAAAGATGCAAAAATATCTTGCACAGAAAGCAATCGAAAATCTAGTTACGGAAATTTTAACAATGAAGGAGTAACGATGTTGATGCGTCGTAATTTGCTTGCGGCAATTTTAAATTTAACCAATGGGACTCGAATTGAATAAAATAGTTATCCAGACAAATAAGATAATGACCAATAATTAACTAGACAAATAAGATAATGGCCAATTTAGGTGACAAGTGGCCTATTGACTGACACTATATAGCCCTGAATATTCTAGGCCCTTCTAACACTGATAACCAAGTATGTATGCACTATTTGCGTGCATAGTGTGTATGTGTGTGTGTTTGTGTATGCAAGCACTCAAGGCACTCATTTTCTAATTTAACCCAATCACTTAAGCCACTAGCAGCTACCTAACATCCAAGTGTTAAATTAAGTCATAAATATTCATTTTCTGAACTCATACGATTATATTTCTTCGTACAGAACATGGTGATGAGTAATTTTAGTAATGCACTTCTGTATAAATTGTATCAGATTGCGTAGATATATTCATATTAGAAAGAGTATGTACATATACAGGGTGAGTTTTTTTCGATGTTTAGTATGGGGATCTCGGAAACTACAACAGATACAGATTTGGTTAAATGAGAAAAGAATTGTAGTTTAAATATTTGTATTTAATTAGCGTTTTGTTTTTTGGAAAACATTACTAGCTTACTAGATATTTCGATTTTTTTTGTAATTTCGTTCGGTGTCTGTGGCTCTGTTATTATTAACTTTAGAAGAAATGTGTAAAGGAAAAAGTTGTAGGAAATCTATGCTAAGTAACACAGTTTATTATCATTTCCTGTTTCTTTATTTTAGCTATATTTTTTGAGTTATGACACAAATGTTATGTTTTTCTAATGCAAATGATAGTCTTTATAAAAACGTCTTTTCTCAACGATTCACATGATGTAATAAATAAATAAATTATGGGCATTTTCCAAATGGTAAAAGATGGGGTGTATTAAAATTCGTATAACACAGTAGACACCTTAGAGAAGCTGTATTAGAAGCTTTTGCTAATATTGACGGACGTTCTGTTAGTAAAGCAACAAAATCTTTAAAAATATGTGCATATTGTACATTAACCATAATAATGGTGGTCATTTTGAACATCTTTAGTCTTCAATACCTTAAATACGTTGTTTGAATTTCCTTTATTGTTTTAGTGAGGTAAAGCGTCTGGTTTACGTCGTACGTTTATGAGTATATGAGATATTAAATGCCATTTAGTTAAAGTCAGGGCTATGTTTTGAGACCACCACGGTTTTTTGATCGCCATAAGTTACTTTGAAGACTATAAATGACATAGAGCTGGGTATTTCATGTAAGATATGAAATATACATCATATTTTTTAATTAGATGCCATGTGCAACATATTAAACTAAAATTCTTCAAAAAGAACATTATTATTTAACTACAAAAGTGTTTACCTGACTAGTTATTCTAAAAGAATTGAAAGTTGCGTTAGGTTTGAAAGGTATTTTTACTCGCTTAAACTAAATTTCAACGAAAACGCATAATATCCATATTATAACCTAATTATCTACAAAGTTTTAAATTCATTGAATTTTCCAAATTGACTAGGCTGCCTTGTTAGTACGAAAAGAACTATT
The DNA here is from genome assembly GCA_963170755.1 of Amphimallon solstitiale. NCBI lineage: Eukaryota > Metazoa > Arthropoda > Insecta > Coleoptera > Scarabaeidae > Amphimallon > Amphimallon solstitiale. Next base: position 45,152,637 of record OY720683.1, on the reverse strand, counting down.
GCTATATTTAGACTTCCGCAATCACTACTAATTCGAATTTTACGACTACTGCTTGAAGACTGGTAATAAGTATGTGTAATGTATAATTGTACAAATCATGGTAATTGCGATAAAGATTGTCATTATTTAATATAGCAGCGACACATTATTTGTATAACTTGGAAGAAACCCAAACGTGTTTGTTTACTAAAGTAGGTAAAATGTATTAAAATGACGATTTACTGAAAAATGATTGTAAGATTTATTTAAAACTTACGGAAACGTATGATTATAATGACATTAAAATGTAAGCTATTTATAGGTTTCCTAGTTTTACAAGAATTATTCACGTATGGCACACTGATTGGCACTTATTACAATTCATATCAAAACAATGATATATTGAAACACTGTAACACATAATATGACAACACTATAGAGTCAACATCTGGAGTCAAAGCAACGAGATTTTGATAGCTTCGTCTACTCGTAAAAGTACTGAAGTATGGATATGATTATATTTATCTATGTTGAAAACCTAAAAATCGCGGAGTAATGTAAGGGGTGTTCAGAAAACTCTAGAATCAAGTAGGTTATGAAAAGAAAAATTAGTCGTCTAAGTTTTAAATGTCAAATTTTGTGTCATTAATTAAATATATGTAAGTGATATGAGATAATTTCTTCAGTCTTTATGTAGTATCATGTTCAATTGGATATCCCGCAATGTTCCAATTTAGGTCCATTATTATTTATTTATATTAGCGATTAGTTTAATATCTTGTCCAATGTTTGTATATGCTGATCGGTTTTTAATTTACTCATTTCCGCATTGATATCTGTCTATGTCGACTTTCTCTGCTATGTGACGTGCTTTCTTAATCATTATTTTGTTATTAATTTACATTTTTTATCAACGAAGCCTCTATGTCATGATGACAGATTAGCTTAATTTAGACAATACAGAATATATTAGTGACTACTGTCGTTGAACACTGCGGATATGTATGGGCTTCTAAATAGGGATTCTTTATACTACACATGTTTAATCAACACAAACTTTCGTGGCTGTGTCGTACCGAAGAAAACAAATAAGTTTGAAACACATATCTACGGCTGCCTACCACCTAATAGTTAACATTTTCACTTTTAATTAGATAATTTCACAATTTGATCTTTCTATGTTTTGTCACTCAGTTATTTTTAACACATAGCTCGGCATTAACTGCCATGTAGTGAAAGTTGGATGTCGTCGGATATAAAATTATAATATTCAAAAAAGAAGAGAAATCCGCGGAAATAATTCTTCTTTCCAAGAAAACAACGCTTCCAGGTGTAGCCGCCATGATGTGATGATATAATTTGAAAATAATTGATGTTTCGACTTTATTAACAAGTCCTTACCAAAAATTATAAATATTTTTATTTTTTAAACGAAACCGAATATATTAACAAAAAGGTTGTGCAATACAATCTGTAAAAAAAAACAGACAAAAATTTTAATCAACAGCATTCCTGAGAACAGTTTACTTTTCCTTAATAATCTAACTCACTCTGTTATGTTAATACAATCAACTTTAATTAATTAAAATAAAGTAGGTATCCATCCTGTTGTTTTATATTAATAATTATAAAAACAAAAATAGAAACTCCAAAAATCTGTAATTGAAATGACAGAACGTTGTAAAAATTAATTTTGGTTTTTGAAAATAAGTGTGGACTTAACGAACATTCATTTCTTAAAAACATGTTATATTAATTGTTTTACTTTTATCATTTTACTGTTTCTCAATTTAGTTAAAACGGAAATAGTAAAGTATTTTCCCCTTGTTTATAATTGAACATAAACAATAAATGTTTCTACGTTTTCAATATGTATTATTTTTTGATTGTTCTTTCATTCCGTTGTTATAAATTTTTCAGTATAGGTATGTAAAGAAAATGCTATACATGGATGTATGAAAATTGAAATTGAGTGTACCTACAGAGTGTGTTTGTATAGCAAGAACTACGGTCGCATTCGGAAACCGGTCCCGCTCCAACTGTTCACTTGACAAAAGTTGAGTGTTGGCTGGACAGGCCCATTCTGCTGTAGGTGATCGTCAGTCATTTGGTACTTTTCATTGCTGCCAAATGTAATAAACAATACTAATAAATTGTTTTTGTGCATTATTTTTCGTGTAAGGCAAATATTATAATAAATTTATTTCTACACTTCGTCCGCATATTTAACGTTATCGTAGACCATAATAATAGTTATCATTACCATTTAACCGGAGGTATATTTTCCTTAAACTTTTGACCTTCCATGAATTTTTTCTTCTATGGATGTCATCATTTCCCCAGCGAATTATTCACAGATATTTTTAATCATTAATGAATTTATATTAAATATGTAAGCAAATTTAAAGTGTTAAAAAATGGATTTAACTTAGTATTAAAATGAAGCAAGGTTTGAGAAAATGTTGGATGCCGTGCGTATGGGGGACTCGCGACCAGTACAATTTAGTTTGTTTTGCTTTTCTAGTAGCCTTCTCAAAATTTCGTGTTCCGTTAGTGTTGGAACGCGTTAATGCGCATGTGAATCAGAATGCGTTTACTTAGTGAGCGCAAATTTTTTCACTCACAAAAATGGCGACCGCTCCACAACATTGGTCGCATTCAGCACAAACAAGAGTTGCGCAACAGTTCGGTTCATTGATCTGATTCATAGGATATACGCTCACTCTATTATTGTTTATTCGGTTTAATACGAATAATTCTAACATACAGCAGCAGTGAAAAGTACCAAATGGAATGTGATCATGTAAAGATGAACGGTCCTGTCCAGCAAACACTCAACTATTGTCAAGTGACAGTAGGAAGGGGAACGGTTCCCGATCCATCTGCTGAATGCAACCATTGGGCAGAGTGAGCGAACGTCTTCTGGACATGATCTCTGAATAGTTGCACAACTGATGTCTTCTGAATGCGACCATTATGTGGAAGGATAATAAAATTTCGTTAACCATCAATTTCGTTTCTGTCGTTAATAACATTCTCGTGTCTTACGATTTTTACCATACCGAGAATATTTATCGCTTGTTATAGTATATTAAGTATGGAGAACGGTAAGGGATGTTTACCGTTCGAAGACAATTGTTTGAGAACGGTCAACTTTACCGTTCCACATGCTTATAACGTTTTTTGCGCGATCAAAACTAAATTTCAATTCATTTCACTACACAGAATTATCGAAAATACTTGACAATAATTAATTAATTGGAATAGGCTATTATAAAAACAAAACAGTTTCCATGACGTTTTTTCAAACATTCTGTTTTACAATTAGCCTCGTGTCACTTCAGTTTGTGTTTTCCGTGAAGTAATTGAAATCAGAGAAGAAATTATGACCGATTCCGACTCAGACATTGAAAATAATTTTGATAGCGACTTGGAACAAGCATGCCCTGGCGGGTGTTTCGCCGTAATACCCGAAAAATCGCGGGAACGTTACGAAAATACATACCGAGCTTTCAAGCAATGGTGTGAAACAAAGAAAATAAGCGGAATGAATGAAAAAATTATGTTGGCTTATTTTCTACAAAGAAGCGAGAAGTTAAAGGCACCTGGCAGTTTATGGGCTGAATATTCCATGCTGAGATCCACAATTTTTCTTCATGATGTGTTTAAAATTTCGCAATTTACTACTCTTATTGCATTTTTGAAAAGGAAAAACGTAGGATACAGACCCAAAAAAGCAAGCGTTTTCACTAGGGAAGACATGAACCGGTTTTTAGTTGAAGCTTCCGATCAAACATTTTTTATTCGTAAGGTAGGTAAATTAGAAATACCTATTTTCAAAATCTATGTTAATGGTGCATATTCATATTAAGGTGGCAATGATATTAGAAGTGTCAGGAGCGTGCAGAAGAGAAGAGTTATGCAATATAACTATGAAAGATGTTGAAGATCGTGGTGAGTTGATTATTGTAAAAATTCCGCAAACAAAAACCAATATTGAACGGACCTTCACTCTTGTAAACCAAGATGAAAAAATTCATTATTTGGACATTTTTCGGAGGTATATTCAACTTCGACCAAGCAATGCTAAATCCGAACGTCTGTTTCTGGCTTTCCACAATGGTAAATGTAGAAACCAAGTAGTGGGGAAAGGAACAATTGGAAGGTGGCCGTCCAAAATTGCAGAATATTTAAAATTATCGAATCCAGCTAGCTTCGCCGGCCATTCACTTCGACGTACATCAGCAACATTGTTGGCCAACAAAGGGGTGAATATTCTAGGATTGAAGCGGCATGGAGGATGGAAATCTTCTAGTGTGGCCGAGAGTTACGTTGAAGATTCACTTCAAAATAAAATACAATTTGCAAAAGAAATATTGTATGATGTTAGAGACACATCCTTTAGTATTCATGATGGTGCACAACAAATGTCTTCTGATACTATTTCTTATGGAGCAGTTTCTACGAAAACAAGAAACAGTGAAATTAATTCTTTGCCATTGTATATTCATAATTGTAGTATTCATAATTGCACCTTTAATTTTAATAGCAACAAATAAATGAACTAAACAATTTCTGTCCTTATATCATCTTCATTCTCTAATTTTTGAAAGTCACAATTACACACCGTTCAGCTGAACGGTAAGTGAATTACTTACCGTTTTGTTAGGTACAAAAAACAGTAAGAACCACTTACTGTCATGGAAACATGACTAGTAAATAATCAAAAAAGATTGATCGCGCAAAAATGTATTTTGTTTGGTAAAAATAATATAAAAATCATGTTTATAATTTTGATAGATTAATAAAGTCGAAAAGTCAATTATTTTCAAATTTTTTGTTTGATTTCAATTTATATCATCACATCACGACCACTATAACAGAGAGCGTTGCTTTCATGGAAAAAGAATTATTTCCGTGGATTTTTCTTCTTTTTTGAATATTATAATTAATAATTAATAATATACGACCAAGAAAATAACATAAATGTTATATTTATATATGGTAGTGTTTACATTAATAAAACGATTGTTCTCTTTAACTTACCGTTTAGAGCTTCTCAATAATGCTGACGACATATTTTAAGAATTGTATGTACCAATAACATTAAAATAACATCTTTTGGATTTTCCAATTTAAACGATATAATCACAAATTTATCGAATCTAACAGGATTTGTCGCTCATATTGAGTAAACAAACACATCGCAAGCACTTTAATCTACAAGTACACATATTTCGTCAATAGATTCGCACTATTTTCATATAAGAGTTCTAGAATACGATACCGGCATTAAAATGTGAGATTGGTTCAGTTTCATTTTAAAACAAATAATCGCAAACTTATTCGCCGTATTTTTAAGATTAAAGTTATATTGTACTTGTAACGGATATATGCCTGGATTTAATTATGTGCTTTATTAACAGACGGAAATATGTAATCCAATAATCTCCAAGAATTACTAATTACAATAGTAGGTTGATTGCAACCATGTTTGTACGAATTATGCAGGGTAAAAATTGAACGCATCGCTGCGAGTGGAATCTTTATAAGATCATAAAATTAGAAGCTGTTTAGGTTTAAGATATGGATGTTGTGCATTTAAAATTTTAATAATCTTAGGCTAAATGCATTTTATAATCTGGAAGTGACTAAATAAAATGTAACTTTTAAAGAAAAAAAGATTTATTTTAAATCTGCCATTTCATTAATTTTAAATAAATGGGAAAGAAGTAAGTCTATTGAAGAGTTTATTTTACGTAAAACACATGAAGTACGAATACATACAAAACGTGCTGGCCAGGTGTGCGACCATTATCAAGAAGAGCGCCGGGAAGTTCTATTGTTGGAATACGGGCAGACTTAAATAGTCATTCGACAGTGCGAGCGGTTTGCAATGTTTCATAATTTAAAAATATATACACAGTGATTCATAAATCAATAACACAAAGAAAATATATATTGTGCTGAGTAATAATATGAGTGATTGTCACTGTATATTTTGTATAAGTTTGAAGGATTATTTAATTGTACTAATTTTTTTATGTATGTTAAATTAAAATATTTAAACTAAAAAAGAGCAGTTGTGTATACTTAAAATGTTATTTATTATAGTAAAGATGTGTGCAGTCAATTATGAAAACATTTCTTGAAGGAGTAGTAGTAGACCAGGTTCTTGGTTGCAGTAATTTTCATTGGATTCTGAAAATAGAGATTTAAAGTTATTATTTATGTAAAAATGTAGTTTATTATCTTGTAAAATTTGTCTAATTAACAATTTCGTAAAGAAAAGTAATTTAGTGTTGAATGTTGAAGTATGAAGGAAACAACTTAGTAAATAATTCGCGGGTAAAGTTTGAATAAGCGGATCTGTCAAAATTGACATTTAAATAAAATTTTGTTAGTAATGTTTTGTGAAGTACAAAGTCTTAGTAATTCATTATTATAAATTATTAGAGATTTAATATAGAAGGTATACTGAAATTTGGAAAGCACTGAAACGTATCAATAAAGTTTTATAATACCATTTTGAACAAGAATTATGAAAAAAGGAATTTAATTGGATGAAATTAAAAAACGAAAATATTGTCTTGGTGACGAAAAACAAACAGAGATTGAAAAATATTTTTCAAGCAAGGTGCGTGTAATTTTCGGAAAATCACGATTTTATTCCGAAAAGTATACTTTAAATTCACGAAAACCGCGAAAGTTGGTGAGAAAAGTGTTTCTTTCAGCATAGAAAATATTTATTTGATGGTAGAATAAAAAAAATTATTATAGAGAAGCATAAAATTATAGAATAATTTTATTACTATCAAATTAAAAGATATCCTGGATGGTAAAAGAAGATATTTACGAAGGAAAGGAATATTTAAATAGTACTTACCAAATATTAACCAAGTCCGAGCGGAATTTTAAATACATCAGTAGTACGTGAGACCAAAGAGGGATTCCAGTTATCCAAGTCCAGTTTATTGTATAAAACGAGAAGTTCCTACTAGTGAGAAACACAGATGTCGTTCCAGATATATGTTAAATTAATTAAAAGGATCCGGGGAACCATATAATTCCGAAGAGGTTTAGTTCCAGTGTTAAGTCGAGATAAAAGTACAGCTGCATTAAAATCCAGAAGATATCCTGTAATTTTCGAGGACACAACAAGATACATCCTGTTAGATATACCCGAAGAAGTTCCAGATCCAGGATTAGAACGAGGATACACCAGAAGTCATACTAGGAGAGATCCAGAGAGTCATCCGAGGCACAGAACGAGTCCAGGAAGGTTGTTTTTTTTTAAATATAGAAGATCCACTGTAGTTATCAATGAACGTGTTACCAGAACCTGTGAGAAAAAAGGAAAATATAACTTGAATAGCCCAGAGAAAGAAGATAAATGTTAATAAGAGGTTGTATAATTTTTATATAAGGAAAAACTTGAATTTATTTTAGTTTACATCGAGTAAACGTCATAAATATTGTTAAGAATTGCTTAATAGTATTAAACAAGAATAGAAATACTTATTGTAAAAAGTTTAAATCTCTATTTTAATAAGAAATTCAGAATGCACCTATAAATGAATTTACATGACCTTGATACTAAAACATACCTTCAAACTTGTTTGAACATTTTATAGTCGAAAGTTATTTATAAATAATTAAATTGCGAGGCTTAATACATGCAAAATTGAAAAATATACATTAAATGGGATTTTGTACATACCTTATCGAATAGATAACCTTTGTTGGACATCCTTCATTTATCAATAAATTTACAGGTACAATTAGACAGGTTAAACAATTTATGTACATGTCGTATAATTATATTGGATATATTTTCGAATCAAGATTTAAATATTTATTGTTATTAAACGATTATTGTGGTGAAATTCTTCTTTTATTTATAAAGTAGAAACAGTGTGCTAAACATTTTTATATTGGAAATAGAATGTTGATAAGTCAATGACCTGCAAGTAAACAAAATAAAATAGCATTTATAAAGTTAATTGTGAGAGTAAAAGTATACATACCGTACAATTGGTATCCTATGAGAGGGATAATTCATTAGCAGAAATATTCACATAATCAAAAGAATAATCATAACAGAATTATTTGAAGCATTTAGATTGTTATTTTTATGTAGCAGTTGATAACGGCAAATACCAGTGCGACATCTTTATAAAAGTAAATGTAATGCTAGTACTGCGTGGTCAAAATAAAAACTAGTTTCATTTATAGAAAAGTAATACCATAAAGAAGTGATGAATTTTAAATTGCTATTTGAAAGAGTTAGGAGATTAATATTTATTTCTAAATGCATTAAGAATATTATCATTATAGAAAATTAAATTGATTAAGAATAAAACTGAGAAGTGTTTGGGCATAGTTAAAAGAAATTAAGAAATATATAATTGTATATGAGATATAAATTTGGTACAGAAATTTAAAATATTATATACTGAGTGTTACATTATCATTATCATATTATAACCTGAGATTATTTGAGTAAATTTGAATGACTAGGTAAGAGAGGAGATATTATTAGCAACACACATAACAAGATTTGAATAATTTTGGGGTTTATTATTAATTATACGTGTTGGCAAGTATATTATCCCCTCCACTAGTGCAATATCTATAGCCGAGAGGTAAACAATCCAAGTCCATAAAACGAAATTTTCAGTACTGAGCACAAGTGGAAATGCTAAGGCATAAGTAAAGCAATGTGTTATTATAGTATTTTAATTAACTCTATGAGTTCTTTTAATAGTCATTTTATATTATTGCTAAATATTTACCTCTACTTAAATTTAAAAAAGCAGGTAATAATAAAAATAAAGCCTTATCATGAGAGTTTTATTTTTTATCAGGAATATTATACATTTATAATGATTATAAAATTGCTGAGGAACTCATTGCAAACTTTTTATTAAAAAAACATACTTTTTCTTTGTTATTACTTTTAATATACCACGCCAGGCTATGTACTTCTTCAGGTAGTGGTATTGAATTTCGAACAGGGGGGTTATTCTCATGAGGATAGCGATATCGCTATCCGTCAAGGCCACTTTATGACGTCAATAGCGATATCGCTACGAGGTATTCTGCAGACATAGCGATACCGCCATGATTCTTTTTGACGTCATAACTTAGCGATATCTCGCTATATTTAGCGAGACTAAAAATAGGGTCGCTATAATTTATCGATATCGCTATGATATGCTTATAAGTTCATTACTGTTATGTTTTACCGACTTGCTTCTTTTTAGTTGACATTTGATATAGAATTACTACTTATTTGCTGATGACACAATAATTTATTTAGCTGGAAAAAACTACAATGAAATAGTTAAAAAAATGAATATTGATCTTCAAAATTTACAAAATTGGTTAGAAACTAACAAACTAAAACTAAATTTAGAAAAAACCAAGGCTATGGTATTAAATGAAGGCAATATTGAAAATAAAAACGGTAATTTGAAAATGGGAAACGCAGAGCTTGGATGGGTGGAGAGGGTAAAATATTTGGGAATGATTATTGACAAGAAATTAAAATTTAGCGACCATGTAGAATATATAAGTAAGAAAATAGCGAAGAAAATAGGAGTGATAAACCGATGCAGCAAGTTCTTAAGTGAATATACAAGGAAAATAGTTTATAATACGATAGTGCTTCCTCATTTTTATTTTGCTGGAACAATACTCTTTTTGGTTAGCTCAAAAGATATAAATCTTTTGAGCAAACCAAAAAGATTGCAATTATTGCAAAACCGGGCAATGAGAGTAATAAATATTACAGGTGGATAGATATACAAGCATACAGTGGATGCTAAGTAGGTTGCAGTGGTTGGGAGTAAAAGCTATGGTAGAAATTTCTGTGTTAATTTTCATACATAGGATTATATTAGGATTAATACCAGAGACTATTTTAAGAAATATGTAGTGCAATTTAAAGACATACACGAATATGACACAAGAAATAAAAACGATATTATTTTAGAACAGAAGGAATCTAGACAGGGACAAAACAATGTAGTTTTTAAGGGAACTGTGGTTTATAACAAATTACCAAAATCAATTAAAGATATTTTAGAGATAGATAAATTTAAGCATAAGTTAATAGAACTATATCGAAATAATGAAGTACAATAGTATGAAAATGGTTTTGGTATTTCAGGGATAAGTTGTCATTATTAGATTAGATTTGGTGTTGAATGTTATGAGCTTAAGAAGAATGAATGAATACATATGTTATGTTATAATTAATAGGATATAGAAAGGATTGTAGTTATATAGCAATGTAAAAAATGCTAAATAAACTTATTATTATAAAAGTAATTTCAGATTTTCTGTTTCTTATTTGTCCGACAATGGCAGCTTTCTATGGGCAATATCTAGTCATCCACTTGTTGGAAAGATAACAAAGAAAAAGAGAAATTCGCAGGCTAAGGGTACAAAGACAAGGATTAAGGGACACTTTGAACCCATTTTCAATAACAGACGAGGAGTTCATTAGAAATTTACGTTTGACAAAAGCAGTAGCAAGAAATCTGATTAATAATATCGACATCATATTTAATCAAAGGCATGTTGCTACAGCTCTCGACAAATAAAATAGGACACATCTTATTACGACTTTAGCTTAATTTTATTTGTGTGAGTAAGTCTTTTACTAAAACAATTAATGTTATGAAATGCCTTGCATATATTATAAATGTCAAATATTTTCAACAATATCTGTAATCTTGACTTACAATAATTAAAAAATATGTCCCATTTTATTTGTCGAGAACTGTACATCCATTCCAACATATTTAGCTGTAAGATTTTTATTAGAATCTAAAATAATAAACAAAACATTGCAGTTGGATATTCTTTATTCAGTAATATATATATATAACTTTGCACAGGTTCTATGTACACTATCTTTTCTGTCATGGTAGTTACCAAAGACATGTTGACAATAGTTTATTAACAGCCCTTGGCCAAGCATCTTCTGGTAGATGTACTGACATGAACAGTATTAAATGCTCCTTTTGGTTCTGCGCTATCTCTCTTCTCGATTTCGTGACATGTTTGAATAATAATACACTTTATACACTCACAATCGTCAAACACACACATCAACACCATAAATGTGACAAATGTCCTTTTCTCAGCCTTTTCCCTTTAATATTACCACTATTACCAATGTCATGTTCGTAATGCAAACATAATTTTAAAAATGTTACTAAAAAGTTAAGTATGTTGTGTAGAATAGGTCGTAGCGACACTCGCTATTTACGTCACGCTTTTGCGATATCACGTGGTATCGCTATTTACTCTCGCTAATGGTGGTATCGAATCGCTATTCACCAGAATAGCCCCCAGATCTCATGACATTTAAAGTTTTAAATTCTTCATCATTAAAATTAGCTTGTAAAAGACAGTGTTAGGATGATCAGTTTGAACTTGAAAATAAACAACGTTTAATATTAAAAAATCTTCTTTTAGAGTACTTTTTTTTCCTATTAATAAATGGAGCTTCAGGTTGACTATACAAGTGGCCAACGTGTTTAAAATCACGTTTTTTCACAATTTTTAAGATGCTTGCGCCTGTTGACCTCATTAACTGCTGCCAGTCCTAAGGGGTGCATATCTCTATAGTCGTTTGCTTTCTAAGAGACTTTTCAATTAGCGCGTGCACGTGATCTGTTTCCATGTGTGTGTGACTTCGTAGTAAGAATTAGTGGTCCACAGTTTTTAAGCAAATTTTCAAAAGCCATAGATAACTAAGCATCATAACAATGTTACGATTCTCGCTGCCGCTGGGAGTTATCTGACCAAATAATTAGGTTTTATATGCTAGTACCAGCAATAACGTTTTCAGCCCATTTGATCAATGCAGATGCGATTTCCTTGCTCCTTCTACCAGCTCTGATTCATCCCACCCCAAGCAGTAGGATAAATTGTTTGTTAAATCGTAAATAAATAGTTAAATGTAACGTCCACAATTTCAGAAAATAAAAACTTTTGTTATTTGAGAGGTGTGGGCTGGGCAGACATTTTTGCTAATTTAGCATTATGACTTTGGTTCTGCCCTTTGAATTCTTGCTCTCTCATATCTGCTTCACTCACTTTTCGCTACCTTGGGAATCTTCAAGTCTTAAAGTAACCTCGTCACACTTATCACAAGTATCAGCTAAAGGTTTTTTAAACTCTAAATTAAACTCTGTGTTTTGGGAATGCGATCTTGTTCACATTTGGCTAAATACAACTTGTGCATTTTTTGTCTATTTAATTCTGGACCTAAAATTTTCCTTCTACTCTTTTAACGGGTGTAATGGCTTTCGTAACATGGGAGGGACTGAATGTGTGCTCTAACTCCATTAAGAATTTCTTCAGGTAGTTTGTTGTATGGCTCATGTCATCCTCTCATATCTCTGGAAACAAAGCCATCACTAGTCTGCTTCTTTATGGCACTGCGCACAACTGTTTCGGAAATTTCCAGAGTACCTAATTAGAAAAAAGTTTTGCATACATAAACTTTTTTTTAAATAACTGTAAATAAAACACGTGTTAGAGGACATGCGATTCTTTAGCTCACTGATAAATGGATATACTACATTTTCAAAATTATAAATAATGACAACCAACAATACGTGACTTACGATTTTTTTGCCACAACAGAAAAATAAAACAGCTTTGTTTAAAGATAATATTAACTTCACATTGGCAAAAATTGGAGTTACGACTCTTTACCTCTCGGCTATAGATATACGTATATATTTTCAATCGAATACCCCATAATATAAGTTCAAATTTAGATTTTATGTTGAAATAAAAATAGTTTTCATTGAGAGTAATTATTCGCTAAAGGTCACAGTTTTCGGGTTATTTATATTTAAAGTCAGAAAGTGATATTTAGAGATGTGATCTAGACCAAAGAATGGGGAATATATCAACCAAAGACGCTCACATGCGTAAAATTCTAAGAATCCAACGATCAAAACAATACTTTGTAATCGGTGTCAAGACGCAAAATTTCTCATTTCTCATACGACGCACATGATAAACTGGAGCCGTCAATGGGATTTAAGCTAGACTGTAAAACTATAAAGAGCAAGAAATAATATTTTTATTAATATTCATTGTGAGTGCTTTCTTTTTTGGGTAAACGTTTTGTAGGAGTTTACTAAAAAAACATGGATAAATATGAATGAATTACGTATTTGACATTCGAAAATAGTAAAATTTCTGTATTAGGTAAACACATACCCTTTACATTTCAACCGCTCAACCTTATTCATTTAATGTGATATCTAGTTTCTTTATCAATGAATTAATGTAGTTGTTAATGCTACAAAACCTTTTGAACACCTTTGAGCGCCTTTTACAAGATGCGCCAGCCTGCGACGCTTACCTCGCACACCGCCTCCTAGCGCCGTCACTGGCTGTTTGTGTTATTAATATCAGTTTTTGTTATTACATGAAATCTATCATAATGTACATAATTGAAATTCATGTCACCACCTTAACAAACGAAAATGTGCTCGTAATGGAATGGCATATTTTACAGCATCTACCCTACAGTTTAGAAGATACTAAATATTTAAACAATAAGCCTACATCTGTGCACAACATAAGTTGAACTATATGTGTTAAATACACTCCGTAAAAAAATTAATGGAATCAATCATTTTTTTGACAACTTTTTATTTTTTTAAAATTGTATGTTCTATAATTAAGCAGTATACAATAGTTTTAAAAATAAAACAAAACGCTAAGGAAAAACCAAAAACCGCAGCTTGATAAACATAACAGTTGACAAAGTAACACCAACGTAAAGAATTTAATTAACGGAAAATATTGAGTATTTTCGCCTCGGGCCCCTATTACGGCAGCCTTCCTCAATAAGACTTCTGATGTAGTCTTGGCCCACCTGGTTCCATTCTTCAGTGACTGCTGATTCTAGGTTTTCTAGCGTTCTTGGTGGAACTTGTCTGATTCGTGTAGTGCCACAGGCGTCTCTACTTACAAGCCGTGAAGTTGGAGATTTGGCAACAGCGCGTGTGGTTCTCATTCTATGTAATTTTCACGAGTCCATGTGCATATGATGTGCATGTCACGTTTGTTAGCTAAAGTTTACGTGAGTTTGAATCAAAAACATTTGAGTAGAAGTATTTACAAAGTTAAAGTCAATCTCGGGATGTACCTATGGGCAAACAATTTCTATTTTCGTGAATGTGGCCGATAACATTATTAAACATAACCTCAAAGTGTCAACACGTTCTTTGTAATCATTTGTCTGCTGTTTATAAGTTTGATTAACAAATACATTAGGAGAAGGTAAGAACAATATACATTTACTAGTTTTGTTCATTTTTTTAAAACTGTGTGATGTTTTAGATGCCATGATTGTGCTGTCTCTCATTGTGTAAATCGAACTACAACATACACTTGAACAGGAAGATCTACAAACAACCTTTTCATTTTCAAAGGAAAATTAATTACGTAAAAAGTGGTTACGAGTAATTCTTGAGCAAAAATAATCATCAAAAGATATTAACCTCATTAGCAATCAAAAGTGTATAAAGTCTGATAACTTTTATATTGATTTTAGTGTTGTTCAACGGTCCAAATATAGTGATCTATGGTAAATTGTATTCTGTGAATAGATCGCTGTTCTCTACTGAGTATGGGGCCTTTAGCCGGAATTCAGTGCATGACAATTTCATAAAACCAAAACAGACAAACACTATTACAATGATTTTCTGTTCATAGATAAGGTGATTACATATTTTTTTGCCGAGTGTATTTTATATTTAAAAATATTATCATTGCACACAATTGTAATTTTAATTTATATTTTCATTTATTCTTACTGCAAGATTGTCCATGTCGGTAACCGTTGGAGATGGTGGAAAAATACTACTTTATTCAGGCCTATAAAATTAATTGTAACAATTAAAAAAATCAGATTTTACAAATGCTATATTCTCGTCAGAATACAGTTTAACCATAGAACGCTATCAAATAAAATTTGGTGAATTTAATCGATTGCAAAGTATCCCCAATAACACATGAATCGGTTGTTTCATCTATATTATTCTAACCATTTAAAATTTTATCTACTACATTGATATTGTGTAAATAAAACTTTCATACGGTATATTCATCAGGAATTTGACACCTATAATGCTTTGTTAAATACTGCTTCAGTATGAATTTACTTAACCCGCACCAACATTTTCTGATGATAATAAACGTAATAATTGATTAACAGTAACTTGATTTTCTCAATTAACACTGTCAATGTTATTGATAAAATACTTGGTCTTGATTGAGTGATATCGCATTTGGTAATCAGATCTGATCCTTATAAAATGTATTAGCAATTTTAATTAGCACATGACGTGGTTCTGGACTATTAAAAGAAAAAAATAACACCGCCGAAAATTTGTTTTTTTCACATCGAATCCATATGTTCGAGAGAAAAATTCATGCTCTCTTTTTCCCACCAGTTTGTCCTTTAGATTTTTCCCCTTTAATGTTTTTCCAGCGTCAGGCGTAATAGGATTATCGTTTGAAAACAAACTCACTGTGCAAATACACCCTGTTTAGGGCATGTCGAGTGAAGAAGCAGCGTGCCAGCACACCCACTCACGTATATATAGACAAACAGACTGTCTTCGGACGTGACATCGTGGCAATGCAAATTATACCCTCAGGATCTATAAAATTACCGCGCTCTGACCTACCACGGTTAATGCGTTTAGGGCCCAACTAGTAACGAGTGACGTTAACCCTCATCATTGCTCATCAACTAATCAAATGGACCCGGCATTCATTTATTTTTTTATCTTTCCGTTTCCGTTTCTTGTTATTCTTACATGCTGGTCATTCGTCGGTTTTCTTTAACGGTCTTTATAATATTATTGCGATTGAGATTTGTATTTAATTTTGACCAGGGATTTACGTGTAATTCCATGGTGATAAGACCGTGCCGGAAACGTTCCTCATTATTGGCGCCCTAGCGTGAACGTGAATGCCTAACATTCAGTAAATTCGTGGGATTATTATGTGTTAATTGCATGTGATTATCGATAAGATTTTCCCCGTAATTCTCGTGTCGGAGCATTTGTAGAGATAGAGTTCCAGAAATCAGGGAGTTCTCAAAAATCTTGCCTTAGTATATTATATAGCATTGGTTTTCACTGCATAATTAAATATACAACATCCAACTTAAATACGTATAATTATCTAAAACATAATATACACATATAAACTCTGTAATCGACAACTTTATTCTTGTCTCACGTTTTACAGAATATATGCACATATGAATACAATATAGATAAAAAATTTAGTTTAACAAATATTGTATAAACATCTCACCAAAATGACACAAAATACAAATAAAACAGTTTCACCATATGCTCCAGATGTATGCATTCAAGGTAAATATCAGTGTCTGACTTTGTTCTATATTCAAACTTAAATGATAGTATGAAGAATGTTTGAGTGTGTAATATGCATTGTTCCAAAAATCCCCGTACAACATACAGATCATCAGCGTATTTTATATTTTGAAATTTGATGTTTTCATTAATATCATTGATATAAATATTAAACAGTATGGGACTCAATATCGAACCCTGAGGGACTCCTCACATAACAGGCTTCAATAATTATAACTCATAACCGTCAACAACATTTTGATATCTGTTTGCGAACATGCATTCGAGATCTGAAAAAGGATGTCCTTTGATATCACAGTATACCAATTTGTCTAGCAAAACACTGTGAGAAACGCAGTCAAAGGCATTGGATAAGACTAGAACCCCCTCGTATGACGAAACCACAATTTCAGCAAACAAATGTTAATTGTTATTCATGTTTTATTTTCTTAGTGTATGTACATATATATTTGTGTTTTTAGATAAGCGATGGATATTGGGCATACCTATACCTGTGCGGCGGGGTGTTTACGACGGTGCTTTCATTATCTCCTATTCATGACCGCACGTGTACCTATATATTTCCAACAAAGAGTTTTTGGTAGAATGCTAGTTTTAAGTTTATTATCCTTTGTCAAAGACATAAAATTTTGCATATTATTTATCTCCGAACCTTTTGGTCGGCTTTTATTTCTATTTATCTTTTAATATAATTAACATTGCCTGCAATTTGCTTTCTTTGACAAAAGGACCACATCTTTCACAACACCTTTGGTCCTTCAAACATATAAGTACATAAAAAAACTAGCGCGCAGTCGCCGTACAGTCCACCAATAACAACATTGACTGCACGCAACCAAATACCCCCCTCCCCCAAAAAATGCGATTACTTTAAAAAACTTAAATGATTATATTTAAAGTATGTTTGAGTTTGTAATATGCATTGTTCCAAAATTAGCATATAGATCATCAGGGTATTTTACATTTTGAAATTTGATGTCTTCATTAATATCATTGATATAAATATTAAAAATGAGGTGTGACCACCACACGACGCATGAGCGTTTCAAACTATGCAATTTAAAAAAAAAAATATTCAGAAGCTGTTCAAAATCCTATTCTAAGTACCTCCATTGCCTTAATAAATCTCTATAGAATGCATATTTTGCAAGATATTCGAAAAAAAGTGCTACTCGCTAAGAGTAAATGTGTAACTTCCGGTCCGAATTTTGAAATTTCATGTATACAAAGAATATTGCAAATTCAGCTCTAAATACTTTTGTACTCTTGATAAATATATATAGAATGCATAATTTACCACATATTTGCAAAAAATCGCTATTCGGTAAGAGTAAAAGTCGTACTTCCGGTCGTAATTTTGAATTTTTTTTATACAAAATTTAGTTCTAAATACTTTTATACTCGTAACGTACCTGTCTAAAAAGCATAACTTGCAAAATATTGGCAAAAAACTGATTTTCGATAAGAGTAAAAGACCTATTTCCGGTAGGAATTTTGAAAAACTTTCATAATAAAATTTTTCTCAAACAATTTTGAGTGCATATGAATTCTTTATAAATTTGTTTAAAATTAGTAGTTGACGAAATATTGGAAAAATTCGATTTTTTTACTGAAGAAACTACTACTTCCGGTCAGCCGATTTTACTGAAAATCTAATCAGTTCTCAACAGGTAGATTATACTCGTAAATACAAAATTTGGAATTGATAGCTGTAGCGGTTTGACCGCTATCGTGGTCACACACACACGGACACGGACACACAGACACACAGAGACACATTTTTTAAAAACCACTTTTTCGGTATCAGGGCAGTTCAAAACGTGGACATTTACAAAAATCTCGAGGTCGAAAATTTTCATCATCACAATACTTCCTTATACTACGTATAAGAAAGTAAAAGTATGGGACTCAATACCCAGCCCTGAGGGACTCTGCACATAATGGGCTTAAACAATGATGACTCATAAAAGTTATCAACATTTTGATATTTGTTTGCCTATATTTTGATATCTGAAAACGGATGTTTTCTAACATCATAGTATACCAAGTTGTCTAGCAACACACTATGAAAAGCGCAGTCAAAGGCATTGGATAAGACTAGAATCCCCCCTCCCCACATTAATGCGACTCCTTTTTTGTGTTCATTTGCATGTAATACCTCTTAAAGAACTAATAGTCGATTTTCCTCGACGAAAATCAGATATTTGATAAATCTAGACTTGAAAGCGCCCTCCAAACACTTGAAAAGAATTGGTACTAAAGATATTGGCGATTCTTGGTGGTTTTCACTCTTTTGATTTCACAAAAATTATTTGCAAATACTTTAAAAAAAACGATTTGCGCAAATAAAATAATATTGTGTTCGTCTTTGTTGCATTAAGCCATAATATTTTGAGCAAAAATGTATCCTGATGAGAAACTTGTGTGGAAAGAAAAATAGTAGAGGCCTCAGAATGGAATCTTTAGGTACACCTGGTTATATAGGAAGAATTATATGAAATAACAAATAGTTCTGACTATTTATTATCAAAAATGTTGTTCATTGCTTAGGAATTAAATAAGAATTATAAGTAACAATACAAATTTCTGCAGTAATTCCCGTCCATTTATGTCCCAATTTTCGTGATTAGATGGATTAATTAATTGTATTCGTTTATTTATCTGTTTTTTTTTCTCTAAAATACTAATTTGAAAGTTGTCGATACAATTTTGATCATTTTCCCAATCAGAATTTCGGCTGACATGCGCAGATCTCGGACACATCATCACAATGGATTCGCGTTTTTGTTTAAGCAAAATACGTTTTCGCATTTCAACAATATTTATGCAGTATCTTATAATGTATATTTATTTAGGAAAAAACCCATAAATTGTGAATTTTGTGTTAACTTTTACCTTGTGTTCAATTGACGCAAATGTTCTGTTACGTTCTTCGTAGTTGTTGACATATTTGTAATAATTTTACGCACCAACTCATAGTACTCATATATAATGAAGCCAAATAATTGGGAATAATAATACCCCTGGTAATTCTAAAATACCATTGTACCTACCTAATTTAATTAGAGTATCCATCCAAATTTGTGGTTTACGTGCTTTTCGATGTGGTTTTAGATATATACTTATCATTTGTAGTCTTTTACATGAGTTATCATTAATACAGGCATCCCCAAGAGTTACTTATATATAGTCAGCAAGATATATTATATTTCTGGAAATATTATTGATTTATATACAATATTGTGCAAAAGAAACCAGCACCTTACTAATATTTTATAAAAATGCTTAACAAAAATAAATATAAGTACTTGTATATTATTTTTTTTAAGATACAGCTGTTTCATTTTATATACATAATGCATAATAATTTTCACTGTTGCAGTTTTTAATTTGGTCTTAATTCTTTATTCTTTAATTTTTTTTTATTAAATTACAAGAAATTTTGTAATTTTCTTCTTGTATTACTGTCTTTTACATTCTTTAATGTTTTCTCACACCTTCGTCCATATTATTGTTCTTAGTACTCCGGCTTCTGCTCTTAGCTTCCTATCAATATTTGTAACACACTTCCAATCTCGCACATTACCACAACCATATTAGTTCTAAGAGAAATTCCACTAATCATCGTCTAACATACAGACATCAGTTTTTGCTAAATTTTAAAACAGAATTTGGAGCCATTCATTATCTCCCCATGTCTTATACTGCGATGCATCTTTTACTTTTTTAGGCTTGTACATGCCGAGTTAAATTTTATAGAAATATTTCAAATTTTTTTTTAAGAAAATTTAATATAAAATGTTAATGCAACTCTTATATTTGCGTATGACACGTACGTATTTTTAACACACACGTATAGGTATTGAAGTGCATCTGTTATTTATGATTTTATTTAGTCAAATAATGATTGCCAAGTTACTTACATTTTGCTATTATTGCATTAACGTATTTAGTTACTGTAATCAGTTTGAACATCTGCATAAAATTCAGCACGTACTTTTTGATCGAATATTTTGATGACGTCTTTTGAACAGAAGTTAAAACAAAATGTAAACAATTCAGCGGAAAATTTTCGAATCAAATTTAACATGTATTTTATGTATGACGCGATTCTAGTTATAGCAGAAAATGTTCATCAAAATGTTGGATAATTTTCTGTAATGTTTGGCACCGTGGCATACGTGCCTTATATTTGTAACCTTATGTAGGGTTTATTAACTGCTACGAAATTCCGCAAACAAGATTTCTTCTTACCATCGAGGTATGCAATGACATTGCCATTGTGGTAGTTCCTTACTAACTCCTCTGATTTTGGTTTACCGCGTAGGGCAACGGTTTCATTTTTTTTTCTACGTACCACCTTCAAAGTGACATTTCGCGCATGCATCACTCGAATCGAATGCAAAAATTGCAAAAAAATAGTGGCTCTTTGGGGCAATTAAAATTTAGTTTATAAAATACCATTTTCTTCAATTTTCCTTCACTAAAAAGGGTAATTGCTAAACATTCTTCCAACAAATTTGTAAACGCCATCTATTAGACGATCTCTGAGGTGATATTGAAATTGGCAGTTAATTGTAATGTTCGCTCTGAATTATAATGTATTAAAACAGATTTTTAATTTAATGTTAGTATAAAGAAGATTTCTTCCGCGCAATGGCGCTATTAAAGGCACTCGCTCCTTTCACTCGCTCGTGTTTTAAAAAATTGCTGATGGGGAACATAGCCTTCCCGCACTTAGTTCGTTGGTTGGTAAATAACTATTACAGTATGCTGTGCACTATAGCGAAGACGCTGTCTGCCGTTAGCTGTCGCCTGCTTGTTGTAATATTATTATTTTATTTCTACTCCCTAAAAGATATTTTGGCACATTGTCGCTTCTTTATCCCTTTCATCATTTAAATAATGGAGATCCCACTTTTCGGCACGCCCTACATGAGTTACATAAAACAAACATAAGACCCTCGATAAAGGTTTATCACAATTGAAGTATCTATCTCTCACAGTAAACTGTATTTGTTCTTTAGATAAGTTACAAATAATGTACATAAGAAGTGATCCATCGGAAGATAATTCTTTTGCACAGTACTGTATATTAGAGGTTCTATGTTTCATTTCGTATTTTATTTCAAAAAACTTTATTCATCCTTTCCATTACATACATCATCTAACACCCATACATTTTACGCGCTTTTCTTCTTATTGGTTTAAGTCTATTTCCGCTCCGCAGTGCAAATTGTCAAAACTAAATTCTATTATAGACAAAAGCTAAATAAAATCAAATAATAGAAGTTGTTCAGTCGCTCAATTGGCTGCGTCTAGATACGTCAAGTGTAAATAAAATAAAGAGCAAATATAAACGAACTTGTAAACTAACAATGCATCGCTACCGGGAATTTCCCGTTTGAAAACATTTCCTCTTAGAAAATCAATATATGTTATTTCATTTGTCTCTAAAATAATGGTCTATTCTCATCTATATTTCACAGTTATTTCTCAACTGGATATTTCCGATTTTTCATCATTTATATTCGCTGTAGTAGTAATGACATTAACACACATTTTTAATACCAATTGTATTGTAAATTGTATTGTCCAGTGACCATCATGCAACATAAAGGGATGTATGACATAAGCAATAATAAGATCACAGTAAATGATATGAATTGCATGAAATAGTAGCAAATCCATGCATATTTTTGCAGTTCAGTTTTATACAGGGTGAGTTTTTTTGAATGTTTAGCATTGGGATCTCAGAAACTACTGGAGATAGAAAAACGCTTAAATGGGGAAAGATGCGCAGTTTTACGAGTTTGATTTAAAACTGCTTTTGTTTCTCCGATAACTTTCATGGCTTACTAGATATTCAAAGAAAACTAAATCTTACGATTTTCTTTAAACATGCGTAGCATCGTTAATAGTAATTTTAGAGAAAAAGTGTTCAGACAAAAGTTTTAGATAATTTTACGCCAAATAAAACTATGTAGCTAATATTTTTCTTTCGTTCACCATTATCGAGTTATGACACAAACTTGTGTTTTTTTTAAATGGAAACCATAGTTGGTTTTGACATCATTAAAAAGCTTATTTTTTGCTGATTACAATGATATAGGTTTGATATAGTTCTTTTAAAAAATATAGAGGATATAGACATTTTTATGGTTTTTATGGAAAACAATTGAATTTCGAACTGATAAAATACAAACCAAACGAAAACTTATTTTGAAATCTTATGTAGTAATAAAATGAAAACTATAAGAACTTTTATTAAGGGCATACAACATTATTAATGTTCAAAGATGCCTCCATTATTATTAATACACAAATTGCATCTCTTCACAACAGAATTTGTAGCATTGCGTACTTTACGCCTATCGATGTTATTAAAAGCAACTAAGACAGCTTCTCTTAAATCGTCGATTGTTTCATATGTTCTTTTGTATACTGTGTCCTTTAGTACACCCCACAAGAAAAAATCCAAAACTGATAAATCAGGGGATCTAGCCGGCCATTCAATGGGTGCATTTCGTCCTATCCATTGATTAGGGAAGTTCAAATTTAAATAATTTCTAACATTCAGTTGATTGTGCGGAGGCGCTCCGTCATGTTGAAACCATTGCAGCATTGCTCGGGTTCTTAAATTTAAGTTATCTAACATTTCCTCGAAATCTTGTTGTAAAAAATTAAGATAACGATTGCCAGTTAGTGATCCATCAAAAATAAAAGGAGGAAGAACAGTTGATCCTATAACACTACACCAAACAACAAATTTAATTTGTGGTCTCCTATGTTCAACGTGATGTGGATTTGTTTGAGAGCATATGTGCTCATTGTGCCTATTAAACATTCCACAATTTGTGAAACGAGATTCATCAGACCATAATATTTTCATTGAAAAGTGTGGATCGTTTTGACACTGATCTTTAAACCATCTACAAAAAGCTATTCGTCTGATGTTATCACCTTCATGTAAAGTTTGTGATACTGATAATTTGTAGGGACGAAATTTATGCTTCTTCAACACTCTGACAATAGTGCGTTGAGAGGAGCTCATTTCTGTTGAAATTTGTCGGGTTGATGTAGATGGATTCTGAGCGGCACATGCTAATATGTTTATTTCTCTATCTTCATCCATCCCTTTTTTTGATTTTGGTTTAACGAACGAACCATAATCTGCTAAATTATCCCATAATCTCTTAAAAGTAGGTAGCGACGGCTAACGTCCATCAAAATAATCTTCAAAATAAACTTCAGCAGCTCTAGCAGAATTTTTCTGGAACTGAATGTAACATTCAACCATATCACGCTTTTCTACGTTAGAAAATTCCATAGCCAATGCAAACTTATGATTAACGGCCGTTTGCACCGCTTATAGTTAAGTTACAATTAAAATAATTAATACTTAATTGTCAATGTTTGACAATTAACTATTAATTTGACTTAAAAGTAAAAATTAACAGCTCTCACTTCTGTGACTTAACGTGAAAGCAATGTTAGTATATTTATCTTTACTGCTCCAACGAACACTACTGTAACTCAGATTTTTCGTTTTTTGAATTACAAAACACCAAACATTTCTTTTTAAAAAGTTTATATCTTATAAAGTGAACAATCATAAAAATGTCTATATCCTCTTCATTTTTTAAATTTTAAATTTATTTATGCGTAGTATAAGGAAGTAACAATACTTCCTTATACTACGCATAAGAAAGTAAAATTATTGCTGTCGAAGAACGGTTTTTTTTGCCAATAGTCTCCCAAGTCTCTTATATTGAGAGTATACAACTATTTAAGGTAAAATTATTACAAGAAGTATTTATAACTGATTTTGA
Source organism: Amphimallon solstitiale (assembly GCA_963170755.1). Lineage (NCBI taxonomy): Eukaryota > Metazoa > Arthropoda > Insecta > Coleoptera > Scarabaeidae > Amphimallon > Amphimallon solstitiale. The sequence goes on along the minus strand of OY720683.1, from coordinate 45,128,369 downwards.
AAAAATTTTGTATAAAAAAAAATCAAAATTCGGATCGGATGTCACAAGATCACAAGATGATGAAAATGTTTGACCTCGAGATTTTTGCAGGTGTCCACGTTTTGATGTCCCCTGATACCGAAAAAGTGGTTTTTAAAAAATATCTGTTTATATGTGTGTGTGTGTATGCGTGCGTGTGCATGTGTGACCACGATAGCGGTCACTCTGCTATAGTTATCAATTCCAAACTTTGTATTTACGAGTATTATCTAAACCGGAAGTCACTCAAGAGGGAGGCTTATTTGAGCATTTAATAAATAATTAAGTACTTTTTCTTTAATTCCATTCTTAACTTCCAATTAAATTCATTGTTTTTGCGTTTATACTTGTTGAAACATATTGTTTAGATTCATACAAATTTATTGTTTACTTTCAGAATTTTAGTTTGTTTCCTTTTCTATTTTATAATACTACGGAAATATTTATTTTTTATCTTAATAACAGTTTTGCTATTGTTACGTTTTCGTTTTTTATATCAGCTATATTTCTTATCTTTGATATTTTAAAAAAAAATATTATTTTTAAGTTTTTAGAATTGATGATCATTTCTTTTATTTACTCATACAATTTCGGAAGCTGTGATGAAATCCGTTACTAAAATTATTTAGTGCGATAATCTGATGCTTCAACAAGTCTCTACTTATAAATTATCTAGGTAGAGCTTTTTATTGTTTAATATTATTTCCATCTTCTCTAAAGCAGTACAGTAAATGACTTTCTTCTTGGTTAAAGAATTTGTTATAAACTGTAACAGTAGGAATTTTCACGGACTAAAGTAGTAACGATTTCTGCGGTGTCGCTTTAACGTAGCTCTAATGTTAGTAACAGAGGCAACACCCTTATTCTCCCACTTATAGTCGACCAGCTTGTCTAGTATATTCATCCGCAGGTAGATCACGTTCACACTGTATAATGGCTTTGCAGTTGAAGATATTAGCCGGTAGATCGTTTATGTATACGATGAACAGCAGAGGTTCGAGAATAGATCCCTGTGGCACACCAGAATTAACATTTTCCACATTCAAATATCCATTTTGTCATCCATACCATGTGCGTTCTGTCTTGTAGGTACGGGGCTAATAATTTATGGGTCAAATCCCTCATGCATGCCGTAATGCCATAGTTTTGTCAGCAAGATCTCATGTGACACACAGTCAAAGGCTTTACTTAAGTCACATGTAACTAACTATTGCAGTACGTTCGTTTTCATCCCTAGCTTCATGAATAGCTTCAATCATATCAATCATAGCTGTTATAGTCGACCTTTATAGTCGAATTTACCTACTCTCGGGGCAAATTTCTATCGCTATTGCACAAAATTTATTTGTCATTTAATGTAATAACATTTTATACAATAATACATACATTTCATAGAAGTTCTGACACGTCGTAGTCGTAATAATCAGAATTTATTCTAAATATAGAAAATTACAAAATAATAAAAACATAAAATTCCAATGAAGGTTTTCCTATAATAACACATACGTAGGTGCAGTATGTAGATATATATCCAGGAAAATGAATCAATCACATTACTCTTATCACATAGATTTTAACGTAACGTCTCAAATTTTATTATCAAACGGCAAAGCAAACATCAAAACCGATATCGGAAGCAGATACATGATTAACTTGGCGCAAGACATGTTCTTTTTAACGAAACAGTGACACATATCTTAAATCATAAGCATTTCTGGGAAAATATATCTACGTCTAATTAAAATATATCGTATCTATACGAACTAATGTATTTTAATTAGTGTATTCGTAGTCATTTCCGTCTATTAGGAGAAGGTTCAGAGCTGCATAAAAGTCCAATATAAAATGTTTACGAGGGCATATTTTTCAGTTAAGTGCCTAAAATCTTCCTTAATGGATGAGGAACATCTGTGCGAGGAAGCAAATCCGAGAAGATCAATAATTCACGCGCATTAATAATTCGGATTATTGTAAATCTGAAGAAAAAGTAATTCTCATCTGGTTTTAAAATGCTTTTAATAAGTAAAATGAAGGCGTTATCGAATACTGATGTTTTTAGCACACCGTTCAAAAGCAGAAGAAAAAACGTCATATTTAGGGGCCACATGAAAAAAAAATGAGGTGTGGCCACCACACGACTTTCTTATACGTATGAAAGTGTTACTTCCGGTCCGAATTTCGAAATTTCATTTATACAAAAAATATTCCAAATCCAACTTTAAATACTTCTGTACTCTTCATAAATATATATAGAATGCATAATTTACGACATATTTGCAAAAAATCGCTATTCGATAAGAGTAAAAGTGGTACTTCCGGTCTAAATTTTGAATTTTTTTTTAAACAAAAGATATTTAAAAGTATGTTCTAAATACTTTTATACTCGTAATGTACCTGCCTAGAAAGCATGACTTGCGAGATATTCGCAAAAAACTGATTTTCGATAAGAGTAAAAGACCTACTTCCGGTAGGAATTTCGAAAAACTTTATTAAAACAATTTTTCTCAAAATTAATTTTGAGTACATTTGAATTCTTTATAAATTTGTTTAAACTTAGTAATTGACGAAATATTTGCAAAATTCGATTTTTTCACTGAAGTAAACTACTACTTCCGGTATGCCGATTTTGCTCAAAATCTAATCAGTTCTCAAGAGGGAGATTATATTCGTAAATACAAAATTTGGAATTGATATCTACAGCGGTTTGACCGCTATCGTGGTCACACACAGACAGACACACAGACAGACAGACAGACAGACAGACACACAGACACACAGACACACAGACATTTTTTAAAAACCACTTTTTTGGTATCAGGGGACCTCAAAACGTGGACATCTGCAAAAATCTCGAGGTCGAAAATTTTCATCATCACAATACTTATACTACGTATAAGAAAGTAATAACAGTGTAATATAGTAAAAATCTATCCGACGTCTAACCTAAGAGGAGTAAAATGGTGATTTAGTCTTGAGAAGATTGGATTTCATACACCTTCGGTGGAGCAATCTCACGCGAAAGTAATTCTTGTAATTAAATTATTAGTGCCAAGCAGAAAATTTATAATACTCAGACACTGAGACAAACTAATTTAAAATTATTTGACCGTCATAATACATGATCTTTTACTTTCTTATGCGTAGTATAAGGAAGTATTGTGATGATGAAAATTTTCAACCTCGAGATTTTCGCAGATGTCTACGTTTTGAAGTCCCCTGAAAATGTCTCTCTTTCTGTGTGTGTATGTCTCTGTGTGTGTGTGTGACCACGATAGCGGTCACACACCGCTATAGGTATCAATTCAAAATTTTATATTTGCGAATATAATCTCCCTCTTGAGATCTGATTAGATTTTCAGTAAAATCGGCATACCGGAAGTAGTAGTTTACTTCAGTGAAAAAATTGAATATTGCCAATTATTCGATAACTACTAAGTTTAAACAAATTTGTAAAGAATTCATATATACTCAAAATTAAATTTGAGAAGAATTTTATTAAAAAAGTATTTCGAAATTCCTACCGGAAGTAGGTATTTTACTCTTATCGAAAATCAGTTTTTTGCGAATATTTCGCAAGTCATGCTTTTTAGACATGTACGTTACGAGTATAAAACTATTTAGAACTTAATTTTCAATGCCTTTTGTTTAAAAAAAAAATTCGGACCGGAAGTAACACTTTTACTCTTATCGAATAGCATTTTTGCAAATATTTCGTAAATTATGCATTCTATATATATTTCTCAAGAGTACAAAAGCATTTAGAGTTGGATTTGAAATATTTTTTGTATTAATGAAATTTCAAAATTCGGAGCGGAAGTAACACTTTTACTCTTATCGAATAGCGATTTTTGCAAATATTTCGTAAATTATGCATTCTCTATATATTTATCAAGAGTATAAAAGTATTTAGAGTTGGATTTGATATATTTTTTGTATAAATGTAAATTCAAAATTCAGACCAGAAGTAATACTTTTACTCTTAGCGAGTAGCATTTTTTTGCAAATATCTCACAAAGTATGTATCGTGTAGAGATTTATTAAGAGAATGGAAGTACTTAGAATAGGATTTTGAATAATTTTTGTATAAAATAATTTTTAAAATTGTATGATTTGAAACGCTCATACGTTTAAGAAAGTCTTGTGGTGAACACACGACTTTCTTACTACAAACATATCGATTGTAATTTTGATATCCCTTCGAATAATTTTTGTTTCTCGAGCATTTTCAGCATCTCAAGTGTCAAAGTTTCTTCTACGTCTATTCCAGCAGCAACTACTTCCTTACCTAGCTTTTTGAAGAATTCTCGCCTTTTGTACCTTTTTTGTTTTCTACTCTTTGTTTAGATGAATCCATAGGATATGAGTTCAATGCACTAATGCCTATTATGTAGTAAAGTACTGTCACAAGTGATTTCCTTGTTTGCTTTTTCAAGGTGTAGGTTGGGAACAGCTTGCCCACAGTGTCTACCCCTGACTTTCTTTTATTGCAATCAGTAATTATTAGCGGCTTATTTATTGTCATCTTCATAAATTTCACCACATTCATGCACAGTTGATAGCAAGATAAAGATTTTCCCCTTTTTGGACAGTAGGAGGCCTGATGCCAGGATGGATTTTTCTTGATAACCTACCGATTTCTGGTTTATTTTTTCGAAATCTAGATGACGTCGCGTCAATTATTGCAAAGGACACCTTCAGTACTGCATGTACCCGAACATTTTAGATTCTCAATATTTTAAAAGAACTAGCTAACTAGCTAACTAACTATTTCATTCTGTACTGGATTTTGTAAATTGTCACATGTTGAATTTGAATTTTAATCGAATCTATATCTTAAATGTTTTACAATGTCCATGTGTTTCAATATACGTATTTTGAGTTATCTGAAATTGTTTGTATGACTATTGCAGTAAATATGCTTATTATTATTATGGTATACTCGCAAGTATTCTAGGAGTTTTTCTTTTACTGTCACTAACTTTATACAAATATGTGCTCTCTTTTAATAGTTCTGTGTCGTGAAATTATATTAGTTGTGTTCCCATTGCACTATTGGAAGTGTGGTGTACGCATTTTGGAAAACCGTTCCTATCGTGCAGTGTATCCAGCTCGTTCGGCGCGGGCCCCCATGTACGCTTACAAGTTTCGATAAAAAAAAGTTTCATGGCCTTTAGGAGAATAAATGATTTCGATCATATAATATGCATAGAAAGTGTTAAATCAAGATTATATTTGGAGGGAAAAGAAGAATGTATGTCAGGTTGATAGCAATTTACATGATGGAAACTGTATTGATTATTTAAATAAAAATACAGCTATCGAAATATACCATCTAGGACAGGTATATAAATGGTATTAGAAATCTTAATTGCAAAGAAAAAGTACACCAAACAAAATATATAAATATTTTTTTAACAAAATTCAATATAGAGTACACTATGTTATTTTGCTAATTATTAATATTATGAGAGTGTCTATAAATTTGGAATTAATAGAATTTTGATATTAAACATTTATAAAATATCATATGACGTGCAATTGTACTTTTAATATGTTACATTTGATTCTAATAATTTAAACAATTCGCACTGTTCCTACATATGCAGCAGTAATACGCAACGACTCTCACATTCATCTCTTTAGAATACACATAAATGTAAAGCGACACGCACATGTTCAGTCATTTCGCTGTGTTCGGATCATCAGTCTGTCATATTTTGATATTACTTACTTATTCCTAGACTTTCCTTCCTTTCGATGTAAACATGGTGAAATTGACTCCTCTATTTTTGCGTCCATTGTGTTCTAATCTATGTTAGATTTCGTATTCCATCACACGCCATTCTTTCTGCTTTACTATTTCTAAGTTCTTCATTTTACCTTCTTAGTTTTCCCAAAATTCTAGTTTTGAACACTTTTTGTAAGTCTATGAAGCGACTGTCCAAATAATCTGAGTTGTCCTTCTTAAATACTTGACATGTTCTATTTGTTAAATTTGTATTTCGTAGAACCTTATTTCGTGGGTTTTATTTGTGTTAGACATTATCACTGATTCTGTCTTGCCAATATTAATTTTCATATTTATATTCTTCATCTTTTCCTTTATTACTTCAAGGCTTTGCTGTAAGTTTTCCATGTTATCTTCGAACATCAGTTCTGACAAATATTTCGATATTAATGTATACGCAGTAAGTTTTTAGCATTGTCTTACATGTTAAATGTAATTGTCGTAGTACTTACTGCTTAGATGTGTTTTATCATTCTCATAAACAAATAATACTGTAAATACATTGTAATAGAAACAATATAGATACAGATATATATATATATAAAATTCATCGAAGCATTGCATAAATTTAATGTTAAGTTTTACATTATCAGTTTATTCTATTTATAAATATTGTAAGAATGTGTTTACTTTTACAGACATTATAATAAGCGTACATGCTATATACATATATATCGAAATGATACGAATTAATATAAAAGTCCTCCAATTTTTTTTGGTTTACCATAATTTTATTCGACCTCGCCAGCAGCGTAATTATAGACTCTATCTTCGTAAAAGGAATGTTCAAGTTGTTGCTTTTAACGAACGTAATTGACGTTCGCTATTTAAGAAAAGCTTGGACACGTCTGTTGTAAAATTTGTTGCTGACGATTTTCTACATTTCCTTAAGCCTTTTGGAGTTTCCCGTGCGTACAAGATTATATATATACATATACACGCACTCTTTCATAAATAATTAAAGAGTATAGGCGTTTGTTTTCATTCCAGGCGCGTTATAAATTTGTTATGCACGTTTATCGTGAGCCGTTGCTTTGATAACACGAAGGTGTTTTATAGCAAATCTGGCGGCGAATAAAATTTGAGGAAAATTTCAGTTAAATATACCGAAAACAAAGGATTTTCTTTTTAGGCTTGGATAGCGATATCCGCTTAAATAATTTTATTGATTCTTTTGTTTTCATTAAAATTTTAAATTAGTTTTTACATTTTTCATTTGTCAATTTTATAATTAAAAATGTAATGTTTAAATTCGGCATTTTTTGTTTTGTCCTGTTTATTCTATATACCTGGTGTACCAACGAAATTGTAAAGTCAATTATTGGTGTCTAATAAGATAAATAGCCAACCATTTTTAATAGGTACATAAATTGTAGATAATAATGCAAAAAAATATAATTTAAAATTTTTATATATACAGGACGCTCGACAACGATGAACCAACAGCAATTTATTTTTCTTTAAATAGGATGCTATATACTTTATATTTAAACTAACATCAATTTGTATTAGTCGCTTTTCAACTGTATGATTATTTTCCCTCAAAAATTGTGCTACTTCGGAAAATTTTTATGAAATAAGGATTAACAATAAATGACATGTTATAGTCTTAATTAGTAGAGATATCATTTCAGTAGGTGAATTTTAATGTTTACTTCGACATTCCAACGTATATTCTTTATAATTACATACCATTTGATAAAGTTAAAATTTCAAAATGGCAACACTTATATTTTCATGCTACTGAAAAGTACTAAAACTTTACTATTTAAGAATACCACTTTCTTGCGTCTGTGGGCGACACTGCGAGAGTTATAGAATATTATACCTCAACAAATCCAATTACGACTTAGTATTAATTTAAAAATCTGAGTTGCCATGACTTTCATCTCACATAGCATAACTAAAAGCAATGGAAAAAGGTGACTTATAATATTTTCTTTTTACTAACAAGTAATTTTTCTAAACATTTTAAAACTTTTGAAGTGACAAGCTTTATAATTCAGAAATGTTGCATAGTTTGAAAATATCGCAGTTACAGTGTATTAAAAAGTTGTCAAAACGTCAGTACAAGTATTAAAATTTACTTTATTAGAAAATAGGTATTTTGAAAAACATAGTATAGATTACTATTATCAAGCATTATAATTATTATAAGTTATCACTAGGCTTAGGATAATTATGCACTAAAAAACTTCAAAATGTGCATACAAATATGCACCAAAAACTGCAATACTTGCAATATCGTCAATTATCCTAAGCCTAGTAGGCTTAGGATAATTGCCTAGTTATCACCTATCAAATTAAAAAAATGCGTGCAAGCTGAATGGTATAAGATTAATATTTAAAATGTATAAAATATAAAAACAAATACGTTTAATGTAAAGAATGATAAACAAAACGAATAAATGTTCAAAAGTAACGTCCGTTCTATTTCTTCTTCATTAAAGTCGAGTTACAAATGATTTATAAACATTTGCTATAATTCCTTGATTAGACGCTGTATATGCTTATTTGTTTATTCTTTATGCCAGTATATAATTTCAATTCCTTTCGCGCCAAACGTAGATATTCCACTTTTAAGGACCTCATTTTTGCCGTAAAGTAAATTCTCGTACTTGTACTGACGATATTCTTTTCCAAATAAAGTTATAAATGTAAATCTGAAGTTTTTCAAAGAAGCACCTGTTTGATATTTTAACTTCAATGCTACTTCATGTAGTTTCAAGCTTGTCCCTTAAAGCATTTTAAAACTTCAATGAATATTACACATTTGTAAATAGAAAACAATATAAGCACGTTTTTTCAACTATGTGTAATGTACGTTGTGGCAACTCATATTTTTAAATTAATGAGTCGTAATGGGGTTTATTCAGATATAACATTCTGTAACTTTTGCAGTATCGCCCACAGAAGCAAGAATATAGGTATCTTTAAATAGTAAATTTTTAGTACTTTTCAGTGGCAGGTAAATATACATTTCATTAATTTTTTTTAGAATATTTAACTTCAACGAATGATATATAATTCTAAGAAACATACATTCAAATGGTCGAAATAAACATTAAATTTACGTAATGAAATGATATATCTACTAATCGATCCCATAATAGGTGTTTCATCATTAATCGTTATTTCATAGCAATTTTTTTAATTTTATAAAAGATTTTTATTAGATAAGATAAAGGGAATCATTGTGAAACCATTCATTATTTCATTACTACTATTTTACTTTTATTTAAACGTACAATTAATATTATAATGTTGAAAAAGCAAAATAACTGACATAACATTTATTCTAAACTCATCATAACTTGATTATTTTCGAGAAATTTTTATTCGATACTTAAATGGATAAAATAGTAATGTTATTTAAACGCTTTTTTTGCAAAAGCCTTTCTTTCATTTCATTCAAACTAATATTAGTTTGATTAATTTACATTTGAGTCATATGATACAATGCAATATTGCAAAAATAGCAATACAATTGAATTAAAAAGTGATGATTAAAACAATATTGATAGTTTTACCTGAATCTATTCAATTTGTTCTACATATACCTATATGTATAAAATAATGACGACTTATATTTTGTATAGATTTATTTAGGAAATTAATAATTTTTATATACAGGCTGTAGATAAAGTCTGGAACAAAATTAATATTTCTGTTATCTTCGGTTTGATGGAAAAACCCTGAAATAGGTCGATTTTGTTTTTATCCCGTGCACTTTATAACATCGTGAATTTAATTCTGTCGTCATCTGGTTGCGCGCGGGCGTGACGTCATTAGTTTTTTCAAATGGTAACCCGCCACATTTATTACCCCTTGTCGTTAGGTATTCCATTGTGCATGCAACGGTATAAAAAGTTTGGTACCTTACATGACAATTTTTGGGAGAAAAATGCTTTCGAATTTCAAAAAATTAAAATTTTATTTCTAATGAAAAACTAATCAAAAATTATTTTAAAAAATCAGATAAATTATAATCCGAGGTTTATCTTGGATTGTCGTCAAACAAGACACCAAAAAAATGTCAACGGAAGTGTTCAAATTGTCCGCCATTGGCCATTTGACACTGGCCGAGACGGACGTACACGCTTTCTACGACACGTCGTATTGTCTCTGCACCAATATTTCGCATTTCCTCGCGGATACGATGTTTCAGATCATCCAAGTTATTTGGCTTATTGGTGTACACCTTTGATTTCACATGACCCCATAGAAAAAAATCAAGTGGTGTGAGATCTGGCGAACGGGCAGGCCATTCAATTGTTCCCCTTCGTCCGATCCATCTCCCGGGGAAAATTTCGTCGAGGTAACTCCGAACACGCCAGCCAAAATGTGGAGGTGCTCCATCTTGTTGAAACCAGATTCTGGGGTGAGGCTTGTGGGGGTGTTTTCATCCGGAAATAATTCTACCAATGTTGGCACTAGCGTAAATCTTAGGAAATGTAATTATGTTTCAGCGTTTAAATTTCTGTCCAGAAAGAAAGGCCCCACAATGCGATCTCCCACTATTCCCGCCCATACATTAACTTTTTGCCGGTGTTGGGTGTGCTCCTCTCGAACCCATCGAGGATTTTCGCCCGACCAGTACCTACAATTGTGGCGATTCACTTCACCGTTCAAGGTAAAAGTTGCTTCGTAACTAAAAACCACATTGTCGACAAATCCGGGATTCTCATCGCACCGTAGCATGATTTGTTCGCAGAATTCGAGTCGGCGGTCGAAGTCATCTTCATTCAGTTCCTGAACCCGATTGATTTTGTACGGATGAAGTTTTTCCTTCTTCAGCAATTTGGCTACTGTGGTAAAATCGACTGCATGATCCCTGGCAATGTTCCTTGTTGAAGTGTGGGGGTTGTCCTGAAGTTCCAAGAGAATATCGACCCTTCTATATTCCTCAATTCTTGGTCGACCTTGACGAGCCCTGTCTTTTACACTACCAGTTTCAGCAAATTGTGCGACAATTTTGCTCACCGTTGACCGCGAAATCGGTGCGCGGTTTGGATTTTCTGCATTGAAAAACTGACAGGCTTCTTCATGGCTACGTATTTTATCACCACAACCAACAATAATGAGAATTTGTATCCGCTCTTTTTCGCTCAAATTCGCCATTTTCGCAATGCACGTTCAACACTACCAATGGAGCAAGTATTGTGAATGGATAAGTTCAAACACCAAGTAATGAACTGTCAATATGACGTGTCGTAGAAAGCGTGTACGTCCGTCTCGGCCAGTGTCAAATGGCCAATGGCGGACAATTTGAACACTTCCGTTGACATTTTTTTGGTGTGTTGTTTGACGACAATCCAAGATAAACCTCGGATTATAATTTATCTGATTTTTTAAAATAATTTTTGATTAGTTTTTCATTACAAATAAAATTTTAATTTTTTGAAATTCGAAAGCATTTTTCTCCCAAAAATTGTTATGTAAGGTACCAAACTTTTTATACTGTTGCATGCACAATGGAATACCTAACGACAAGGGGTAATAAATGTGGCGGGTTACCATTTGAAAAAACTAATGACGTCACGCCCGCGCGCAACCGGATGACGACAGAATTAAATTCACGATGTTATAAAGTGCACGGGATAAAAACAAAATCGACCTGTTTCAGGGTTTTTCCATCAAACCGAAGATAACAGAAATATTAATTTTGCTCCAGACTTTATCTACACCCTGTATATACCCGGTCAGTAAAGCGAACGAGTCTTAGCTGTGAACCGAGCGAGCGCAGCGAGCGAGGCGAGTAACAGGCGAGTTCGATAATGACATTTTACTGACGTACTGCATACAAAATTTTATCGCCAACCTTAATAATTTACATTTTATTATGACAAAGTAAACAGATAGAAACATAGCAGCGAATATTAAAAAAATCTACTTATTATTTGATATATTAAACGTGAACCAACCCTCATGCATTATAAAAATTAATTCCTAGAGGCGTTGGATTTTGAATTTAAAATGTGTGAGAATTATTATCTATGTTACTAATTTGTAAACCTTTAGTAGAATTATCACTGGTAACAACTATTTTGTCAGTTTCACCTAATATCGTCTTTGCGATTTTTTTTTATATTAAGCACAGATTCCTCAACATAGGAATCTGCAATCGTGTCGCTTTTTCACCCACCGTGGCGTTTTCAATTTTCCTTACTGCCATAGTTGGCAATTTTGCTAGACTATGCATTTGCCAATTCTACAAGTTAGGAAGAATCGGCCGTGGTGCATTTGCTTAGGATGCAGATCTAAATATTCTATGGATTTTACTTTTCCTCCTTTAAACTCTGAAGTGGTCACCAATAATTAAGATCTGTTGGTATTTGTTTTAGTTACATGAACAACAAGAATTGTTTTTTTTTGGATTTATGTCGCCTAATTTTAATTAAGTTCTTCATTACGTAAAGCCCCAGCAATTCCAAATACAAATCTAAAATAATTACTACATTTATATCAAATTATTTTTGAAAAATTTGAATAAATTATCTTCATCATCAAGTAGATTTCCTCTGGTGTATTTAGTAAAAATTTAAGTATATCTCCTTATCAAAGACCTTTGGATTTGTATGGAATATGATTTTTTTCTTTTCGTTGCGTAAGTTTTTTTTTATATATAGATACTAATGCCTACGTCATTTTTTGAAGAAAAGGATGCTTTTTCCATGCAATAACACGACCACATCGAAGAAGGAGAATAATCTTTCAATAAATCGGAAAAATACGCCTGTAAAATGTTTTCACTATACTTTTCAATTCTGTGTTTGGAGTGGTGCAACTCCATGAATATGTCATACTGGCGATTGTATTTTTCCCTACTAATTTTTGTGGTAGAATTTCGAAAGACGTCTCTAACAACTTTGTTTGAATTTCAGGTAAAGTGCATTAAATGTCTTCTTCCATAATTTTCTATAAATAATTCGCAACAAAACTTTACAGTTGGAGCAGTGACAGCGACAAACGATATATGTTGACAGATACTATTGGCAGGTAAAGTGTTTGATTTTTACAATAAGATAAAGTGTTTGTTTACTTCCGAGAAACGCTATTGTAATGTAATGCAATGCATGGCTCTACTGACGGTTGGAGATAAACAATATTACATTATTATTAATACTAAATGCTAATTATATTAATGAATTAAATGTGTTTATAACTTCAATATACAGTGTGTTTCACTTTGATACTTGAAAAATCAGTATTTTTTAATGGAACATCCGATTTAATTTTTTCTTTTTTAAAATATATTGCACTTAAAAAGCTCTACACAGTGATGTGCATTTTTTTGATTTAGGCCCTTTGCATGGCCTGCTGTGGTATTAAATGTAACCCCAAAAATGGCAAAATCGTATTAGGCATTTTTTTAACAAAAAAACTATTTATGCAATCGATTTAGCCATGCTTCGAAACCCTTAGTACCAAGTTTTAAAGTCGCATCTTATACAGAGTGTTTATAATTTAGGTGCAAACTTCGAAAAATACCAATGTTTGGGAGCACCCTGTATTAACAGAATAAAATATTTTCGAGATTTTCTTCTTTCGATGGAGGTGTAAGTACTATGGCTTTGAAATTATACTCTTTTTATTGGCCTAGTTAATACAGGGTATTCGTAATAAAAAATCAAATTTAAGGAAAAATCGATTTTTTTCGTTTCTATTTACTGAACATAACAAACTACAAAATAACCAAATATCTTTAACTTTTCGAGTTTTCTATTACCCCTCCTTCAACTTGAATACATTTTTCTAACCTTCTTTGGCAATGATTCATTACTTTCGCGAGTTCCTGATGAGAAATGAACTCGCACTCTTCTGTTATCCTCCGCTTAAGTTCTTCCACATTATTGGGTCTTGTACGGTAAACATTTTCTTTAAGTTTCCCCCAAAGATAAAAATCGAGTGGCGTCAAATCTGGCGATCTCGGAGGCCACTTAATTTCTTGACTATAGCGCCCAATCCACTTTCTGGGAAATTTTTGATCAAGCCAGTTGTTAATTATTGCTGCAGTATGGACGGGTGCACCGTCCATTTGAAATATCATGTCGGCACGTCTAGCAATTGGCAGTTCTTCTAAGGCATCCCAGAAATTCGTATTTAGAAAATTCAAAAAATTTTGGGCCTTCAAGTTATGTTGAAAAAAAAAGGGACCTATTATTTGTTTATCAAAAATTCCGCACCATACATTAATTTTCTCAGAATATTGCCTTTTACAGTGAATAACCCAGTGAGGGTTTACTTCCGACCAGAATCTACAATTTTGTGAAGATACAACCCCGTTTGTGGTGAAGGTTTAGATTTAGATAATGTCCTTGACACCACAGAGCGTATTCCATTCGAGAATTTTCATCACCATTTTCTAAAGTGTGTAGGAATTTTGGTTTGTAAGCAACCTTTTTATTTTTCTTAAGACATCGCCAAACTTTGCTGGAAGGTATATTAGTGTTTCGCGAAATTTGTCTAACGCTAGTTTTAGGGTTGTGCCGAATTTGATTTAAAACAATGTTTTCTCTGTTCTCAATTAAATTGTTTCCCCTTTTATTTGTGGAAATAACATTACCAGTTCTATCGAAAAGAGAATTAATATTTGCTACAGTTTGAAAACTCACTGGTTCTAGTTCTTGATGTTTCCTGTTAAATTCTTCTGCAGCTTGTTTATAAGTTTTTGCATTGTCACCAACTAGTCTTATTATTTCAACTTTTTGCTGTAAAGTTAGTTTATTTCTAACCATTTTTACACAACTTTAATGGTACACACAATAACGTTTTAAGCAATATAACAGCAAGTGTCAAATTGTTTGAAGTTTGATACATTTTTGTTTTCAATGCCTGCTTCACTAGCGTTAGACAAATTTCGCGAAATACCTTCCACCAAAGTTTGTCGATCTCTCAACAAAAAATTCTGTTCGGATGTAAACCCTAACTGGATTATTCATTTTAAAAAACAATATTATGAGAAAATTAATGTAAGGGGCGGAATTTATGATAACCAAATCACTTGTCATTTTTTCTTCCAACATAATTAAATAATTAATGTCCTCAACTTAAGCAGAGAATAACAGAAGAATGCATGACTAGCACTAAAATATTTTATCTTATTTATTTTTACTTATTTTGTAGTTTTTTGTTATGTTCAGTTAAATTTCTTTTACTAAAAATAAAAACGAAAAAAATCGATTTTTCCTTAAATTTGATTTTTTATTACGAATACCCTGTATTAACTAGGCCAATAAAAAGAGTATAATTTCAAAGCCATAGTACTTACACCTCCATCGAAAGAAGAAAATCTCGAAAATATTTTATTCTGTTAATACAGGGTGCTCCCAAACATTGGTATTTTTCGAAGTTTGCACCTAAATTATAAACACTCTGTATAAGATGCGACTTTGAAACTTGGTACTAAGGGTTTCGAAGCATGGCTAAATCGATTGCATAAATAGTATTTTTGTTAAAAACATGCCTAATACGATTTTGCCATTTTTGGGGTTACATTTAATACCACAGCAGGCCATGCAAAGGGCCTAAATCAAAAAAATGCACATCACTGTGTAGAGCTTTTTAAGTGCAATATATTTTAAAAAAGAAAAAATTAAATCGGATGTTCCATTAAAAAATACTGATTTTTCAAGTATCAAAGTGAAACACACTGTAGTTTCATAATGGATTTTGGTTTAGGAAATTAATGTGTAAATTACTTTTTTTTAACTACTATGTTTGAATATTGATTAAATTTCAAGGAAACCGTTGCATTGAAAAATATGTTTTATCCATCATACTCATCGATGATTTATTTTATATTTCACGTTCATAACGGCAGAATATTTTTTATCTTTACCGCTAGATATTTATTGCCTCTTTCATAAAACTAAACTCTGAAAGAAAAGGAAGCAAAAAAAAACCTACTTGATGTGGATGACCGGTAGGCGGCATTCATCCCAATCCCTTTTCTTTTATGATACTCTCCATTCATAGATAAACGAAGAGTGTTCCTTTGGAAGACGTCGAAGGCATCGAAACGACCTTGCAGGTCGCATTCTTCACCGTACCGACCAGTGGAGGAAAATCTGCGACTAGACGATGATATTTTAGCCGAGACGAGAGAGTCAACGTCTTTGCGTCGCAAAGATACGCTCTCGCAATTCTCCCTGATGGGAATTTGTAAGATAGCGGCAGCTTTCGGAGCTATACTTGACGGGGGAGTACTGACGGTGAATTTCTCCTTGTTATTATTATTATTCTTCGCAAAATCCTTTTTAAAACTCAAATACAACATCTGATTTTTATTGTACAGTCTCTGTTCGTTGTTATTATTCATTGGTGTCTTTAATATTGTTTCTATCGATTCGTGATCTGAAAAATTCCAATTGTTCAAGTTTCTCATGGCTTCGCGACTGAAAAAGTTTCTTTTAAAGTCAACACTGTCGCGTATGCTCGACAGCGACGGGCTTTTCTGTAACGAATTCAACTGGAGATCATTCGTTGCATTCCGATGGTGTAGAATCTTGTGTCCTATGAGACGTAAGGACGCCCGCACTGATTTTGACCGTTTTAAATTGTTTGTGTTACTGGTAGTTTTGCAACGTCTTTCCACTAAAACTTCCGACATTTTCGATTTTTTCTTATTTTCTTTATTCGTTTGTATTATCACTTTTCCCATAACGTTAATAAAACAACATTACAACGAAAACATCCCTAGTTTTTATTGCACCATGACAAAACAAATAACTAACACACAAAAAGTAAATAACAAAACTTTGGTTTAATGCAGGTAACTTTATTCATAGGGTTCTTAATAGTTTATATTTTAAAAAGACCTATTAAGATATCACTGACGCGCTTATATTATTTATCACTATTGTCTATAATTGCAATTCTAATTTTTTTTCCCGGTATTTATTGCAATGAAAAAGCACGTTGATTTCGAATTTGTTTACTTCGATGCTGACGGAAGCATCAAACGATAGCGTCATTACTTTTCAAAGCGATACGAGCGACTGGTTTTCGAATAGAGTTGGAACAGCTGTGTGTATGCTATTCCCAATGGTGTGGCGTGGAGACTTTACGTATAAAATGCCTACGGGTGTGCGGCATGTATTATGCCATCTATATACATTGTACTAACCAGAGACAGAGAGAGCGGGGACTCTCTTAAAGATAACGGTCAACGACTTTCGTCTTTACCATATCTTGTAATAAGCGCTCAAGTTGTGCGAGATAAAGTTGCACTGCAACGGACCAAATACTTGGTACTGCGGTATTTTTTGTTATTGCTGAGTATGTTGTATCTCTTCTGTACCTGTACAATTCGTCGGTAAAGTCGTGTCATTTTATTGTCCGACTGGAGTGGTTCTCTCGTGAATGTGAAATTTTCGTTTGTATTCCCTTGAATGCGAAAGCTTGGCTGTCACGTGTGATTGAAATAGTTGCGTGTGTGGTCATAGTGATCAGTGGTATTGAAATTATAAAATAATATAGAAATCTTAGATCAGGGAATATGAATTATTGCGATTTATTGCAGTCTGTAATAATTTAGTTTTAAACAATTACAAAATAGTCTCATTGGCGTAAGACAAAAATTTCTGATTATAAAACCAAATATTTCAAAACGGTTTATAGATAAAGTGACTGAAGATGAAAACATTAGTTGGACACTAAATTAGAATTACGAGGGGAGTATTTTTTGTTGTCTACCTAGCTATGAATGAAACGAGTTAGAAAACGGGGCCACGGGGGCGTGGGGTGGATGTTGTATTTTCTTAAAGCCGCATTCATTGATTACTGCTTGAACAATTCGAGCCTTATACACCTTGCAGTTGTCTTTCTGAAGCAGAGTTTATCGAGCAAATTGTGGAGTATTTTTTCGCATATAGCCGTGTTCAATATCATCTTGGTATACATTTCCCGTTATTGCAGTACCATTTGGCATATACATACTTAATTAAAGGGATTTCCTCCGCGTCCTAGAAAACTGTGACCATCACTTTTCCCACAGATGTCACAAAAGGATTTATTTTTTTCCCACAAGATAATGAAAATATAAAAAATTAAACTAAACATACAAATTTTATTTGTGATATGTTTTAAAACAATCTTCTCAGGCTTCTCTCTTGACGTACTGGGCAAAAACATATTGTTCCTCGCCAATTCTTTTGGGTGGTGCAAACACGGCAGGCCCTTATTAGTCGCAATTTCTTATAGCATGCTCTCCAAGTAATTAAATTCTGTTTTTCTCGGTTCTTTACAGTTTCCGAAATAAACTTGCAAAATTTAACAAACTTTCAGGAAATTTTTCGATTTTATTTCGCAAAGTATGCATGCAAATGGAAAACTGTGTGCGCATTGTACTACCTAGTAACGTGGCTAGGAGCACATGCAGTGATAACTCTCTAGCGTTTACAGTTTCGAAATAAACTTGCAAAATTTAACAAACTTTCAGGAAATTTATTCCCAATTAGATATGTAATGAATAGTTCTCTAAGTTTTAAAGATTTAATGTTACTTTTTTTAGGCTTTACGAAAAAGTAAATGTGTATTGTGTATGTATATTTCAAAAATGTGTATAGCTATTATTTTGGCCACCTAATTGTTCAATGCGCTGTAGTAGCATAGCATTTGATCTGACTGATCAATACTGACATTCCAGCATTGTTATCCTTGACTATATTTGGTTTTTGAGTAACTTTGCTTTTTAATTTCTAACTTCGAGCATTTCCACCTTGTGCATGTTCGATATTGTAAGGACATCGCGTTTATCTTTCCACATACATACACACAAACACAGATGAATTTCTTTGCCATACGCACTGTCCCTTCTTTTTTTTTTGTCACCGAACTCTTACTTTCACTTGATAATTTGTAAACGATGTCGTCGTCATTGTTATCTCGTAGAAAGTTTTCCCACTCCGTTCCATCTATTACAGTGTACTGCTGAAGTTCTTTCTCTTTCAAGCTTCTTTTTCCAGACATTTTTTTTTAAAAAGCGGCAGTCCAGTATCACTAAACAGTCGAAATTCACAATATGCAGATACAATCACAATGAATGATACACAGCAACAAACGAGTTGTACCAGGAATAAACACGATAACCCCACCACGAGCATGGTCGTGGTGGGGCGTTACAAGTTACATCCTGTTCGGAGACGCCCGACCACAGGATAACTCGAACGCACTTTTTGTAAAAAAAAAAAACAAGTAAAGTGGATGTGAGAACATAATAGTTATTTATGTACCAAGTCAGTAAAGTGATACTTTATCGAACGAGTCCGATTTACGAGCCAAACAAGTGAAGCGAGCGCGGCGAGTAAAAGACGAGTTCGATAAAGGTACTTTACTGACGTGGTGCATACAAAATTTTATCGCCAACCGTGAAAATTGTTAATTTTAAAAATAAAGATATAATAACTTATGACAGTTTATGACAGTGACAAACGATTTATGTTTAAAGTCATCAGTCATGGCTACGTTGACAGATATTAGCGGCAGGTAAAGTACTGTATTGTATAGTACGATATAGTTATTTACGAACCAAGTGCGGGAAGACGGTTTTCCCGCATGAGCGCACATTGTAAGCACGAGCGACCGCAGGAAGCGAGTGCTTTTAATTGCGCGAATGCGTGGAAGATGTCTTCACGCAAGTGGTTTGTACAATATTTTTTGTACGAGCATTAAATTAAAAGTCTTAGTTTTAATACATCAAAATTCAGAGCAAACATAAATGCAACAGGCAATGATTATTGTTTACTATAACATTCAAATATATTCCCTTGATATTGTATATATATATACATACATACCTATTCAGATCTTGACGACTTAATTTTATACTTGCCTACATAGATTAATAGTACTATTTAAAAAGGAATTAATGCATATATATGCATTTGGAATATGACAGTTCTATTGTTACTAGAAACAATTGCAAACGCAACTAAATATGGTGTCAATTCAACAAGTATAGAAGTAATTGTTTCAGTTGACATTTATATTTTTGCAGCAATTTGCCAGTTTCTTTTTCAAGTGCACAATTTTCTACAAAATCTATGTCTGATAATTCATGTACTCCTCCCGAAATTCGGGAAGCTGCAAATGCGGCGGTACAAAATTTGCTGCCAATAAAATCAAAACGACGATATGAAGTTGTCTATAAAAAATTTGTACAATGGTGCAAAGACAAAAATATTAGAAATTATACTGAAAATTGTTTATTGGCATATTTTCAAGGCTTTTCTAGCAAAAAGTCATTGTGGCCAACCTATTCAATGTTGAAGTCCTGTTTAATTATTTACAACAATATCAATATATCAAAATTCGAAAAACTAATCGCCTTTCTCAAAAGAGATACAGAACACCAGTCTTCGAAGAAATCAAAAATTCTCGAGATTGAACACATTGAAAGATTTATTGCAGAAGCTCCGGATTCCTCATATCTTTTAATGAAGGTTTTATTATACATAATTACTTCAAGTTTATTTATGTATTATTAAATATTACATTTCAATTTAGGTGGTATTAATAATGGGTATTGCTGGAGCATGTCGCCGGGAAGAATTATGTAAAATGTCCATTGATGATATCGAGTTCAAAGCAGATGTGATATGTGTAACTGTACCAGAAACAAAGAATAATATATGCCGTCGCTTTGCAGTGATCAATCCTGCATGGATTAAATTGGTTCTAAAATATAAAGAATCAAGAAACACAGTAAATACTAGGTTTTTTTTAACATACCGTAATAAAAAATGTGTTAATACTCCAGTGGGTCTAAACACAATTGGAAAAATTCCTTCAAAAATTGCTGAATACCTTCGCTTAGACAGTCCTGGTCAATATACAGGTCACTGCTTCCGCAGAAGTTCCGCTACTCTTCTTGCGAACAATGGGGGGGACTTGTTGACCCTTAAAAGACATGGGGGTTGGCGTTCTTCAACAGTGGCCGAGGGTTATGTAGAAAACTCCCTGCATAGCAGGAAAATGATTGCAGATAAAATAATGAAACCAGGACCACTTTCTACTACTACAAGTTATAACATAATGCAACCAGGACCATCATCTGTGACTGCAACTTATACACCTGAATCTGTAAATGTTGCACAAACTTTATCAGTTGCAAACCAAGCCACTCCAGGAACTTCGATTTCTAATTGTCAAAATTTTACTGTAAATGTTAACAATAATATCTGTAATAGTTGTAGATCTTCCCAAAATAAAAATATTGTTGATTAATGTGATTAGTATCACACCTAACCTAAAATAGATTACCTAATTAATTTCAGAATTTCGTGTACGTATCTATTACTCACCTTTCCATAAAATTAAATTATTATATTCTTACACATGGCAAACATGAGGTATTTATTCTGATATTTATAAATTTATAGTACATTATTGCGTTCTTTGATTTAATTACAATTTATTAGAATAGCCAATATGAATATCTTCAGATAGATGGCGCCACAATTTTTTTCGATGAATTTTTAATTATTACTCCTATTTCCCCAACTTTTAGTGAAGAATAGTGGAGGGAAGTAGCATTTTATAGACTAAATGTTATTACTATCAAGTTAGATTTTTTTTTAAATGTCCCAAAGTGCCAGTGTTTTTTTCAATTTTTACAGTCGCCTCAATCGGGAAAACGTACTTCCCAGTCGAGCTACACGTGCGCCAATTATGACTTTACAGGCGGCGAGTACAAAAAAGTGTTTATTTACCTCCGTAAAACGCTATGGTAACGCATCGCTTTACTGACAGTTGGCGATAAAAAATAATATTGGTCTGTTATATCCAAAACAATAAATTGAATAAAAAAATGTTGGCGTCTGGAACAAATTCCTTCAAATGGGCCTGACAGTCAACGTGTTAAAAATCTTCATCTTGAAAAAATTCTCACAAATTTATCATCTACATAACTTTTGTTCGGAAGTGAGCAGCCTGGGAATTCATCGTTCCGACACTTTGCTCATTCCCAAATCCTCATGTAGAAATTTGAAAGCACCCATTTCTGATATTCCTATTTCTCTAGCAATAACTTAAACTTTTACTCGGCGGTCAATCAATACCAAATATCTTCAACTTTGTTGATGATTTCTTCAGTTCGTACTTCTATACTTTGGACGCGTTATTCTATTCATACACTCTCACTATTCCCTCATGGTTATTCTTCGAGCTAATGCCTTCTTTTGATAAAAATTTCATTACACCTCTGTGTTCAAGCTTGTCGTGATAGTATGTTGTTTTCATAGGTAGGTAGATAACTATAATTAAAAAGAGTATAAACATAGAAATGTATACATTTAATTAAGATGCGATACATTCCCTTGGTGATTATATAGGATAATAGCAAAAAGTAAGTTTAAATCTTACATGCTTTTATACAAAACTGGAAGTTCATTTTGACAAAATATATTTTGACATTCACTGAATTACTTTCTTATACGTAGTATAAGGAAGTATTGTGATGATGAAAATTTTCGACCTCGAGATTTTTGCAGATGTCCACGTTTTGAAGTCCCCTGATACCAAAAAAGTGGTTTTTAAAAAATGTCTGTGTGTCTGGCTGTGTGTCTGTGTGTCTGTGTGTGACCACGATAGCGGTCAAACCGCTATAGCTATCTATTCCAAATTTTGTATTTAGTAGTATAATCTCCCTCTTGAGAACTGATTAGATTTTCAGCAAATTTGGCAGACCGGAAGTAGTAGTTTACTTCAGTGAAAAAATCGAATTTTGACAATATTTCGTCCACTACCAAGTTTAAACAAATTTATAAAGAATGCATATGTACTTAGAATTAAAATTGAGAAAATTTTCGAAATTCCTACCGGAAGTAGGTCTTTTACTCTTATCGAAAATCAGTTTTTTGCGAATATTTCGCAAGTACATGCTTTTTAGACAAGTACGTGACGAGTATAAAAGTATTTAGAACATAATTTTCAATATCTTTTGTATAAAAAAAATTCGAAAGTCAGACCGGAAGTACCACTTTTACTCTTATCGAATAGCGATTTTTTGCAAATATGTCGTAAGTTATGCATTCTATATGTATTTATCAATAGTACAAAAGTATTTAGAATTGGATTTGCAATATTTTTTATATATACGAAATTTCAAAATTCGGACCGGAAGTAGCACTTTTACTCTTAGCGAGTAGCACTTTTTTGATAATATCTTGCAAAGTATGCATTCTATAGAGATTTTTTAAGAGAATAGAAGTACTTAGAATAGGATTGTGAATAATTTTGTATAAAAGAATTCTTAAAATCCTATAATTTGAAACGCTCATACGTATAAGAAAGTCCTGTGGTGGCCACACCTAATTTTTTTTTGTTATTTTTGCCCAATCCTGTGGACATCTATTTGGAATGCAAAATATGCTGAAACATTTCGATCAAAGTTTTTCTAAAAATTATCAATGTAACGTGAGTACAAATTGTTTTAAAAACTCCCTCCTTTCTACAGCGTGATAGTTCTAATACAAAACTAGAAAAAATGATGCTAATTATATGGTTCCTCTTTTTGAATAAACACTAAATTGTAAAAGTAATGTAGTGAAAAAGTAAGCGCTATGAAAAAAAACCTATTGATTAGGTGATATAACTGACCTCACAATAGATGATATAAATTATATGTTCATAGACTTTACCTTAAATTAGAAAAAATATATAGTGGTTTGTGGTTTGACACAGTCTTCGTTGAATTGTAAAATACCTATTCTATCATACAAAAATATTGATGAAAACCATGTGAGACACGTTGAAGTATTTACGATACGCTATTTAAATAATATATTTTCTGTATTTTCTAATAACTTCTTTGAAGCCACCCTTATACACATGCCGTCCGTATACATATACGCACGCATGAGGGTGCTCTAATGAGGTTCACACATCTGCTCCTTTCGAATATATATATATATACTCGTATATATTAAGGGCGCATAGCGAACGGGGCTATTAAATCATTTTTCAAAGAAACAACAAACACCGCATGTGCCCTCGCAATATCACACTTGATGTAAACTACCAGGGCTTAGCGAAAACAAGGAATGGCGGACAACACAATGTTGCGTTACTTTGTTGTGAGTTTTGGTGTAACACCATTCTCGATGTAATATAACAATAACTAGAGTAAGTGTATATGGAAGAACATTTGCGCGGGCTTCGCGTTTATGATAAGAGCTTATCCCGCCTTTCGATCTGACATAAAGTAAACTGTCTGGGTTGTAAATGCGCCGCTCTAAGGCCGAACTTGTTATAGTACAGAAAACCGGTAAGCTTGCCCCTGACGACAATGGCACGATATACCATGACGGAAGAGTAAACGGCATTACAATAATGAGAGGACGACATAAATTTGAGGAGACATTCCGTGATGATGCTGATAATAATGTGTCCACTGTAATAACGTGGATACAGCTATATGTATGTACAGTCGTAGTCTGAAGAAATGACCTGTCAAAGACACATCATACCATACATAAACATTATAATATTTTATAAATCTTTTTCTGTCTACATGTAAAATCGTGATAAGTAAAAATGAACTAGAATCGAAAATATATAGCATATAAAAGAATCGTTTTAGAAACAATTTATCCGCTTACTTTGAAATTTTTAAATGTGTAGTGAAAAAAAATGAGAACACAAGTAATTCAAATGTCAGTTCGAAAATTATTGTGGATTGCAATTTTAAACCAATATTTCTTGTCAAATAAAGATACTGTGGTCAAAAAACCCTAAAATGGGTCATAATGCAAATACTGAGGTGTGGCCACCACACGACTTTCTTATACGTATGAGCGTTTCAAATTATACAAAAGTGTTCTAAATTGCTTTAAATACTTTTATCTTCTTAGAAAAAAAAAGCCTGTGAGTAAGTGTGTTATTTCAAGACCAAATTTTAAGAATTTTCAAAATCCGATTATACAAGCTGTCCAGAAACTCTCCTGACAAACGAAGACCGGAGATTCCTCAGATAATTTTAAGACAATTTAACCCAATTCACCCTAGTCCGAAAATTCTTCCTAAGGGAGCTAGAGCTCTTTGAAGATGGCGCCTTGTAATTAGTTTTTTTTAATATCTCCCGAACGCTTCTATTTAGAAAAACAAAAACTGGTATGCTTATTTATCCTCCAGAGATGAATCGATTCCATCAATTGCGAATTTCTAATACCGGTCATAGGCGTCCGTTTTGGGTAGGTAAACGGTTATTTTAACGCATAACTTTTTTGTCTTTAACTTTTAAGCATTTGTGACACTAGATTATTCAATTTTCAGGTATTCTAGTACTAAAAGGTACTCTTACTTTAAGTCGGTAGGATACACCGTTTTCTAGAAAAATCGATTTGAAAATTTTTCGTTTTTTCGTCATTTCATCTTTCGTCATTTCAACTTCGCGAACTGACAACAATTTGACAATTAAAAACGTAGGTTTTATTTCTGTTGGCAGTTCAGAGCGAACTAGTGCAAAAAATAATAAATTGAATTTTAATGACGAAAAAACGAAAAATTTTCAAATCGATTTTTCTAGAAAACGGTGTATCTTACCGACTTAAAGTAAGAGTACCTTTTAGTACTATAATACCTGAAGATTTAATAATCTAGTGTCACAAATGCTTAAAAGTTAAAGACAAAAAAGTTATGCGATAAAATAACCGTTTACCTACCCAAAACGGATGCCTATGACCTTAGGAAGCATTTTCGGACTAGGGTGATTTGGGTTAAATTGTCTTAAAATTATCTGAGGAATCTCCGATCTTCGTTTGTCAGGAGAGTTTCTGAACACCCTGTATATACTATTCTGTTAATAAATAGAATGCATACTTTGCGAGATATTCGCAAAAAACTGATTTTTGATAAGATAATCTAGGAATTTCGAAAAACTCTTTTATTATTTCTTCTCTCAAATTTAATTTTGAGTAGATTTGAATTCTTTATAAGTTTGTTTAAACTCAGTAGTTGACAAAATATTGGCAAAATTTGATTTCTTCACCGAAGTAAACTACTACTTCCGGTCTGCCGATTATACTGAAAATCTAATCAGATCTTAAGAGGTCGATGATAGCTATAGCCGTTTGACCGCTGTCGTGGTGATACACAAACACACACACACACACACACACACACAGAGAGAGAGAGAGAGAGAGAGAGAGAGAGAGAGAGAGAGAGAGAGAGAGAGAGAAAGAGAGAGAGAATTTTTTTAAAAACCATTTTTACTGTATACTACGTATAACAACGTAAAAAGATTTATTTTCGGTATTTGAAGATTCAATTGATTGCACATCTCTAACCTCGTTTGAGATCGATGGTTAATGACAGATGGCGCTCTAAACTGGATTTCGTAAGAGTGACTTTATAACGAGAGTGGCGACAATAAATAGGAAATATAATAGAAACAAAATCGGGCATTATGTGGGTATCTGTTAAATCGTTACCTATAATTTCCTATATAAATAAAGTAAAATTGGAAACGCAAGTATTAAGGGGGCTTACGCAGAGGTGCTGACTATCTGTCGTGAGGTAGGACGTAAGGGGGATGGCGCCATAATTAAAATTATTTCCTCCTACATTTCACTCTCAAAGTTGGCAAAATTTACAACATCATAACACAGTTTCAGAAACTTTAGTTTAAAAACTAATGCCAGTGGAACATGCACTGAGCCTTTGTTTATTTGTGTTTTAAATTTCGTTTTGATATTTCGTAAACGAAAGCGCTACTATTGTTTGAACGAAACCTTCTAAAGTTCTGAATTTGCATTAGCGCATATGGTACCACCCCCTTACGTCCTACCTCACGGCAATTAGTCGGCACCTCTGCGTGAGCCTCCTTAATTAAGAACGGAATCTATAACATGATATATAAGCTTTATTGGCAGAATACCAAATCATATACTCGTTATGGTGGAATTTAAGAAAAGTCGAAACTTATTTGCTATTCCAACCTGATGATTCTAAGCAAATCAGGTATTTAAGTATGTACATTGGTTTATTCATGATAGTGCGATATATGAGACAAATTATATAATAATTTCAATCTTAATGAAATCCTTATTTTAGCAAATGAGGAATATGAAATATGTGCAATACTGGAATTGATAATATGGGTGCATTGGCGAACATTTGGCCTTCACGATTGCTGTTATTGAAAGAGCCACATCTCTCAGAAATCCAAATATAATTGATCTCAAATCAAAACACTAACGCAAATGATTGTTTTTTTGAATTTATGTGAGTGTTCCAGTGGAATTATGATATATTATGTCCTAGTATTGTAGGAAATTTTAAGGTAGGAAATGAAAAATATCCTAGTATAAATGCAGTGGCGACTAGTGAGTACGCTTTGGCGGGGCAATTACATAGACAAGACTTATTCGTTTATTATCGGTGATATGCTACGTATCTGGGAGTATATCGCCGATAATAAACGAATAAGTTTTGTTTATATGATTTCCCCGCCAAAACGTACAGCCGCCACTGGTATAATCAGCAGTTAGCTAATATGAAAATGATTATAAATTATAAAAAAAATATTCTGGCGTATCGAGCATTGTAATAGTCCTAATGTTGTAAAATTTTATAAAAATAAGTAACGCGAATATAAAGATAAAAAAAAATTAATTTCTATCAAAACAAAATAAAAAAATGGGGTGTGGGCACTACACAACTTTCTTATACATATGTGCGTTTCAAATTAAGTTTTAAATACTTTTATCTCATTAAAGAAATAAACCAGTGAATGAATGTGTTACTTCAGGTTCGAATTTTGAGAATTTTTTATACAAAAATTATTCAAAATCATATTCTAAGTATTCTCTTTATAAATCACCAGCTCTAACTCCTTTTGTGTTCCTGATAAATCTGTCTTTCTCTATATATATTTACAGAATGCATTATTTACGAGATATTTGCAAAAAATCACTATTATTACTTCCGCTTCGAATTTTGAAAATTTTTTTATACATGAAATATTGAAAATTAAGATTTAAATACTTTTATAGTCATAATGTACCACATACATACAACACACAACACACACACACACATACACACAGCGAGAGAGAGAGAGGGGGGCGAGAGAGTGGGGGAGAGAGCGAGAGAGAGAGGGGGGAGAGCGAGAGAGTGGGGGAGAAAGCGAGAGAGAGAGAGAGGGAGAGAGAGAGGGAGAGAGAGAGGGAGAGAGAGAGGGAGAGAGGGAGGGGGGAGAGGGAGGTTTTTAAAACCATATTTTTGGTATCAGAGGACTTCAAAACCTGTACATTTGCAAAAATCTCGAGGCCGAAAATTTTCATCATCTCGGTACTTCCTTATCTACGTATAAGAAAGTAAAATCGTCAACAACAGAAATATGGAAGTGTATAAATTCTGAATTAGGTTGAAATAGCAAAGGTGCGGATATTTCTCTGAAACTAGAAAATAGTGACAATATTGTAACAGACATTGTAAATTATTATTAGGATAATCAACTATTAACTTGTAATAATAAGTTATATATTAAAATGTACTTTAATATGTATCTCTGACATGTTACAACCCACTTTTGTGTGTACAGAGTGGTTGGATTTTCATTGTACACTCAATATTTTCATTGAGAGTATCATATTTAAAAAAAATGAAAACGTGCCTGATACTATTTTTTGCCCTCTTTCTAATCCTGTGAAATAGGATAATGTCATTTGAAAAACAAAAGATAATGTAATTTTTTTTAAATTGAACAGCCTGTATGTTATTGGATATTTTGATAGGTTATTCAATTCTGAATATAATATCATTTATTTATTTTTTCGTTGGTCAATGAATAACGCCATAATAACAAAAAATAAAAAAGAAAAAGTATGCTTTGAACATATGGCCGGGTAAAAAACAAAATATTGTTTAAATGTCAGTTCGCATACCAGTTGATGAGGTGACACAGTTTCGTGATTAGTGAATCATTCATTAGTGATAGTTTCTCTAGATTATTTATTAAAAATTGAATTTACTAATGCAGAGAAAGCAGATATGTTACGATGCTTTTATTTATCAAATGATAACTGCCGTCAAGCTGCAAGTATATATGTTAATCAATACCCTGATCGAAGGCAACCGCATTGGAATACATTTCTAAATTTACACACTTCATTAGTGAGGTACGGAAGTTTTAAAAAAATAAGATATGTAAGAAATAGAAATATAAATCAAAACGATGCAGAAGGAGATGATGAAGTAAATATTTTGGCGTATTTTAGAGCATACCCCACTTCTTCAACTAGAATTGCTGTACAAGAGCTTGGCATCAACAGGTAGTAAATCATGAAAGTCCTTAAAAAACACAAAATGAAACCCTATAAAATTCGTTTAGTGCAAAATTTACAACCGCTTGATCTGCAAAAACGGATGAATTTTTGTAATTGGGTATTAAATGCTGGAAGGCAGTACTTGTCACACATTTTATGGACGGACGAGGCAAATTTCCATAGGAATGGTGTGTTTAATAAACACAATTGTCATTTTTAGGATGACGTGAATCCTCATAAGATTCAGCAAACTCGATGCCAAATACGTTTTTCTACAAATGTCTGGATAGGTGTGATAGAGGATCAGTTATTAGGACCCTATTTTTATAACGGCACACTTACTCAAAATCGATATTTAAACTTTCTTGAAACTGAATTTCAAGAATATTTAGACAATCTGCCTTTAGCTATCCGGACACAAATGTGGTTCCAACATGACGGCGCACCACCGCATAATGCACAATCAGTGACGAATTTTCTACAATTAGAATTTGAAAATAGGTGGATTGGGAATAAAGGGCAACATTTATGGCCTCCGAGATCACCTGACCTCTCAATATTAGATTTTTTGTCTGGGGATTTATAAAAAATAAGATATATTGCACTCTGTCGAATACCCTAGAATCTAGAAGAACTGAAAAATAAAATACAATTGGCAGCACAGGAAATTACCCCGGATATGTTAAGAAAATCCAAAAATAATTTATTGCACCGAGCTCATATATGTATCAACCAAAATGGTGGCCATTTTGAACAATTTCTTCAATAGGATATTTGCTTCTTTGTGTTATTTTTTTCCATTGTTTTTTTTAAGCAATACATAATGTGTTTTTTTATTTTTTTTTTATTATGGCGTTATTCATTGCCCAACGAAAAAAAAAATAAATGGTATTATATTCAGAATTGAATAAGCTATCAAAATATACAATAATATACAGGGTGTTCAATTTAAAAAAAAATTAGATTATCTTTTGTTTTTCAAACGACATTATCCTATTTCACAGGATTAGAAAGAGGGCAAAAAATAGTATCAGACACATTTTGTTTTTTTTTAAATATTATACTCTCTATGAAAATATTGAGTGTATAATGAAAATCCAACCACTCTGTATACAGTAGTACCCCCTTATCCGCGGTCTCAGTATCCACGGATTCAGTTATCCACGGTTCCATTTATCGGTGCGGTGCGGCGCGGCGATGCAACATGCGACATATCGAAACGAAACTTTTGTTCGTTACAATTCGTCATTATTCACTGATGTATTTACACATTTCGTGAAAATACTGATGTTTATAGGGATAATACATATTTGAATTGCTTGTATTAGGCACTTATAAAAGGTTTGCAATGAACAACAGCTCCTCAAACAGTAAATATAAACGAGATATAAGGCAGTGGTTGTATTCTATGTTCACTGTTTAAATTTGTATAAAAATGCTGAATATGTATGTAATGTCATGTTTTTATTGGCATGAATCGTTTGTTTTTTGCATATAGTATGACTTAAATGTTCTCGTGGATTGCATGTGTTAGTACTCAACAATCTGCGAATTCTTGATTTAACACAACAAGAAAGAAAATCGTATGCTGAGGTAGCAAGGATATATGGTAAAAATGAATCGTTTATACGCGAGATTGTAAAAAGGAAGAAGATCTAGTTTTTCTGTGGCACCCCAGACTGCCGAAAAAACTTCCATAATATCTGATAAAGTACTAATAAAGTTAGAAAGAGCATTATATCTATGGATTGAAGAAATGAATACGATCAGTAGTAATATTTTACAGCAAAGGGCCTTAAGTTTTTATAAAAACTTTAAAAAAGGCAGCACTGAAGAAGACATAAAACCATTCACAGCAAGTAGGGGATGATTGAATAGATTCAAGAGCAGATATAATTTGAAAAATTTAAAGATCACTGGAGAAGCTGCATCTGCTGACGAAGAAGCTGCTGCTACGTTTCCGGCCGATTTAAATAAAAACTGCGATGAAACTGGTTTGCTGCGGAAAAAAATGCCCAGTAGAACGTATATTCATAAAACAGCAAAACAGGCTCCAGGATTAAAACATTTGTGGATTTAGGTTGTTAGCGACTTTGAAGATTTACCGACCGTTGATGAGGAAGTAAATAAAATCATTTACATAGCAAGGCAGTTTAGTGAAGAAGGATTCCTTAATTTGATGGAGGAGGAGGTGCATGAGTGTATTGAAGAACATGGAGAGGAATTATCAAATAAAGAATTGGAGGCACTTATAACTTCATCGACAGAGGAAGAGGAAGATGAAGAAACTGACACACGAGCATCTGAATGGTCTTTGGAAATATTGGGCGAAGTATTTCGGCTTGCACAGGATTTAAAGGAAAAGATCGTACATTAAGATCCTTTAATGGAACGCACTATGAAAGTAACTAGATCAATAACTGAAGCATTGGACCCTCTTCAAACACTATTTAATGAATTGAAGAAAAATAAAGAGCAGCTTATTATAACAATGTTTTTCCAAGAAAGTGACAAAAGGGCATCAACGATCGAGAATCCTGTACCATCAACATCGATTGCGTTTACTTTCTCTCCGGTGGAGGTGCATGAAGCATTTGATGTTGAAGAGTCCTTTTCCGATTAAAAATTATTTTTAATATCTAATATATGTATGTACTTTCTAGTCTACAATATAATAAAATAAATAAATGAGACTAAATTCCTTTTGTTATTGACTTAATACAAGTATGTAATATCATACGTGTACATATTTGGATTGAAACGAAAATTGGTAGATGTTCACTATACAGCATGTGTCAATTTTCATTAGCCATAGGAGATCAATTCATGCAATACGTGACAACGTGGCACCCCTACTTTCCTCTCCAATGCCAGCGCGACCGATATATGCACTGACTTGGGTGTTTGTAATGCGTTCAGAAATAATATTTACGAGTTGCAAGGACTTGTTTTTCTTTTTCCTTTTAGTAAATGCAGAGAATTATTAAGCTGCGTTCACGCTACATGACACAAACAAAAGCGTAATTCTAATAAAATTAAAAATAAGGTAAATAAAAAAGGATTCTGAAAATAATAATAAACTACTAGATCAGGAGATCGCGGCGGCCATTTGATGTTTCCCGTTCCAGTAATAAGACGGCTTTTATTGCAGACTAGATCGCAACGTGTTCGCAGCTAAACATTGAATGTAAAATCTGGTGGAGAGAAGTGGGAAGATCGGAGAAAATCGTTGTGATGTCAATTGTTGCCGGGATTGGTGACGGACAGTAGGGGTGCCACGTTGCCACGTATTACTTGTATACGTATAAATCGCACGTAAACATTGAATCCCTATACCTAATGAAAATTGACACATACGGTATAGGCTTTGGCAAAATTTTTAAGAATCTATCCAAGAATGTTAGAAATGTTACCGATTCCAAAATGTTTAAAAGAGTACTTAAAGAATTTCTTTTAGAAAAAAACTTTTAATTCTTCGCTTCAAGACTACCTTAACAGTTCTCTGTGAATGTTTTGTTACTCGTGTTTTTTAATGTTAGATATTTGCTTTTCAATTTTACTGTGTATAATATGTTATCTTAAAATAATATGTATTTTTTTACTCTTGTAAATACATATATTTTACTGACAATGTCAATATCGTATTTGTGATCAAAGACAATAAATTATTATATTATTATTATTATTGAATATGAATGGCAATAAAATAAATAAATCTATATTGTTTTATGATAACATCCGTAGCTGCTACAACGTAGTGAACATGCTTGTTGACCACGATTGTACAGTTTGTATTTGCATACTTTTGAATTACCAATGGTTTTCCTGTTATTCCTCTTTTAGCGCAAATACATAATTAACGAACACACTGATAGCATAATGAAGTCTATTAGTTTCAATTTAGGTTGAGTTTATTTGATTTGGTTATCGTTATATGTTCTAGGTACCTATTGGATACAAATATATGTATAACATTTAATTCGTAATTTCGATAAATATTGTTTTATTTTTCATTAAATCTGGTTTTTGTTCGATTTAGTTTGCACGATAGTAAACAATCTGGAGTACGATCAGAAAAATGAAATCAACACATAATAAAGGATACACGAGTAACTTCCTTGGAATCAGACATATTTGTTGACCGTAATTGTACAACGATCTATATAAATTGTGGCTTTCCCATTGTGTATGAATAATAAATATATTATCATAGTATAATTCAATGACGAAGTTTCCGGGTGTTGGAATACCACAGAAACAATTCAAATTGTATTTATTTTGATTGCTTATCATTTGATGTACTCCGCTGCGTCATATATACTGTTTATAGTTATATGATAGCACTCTAGAAAATTTGTTTTTTTTTTGTAATTTCATTTTGTGAAAAGCTATTTGTACAAAACAAACATCCACATATGCAACCAAATATACATGGGAATTATGGAGAAATATAATAACAATTCATAAAAAAAAAAAACTGTTAATATTATACAGTCTCTTCTAAATACCACATATACATATATGACCTATAAATTCCACGATAAACGCACAAATCGTAAACAAATCGAACGAAACAATTAATGTTCATATATAATAAAACCTCAATATACGGACCATTAAAATATACTGAAAAAATGATGCTGGAAAAGCCTTTAGGTAAGGAGGAGGTTGTCAATTTTGTTGTTTGAAAGAGAGAGAGAGAGAGAGAGAGAATACATAAATCAATAAGGCGTGAACACCACACGACTTTTTTATACCTATCTGCGTGCCGAATTTTTATATAAAAGTTGTTCCAAAATTAAGTTTTTAATACTTCTGTCTTTTTAAGAAATCTGTATATAATGCATAATTTGATATTTGCAAAAAAATAGCTATTTGAAAAGAGTGAAAGTACTACTTCCGGTCCGAATTTTGATTTTTTTTATCTGTCTAGAAAGCATAACTAACTATTTTTCAGTACGGATTTCGAAAAACTAATTTTATATTTTTTTTCAAAATTACTATTCAGTCATTAAATTTGTACTCTTTAGAAATCTGTTTAAACTGAGTAGTTGACAAAATATTTTATTAATAAACTATTACTTCCAGTCTCCCGATGTCACTGAAATTTAATCAGATTATATTAAATTGGCCACTATCGTGATCTCACACAGAGAGAGATATATGGAAGAACGAGTTTTTGAAGTGTAAACTTCTTTGGGCGCGTTGCGTTGATTGTGGGCACTTACTTAACAAGATTGTGCCGTCACACTCGGCTTTGTAACGCTCGTTCGGTTAATTAAAGTCGGCTCGAGTCGACTAAGGGAACGAGAGAAATATATCATATAGTGGTATTTAATTTCAATTATATTGAAATTTAAATGAATAAATAAATTAATGTCCCCGAGCAGATTCTATCCCGAGATCTCACGGGTGAGAAGCCGGCACGTTAGCATCAGACCAGCGCGGGACTTGTAAGCGAGTATTCATATTGTCTATTTATATATATACATGCGATTATATATCGCGGCCGCTGCCATAGCAACGAATAGAGCATTGCTTTAATTGCTCATTATATACGAATTTATAAGCATTTAATTCTTTTCTGTTACACAGGATGGATGAATAAAATCAAATCGATGACAAATTAAAACGAAAAAGGGAATTGTCTAATGCGCGCGTGAAGAAATATCGTCAAAAGAAGCACACTAAATCTCAGCAACTGAATTCGTCGATGCAGGATGACCCTAATGTAATATAGTACGAAAAAAAATTGGATTTCGTATTATTAACCTCGCCGTGATGAAGTTTTCACTTCTGCCGTGTGGTTTTAAGCACACCCATTTTCTTGTTTGGTGTCAGGGGATATCAAAACGTGGACATCTGCAATAAACTCCAGGTTCAACATTTTTACCATCACAATACTTTTTTTTTTATTACGTATAAGAAAGTCAAAAGGTTTTAATTTTTTTGCATATTCTTTATTAAAATAAACCAAATATTTAAAAGCAAATATCAAATTATCAACTTGTTTAATTTAGATTCGGAAACATTAAGTTGTGTAAACATTATTAAAAATAAACACGCAGAGCACATTTTACTTTAAACTTTGGGCGGAAGATGAAGACTACTCATTAGATGGGCTTCCTTGAAGGCGGTTGTGACTGTTTATCCCGATTTTAAATATATACTTGCAATTGCAGATGGGTAGAAATCAGACGTATTGAATATACGCCTAGCCAATAAGCATTTGTGTTAATATGCAAGTTAACACCGATCTAAAAGTGTAACATATGCTATTTTGCTCCCTACATGGGTAATTTACTTAATATTGAAGATATAGGATCGGTTAAATTAGTAAAGATATTCAGAAATTGAGGAGTATTTGAAAGTATTTTCAGATTTGACATTTATTGTCAACTTTTGAAGGTATTTAAAAAAATGAAAATAGCCGAAATTTTCAGTTATCCATATCTTTTCGTAACCATTAAAAATAGAAAAAAAATGGTATCATAGTAGTAACTTTTACGTAAAATTTAATAATCTTAATTAAAAATTTCTGGCCAACTTAATTATCAAGATATGACACTTATGTTTTTTTATGTAGCAGTCATAGTTGGCTATGACATCATTAAAATGCTTATTTTTTTCTGATTTCATAGATATGAGACTTCTAAAATTTAAACTTATCTTGATAATTAAGTGCACCATGAATTTTTAACTGAGATTATTAAATTCTACGTAAAAATTGCTATCAGGCGCCATTTTTACTTTTCTTTAATGGTTACGTAGATATGGAACAGAAAATTTCGACAATTTTCAATTTTTTAAAAATATCTACAAAAGTTGTCAATAAATGTCAAATCTAAAACTACTATCAAATACTCCTTAAATTTCTTAAGAACCCTGCTAATTTAACCGATCCTGTATCTTCAACATTAAGAAAGTTACTCATATAGGGAGATACAAAATGAGCAGCCTGTATATATTATCGAGGACATTCCCACCAATTTCCATTCAATCATGATGATGAGTTTTACAATTATACCAAGTTTCATTCAAATCACGGTGATGCCACTTGGGAAATCACTCTTCCTAGTTTAAATTATAAATTGAAGTGAAATTTGCTTGACTTGTTTCACTTAAAAGTAACAAATTGTAAAACACTTGTTGGCGAGGAGATAATACGGTTATTGTTATTAAGCACTATACAAAGTGAGCTTACGGCTATATGTAACTTCATTTAAATCGATTAATTCGGACTGAGAAACTTTTGCTGTCCCAACACGCCGGTAAATTAAAAATAATAGGGTGACCCAATTCAACTTGTAACTCAATTTACAAAACGGAAATTCTGCTTCGAGAATAATATTTCGTAAAGAGTATATTAACTTCTACTGGTGCAAAAAATATGTGTTTAGCGCGTAAACAAGTCACGAACGTTCAAAATGAATTCATTATTAATAATAAAGAAGGACTTAAACGATATTTTCGCGTCACTCTAATTGCTATTCGATGAGAAATAATTTAATTCAAAGTGACTCCTGGGATAAAATATCTTTTGTGTAGGCGTAACCGCGACATAGACAGCCCCTCATTTCCCTTTCTAACTCGGTAACAATTTTATATTCAATCTGAAATGTCGGAGAACAATAATAATCGAAGAATTAATCAACGAAAAATCTCAAGAATTAAAGAATTCATCCAAAAAGGCGAACCTAATGAATTTTTAATTGGATAAAGTGCAACGCATAAATAATAAAACAAAAACTCAAATCGAAATGTTACGAGAACTTCCTGGCGTTGTAAAAGCTTTCTCGAATTCTACGGAACGAAAGTCTTACTGCGGGAAAACAAACTAAAAGAGATCTCTGCTGCTTAACACTTTGAAACTCTACTTGAATGGACGATAATGGCCAATAAACGATAGGAGTGGTGTCTTCAAGAGGAATAAAAAGTTTCGATGAAATAAATTCAGGGACTGGATCTCACAGGTTTCATTTAGTGAGTTTATCCAATTGAGATGTTTTAGAAAATGGAACCGTTCGTTTGAATTTATGAAACCCGTTCGCTTTTCAATACTCGTCAAATCGCTATTGTTATCGATCGAAAAGCAATGTTTGACGAAAATTGATAATGAGAATATAAAATTAGGCTCTATCAACCGTCAGTGTATTGAAAATTTTTGTAAAAATTAAAAAAAAAGGACTAATTATTTAATACAGTACAAGTTATAAGAGTAGCATTAGCAGTGGTTATTCATCTTATACTTTCATGCAGCTTAATTAAATGTTTAATACAAGGAATGTTTAATAAAAAAAAAAATTTAGCATCGCAGCATTTCGGCTGCAAAGTTATCATATTCTATCGACAGACGTAGTTCGAAAGCCGATTGAAGAGTGATTAATAATGACATAACATGTGCATAATTGTAAACCCCTTTTTCACTTCAATCCGTGTTATAAGGGACGTCTACTTAATACTTAAAGTAGGTAGAGTGAACCTCGCGTAATGGAAACCCCGCATAACGTGAACAACATATTAATTACCCTAGGCCACTATTTACCATGAACAAACTGCACCTTCGCTTATGGAAACGAATATCCTTTTTAAAATCCGCATGTATTTCGCTATTGTGCTGTGACTGCGATATAAACATTTGCATTCAAATCAACAACATACGTAATTTTCTTCGTTTCGCTAGCATTGTGACTCTTACTTTGAAATAAACAGCGTCTAAAGTATAAATACCTGAGAAATACTTATGTCGGTTTAGGTAAGAGAAGGACTCTGAAGAGTTCGGAGTTCCACAAAATGGAAAAAAGATTGGATAGTTACTTGACCAAAGAAATAAAAAAAAAAATTGTAACTTGTGAAATAATTATGCAAAAATCAGAACTAATTCATTCAAAAATCACAGATAATGATAAACAATGTACATACAGCCAGTGAGGGATGGCTAACGCTTTAAATAGTGGTTTGGAAATCGTTTTTTGAAAATTTCTGGAGAAAATTTTCCTCCCAATCAGATCACGTGTATAATTTTCCCTGGAAATATTCAAAATCCGTTTAAAATTCATAAAAATAGTAGAAGAACTTAGTATTATATTCGAGTAACTGTACAATGCCGATGAAAAAGGTCTCTATTGGAAATTTTTAACAGAGAAAACATTTGGCTCGCCGGAAGAAAAAACTGTTGCTGGTCGAAAAACAGAATAGAAGAGAATAAAAATTTTGGCATGCACTAATGTTACTGGTTCATAAAATAAAGCCATTCATAGCCATAGCCATAGGTAAAGCAGCGAACCAAACGTTATTTTAAAATTTTCAAATGTGTACCATTTTCGAACACTAGTTTTACTATACGTTTGTATCTGAGGTTAAAAGGTTTCTAAAGGATGACTTGTGTCTCGATAAAAGCTTTACTTCTACTAGCTGTTTTTATTTCCAGGTAATATTGGCTGCCTATAATCCTATAACAGATATAATTCAATTTTTAATAAGGGTTAACGTTTATTACTAGTACTTGCTAGTCAGTGAATTTTTCATGAAATGAAAGGTTATAGTGTAGGTAATTAAAAGTTATTATTTTACCTGCGGAGACGTGCGGAACAGGACTTAATATATATAAATGTGCGATGAGTGCCGTATGTATCTAATCTTTTATTAGAAGTTATGAAGTGTAGTGGTAAGTATAGTTTATTATTTTCCTTGTGTCCTCAGAACACTTTTTAATTTCGC
The DNA here is from genome assembly GCA_963170755.1 of Amphimallon solstitiale. Classification (NCBI taxonomy): domain Eukaryota; kingdom Metazoa; phylum Arthropoda; class Insecta; order Coleoptera; family Scarabaeidae; genus Amphimallon; species Amphimallon solstitiale. Next base: position 45,089,573 of record OY720683.1, on the reverse strand, counting down.
ATAATTGTTTTTTTTAGTTAGTGTGTTATCACTTTCAATTAGTACATAGTTAGTGATTTTGGCGTTTAGTTAGTGTTTTTGTGCATTTTCGGCGTTTTGCCGCTATAGCAATTACACATCTGGATCTACATAAGAAATCGTATTTTGGGCTATCTCAAAGAATATTTTCAAACAGATGGGGATGAAATTGCAACTAGTACGCTCGAGAATTTCAGGAGGTAATCGTTTTTCCCCCAACACACTTACAATTTACTGTCATTTTGAGTGTTTTATATAGTGGATATTTTATTAATATTGATAAGTTTAACGTATATTGTAAGACCACTGCAGAATTATATGTATCTTTGTACAATTGGTACTTTATGCTACCTGCAGTACGTAAATTCTTATTTATGGGCTGTAATTATTAAGAAAGTTTTATTGCTTATCGGCGAATTATCAAATGAACCCCAAGAGTCAAAAAATAAGGACGTAAGGAAGTGCCGGGACAAATATAGGCAAAAAATCAACCCCGTTAAAATCAATGAGGGCTTATTATAGCCTCCTATTGAGCTCAAATCCTCTTCTGATTTCATATCAATCTAGAGCATGACTCCACAAGTGAAGACTCGGATGATTAGTCTTATATTTGTTTTGTCTATGTCTTGTCTTGGCTATGTGTACGTCAGAAGTAGTGTGTATAATATGTACTTGCAATAAAACAACTGACAACTGAATAGAAAACGTCAACCACCCCCCCCCCTTACAACAGCACATCTAGCTCTTTATAACTAGATATTAGTAGTTATTATTATTCATCGCCCCCCCCTCCAATAATTTTCACTGAAATCGTGCTGTATTTAATTTATTTTTATTTATTTATTTAATTACTCTTTGACACTAAAGCTACACTACGACCTTGATAACCAAACTTAAAAATTAGTTTTGTACTAAAATCTATTGCAATAAACGCAAGCGTAAGCATTCAAAATTTTCTCATTTTTTCGTCAATTATCATATCAATTCTACTTATCAATATTCAAAATAAATAAACGCATAGATAAAGTAACAAGTAACAAATAACTATATCTAGATTGCCTCATAGAGTGACATTCTGTGAAAGAGTAAGGGGCGAGAAGCGTTAGACCAGCGAGAGAGACGTCATGCGCAGAACGGCCTTGTTTCGAACATTCTAGAACGTTTGCGTGGCGTGTATAAATGCTGCATCTTGTTCAGTTCCCACCAGTCGCCAGTATCCCTTGAGTCGATCTTTCTACCTCTACTTTAACAGTGAATGTGTATGTTGTAATTTGCGTATTATCTGCAATTCACGACATTGGACTGGCAGCAGAATTACACAGTGACTATATACAGAATCATGGATAAATTTTTAAGTAGGCGTAAGCGAGTATTAGACGATAATAATGCATCAATAGGTGCACAGACGACAGTGGTTCCGAAGCTGAAATCAAGAAAATATTCTCAAGAATATAAAAATTTTGGGTTTACCAGCACTGAAGTAAATGAAGAAGAAAGGCCTCTCTGTGTCATTTGCTCAAAAATTTTGGCAGCAGACAGCATGAAACCTAATAAACTTAAACGACATTTGGAAACGCTTCATGGTGAGTACGTTAGCAAACTCCGAGAATTCTTCGAATTAAAATTAAAATCATATGAAAACCAAAAATCGTATTTCAAAAAAACATTGGCTATGGATGAAAAAGCTTTACTTGCCTCTTACAAAGTTTCATATCAAATAGCCAGTTGTAAAAAGCCTCACACCATTGCTGAAGAGCTGATTCTGTCAGCTGCAATTGAGATTGTAGAAACTATGTTTGGAGATAATTTTGCCAAAAAATTCCAGTCCATACCTCTATGATACTGTTACCCGTCGAATTGGTGATATAGCTCAAGACGTACAGCATCAGCTTTTCGAGAAGTTGGGTGATAATTTCTTTTCAATTCAGCTTGATGAGGCAACAGATAGCAATAAAGATGCTCATTTAATAGCCTATGTTCGATTTTGTGATGGTATGTCAGCGGTAGAATAATTACTATTCTGCAAACCAATAGTACTCAAAGCAACAGCACTTGCATTGTTTGCTATCTTAAATGATTTTCTAAACAACGCAAATATAGAGTGGACAAATTGCGTAGGAATATGCACCGATGGTGCTCGCACAATGTCGGGAAGATTCCAAAGTGTACAAGCACTTGTGAAACAAAAATCTCCACAGTGTATCTGGACACATTGCACGATCCACAGAGAAGCTTTGGCTTTCAAAGAAATGAGTCCTGGTCTGAATATTGTGTTAACGACGGTGATATCCGTAGTAAATTATATAAAAATGAGACCCCTAAAATCAAGAATCTTTTCTGCACTTTGTAAAGACATGGGTGCAGTACATTCAGCGTTACTATTTTATTGCGAGGCAAGATGGTTATCACTTTCGAAATTTTTACAACGTGTTTTTGAATTAAGAGATGAAATCACCATTTTACTAGAAGCGGAAAACCGACCGGAAGCCGACAATTTTCGAAATGATTTATTTGTGATGAAATTGAGCTACTTGGTCGACATATTCGAGAAATTAAATACCTTAAATCTTCAACTCCAAGGAACAAACACACATATTGCTGTGACTCTTACAAATTTATAGATATATAAAATAAATTTATTTTACTTAATTTATGCGTAACTGAGAGTCAAGCACGCATCCTAGTGCTAGGCCTTATGCTAGACTATGATACGGTGAACTTTCTGCTGAAAGGTAGGTTAAGCAAAACATTCTACATGTAACTAGCTCAGTTTGAAAATAAATAGTTCTCTCAGGGGCAGAAAATATGACTTGATTCTCCTTCTCTTTAATCATATCCAGGTCAGGTAAAGAAATAAAATACAAAATAAATCTTAACATCTAATTTATTAAAATAAAATAATTTTAAATGAATTCAAAAGTTTTAATCTACAAATATTTACACATCCAAAATCAATATTCAGTCATAATTTAAATTTATACATCATAAACAATAAAATATTACAAGAAATAAAGAATAAATGAAATCATCATGTCGTGCCAGCTTATATCTAAAATGTGAACGTGATTATTATTATTAATATTTGTCATAGATACATGTAAACAATCAAAAATGAAAAAAATTACCCGTGATGAATTGTACTGGAATGTAATAAAAAAAAAAAAAATAAAAATTGTGCGGTCTACTATTTGATAACAAAATATAGACATTAAGGAAGTGGCTTTGCCCTAATTAGTCCTGTCCGGCGCCTTTTCTCGCTCCCAACACAGTACCATCAGATAACAAATTCACACAGATGAGTATCCCAAAGTTCCACCCTACGAGCATGTCATTTTCAGCTCGTCGGACGCAACCCGAACATACATCACAATGCGCACACTCCTTAAGGAATATATAAATTTTTAAATTGAATAAATAAAATGAAATAAAATAATGTATCTACGTATTCAATAAATTAACTCAGCCCTGATTAGTTCTGCCTGGTGCCTTTTCTCGCTCCCAAACGCAGTACCACCAAGACCAATTCGTGTATTTCAAATTCACCAGGACTCCATGCTATGAATTAAATAATGACATAATTCATTTCACACATCCCTGATGTATTATTCAACACGTTAATATTGAACACCCAAATACAACAAAACATACTTAATTCTCATATCAAAAGAAATAATATATATACATTAAAAGAAAATAAACTTTACCTTTTTCACGAAATTCCAATACAAAAACACCACTACAAATAAAGAATTTTGAGACGCCACTATACACACATTTATAACAAATATTGTTTAATCACCTTAACTCTTCATACATCGTATTAAACTCTTCCATAATTAATTCTCAATGAAAATTTTATTCACTTAATATATAACCTATATACACATAAAACAAAATTATTAATTTCAAATATCTTTAGTAGGATGAATATATTTAAAAGAAAAATAAATTATACGGAAAAGAAAATGATTATGCTATTCAAAGTTATCATTACAAATGCTAGAAGGTTTTGTCATAACATACGGCATAGTACCCTACATGCAAAACAAAACTCTCTAGAAAGAAGAAAATAAAATGAAATTAAATAAATTCAAAAACCGAGTTCATAAAATAAAAGTATTTCATACATAAGTAGTTATTCAAATACATCTAGACATTTAATGTAATACGTGCTGCATGTTAAAATATAAAATTACTATAAGTGTAGAATCTTGTAAAAATTTTATAAGTATTGAAAATCTCAAAAATTTATTCTAAGTCCGGATTTTAAAATAATCCTATTAAAGAGGAGGGAGGAAGTGGTTCATCACCTACTTTTAGACCTGCTAATATTGCGGTTTTCACCAGCAATCCCGGAAATTTTATCTGTCCGCGCTTTTATTCGTAAATCTCTTTATAAAAACATACGGCAACTTTCGTTAAACACGAATCCACCTCCAAAATTGTAAATCGACGGTGCTGCTATTATCGGTCGCATGGGGAAACAGCGCATATATGATCCTTGAAAAAGGTAAACAAACATGTGACTATAAATCCGTCTATACTTTTATGATTCAGCCATGCACCTGATAAACAATACTTTTTGTGCCGGTCCACCCGGTCGATCCCTGCCAAAGCCAGACGTGTTTGTGCGAGAAACACCTGCTCGATCCTTTACCCGTAACATTTAATACGTCTTAAAATTATAACCTTATAAAAATTTATTAAGATTCTTTTATTATTTTACTTAAATAAAATGAAGTTTTCATAAATTATCAATATAGTGAATATTTATACATATCATGGTAAATATGAATAAAGTAAAAATTAATTTAAATAAAACTTGGAGTGATACGTCTGCATTTGTTATTTGTAAAAAGTTAAAATTGATATCAATGTGAGCAATAGTGAAATACAGATATAATACACAGAATGCTATCTATCAAACATTGACCTGGTAAGTAAATAACACTATTTACAACTTTTAAATACAACTTAAAGTTCATTGCCACATTCTTATTATGTTGTAAATTTCTTGATTGTTGTTCACTTCATTCTTGAACCATCTCCTCACATTGTTGGGAAGTTTTATTCGTATTTTCTTTGCCTTGCTCACATTCGGAAATAAAGGGAAAACATTCATGATCGTCGGTATACGTTGGTTAAATTTATCATGAACCCCTTTCACCTTTTCAATTTCTAACGATGATGTATTGTTGACAGGTGGATCATCATATGCGTTCACCCAGCTTATCGTTCCTGGTGATTGACATTTGAACTCAAAGTTATTTTATTCTGCTACCCTCTTCGGCCTCGACGGAGGCCCCTTAACATTGTTTGACAGGCCGGATCATGCCTTCCGCAGCCATCCTGCACGCCGTCTCGTTCGATACGCGAATGACGGATCCATCTAACAGCATGACCCGCTGCCTCCGTCGAGCCTTGCGACATGGTACCCCGAGCGTCAAACTATCCCGGCCCAAGATAGAAAAGGCTCGACGCACCGAGGCACTGAAGTCGGGCGAATCCCTCACGTCCGGGAATACATTCATCTGCTTTTCTGGCCTATAACAGATTCCATTCCCTATATAACCTGGTTACCAATTACATGTACTCCAAGTTATCCCTATTGATTGTTTACTTATGTAAAATTTATTTATTCTGTTACTTAATTTATACAGATCACGTTTACATTACCTAATTTATTATTACTCATGAGGAGTTTGTTAACTTAAATAAATAAATACCAATGTACATATAGATATAAATATGAATAAATATAAATTAAGACAAATTCTTACCTTTATTAAGCACTTATGTATATAATATGAACGCACACAAAAGAAAATCTTATTTAACTAAACATAAAATTGCAAGTGATCTGAAAACCATTTATTTACATATTATTATTTATTCAAGATCACTGCAATATGTTGGATACATGTGAAAAAATTAATGCTTTTTGTAGAAAACTGGAATTGTGGAGAAGAAATGTAAAGCAAAAAAACTAGAAATGTTTGCAAATGTGGATGAATGTGTTAAAACTTACAAGACTGAAGAAGAACACGTAGAAGTTGTTTTTGTAACCATTGAAAATCATTTAACCATGCTGGCAAATAATTTTAAAAAGTACTTTTTTGCTGACTTCAACTTGATACATAGTTACGAGTGGGTTAGGGATCCATTTCAAAATAGTCCCGAAGATCTCTCAACTGCCGAAGAAGAAATCTTTATAGACTCCACAGCAAGTGCCGAAATCAAAAGACAATTTAGTAATAAATCATTCTTTGAATTTTGGGCAGGGTTGGATGATGAGTATTTTGCACTGAAAACAAGAGCACTTCGCATACTATTACCATTTTCAACATCATACCTTTGCGAAACCGGATTTTCTGCGGTGGCTGCTTTGAAGACAAAATATAGATCTCAGCTAAATATAGAAAAAGAGCTTAGAGTGTCAATTTCTAATATTAAACCTTATTTTCGAAAAACTTTGCGCTGCAAGACAGGCCCAAGTGAGTCAATAATAATACAATGTGCAGTACTGATGTAATCCTATTTATAAGTATATTATAACAGAGTAAACGTGTATTTTATTTTTTATTATGTCAGAATGTATTTTATTGTTTTTTTCAGTAAATTGATTATATTTTTTCTCATTTTTTCTCGACCCCTATTTAGTTTTATCACACCCCCCCTCCCCAGGGGGGCGCGCCCCACAGGTTGAGAAACGCTGCCCTAAGGGGTTGAAATCGAATGAGTCGTTGTCCATTATTTATACATATTTGTACGGCAAAAAATAATTCAACAGCGTGCAGTTTTTAACCTACTTTTACATCGTCTTTAATTTCGATCACGAATTCGTTCATTTTGAACACTGTGCGTCGCATCCAAATGAAGATGAATTAAAAAGTGAGGATGAGCAAATTGTTATATTGTTTTTCTCTCATAATCTCACACCGCTTATACAGCCGATGGACCAAAATGTAAATAGACCATCAAAATTATACTACAAAAAGTGTTTTACTTAGTTTAGTAGAAAACGACATGAATATTTCCGATACCTTGAAAAAATGTTTAGTGACAGATTGGAAACATCTTGATTCCGAAATTGTGAAAAAAGTGTTGGAGGAATACTTTAGATGGAGTTTCAACTAAGGATTATGACAAAACCGTGCCACTCGCTATTTTGAAGCAATAGTGGAACATTGAGAATTTAGTATCCTAATCTCTTGAACTTGTGCGTACATTGGCACCTCAGATTAGTCCCATCTCCATAATAGGTGTGCAAATTTATTCTATTTCTACAGGGTGTCCGGTCAAATGTGGGAAATCTCTTGGAAGCAGATAGAACATGAACAAATAAGATGACAAGTTCCTATAAAAATTTTTCCTACAGGCGCCTCTTACGGAGATATGCGTCCCTGAAGGACGCCGCTGGAAATAGGTTTTTATTGAATTTCTTTTAAAGTAATTAATATAATTTAATAAAAATTTAATGTGATGGACACTAGTGAGGACCTCTTAAAATAGTGTCCTTGAAACATATTTAGCTTTTGTAGTTTACCAGGGCGGGCTAATCTTTACAACTTAATGCCTAAATTGACTTTAAAAATATGAAACTGGATAGCTTGAACCACATATTTTAAAAAATGTACTCTTTCTTATTGTCGTTAAAATGAACCGTTTACGAGAAAAAGTTTGCAAAAAATGTGCGTTTTTGTTTTTATCAGCACCAAAAAAACCTATTGCTGTTGCAAACGTTACTATGGTACGAAATAAATAAAATATCCGGCTTTTTAGAACTTGTCATCACATCGTTGACACATTGAATTTATTCGAAGTATGAAATACACGTTTATTGAGTATGCAGATACGCATATGATGTATGGTCTTGCGTCTTGCAATGCTTTAGAAGCCACAAGATTATATGACGAAAGATTTCCTAATCGTGCTCTAGCAAACAATAAGACATTTCAACGTGTTGACCAACGTCTAAGGGAGAATGGTGGGCGATTCCAGTTAATAAGATAATACATATTATTGACTATCTTCATAATTTTAGGAAAGTTTGGAAAAAGTAGTACTGATGCTGGTGTGAGAAGAACCGTACGTATGCCGTGAGTAGAGGGACGTATGTTAAACGCTGTAGATGACAATTCATCAACGAGCACTCGACAATTATCAGCACAGTTTAATACATGGAAAACAATAGTGCATGAAGTTCTTCATGAACAGATGTTATATCCATATCATTTGCAAAAAATACATGAACTGATTCCTGAAGATTTTCCCCGTAGTATGCAGTTTGCAAACTGCGTAATAATGTTAACTTCATGAGCATTAGACTTTTCACGGATGAAGCAAGGTTTACCGAAATTGGTATCACCAATTTACACAATACGCATGTATGGGCTGATGAAAATCCTCATGCCACTATTGTTTCGCATTATCAACATCAGTTCCAATCACTTAATATTTGGGTAGGAATCATTGACAATTTTTTGATTGGACCATTCGTTTAGCCAGAACGATTGAATGGACGACTTTATTTGGAGTTCCTTCAGAACGCTTTTCGAGATTTAATAGAGCACTTACCACTTGAAACCCGCCGAAACATGTACTTCATGCACGATGGGGCACCACCTCATTTCAGCGTTCGTGTGCGGGAGCACCTGAATAACGTCTATCCAAACCGTTGGATAGGTAGAGGAGGACCAATTGCCTGGCCTCCTCGATCTCCTGACTTAACGCCGTAGGATTTTTACCTGTGGGGACACCTTAAAAAATGGTGTATTCCACTGCGGTCGACACTAGGGAGGAACGTCTACAGAGAATCACGTTTATATGTGATGTGATAAGGAACACAGCTGGGTTATTGTTGCGGGTACAACAGTCCGTGCCCGCGAGTGTATCAGACTTCACGGAGCCCATGTTGAACCCTCTTATGAAGTTTTTCAATAATTCCGTTAAGGTGCCTCCGGAGATACCACTGCGTTTATATTTATATTAATTACTTTAAAAGAAATTCAATAAAAACCGATTTCCAGCGGCGTCCTTCAGGGACTCATATCTCCGTATAAGGGGCCTGTAGGAAAACTTTTCCTAGGAACTTGTCATCTTATTTGTTAATGTTCTATCTGCATCCAAGAGATTTCCCACATTTTCCTGGACATCCTGTATATAAACTAATTTCACTAAAATTTCAAATATTGTCCCTTCAATGTGGTTAGTGCAAACTTTTTTTTGCAACCAAGTGTGCATGCAGTAAGTTGCATTTGAATAATCTTGTATTTTGGAATGGAATCAGTGTGACACTGAAATCAATGAAACAACTGAGTTCGAAAAATGTGTGGTTGCTTTTCTTTTTACTTTCTTATATGTAGGATAAGGAAGTATTGTGATGACGAAAATTTTCGACTTCGAGATTTTTGCAGATGTTCAAGTTTTGAAGTCCCCTGATACCAAAAAAGGTTTTTGAAAAATGTCTCTCTCTCTCTCTCTCTTAATTCATATGTACTTAAAATTAAAATTGAAAACAATTTTATTTAAAAAGTTAAAGTTAAGCAATTTCTACCGGAAGTAGGTAGGTCTTTTACTCCTATCGAAAATCAGTTTCTTGCAAATATATCGCAAGTAGTGCTTTTTAGACAAGTACGTTACGTGTATAAATGTATTTAGAACTTAATTTTCAACACTTTTTCTATAAAAAAAAAAAATTCAAACGGCAGACCGGAGGTAGTAGTTTACTTCAGTGAAAAAATCTAATTTTGTCAGTTATTCGTCAACTACTAAGTTTAACAAATTTATAAAGAATTCATAGGTACTCAAAACTAAATTTGAGAAGAATTTTATTAAAAAAGTTTTTCGAAATTCCTACCGGAAGTAAGTCTTTTACTCTTATCGAAAATCACTTATTTCGAATATTTCGCAAGCCATGCTTCTTGGACAGGTACGTTACGAGTATAAAAGTATTTAGAACGTAATTTCCAATACCTTTTGTATAAAAAAATTCCAAAATTCGGACCGGAAGTAACACTTTTACTCTTACCGCATAGCGATTTTTTGCGAATATGTCGTAAATTATGCATTCTTTATATATTTATCAAGAGTATAATAGTATTTAAAGCTGGATTTGAAATATTTTTTGTATGAATGAAATTTCAAAATTTGGACCGGAAGTAATACTTCTTCGCTTAGCGAGTAACATTATTTGCCAATATCTCACAACTAGACTAAAAGTACTTAGAATAGGATTTTGAATAATTTTTGTATAAAAAATTTTGAAAATTCGCACCTCATAGGCATATTTTTTTAAGAAGATAAAAGTATTTAAAGCTTAATTTAGAACAACTTTGTCTAATTTGAAAGGCACATATGTATAAAAAAAGTCGTGTGGTGCCCACACCTCAGTTTTTTTTGTTATATTTAATGTCATCCTGTAATTGGTATTGCCTATTGGATAATAAACATTATTATTATTAATCTCTATATAAAAGTTAATAAAGAATGTGAACAACACATTGTTCAAAATATACAAAATTAAACGAACGAAATCAGGGCAAACATTTTCTAAAGGAAAATATCTGCACGCTCAGAAACCCTGAATACATAATAAACCTTTCGTAATGGTTTTGGGTCCCTAACAAGATAATCGTCGTGAAATTCATAATATCACAAAGCATCCGCAAGTCCAATTATCTATGCTCTCATACGAGTAAGGGCATACGATATTTTACAGTTATACGTCTGTATATTTTTCTTATTTTCAGTGAAAGTTATGTACGTATCATGAAGCGAATATAAAATGTGAATATATGGCCGTGCAGTAATGTGACAGATTCATTTTCGCGTACACGACCGGCCAATAGCGTCTCGACCTTGGACATCTTCGGGGTCCGCTCACTTTGAAGATGAGAAAAAAAAACAAACGGCTCGTACGTATGTGACCTGTATGTTAGCTAACCGTGAAGTGGAACTCCTGGGTAATTTGATTTTTATTAGGTACGAAAAGTACGGAGATATGGAACGAATCGAATTTGCGTTTCGAATATGGGGAATTTCTCCAATTTTTTTTTTATTGTTTGCACACGTCCGTTTCAATTTGTCGTTCACGATAAAAGAAAATGAAAATCCCTGAATTTCAATTGAATATATGTTTGTTTCAACCTTACGAAAAGTATAAAATGAAAACGCATTCTCAAGTTTAACAGGACATATATTGAAAGGTAGACTAATTGGCTAACCAGGCCAACAGCATGAATTAATTATTAGTATAGATGATCGTATTCTAACCGACTGGTAAGAGTCAAATGATTGTAGTATGATCAATGTGATGTATCTTTTATGTTGTGATTTAACATCAAATCGATGAATAAAACAAAATTTATTATGTCATATTTCTAAAAGTATAAAAATAATTGATTGTGTACTTATTTGAAAAGGAGATCACAACTCCTATTACAGCTTCATATACTAATGATCTACTGATATAACATATGTATTAAATTTGATATATTTTTTGAAGTGTAAACTTCTTTGGGCGCGTTGCGTTGATTGTGGGCACTGAACAAGACTGAGCCGTCACTCTAGGCTATGTAACGCTCGTTCGGGTAAAGTCGGCTCGAGTCGACTAAGGGAACGAGAGAAATATATCATATAGAGGTATTTAATTTCAATTAAATTGAAATTTAAAAGAATAAATAAATTCATGTCCCCGAACAGATTCGATCCCGAGCCGCACTGGTGAGAAGCCGGCACTTTAGCATCAGACCAGCGCGGGACTCGTAAGCGAGTATTCATATTGTCTATTTATATATATATATATATATATATATATATATATATATAAACTTAGATGTCTTTACCACAAGTACATGAATTAAAATAATATTTCTTGGGTTTGTGGTACTTACTGATTAAATAAATAAAACTAAATTTGACGTTTCGATATATTTAATGTCTTTCTCAAAAATGTAGAAATATAAAACAACCATGCAGGTTAACAGAAATATTCTTCTATTTCTAGCCTTGTTTAAACTCCATTGGTCCTTTATTAGTTGTTTGCATTCCGCATGGGCTCCTCTTCCGAACGTCACTCTGATATGGTCCAAATTTAAATCCGTCATTCTCCCAGGATATTTATATAAACTTAGATGTCTTTACCACAAGTACATGAGTTAAAATAATATTTCTTGGGTTTGTGGTACTTACTGATTAAATAAATAAAACTAAATTTTACGTTTCGACATATTTAATGTTCTAAGAATATTTCTGTTAACCTGCATGGTTGTTTTATATTTCTACATTTTTGAGAAAGACATTAAATATGTCGAAACGTCAAATTTAGTTTTATTTATTTATTTAATCAGTAAGTACCACAAACCCAAGAAATATTATTTTAATTCATGTACTTGTAGTAAAGACATCTAAGTTTATATAAATATCCTGGGAGAATGACGGATTTAAATTTGGACCATATCAGAGTGACGTTCGGAAGAAGAGCCCATGCGGAATGCAAACAACTAATAAAGGACCAATGGAGTTTAAACAAGGCTAGAAATAGAAGAATATTTCTGTTAACCTGCATGGTTGTTTTATATTTCTACATTTTTGAGAAAGACATTAAATATGTCGAAACGTCAAATTTAGTTTTATTTATTTAATCAGTAAGTACCACAAACCCAAGAAGTATTATTTTAATTTATATATATATATATATTGTAACAATACCTTTAATTAATAAAGATACGATTACACTCAGATAAATTTAATAATATTTATTCTTACTATGTGTTTGAAACCTGTACTTATTCTCGTCTATATATAAAATTGAAATCTTTATGTACTTTTTAAATCTATTTTCAAATTCTCTCAGGTAATTTTTTATTTATGCCCTCACTAACTCAGTTCTTATATAAAATATTTAAACTAATTATTTTATATGTTGCTAACTTCCCTTGAATCATCAAAGCCCAAACAGTTGCCTATATGTAACTTTTTCAATATCTGCCTATATCATAGGATATTTACGTTTTATATTTCTTAACTTTATAAATCAAAGTTTACAAAACAGTTATTCTTTAGTGAATTATGATGTGTATTTCAACTTTATCTTCAAATAACAATACTTACTGTGACCTCAATCTCAAGGTATTTATTAACATACTATTCAAATAATAATATAATCACTGACAGTTGTTTTTTTCTATTTATAGGTTACGGTTCTAAGCGTCATATCTGTTTCATCAATTTAATTCAAAAAACCTTCTTTATATACCAAATAAAAACAAATGTATCAAACTAATTTGTTTAATAAATCAGGCAAATTATAAATTATATGGTAGTTCTCAACACACACAACCAAATAAGACATTCATGGAAGTACCAAGCTTGTTTACGTAAACATTCTTTTGAAAATTTATATGTGCATGAAAATACACCTTTCGTGGATCGAAAAATATACAAGTAAGTATATTAATTATATTATTTTAAAAATACTGTATAGTTTTTGTATGTAAATCAAATACCCACACAAATTAAACAGTTTTAGTTTGCCGATCAGTTTTTTTTGACTTCTAAAAATTATACAAATGATGATACAAATTAATGTTGTGCACAGAACTTATAAAATATCTTTTCTTGATTATCAACACAGTTATAATGTACGTATAAATAATAGATCTCTAAATTTTGATATACTTTTCAATTCGAAACTGATAAATTTAAATTATTTCAAAGAATTATACGACCTGTTATTACTACTAAACTGGTATTCTTATTTATACACCAAACGATTTTCTTTTTAGCTTGTCGAAGACATTTCCTGGAATCAATGAGGGAGATCCTTTCCTTTACCTAATTGTCTGGAATGCTCGGAATGTGGACTGTAATGACTGCTATCCTGTAATACCTTCAACCTCTGCAATCAACTAGAATCTCGAACCGTCGAACGCTTTCGTGAAGACCTTTGAAACCTGCCTTTCCTCTACTGGACTGGAATACCTGTGTTAGCTGCTATGTTGAATATCTCGTATCTTTCAAGTCCTGGACTAAACTATTTGTATAACTTCTGGAATTTCACCAACTCTCCAATGCAATAAATCTCTCGTCAAATATGGAATAATATTTACCAATGCAGTAAGTTTATTTTTAAATTGTAATTATATATTTCTTCGCTTTCTTCTCAAGTATGAATATTCTTCAATTATTTCTTTATTCGTTACCGAAATTCTTTCTTCTAATTTATTTTTTATTATATTTGCATGATAAAAAAAAAATGGTACTATTCTGGAAAATGTTGCAATCACCTAAAAAAATATCTGCTTTCTTTTCTACTATCTCCTAACCACTTCTTTTACACTTTTGTATTATGATGAATCTCTTAATTATGTGTTTTTCGGAAGGAAAATTTCGTTTTCCGAAAACACATCTACCGCTTTTCTTAAATTATTTTCGAATCTCTTTATTTATTCCCCATATCCCTGGCAATAAATCCTTAGTTTCTATAATATCCAATCATATTGTTCCACACATTATAATAATCCAAAATATGTTTTATTTGTAATTGAATATTTATAATACCTTTTTGTAATTCCAAAAATTTATCAATTTAATTCTTTACTTTAATTTTCACAACCTTTTATACCCTTCGGCAAACCAAATACTCAATACTTTAACTATATTATTTTAAATGTCAAAATCTGACACTTCTTACATTTGAATTTTAGCGCGTAACTATACATCATTTTCCAACCTTTATGATTCAAAATCCATACTAATATTCTCTATTTTTTCAAAAGTGTTAATTAAACAAGCTTTAACAAATAATATTACATATAAAAATACAACAAGTAACATTTACAATTCTACTTTCAGAAATGGGAAATATTACTACAACAAAGAAACCTGATAGGCAACCAACCACTCGATGCAAGGCGAACTTCAACATAACCCGATATGTAACCAACTTTACACGGTTCACAAAAACTATAGGGAAATACCCAATTAATATTCTCACAATTATTTTAAGTATAATTTAAATATTCTCACATCTATTTATTTAATTATAGTTTGGTCCATAAAATATTACCATCTTTTATTTTTTTTAATACTCACTACAAGAACATATACAGTATATTTTATTAACATTAGTACTTCCATCATATCCTTACTCATCTAAGTAAGTGAACTACCACATATGCCCCTTTTTTAATAAATCTAAATTTCTATAGAATATATAAATTTATATTTATTCAACAATCTATACTAAAATGATGTACTTCAATTTGTACTACTACTGTAGCATAACTATACATTCTCATATAAATCCATGTACATTTCTTAATATTTGGTATATAAGATAATTATTTACCTCACTGTATCTATTTTCATTTTTAACTCTCAATTATTTACAACAAACCATTTTAACTAATCTTATTCTCATAAATATACTAATTTATACCAACATATTCAAAATTTACATCTTTATCCATTTGTCTTCATCAATAATGTCATAAAATGTATCTTTTAACATTTCTATGCTTTCTATATAAGTAACTTTATTCCTTTTCTTATCCAATCTTATACCTTCTTTGTATTATCCTATTCATGATTTTAAACCCTCTAAAAATTCTTATCAATATTATAATCGAAACTACTTTTAACATTTACTGGTGATTACTTTTAAGTTGTATCTGTTACTTCTTCAGATATTTAATAGCCTCTACAAAATATGCTTTACATATGCTCACTTATTCTTTATTATTTTATTTTATATAACTGTTCCTAGCTGAACAAAAACCCTATACCTATAATAGACATTTTCGTCTACCTTTTCAAACTTTCACTTTTGGAAAGTACACAAATTATATTTTCGTTTTTTAAGGCGTACGTGACCTACATATTTCTTTTATACATTATTATTCTATATATTTATTATCATTTTGGGTTTTATTTACCCTTTCATACATAATCTCTATAAATTATTCCATATATTTTTATGTTTCCCTTTTATTATTTATTATACATAGCAAGCATTCATTATTATCTTTTCTATACATATTTTATTTTATAGGCTTCTTCTATTTGTATATCACATTTTTTTTTTTTTATAACTCTTAATGACTTTAATATTTCTTGACCATTAAATGCTTTTATTACTCCGATAAATATCCTTTAAAAAATTTTTTTTTTTTTTAATAAGGTTCCTTCTTACTCATCTTTCATATATCTACTTTATACATTTCTTCACATTTTTATACTCGTATGTTTCTTTACTTACTGTAAAGTTACTTATATACTCCTCTAACACTTATATTTACAAATTTTATAATGTAAGGAATGAGGAAAATAAATTAAATATTACTAATTTCTTCATACTAACTAATCTTTACAACTCTTCTTCATCTAAATAATTCTATCCTGATTCAATTAATTTAGAGCAAGGAAATAAAATACATAAACCTTTGTTAGATCATTTTAGCTAAAATTTCTTACATGATTAACTCAATTATAAAAAAAAAATTAAATGCACATACTTATATCCCGTTTTTTTTTTATGACATACTTTTATAGAAACAAAATACATTAACCATGCCCCTAAATTTTGGTTCTATTAATTTTGATGTAGCTCTGGTGGGTGGTAGCGCTATTTACCAACGGTAACTGGCCCTTCAGTACCGCCATGCCCTTAAATTTTTTTAACAATTTATTTTTAATCGCACCCTATTTTTCAATATTCCATATGTTTCTTCTTTATTCACATCTTCTTCATACCAAAACTCATTTTCTTCAGTTTTATAAAACACCTTGTTCACAAATTTTCCAATCTTTTTGAATGAACTTATGACATCAGCCTTTGGTGTAAATGTATTTGTAGTTTTCTGAATTTCTATATCCCATACCAATAATTCTTTGTACTTAATGTCCAATATCAAAGTGGCCTGATACACATCACTTTGCACATATCTTACTAAAGAAACACGTTTACTATCAACAAAATCATCACCACCTACAATTCCTTCAAATTTTCTGTACATATTAACTTCTACACTTCCTACATTATTTCTCATACATGTTGGTATCATATTACGTCCAACATTACATTTGTTTCCAGTGAACTTATCGTCTGCTGAAACTACCCCTTTTTTCTGCCTTGAGGTGAATAAGTATAGCTTTTTGTCATCTTTTTCTCCTACTAAAAGTGTATCTAAAAACGATCTTAAAATTCTTCTACCGGAATCTAAGTATTTTGTTTTCTTTGTTATTGTAAAAATTTTATTCGTTTTCTTACTTTCAGCTGTGTTTTGTTCAACATCAATGCAGTTTAGAACACCCTTCTCAAAATTTCCTATTACTTCTTCTTTTTCCATTTCCAATATTCCCTTAACCTCTGCTGTATCTTGTTTGTCTTTCACGCAAACTTGTGTTACTGGTATTATTTCTTCTGGATAACTCACCAAAGATTCTTTAAATTCTTCAATATCCCTTTTATATTCTTCTCTAGTATCAATGCTCGCCTTTTCCAACTTATCCAATTTTTCTCCTAATTCTTTTTTATCCTCCTCTCTATTTTTCTTATTCTCTTCACTAGCCTTGTCAAGTTTATCCATTAACTTCTTATTATTCTTTTCACTATCCTTGTCAAGTTTATCCATTAACTTCTTATTATTCTCTTCACTAATTTGTTTAAACATTTGTAGAATTAATTCCATATCTGCTGTTGTATTCGACATTTCTGTTTTAGAAGTCTCTCCTAATATTTCCACCTTATCACCTCTATCCTGTGTTTCTCCTGTCTGTTGAATACCTTCCTGAACTTGTAATATAATTTCTCCTCCCTCTGGTACATTCACATCCTGACCAACCTCCTCTTCACTATCGCTAGACGATTCAGATCTATTTAATCCGAAATTACTCTTAGATCTGGTATTCATTTTCAATAATTGTAGTACACACTTCCTTATACCTTGATATACTTTAAACTGATTTTATTACCTTTGTAAAATGTATACTAATGTTATCGCTATTATTATAATTAATAAAATATTTGAAATATGTTTTTGCGAGTCTTATTTTAATCGCTCCACGTTGGGCACGCCATAAAATGTAACAATACCTTTAATTAATAAAGATACGATTACACTCAGATAAATTTAATAATATTTATTCTTACTATGTGTTTGAAACCTGTACTTATTCTCGTCTATATATAAAATTGAAATCTTTATGTACTTTTTAAATCTATTTTCAAATTCTCTCAGGTAATTTTTTATTTATGCCCTCACTAACTCAGTTCTTATATAAAATATTTAAACTAATTATTTTATATGTTGCTAACTTCCCTTGAATCATCAAAGCCCAAACAGTTGCCTATATGTAACTTTTTCAATATCTGCCTATATCATAGGATATTTACGTTTTATATTTCTTAACTTTATAAATCAAAGTTTACAAAACAGTTATTCTTTAGTGAATTATGATGTGTATTTCAACTTTATCTTCAAATAACAATACTTACTGTGACCTCAATCTCAAGGTATTTATTAACATACTATTCAAATAATAATATAATCACTGACAGTTGTTTTTTTCTATTTATAGGTTACGGTTCTAAGCGTCATATCTGTTTCATCAATTTAATTCAAAAAACCTTCTTTATATACCAAATAAAAACAAATGTATCAAACTAATTTGTTTAATAAATCAGGCAAATTATAAATTATATGGTAGTTCTCAACACACACAACCAAATAAGACATTCATGGAAGTACCAAGCTTGTTTACGTAAACATTCTTTTGAAAATTTATATGTGCATGAAAATACACCTTTCGTGGATCGAAAAATATACAAGTAAGTATATTAATTATATTATTTTAAAAATACTGTATAGTTTTTGTATGTAAATCAAATACCCACACAAATTAAACAGTTTTAGTTTGCCGATCAGTTTTTTTTGACTTCTAAAAATTATACAAATGATGATACAAATTAATGTTGTGCACAGAACTTATAAAATATCTTTTCTTGATTATCAACACAGTTATAATGTACGTATAAATAATAGATCTCTAAATTTTGATATACTTTTCAATTCGAAACTGATAAATTTAAATTATTTCAAAGAATTATACGACCTGTTATTACTACTAAACTGGTATTCTTATTTATACACCAAACGATTTTCTTTTTAGCTTGTCGAAGACATTTCCTGGAATCAATGAGGGAGATCCTTTCCTTTACCTAATTGTCTGGAATGCTCGGAATGTGGACTGTAATGACTGCTATCCTGTAATACCTTCAACCTCTGCAATCAACTAGAATCTCGAACCGTCGAACGCTTTCGTGAAGACCTTTGAAACCTGCCTTTCCTCTACTGGACTGGAATACCTGTGTTAGCTGCTATGTTGAATATCTCGTATCTTTCAAGTCCTGGACTAAACTATTTGTATAACTTCTGGAATTTCACCAACTCTCCAATGCAATAAATCTCTCGTCAAATATGGAATAATATTTACCAATGCAGTAAGTTTATTTTTAAATTGTAATTATATATTTCTTCGCTTTCTTCTCAAGTATGAATATTCTTCAATTATTTCTTTATTCGTTACCGAAATTCTTTCTTCTAATTTATTTTTTATTATATTTGCATGATAAAAAAAAAATGGTACTATTCTGGAAAATGTTGCAATCACCTAAAAAAATATCTGCTTTCTTTTCTACTATCTCCTAACCACTTCTTTTACACTTTTGTATTATGATGAATCTCTTAATTATGTGTTTTTCGGAAGGAAAATTTCGTTTTCCGAAAACACATCTACCGCTTTTCTTAAATTATTTTCGAATCTCTTTATTTATTCCCCATATCCCTGGCAATAAATCCTTAGTTTCTATAATATCCAATCATATTGTTCCACACATTATAATAATCCAAAATATGTTTTATTTGTAATTGAATATTTATAATACCTTTTTGTAATTCCAAAAATTTATCAATTTAATTCTTTACTTTAATTTTCACAACCTTTTATACCCTTCGGCAAACCAAATACTCAATACTTTAACTATATTATTTTAAATGTCAAAATCTGACACTTCTTACATTTGAATTTTAGCGCGTAACTATACATCATTTTCCAACCTTTATGATTCAAAATCCATACTAATATTCTCTATTTTTTCAAAAGTGTTAATTAAACAAGCTTTAACAAATAATATTACATATAAAAATACAACAAGTAACATTTACAATTCTACTTTCAGAAATGGGAAATATTACTACAACAAAGAAACCTGATAGGCAACCAACCACTCGATGCAAGGCGAACTTCAACATAACCCGATATGTAACCAACTTTACACGGTTCACAAAAACTATAGGGAAATACCCAATTAATATTCTCACAATTATTTTAAGTATAATTTAAATATTCTCACATCTATTTATTTAATTATAGTTTGGTCCATAAAATATTACCATCTTTTATTTTTTTTAATACTCACTACAAGAACATATACAGTATATTTTATTAACATTAGTACTTCCATCATATCCTTACTCATCTAAGTAAGTGAACTACCACAATATATATAGTGGAAGTTGTGATGTTAGACACTGTTTTCAGGGTGTATTGGTATGTAAATTTACTGAACCAGGAAGGTCAGAATGTGTGTGTTTATTTCCAAATTAATATATCAGAATTACAGATGTAATTTAGAATTATCATATTAACAGTTTTATTTAAAGAAATTTTGATAATTCGCTATTAAGCTGTGACCTCTGACCTGCCCTTGACATCGCGAAGAGGTGACCTATAAATACTCACTTACGGTCAGATAGGTCATGCATTTTAATTGTTGTTGTGATCTTCGTGTTGGTGTTTTTTAAAATGCAACTAGTAATGTCCGTCAAAAATTTTGGTTTTAATTTTACTGAGTAATTGATTTGAAGTTGTTAAATGTAATTTTAATATGTGACACCTTAATGGCCTATATAATATATTAAAAAAAAAAATTTTAATTTAGTGTACCACCAACATGAGTTCTCTATGTTTATGATTGGATCTGTTAAGATAATTTTCGGTGTCCATAGTGGCAAGTAAGTGAGTTCTCTTGTTTTGGATGTTCATGACTTTTGTTTATTTAAGATTGTCCCTAATTATTTATATAAAAAATTTTTTTCAACTTATTGTAGAGTCTGATGATGGAATAAATTATTCCGAAACGTTACCAGCCACAAATAGATTGTTTTAATTAACCCAGCCCACACATTCTGACCTTCCTGGTTCAGTAAATTTACATACCTATATATATATATATATATATATATATATATATATATATATATATATGCGTCCAAACGCTGCCATAGCAACGGCCGCGAAATTGTATTTCGCGGACTGTGTTGCGTTCGCTAATTGGTAACTTCGCGGACGGTTAAAAAAAAATTGTTGTGTGTGTATGAGACATTATCTCTATAATAAAATATAATATAATATTTCGCGCTCAGGTAAGTTTTAGCATGTTTATTAAAATGATATGGATGACTCGGAAACTGATCAGTATATTCCGGGTGTTAAATAACGTCCACACGCATTTACTATAATTTGTATGCCAATGCAAAACAGAAACGTTCAGAATAGAGCATTGCTTTAATTGCTCATTATATACGAATTTATAAGCATTTAATTCTTTTCTGTTACACAGGAGAAAAAAGCTATGTTATACGTCTAACTCTGTTTGTACATTGTGGTGGTCATAGACGTGTCCCTTTTTCCTTTTTTTTAGCTGGACTGCAAAGCCCAATTTGAAGCTATAATTGTCGTGTCAACTTATTCCTTATCTCTAGCTCTCTACATGTATCCTTTATGCCGCCTTTTAGTTGCAGTATTCGTATTACTAAACTGACCGACTAAAAAAACCGTCCACCTATCTGATACACGTTTTCTGTTCGCACATATAATTTATTTATTTAGTTTTTTAATTCGCAAAATTCGACTGGCCTGCTTGTAGTCCAGATCTCAATCCTATTGAACATTTATGGGATCAACTCAGAGGCGTGTTCGCCAACGCGTAGTCATACCAGAAACTCTTCAAAAGCTTAGATTTGCACTTGAAAAAAAATTTGAGGAAATTCCGCAAAACTACATAAGAAATTTAATTAATTCAATGCCGCAACGATTACGTGTTTTGATTGAAGCTCGTGGAGGACATACACGTTATTGCTATTAGATTAGAATTAAAAGTTATCAATTTTATTTTTAGAAGTTGAGAGAGATATCATGTTCAAACAGTTTCTCTTATTTACTAAAATTAAATTTATTTCTGTCAATTTTTGACAGTACTAAGTGCTTGAAAAAATTTGCATATGTTGCACATACAAGGAATTGTTCTTGGATTCAATCTCAATAGAAACTTAAAATGATTATAGAGCTGATTATTCTCAAAATTTCAGGAGGGCGTTTTTTTTTGCCGGTCAGTTTATAAAAATTACATTAAAAAATAACAAATTAACGTATTGTGATAGTAAATACTCACATGTATCTTGCAATAATATGTAAGAGCACCTGTAAATACGACTGTTCTATAATAAAACGTAGCAAAAAATATAGGAGATTAAAGAAATAATAAGGCTCGTATGACATGGAGCTAATTTAACATAAAATTTTATGACAGTTTTTATATTGGTGTGTGACACGTACGCATGTTTTATATAAAATTTAGCACAAGCGCACGCGTATTTATGATGAATTCCAAAAAACAGTAGCCATGTGTTTTACGACCGACTGTGACAGCTTAACTTTTTGGATGGTGGTGTGTGTTTTTTATGCCACCTAATGGAGTCTTGCTTGGATCTAGGTACACAATGATGAACCCAATTTTCATCCACAGTAATAATTCGACTCATCCTTGCCTTCATTACAGAGGTCCAAAAAGCACACGGGAACTTTTCACGCGCTGTTGTTTTTGCGCCGGCGTGAGCTTTTTTGGCACCCATCTTGTGCTAACATTAGCCATGCCAAGATGATCATGAAGAATTTTAAAAATCAGAAACATCTGTCATTCCTGCGAGTTGCTTCTATTGTTAATTTTTTGACCGTTTTATCAAGTTCTGAAATGACCAGTAGGTCGTCTTCAAGTGATTCCGTTCCTTGATTAAGGAGACTGTGCCACTAGAAAACCATTATGTTTATAGTGTAAGAGTCCTCGTCAACAATGACATCTCTTCCAATATGGTATGAACAGACTCTTCTTGTTTTGTAAGGAAAGCAATAACAGCGCGATTCAGTTTTTTATCAAGCAAATTAAGCATTTTATACCGATTTATTAAGAGTATAAGGGTTTTTAGGAACATGTTTTGAATTCGAAAATTTCAAAATTCGATCTAAGAATAACACTTTCACTGATCAAGAGTAATCTTTTTGAAAATATAGGTACGCAAAATATTCGTTCTGCACAAATTTATTAAGAAAGTAAAAATATACTGAATCTATTTTGGGGCAACTTTTGTGTGAAAACCGGACAGCACATACGTATGAGAAAGTTAATTTATTTTTTAGTAGATATTTTAATCAGGATTTGACCGATATGTTTGTATTTATATCAGCCCTAATCGTTTTCAAAATATAATTCAAACATATTTTCAAATGAAAACGATAGGGAACTATGATGGCAGTATATGATTCAAGTTGAATTACTTTCTTCTGCAAGAAATTTGAACTGAATTATTTAGAACGTCGGCACTTTTCCAGTGACCTTTCCCAATATAAGGGCGATTCGCGATATAAGGCCGTCACTAACTTCGATTTACATTGTGAAATTGATTCTGTTAGTCTCAAAATATCGATCCTAAAGTATCGCCATCTAGTAATAGAATAATAAATCCAAACAGAATTATTTCTCAATTTTTATTGAAATAAACTTTAAAATAACTCTTTAAACGTTAACTTAACAATAATTAATATTAATAATTTTAAAGTGTTGCTGAAAACTAAATTGTTGAGTAGTTTAAAGAATAACAATTTTAAAAAACAGCGTTTGTTTGGATTTTGCAGATACTTCTTGGATTTTAAAAATTTTGCGGTACTAGCTAACGTAATCGACGATTTCAACTGTATTGAAAGGTTTAAAAGCTTTTACTGTTCTACATCGCAATATTTGCCTCA
Organism: Amphimallon solstitiale; assembly: GCA_963170755.1. NCBI lineage: Eukaryota > Metazoa > Arthropoda > Insecta > Coleoptera > Scarabaeidae > Amphimallon > Amphimallon solstitiale. The sequence continues at coordinate 45,065,411 of OY720683.1, read as the reverse complement.
TAAAATATTCAGCCACTCGGTAGCGTCATTCGTACGCCCGTTTATGCCTAAGAAGTGGAAGAATTATTGGAATTAAATGATCCTGTTAAAATATAAAAGAACTATAACTTTGTTGTACACTGTACTCAAATATTGACTGATACACATGCATGTAAACCGAAATATACGAAATATAAAATATTTCCAAATAACAAAATGTAATATTCCCTAAACTCACTTTACTTTCTTATACGTAGTATAAGGAAGTATTGTGATGATGAAAATTTTCGACCACGAGATTTTTGCAGATGTCCACGTTTTGAAGTCCCCTGATACCGAAAAAGTGGTTTTAAAAAAATGTCTGTGTGTGTGTCTGTGTGTGTGTGACCACGATAGCGGTCAAACCGCTGTAGATATCAATTCAAAATTTTGTATTTACGTGTATAATCTCCCTCTTGAGATCTGATTAGTTTTTCAGTAAAATCGGTAGACCGGAAGTAGCAGTTTACTTCAGCAAAAAAATAGAATTTTGCCAATATTTCGTCAACTACTAAGTTTAAACAAATTTATAAAGCATTCATATGTACTTAAAATTAAAATTGAGAGCAATTTTATTTAAAAAGTTTTTCGAAATTCCTACCGTAAGTAGGTCTTTTACTCCTATCGAAAATCAGTTTTTTGAGAATTTTTCGCAAATCATGCTTTTTAGACAGGTACGTTACGAGTATAAAAGTATTTAAAATATAATTTTCAATACCTTTTGTATAAAAAAAATTTCAAAATTCAGACCGGAAGTACCACTTTTACTCTTATCGAATAGCGATTTTTTGCAAATATGTCGTAAGTTATGCATTCTATATCTATTTATCAAGAGTACAAAAGTATTTAATTCTAGATTTGCAATATTTTTTGTATATATGAAATTTTAAAATTCGGACCGGAAGTAACACTTTTACTCTTAGGGAGTAGCACTTTTTTTCTCGAATATCTTGCAAAGTATGTATTCTATAGCGATATATTAAGAGAATAGAAGTACTTAGAATAGGATTTTGAAAAATTTTTGTGTAAAAAAATTCTTAAAATTATATAGTTTGAAACGCTCATACGTACAAGAAAGTCGTGTGGTGGCCACACCTCATTTTTTTCTTTGTATTTCGGTACATATTTGATGAACTTTTTTCCACTTCGGCACTGTTGCAATTTGCTAATTTTGTTACATTCAGTGACACACTATTTGGTGCTGCGTATACCAAATCTATTTTATTTCTGGGCACACATTTCAAGATGGAGCAAGATTTGCTTCAACACAAATCACTTTCTTGGTGGCATATTTCAACTTTTCGATTGTAACAAGGCGCATTATTGGTAATAATTACAGCATTTTAAAAATGACTATAGCATCTTTATTTATGCAACATATACAAGTCTTATTACAGAACAAAAATTGAGAAAACTGCTTTCTGATATCCTATTTAAAATTATACTGAATTAGCCCAAAATACTTAAGAATTCACATATTCAGACTTACTGTTAATATTAGTGACCAAATAACGTCTATCAATGCTGCATCGCTTCAGCCCGGCAATTTTTCCACTAGAATTGAAAATATGTTCTCTTTGCACATCTACAAATATTAAAATATTTAACTTACGGCTATTTACCAAGAATTTTCTTTATACTACATTTCGGATAATCAATTCTCATTTTCCGAAGAATTACTACTTAGCACAGAGAATTTTGGTAAGAACTAAATATATATATATGGATCACAACAGCCACGTTTTCCCGTGGAAAAACTAGATCAGTTTATTTTAGTACACGTCGTAACTTCCAGAATATATTTATAGTAAATATGTAGCACACATTTAACGAAACGGCTGAATGTTTCTAAAATTAGATTTTAAGTAGAAAAAAATAAATAAAATAAATGTGAAATCAGTCAGATGTCAATAACAGTAATAAATTAAATGTTAACTGGGCTTGATGTAATCCAATCATATCACATATTTTTAACAGGCGATTTTAAAGAAGCACCGTGATTACCAAGTAGTTGATAATGCTTTGGGTAGATGGCGTTACTTAAGAATCAATATTTTGAGGGTAGCAGAATCAGAAACATCTCCTTATGTGACGGCCTTATATCGCGCAGCGATAGCGAGATCCAGTTGGCTTTGTTTTCAATTAATTGTGGTGCCATCTCTTAGAAGTTTATCAAAAAAATCAATTATATAATTAACTCGAAAGGTAACTTATAGCCTTATAAATGCCAGAAAGTTCGTTCTTCAACCTGTACACATGTTTACAGTGTACGATTTTCCCATCAAAATAAATTCCCATAATTCTTTTGACTAGTTGAATAAATTGGTGATGTTGATTCGTCAACAAAATAAAAGCGTTCTTTTCTTCCTGTATATCGCCCGTGGAGTTTACTCACGTCCCGCTCAAATAATTTTTGGTAGTCACGTTTACTGTATCTCGCGTAAAAGTTGGCATTACTGCTGCTGACACGTACATCAGCGATAAAATATTAAATAAAAAATAAAACGAGCGGAAACGTGATGCCAACAGATAGACGATGAGATTCGTACATATGTACATGTCAGTTAAGATCATCGTTATATCCGTGCGTAAATGAAAAGGACGTATGCCTTTGAGCATCGTTAATTTGCCAAAAAAATCAATTCCTTTTCAACTGAAACGTGTTTCTGATAAACTTCCAATTCCAATTACCTCTTTTTTGTAACGTTTCGTTTTTTCTCATTTTTTTCTATTTCTTTCAATAAGTTAAAATGGAGATTTGTTATATAATCCATTTAGTTATGATGAAAAAGCACGTAAAAATGCACAGAACTATATTTTTAACGTTTGTGGTATATTACAATATTTGAAAGATTTAGTTGTATGTTAAAACACATATTTACCAATATGTCATTTTAAATATTTTCTAGTTAAATTCACCACGTATGAGATTTTCATTATTTAACTTTCTCTTGAATTGTCAGATACAAAAGAATAAATATAACCTACAATTTTAGTTTTCACAAGTGATTTTTGTTGAATTTATGTAACATGTTATTTTTTGTGGATGAAGGAGTACTATATGTAATAATTATGACGAGACTGACAACACGCTAGTACTATGAGTCTCAAATATTATAAACCCATTAAAATTGTTATCAATCGTATATAATTTTATTTAAGGGCTAGGAACCATCACAATATATATGTATGTATATATGCCAAAATGCATAACACTTGAAAAAAATGAGATGTGTTTCAAATTAAAAAGTTTCAAATACTCTTATCGTCTTAAAAAATAAACCTGTCTTCTGTCCGAATTTTGAGAATTTTTGTATACATACTAAAATTATTCAAAATTCTATTAGAAATTGCCGAAAATCACATTAGTAAGCAGAAGTTATTTAAATCGGGTATTTCTATATATTGAATTTAAATTTAAATAATGAGGTGTGGCCACCACACAACTTTCTTATACGTATGAGCGTTTCAAATTATACAAAAACTGTTCTAAATTGTTTTAAATACTTATATCTTCTTAGAAAAATTTTAAGATTTTTTTATAAAAAAATTATTGAAAAGCCTACTTTAAGTACTTCTGCTTTCTTAATAAATCTCTATAAAGTGCATACTTAGCGAGATATTTGCAAAAAGTGCTACTCAATAAGAGTAAAAGTGTTACTTCCGTTCCGAATATTGAAATTTTTTTTATACAAAAATTATTCCAAATTCAGCTTTAAATAATTTTATGCTTTTGAGAAATCTGTATAGAATGCATAATTTACGAGATATGTGTAAAAAACGATATTCGATAAGAGAAAAATATTACTTCCGGTCCGAATTTTTGAATTTTGTATATACAAAAACTGTTCCAACTCGGGTTCTAAATGAATTCTTTATAAATTTGTTTAAACTCAGTAGTCTAGTAATATTGGTAAAATTCGATTTTTTCACTGAAGGAAACTACTACTTCAGGTCTGCTGATTTTACTAAAAATCTAGCCAGATCTTCAAATTTTGAATTGGAATTGATAGATTTAGCCCTTTGACCGCTATAGTGGTTACACATAGAGACAAACAGATACAGAGAGACATGTTTTCAAAACAACTTTTTCGGTTTCAGGGGACATCTGCCAAAATCTGGAGGTCGAAAATTTTCATCATCACAATGCTTCCTTATACTACGTATGTACCAGTATAAGACAGGAAAAAGCATAGGAAAACGGAAAAACATCGATGATTATTTAAAGAAGCAGTTGATGACAAGGAGGAAGAGTGGAAGAATTCGGGCGTGAATTTGCTTGTAGAAGTTATTAATAAGTTTGTGGAAGATTGCATGCAATTAAGAGAAAGAAAGAGGCATGGAGGGAGATTATAAATGGATATATTGACGTAGGATTCATATTATTTTAATGCTCTACGTATATACATACATGATAATTATTATTAATAACCAATAACTTCCTCTATTTATATTTCGTAAACAAATAGTAGATCAAAACAATTTTTATATACAGTATTCACCAATATTAATATTTGTTATTTGTTTTTCTATATAGCGTTCTATGCCCAATTAATTCCTTCTCTTAAAATTATCTATCTAGTTTAATGTCAGTATGAAACATACTTCTTATCTCACGTTAGGCAATTGTAGATTCAAGAATATTTCATTGTTTAATTTATTCCGACTATATTAATAGTCTTATTTACAATTTATGTATGTTATCAACAATATGAATTGAATTATATTAGATTTTTAAACCAGTAAGTGTAACACTAAAACTCTTTATCGAATAATATTATTCTACAAATTCTGTCAGGAAATTGTATGTATTGCTTAGACAAAGATTGATATTATATAATTAGTACTAAATAATGAAACTAAATCTTGATGTCAACAAATGTATTAATGTTATCATTTATAAACACTATCATATTCATAACTAAAGAAATCAGTTATATGAACTTTATATTTTAAATAACATAGCAATGACATTTATGACGTTAGATTAGACAGATATGATCATTTATCATATTTTATTTTATTACGTAATTGATTCAATAATTTCGAAATTAGCTCAGCAACGGTTACTTTTAAGGTAATAACGTCTTATATGATTTTAGTGTAAAATTTAACAAGCAGTTAAAAAACGAAGCGACATATAGGCTCTTTTAGTGTTTAGGTCCTTTTATTATGAACACTACCCAAATTTATGGCCATTTGTTGCGTCGTTTCCCAGATATATAATTCTTTAAAAACATTGAATTATACAGGGAATACAATGTAATTATAAACAGGATATTGCGTTTACAAAAGTATAACTATTGTCAGCCACCAAGTTATGGAACACTCTGTATAATACAAAATAAATTTAAAAGGAGTTCCTAATAGGTAGTTATTTTAGTAAGAAAACCGCTTCGAAATACCTTTTCTCATAAACTCGGACTTCCCCAAGGAGATGGAAGTCGTTTCTATAGTTACAATCTGAATAATTAATGTTTGTTTAAAATATTCACTTATAATACCATGAGTAGTCAAAGTTATGTCGATTATTTTTGTGGTGGTTACACGAATGTCTTTCATGATTGCATTTAAATACTACGAGTGCGGAGCACGAGTAGTATTCGCAATTATGAAAGACATGAGTGTAAAGCACCACAAAAATAGTAGACTCAACTTTGACTACGAATCGTATTCGAGAGACTATTCAATGAACCAAATCAATTTTTCATATTAAAATGACTCAAAATTTAGTTACACATGATTACATTTCCATGTCCACCAAAAAAACATTTATGTTTGTCATTAAAATTTTTGGAATCGTGTTCCTATTTAGTTCGTTTCGTTGAATAAAAACTGGTGTTTCTAAATAATGGGAACTGAGAAAAGATTTGGCACGAAATCTGAAGACGAAATCGATGCTGAAATTTGCGAAAATATCCCTTGGAACACGAAGAAATCCAAAGATTCAGTATGGAGACAATTTAGTACATTTTTAACAGCAAAAGGCTATAAACTGGATCAATCTACTTCTCCTGTGGACTTAAATGTCATCTTAAAGTCGTGGGCATGTAATATGAAGAAAAAAGATGGGTCCGATTATAAAGAAGGCGTCATCAAGCACATGTGGAACGTGACGGCGAAAATGGTTCAAGAAATGTTCTTCAATAAGTGGAAAATAAACGTAAACCCGTTTTCTGATGCAATATTTAAGTCAGCACGTGACGCCAGGGATGCTACAAGAAGAAAACTGCAAGCGTGTCCTGAAAAAAGAACCAGCAACGCGGCGGCACTTACAGAACCAGAATACTTAAATATGATACGCATATTAGATGAGAGTACCCCAGACGGTTTACAGAAAAAGTTTTTCTTAATAGCATCTTACGAACTAGCTTGGCGGGGAGGAGAAGGGAGCAACTGTTTCACCTATTACTTCAAGGAGGAACTCGATATCAAGGGAAGAAGAACTGGTAGAATTGAGTATAATCCAGTATTTTCGAAAACTGCGCAGGGGGGAACTAAAGCATTGACAGGCAGCAAGTGGTTGATAGAGAATAAAAGCAATACCGATATGTGTCCAGTTAGGTAACCTATTTATATTTAATTTCAAGACGGTATAATTAATATTCTTCTGTTATTTAGATTGTATTATCTACTGAAATCGAAGAGAGGAAAAAATGTGAAAACAGAAAGGATGTTTTTGACACCGAATCCGTTTTGGGATAAAGTTGAGAATGCGGTGTGGTATAAGAACAGTCCAGTTGGTATATGTGAGATCAGTAAATGGGTGAAGTTATTAGCTGAAAAAACTGGATTAGATGTTAAAAGAAGGAAGATATCAAATCATTCGGTACGCTCTTCAACTGTATCATCTCTGGCGAAAGCTGGAGTCGGAGAGCAACAACTGATGAAAATAACGGGACACCAAAATCTGAATTCCATAAAATCGTACTTGCAGCTTGATGATGAGCACCACGAGTCGATTATCACCAAAATGCGAAGAAATTTTACAACAACAAATGTGTCATGTACAACTTCGACATCTGTCAGTAATAGTGACGGTATTAAGCTACAAGAGAAAGGTACTCCCTCGGGTACTCCCAGTGATAGCTCTGTTCCAGAATGTCTGCTGCAACACTGCAGTAATGTTAGTTTTTCTAATTGTACCTTCAATATTGTTAGTAAATGAGTTACATTAATAAAAACTTTCACTTGTTTAAAATATCCACTTGAATACCTTCTAGGAAGATATAATCGCTGAAATTTCCTGTTGCTATGATACGAAAGTAAATATTTGCTATTTTATTGGTTCATATTTGAACAATGACAGGTGAATTGAATAGTCAAAAATATCAAATAATGTATGTTTAACTTAACGATGAATTATACAAGAATGATATCATGAAAATGTAATTCTACTTGTAGTTACTTTCGGAAAGCCTCAGCAGCCTAGATCGTATAGTATAGATAAACTTGAATATTCTTTGGAAATACTGCTTTCATCTGGTTAAACTTAAAATGTTTGCGAGCTAATTCTTTTTTCTCGTTCATTAAAATCCTTTTATATAAAATATTACTTTCTTCTTCCAAAACATAATTGTATGCTTGCTTACATGTTTTTATGTACTCAGAAGTGAATTTGTGAAAAATTTTATGAAAAAAGTTTTTCGAAATTCCCACCGGAAGTAGGTCTTTTACTGTTATCGAAAATCCGTTTTTTGCGAATATCTCGCAAGTCATTCTTACTAGGCAAATACATTATGAGTATAAAAGCTTTTAAAGCTTGATTTTTCGATACTGGGAAAGGAAATACTTTCAAAATTAGCATCGGAAGTAACACTTTTACTCTTATCGAGTAACACTTTTTTGCAAATATCTCGCAAAGTATGCATTCTAAAGAGATTTATTAACAGAATAGAAGTAGGATTTTGAATAATTTTAGTAAAATATATTCTCAAAATTTTGGAGATGAAGTAACACATTTACTCAGCGGTATATTTTTTTTTCTGAAAAAAATATACCGGTGAGTAAATAAAAGTATTTAAAACTTAATTTAGAACAACTTTTGTATAATTTGAAAAGCACATACGTATAAGAAAGTCGTGTGATGGGCACACATAATTTTTTAGACAATATATGTATTCTGAAGGAATTATTTTCTTTACATCAACTTAAAAACTGTTGTTTTTGATAAATATGGCAAAAGATTTTGTAAATTATCTTCTGCTATTTTGAGAATTTCTGAGGGTGTGCAATTATTTGTTTCGTTCATTTTGTTGATAATTTGAAATAATTTATTGCATAAATATGTCTAAATTTTAAACATAATGACATATAACATCGCCGATATTCATATATTTACAATGTTTTACTTAAAAATCGGAGTAAGCAACATCAAAAATACAACATTTCTAAAATGTTCGAACAAAACATGATCCTCATTTTAAGCCTTTTTGAACTTTTAATACTCGAAACAGCAAAAATAATATAAAATACACGTTTCATAAGATATTTTGTGCGCTTGTTCTTTAAAACGCTCTTCTCGCGGCTAGTTTTCTAAACTTGAATGTGTGCGCAAAATTGGTGTCTTATGAAACTTATTTAATGTACAGGGTTATTGACTATATTTGGACCAATAGATAACTTTGTTATTTGAAGGATTAGAAAAACGTTTAAATTAGGAAAGTTGTAGGATTTCACTCAAGGCGCTAGAATTTGATATCAGAAAAAACAAACGAACGTCGTAAAGCCGTCAAAAACGGCTAACTTAGTTTTTTTTAAATGGAATACCCTATATATTGTTTCATAATCTGATTCTAAATAAAATTTCGAGTATATTCCATTTATATAACATATACCTACATTCAACTGTTTTCGCGCTATCGCTGATTGAAAATCGTACTACTAATATGTTTTCTACACCCTTCGTATATGAATTTACGTAAGTCATTACGGGGTTTCTATGGAAACATAGTAGTAGTACGATTTTCAATCAGCGATAGCGCGAAAACAGTTGAATGTAGGTATATGTTATATAAATGAAATATACTCGAAATTTTATTTAGAATCAGATTATGTAACATTATATAGGGTATTCCATTTAAAAAAAAATAAGTTAGCGGTTTTTGACGGCTTTACGACGTTCGTTTGTTTTTTCTGATATCAAATTCTAGCGCCTTGAGTGAAATCCTACAACTTTCCTAATTTAAACGTTTTTCTAATCCTTCAAATAACAAAGTTATCTATTGGTCCAAATATAGTCAATAACCCTGTACTTATTTCCGTGCTATAAAGTACAAATTACGACACCCGTTATATACGCAAAGTCTTACTTTATCGCAAGATAATTTGATTGTTTTTAATTTGGTAGCAAAAACATTTGAAACCAAACAATATTTACATGTCAAATATAAACATTTTAATGAAACAAAGCTTTGCAGTAGACATTTTACATAGAATAAAAAAGAGGTGCTAAATTTTATGTGGACTAATTAACAATATAAATCGTTAAATAGAGTTGAGTGGTAAAATTTCTAGTACTATAGTATATAGTATTGATATCCAAATATGTCAAAAATTCTAAATAAAAATCAGTGTAACCAATTTCAAAAAAACTAAGTTTCTTAAATTTTCGAACAAAATGTGTTTCTTATTTTAATTCGTTTTGAACTTTTAGTACCCGATATAGAAAAAATAGTATAAGATTTATAAGACATTTTACGCATTTGTTATTTGGAAAACTCGCGTCGACCGGTTTATTTTCTAAACTTGAACGAGAAGCAAAAATCATGTCTTATGAAACTTGTATTTTAATATACTGTTATCGTCCACTCTTTATTGTATATCTATTTAGCAAGTAACTATCTTGTATGGCATTGCCTGACTTGACATGCACTTGATTTATTGCAAACGTTGTTACTAAGCGAACGTATGGGGAAAAGCACTATGTGATAATAATTCAAACACTACAATTTACCACTTTAGACGACAATACCAATAGCTAGCACGTGCTGGAACATCCCCAGTGCATCTGGCTTTTCGATCGATTGCATGTGATGAATAGAGGTCCTGTCCTGCATTAATTCCCTCAACCTTCCACCAGTAGATGTAATATAGCTTCAAGCATGTTCCGATGTAATAGGCAAATATGTAACAAGGATTCTAGCAAATTAAAGTGCATTCGTTATGTTGCAAATGAATTTGCAAATGTACGAAGGAACTAACTAGTAGGTAATTATTTGAAAATAAAGGTAATTATAATAACTTATTCTTTAATGCAAACAAATTATTAAAATAACATCTAGAAACTTTCTAAGAAGGATAAATCTCTATTGCATAGAAGGCTTTTAAGTGTCACAGTATCCAAAGTTATTAAACGCTACTAATTTAAAAAAATCGTATTAACAATAACGAAATTCTAAAATAGAATGGTTCAGTTTCAGTGTCCCAGCTAATTTAGAATCATTGGAAATCTAGATAAAGACATTTCTTCTTCGTCATAAGATATAAATATATAGATAACTTTATACCTATCGCAATGCTACAAAAATATACAAAGTGGCAACAGAAATTAAGTTGAGAAAGTTATTTGAATTAACTTTTTGTGTCTAACATTTCAGGAAAATTTAATATAAAAAGAATTATGCAGAGAATATTATCTGCATTCTAAACAAAACCCCCTTCCAGAAAAGAATTACATTATGCAGAAATATGTCCTAGATTGTCGTCCGTAATTATTGGTCGACGTTTCTAAAATACAGTGCCACAAATAAGTTTCGAGATTAAACCCATATCTGAGCAAGGCCAACTACATCAATATCGCTGCGCGATATAAAGCCGTCACATAACTTCGGTTTACATTGATCAATTTGATTCTGGTAACCTCAAATTATTGATCCTTATGTAACGCCATATAGTAGTACCCAAAAGAAATAATTTCTGAATTTTTATTGAAATAAAGCGTTTTAAAATTACTATAGCATCTTTATTTATCCAACAGGTGCAAGTCTAACTACAGAACAAAAACTGATAACCTTGAAATACTCATAATAAACCTACTTGTATCCTTTTTAAAATCGTACTAAATCAGCCCCCAAAAAGCTTAGAGATCCCATATTCAGACTTATTGTTAATATTAGTGCAAATAACGTCTAGCAAACCTGCTTCACTTCAGCTCGGCAATTTTTCTATTATAATTTTATACATCTAGAAATATTAAGAGGAGCGTTTACCTATCGAAAACTAAGGCATCGCCGTTTCGCGTTTTTTGAATTTATTTTGTAATTTTAGAATCTCAAATTTGGGTTAGTGATGCAAAAGGCATCAATTTATAATGTCAAGGTCAGTTTTTGTACTAATTTATTTTCTTAAAAAAGTTATGTCTTAGAAATAACGACAAAAATGCATGAATTTAATTAATGTCTACTAACTAAGGCTGATACACAAAAGAAAAAAAACAACTTCCACGCGCCAGCTGCACATTTGATGAACGATATTAAAAAAAAATCAAATTTATGTAATTATTTTTGAAGATAAACAACATTAAATAGTAAACGTATTCACACACATTTCACTCGAGGTTTTTCCAAGCTATTGCGTCGTCTATCCCCACTTTACAGTATCTCTACCGGTCCTAGCGAAGAGAAAATCTATCGGAATGGGTCGACTATTCCAGACTAAAGTCAGAGTGACAGTTGTTTGTAATTAAAAAGAAATGTCATATATACCTATAATATTCGAGTGTTTAATAATATAAGTTATGGGCAAGCGAAAATTGGCTTATTATAAAACATCAACAACATCAACAGTTCCGTAAGTACTCATTCTTTATACATTATGTTTCCCATCTATAGTATTCCTTTATCTATGACAGAATCTGTGAATAAAACCGAAGCGCTGTGACAGAACCGAATATCGTCTACCTCCACCTACTCACACCCCCTTGTGTCTATCCGTCCCGCGAGTAATATAAGTTGCATAAGGTTCTATTTGTTAGTAAACGCCCCTCTTAAGATATAAATTTAACCCAAAGATTCAAAAAAATTTTTAGCTATTTACCAAGGATTTTCCTTATACTACATTTCGAATAATCAGTTCTCATTTTTCGAAGTACCTTACGAATTACTTGCCTTTTAACGCAGACTGTTTTGGTAAGAACTAAATGACCTAGAACAGCCACGTTTTTCCGTGAGAAAACTGGATATATAGTTTTCTATTGGTACTCGACGTAACTTCCAAAATATATTATAGTAAATATGTAGCACACATTCAATGAAACTACTGAATATGTGTAGTATTAGAATAATTTAAGTAGAAAAGAATATGGAATAGATAAAATAAATGTCAAAATAGTCAAATGTCAATAACAATAGATTTGATATAATCCAATCATATTGCATAATTTATCACGTGATTTTAAAAATGCTTAGCGATTACCAAGCAGTTTATTGTGCTTTTTATAGATAGCGCCACATAAGGATCAATATTTTGAGGTTACTAGAATCAGAAAAATCTCGTTATGTGACAGTCTTATATCGCGGAGCCATAGCAGATACAGTTGGCCTTGATGTGAGTAACTAGAAGCGCCGTCTATGTGTTCAGACAGGCATTTGAAAACTGTGACATTCCTCTTGCCTGTAATACCTAATTTGCTTCAATCGGTTGATAAATAGCAAAGTTATAACAGTTCTCCCAAAACAACTTTTTTGTCGATGTTGAAATACTAACATGGAACAAAGAGCAGTTAAATTTCACACAAAACTTGGCAAGAATGCATCAGAAACATTCCAGTTGATGCAGCAAGTGTACGGTGATTATTCGTTGAGTAGAGTAAAGCCTCGTTCTCATCCACTTAACTTAAAGCTTACTTAACGTAGAGTAGAGTTAACACAACATTTATGAAGTCGTTCACACTGCGTTAATTTACGTTAAGTGCGCAAGCGAATGAGTAGTGCCAATCAGACAGGTTCTAAAACTAAATTAAGAAAATCAATTAAAACGCCGTCGTTCATGATCATATTAAACAGCAACGTACAAAACAATAACATAACTATGACAAATTGTACACCAAATTTCGCATAGGTTTTGCTAGTTTCAAAAAAAGCGCGCATATACAGCTATGTCATATCTGGTGGTTGCTGATTGGTGGAATTAACAAACGTAAATTAAGGAGCTCTCTTAAGTTAAGTTCGACCGACTTAGTGCAATATTAATTTGCGTTAAATTCAATAATTTTTATTGTGACCAGAAACATAAGAAGCAATGAATTTTATCTTTTGCTAATACCTTAATTTATATAGAGATATGTGGATGTGAACAACAAATGTGTTCTTCTTATGGCATCAACGTTTTTGGATGACAGAGAGAGGTTAGAAGATGATAATCGTGAAAGAAGGCCAACTTCAGCTCGGATAGCAGAAGTGATCAAAGAAGTACGTGATTTTATTGCAAATGGCTCGAAATCAAGTCTGTCTGTTGGATCATGCACCGTATTCACTTGATTTAGTCCCGTGCGATTTCTCTGTATTCCAAAAATTGAAATTGAAGTTGAAAGGATGTTTTTTAATGACGTTTCGACAATCAAAACTGTTACAACACAAGCATTAGAGGCAATTCCACAAAATGAGCTAGAACACGTATTTGAATCACTGGTGAAGAATATTTTGAATAAAAAAATTTAAAAAGAGTCAGATTTCTTGTTTCAATGTTTTTTCTACAGCCAGTCTCGGAACTTATTTGTCGCACTATGTAAATTTCAGATGCAAAACAAAATGGTTCCAAATGATTCATTTTTCAATGCTTATGACTAAAAATAATATTTTTTTCGTTTTGGATCCAATAACGCTCTATTATATTAATTTAAATACTCGTTTAGTTAAGCGGCTTTCTTTCTGGTAGAGGGCGTCGTGCATGTATGTAAAACATTTATGGTTATATTGTCACACCCACCATATTATGCTGATGTTCTCAAGCCTTAAAATTGGCAACTGTGTAAATCTACGATGAACGTTAAGCTTACTTCAACAATACTTGTTGAACAAACATCTTAAGCTTCTGTCTTACTTTCTCATTTTCAGTCAATTTAAATATTAAATACATTTTCCAGCTATAGTAACTATTATAAATTGAATATATTATTAATATACAAGGTGTCTCTAAAAGGTCTTTAAACAACTCTACCACGTATTTTTCGGACCAAAATAAATCGATTTAGCAAAACTTGGCTTAGTCAAAGTTGCTTAGTTTGTGCGCAATACGGTCCTGAAGTTGCAGTTGGAAAATTGTTTTTTTGTTATAAATTTGAAACGGCTGGAACGATTGCGCTAAATTTTGTCACGTTTACATAGTTTTATGAGTCAAGAAATTCTGTATCAAAATTGTGATAGTAATCAATCCATAGGCGGAGAACCTGCGTTTATAAATATTAAAACATTTCCATTTTCTACGCCAATGGATAAAAAAGAGTTTGTCTATAAAATTTAGATTAAGTGTCTTAAGTACAAGAAAAAAGGTACTCTTGGTAAGACTCGAAAAATTGCATCGTTTTCTCAAAAATCGCATTTTAAGTTTTGAGAACATTAAGTAGAGGACGGCAGCGCATACTGTGTGCTCCATGTACATGTATCTTTAAGCCGTGCACACGTGTCTTAGGCCGTTTAGACGTCTCTTTAAACTATGTACTCGTCTTTTGACGTCGTATTTGAATTGATAAACGTGACAAAATTTAGCGCAATCGCTCCAGCCGTTTCAAATTTATAACAAAAAAACAATTTTCCAACTGCAACTTCAGGACCGTATTGCGCACAAACTAAGCAACTTTGACTAAGCCAAGTTTTGCTAAATCGGTTTATTTTGGTCCGAAAAATACTTGGTAGAGTTGTTTAAAGACCTTTTAGAGACACCTTGTATATTACGTACCTATAAATATAAATAATAAATGTTAGAATTATAGTTGGTGTTGTGTCGTATTATTCTAGAATGGACTTTGCTCTAACTGACAATGAGAAGTTATCCGCATATAAAATCATTTTATTTTCACCTTAGGGAGCGAACAGCAAAGACCTCAATATAGGTCATTGCGGCACACTACAAGAAATACGTCTCCAGTCTGACCTATGTTTTCCTTCCGTTTCATCGTGTGACATCTCGCAATGTATTCCATCAACAAATACACAGAATAATAGTAATATTTAAATACAGAGTGTTTGGTGCCAAATTAAATTGGTCTATTGAAGAAGTCATTTGCTGTGTCTTAAGGCCCATTAACTCGATATTAGTTCTACAGGTTTTTTTTTCTATCTTTCAATATTTATTTGCAAAATCTCAAAATTCAGCAGTTAAGCTTAAATTAAAAAAAAAAGTACTTATAGGTTGAGTGGTGCAAATAACATGTAGTTTTTATTTTATTAACTCATAAAGTTTTTGGAAGATGTAAAAATGAACTTTATACTCAACTTTACATTGCAATAAAGAAAAGTAACTAAAAGCGATCGTGATCTTATAATTCTATTAAAAACTTCTCCAGTGTATTCCGTTTCCAACGATATGCGATATGCCATAAAAACCTTGATTATAACTTCATTAATTCACTAAATTAGTCAATCGGAACACATCGGGCTGATATTCGATAGTCGAGATGAAAACTTATTTTTGCGTAATAACACGCGCGAAACAGGTTGAAACAATTATTTTCTTGCTGGTAACTCAGCTAACAATTCGGCCAAGTCATTTTGCAAAAAGTCAAGGTAATTATCCTCGTTGAGATTATCAGAATAGTAGTGTGATTCAGTTACGTGATTCCCAATCACTCCTTCCCAAACGTTGTCACATCTTCTTTGGACTAATCTGTCTTTTTAGACGTGTGTGATCTTTCGGCGACCAGTGGTGAAGAATGCGTAAATTTGGGCTCATCCGTCCACAGAATACTTTTTAGAAAGTAAGGATCATTCCACATCTGTGTGCAATAAAAAAACGACAAAACTGGATACGATTACCAAAGTCAAGATTTTCGAGACTTGCAATAAATAAATACGCGTAAGATTGCATTACTTACGCTGCTAAGAACCATATTTTTTACTCGCACGCGCGGTAACATGAGACCAGATTAACGTAACAGCTGTTAACACGTACGGGTTGTAAGTCTGTTCAAAGTTTACCTACCTTGAACCGGAGTGTAATGAAAAGCATGTCTGTTATTTTGGAGAAGTATTCTTCATACTTTCTAGATGGAAATTCCGAGTAATGCAGCTATATTTGTTATGTCAAACATTGCCAGAATCTGTTCATCGACAGCAATATTATGTCGCATTACAATTTTTCTTGGTTATAATATAATAAACTTTAAATTTAATCGCCTATTTGAAAAGCGTTCCTGGTAAGTTCTTTGCGCTTAACGAACAACACCATTGGCGCTTCCGTAAGCCATCAAAATGTCAGCGTATCCTTCATTGGAGAATGTAGCCATTGTAACAAAAACAATAAATCAACGAGACAGTCAATTCTTGACTAAAAAAGTGAACTCGTGGGAATACCCCAAAAAAAAAAGAGACAGATGTTGATTTCTGTTGCCCAGGGGGAGATAACACTTTCTACCTGTTTCGCGCGTGTTATTTACGCAGAAATAGGTTTTCATCTCGAATCGATTATTAGCCTAATGTGTCCCGATACATAAATTTAGTGAATTAGTGAAGTTGTAATCAAGGTTTTCATGGCATATTGCATACCGTTGGAAAGGGAATACACTAGAGAAGTTTTTAAAAGAATTAGAAGATCACTATCGCTTTTAGTTATTTTTTTATTGCACTGTAAAGTTTAAAGTTTATTTTTACCTCTTCCAAAAACTTTGTGAGATAATGAAGTGAAAAGTACATGTTATTTGCTATACCCTGTCCCAGAATAAGATGGAGTGATTCAAATATCCCGCCGAAACATGGAACACACAGCTTAAAATGTAGTAGACAATTTGATATGACATCATGACAATTGAGGTTAGAATAACTCTATTATTTTTAACTAAGAGTTTGGCAGTTTTGTGTTTCATTTACTAAATGAAAGTAGTAGACTTTGTTCTGAGCATTTTGAGGAGGATTGCCATTATAAATACATATATAATTACGACGCATTTTAGTGAATGCGTTATACCAACATGAAAATTGTGAATCAAATCTATTTATTATTAAATATTTGTGCCTGAGAACAAGAATGAATCAAACCTTTTATCTTTTATCAAGACGTCCTTAAGAACTAGCAGAAGAAGTTTTGCTTATTAGTTTCTATTTTAAATATCAATAAAGAACTTATACAAATCAATCATTCGTATTATTGTTACAAACCTTGAGCAGGTAAATTCAAGCAACCATTCTTGGAAATGTGAATCTTACACGCAACAGTAATTACTATAAAAATTTATATAGGCTAAAGTTGCTTACACGACCCGCAAAAATAATTACATATACACATTACTAATTGTTATTCACTATTTATGTATTTTGAAAATATGGAGAAAAATATTAGTTGAATAATTTTCACTTATACTCTTATAGAGTATAAAAAAAAATTAACAATAATTTAGTGTTCACATCATGTTAAAAAGATTAAAAATACAACAACAATTGAGAAAGAAAAAAAATGTCGCATAAATTAGTCTGATTCTCTTGTGCTGGACATTAATAAGTCATACACCATCCATTAATCCATCTATGTCTCACATTCTCTTTGCTACTTTAACTATTATTGCAATAATTGATTTGCTTCTGTTAAAAGTTTTCGTACAACTAATATTTTGAAAAGGGAATTTTTTGAAGCAACTTCACCTTCTAGTTGGACACAAATCATTTCAATCAGAGTGCGTTCGCAATGATATGGAGGTAACCTGTGCAGCTACCCTTTCCAACTTGGGTAATATTTGCTGTAACATCCTTCAAAAATTTTATCGTTCATTTCATGAATCATACAATAGTCCTTCCCCCACATATATCAATTCATATCCTTACGTATCTTTACCAGTAGGTCGTTTTAATCCTGTCGATAGGCTTTCAGCAAAAGCTTGTCGTGCACTCATTATACTTGCGGCAATCCAAACTTTTTTCTTTTTGTGTCTTTCATTCAAGCATGTTTCATCTAATTAAAAATTGGACGACCATCATAATCTGTACTGTTTTATTATTCCCGATATTTTCACCTTTTTGTGTTTGTACAGGTTTATTATTACGTTTGACATATCCGAAATATAACATGTATATGAACATGTGGTAATATAATTAGTATTTAATTAACACTTACTTTAAATTAACAAGTTTCAAACATTTGTGTAGAACTCCTCAGTTAATTTTTGATATGGACTCATCTATAGTTATTTTTGCAATGACATTAACTGTAGGACGTTCGACTCTAAAAAAGAAACTGCACTTCCGCACAGGTTCTTGACAGATTCATCAAATTCAAAGTTTCAAATGCCTGATCACTTGTTCCTTGGGTCTTAAGCCGTCTGAGCACTGATGTTTATGTTGTACATAAAAGTACGGATTTTACTTAATAACACAATAAAGTATAATAAACGAAAGTAAAAATGTAAGAGACTATGTTATGGTTTGGTTATAAATATAAAATGACGTTTTGCCGAATTTATTTTTCCATGTTAAACTTGCCTACGCAAGAACCAATGAGATACCTTAAAAATGTACACCATTTTTGCGCGATATTTGAATCACTCCTTCTTATTTTTACTATAAGCTTAAATACTGAATTTTGATATTTTGCAAAATAAATATTGACACATCGAAAAAAACTGTGGGACTAATATTGAGTTAATGGGCATTAAGAGACAACAAATGACCCCGTCTATCGCCCAATTTAATTTAGCAAACGATGCACCAAATAGCCTGTACGTATTTTCAATTCAGTAAAGTCGGAATAACATATTGGCAAAAAATACAAAAGTATATTACCGCTTTTTCTTTAATTTATCAATTTACTATTTATTTATGAATAATAAATAAATATCTCTATGATTATCATACCTTTCCAAAGCTTCAAAATTCGCCTCAGCGTGTTATTCTTAAATTATTTTATCCAGTACATTTTAGTATTTATTTGCGTTCGTGTGCCCTTTGTACCAGGTAACAGACTGACTAACAGTTATTTGTCATTATCGATTTTGCCGTATGAATTTGACGTGTTCTGTGTTGACTTTGGAAATGGTTCGTGAAATATAACTTTGTATATCATCGCATCGTCATTACAATGTCATTATGCGTCAGGCATGGCAGCGTAGTGTAGACTCGTTCCTGTTAATAGGTTAATTAAAATTATAATAGGTATTATCAAAATGTAAATACAGCTATAATATTAATTCCATATCCATATTCGATTTATATTTTAATTAAGCATACTCTTACTTTAATAATGAAGGTAATTATGATTTATGTACGTATATAAAATAAAAGTGCAGATAGAAGTAATTTCGATATGAAACAGAGAAAAAAAAAGAACAATTTAATTAGGATTTTGTTTTCGTAGATTACAGCATTTCAGCATACAACAGTGGAAAGAGGTCAGCGATGCAGAAATGAAGATTTTTATTTGACTTTTATAACAAATGGGCCGTTGTTCTTTTCCTTCAATAGAACTGGCGTACAAACAGACTGTATAATGTAATGTTTTGGCGATCGCATACGAGTCGAAATAGATTCCAACTGTTACTGCGTTATTTTCACTTATGCCCATTTTCTTCACTTATGGATAAAGTAACTGATAGCTATCTTCAAGATAAGTATATCTGGCAGATAACATGCATTTGAATTTCTTCACTACAACCTTTGGTTACTTATCCCCTAGATCAAAATCCATAATCCCAAAAAAATAATAGAATCGTGAGAAACGACAATCTAGCAAATAGTCGGTGTTCCTAACTTCAAGTGCATATGAAGTGCATCATTCGCTCCGATTCGTTTGACGTGCGAGGTTATGTTTTACATTGTGTTTATAAACATAAACATACTGCGTTTGTATTACTTAATATTGACAATTTTATTTGGTAAATTGTGTTTTACTTCAACCCCAAATATTATTTCGGCCTGTGACTTCTTTGGAGGTAAGATATACTGAAACATAATATCTGTGAAGTATACTCATTGCATTTATGGAGATTTCTCCAGTAATCGGCGTCCTCCTTGATTTAACCCTCACGCAAATCTTATACATATATTTTATAATTTTATATTCGCAAGAAGTACCCTGATATCTCACTATATTCTAAGTTTGTGATAAAAACGTGCTCATTCTTTAGGTTTCCAAGACATTATTTACTTACACATGTTTAAAGCAGTGTCTCTCTTGAATTATTAGCGATTTAATGTTTGCCTTTTTAAAGGCTTCTTGGACTTTGTTGATCCATCTATTTATAGATAGCTTGGTTCTGAGGCAACGATGGAGAGTTTAGCGTCGGATGTTATTAATGCTTTAGCCACTAGTTTCTATTCAAATTCCTTAGTAGGTTGGCTTTAGTATTCTACTCCACATATAGCCATCGGTCATATTACTGTATTGTGGTCATGGAGATTTGGCTTAATAGATTTCTTCTTGGAGGTGCTTTTGAATAATGGTGTTGTAACCACTTCAACACGTTAATTATATTACTGATATCTTTGGATTACGAATGAATCAAATTGTTCGTCTTGTATTTTGCTGTCATAAGCTATTCCTTTTTCCAGGTTTAGACATGGATGCGCGAGTACTTGGGGCTGATCAGTGTGGGATGTTCCGTTTTAATTGGGTTACTGATTTATTTCCCTTGATGCCATATGTCTAATGGGAAATGCTATAAGCTTCTATTTATATTTTCTGCAATGCCTATGCTTATGTTTACTCACCTGGGCGGAATTTAGTTTAAAGTTAGTTACATGCCCCTTTACTTACCTTCCATTTTTACTTTCTTATACGTAGTATAAAGAAGTATTGCGATAATGAAAATTTTTGATCTCGAGATTTTTGCAGATGTCCACGTTTTGAAGTCCCCTGATACCGGAAAAGTGTTTTTTGCAAACATCTCTCTCTCTCTTTCTCGCGCGCGCTCTCTCTCGCGGTCTCTCTCTCTCTCTCGCGGTCTCTCTCTCTCTCGCGGTCTCCCCCCTCCCCCTCCCCCTCTCTCTCTATGTGTGTGTGCGCGCGCGCATGTGAGCACGATAGCCGGCTGCAGCTATGATGACCAAACTTTATATTCACGAGTATAATCTTCCTCTTGAGATCTGATTAGATTTGCAGTAAAATTCGTAGATCGGAAGTAGTAGTTTACTTCAGTAACAAAGTCAAAATTTACTAATATCTCGTCTACTACTAAATTTAGACACATTTTTAAAGAATAGAAAAGTACTAAAAAGTGAATTTTTGAAAGATTTTAATAAAAAAGTTTTTCGAAATTTTTACCGGAAGTAGGTTTTGGGAATATCCCACAGTCATGTCTTCTAGGCAGATACTTTATCAGTATAAAAGTATTTAAAGCTTGATTTTATATCCTTTTTGTATATAAAAAAAAGTTTTCAAAATTCGGACCTGAAGTAACCCATTTACTCACAGGTTGATTTTTTTAAGAAGGGAAAAGTAATTAAAACTTAATTTTGAGCAGCTTTTTTATAATTTAAAACGCATATTTGTATAACAAAGTCGTATGGTGCCCACACCCTATTTTTATTGTTTTCAAAGGCTATACTCACTTTGTTTTGATCTAAATTATATATTTATTTTGTTACATATTCTTGTTGTATGGTAAAAAATAAATGATATTATTATTAAACAAATAACGTTTGAAATACTATTAAAAGTACATTTATATTTCTTCCACATTTCTAATATGTAACGTAAAGTATGTATGATTTTAGTATAGCTATAGACAAGACATATCTACTTCATTATTCTTGGATTGAGTTGGTCTTTACTTGATGTAAATCCATTTTCAATGTGAAATAAAACAAACAAATGTTTAAGATTTACACTGTATTTAATAACAACGACAGCTGTTTCGCTACACTGTAGCTTCGTCAGGTTGACATATACAATAATAACTATCTACATACACTTGACTCTTATATATAGTGTGTGGATATTAGGAATTCTAAGAACTGATATGTAAAGAACAATTTCTTGTCTAAAAGTGTCGGGTCTATACAAAAAGTACGTGGAACTAAATCTATTGCAAACAGATGTTATGTGTGAAATTAGGTAAACTGTATTACTAACTAAATATATTTAACAATGGTGATGAGTTTAACTATCTACATACACTTGACTCTTATATATAGTGTGTGGCTATTAGGAATTCTAAGAACTAATATATAAAGAACAATTTCTTGAGAAAAGAGAAGAGAGAGAAGAAATTGTTCTTTATATATTAGTTCTTAGAATTCCTAATAGCCACACACTATATATAAGAGTCAAGTGTGAGTTAAACTCATCACCATTGTTAAATATATTTAGTTAGTAATACAGTTTACCTAATTTCACACATAACATCTGTTTGCAATAGATTTAGTTCCACGTACTTTTTGTATAGACCCGACACTTTTAGACAAGAAATTGTTCTTTACATATCAGTTCTTAGAATTCCTAATATCCACACACTATATCTAATAGTCAAGTGTATGTAGATAGTTATTATTGTATATGTCAATCTGACGAAGCTACAGTGTAGCGAAACAGCTGTCGTTGTTATTAAATACAGTGTAAATCTTAAACATTTGTTTGTTTTATTTGACATTATTCCATTATTAGTTTGACTGTGTATAATACATTCATAAATAAATCACCGAAAAAAATTCATGTCCTAGATATACATAATTAATGCTAATCATATAACTATGTTATAGAGATTCCACAATAAACAACTTTGTGTACTACTAGTATCGATTGATTCGTTAGCCGAGTGAAGCTGTTTACTTTACCAATCACATGTTTTAATTCCGTAATTTAATTAAGTATTGATCTCATGATGACACTGGTAAACAAGAGCAGTAACATCTAAATCTCATTGTGTAGTTTCTGCATCACCAAATACACCGATCTAGAAGGAGCACAGGAGCGATCTGGATTAGTATGTTAGTTTCGCTCCTTCTGCGCCACACCAGCGGAATGCATTATATACGAACAGATCCATTCATCATGATTATTTATTTAATTTGGTGGAAAGATTTTGATTAATTGTAGCTCCACACAAAGTGGTTTAATAGGTACTAACTGATTTATACGATTATATCGGTATATACAGGGATATATGTACAAGAACAATAAAGTTATCCATTAAACTGGGACAACAAAAGATTTTCAAAGTCGTTTTTAAACTGGACTTATTACTTTTTAAGATTTTAGCGTATAAAAGAAAGTCCTTAGAACTTTGAATCTTAGTCGGAAGTGCGTAATAATGTTATAATATTCTAATATTATAAATTGTTAGTTATTTCTTTTATATAAGTATGAAAGAAAAGGGCACCAATTTAGATTCCTAGCAAAAATATTCCACTAGAGCCTAAATTTGGAATCGCAGATAATAATAGCAGAAGTATATAAAGGAAGAGAAGTATTCTCCGTTCTGTTCCTAGAGTCTGGCATTATGCGCTCATAAACAAATTGGTAAAAACTGCAAGAGCTTTTTACAACTCCTAGAAACTGTAATCATTATGAATATGATGATACTTAAACACAGCTTCAGTCAGAAGATCATCAAACTAATAGGGACAACAACCAACTTCACCACCTGGTAGAAAATGCCAACCTAACCTATGCGCGAACGGGCCCACGAGTGATAAAACATAGAAAGATGATAACGCGGAAATGTGCATATTAAAAATAAATGATTAGGAAGTTCTGGTGTACTACACCCGCAGACACGTGTTTGAGACTCGTTAGTCCTCATGAGTACGGTATAGCTAAGAAAGTGCGTTTGATTGAACACAATCCATGTCCACACCGTTTACCGACAATAGTTAGGAATGTATCCTGAACAGTCTAAATTCCATATTTTCAGCCAATCATATTAGTATAAACATCACTTTATTCGTATTCAATATATTATAGAAACATAAAACTAATCCAAAATGTCATCTTGACTTAGTCGCTTCATTATATCAGCTGTTTCTTCAGAGTAATACAAAAAACTGAATACTTTGCACATAACACATTAAAACAAGAGTTCCACAATGAAGCGTGCTCGGTCAGTGGTGTGTTTTTAAACACTTATGATATCCCAGACACCAATATTGCGCATAAAATGTTATGTATGTGCTTCCTCGCCTGAATGCTTCTTCTAAGCGTGGTTACTGTACCTTATTTTCAAATTTTGGAACTCTGTCCGAATCGTTCAAAATCATTGTTTATAGTACCTTCAAAAAGCAATACAAGTAGTATTTTTGGACTCTTTCTTTCGGTTGTCCCAGCGAAGCGGTTAAGTCCATTATTGGTGTCTAATAATTTAGATAGCGAAATATTGTTAATACAAAAAGTTGTAGATAATCATGATCAGTACAATTTAAAAGTATTTTCATATATATTCAGTTTTCGACAACGACAAACTAACAAAAGCTTAATGAAACACCATGCAACTTTTTACATTTTATAGTTACCCTTTAATAGGTGATTAAATTGTACCAATTTGTATTGGTCGATATTCAACTGTTACTGCGATATGGTGATTTTTCCTTAAAAAATGTACAAATTTTGAAAAATTGTCATGAAATAACGATTAATGATAAAAGACTTATTAGTAGAGATATCGTTTTAGTACGTAAATTTAAGGTTTATTTCGACAATTCAACGCTTGTTCCTTAGAGTAACATACAATTCGCTAAAGCTGAAAATTCTAAAAACAAATTAAATAGAATATCTTTACATGCTACTGAAAAGTGCTAAAAATTTACTATTTAAAAATATATACTTTCTTACGTCTGTGGGCGATATTCCAAAAGTTATAGAAACTTATAATTGAATTAACTCGATTACGACTTATTAATTTGAAAATATGAGTTGCTATGACATGCGATACATATAACACAACAAAACTTAAACGTAATAGTTATTTATAATATTTTCTTTTTAAAGTAATAAATAAATAATAATAATAAGTAATATTATTATTTATCTACGATACCTCTCTTCTACCAGTAGGAGCAAATCCGGAAGACGCAACTCTGAAGTTATACTGTGAATTCATCGGATGGCCCAAAGAACGAAGAAGAAAATTAAATTAATGAATATCTACGAAAGTAAATTATGTGGATAAACTTAGTAGTAATAAAAGTGAACTTGATTATTTCTTTCACTAAAATTTAATTACAAAATACAAACTTGGACATTGTTTCGAACTTCTCAGTTCATTATCAACTGTTTATTAGTTTATAAGTTGATAATGAACTGAGAAGTTCGAAACAATTGTCCAAGTTTGTATTTTGTAAATAAATTTAGTGAAACAAATAACCAAGTGTTAATATTTCCTTTACTCTTATTATTAATATGCATCACCAAGTGCCCAGTGAGGTCTCAATCAATTATAACTTAGTAGTAATTAGAACAATGTACCCACCACAATATACAGCTATGGAAGCAAAGAGAATCCGGGAATTATTTTAGATACAAAGCTGAACTAGAAGGAGTATATTAAAATGAAAAGAACTTGATTCAACATATACAGTGTGCACGCAGTCTACCTACGGATGAATATACTAGATAAGCTGGTTGACTATAAGTGGGAGAATAAGGGAACAACCTGTGTTACTAACATTAGAGCTACGTTAAAGTCGACACCGCAGAAATCGTTACTGCGTTAGTCCGTGAAAATTGCTACTGTTACTGTTAATAACAAATTCTTTAACCAAGAATAAAGTCATTTACTGTACTGCTTTAGAGAAGACGGAAATAATATTAATCAATAAAAAATTACTACCTGGATAATTTATAAGTAGAGACTTGTTGAAGCATCAAATAATCGCAGTAAACAATTTTAGCAACGGATTTCATCATAGCTTCCCAAATTGTATGAGTAAAACAACTTAAAAATAACAATTTTTTTCTGAAAATAAGAAATATAGCTGATATAAAAAAAACAAAACGTAACAATAGCAAAACTCTTATAAGATAAAAAGTAAATAATTCCGTAGTATTGTGAAATAGAAAAGAAAACAAACTAAAATTCTGAAAAAAGACAATAAATTTGTATGAAACTAAACAAAATATTTCAGTAAGATAAACTATAAACGCAGAAACAATGAATTTAATTGGAAGTTAAAATGAAATTATTAAAGAAAAATGAATTTCTACAAGTACTTAATTATTTATTAAATGCTCAAATAAGCCTCCCTCTTGAGCTGAGCAGTAACATTTCCGGGGTAACATGGCAGTCCGAAGATAATTCTTCAAAAGATGGACTTTGAGGACCATCAATCCAATAATATTCGTATTTGCCATCAATTATTGTCCATCCATAATTTTCTGGTGTTTTTTTGGTGGGGTTGCGCATGTATGCATTACACCATTCACTGCAGATGTATTGCGTTCTCTTGATTTGCTGCAACAA
Source organism: Amphimallon solstitiale (assembly GCA_963170755.1). Classification (NCBI taxonomy): domain Eukaryota; kingdom Metazoa; phylum Arthropoda; class Insecta; order Coleoptera; family Scarabaeidae; genus Amphimallon; species Amphimallon solstitiale. The sequence continues at coordinate 45,038,863 of OY720683.1, read as the reverse complement.
TTCTTGTTTCGTTGGTGGTAAACTAGAGGCATCATATCCTACGATATTCTTTTTTAAAATTTCTTCATTTTCGTTACGGCATTTATAGCCTATTTGAAACAATTCGTACCGTCCTTTATTAATGTCATTTTTCGTGTTTAATGCATATATCCTACACACATACTCTTCAATGATTTGGAATACCTCGCTCGATTTTGTTAATTCAGTACGTCCACTTTGTAGGAGTTGCATAAAAGCCTCTTGAAATGTTGTGTTTTTTTTTTAAATATTAAATGGCCTCTTTTTTCCTTTCCGATAGAAAGCAGGGTTATAATCGTTCCCCGTAAAAATATGGCATATAGCGAGAGAACAAGATAATTTTTCTCCAAGCTTGGCATAAATTTCATTGATGTTAAGGTACAATTTCTTTTTACCTGTACTTAAATTAATAATTACTTCAATTTTGTTTTTCAGGTATTTAAAATTCGCTAACATTATCACAGGTATATCAGAATATTTTTTTTATCAATATTTACCACTTTTTTGTAGGACATTAGTAAAATCGTGTTCTACAGTTTATTCCCAAGAGAAAAAAAATAGAATTAGGTTGTTAGTAATGAGAAAAGTGTTACCGTGGATTTGACCATTTCGGAGCGTAGGACTGGAAAAACATACCATTCAATTTGTAGGACAATGTGGACATTTCATTTTAGAAACATTTATTAAGCAATAGTAAAAAAATCAGCTGGTTAGTAATCATTTTTTGTGACCTAGTTATTTGTACATGTTGCGGGTGGGGGACGCTTCGTTCTAACCAACGATTTTGTAGGACAAATGTTTTTTTGTGTTTAATATCAAATTATCTCCAGATTTAACTAAAACACTAACGGTTAGTAATAAAATTTGAACAATCACCCAATCGACATAATATATGACCCATGCGTAGTTTATTAGCTACCACTACCGCGAATTTTCGCAGAGGGAAAAGTTGGGCGTCTCGTCAAAACGAAGCAACTCACGAAAATTCAGCCGGTTACTAATCAAAAAAAAAAAAGGTCGCTGGACTGTGGTCTAATACCTATGGCTAGTAAAATACAAATGATTTGTAATGAACAACAATATTGAAACCAAGAAGTGCAAACATATATCACAGGATTGGTCGATTTTCTAAATACAAGATCATCTATATCCTTCGACCATTTATATACTTTGCCCTATGCTATTAAAACATGATGTTACCTTTTTGGAGCCTAAAACATTAATCGTTCAATATAGTTACATATTGATAAAATTTTTGCGGTTTGACTTACAAATAAAGAAAGTCATTGACTTAAACAGGTAAATTTCCTCTTATCTTCTTCAACATAATATAAAGTTTAACATTCTCTTAATTTGATGTAGTTTTATTTTATGAAGAACTCAACTTTAAATTGTGAAGTTATTGTGAACACGATACCATGATAGACTTTTTCGAATATTTAGTTTGTGCAAATTTCACATGCTCTATGTCGCATGGATATTGTCTGCTGGGTTTATGTTTTTTTTTTGTGTTTAGGTACTCTTGTAAGGAAAACAATGTCCACTTTATAGGAAGACCTGTCCTTGTTGACTTCATAGAAAAATCACATTTCATCATCCATAGAACTGCCTGAAAAGACATTTATCTGCAAATTCACTATACACTACTGTAATACTACGTCCTTTTAAACTCTCTGAATGGTAGCAGTTGTTGCTGATATTTTCCAATGTGCTTCGTGCTGCTATCTTGGTCATAATATAAATATATGTTTATAAGTCTATAAGTCTTAGCATTACAAAATTTTCCGTACATTTTCTTTAAAAAAAAATGTTAGCAATCCCTATATTATATTTCAAACAATTTTCATATAAGTTAAAATTTTAAATTAAAATATTTTGGTATATCTTTACGAGATGATATGTCTGTTTACATGTTAAACATAAAGGTTATGTACAAAAAATCGCAAATTTTCATTTTAGTTGCTAGGTTGCATTGCTGACGTATTTCTCTTAGCTTGCGATAATCGTAAGCCTTCCGATAAGTTTCAGAATCGCACCATAAGAGTAGGAATAACAAAGAAAAGAACGCAGTCATTCAGCAAATACGAATGCAGAACTTGAACCGTAAACAAAAGTTTAAGCAATACAATACAAGAATTATGTCCTAATGCAACGAAGCAAACTGTAATAGAATCATGGCTTTGGAATGCAAATTTTGCAGCATTTCACCCACCACCGCGAACGCGACAAGACAATAGAATTCCTCCCCTCTAAACAATGCAAAAGCTATTTTAAATTTTAAAATAAAAACTACATTAACTCATCTCTCTCTGTGTTGTAGTCTTCGATACGTAAATAAAAGATAAAAGCGGAAAATTGAATAAATTTGCTAGTCGAGGAGTAAATTGAAACAAAAGCGTCGGAAAATATTGACTGCCTTTATATTTGGCTGTGAAAACGAATTTGTTCCCAAAAGAGTAGAAACGTGTCTTTTCAAATAGGTGAATAAAACGTTCTTATTTAAATAAATAAGACACTTATTGTTAGGATAAACGAAATGTGGTGTTTCTTTTTTTAAAATAATATTGCAGAATCTTATTATAATGATAATTAACATGAAAGGATACTACTTGGTGGTACTTTATTAAGATATCTGAATGGAAAATGTGGAGGTACTTCAAGTATGACGTATTTTGCTGGGTTGTTATATGCAAAATTTAAAACTTCTGTGAAATGTTTGCTATAAATGCTTATCTTTACGCGAATATAATAGCTTTATGTTATTACATAAAGGTAATACTCAATATTTACTTGTAAAAAAGAATTTGTTTCTAGAAGAGAAAAAGTTACTTTCAAGTGAATAAAATGAAAAGTGATAAAATCAATGCATACATGCAGGAACTAATTGGTATTGATGCAGTCGCTGAGATCTCTCATAGACTACAGTAACGACAACAGACGCAAAAATCAGCCATTTTGTGTACTAATGTCCAATTAAGCAAAATAACCTATTTTGTATATAAATATTTTGGAAAATCCACAATATTATCAAACTAAATTGCATAACGAATAGACAAAATTAAAGGCGAAATGATGGTAAACCGTGTATTGTAAAACACAAGTATGTTCAGAACTATGATCTAGACGGAATAATGAAATTCTACGTAATGATAATGGATAAATAATGATAATGCAATATCAACATACCATAATAATAATTAATTAATTATCTCACAAACTGGAACATGAAGCCGATTATCGTTAAGTGACTTGATTCAAAAAAATTTATTCACATTAAGAAGATGATATTCACAGAAAAGAAATAATTGACAGCTTTGAAATGAGTCCATATTTATTAAACTATTTCAATTAAAAAAACATATATTTACTTAATTTCAGCATTAAAAAGGTACGGTTTTGGTATTTATTTCAAATAAAAATGCAGCAATGTTAAGTCAACAACTATATTTTAAGAAAACACCCTTATTTTGAGAAAATAGATATATTTTTCTTTGGATTTAAGTAATGCAAATATTTTCTCTGCATGTATTTACATAGGTCGTTTGTGAATTATTATCAATTAAGTGGATAAAAAACATTGAAAACCTATTCAACAATATTCACATTTTACGTTGCTCGGCTGGTATTTAAAATGTCTACCTACATTGTTGAGAAACCAAAAATAATTGACTGCAATTTATTCGAAAATGGATTCATTATATCTGCGCACGATAACTGACAATAGCACAAATTGGCGTGTTAAATGACGATGTATTAGAAAACGTTATAAATAAATTGAAAACAAACCAGCGACTGTCAAACTGGCATGCTTTGCAAATATTCTCATTTTGTGACAAAAATGATTTATGCAAAATGTTCTTAATGTTTCTCTTGTGTTAATCGATTTATACTGGACTAGTGTATCCACTGCTCAACTGTCTCATTTACATATACAATATGGAAATTTAGTAAACTAATTTGTTGGCCAAGGAGCATAGAAAGCGGTTTCAAATTTCGTCATACATGTAATCGAATCGTTGAAGGATAATTAATTTTGTTTAAAACTGAATGAGCCACGGGCAGTGTATAGTATAAGTATTACCAGTTTTTAATCGTTTGCCAGTGTTACTGAGCACTTTTACTTTCGTATAAGTAAACAATAACCATTCGAATGATGACAGAAGAGTTAAAAATTAATAAGAAGACACTTTGACAAATTTTGCATGAAGATTTGGGAAAGAGGAAAATTTGCGCAAAGTTCGTGCCACAGAATCTCACGGATGTGCAAAAACAGAGAAGAGTTAAAGACTTTGTTCAGAATTATGACGACAATGCAAATTACCTTAACTGCATTGTCATTGGTGATGAATACTGATGAATAATGAGTGTTTCACTACGATCCTGAGACGAAGTGCCAGAGCATGCAGTGGGTTGAAGAAACATATCCAAGATCCACCGTTTTTCGATAAACACATGCAGTGTAATTCATAAAGAATTTTTAGAAGGACAATCGTTTACTGGTACATAATACCTTGAAGTGATGAAGAGATTGCCGAAGCGCATTTCTCGAGTGCGACCACAATTTCGATGGTTCTTGTAACATAACAAAGCACCGTCACATTCTTAACTAATTATGAGGTAATTTCTCGCGAAGGAAGGTTTTTTTTGGGAGCCATCCTACGGACTCGTGTAATGTTAAGAGACATTCACACTGATGCAATTAGTTGCAGCGATTTATCGCATGTGAAAAGTTGCATGAACGGTGCAATTTTTAAGAGTTGCACGTTTGGTTCACACTGATCAGGAAGTACAAGCAATTTTTCACAAATGCAATTTTTTTTGTGGTACTACCAACATAAAATAATTATATGTGATCATTACCGTTTATCATTTATGAATATTTACGACCTCATATTGTGACCTTAAGTTTGAGCAACCTTTGAAATGCGGGCCATAAATACGTAATATAGTCGTATGGTGACCACAACTCATTTATTTAATATCGGTTCAGTGTTGTTTGTGGATTGAGAATTTAGTAAAAATTGAACTTTATACTTTAGGTAATGGACCGTTTAAAAGTAGCTGCTGCAGCGGCACTAATAATAGATGCTGCTACAATACTAATGAAAACGAAACGGCAGTGGTGGGTTAGGCCATGGATTAGAAAGCGAAATTCAAGGGGAAATTTCAGTTTGATAAATTTTTAACTAAATGACGATCCTACTAGCTATCATGATTTCTTACGGATGCCTAAAGTAGTGTTTGATGAATTGCTAGCCATGATAGAAAGTGATATCAAAAAGCAAGATACACAATTAGAGGATGCGATTTCAGCAAAGGATAAATTGATAATTACCCTAAGATTTTTAGCTACGGGTGAATCTTTCAAGAGTTTAAGTTATTCATTCAGAATTGGACAGTCAACTATTTCTGAAATGATACCAGTCGTGTGTAGTGCTATATATATAAAATTTTAAAAGACAAATATTTAAAGGTGAGTAAATAAAATTAAATTAGTCTTATACTTACTGAATTACTATATGCATTTTTAAGATGCCATGTACATCAGCAGAATGGTTAAACATAAGTGAGGAGTTTAAAGAAATATGAAACCTACCAAATATTCTTGGTGCATTGGATGGGAAGCACATTCAAGTTAAAGTCCCAATGGCAAACGGCTCCGCTTTTTTTAATTATAAAGGAACCCACAGTATAGTGTTACTGACATTAGTTGATGCTAATTATAAATTTTTATCTGTCGATATTGGATCAAATGGTGGACTATCAGATGGAGGTGTTTTCAGAAGAAGCAAGTTAGCTGACTTAATTAAAAACAGTAAATTAAATTTACCTGAAGATGCTCCATTACCTGGAAGAATAAAGCCTATTCCATTTGTAATCGTAGCTGATGCAGCATTTCTATTATCAGAACATATAATTAAGCCTTTTTCATTTAGAAATATGACTATAGAACAAAGAATATATAAATATCGGAGAAGTAGAGCCCGAAGAGTGGTAGAAAATGCTATTGGAATCTTATGCAATAGATTCCGTGTACTTTTAAATGTAATTAATTTATCACCACATGCAGAAAGCAGAGCTCATAACATTAGCAGCAGTAGCTACACAATTTTTTAAGAACAGAACTTCCTTCCGACACTGCCGTTGATAGGCGCTTTACTTTTAAATATGGTTTAAGTAGACAAACTAACAGTAATAGAGCAACGCAAAGATCTTTAGATATTAGACAGGAATTTTTGTTATATGTTAATGGTACTGGTGCAGTCGACTGGCAGAATAATTGTATTTAAAAGTTAGTGATAACAATGTGAAAATAAAACAAACAAATGTTTAAGATTTACACTGTATTTAATAATAACGACAGCTGTTTCGCTACACTGTAGCTTCGTCAGGTTAACATATACAATAATAACTATCTACATACACTTGACTCTTATATATAGTGTGTGGATATTAGGAATTCTAAGAACTGATATGTAAAGAACAATTTCTTGTCTAAAAGTGTCGGGTCTATACAAAAAGTACGTGGAACTAAATCTATTGCAAACAGATGTTATGTGTGAAATTAGATAAACTGTATTACTAACTAAATATATTTAACAATGGTGATGAGTTTAGGTCTACTTTATCGTTTAATAAATTGTCTGAATATTTATATTTATTGATTTCTAATGTCTCTAGTAAATCTAATTTAATACTTTTATTTTCAACATGAAGGATATCAAAATCTTTATTAAAAATGTGATTATTCTCTGTCAAATGATTCGCGTAAGTCGAATCATTTTTTTGGTTTATGTAAGCGGAGTAATGATCAGCAATCCGTGTTTTAAATGCTCTTCCTGTTTGACCTATATATCCCTTAGTACATGTACCACAAGTTAACCTATAGACTCCCGATTTATTATTGTGATTAGTTTTTTCCTTATTGTTCTTGATGTATTTCGCAAGGTTATTGTTTGTTTTGTATGCAATATTAATTTTCTGTTTTTTAAGTAATTTTATTAGTTTTCCTTGATTCTCCCCTAAGTAAGTGAAAGATTTAAACTTTTTAATTGTAGTGTCTTTTGTAACTGGATAAATTTCTTGCAACGTTTTGTTGAATAATTTCTTAGAAATTAATTTATCTATTAAATTTGGGTCGTATCCATTGTTATAGGCAATTTGTTTAATAATATTATATTCTTTACTATAGTCTGAAGTAGACATTGGCGTGTTAATCAATGTATGGATCATGCTGTGGTAAGCCGCTAATTTATGTTGATATGGATGGTTGGATTTGTTGTGAGTGGTTATGTCAGTATGTGATTCTTTGTGGTAAATGGAAAATTGTACTTGGTTATTGACTCTTTTTAACGTAAGATCTAAGAAGTTGATACTGTTATTCACTTCTTTTTCTAATGTAAATGTAATATGGGAATTAATAGTATTAATAAACTCAAAGAAATTATTCAATTGTCTGTTTGTACCTGTGTATCCTATCAAAATGTCGTCAACGTATCTGAACCAAAATAATACGTTCTTAGTTAATGTACTATTTTCAAAAATTTTTCTTTCTAAATTGTCCATAAAAATTTCTGCTAATAAAGGTGACAAAGGATTTCCCATAATTAAACCACTATTGCACTTATAAAATTTATTCTCAAATGAAAAGTAATTTTGTTCTAAGCATACAGATAATAATTGTAAGATCTCGTCTTTTATTAGAATGTTAGTTTTGTTAAATTCTAACATCCTATTAATTAATTCAACTGTTTCAGAAGGTGGGACACTTTTCCCGAGTGTCCCACCTTCTGAAACAGTTGAATTAATTAATAGGATGTTAGAATTTAACAAAACTAACATTCTAATAAAAGACGAGATCTTACAATTATTATCTGTATGCTTAGAACAAAATTACTTTTCATTTGAGAATAAATTTTATAAGTGCAATAGTGGTTTAATTATGGGAAATCCTTTGTCACCTTTATTAGCAGAAATTTTTATGGACAATTTAGAAAGAAAAATTTTTGAAAATAGTACATTAACTAAGAACGTATTATTTTGGTTCAGATACGTTGACGACATTTTGATAGGATACACAGGTACAAACAGACAATTGAATAATTTCTTTGAGTTTATTAATACTATTAATTCCCATATTACATTTACATTAGAAAAAGAAGTGAATAACAGTATCAACTTCTTAGATCTTACGTTAAAAAGAGTCAATAACCAAGTACAATTTTCCATTTACCACAAAGAATCACATACTGACATAACCACTCACAACAAATCCAACCATCCATATCAACATAAATTAGCGGCTTACCACAGCATGATCCATACATTGATTAACACGCCAATGTCTACTTCAGACTATAGTAAAGAATATAATATTATTAAACAAATTGCCTATAACAATGGATACGACCCAAATTTAATAGATAAATTAATTTCTAAGAAATTATTCAACAAAACGTTGCAAGAAATTTATCCAGTTACAAAAGACACTACAATTAAAAAGTTTAAATCTTTCACTTACTTAGGGGAGAATCAAGGAAAACTAATAAAATTACTTAAAAAACAGAAAATTAATATTGCATACAAAACAAACAATAACCTTGCGAAATACATCAAGAACAATAAGGAAAAAACTAATCACAATAATAAATCGGGAGTCTATAGGTTAACTTGTGGTACATGTACTAAGGGATATATAGGTCAAACAGGAAGAGCATTTAAAACACGGATTGCTGATCATTACTCCGCTTACATAAACCAAAAAAATGATTCGACTTACGCGAATCATTTGACAGAGAATAATCACATTTTTAATAAAGATTTTGATATCCTTCATGTTGAAAATAAAAGTATTAAATTAGATTTACTAGAGACATTAGAAATCAATAAATATAAATATTCAGACAATTTATTAAACGATAAAGTAGACCTAAACTCATCACCATTGTTAAATATATTTAGTTAGTAATACAGTTTATCTAATTTCACACATAACATCTGTTTGCAATAGATTTAGTTCCACGTACTTTTTGTATAGACCCGACACTTTTAGACAAGAAATTGTTCTTTACATATCAGTTCTTAGAATTCCTAATATCCACACACTATATATAAGAGTCAAGTGTATGTAGATAGTTATTATTGTATATGTTAACCTGACGAAGCTACAGTGTAGCGAAACAGCTGTCGTTATTATTAAATACAGTGTAAATCTTAAACATTTGTTTGTTTTATTTTCACATTGAAAATGGATTTACATCAAGTAAAGACCAACTCAATCCAAGATTAGTGATAACACTTCTTAATATAAATGAAATAAGAATATCTTGTTTTCTTTATCTTTCTTATTATTAAAATAACATAATAATATTGTATTTTATATATTTATAAAATAGAAATAAAAAAGTTTATTTTATGAATGATGACTATCTTCATCTCTGGCATCCTGTAATAGCATAAATATGCTTCTCTTTGTATTTCTTAGAATTTGCCTGTTTTTTATATCTCGCAACTCCGCTTCGACAGTTCTGAAGAGACAATACCTGAGAAAACATGATAAGTGGTTACTACACACGGACTAACTTGCCAAGAATGTATAAATCGTCCTGTATACCAGGTGAGGTGCATTTTTCGAGTGTGGTGGTTGCAGTAGCAATTAAGTTAGCGATATTATCGTTGGCGTTACTTTTTCTCTTTTTTTGTAGAAGGTGTAAATTGCTCCGAAACTGGGGATAGGATTCCTATATCCAAATTTTCAATATCATCTACATTTCCTTCAAATATCACTTCATTTTCTAAATTAATATCCACTTCAGTATTATAATCCTGTAGAAAGTGTAACAGTAAATTCACATTTTCTGAGAGAAATATTACTTACATCTGCATTTGAGGTACTAGGTCTGACAATACCCGAATCCTTTAAAAATGTTAAATGTTCGTAGCACCATAATTTGGGTTTTACATCACCTGCCGCACCTTCTTTTTTCTGAAGCTATTCTTCCTGCTTCTTTTAAAAACTGCATCCGCAAGTTATGAATTTTTACTTTAATATCTTCAGTGTCCAAACACTGATTCGCGGCGAACGTACTTTCTGCTACTAATTTTTCTTTAATATTATTTATAGCTGCCAGTCTTATAGTTTTGTTTTTATAATCGCAGTGTCTCACTACGTATAACACTGGGTAATTGTGATATAATTCAATTTGATTAAGCGTCAATTCTTTGTTCCAACAAAACTTACTTTTGGAAGACTTTTGTAATGGCGTTAAAACGAAGAAAATGTTACCAAACAACCTATGCCAAACAATTATGATCAAACTATGATGAAGTGTGGTTAAGAATTTAAGAATAATAATACATGTGCTTTGGTACATTTCATAAGACAGGTTGGCAGCGTAAAAGTTACTAAATAATCGCATGTAATTTCTTCAAAAAATAGAACACGCTCTAATACGTGCAACTTTACACATGCGATAAATTGCTGCAACAAATTGGATAGTGTGAACGCGAATTTTCGTGCAACTTTTCATAAAACTGAAATTGCTGCAACTAATTGCATCAGTGTAAACCCCTCTTTATATTTGTCAAGTTTATATATATAAAGTTTAGTAAACGCCATTAGTATGGGCATAATAAAAAGAACTAACAATAGTAAAATATATTCATGATTATTAATGTTTATTTAAGATGTCAATTTAAACCCATATTCAATATACATACGTGGAATCTATATGGTTGAAAGTTATATAATGTCATATTAAACTTGTAATAATAGAGCCTATTACATAAGATATGATTTTTGTTCGATCGCTTTGGAAACGTGAACAGTTTATGATTATTAGAGAAAAACGTCAGCAGAAAAATGTATAATCGGGAAGTAAATAGAATGAATTAACGTGTTAAAACTAAATATCATGTCAAAGAAAGTGTCACGAAAGGAGCATTAATAGCAGTCACAAGTCAGAAAGGAGCAACGATGAATTAACAGTTTCATAAAAGAAAATCACAGTAATTTGGAAAGAATAGAAGAGTAAGAATTTGGAATACACAACACTTTAAATTAATATACAGTGAACAGAGGACCATCGAATTAGATGTTTCATGAAAGGAAGTCACCGTCACCTCAACAGGCAAAAGGATAATAATTTCACATACAAAATTCACACAGTAAGGTCAGTTAATTCAATTGTATAACAGATGTAAGATTTACAAAAGCAAAACACGGTGTTTACTAAATAAGCCGGACCAAGCAACGCACTAGTATTTTTTAAGGCCACATACAGAGTGGCGAAATGCAAAAACCTCAGACCATTGCAGAAGGGCTTCCTCTACCGTCTGCTCTTGGCATGGTTGTATTATGCTCGGAGAATCAACAGGTAAATTAATTTTAAAGGTACCTTTGTCCAACAAAACAATTAGTCGAAGAATCTATCATACAGCTCAGGATCTCAATGGTCGATTTATACTGAAATCAAAATGCACGTAATTTGGTCTTGACGAAGCGATTAACAGGACTAAAGACACACACCTTATTTGTTATGTACGCTTCCTAGATGATAATATTACCGTTCAAGACCTTCTGTTCTGCAAAAGCATCATTGAAAGCGCAAAGGCTCAAGACCTATTTGAGATGCTTCACAAATTTATAACGAAACATGATATGGATTGGGACACGGACGGTTGATGACTCATCGCCCATGGGCGTACTATTGAATACTTGTATTTTTAAAGAGGTTTTAATTTTATTTATATAATTGGATAACAAGTGGCTGGTGATCTATAAAATACAAAATACCTTATTATTTGTTCATTTTCTCTTCTGTAAGACTTGTTCTGTTTGAATTAAGTACATCCTTGTAGATGGAAAACGTCCTTTCTACATCGCAACTGGTTAAAGGTGCGTACTGGAAATATTCTTTTATTTCAGCGTATTTAGCAGTTAGATTTTGTGTCATTGTCCCCATACACAATTGCCGCATTGTTATTAAATCTGGATTTCTATTAAAAACTGCGTCTAACTTTTGCCGAGGGCCACATCCGAAGTCACTTGGAATGCTTTTGAAATTATTACTAGCCACATATAATGTGGTTAATCCGTCTTTCAATTTGAGATTTCGATTTTCAAAGTATGTGATTAGTTTAGGCAAATTTCCAAAGTGTTCCTGAAGGAATAACAATTGATTTTTTTAATTTGGGATTTGTGTTAGTTCCTTGCACTCAGAAATACTTCGAGCATCGTCATTTAAACATGTAACGAAATTCTCGGCATAAAAACTAGTAGCTTCCAACCATGTTCCCCATCTAGTTATTACTGGCGAGGGAGGCAGTGAAAAAGATGGACGTTTTTCCTTGTAAAGAGCTACTCTAAGAGGTGATTTTCTGAAAACTTCCTTTAAAGCGGATACAAGTCTATCAACTTCCGGATAGGTGTGTCTGATATATTCACAGACTCTGTGGAGAGTATGTGCTACACAGTCTGCCTGTTTTTAACATATATAATAGTTGAATGTAGTACACCAGCTACAACATTAACCACACAGCTTCCTAATATATCGACAGTTTCGTCGGCACTTATCCATAGGTACTGATTTGAAAGATGTCTTCTAATGCATTCTACTGTTTTCGTGAATCACTTAGAAACATATTTGCGTAAGGTGGATTCATCAGGAATATTTCGACCAGTATATTTTTGAAGAAATGTTTTGAAAATGGGATTGTCAAGTTTCTCTAATGGGATACTAGCCGCCATTAAAGCTTCACAGAGTCCTTCGTTAAAATTGTCAGCTTTCAACGGGTCCAATGTCTGTCTATGTTTTAGCGATGCCAAGTGACGTTGTACGTGCACTTTTTGGGCATTTAGTAACGACATTTTACAGACTTTGCAATAAATATCGGAATCACTGACAATGGACATACAATCAGTATGACCCTCAATCCAACTCGCCATTGTTTCACGATGTATTTCTCGACGTTCTTCCATATCATAGTAACATAAACAATGTTCTAGATCTAAATAAATGATAACTAAAAATGTATGCGTATGTTATTGAAACTAAACGAAATCCAGTGCACACTTACGTCTAGATAATTGGGAGAAGTCGACTCAATGAAACGGGATTAAATAGGAACTATTACCTAAATTACGAAGTACGTAATTAACAGTCAAAACACTGAATAAACGAAACTAACGTAAGTATGAATAGGTATATACATATATGTAACTTTATTTCTCTTGGGAAAGATAAGGAAAATATAATAAATGTTAGAAACCCCTCGCGCTTCTACCTCCGCCGATGAAGAAAGGATTTTACTCATAAATTCCTTTTTTGATGGGCATTTTTTGTTGTCGTTTTCAATAACTTTTCTAGTAAACAACAGATGTTGCTGTTCACCATATGAATAATGCTATTCAGCTGTGTATTCAGTAACTGTGTGTTGTTTACATTATTTCTTTGCTCCGTTGTAACTCCGTCGTAGTTTAAACCTGGGACGTCCGCGCCCTAGTCATTATCAAAGTAATATGTGGCGATCAGCAAGCCCACCCATCACATTAACGTACTTGTCGATGAAGGTTTTCACTATCTATTTCATATTTTAGTTTGATTATTCTTGTGTTTTAATTTTAATAACCGTGTGCTTTACGTTGTGAAGTTTGTCTTAAAGAGTTCTTTTCATTTCTGTGCCTGATTTATGTCATTGTCGACATATTTTGACAAGGAAGCCGGGGCAAAATAAATATTAAACTTGTAAGTGCGCTGAAAACTACTGAAACTGTAAGTTTGGGAACCCTTGCAATACATACAAACTTTTCAAGACCGACGGTCGCATTTACATACACATTGCGATTCTATAAATATTGCACGACCATATTCGAATCAACGCATTTATACAACGCACAATACACCTTTGCAAATGTAGCAGCCTAAATATGTTATTCGATAGCCGTCGTACCCAGTCCAATTTTATTATCTGTCTCTAAAATTATTAAATTTTATTTTCGTGCCCATAATCGTATGATAATTGCTTCCCTCTATGAATATCTACCGCATTTCCTACACGATTCGATTATCACTTCCGCTCTTCATATTTAACGACTTATCATTGATGAACTTACAAAATATAAAACAAAGAGATACTTAAGTACGTAGCAATATTTAAGGAGCTAACGAACGCTATAACATAACTGCAAAATTATATATGGAATATTAGTGTGAAAAAAACTAAATTAAAATGCAAAATTAAGATGTTTACGAAGTAATTGTGATTAATTAATTAAAAAGAATTGTCTCGAAAGAGAAAATAATCGCCAGAAGTATTTATTGATAAACTCACCAAAATTATATGCGAAGAATCTCATCCCAAAATTAAAAATGAATTGCGGAAAATCCTATAACCCAAACATGTAACTTTTAAATCACTTTTCACGAACATAACCTCAAAGTTCAATGTTACACTTTAAGAGTCAACATGTAGAACATAAACAAAAGAGAACACCTGTTTTTAAGTGGTAAAATCGTCTTTTCTGCATCTTTTTTCAGTTAGAAAAACGCACCTAACATCGTATTGTTGCGCCCTTCACTTAAAAACACATAGCTTAACTTTAATTTAATAAATAATCGAAAAATAAGAATTCTTTCAGAATGTTTATCATATGAGTTTCTTATTAAAGTAAGTAGTATTCAGGTGTATGTCGTTTTCGAAGCGGTAAAACTTCGTTGTGTTTCGGTTATGTTGCTTGTGCATGTGTGTGCGTTCTTGTATCTTTGTATATGTTGTCCTTCATCGTATTCGTAGGTGATCTTTCTCTAGCATTGTACTCGAGCGTTCAGTTCTTCCTTGTCCTTCGGTCCTCATGATTCATCAACCCACTATTGGCCAGATTATATAACGGGCAACACAGGTACAACAGGTACATTCGACAACAAAAATCCACTTGTCTTTGCTGCGTCTGCGACTTTATACAAGCCAAGGAGGGGAGGACCGCATTGACATTCAACGCAAAGAAGCTCGCGAAATACAAACACGTCCGTTTTATTATACCTTCCAGCGTTTTGGGTCCCGAATTTTATTAAAACGGAAGGGTTAAGGAAGCCTATCTCTTCACCGACACGTCTTCAACAACAACATACAATAAATATACCGTGTATACTTTGGAAGAATAAAAGGAAATAACAAAGAAAATGATACGACAATAAGAACCTGAGAAGGGAGAAAATATAAGGAGCGAAGTGATAATTGGGTTCATGAAAAAAGCAAAGTTGGATGTATAATACCTCTTTGAGAGAGTTGTAATCCTGCGCGTATGACAAATTACTCCCTGGGGATGTAATAAAGCGGAAAAAAAACGGAATCAAATGAAAGAAATTCTGTCTTTTCCATTATTTTTCGGCAATGATTCATGGACGGTAACACAATTCAATTCTCGTTTTGTCAACTAATAAAAAAGTCAATGAGACTGAAAAGAAATTAATTCCTTAAATCATAAAGTAATATAATATAAGGTGGTAAAAAAGTTATTCTATTTATAGATAAAGCTCTCGGTTCTTGGTGAAACATAATTTATATATACTTTAAGGCAGATAAAATTAAAAAACACTTAATTTCGTTTCACTTAATTTATTAGAATATCTCTAACAATATTGTTTCGGTATTACCATTCTCAAAGAACTCAATTTGTGTGTCTATTTTTTAAACTTATATATTACTTGAGGGTGTGTTTACTGTACCTACTTTGACCATTTTATTACTGTGTCTATTATCGGTGTGTTTATATTATGTATTCTGCCTGTGTGTTGGTTATGTGTAATTTTTTATGTATAGCTTTTTTAATTTCTATTATTTCTAAATAATTAAGTTTCTTGCTTTTGTTAGCATTATGTAGTAATTTATAACTACCTATCTATATCGGGAAAGTGGAGTTTCTCAATGCAATTTTCTGAGAATCCTGTGTTTTTTGTTCCTTGGATTATTGCTTTTACTTTCTTATACGTAGTATAAGGAAGTATTGTTATGAAAATTTTCGACCTCGACATTTTTGCAGATGTCCACGTTTTGAAGTCCCCTGATACCGAAAAAGTGGATTTTAAAAAATGTCTGTGTCTGTCTCTCTGTTGGTCTGTCTGTCTGCCTTTGACCACGATAGCGGTCAAACCGCTATAGCTATCAATTCCAAATTTTGTATTTACGTGTATAATCTCCCTCTTGAGATCTGGTTAGTTTTCAGTAAAGTCGGTAGACCGGAAGTAGGAGTTTACTTCAGAGAAAAAATCGAATTTTATAAAGAATTCATATGTACTTAAAATTAAGTTTGAGACAATTTGTCTTAAACAAGTTTTTCGAAATTCCAACCGGAAGTAGGTCTTTTACTCTTATCGAAAATCAGTTTTTTGCGAATATCTCGCAAATCATGCTTTTTAGACAAGTACGTTACGAGTATAAAAGTATTTAGAACATAACTTTCAATACCTTTTGTATAAAAAAAATTTCAAAATTCAGACCGGAAGTACCACTTTTACTCTTATCGAATAGCGATTTTTTGCAAATATGTCGTAAGTTATGCATTCAATATATATTTATCAAGAGTACAAAAGTATTTAGAACTGGATTTGCAATATTTTTTGTATATATGAAATTTCAAAATTCGGATCGGAAGTAGCACTTTTACTCTTAGCGAGTAGCACTTTTTTTCGAATATCTTGCAAAGTATGCATTCTATAGGGATTTATTAAGAGAATGAAAGTACTTAGAATAGGATTTTGGATAAGTTTTGTATAAAAAAATTCTAAAAATTGTATAGTTTGAAACGCTCATACGTATAAAAAAAGTCGTGTGGTGGCCACACCTCATTTTTTTGTGTTCATTTAGTCTTGTTTTTATGTTTCTTCCACTTTTTGTCCGATATAGATAGCATCACAATTTTTACAATTAATTTTATATACGCCAGATTTTTCTAAATTTGTAATGTTATCTTTGCTATTGCCTAACATGGTACCTAGATTGTATTTGTTTACGTTGACTACTCTTAGTCCTTTCTTAGATAGTATTTTATTTATTTGTTTATTTACTGAGGGGACGTAGTGTATTATATGCCATTTTTTTGTATCTTTTTTTATGTTTGTAATTTTTTTCTATGTTTGTGTTTTATTTTTGGATTGTATCCGTCATTCAATATAGTTAGAAATATTCTAATAAATTAAGTGAAACGAAATCAAGAGTTTTTTTTTTAATTGTATCTACCTTAAAGTAAAAAAATGAGGTATGGCACCACACGACTTTCTTATACGTATGAGCGTTTCAAACTATACAATTTTAAGAATTTTTTTATACAAAACTTGTGAAAATCCTATTCTAAGTACTTTCATTGTCTTAATAAATCGCTATAGAATGCATACTTTGCAAGATATTCGAAAAAAGTGCTACTCGCTAAGAGTAAAAGTGCTACTTCCGGTCCGAATTTTGAAATTTCATATATACAAAAAATATTGCAAATCCAGTTCTAAATACTTTTGTACTCTTGATAAATATATATAGAATGCATAACTTACGACATATTTGCAAAAAATCGCTATTTGATAAGAGTAAATGTGGTACTTCCGGTCTGAATTTTGAAATTTTTTTTATACAAAAGATATTGAAAATTATGTTTTAAATACTTTCAGACTCGTAACATACTTGTCTAAAAAGCATGACTTGCGAGATATTCGCAAAAAACTAATTTTCGATAAGAGTAAAAGACCTACTTCCGGTTGGAATTTCGAAAAACTTTTTTAAGACAATTTGTCTCAAACTTAATTCTAAGTACATATGAATTCTTTATAAATTTGTTTAAACTTAGTAGTTGACGAATTATTGGCAAAATTCGATTGTTTCACTGAAGTAAACTGCTACTTCCGGTCTACCGATTTTATTGAAAAACTAACTGGATCTCAAGAGGGAGATTATACACGTAAATACAAAATTTGGTATTAATAGATATAGCGGTTTGACCGCTATCGTGGTCACAGACAGACACACAGACATTTTCTAAAAAACCACTTTTTCGGTACCAGGGGACTTCAAAACGTGAACATCTGCAAAAATCTCGTGGTCGGAAATTTTAATCATCACAATACTTCCTTATACTACGTATAAGAAAGTAAAAGTTATATAAATATAATGTTGTAAAGTTATAAGACAAATAATTTTCATTTTACTTTACTTCACATAATAAAAACTGCTTTTTTACGATATATGGGTATGAGAACGAGTTGAATCATGACCTTCGGCTCTAGTTGATTTTGAGTTGTTGCAGTTAGGGAATGCCCAAGTCTTCTTGTTGCCTGGAGTAGTAATCGTGTTCGTAGCCATTAGCGCATAATCCAGACTATGCTCGTGTATCGCGTAAGAGAGAGTGAGGGAGAGAGGGGGAAGAGAGGGTGTAGAGAGAGAGGGTAGGGAGAGAGAAAGAGAGATTTTTTTTGGATAACTAATCCACATGATTCTTCTGCTTTAATCTTTTATCCACATTAAATCCCAAACATTTTTACCACCTGTCCTTGTCCTCAGCATTAGGTGTCTTATTTTGTCTGCGTTTCACTTTAGTTTGTTAGCGGCAAACCAACCACTTACTTTTTCCAAAGCCCTGTCTAATTGCGTAACGCGCTCACTTTCGCACTCATCTTTTACCAGAATAGTAGTGTCATCCACATAGAGACACATTTCCACATCAAGTATATTGTCGGATACGTAACTTAACACGTCGTTCACATATATAATAAACAATAATGGACCAAGTATGGATTTCTGTGGTACGCCACATGTGATTGTCTTAGTTAGCGATCTTGTTCCATTCCATTCTACCAATTTCTTTCTATGTGTTAGGTGATCGTCGTTCACTGTATCAAATGTCTTACAGAGTTCTAGAACCTTCATTCTAACAATTTTTCTATCAACTTGGGCTTTGTGAACGTATTAATTCAATCATTGCCCTTGTCGTTGAGTTATTTATCCTATAACCGTGCTGTGCCTTCGTAAAGCAGTGGTTCATTTCAAGGTATTCTGTTAATCGGATTTACGTCATCATTCTTGTAGATTGGTATCACCCTTCCGATTTTCATTTCTTCTGGAAGCCATCCCTTATGATTAAAGACAAAGGCTGAAACAGTTCACCTTTGGCATATTTCATTATTTCAGCAGTCATACCATAATAATATATGGCTCAACTTTTTTTGTTTTTAACTTCTATGATTATTTGACGAACTTTGTCTTTATTATAGAATCGATTGCTACATTAATTCTCAATATTTGGCCCACGTGATTAGAAATGTGGAGATTCATAGTTGCGACAGTGCGACAGTCTTTGCTAGTACTTAAAGTTATACAAGTGCTTGTAGTACTTAAAGTTATAATTTTTAACACCTTCAGCAAAATATTCGTTGAAGTCTCTCGTAACAAAATATTTTCGAGGGACTCATCTCCTAATATAATCAGCTTGCATATTTATTCCATAAATATGTTGAGATTTCCAAGTGGAAGTCTGTAAAGAGAAACAACTCTTTTTTTTAATTTTCTTTATTTATACTTTATATCCCTACCATTTATATTTCTTTTCATCAATAGATACAATTTCCCTACAATAAGCACTTTGTATTTTAACTCCGTTTAAATGGCACATCCCCATTTGTTCATATGTGAAATGAATATTTTTAAAGCCCTTTTTAAAGTAACAGATACTCGTCTAAATTTTGTTTGGACGTACCATAACCACATTTTGACTGTGTACATAATGGATATTTAACTTAATCCGAGTTGCAAAAATATGAAAACATATAGACAAAGTAAGAGATTCAAGCTTTTTAAAGCTAATTAAATGATATCTATGACAAAACATAGAATGATACAAACCCGAAGTGTGTCATTAAAAGCGAAAATGTAAACATCGCGTTTTAATTTTCTGATAAATCAAAGATCTTCTTATGAAACTACACAAATGGTAGTTTCCGTCCCTAATTCTCATTTATTACAAGTTTATTATTTTTTATCAAAGTAATCTCAGTCATGATGACAGATGAGTTTATTTTATACATTTATTGAATATTTATTAAGTATATTGGCTTTGAATAATGGTTTTACTATTTGCCTAGCTGAAATTGGCATTTACACACTACAGAATACATTGCTGACTGCCGTTGATGAACACTATGAACATGTTAAGATTTTAGGTCTGGGATTTCTTAAAGATAAGGTTTTATACTACACATGTTATTCAATGAACACACACTTTCTTTGCTGTGCCGTACTGAAGGACACTAGCAAACACATGTGCCTGGGGCTGTTCTACATTTAGGAGTTTCCAATTTCATTTTTAGTTTATACATTTCTATCTTTTATCACTAGTGAGTAATTTAACACATAGCTTAGGGTTGCCTGTCGTGTGGTCATATTGGTTGTCGTCCCTGATAAATCGAGGATTTTTTTAGCATAAACTACAAATGACGGCTTGCTTTTCTGTTTGTTACTCTCTGGCCCGGTAGACATTGTTATGCCCTTTCCAGTAGGTATATGTATATATATATATATATATATATATATATATATATATATATATATAATTCTAAATTTAAAAATAAATCGTCCAAGAAATTTAATTATATATATGCACATGAATATATATATATATATATATATATATATATAGACTAATGCCAACCTACGTGCCATCAGTCGTAGCCTTAAAATTTTCTATTAATAGTATAGTGTCTTCGGTATTAGGATAAACGGAAAAAGATAAAACTGTCAATTAAATGTGCAACGTTTCGTTCATTTAATCAATAAATATCAAAGCTCTGTAATTTCTCTTTATCTCTAAATATATATATATCAACATTTACATGGCTCTGCTGTCCACAAACAATTACACTATACCTGTGTACGTCAACTTCGAAGACTTCGTAGCTGGCGTAGTAGATTTTTTATTATTTTTTTGGCATCAATCTTGATTACAGCGCCACCTATCGTATCCTAGCACAGCTATGAACCATTCTCTCGACATAACAAATATATTTTGTGAATATGACCTAAATTAATCAAGTCGTTCAGAAGTTAAAGACGATAAATAACAATCGCACCAACGATTATATACATATTTTAAGCTTTTTCTCCAATCTTCCAGATTTTTTTCAATTGGAAACATTCAGTTGAGTTATTTCCATCCCAGGAGTATAACGACGTTCCTACGTACACCGAAAATTATGATATTTGTAGTTTGTCCGAATTTTCCAACTTTCCTTTATAATAATTGTTCCGGAATTTTTTTCCTGAAAATTTTTAGACGACCATAACGAAAAAAAAAAAAAAAAAAAAGAATTGCACATATCCATCGTTTGAATCGTGAGTTATGGTCTCCATTGTAAAATATTTTGCAATATAAGTAATCATGCTCATTGGAACTACATGGTGAATGAGAAGATTTCGACGAAAACTATCAGCCTGATAAGAGACATTGAACATATTACCGATATAAATAAGGAAGGATAGGGTGAAAATGAGTGTAACATTCTATTTCGACTGATTCTTCACTAGTCATTAGTAATGAAATAACTTAATAAATACTAAATTAACATGTAGAATAAATGCATACGTAATAACTGCCATTTTGAAGGTGCCCTAAAGCATATATTTCGGTTAATGTAATCGTTTGAATTAGTAATAAATCCTTTGCGAAACTCCCAAATTATAATTACCTTTGATCAGTTCCCCATACCGTCTTGGGATATCGATTTTGTAAAGTCGATTTGTAGACACTACACCCTCAGATGGATGTGTTAATAAATGAAATTGAGAAAGTTTGTGCGGAAGTTACGCACTCAAACTTACGTAGAACGATCACGTCAATGATTGTCCTCATATTTAAATTGGAATTTTTTTTCAAGTAACCAAAATTATCAACAGTGTGAAAAAATACTTTAAGATTTAATGATGTAACTTGATATTTTATGTGTCGTAAACGATGCGAATCGCATTGGCAAAGGAATAATAATCGTAAATAAATGTAATCTGAAAAAAAACACGATGCATACGAAAATATACAATTTTTATGTCACTTGCCAAGGACCAGGTGTTCTCTTAATGACAGCATATATTAATTATGTTTAGATTTCCGCAGTGCAGATGTAAATATTTTATCTTTTTATTGTCGCTTTTTTCGATGGAAAATACATACACTATGAGCAAAATATAAAGGACATAGTTGCTGGAAACCTTGGCATTTATTATTGCAAAGTAAGTTTTTTGGAAAAGGGTTTTAATCTTTTTAAGTTACCATTGCAAGATATGATATTAACAGTATCTTTAAAATGTATTATATTTGAAAATTGGATACATAGTATTTTGTTTTATTTCTCTTAATGTCAATGTCAATTTGTCATAAAAATAAAATATGTAATATTGATATTATGAGGGTAGCCGGAACAGTTCTCGGTCTGATACATGATGGTCGTAGATGAACTCTACATCTAAGAAGAGAAGGTACTTCTCCTATTTTTCCATACAACGGAAACTCAGGACTGGTGGTTTGGGGTAAAATTAAAATAGGATTTCTTAGGTATTCCTTTGAAGGCAAATCTGGGATATGCCAGGTCAATATGTTTTCTAAGCCTACAATAAATAAAAATATATCAAAATGGAGAGGTTGCTGTTCTAAAGCAAATGACAAAGAGATTCCACAGGTATCAAGACGACTATATAGTGAAAAAGATTCATGTATTTAAAATAATAAATCCTGGACACATATCTGATATGAAAGACGTGAAAAAAACTAAACTCAACTATGGAAAAAAAAATAAGAAGAGTAATCATGCCCGTGCTGGAAGAATTTGAGCCTTTAGCCAGTACGAATATAATTGACTTCGTGTTTCGAAAGATGAATAAAATAGTGAATCTGGTTACCCGAAAAGACCTTGCAGACAAATTACCAGACACATTCATGATTAAGACAGAGGATAAATCATATCCAGATGTACGAAGAACAAATAAGAGAGAAGTACTGAAAGAAAACTTCAAGCACGATATAAAGTTTATTAAAAAGACAAAGGAAGGCAACAGTTACAGTTGAAGAGATACCAGAGATCAAGTAAGTGGCCGCAGGCAAAACCAAGATGAAACAAAGTTTGCATAATGTGGGAGTTGATGAGATAACTTATAAGGAAGGGATAATAGATGCCATAAAATTAGTATTTAACAGCAATAATTGACCCTTATAATTTGGTTTTACATATAGATTACAGTATATACACGCATTGATGTGTAATTTGTTGAAGAATAATGTATTGTATGTGCTTTGCTCATTTGGTGAGGGACGCAATGGTAGAACAAGCAAGCATAGCTGGAAGTGTATCTCTTTTCCATCAATTTTTATATAAATAACTTTATTGTAAGTTTCTGTTTTGTTTGTTTTTGCGTGTAATATTGATGGAAATAAATTTAGTATAATTATTATTATTTTGCAATAAAATCAGAGAGATCAGCATAGGCGGAAAATACAAATGTTACATTAGTGAGCACAAGTGAGCAAAGAAAACACCAGTGTTTTGCTAAGCGCTTTTGAGTGAATATTGGTTGGTTGAACTATTTTATAATGGAGAGAATCCAACTGAAAAGATGCAGTAGCTGTCAGGAGTTTGGTCACATTAAACTACAGCGCACAGGCTCCAGTAGATAATACAAATGTCTAAGGTGTGGACAAGATAATCGTAAAATTAAAGACTGCTCTTAGTATAATGAAGAATACTGTTTCTTATGTATCTGGAAGGTCATGCTAATAATAATAATATGAAATGCCCTAAGTACAAAAACTAGTACTAGGCAAAGGGAAAGAGAAAATAGAAAACAGGCAAATATAAATAGCTTGAAAGGCAAGACAGCCTTCGCTCCATTGAAATGAGCAAGCAGTTCCGAAGAAAGGTGTAAAAGAGGGAGTTTATTGTGGGTATACTGGGACATACTTAGAAGTGCCAGGGAAAAAGATACACAATACCTGATATTCATAAAGGGATTTTCCTCCGTCAAAAAAGACTACAGTAAACCACAAGTTGCTTGGAAGTATACAATAAACAGGTTTTCGATCATCTTGTTATGGCTAGGCGAATAGCAAAATATATTCGTTTACGAAGACCACCACCTTATGATTTGTCAAAAACTTCTTCTGTAATACTGATTAAAGAGGCATCAACATAATGATCGAGACTCAAGCGACCATAAAAACCATTATGAGATATATTCGCAGGTCAAAGGTAGTAAAAATTGCATGAAATTTTATCACTAATCTAGATGTCAGCACTTGACTGTGCAAAAGGTAATCCGATAAATTATCCAAGCAAAGTCCAAAAGGAAACTTTGTCACTTCCGATTCTATATGCGGGAGTACCAAGAAGAAGCGAATTCCGATCTTGGCTAGAAAAAAGGATGCAAACAATTGGAAGTTGATGGAAGGTAAAATCCACAACAAGGAACTATTAGTACAGGTAGACGGTAAATTCTTAGCTAGCTTAATTATACGTTGTAAAAAAGGAAATTAAGACCTACATGGGAAGATTAGCGAACTCTAGAGTTTGCGAAATGTAAATTACATGAGAAAACTATTTCGCATCTAATCTACGCTTGTGAGGAACTGAAAGTAGTCAGATAGTAATACTTCGATAATGATCTATGCAAGCCTAGTAGGGCACTCGTATTCAGTGGCGGCTCGTGGTCGGAAGCGTAGGGTGTTCACAAAATCAAGAACATGCAAATTTTTAATTGAATCGTATAAAAAAATTACATGTTATGTAGTAAGTAGCTATCCTTTATTACAGTCACTTTTCACGCTTATTGTCAAAACTGTATTACACTGCTTGAAAGTAAAGTCCATTCTTCTGTTTTTGTACTCAAACTTATTTATAACAGCTTCGTTCAAGTCGGGCAAATCTTGTATAAATTGCTTTTCGATAGATCACATTGCTAAGGCCGTCAGTCTTCATTCATTCATGGAACTTCCCAAGAATGTTTTTATTCGCTTTAATGTTGAAAAACTTCGTTCTGCTTCAGCTGTGGTCATTGGAATAGTTATTAAAATTTGTAAGAGAGCAAAGGTGGCAGATAATATATCTTGAAGGTTATTATCTGTTATGAATTTCAACAGATGAATAGCACCACTTATGTTCTTAAAATCTGGTCTTCCATAAATTAATTCTAACTCTGTCTGCAGGCGAACTTTATCAAGAAATGGGTATGCCTCTACTGTAGCTTCTAAATGTTCAATATGAATTTTTTTCTCCATTTGTCGCAATTCGTCTGCCGCAAACAGAATGAAGGCATTCAAATGTTTGGTAAACGAAAATCTTTCTTTTACATGGGTGATTATAGTATCACAAACTTGCTGCAAGTTTTTGAAATATATGGATTTTCATGTATACGGCGTCTTTTAGTCTGAACAGCTTAATTTTCAGAAATTTCACTTTCAATTGTCTCTATATTATTTCTTTCTTTGTAAATAGGATTCTCAAAACATGTTATGGCTGCATGTATTTGTACTGGGTTGGTTACTGTTTTTTGTAGTTGATTATACAAAATATAAGCATGCGGCAATATGCGATGAAAGACTATTAACCAAAACACAACTTTAAATCCTGAACATATGACAAATGGCAGTTGCTTGATTAATCGTTACAGTTTGTCTTGAAGTGACTTCTATCTTTTCCATACATTCTATCAACGATTACGATGTTCGTACAACGTACTTATAGTTCTGCTTTTAAAATTCCATCGAGTGGTAGAGGAACAAGGAAGTCTTCGATCGACTATTTCATCTAAAATTGCTACTCTTTGCGGAGAATGAGAAAAAAAATTGCGTTACCACTTAAATTAGAAAAAAATACTCGCACTTCTTGATTCTGACCGGTTGCTTGAGACAAAATTAAGTTGAGTTGATGGGCGTAACAGTGAACATAAAACGCATACTTATAATCATTACACTTGCGCCATCATAACTTTGTGAAATTAATTTTTCCGGTTTAACTGCCAATAGTTCTTATGCATTCTGATAAATTTACCGCATCATGATCAGAAGGATTAGTAAAACACCAAAATTTTTCAACTGGTGTACCCTCTGCTAGAATATATCTAAATACCACAGTCATTTGGTATTGATTTGTTACATCCGTAGTTTCATCAGCTATAACGGCGACATATTTAGCTTTCAAAATTTCTTTTTTAATACGATCTTGACCAACTGCCAACATGCAATCCAACAGCTCATTTTGAATAATTTTCGAAGTACCTTTAAAAACAACAGAATTTTCAAAATGATCTTTTAATGGTATATCTAATTCCGAACTGAAATTTATGAGACCTCTGAAAATTCCGGGATTAGAGGAATCTTTCGTTTCATCGTGGCCTCGAAGTGCCAGCTCAAAAGCCCCGCAAAACTTTATGCAATCAATAATTTTTGAAAGAACATATCTATTTTTTCTTGTTAATTTTGTTGTTGAATATTTCGTCTGTATGCACTGTCGAGTTGTTGTCGTATATCTACTTTTGCCAGCAGCTTCATCTCTAATTGAGCATTAATGTGAGCTTGGGCATTCTCATGTTTTTTTATGTTTTGGGCCAAATGACTCAGTTCCGTCACTCCAGTTTTTGACCAAGACGTTTCTGCAGCACAGGCGGCAAAATAACAAGCAAGGGAACCAAAACAAACTGCTACTAACACTGCACCCACAAATCCAATCATTTTTTTCGTACATGTCTTTCTTAAATTTTCTTGTAAAGTCTAGATTTGCCCTTTGTAGTTTGCGTCAAATTAAGTTCTGGTTTTGGTCTGCCCACATTTTTAACTTGAATTTTTTGTTCATAAGTAAACGAATTAAAATTGTCTTTCAAATATTGCACAGTAGAACTGTTCGCATTCATCATTTTTATTTATATATATATAATATAGTTTATCCGTAAAACACGATATCTGAATGTCGATGTCGATCGATACCAACAAAACTTTAGCCCCAACGAATCAAGCACAGATAGGAGCACACTAAATTTGTGCGCCGGCTCATATAGAATCTGCCGTATCCCTCTCCACCACCGCTACGTCCTTTATGCCGCTAGACACCGACAAAATCAACGTAGTTCCGCCTACTCGGCGCACTTGCTCCGTCGATGCGATGTATAGAAAGGAACGTCGTTTCGATTGTCTGCGTTATATTTCACAAATGTGTGATCGCGTAATATATTATATTAGTTTGTAATCGAGCATTTGTTTAGGGGTTTCACGTGCTTATGTGTTCCTATAAAGAAACCGCCACTGATCGTATGGAATACACGAATACGACTGCTCAATTTGAACTTAGAGCTTTAGTGATATGAAGAGCATTATGAACTTTCTCTGGAGCCAACCAAAAATACGAATGAACGCTCCAGTAACAACGTTCCTTAATTTTTGATCATATGGTATACAAAATATTAAGTATTTCAATACTAAAACATTCTCCTGTTTATTTTTATGTCTACCCAAGTAATATTTCTTGTGTTCAAAAGCAATTCTGTCTGGGGGAGCTAAATTTATTATATTGCTTCTTTAATTTATTTGAATAATAATCCTATTCATATCCATTCTAGCATCAATAATATTTGCTTTGGCAAAAAGCATAAAAATAAAATTTGAAATAACCTCTTGGCTTGTGTATTAATTATATTTTATTGCTGAAAATGTCACATTTCAGGGTAATAAAACACTGGGATTTAAAAAATATTTTGCCACGTGTAGTGTCGGATTAAAATACTAATTTATTATTGATTTTATTCGGTTTTCTCAGGTGAATTTTATAATCTATATTTGTTTTGTATATGCTACACACCTTATTGTTATACAGCCTGTAATATTAGCTCGACATTTTTCGACGTCTTCCTTATTATGACACATACGAAAAATAGTTGAGTTAAAAGTTTTTTGCATTTAGAGTCTCCACCACCTAAAATTATTTTCAGTTATACAAAGTATTTCGTTTTGCACGCAACTATCAACAAGATTAAAATTTTATATTAGAACATCCTGTATGGAATTTCGAATTTCTTGTGTAATTTCAATATAAGGTTGTATAAAGTAATATTTGTCTATATCTACAGTGACGAGCAATAAATTCTGGTCGTCAATGTTATTCTTAATGCAGTTGACAGCGCACTAGTGTATATCTGGTTTTGGTATAGTTTTGGTATTAATTTTTTCAAACGTCATTATTTTCCATTTGTCAGATACTTGTAAAATATTATAAATATTGGTGTAATAATATAATAAAAACATTAAATAATAAATGCAACACAGTTTATTGAACAATAAATAAATAAAAAGATCTTAGCACTTGATCATTTCGCCGTTTACTTGAATAATTTCATTTAAGCGGTTGGGCATAGACAAGCATAAATTTCTGAAATAGCCTTTTGGAAGATCATTCCAAGCTGTACGTGTAACGGCCAAAAGTTGCTCCCTGTTTTGAAAATGTAAGCGTTGTTTTTGTATACTTTTGACCAACTTTACCCAAACAAATCAGGACTTAAACTCAGCCACTGAAGCACATTTATATTGTGGGTTTGGGACCATTCTGTTACCACATGAGCAGTATGGACTGGACAATTGTCCTGTTGAAATATAAAGTCGCCTTCTGGAAATACTTGGATCACTGAGGTCAATGTCACATCTTTCAAAACCGTAAATATAAACGTCACTTATGAAACGTTCTTCTAAATGCAATAATACTCAGCACTTTTTGAAGAAATCCATGCCCATATATTTACCGAAAATCGGCGGCTGGTTTCAACCTTTTGTGCATATTTTGCATCATACCGCCGACTCCTTGGTCTATATACTCTAACTTAGCCAAAGGGGGATAACTGGAAGGTCTTTTCATCACTAAAAATTACGTTTTCCCAAAAGTTATTGTCATTCGCAGGGTACTGTAATGCAACTACCAAGCTGGCGTCTTTATATCTAGATGTAAGTTTAATCTTTCTAGTAGCAACGCAATTTTTTAAATTTGCTTAACGAATACGCCTTCGTGCGGTGAAAGCGGATGGGGAAGTTAGGATTAATATTAGGATAATGATTGCCTCTTTTGCTGTTAGAAAAGGGTTCTTTTTAATATTTTGGATCAACATAAGATTGTCCACCACAGTTGATGCTCGAGGTCGTCCAAAACCCACTTGTCTATCTAAAAATTCTCTTTTCCCCCACCGTTGAACAATTAAATTTACCGAACTTTGCCATCCCTAACTGACCTGCTACAGTAGTTTCAGATGATGCTGTTTCTACTTGACAAATGGCTCTAACTTTATTAAAGTAAGAAATTGGTGCCATGATGACTAAAAAATTTATATTTGACAGCTTGTTCAGAAGTATGGGCATAAAAAAGATACGAACAATCAGCTGAAATTTCTAGTTTGTCAAAGTATGTCTGAATTTTGTATGACATTGACGGCCAAAATTTATTGCTCGCGACTGTATTTATTTCTAAGATATTGAAATTAATCGGAAATTTTCACAATTGGTTTTCTTCCGCATAACGCCAATAATATTTCAGTACCAAAATAACGACATTTTTGTATTACTTTCTTATACGTAGTATAAGGAAGTATTGTCATGATGAAAATTTTCGACCTCGAGATTTTTGCAGATGTCCACGTTTTGAGGTCCCCTGATACCAAAAAAGTGGTTTTTAAAAAATGTCTGTGTGTCTCTCTCTCTCTGTGTGTGTGTGTGACCACGATAGCGGTCAAACCGCTGTAGATATCAATTCCAAATTTTGTATTTACGAATATAATCTCCCTCTTGAGAACTGATTAGATTATGAGCAAAATCGGCAGACCGGAAGTAGTAGTTTACTTCAGTGAAAAAATCGAATTTTGCAAATATTTCGTCAATTACTAAGTTTAAACAAATTTATAAAGAATTCAAATGTACTCAAAATTAAATTTTAGAAAAATTGTTTTAATAAAGTTTTTCGAAATTCCTACCGGAAGTAGGTCTTTTACTCTTATCGAAAATCAGTTTTTTGCGAATATCTCGCAAGTCATGCTTTCTAGGCAGGTACATTGCGAGTATAAAAGTATTTAGAACATACTTTTAAATATCTTTTGTATAAAAAAAATTTCAAAATTCAGACCGGAAGTACCACTTTTACTCTTATCGAATTGCGATTTTTTGCAAATATGTCGTAAATTATGCATTCTATATATATTTATGAAGAGTACAAAAGTATTTAGAGTTGGATTTGGAATATTTTTTGTATAAATGAAATTTCAAAATTCGGACCGGAAGTAACACTTTCATACGTATAAGAAAGTCGTGTGGTGGCCACACCTCATTTTTTTTCATTATAATGGTGATATCGAAAAATGTCGCATTCATGTAAATTTATAGTACTTTTCAGTGGCCTGTAAATATACAGAACACTCTGTATAAATGAAAATATTATTTTTAAATTGAAAAAGTATCAGTGAAATGTATACACATGGCATATAAACGACTATTGCTTACTTGGATATAGTACTTCAGTATGTAAAAATTTGTTAATTTACTAGTAATGATGATAAAATTACATTTCTCGAAAACGACGTATTAGATGGACAAAATTTTTTGCAGTATTGTTTACAATAAGAGGTCCTAATAGAAGCATGTTTTATTTTTTTACAGTTATTAACTGCATGTGCAGAAAACTGGATTAAAATTACATGACAAGTTTTTGTATAAAAGTCATTTTACTTTCTTATACGTAGTATAAGGAAGTATTGTGATGATGAAAATTTTCGACCTCGAGATTTTTGCATATGTCCACGTTTTGAAGTCCTCTGATACCGAAAAATTGGTTTTTAAAATTGTCTGTGTGTCTGTGTGTCTGTGTGTGACCACGATAGCGGTCAAACCGCTGTAAATATCAATTCCAAATTTTGTATTTACGTGTATAATCTCCCTCTTGGGATCTGATTAGTTTTTCAGTAAAATCGGTAGACCGGAAGTAGCAGTTTACTTCAGTGAAAAAATCAAATTTTGCCAATATTTCGTCAACTACTAAGTTTAAACAAATTTATAAAGAATTGATATGTACTTAGAATTAAAATTGAGAATAATTTTATTTAAAAAGTTTTTCTAAATTCCTACCGGAAGTAGGTCTTTTACTCCTATCGAAAATCAGTTTTTTGCGAATTTTTCGCAAATCATGCTTTTTAGACAGGTACGTTACGAGTGTAAAAGTATTTAAAACAAAATTTAATTAAGTATTTAAAATATAATTTTCAATACCTTTTGTATAAAAAAATGTTCAAAATTCAGACCGGAAGTACCACGTTTACTCTTATCGAATAGCGATTTTTTGCAAATATGTCCTAAGTTATGTATTCTATATACATTTATCAAGAGTACAAAAGCATTTAATTCTAGATTTGCAATATTTTTTGTATACATGAAATTTTAGAATTCGGACCCGAAGTAACACTTTTACTCTTAGGGAGTAGCACTTTTTTTCGAATATCTTGCAAAGTATGTATTCTATAGCGATTTATTAAGAGAATAGAAGTACTTAGAATAGGATTTTGAATAATTTTTGTGAAAAAATTTCTTAAAATTGTATAGTTTGAAACGCTCATACGTGTAAGAAAGTCGTGTGGTGGCCACACCTCATTTTTTTAAATGAAACACCCTATATATCAGTTCATTTTTGAATTTCTTATTAAATTTCACATCAAAAACATGTAAGACGTTAATACTTTAAAAGTGGGTATTACTGAGCTATTGTCGCTTTTTGATATAATTTTGTCAGCACTGTACTATATTAATTAAAACCATATTTTTTTCCCTATTGTTCATTTCATCCGGGGGAACACTGTTAATATTACGTATAAATACATTAGTCCATAATAGTATTCTCTTTGTGCAAGATGAGAAAATTAGGCAAAATAAATTCTCGGGAGTGGCTGTTCCAAATCGTACCACTGTATCTGGAGAAGTTCGCAACTGATTGCAACAGCAAATTAAACCAATGACTCTTATTAGGATGCCTCTCGCTATCTTCTCTACGATCACGAGACATGTCGGACCGTCCTGAAGCCGAAACAATTACCATTATAACAAACAAAGTTTCCGTAAGTAATGTCATTAACGTGATCGTCGTCGAATTTTACACGTTCGATTAGAGACATTAATTCTGTCTCTGGACCCAACAGGGTACTTATTGATTAATATAAGGGTATACGATACGCCTTCTACATATAACGTAGAGATTTATTTTATGGTTAACGTACATAATATTTCTTAAAGTATAGTGTACAAGGCACTGAAATAATTAAGATAGCATATTGGTATGCTTGTTGTATGTATGTGATATAACATATTTCGAAAAATACTTATTATATATATTATATATATTATACAGACACGTGTCGATCAAGTTTCACTTTTATCTGCAGAAGTAGTGATTTTTCGACTGACAGCTAATGTCGTTAATTTAATTTAAATTAAGGAAAATGAAATGACCTTTTAATACGTGTATCGTACAATATTTTTTCGACAAAAACAATTTTTTGTTATTTGAAAATTTAAATCAAATCTTTAATGAAAATTGGTTGATGAAAATCTGACAGTTCATGACAGTTCATAGAAAATAATTTGTTACAGTTTGACATAATACAAAATCGGTACACTTGTCAACGCGTGCTCAATGAATGAATATACATTTTGAAAAAATGGATGGTGACGGCTATGAACCAAAGAAAACAAAAATTTTTGACAAGTAGGAATTGACAGGTATTTAGCCGAAGCATCAGATGAAAAATATTTGATGTATAGGGTGACTCAGAATGAAATTCGATTTTGTTTTTTGTATCTAGGGGAAACTGTGAGTGTCAGTTTATTTTCACTGCCACCATTCGAATTATCGTCTTGTCGAATTTTTTTCCCAATGGAATACTTTAGTGGTGAACAGCGTGCTTTTTGTGTAAAAACATTCTACGAAAATGCTCATTCTTACTTGTAAGTCCAGAGAGCATTAGGAAATGACTACAATTTACAGCATACTTATCAAGATCCATCTGCTAATTTAATTAAGTAATGGATACGTAAATTTCAAATATGTAGTTCTACAGTTTGTTCTTAGCCCCGTGGCAGCAGAAGATCTGTAAGAAATGAAATCAACATCGAAATTGTAAGTGCTGCTGTACGACAAAATACATATCGTTGGATAAGCAACCAAGCGTTTGCTTCACATTTAAACTGGTGAAGTGTTCAAAAAATTTCGAAAAAGGATTTACATTACCATCCTTATAAGATTCAGTTCGTTCAAGATTTGAAGAATGATGATCGCCGTAGTAGCCATCTTAATTTTGCTACTTTGATGCAGCAGTTCAATGATTTTGATAATATTCTTTTATGTGACGAAGCACATTTTTATTTAGGCGGGTACGTGAACAAACAGAATTGTAGGAACTGGTCTGTGGCAAACCCAAGAGAAAAACATGCTAGTCGCTTTGCACACTCCAAAAGTAACTGTATGGGCAGCAATGCCTTTAGAGGCATTATTGGTCCCTATAGTTTACAGAATAATCAAGGACAATCAATCACATTAAATGTAGAACAATATTCTTCGATGATCAATAATTTTGTAGGACCAGCATTACAAGCATTTGAAGGTTGAGAAAATCGCACATGGATCGAGCAGGATGGCGCCACAAGCAATACTGCGAATGAAGCTTTAGAGTCGGTAAGAATGTTTTTCTATTAAAAATTAATTTCGCGTAGAGGTAACATTGACTCGCCTGCAAGAAGCTGTGATTTGACAACTAGATTTCTTCTTGTGAGGCTACCTTAAAAGTACGGTATATGAAAATCCTCCGCCGAAAGTAAATGAACTTAAATTAAAGACCGAATACGGGAACAAATACCGGCATCCCTGTAGCACTGTGTCAACGAGTTATTTTAAGTGCACGACATCTTTTAGATGAGTGCATAAGACGTCAAGGACAACATTTAGACGACATTGTTCTTAAGGTTTAATTTTCAGATGATAGTAATTATATATCCAAGTACAATTTATTAAAATGTTCAAAAACCAAAGAGCTATTTTATTTTCAAAATCGAATTTCATTCTGAGTCACCTTTATAAGATAGCTGCAGTTATGGGCATAGTTGGCGCTTGTCGTCGTGATGAACTCTGTCAAATATCACTGACTGATGTTACAGATTTGGAAAATACAGTTGTAGTAACTATACCCGATAGCAAAAACAGAATTTCTAGAACTGCGACTATTATAAGCAACTGTATTGAATTATATCGCTGTTGCTACTGCATCTGTTCGGCGATTCAATTATAGTACATTTATTATTAAAATACTTAATGAACAGACGCTTATATTTTACATAGGACGGACGTAAAATTGAATCTCCGAACAGATGCAGTTGCAACAGCGCACGAGAAACGCGTCACTTGAACGTCATATGTAAAATAACGCTTACTATTGGTTCGTTTACAAGGACGGCCACACTAGAACAAATTTAGTACTGTGTTTTGACATGTGATTTTGACAGTTTCAATTTTGCATTATTACTATTTTATTCTTTCTCAGTTTCTTTGCTTAATATCTAACAAAAAGTATTTCTGAATACTACTGTACATTGTTTTTTTGACAAACGTAAGTAAGCGCATGAAATATAACATCAGAAGATGATTTTGAAATATCTGCTTTATAGGCTATAAACTCAATCTTTCATTATTCACCTGTGGTATCAGTCTCCCCCTTTGTGTAACATTTTGGAGAATTCATCTCCTAAGATAAGGCCCTTCAAGTAGAGTCATATGTACAATATGCAACATATGATGACATTTATTTTTGACAAATTTCTGATATAGGTTATGTACGTCATGTTATGTGTATACGCGCTGATATGTATGCAACAAATGCAACTGTCAAATGACTAGAAATAACTGTCAATTAAATTAAGTGAGTGTCATTTGGGCTCGAAAACACCCAATCGAATTGCCCACTTTTAGCGCTAAATTGGAATAAATACATTTGGAAAAATGTCTACAGTTATAACCGAGTATTTGCAATTGTCAAATACTGAATTATACACCCGCCATTTCTTCATACGATCATCTGCCACCATGTAAGCAGTTTCTGGAGCAAATTTATCCACAATTAAGGGACATGGAGGATGGAAGAGCTCCAGTGTTGCAGAAGGGTATATAGAGGACACTTTAGAAAATAAATAGAAAATTGCTTCAACAATATTGTCAAGTAATACAACTATCGCTTCTCTATAAAACAGGAATCAAATTAATCTATCAGCTATTAACAGTAATGCAAGCGCATTAACTCAAGGCATAAATATTATCCGTTTTACCGGTTGTATACATTTAATATAAATATTTCTAAATAATTTAAATATAATTTAGTTTGTGTTTAATTTAAAATAAAGTTACTTATCAAAAATGTATCTGAGACATATGTATTAAGAAAAAAACATCATTTTGACAGCGCTTCCTGTCATTACTTTATCTCACGCTACGCAATAATATCGCATTTTTTACTAAAGTTAGCCATGTCGAAATGTCAGCTTTTAATAGTGTTTGTACACAATAGTATAAGAATACAAGTAAGCCTTTAAAGCGCGCGCAACACGTCTAAGAGCACGACTCGACAGGGGAGTGCTTTTAAATGGAGTAATTAACTTACTGCAAAGTTGCAGAATTATGCTTTATTCGTGTATAAGCTATTAAAACAATGCTGTCTTTCAATAACTTATTGCTTTGTTTCTTTTCGAACAATGTCCTTCTACAGACCTAACAGCATAATTAACCTATATAACATAACTAATATAATTAGAAAACAACCTTTACTTTGGCAAAAAATAGAGAAAATGATTTTAATTGTATTACATATGGATTACTTGATATTCTCCCCTTGTCCCCTTGGGATTAGGTTTGAGTCTTTAAACGCAGATTTCAAAGAAGAATCACATGACAATTGTATCAGGGAGTCTTCCTCAGATGCTGACAGCTTTAGCTTCTTAAGGTTGTCCTCTACAAACGGATTTCTTAGCCAAAACAATTCCAGGCCAGTTTTTAAAATGCTCCTTCATTGCCTTTACAATTTCCTCGTCAACTTTGATTCCACTCGTTTCTAAGATGTCATTGAGGACTGGGAAAGGATCAAAATAACTGTCTTCCACTTTACTGGACCACCAAACCTTTTAAGAGTTGCTTCTATTTTATCTTAACACCATTTCATACAGTGAGTCCACTGAACTGCAGGGGCAACTACCGTAACTCTGGCAATCAAACCTGAGTAAATGCCAGCCATAGTACAGAC
Source organism: Amphimallon solstitiale (assembly GCA_963170755.1). Taxonomy (NCBI): domain Eukaryota; kingdom Metazoa; phylum Arthropoda; class Insecta; order Coleoptera; family Scarabaeidae; genus Amphimallon; species Amphimallon solstitiale. Next base: position 45,002,488 of record OY720683.1, on the reverse strand, counting down.
GCCATAAGTCGTCAATCCAACACATTTTGACCATTCTATTTCACTTTCATTTACAAAACTATCCAGACATTACAAAATTTCTTCTCCCGTTGTTGTAGATGGCAAAGATTTACAAGAGAACATTTCTTCTTCTATCCTCTTATCAAATTCAAACCTAACAAAAACTAACAGAATAACCTGACTAGCTACATCAGTGCTCTTATCCAGCTGAAGTGAACAGTACTCACTTTGCTTTAAAATTGTTATCACAAAATCTGACATAGCAAAGATTCTTCGCTTTACCGTTGTGTTTGATAGTGGTATTTCACCAATTCATTTTGTTTGTTTGTCGCTAAATAGTGCATCAGATATTATTTTAGCAGCTGGTGAAATAATATTCTCTCCTGCGGTGTGAGCTGCACCTTTTTTACTGGCTATCAATAAAGACAGTCGATATGAAGCAATTGTAGCTTGTCTATTTTGGTCACCAGAAGTCGATTTTGTCATCAGTGATTGTGACTTAAAAAGTTCTTTTTTTTATTCTGAAAAACCGATTGGCTTCCTTAAGTATTCTGCATGTTTTTTTTGATAAATTCCTTTTCAGTTTTGAAGGTTTCGTACTTTCATGAGCAAGTTGTATTTGAAAACATATAACACACTGAGGAGGCGGTTCGTCAGACAACACAAACACATATTTCAAATAGTGAGCGTCGTATTTACGAAAGCAGGATTTTACAGTCGTCGCATTCCTTCCATGGCCACTATTACTTGGGCCTACAACACAAGTTCGTTTCGTTAACTTCTCACCTTTAGGTGTTCGTCATCATTATTAGCTGAAGCCCGTCTTTTGCGGCATGATCCAATTTTAAACCACTCATAGTAAAAGAAATAGAAACAAAAATATTATTATAACATAAAACAAAGCGACGCTCTCTTCTTCTCCAAATATACTTTCTTATTGCAGTCGATAAAACACATATTTTTCAGGTCGACCGTCCTCCCGCGACCCACCTGAATTGATCTGGCGACTCACTAGTCGGACACGACCCGTAATTTGGGAACCGCTGCTTTAGAGGCTTACTTATACTTGCATATTATAAGCTATTTTTTTATTATACCTGCACTAGGTACAATGCGAAAATCAGAAAAGAATAGAAAAATTGGTAGTACAAACGGTTAGCAATTATTGTTGTTTAGTTGTTATGTACATTTTTCACAAATTTTCTGAATTTTCTGAGCAAGCCGAAATGAAATTAAATCCACAAAAATCAAAAAATGCATATTATAAGGAATATGAGAAATTAATGGCTTGGTTGGCAAGGTAGAATTACCACGTGGTGAACGAAACATTATTAAGGAAAGTTATTAATTAATCTAATTTCTTGTGTTTCATAATAATCCGCTATATATAAATCGTCAACACTGTGGAGCATGCATTCAAAATTACAAACAATGCTAAGAATTAAAAAAGGGCTGAACATAGCTTAATTTTATAAGGTTCATGCGTCTATGAAGGGAACAAACAAAGGTTATGGCACTAAGAAATCTTTGGTATTTCGAGAAAAGGAATACGAAAATTTTTTGTTCAAGCCTCTGATCGTACGTTTCTGTTTCTGAAGGTAAGAGCTGTCTTATTTTGACAGCTGTGATAAATATTGAGAGCAATATTTCGTTTTTCAGGTTGTCGTTATTTGTGACATATTCGACCATCTAAAACAGAAAAAGGGCGAAAATTTGCTATTGTTGATTCTGATATATTTTATGCGAAATTATTTGATCAATATATTTCGCTACGTCCGGATAATATATCCACAGACATAGTGTTTCTGAAATATAATAATTTAAAATGCATTAAACAAGCGGTCGGGATTAATACTTTTGGTAGATGTCCTTCACTTGTGGCGGATTTCTTAGGTCATCCAGATCCTGTTAAATATACGGCTCACGCTTTTAGACGGACGTCTGCTACGCTCATGGCGAATAGTGGAATGAGTGTGGATGCGCTCAAACGTCAGGTTGGTTGGAAATAATCAAACAAATTACGTGTTTCCAAACGTATTACCAGTGCTGTTAATGGAACGGGTGTTGCATTAACATCAACAGATATCGACGTCCTTGTAATCACAGAAAACCGGAAGATCGAATCTGTTACTTTACAAATAGCCAATGATAAGGATTCTCAATGTTCTGGTCTTCGAATTTTCAACAAATCTTGGTACAATTATTAAATTGTACCAAGATCTTACAGAGGAACAACAATGGACACAGACCACTATTTAGTAATAGCAAAACTCAAGTTAAAAACGATTAGCAAAAAAGTAAAGTACCAGGTAAGAAGAACCTGGAATATGGAAAAGTTAAGATCGGAAAGTACAAGAACCCGACTAGGGAAAGAAATTACAACAAAACTCCAGGGGAAAAACAGCGTAAGAACATAGAGGACGAATGGAAAAATTAAAAAACAGTATGGTGGAAGTATCTGAAGAAATCCTGGGAAATAAGGTGACTGACAAAAGCAACTCCTGGTTTGACAACGAATGTGAAATGGATACAATCGAATGGTGAAGAAGACCTACAGAAATACAAAGAAATAAAAGCAGAAAACCCCAAAATATTCAGAAGAAAATAGGAAAGATGGTACGACGAGATAATTGAAGAAATGGAAAAAAGCAACAAATATAATAAGAAACTGTTCAATATGGTGAAGAAGCAAACAGGCAGGAAACAAACCTCAGCCAACATTGACAGAGTGAATTGGGAAAAACACTTCAAGGAGCTGTTGAGCGACAACAAGAGGCAAGGCACAGAAAATACGTGGAGGGTGATGAATGAACCAAGCCAAAGAGAAATTAACGCGCATACAAAAGAAGAATTCAAGGCAATAGTAGCGAAATTGAAACGAAACAAGTCTCCGGGACCAGATGAAGGTGAAGAACTGCATACAAGGTTATTTAAACTAGTAATCGATGTATGGGAGAATGAAACTGCTAAATAATTGTAAATTAGGATTGCTGGTGCCAATATTAAAAAAAGGAGATCAATGGGATTGCAAAAACTACAGAGGGATAATGTTGCTGAATACCGCATACAAAATCTTCACCACATTAAACAATAATCCTCGGAAAACCTATGCAGACACAGCAATAGGAGACCGCCAACAAGGCTTCAGACGCGAACGGTCCACAATCGACGCAATTCATATTTTAAGACAGATGCTGGAAAAGGGCAATGAATATGACATCACACTACATGCTATTCATAGATTTTCGGCAAGCCTTTGACTGCCTAAACAGAGAAGTCATACCGAAAGACGCAGAAGGGATGGAAATTCCAAAAAAATCCATTAGACTCGTGAAAACGATATTGACACACTCACAAGCAGCGATTATGACGCAAGAAGGAGCATCAGACTATTTTGAAATAAACAAAGAAGTTAGGCAGGGGGATGCACTTTCAACCACCCTATTTAACATTGCCTTAGACGGAATAATTAAACAAACAGAGGTAGAAGGGAATATTAGAAATTAATTGGTACAAATTATAGCATATGCGGATGAACTGGTCATAATAGGTAGAGACGAAAGAAGCCTGGAAGAAACATTCGGAAAACTCGTAGAAGCAGCGGCGGACAGAGGCCTACATATCAACGAAAAGAAAACAAGGTATATGGTAAGCAACCGAACGACGTACACCAGAAGGAAGAGCAAAGAGATGGGGAGCTATGAATTCGAGAGAGTAGACACCATCAAATACCTCGGAACCACAATTAGTATAGACAACAATAGAACTGCCGAAACAACTCACCGAATTCAATCAGGAAATAAAGCGTATTACGGGTACAAGAAACTACTAAAAAACAGAAACATCGGATTCAATACAAAAATGAAAATCTACAGGGCAACTATAAGACCAATAGTGACGTACGCGGCAGAAACGATGGTACTAATAAAAAGAGACGAGGAAAACTTCAGAATATTCGAAAGGAAAGTAGTAAGAACAATGTATGGGCCAAAGAGAGAGGCAGAAAGAATGTGAATACTGATGAACCATGAAATCGACCAATTGGTGAAAGGAAAAGATATAGTTCGATTTATAAAGGCCCAAAGAATAAGATGGTATGGACACATCAACAGAGCAGGCACAGGAGCAACAGTGCGCAGTATTGCCCAGTGAACACCAGCGGGCAAGAGAACGAAAGGAGGACCAAGAATCAGATGGGAGCAACAAGTGATAGAGGACTTGAAGAAAATGGGAACAAAGTGGAGAATAAAAACAAAGAACAGAAAAGAATGGAGGCTAATAGTAGAAAAGGCAACGTCACACAAAAACTTATAGAGGGAGTAGGTGGAAATGTGGAGTGATCCCCCACAAAAAAGGTTCGGAGAGCCCAGAAGAGCGGCTACTACTCCGCAGGAGTGTATAGCCTATTATATCTAATTGTACCATTAGTGTTTATTTTGACAAAAAATAGCACTACCTGTTTGTTACTGTTGGAGGTAAATTTGTTGTTACCTAGGCGACTTTAAAACACCACAGTGTTTTAAAGACCCAATTTCGCATGCAAATTCGTTCAAGATACCCGGATTATGATTCAGGTGTAATAAAAAAATTATAATCGTTGTATTAGCGTGGCACGGCTACGTTTCGACCTATTTTAAATAGGCCAAAACGTGTCTTGCTAATAAAATAGTAATATATTTTCAAATTAATTGAGACGTGGACGATTGGATAGCGAAAATAAACAGCAGAAAAATAAAGACAACGAGTGGGTATAGCTTCAACTCGTACAATGTTATAGAAGAGGAAGGCACGTGGAGATACTCTCCTCAGTAAAAAAAAATTGACAGGCTTGTGATGCGGCTTCTATGTCGCAGGAGTATACAGTAATTATAATTTAATTGCTAAATATTCCAATAAAACAAATTAATAATGAAATTCGTGTTATTTAATGGACTGCTTCACGTATATTCCTAGAGCTCAACTTTTGTTTTTATAAAAAAAGCCGGTAGCTGATAATCCATAACTTGACTTCTATTTTAGATGTGTTAATCAATCACCAACAACATTTGTGGTATTGGTACTTTCAGGAAGCAAATCAAAGTGTTAAAATAAAAGAATGATATTTTTAATACTAGAAGACCGCAATAACATTATCACGAAAGAGCTTCTTTTCGCTTTGATATTAATCACGAGCGAAGCGTGATTAATAAAACTTATGACTAAAATGAAATTTATAAAACTTGATGCATTACATACTATTTTAATCTAATTGTTCATGCACTTAGTGGAATTTATTTTAAATTGATCCAATTTTATCAAAAACAAAAATAAATAAATATGGGTTAGAAATCTAAATTAGAATTGTATTAACTTTTTGAGATTAAATATTTTGCTTTATAATATTAATATTGAACTTACATTTTGAAATGTATTCTAATTCTTCAGAATGCATTTCAATAAACTAATTATGTATAGAAAAGAATATCTTTATAAACATAGTTCTTTCTTTATCTAATATGAGAATAAGCAAATCCTTTTATTATGATAATGTATGGTATTCGGTTAATCAGGACTTGGAAAATCGATTCTCATTCCTTCCCGATTCCTTCTTCGTTTCCAGACAAAATTTATTTTCTAAAATAAATTATCTTAGTTAAGCTTGCTTCTAACGTGTAAATTTCTGTTGTTTTTCAGATACACTTCTATGATTACTGCCTAGGTAATTTCTAGACTATCGTAATTCATGTTATTGATTTCTCTTTATGGACTGCTATAACTCTACAATAATAATCTTGCAGGTATTTTTAAGTATAAAAATAAATAAAGAGCATGACACCGTAAGTATATTAAAGTATATGATATAGAGGTTGTCAATCAATAGATTACGCTTTGAGTACAATGCAATTGCGTATATTGAAATTTTAAGCGTTTTTGAGCTTTTAATTTGGGGTTATTTATTTTAATTTTGATGGGTAGGTGTTTGAAACGAATGTATAATAGATATGCATATTTGAATGCCAGACTCGTTTTTAGCGCCTTCCAGAGCCTTTGCATACACTTGGCACATGGCAAATGGTGATATGACCCCTCTTTAGAAAAAAATTTTCAAAAACCTCTACTTCTCTAAAGGTATCTTAATAGTACGTAAAATGGAAACCCCCAATCAGAAAGGTATGAATATGTACGCTTCAGCAACAACGCAATTGCCTATTTTACGATATTAAGCATTTTCAGCTTTTAATTGGTGGTCATTTATTTCAATTTTGAAGTACGCCATAAGCCAATGCTTAGCAGATATGAATATTTTAATGCCAAATTCAGTTTCAACACCGTTCAAAACACTCTTCCGTAGCAAGTGGTGTCTTGACCAAAAAACTATATTTCATGAGTAACTCCTATGGAAAATCGATAAAACTTCTGGTTGTCCAAAAGTATATTCATATTTAATATTTATAATTAAAAGTAAAGATTACAAAGATTTAAGTATATACGAAAAATGTTTCGATTGTTATACGATACTATTACATATTTGTTTTAAATAGGTATAAATCAGAAAATCACCATTAAAAAAAACTTACTGCATATGAACGTTGGCCCAAATTTTTCCAAACTGGAATATACTGAATACATCTTGTATTCAGGTAAAATAACAAACTTAAACCGGGACTTTGTATATACAACCTATGTAGTTGACGCGTGTGTGCTTTCTAGAGACGATCATTTGTCAACTGCCGTAAAGCTTACACATTGGCAACATTAAATTATGCGTATTTGCGTATTTATTTGACGTCAGACGTATTATTTTACGAATTTTATCATTTATTATCCATTATTTTGGTTTGGTTTGCGTTTTTATATATTACAAATGCCATGGATAATCACTATACTTAGTATATTTATTAAAAATGCTCGCATGAAAAAGTCCGATGCATACGGATATGACTTTAGTAAATACTAAACATAATATAGATATGTCCACAATTTTAATAGAACTTATCTTCATTTTTAACCACAATGTTCAAGTAATTGTTATTACTAGAAAGCAGACATTTAAGTCTGTAAATATATTTATGGTTTTGTGATATAATTTCTGTCTATTTCGGACTATCTTTGAGGAAGTGCATAACGTATCTATTTCTATCACTTACCTTGTTGACAAATTTCTTATTCGTCTTCTTAAGATTACCAGACTGTTATTTTTCGTTCGATGTCAGGCAGTTTCTGTTTAAATTATGCTATTACAATTTACAATATAAGCATATTTAATAATTTCATATCAATGTTTTATAAATCAATTTTCCTCAAAATAATAATTGGTTTATCTCCATTCAAATAAAGGTTTGTGAAGATAAACAATCACTAAGGATATTTTCGGTGTAGAGAAATATACATGCATTATTAATTCATATTCAGAATTAAGGTAAATCCAAATAACATTGTTAATGGAGAATAATAATGTGGCAAAGTGTGTTCTTGCAAGTAACTAGGAGTTACATTAGACACGCGATAATATGAACATCGCGTAACAACTCCACATAACGAGAAAAACATATTAATTACGCTAGGCTAGAACCAAATTTCATTTGTAAAATCCACATGTATTCCGCTGCTGTGCTGTTACTCCAATATAAACTGCCACGTGTCAGTTATATTGCAGTGCCAAGGTTACAAAGTCAAAAGCAAAAAAAAACGCAAAATGATTTTTTTCCAATAACTATTCCACCCTACCTGCGTTGGTGCTTATCATCCGGGCTGCCGCTTAGTCAGTCGGAGACGGTGTAATTTGAAACAGGTGGACAAATTAAGAAGAGGGCGCCATTAATAATTAAAGCCCGTCAAAGAAAACATCAGTGAATATGTAGATATTATATACATAGTTAAGTTGGATATAGGATTCTGGTAACAACAACATTATTCCAAAGAAAAATCGAAGAGTTCAATAATAAAAAATTTGATGATAAGAAAATGAGCAAGCTACAAAGTATTTGATTAGATATGAGAATAAAAATATGAAAGAACTGAGCACTACCATTCCCACAATATCCTAAGCTAGATTGCCTTTTAACCAGTGAACGAGCCCGACATCGTGTGTTGTACCACTGCGGCGTATCTTTGGTCCCGCTGACGCCAAAAAAAGGAATGTAACTAGCTAATGGAGAAAATGCTCCAAGGGAGACAGAAAAAAGTTTATCCTTAAGCAAAAAGGCCCCGAGTATGAAAAAGAAGTGTACATGCATGAAAAAGAAGTGTACAAGCACGAAAAGGTGTGTATCAGCACATTTAGTCCTTGTTCACAATGGACATCAGATATAAGCCGAACGTAACATAAACGTAACGCGTAAAGTTAAAAGTATGAGAAACCAATGCACAGTGGCCGTAGTGCATATGTCAGCTTATGTTATGTTTACGTATTCCTTACGTGTAAACGTAAAAAATACATAAAGTTGAAGAAAAGTCAACTTTATGGTTTTCTTATGTATATCTTACGAATAATTTTCGTAAAATAAGCTTTTTGAAGTTTCACACCTTAAACCGATTGGTAACGATAATAATATAAAAAGCCTGTAGAATTACATGCGTTCGAATTGTTTCAATTGGAAATGTGACGATTTTGTTCCGATAACGTGCAAAATACAAAGGCTTTATCGATTTTAAATAATATAATTTATGTACTTATCTACTACAAATTACTGCAATATGTTACAATTACTCCATATGAGTAAATATTTGTTGGTGCTATTTACATATTGATTAAAAAAAGTAAATTTAATGATGGAAAATGGGAAAGTAGATATAGAACTTTTATTTCAGTTGGTGAGAGCTAAGGCGAATTTATATATCTAACAAGGTACATCGGAGCTACGCAGATGTGATATACCAAGATGCCTGGACAAGACTAACAGAAACACCAGACGTCACAAGTATTTTAAACATTAGTTATAGCACTAGTTTACGAAGGCGTATTACATATTATTCAATAAGTGATATTTGCGAAAAAGCATGGAACAATTGAAGGAACGCTACACATGAGAAAGTAAGAAGTAATTGTTAATTCCAAAGTGCTGTTTGAAATACATATGTGAAATGGACTTGAATTTTACTATGCCGAATACCTACACGTATTACTTGTGAAGAGTGGCGGCTGCTGCAGGGAGGGCAACGGGGCACTGCCCCCCGTGATAAACTTCTTTTAACAGATAAATTTAAATACCTAATTTGTATGTAATTTTTCTGATTTGTTTGATAACAAATAATATCCCTAGCAGCAAAATCAGTATATGCACACTTGTCCTACATTAGTAAATATATATTTTTATCCTTCTCTAAAATTGTGATTTTGCTGCTTGGGTATTTTTTCGGAAGTAACGTCTCTTCAGCGCGTTTAAAAATCACAGTCTGACGTAGGCTCCGGGGCATCTTGCGCCACTGCCCAGTTTGTACTAGAAATCGTGCGTATAAAAAGTGGTGCGGGGCGAGAGCGGTATATGTCACGATAGGGCACTAGACTGTGATGCCGGATGACATCCAGTATGTAATATCACAAAATAACAGAAGTGACAAAAGCGTCACTTGCATAATTCCGATATTTGTGCGCAAAATCAAACAAAATGGCGTATTTTGTTTTTGTTGTGTATGCACTTGTATAAATAAAACCTGTCTTAATTTTATAATTTATAATTTACGAAAAAATAAAGGTGCCAGTTAAATTGTTGTTGATATAAATAATAGAAACTGTACGAAAGAAGAAATCCGGAGTACATAGATGTTGCATTTTTGCTTGTAAAAATGTTTAGCAACAAAGTATATTCTACAATTTCTTTTCGTTTCCTATAGAAGAAAATCCGTAAGTTTTATAACAGATAGTTTGTAATAATTCATCTTTGTAGTAAACACTTTGAATGAAACTTTTTATATAGTGAAGGAACTTCCTTCGAAAATAAGAATTTTAGAGAACATCGTTATCTCTCACAGCCATAACCATAATGAAAAGAAACCAATTCAAACCTCACTGGTTAAGAAACTATCTAAAGGTAAATGTTTATTATAAAATGTTATTTTATAAGAACTAAGTATTATTTGAAATTTTAAAAGCATACTAATTTCAAAATGTATTTTAGTATGTGTGGAAACTATGAATGTTCATAGCACAAGTGAACGTGAACCCACCTATAGGTATGACAATTAATATTTACAATACAAAATTATTTTATGAGCAAAACATAAAATACGTTTAGTGTTAACTGAAGAATTCGAAGTCATTTTTGAACAAAAATTCAACACATATGTATTTAATCTAGTATAAAGTAGAATAATTTAGAACTTTTCAATTACAAACATATAATTAATTTGTTTTAACGAAATGTATAATTTTTTAATTTTATTTTACCAGTTATGGAAATTCCTACCCTATGTTGGGGTTCAAACAGAAAAAAAATCTCTGCCCAAACACCCACAAAGGAAAGACAGAAAATCTCTAAAACAGCATCGAGTTATAGCTACTAAATAAATAAAATACTTAAACTTAGTTTCAAAAATTATTTAATAATATCACTACAATATTGTTTCGCCAAACTTTGGCATCATCAGGTGATGAGAAACTGAATATACAAAATTATTACAACATAATATATAGTGTCACAACAGTATGGGATATGAGTGGGGGTATTTTATAAACTATAGCCTTGTAACAACGGGGAATAATTGAATTGAGTCTGATCGTTTAAAGCACGACCTAATTTACTATATCTATTAATTTCTAAGGTTTCTAATAAATTAAGTTTCTGTCCTTTATCTTGAATATGTAAAACTTTGAAATCTCTATTGAATTCGTGTTCTTCATCTATACAATGCGTTGCGAAGGTAGAGTCCGTTTTGTTACCCATATAACTTTTTTCATGTTCACCGGTCCTTTGTTCAAAAGTACGGCCTGTTTGACCCACATATACCTTATCACACTCACAAGTCAACATATAGACCCCCGATTTCAACCTTTTATCCGTTTTGTCTTCATCATTTCTAATATAATTTTGAACTGAATTATTAGTTTTAAATGCTATTGACTCGTTCTTAACGTTTTTAATTAGTTTACCTATTTTTATTGATGTATGTCCTATATAGGTGAAAGCATTATATTTGTTAACTGACTTTTCTTGTACTTTTGGATAAATTAACGATAAAGCCTGCTTTTTTCGTTTTCGTGCAAGAATATTGTCTACTAAATTTACTGTATAGCCGTTATTGTTAGCTATCGTGTAGATTCTATTTAGTTCTAATTCAAAGTTAGTTTTATTCATGGGTACATTAATTAATCTGTGTATCATTGACTCATACGCTGATAACTTCTGTGACCAGGGGTGAAAAGAACTTTTATGTATAGTAGTATCTGTGTGCGTAGGTTTATGAAAAATTGCAAATTCATGCCTGCCTTTATTATTCGAAATCGTTAAATCTAAGAAGTTAATGGATTTATCCTTTTCTATTTCTGTTGTGAATTTTATATTAGGGTGTATGGTGTTAATGTGGTCTTGAAACGCTTTTAACTGCCTAACTGTACCTTTAAAGGAGATTAATATGTCATCGACATAACGGTACCAATAAACACAATTGTTAAATAAGGGGTGCTTACTTATTTGTGTTTCGATGTAGTTCATAAATATTTCTGCCATTAGCGGACTTAAGGGATTTCCCATTGCTAAACCTGTCGTTTGTGTGTAGAACTGTTGTTTATATTGACAGTAATTCTGTCTTACACAGATGTTTAATAAATGTAAAATCTCGGTTTTGGTAATAGGGTTAACGTGTCTTAAGTCCAGCATTGACGATATTAATTCTATTACCTCTGTAGGGGGTACATTGGTGAATAGGTTTGTAACATCAAACGAAACAAATTTACTGTTATGGGGGATATCTAAACTCGATATTTTCTTAATAAGTTCTTGTGAATTTTGTATGGACCACTCCGATTTAAATTTTGTATGTTCGAGTATAATATGAATTAATTGTTTACAAAGGTTACTACACGGGGCTTTAATGAAGGAAACTACGGGTCTAATGGGCATATCTGGTTTGTGTAATTTAATTAATCCATAAAGTTTAGGTGCTTGGGGGTTAATGATCGTAAGTCGTTGTTTTTGTTGATTGTTAAAAAGAATATCTGAATCATTTAAAGCCATTTTTAGTTCTTTTTGAAACTTTTTCGTGGGGTCTGATTGTAACTTTGAAAATGAATTATTATCTATGAAATCTATAACTTATTTATTATAATCTGGCTCAGAAATTGCAATGACAGTGTTACCTTTATCTGCTCTAGTGAAAATAATTGGATTTTCTAAAGATTTTTGTTTTAGAGATTTTATTGTATTGACTTCTGAGCTAACAGTGTTTGAAAGTGAATGGTTCTTAATTATATCGTCCGCTATAAATTTGGTTCTAAGACTATCATTTTGTTTGCTTAGGGCAAGCTCTGTTTCTACGGCTAAATTTTCCCCTAAATTTTGCCCTAAGCAAACAAAATGATAGTCTTAGAACCAAATTTATAGCGGACGATATAATTAAGAACCATTCACTTTCAAACACTGTTAGCTCAGAAGTCAATACAATAAAATCTCTAAAACAAAAATCTTTAGAAAATCCAATTATTTTCACTAGAGCAGATAAAGGTAACACTGTCATTGCAATTTCTGAGCCAGATTATAATAAATAAGTTATAGATTTCATAGATAATAATTCATTTTCAAAGTTACAATCAGACCCCACGAAAAAGTTTCAAAAAGAACTAAAAATGGCTTTAAATGATTCAGATATTCTTTTTAACAATCAACAAAAACAACGACTTACGATCATGAACCCCCAAGCACCTAAACTTTATGGATTAATTAAATTACACAAACCAGATATGCCCATTAGACCCGTAGTTTCCTTCATTAAAGCCCCGTGTAGTAACCTTTGTAAACAATTAATTCATATTATACTCGAACATACAAAATTTAAATCGGAGTGGTCCATACAAAATTCACAAGAACTTATTAAGAAAATATCGAGTTTAGATATCCCCCATAACAGTAAATTTGTTTCGTTTGATGTTACAAACCTATTCACCAATGTACCCCCTACAGAGGTAATAGAATTAATATCGTCAATGCTGGACTTAAGACACGTTAACCCTATTACCAAAACCGAGATTTTACATTTATTAAACATCTGTGTAAGACAGAATTACTGTCAATATAAACAACAGTTCTACACACAAACGACAGGTTTAGCAATGGGAAATCCCTTAAGTCCGCTAATGGCAGAAATATTTATGAACTACATCGAAACACAAATAAGTAAGCACCCCTTATTTAACAATTGTGTTTATTGGTACCGTTATGTCGATGACATATTAATCTCCTTTAAAGGTACAGTTAGGCAGTTAAAAGCGTTTCAAGACCACATTAACACCATACACCCTAATATAAAATTCACAACAGAAATAGAAAAGGATAAATCCATTAACTTCTTAGATTTAACGATTTCGAATAATAAAGGCAGGCATGAATTTGCAATTTTTCATAAACCTACGCACACAGATACTACTATACATAAAAGTTCTTTTCACCCCTGGTCACAGAAGTTATCAGCGTATGAGTCAATGATACACAGATTAATTAATGTACCCATGAATAAAACTAACTTTGAATTAGAACTAAATAGAATCTACACGATAGCTAACAATAACGGCTATACAGTAAATTTAGTAGACAATATTCTTGCACGAAAACGAAAAAAGCAGGCTTTATCGTTAATTTATCCAAAAGTACAAGAAAAGTCAGTTAACAAATATAATGCTTTCACCTATATAGGACATACATCAATAAAAATAGGTAAACTAATTAAAAACGTTAAGAACGAGTCAATAGCATTTAAAACTAATAATTCAGTTCAAAATTATATTAGAAATGATGAAGACAAAACGGATAAAAGGTTGAAATCGGGGGTCTATATGTTGACTTGTGAGTGTGATAAGGTATATGTGGGTCAAACAGGCCGTACTTTTGAACAAAGGACCGGTGAACATGAAAAAAGTTATATGGGTAACAAAACGGACTCTACCTTCGCAACGCATTGTATAGATGAAGAACACGAATTCAATAGAGATTTCAAAGTTTTACATATTCAAGATAAAGGACAGAAACTTAATTTATTAGAAACCTTAGAAATTAATAGATATAGTAAATTAGGTCGTGCTTTAAACGATCAGACTCAATTCAATTATTCCCCGTTGTTACAAGGCTATAGTTTATAAAATACCCCCACTCATATCCCATACTGTTGTGACACTATATATTATGTTGTAATAATTTTGTATATTCAGTTTCTCATCACCTGATGATGCCAAAGTTTGGCGAAACAATATTGTAGTGATATTATTAAATAATTTTTGAAACTAAGTTTAAGTATTTTATTTATTCAGTTAAATATGGAGTTTCAACATGTATCAGCCTCATCAATTAACTATTTTATAGCTACTAAATCTAAAATGAAATCCTATCCTAAACATGAGAATTTACAATATTTTCTAGGACTTCGTGACAGATATTTATCAAATGAACTGGCAACTGTTGTTAAATTTAATGCAGTTAATAAAAATAAGAATATTGCAAGATACAGCATACAGTACAAACAATTTGCTTTAAATATCTATTTTTTGAGATCAAGAGTTTATAAATACTTAAGTAAAATACTTCAATTGGAAAGCGTAAGGACATTACAAAGATTAACACAGAATTGGAATATAACTCCACGAGTGTTGACTTTGTGTATTCTGCAAGTGAAATAAAAACTGCTCATTTTACACCATAAGCACGTGAATGCATTCCACGCATTGATGAAATGTGACTAAAAGCTAATTTATTTTATAATATAACTAAAGACGAAATTGTATGATTTCATAAAATAAATGGTCAAATAACATATAAACCAGCAAAATTTGCTATGGTTCTCTTTGCTAAGGGCATTCATATGAATTGGAAACGGCCAGTTGGTTATGTATTAGTCAGCAGCACATGTAGTGGTAAAGCTTTAGAGGAGACTGTAGATAATACAATACTAAAGTTATTTGCAGTTGGGCTTTCTGTCCGAGCACTAGTATCTGATGTCGGCTCAAATTTTTGTAAATATTCAAAAGAAAAAGGAGTTACTCCAGAATCACCATACTTTTACTTAGAACATAAAATAATTTATTCTTTTGATGTATCACATCTTGTTAAAGCAACTAGGAACACATGTTTTAAATATACAATACAATTTGACAATTTTACAGCAAACCAAAAATATCTAGATGAATTTTATAATAAAGATAAACTCATGAACACCAAACTTCAATGAATTAGTTATTAATCATTTTGCTAATCGTAAGGAACGGCGAATGGATTTTATTTTCAAACAAATTAATTATATAACATATTGAGTTTATTTTTTTGTCTGTACTTAATTTTTAAAATTAAACACTCAGACCCCCCCCCCACCCGGTGCCCTCCCGTCCCAAAAAATCACGGGCCGCCACTGCTTGTGAACCAGCTCTAGGTATACAGCAATACAAAAGAATAACCCACACTAAATATTTTTACTTTAGTATTGAAACCACCACCAAAGAAGCCAAGCACCATGGTGTAGCATATAAAGCTTTTGCTGTCTTTATAAACTTTCCCAAATGTAAGAGTGAACCAAATATTCTTGAAGTGTGATTATAACTTAAAGTGCAATGTCTAATGCATGAATGCGAATTAATAGCTAATTAGCATATAACATGGAGACGGTTAAGGATTACGATGTCAAAAATTTAATTATCTGAGACCATTACAATAGTGCATTATAATGTAAAAAGAAATAATTGAAAACAAGTTACGAGCCTAAGATAGAGCATTTAATATTTCTATATGTCTGAAACAAATTCTATGTATAAATAAAACATGATGGTACAACGAGGGGGAAGCCGCTGAGGGATTATGGTGTACACCTCGAAGGAATTCCAGGAATTATTTGGGATTATTGGAATTATGTGGAATTATTTGGGATTATATCGGATTACATGGGATTAATTGGAATTATATCGGATTACATGGAATTATTTGGAATTATGTGGAATTATGCGGTGTTACTTGGTAGAATTATGACGGATTCCACAATCATCAGAAAGAATGTTTTTGTATCTATTGTCCTGTATAATCAACAATACTTTATGTAATCGAATCATCCCTTCAAATTAAACGTCATGTCCATAGTTCAATCACAGTAGTAAAAATCAAATTGAATTCTAACCGAAAGTGTTTTTCACTTCCACGAATGACGCCTTACAACTCATTACTTGATCATACGATATTTTGCGGGAAATTGCTGATCGTACACTAATTTGAACCTGCTTGAACCGAGATTTGAACGCATGCGCGTTACACTCGACATTTTATTTATACAAGTCAGTGTAATGCGGTGTGATGTGATATTCTAGGATGTTATGCTGCTGCCACTGAATTATTGCACAGATAATCTTGAGGATATTTTTTACAGCTAAAATCAAGGTATGATTCTCACTTGAAATCTATTACCAAGTCTTTTACCAAGAGAGTAATTGTAATTTGTAAGCGCCCGTTCCTTTCTTTAGATGGAAGTTTCACAAACAGGGGCTGAGTGCTTCACCGAAGCTGAAAATAAGCTAAATATTTCCGTGCCTGTCTACATAAAAAATCTTTTAAGGATCAATGGATTTACTAACGCACAATTACTTGCTCAAGTCACAGATTATGACATCTTGGGGATGGAAAAATTTATGGCTGAGACAGTACCAACATTAATTCCCAAGGAGGAATACGAATCGTATTTTGGAATATTTTCGAAAAAACCAGAAAATTTCAAACTTATACAAGGTCACAGAAAATTAATTACCATAATTTCCAGCCATTTCAAAAGCAACGTTCTACAACATCTAAAACGCATGATAAATCCCTTGCAACAAATTGGTACACTGGAACTTTAGGTAAGCGAAGATGTCAGCCGAGACCACAGTTTATCTATAATATAGTGTATGTACAGTAGAACCCAGATTATCCGAAGAATTTTCTTATATGTTAATCGTACTCCATATTATCCGACCCCTGATTCTTAATGAAGCGAATACTTCGATAGAACATGCTGAAAAAGGTAATATAGCTCATCAAGTGATAACTTCGTTACAAAATTCAGAAGATGATAAGACAAAAAATGTTGGGAAAGCTTGCAAAGCAATAACTATAATTAGCAATACTCTCATTGTTTCTTCGTTCAATAGATATCAAACAGCAAGAACATCCTAACAATAGTGAAAGTCCTATTGCTAGCTCCATTGTTAGTGATAATTCTTTTGAATAAACGGAACCAGGTGAACCAGAAGCCTCATGCTCGAAATGGAAATCTTCTGATGGTATAGAAAATCGAGATAGGGAAAATAAATCCCATCACAGACCCATCACTTAGTCATTATTAAGTGTAATTGAGTGTAAAACATTTTACGCTGTCTTTTATGATGAACGGTGGTATGTAGTTCAAATTATTGAAATTATCAATGATACAATTTTTAAAATTTATTTGCAACTAGAAGACAAAATGAATTTTCTTGCCGCAGAAAAAGTGTGCTCACCAGAAGTACTCCGTCTGTTAGAAGGCATACCTGAAAGTGAAGTTACATGTGCCTATCTAAAGCATTTACCCCTTTCATCATATTTAGATCCAAAAAATTAGTGTTAAGCGCCATCATTACAACATTTGGTATGTTGTGTTTTTCTTAAGAATTTGGAGAAAATGGTTAATAAGTTATCCTAATTTTAAACTTGCAAATAATTTAATTACTTCAAAGTGTTATACATATGTAGAGTTGACTGCAGAATAGGTAAAGAAGAACTTTACCTATTCTGCAGTCAACCATGTGAACAAATATTCAGAACTACCAGATCAATGACTTCTACCTTATCAACCATAGTTAACTACAGTATAAAGGACATCATGCAACGCTTGGACAGAATTAAAGCATTCTACATGACTTGAAAGACAATTTCGTCAGCTGATGTCCAGGTGGATCTTGGGAGACGACCACTGGCTCTGCATTTAACTGTAAAACATTTTCAAATGAATGCATAACAGAGTCAATTGAAAATGCGTTAAGAGATGCCATCGAAAATACACAGGGGTTAGCGATGACTGTTGAAGAGAACAGCTGGAATTTTCTGTCAATGTCAGTTGTGATGGAGAAGTCCGAGATGGAAACAAATATTCGCGAGAATGTTCCAGATGATTGTGAGATGGCGATGCACAGAAGAGTCAAATAAAGTTTTTCAATTAGTTTCGGACCTGGGTGACTCGGGACACGACCAGGATCAGAGTACTACATCAGGAGATGAAAATACTACACTTGAATTTCAGAATGGAAAATTTATAAAACTCGGCTTTGTTGCAGTAAAGGCCAATGTAAAACCTATAGTCATAAAGAAGTCATCCTTATGTTGGCTTCTAGACAATACAAAGGGCAGAGTCAGTACATATCGACTGCGTCGATTTATAAACGTAAATAACAGTAAAGCAGCAGAAATGATAATGCCATTTAATGTCATTTTCGCAATCATAGGCAAGTCGCGACGAAAAATAATGTTTAAATCGAGTGTAATTCAAAAAGCAAGAAAGGTTTGGAATATATTACTGGAGAGAGCTCAAAAGAAAGTGAGGACGATGATCGGAATGATTTCAGTGTATCATATACTGATACTTCAGATGCGGAGACATCTTCTGATGGTGGAGAAAATCGGATCAGGGAAAATAAATCCTATCACAGACCCATCACTCAGTGGTCATTATTAAGTGTATTTGAGTGTAATAAATGTTAAGCTGTTCTTTTATGATGAATGGTGGTATGTAGGCCAAATTATTGAAATTATCAATGATACAATTTTTAAAATTAATTTTTTAACACGTGGAAGGAAGCAAAATAAAATGTTTATCTGACAAAAATTAAACAAGACGTTGCTACGGTTGATCGCAAATATATTTTTTACGGCCCTGTTAAATTTGCCACCGAAATGGAACCTTTTCATTTAGATGAAATCGCATACGTCGAGATTTCTAAGAAATATTATAACATTAAATCTGAGATTAAATCCTGTGTTAAAGACTAATTATTATTATCTGATTTTATTTTTTTTTATTTTTCACGAATATTTAAGTTTATGAATTTTACTTTTGCTGTGTTTATATGTTTTCCTTAAGTAGTGTATAAATAAAATAATTCTTTTTCGTAAGGCTGGTGTTATGTATATTCAACCTTCGATTCAACCTTAATATACCTTTAAAACGTGCACAAAATCCTCAAAATTCGTGGAACATATAAAGAAATAATTAGGGATTATTTGGGATTATTGGGATTATATGGGATTATTTGGAATTATTTGGAATTATTTGGAATTATTTGGAATTATTTGGAATTATTAGGAATTATTTGGAATTATTAGGAATTGTGTGGAATTATATTGGATTATGTGGGATTATTTACATATGGAGGGATTATGGTGTACGCTTTTGAGTCAGCGGTTTCCCCCTCGTGGTACAATAAAAAACAAAATGTTTTATTTCAAACAAAGATACCCATGTTTGTAAAATACAGATACAATGAGTCTTAAAGACTTTACAAGGTAATTTAAATAGATTAGCTTCTATTGTGTGGTTAAATGATGTTCAGTTCATATGTTTCAGAGTATACATATATAACTACATCCTTTGGAAATAATAATAGTATATTTATTTCACAGACATGTATATACAAAAAAAAATAAGAATGAAAACGTTGAAATGAAACTGTAACAATATATGCCGCAAGCAATACCCCGTCAATAAGCTTTAATGCCAAAAAAACATTTACCTGGATTTTGTTAATTTCGACTCTTCAAATGTAAAAGAAACACAGAATCATATTACGTTTTTAATTATTTGAAGGTATTACTAACAAAAGTTGTTCGAAATTGTCAGGCAATATTAAGTCCATAAAATAAAGAAAAGTGTGTTGTGTAATTTTGACTGAAAGAAAAAATTTGTCAAGCAATTGTCATTATTACAGTACAACACTTTTCTAAACCCAATAACGTATTAACATTTTACCTTTTGCCTATGATTTTGACTAATGTTTGGATTTAAGTTTTTTGAGGAATATTAAAAAAAAAATCTACTATATGATTTTTCGATTTCTCCCGTTTAGTTTGATGCTGCAGGTAATTTAACATTTCAAGGATGTGAATAATTTTTTAGTTATTAGACCATAAATTTTCCTTTAATGCGTGAAAAAAGAACCTAAGACAGATATAATATAAATAAAGCTGTTGTATGTACGTAATTTCATATACGGGGGGGGGGGGGTCGTTTTTATATTTCCGGACTAGACATTTTTCAATTTTAATATAATTTTTCATTATCATACATGCCTTGGTAACGACTTTGACAATGTACAAAACAATTGCAGCAGTATTAATTTTAATATCTGACAGTTTGTGTTGTCATGTATCAAAATGCACAATCTTGAATATCGAGCAGTTATAAAAGCCTTGACAAAACAAGGAAAGCCTCCAAAAATTATTCCTGAAGAAATGTTGGCTGTATACGAGGATGATTGTCCTTCAAAGTCGACTGTTTGCGAATGGTCAAAATTGTTTAAACATGGCCCAGAATCACTGAATGATGATTCCCGTCCAGGTCGGTCTGTTGACGTGATCACCGCCGATGTTATTGAAAAATCCAAGTGTTTGGCACTGGAGGATGCAAGATTACAGAAGCGACAATTTGCAGCTTCATTAAGAATTTCAGAAAGCACGGTTTGGAATGACAAAAGTTAGTGCCAGATGGGTTCCGCGAATGCTTAGCGTCATTCCAAATGCGTGTGCGGATGGATGGAGACGTGTGAACACTTTTTGGCGCTTTGTGGAGACGAACCAGGTTAATTATCAATCGACGTATCACCGCAGATGAGACCTGCCTTCATCATTTTAACCCTAAATCAAAACAATCAATGCAGTGCATGTTAGGGATTCTAGCCCTCCCAAGAAGTTTAAAGTCATCCCTTCTGCAGGAAAAATAATGGCAACGATTTTTTGGGATTGTCAAGGAATACTAATGATTGATTATCTACGTAAGGGTAGTACGGTAACAGGAGAGTATTACGCAAGATTAATACATCGCCTAAGAGATTCTATTAAAGCAAAAATGCACCAGTCCACAAATCAAGACTTATAAAAGCTGCCGTTGCCGAATGTGCCTTCACAAAAATAGACCTTATCGTCCAGATCTTGCTCCGTGCGACTATTTTTTGTTTCTTCAAATGAATTCTAAGGTGAACAAAATTTATGGAAGATGACGAACTTATAGCGGCTGTTGAAAGGTATTTTTCAGACAAGCCCAAGGGGTTTTTTGAAGTGAAAACTTCTATGGGGGCGTTGATACATTGATTGTTGGACACTGAAAGAGACTGAGCCGTCACGCTCGGAACGTTGCGCTCGTTCGGGTAAAGTCGGAGTCGCGCTCGGCTTTGTATTATAACACTAACTAGCGGTATTTAATTTGAATTAAATTGAAATTTAGAATAAATATGCGAATGTACATATTTTTATTTTCTGAATAATTCTTGTCCGCGTGCAGATGTGAACCCGAGCCACCCGGGTATAAGGCCGGCACGTTACCATTAGACCACTCTCTGCTACTCGTATCAGAATTTTAATATTTGTATATACATGCGTACGTATGAATTTTTGAAGTGAAAACTTGATCAGACCGAGCGAAATGTACTAGAATAATGTATACACAATAATAATAAATATATATTTTTTAAATGTAATATAGAACGAAAATGGAAAATGGAAAATGTAAATGTAAATGAATATAGAACGAAAAAAAAGTTGTATTTCGTATTATTAACCTCGCCTTGATGAAGTTTTCACTTCTGCCGTGTGGTCTTAAGCACACCCAAATTTTTTTTTATAATGGATTAGAGATGTTATGTAATACTTGCATCCAAAATCAAGGGGGCTATGTTGAAAAATAATTTTGTATTGCTGTTCGAAACGTTTGTTTATGCCTAGTCCGGGAATATAAAAGCGACCTCCTCGTATGTTTTGCATTTGTGCACTGCAATATTCCTTCTCTTTGGTTATCATATTATTGTATTTTGAATTTTACTTTACTTCTTGCCTTGTGTCTTTTTTAAGTAATGTCGTAAATATGTATGATGTATCTATTCAGTACAAAACAAACTTACCATTAATTCCTCTTTGTCCTTTCATTCGCCTGCCGACAGATGGGGATACAAGAGCTAGGGTGCGATCGGGTCTTAGTAAAGCTCTTTTTTCTATGGGCAAAGGTGCTTCCAGTACAGTTTCCGACCAAACCGCTTCGACCATAGAATCGATACTCGACGATCTGGGCATTTTGCTGCTCACATTCTCTCTTCTGTAAAAAAAGAATGATCTCTCTGGAATAAAGTTAATGGGACTTTTAAATAAAAGGTTAGAGAACTTCCTAGTAAGTATAAAGTTTGTAGATTTTTTAGTCATTGTCGTCTTATCAAATACTACAAATTTGCGTAATAATTGTAGCAATTGAAAGACGAGTGAAATACTTTTGACAAATTAAAACACTTTCCTTAGAAACCACAGCTCAATAGTGCGTATTTCCTTCTGCGTTTTTGTTAATACCCAGTCTTCCTATCCATAGGTCAACATTGGCGTAAACACCTGCTCATTTCTCTTTCTTGACTGTTACTGTCTAAAAGTTACTCCAGAATGTACATTCTGGGTGTATAATTGGTTGTTGTATTTGCGTTATCTTGTAAATATTTAGTGTTTTGAGTCTTTTATTAATATCAGAATGTGAATTAATTTTAATTAGAATTTTTATATGTGTGTATTGTTTAACTTGCCTTTTTATTTTGAATAAATGTGGGTTGAATTACGTTATGCACATTTAAGTGAACTGATACCATCTAGTGTAAATTGTTATTGTAAAATTTTTTGCGAACTAATGATCTGCAAATTATTGTTGAAATGGTGATCTTCTGGTTATATGGCATATATACATTAGTTTTCTTATTTTAAATGGCACATCCTGTACATAATTGCATTTCCTAAACTATATATTGAGTTTGTTTTATCATATTTTGAAATTATTTGATGTTTTGTAGAAAAATGACGTTTGCGCTGTTTGTTGAAATCGATAATATTTATACCACGAAATAATATTATTTGTTGTTAAATTATTAAATTCAAAAAATAATATTATATGAGGAAATATTTGTATATCTCGATATTTTTCTTTCCCTTTTTCATATTGTAGCGAAAAGCGTGACAATATTGATCGCTGTGAAACATAAAACCAGACATGATGCATTTTTCATACAGAATTATTTAATTTATAAATAGTTTTGAAATGCTGTGAATTCTGGGACGAACATTTTTCCATGTTAGAATTAATATTTTATAACTTCAACAATTTTATTACGGATATCTTCAAGTTGTATAAATATTTAAGGAAAGACAATTTCCAGACTTATTTCGAAAGTGTTTAGACTAGTTATAAATATCTTAATCAGCCTCAAAATCTGATGAAAAGCAATCTAAGTAATGAAATGAACAAATTGGAGGATGTGAAATTGAAAGAAATGTTAATAACCAGTTAAAATTAAGCAAAATGTATATTAAATATAATCGAGGCTGTTTAAAATAAATAGTTACATAATATTTGCATTACTTATAATTTCCTATGATGCTTTTTTTTATGTTAACAAAGTCACAATTTGTTATGACTATTTATAATAGTTTCTTCTGATATTGCATTTGCCGTACATATTACAAAAATACTACGCTGCCAGTACCATTTAAACACGAAATATATACGTACGGCGATCCCCCGAGCGAAAGCAGTAGTCATCCATATCACACGCATGACTACCCATAAACACGCCTCGTGCCAGCCGCGAGGCCATGTTATTAACAGTTACCCATATCAATCATTTTACTATCCTAAAACGATATTGCGCAGTTTTATTTGAATTTATTATTTTCAGTATAAGAAACTGAGAATTGCCCTCCAATATTTAACCTATCCTGTTAGCGTAGCGGGAATCTTCAATAATGTATGAACGGGATTGTAGATGAAAACAGTTTTATATGTTGAAAATACTACAATTTGTCGATTTCATAATAGCTCCAATGGGCGAAAGTAAGAAATCCCATAATAGAAGTTCTATCATAAGGGGTATAAGATTTTTTCTCAATTATAATTGTCGGGCATATATAATAATAATATTTATATCCATATACATCTGCACTATAAGTATAATAACAATAATACATTATATCATGAATGCCAACAACCTAAAACCTTCAAAGATACCGGGACAAAGAAATAAACAAAAGTAAATGCCTAAAAGTAGAATATTAAGAACTAAACTAAACTTATAATTTATATGCAATGGTACTAAGATAATAACTATGTGTAAGGTAAAATATTGTAACGTTTTCGGGTTCGCAATAAACAACTCGTGCAATTTATTTATTTAAAACAGTCTGTATATTCATACACGTAAAATTAATTACAATATAAAATATAAAACTAACGTATCACACTTAAAACTACTATGATTTAAATTAACACAGGTATTTATTTCTATTACTAATATTTATGTCCGTATATTTAAATTACTTCGATTTATATAACACGGTAATATTTAGGTCTTTATTACACTATAATAAAAACTGCACCGTATTTAGAACACTCTAATATTTATGTCTTTTCTTCGGCTACCACTATATTTATTTCTACCGTACGACTTATATTTATTTCTTATATTTATCTTACTGTTCGGCACGAGACTACTTAAGTAATTTCTTAATCCCGAATTACCCCTCCATCGGTGACCCAGTCGCCTTATATACACATACGAAACATCTGGAGCATTCGCGTATCTCTCTCACGATGCCTGTAGAACATTCGTCAGACATTCCGTCGCCGCAGCACACGTGATTCACTGCTTTATGATGCCTACCAGTCGCGTCGAGATGATTTATGGCCATTTACATTTCGTTTTTATACGTCGCGTTTTTGCTTAGCCTTTTTCTGAACTTGTTTTCGTTACAATATGTAATCAACGTAATCAATCAAAAAGCAAGAAAAGGACAACTTAAGGAAATAACAGTGAAAGTACTATTCGCCAAGCAGTTTATTCCACAGTATACCAAAAACCATGCGTTTAAATCCGCACAAAGACATATCTTGTATGACATAAGGCAAGGAATTGTATAATTTGTAAATATTGAAAGTAAAACACCTTTTGTAAAATGCTGTTCTATAACGAGGAGGGGTTATAAGATGCACGTTACGAAGATTGATATTATGAACGTCGGTCCTGAAAGTGATTCTACTGTAGAGAGTGTGTGGTGATTTCAAGCTAATGATGTTATGAAACAAACAAAAAGATTGCAATAGTCTCGGTTCTTCATGTTTACCCAACGGATATCCTTCAGTTTTTACGTTACATGGTCATATTTTCTAAGACAAAAAATAAGGCGAAGACAGGCATTCTGAAGTCTCTGTATTCTCGCCACATCAAATGAATCTAAGTAGTCATATAGTGATGCAGAAAACGTGAATAGCGAAAGAACCAGACTTTGACAAAGCAAAGTTTTCAAACGAAAATGAAAAGTGTTGCTGTAAGGATACAACAATTTTAAGTTGCAATATGCAGTTCTAATTAAATGTGAAATATGAGCTTTAAATCAGAAAGTAATGTCGTATTCCATACCTAAGTACTTAACTCTGTCAACACTTTGACCAGTCAAGACTTCACACCATTTAGGATTTCCGAATAACATTGGCACTGTTTTAGCGGGATTCAGCACAAGACAATGCTCCGAGAAGCGAACGATCTTATCAATGTCAGACTGAACCCCACCAACAGCACCCGCCCACTCACCAGTATGGAAAGAAGTATAAATTCGAGTGGCATCAGCATACATTTCAATTACAGATCTCTTGGCCACCTTTGGAAGAAACGATGCATAAATGCAAAATAATGGTGGACCTAAAATTGAACCATGCGGCACACCTCTGGAAATTGCAGGACGCTCAGATTCTCACCCATCAATCGATACGCACTGAACCCTGTCCATCAGATAAGACCGCAGAAAGGTAGCTGCGCCATCATCAAAACCAATGCGACGCCACATAGATGGTAGAAGTCGATGATCAATTGTATCACAGGCTTTGCTGAAGTCCAATAAAACCATCAACGTACACATACCCGTATCACCAGCACCCATTATGTCATGTGATACCTTGGCCAAAGTGGTAGTACAACCATGGCCAGGTCGAAATCCAGACTGACACAGTGGCAAAATGAAATACGCACCAAGATATTCACTAATTTGGGAATGCATAATTTTTTCAAGTACTTTATTTAGGGTTGCGAGTATACTAATAGGACGCAAATCCCTGTATGGGGTAGGTTGCGCTACCTTCGGCTGCGAATATCAGGAAGAGCATCCTCAACAAGGCAGATATTAATTGAATGAGTAATGTATGAGGTAAGATATAATGGAACATGTTAGTGCTGACATTCTCTGTACCAACTACCTTACTTCTAATGCTGGAAATAAATTTTGACGCCGTTGAGTGTTCGACTGGACGAAAGGAAAAAGAGACTTTGTCAGATAGAAGTCTAGATTTATCATAGGTCTCAACTGTATTGGAGACGTCTACAGTTCCTTGAGGGATGCTGTTAACAAACAAGTTGTTTATTTCAGTAGGATTTCGTAGTTCGGGGGGAACTTGTTTTGTTTTACGTTTAGTGATATCAAAATGCCGCAACTCTGACCATAGCTGCTTACTGGTCTTGTGCTGAAATACCTAATTAAAATAAGCCCTTTTTTGATTCTTCATAGCCAAAGTAGGGAAATTTCTTAGAGACTTATAATAATCCCAATGCGCCATCAACCCCATTCGTCTAAATTTAGCTTTGGCTTCATTTCTGTTTCTGTAGAAATTGTATATTATTCGTGTGCTAGGGCTGTCTAGGTCTTGTAATCCGAGCAGTCTTAAACGGTGCATGCTTGTTAAATAATTGAATAACATGATTATTACAATAATAAATTTTATTATTCACATCCATAGTGAACATATAATGAAAGGGTTTGCTGCGTATATCAAAAGAAAAATAATTGTAGTCAAAAGAAGAAAAATCACGATATATGTTCAATAGATTTCTTGTACAGCTATATATGAAATATTAATACATGTGAACTTAATGGATCTACATCTATAAACAGAAAACATTTCGCGTAACTACATGCATACTCCCTCTCAAATAGTAATTAACAATCTCTTAATCAATTTAATGTGTAATTGACAGGCTATATTAAGTAGAACGCGTACCCACACTGAATTTGACAGGCCATGTCGCTTCCTTGTTTGCCGAAGCTTCACCGTTCTGATGCCCTTTAATAATAATTATAAAGTTACATCTTATGACAGATCGTTCACTGTTACGAACACAGATAAATCTGGGACAATTTGAATCGATAAAATATGTGTGTTTGCCAACGCAGGGAGAAAAAACGACCGCGTACATTTTGCGATAGAAAATTCTATCCGCTAGAGAAATATATTCGGTCTACTTTTTCCTATTATCGGTGAAATTTTCTCTGGCCACGGAAAAGTGTCAGATTTGATTTAACTTTGCTCGGAGCGGCGATCGGGTTTTTCAATTTCTTTCCGTCTAACTTCAAAAAGATGTGGATTGTAATGACGGTGAAGTAATGAAATCGAATAGGAAAAGGGCATTTTCGTTTCCGAAACTGCAAAAAGTACAATAGTATGTATATACAGGCTGATTCATTTTTTCGGCCCTCACCATGAGAATCTCGCTTATTATTAGATATAGAGTATAGGCTTAAATTTGGCGAAGCTGTTAAATTGAGTGTTTATTATGAATCCGTAAAGAAAGTGGACCTGTGACAAATGACTTTCGTTTAAAAAGAACGGGAAAACCCCATTTTGTTCTTTTACCTGTAGCACCTACGTTTGGCCTTGTAGACAAAAAATAAAAACACATTCTTATGGCCACTTTTAAACCTCGAAATTTTTATATGACGTTTCGTTTCTTATATATCATCAACAATCTAATTTCTTATAGGCGACATATTGGATTTAGACACCTTTAGAAAGAGTTTGTTTTTCTAATTTCAACCATGCACTACATATTGACAATTTTTTTTTATATTATGCTTTAATTGCAAGAATAAATTTTAAGATTAAATTAGATAACCATGAAATTTCAACCCGTCAAACATATCATTTATCGTTCATTAGTAATATAAAAATGTCATACACCAACGAATAGAAACGAGATATGTTAAGTATTTTTTATTCTTCGAACCTAAATTCAACAGTAGCGAGTACAAAATATTTACAATATGTATTTTATTGTATCCAGAACGACATCAGCCCCATCGTACTATTTTTCTAGATCTTGATAGAAATTTGGCCGAGAATGGATCGTTTACTAAGCTGCGTAATGTTCATGTCAACAGGAATTTGAATGAAAATCGACAGGATATTTTACAAATGGTAAATTTAAGGCGTCTTTTTGCAAAGTTAACATAGGTACATTAACTTAAAAATGGTAAATACATATGTATTTAAATAATTTTTACACATCATTTTTAAAAAAGAAATAATAGTAACAAGAACATTAATAAAAATACATAGAAAAGTCGACAATAAACAATTACAGTAATTGTTCAATTATCTGGCCATCTTCATTAATGCACAGTTAGGCACGTCTTCTAGCATTTTGAACTACCCTTTGTATGGTTCTTCTAGGAACTGCATCGAAGGCATTCTGAAGTCTGTCTTATTTTTAACAGAGCTGGGCGATAAGGATTACAGGTGTAATTGATTGCAGTTTGGATTACGATTGATTTAATCGTAATTCAAACATTTTTGAAATTAGGGTACTATAATCGTTAATCGATGGAACTTAGATTACGATTGCAGTAATCGTAATTTAAACTTTTTCAAAATTACGATTACTGTAAGCGTAATCTAAGTTCGTTCGATTAGCGATTACAGTAATCCTAATTTCAAAAATTTTTAAATTACGATTTTCTAAGTGACCGTAATCGAAGTTGCTCAAAAAATGTCGGAGAGCTCAATGCGGCTCAATTAAACTGGTACGCGTTATATATGAAGGCAATAATTATCGGAACAAGAATAAGAAAAAACAAAAACAAAAAAGCTTTTAAAATACAACAGAAATTAAAAAAAATAATGAGGTGTGGCTACTACACGACTATTTTATAAGTATGAGCGTATAGAAAAATTATTCAAAATCCTATTCTGAGTACTTCTATTCTCATAATAAATCTTTATAGAATACATACTTTGCAAGATATTCGAAAAAAAAGTACTACTCGCAGATCGGCTTTTGCACGTACTGGACCCTCATGACGAAGATATCTCGCGGTCGAAATTATTAGTGCACGTTCAACGAAACTCCGCATCAGTATTCCATCAACGTATTATTCAATGCATGAAACAGACAGGCTTTTGCGCGTACTGGACCCTCATGACGAAGATATCTCGCGGTCGAAATTATTAGTGCCCGTCCAATGAAGCTCCGCATCAGTATTCCATCAACGTATTATTCAATGCGTGAAACAGATCGGCTTTTGCACGTACTGGATCCTCATGACGAAGATATCTAGCGGTCGAAATTATTAGTGTCCGCTGAATGAAGCTCCGCATCAGTATCCTTCCTCCGCATCAGTATTTAATCATCAGTATTCAACGTATTATTCAATGCGTGAAACAGACTGGCTTTTGCATGATATTGCAGGATATCTCGCGGTCGACAATGTTAGTGGTCGTTGAATGAAGCTCCGCACCAGTATTCCTTTAACGTTTTATTCAATGTGTGAAACAGTACAAACTATACTCAACCCAACCCAACCTGAACAAAACCCAACCTAACTTAAATAAAACCCAATCCAGCTCGACTTAAACAAAACCTAACCCAACCCACATCTGCAAAAATATTGACATCGAAAATTTTTGTCATCACAATACTTCCTTATACTACGTATAAGAAAGTAAAACATCCCAACCGGAGCCAGGAATCGAATTTTAAATATTTGAACGATGCTGATACTAGTTTAGAAATTTTTACAAAATATCCGCTGCTGAAAAAAGCTTGCCTTATTTTGTCAACGATTTTGTACTGCCCAATAGTGCTCTGTATTTTTCTGTTGAACATTCCAGAATTTGTAAATTTCGACTGTACATCGAAGGCGATGCAAGACCTTCTATGGATACGAACGGACGGCAGTGTCTGGCATGTGCGTACACATAGGGTCAAATAGCTCCTCGAGCGATTCACATATATATATGCTGTATATCGGCGCACATCGAAAATAAATAAATGTGTATTGAACTGAAATTGAGTTTTATTTATGGTACTTTCAAAATAGGAAGTTTCCTTAACAGTATTTTTCCAATTAAAGCATAATATCAAAAACTTGTTCAACATGTAGTACACGGATAAATTTTGAAAAAAGAAAACTCTTTCTGAAGGTGTTTAAATCCAATAAGGCGCCTAAAAGAAATTAGAGAGTTGATGATGGACAGAAAGACACGAAACGTTATATAAAAATTTCGATTGGATAGAGGTTTAAAAGTGGCAATAAG
The DNA here is from genome assembly GCA_963170755.1 of Amphimallon solstitiale. Taxonomy (NCBI): domain Eukaryota; kingdom Metazoa; phylum Arthropoda; class Insecta; order Coleoptera; family Scarabaeidae; genus Amphimallon; species Amphimallon solstitiale. Next base: position 44,971,732 of record OY720683.1, on the reverse strand, counting down.
AATGTGATTTTGTTTTTCTCTACAAGGCCAAATGTAGGTGCTACAGGTAAAACAACAAAGTGGTCATTTGTGACAGGTCAATTTTCTTTACGGAGTCATAACAAACACAAAATTTAACAACTTCGCTAAATTTAAACCTATACTCTATATCCAATAATAAGCGAGATCCTCATGGAGAGGGCCGAAAGTGAATAAGCCTGTATAGTGTGGTAAAATACAAATATCTATGAAAATATGTAATACTGAACATAAATACATATGGATGATAATCGCTCTTCCTTGGGTTCAATCAGCTTCAGAAAATTATAATTTTTACTTAAATTAATTTAATCTGATTGTTTCTGGTTGACATTAATAGCAGCATTAGTAATGCCTTCTTTTTATTAATTTATTATCCCTCTTCTTTTACGATCATAGTGCTTTGTTTGCTTTGTGCACTAGTTTTTCTTTAGAAATAATTATATATACAGTAAAACCTCTTAACAACTGGCAACTGTAGGGAATTTGAAACGGTCCGTTATGGGGAGGGGCCTGTTAATAGGAAGACTATATTTAAAAATCGTTTTTTTTTAATATCGTAATGGAACACAATAATAAAATAATGTATTATTATTACATAAAGCAGAATAACATGTAGGTATTACTACACTTTTTGAAATTTTGAAAACTTTATATTTGTTGGTTGTTTTTTGGTAGAAACAATTTTCTCTACAATTACTTTTTCTACATGAGATACAACATCGATCATTTTTCCTGTTCTTATTATATCTCCGAAATATAAAAAAAAATGCAAAACTTTTAATTTTCTATAAACGTCTTTAATGTCAATCACTTCCGTACGTATTATTTCTTCATTATCATTATCACTTTCATAACTTTTAAATTCTTCGAGAAACTCGTCTGTACACATTTCTATGGATATTTCCGAACTTTCTGTGCAAAGATCCTTGTCAATTTCTACATAATCCGAAAAGAAAATGTTCGAATTTTCCAAAATTAGTTCCGACAATGGCACTTCGTCTTCACTATCGTATACCTGAGATAAACTTTCGCTCTCATTTTGTTCAAATCTTGCTTTTAAAAAAAGAGTTTTTTATTATTTTTGTCTTGACATCTTTTCACGCTGTTGATATCCAAATCAAAGCACTACCTATAGTGATATACTTTTCCAGCTCTGCTGTATTTTGCAAAAATTCTATCGAAAACAATAGCCTTTTAACAATATATTTTCTGTAGTAGGATTTGAACGCTTTTATATCCCCTGATCAATTGCTTGGCAATGAGAGGTCATATTTGAAGGAAAAAAACTAATTTCACATTGTTTAAAGAAATTTGTGAGTGCGACGTGGCATTATCTAAAAATAGGAGCCATATTACATTTTTGTCGTTGCATTTTTCGGTCAAACTTCTTCAACTATTCGGACATAGCATAGCGTGTCATCCATGCCTTTTTATTGAAATTCCACTTTACGAGTCATTTATCTACGTTTGCGCCTTTGTAACACCATGAATTCTTGGATTTTCCAATCACCAAAGGGCATTCCTTTTCTCCAGTCGTACTTGCAGAAAATAGTATTGTGAGACGACCTTTAGAAGCTTTACCGCCAGTGCACTTTTCTTTTTTTAAAGCAAAAGTTCTTGTAGGTAAAGCGGAAAAAATAAAGCGGTTTTATCGGCGTTAAAAATATTTTCAGGAGCGTAGTCTTTGATTGATCTTCTTTATTTACCTGATCTGCTTCCTCACAAATGGATTTAAAAGTTATTTGCCACCTTTTGCAAAACTTGTTCAACCATCCATTTTTAATACTAAGTTATAATAGTTTTGCAACTTCAGAGACTGGTATATTTTTATTTCTTACTTTGCAGAACCAGTCGAATACAATCTGATCCAATGCGGCACCTTTAATTTTGGGAAAATTTTTTTTCGTCTTCTGTCTCAATTTTCACATAATTTTTTGAGGGTTTCTTCTTTTTTCTTTATAATCTCTGCGGTTTGAGATTTTCCAATTAAAAATTTCTGTGCGTGTTGACGAGTACTAAATTTAAACTTTTCACCACACTTAATAATTTCCGCCTTTTTTCGATAGTAAGGATTTTTCTCTTAATAGGTTCCATCTTAGTTATCACTTAGGTAACTGGTGTTAAACTGATTAAATCTTCAAGTTTTGTCCCCTACTTAAATTTACAATTCAGTGCTGAGCGTGGTGAAAGATTAGAATTTCATGAAGTATTTTTACCGACCGTTACGGCTTCGGGCATTTCACGCTAACTGATTCTGACATTTCAGAGAAATGTGAATTTTACACAATAAAGAGGTTTATATACGTACACTACACTGGGAAATTGGTAAGCAATCGTCGGACTATTCCGTTATTAGGAAATATAATTAGTCGTGGTAATATCTTTAATATATTGTCTTTCATTGATACACAATACATATAATACTTATATGTATGTTCATTTTTACAGTATGTACATATTTCTATAAACCACTTGTTTATGAATTTAGGTTACGGTAAGGCTCGAATTTACAGTTTCAGTATTATGATCATGTATTGGTAGATACGGCATGTGTTATTATTAGGGGGCGGACATGACCGGTTTAAACTACGACAAAGTTACAACGGAGCAAAGAAATAATATAAACAACACCCACTTACTGAATAGCACTAATTCATGTGGTGAACTGCAACATCTGTTTACGTCCGAGAAGTGCCCGAGAATGAGAGCAAAAACTGCCCATAAAATAAGGAATTTACGAGTAAACTCCTTTCTACATCGGCGTAGATAGGAGCGTGAGGTGGTTTTAAAATTTATTATATTTACCTTATATTTCGCAAGAGAAATATTGTATTACTGTTATTTAGTTTCAATAATATACGCGTACATTTTTAGTTATCATTTATTTGGATCTAGAACGTTGTTTATGTTACTTTTTCTGATATGAAAATGAATTGTGAGTGATTCCGAAATTTATTACAAAGTCTGTAAAATATCGTTACAGAATGCCAAATTATCGCACGTTCGTCACTTAGCTTTGCTAAAACATACACAGAAATAGTTTTTAGCAGAGAATTTCGATAGTTTACAAAATTTTGTTACATATTTAAATGACGATGCTCGAAGTATTTCTGAGTGCAAGGAACTGACACAAATCCCAAATTTAAAAAAATCAGTTGTTATTCCTTCAGGAACACTTTGGAAATCACATATTTTGAAAATCGAATATCAAATTAAAAAATGGATTAACCACATTAGATGTGGCTATTAATAATTTCAAAAGTATTCCAAGTGACTTCGGATGTGGCCTTCGGCAAAAGTTAGATGCAGTTTTTAATATAAATCCAGATTTAATAACATTGCGGCAATTGTGTATGCTAAATACGCTGAAATAAAAGAATATTTCCAGTACGTACGTATAACCAGTTGCGATGTACAAAGGACGTTTTCTATCTACAAGGATGTACTTAATTCAAACAGAACAAGTCTTGCAGAAGAGAAATGAAATTGTAAGAATAAGGTATTTTGTATTTTATAGATCACCAGCCACTTGTTATCCAATTATATAAATAAAATGAAAACCTCTTTAGAAATACAACATTTCAATAGTGCGTCTATGGGCGATGAGTCATCAACCGCTCGTTTCCGCCCCCTAGTTATTATTTGCTCAAGATTGTCAAAAGTGCCAAAACTAGGTATATGGTCGCTAATATTTATTGTGTTCAACTGCGGATTTCTTTACTTACATAGCAGTCCCAGAGTATAGGAATTGATACTGCTGCAGGATGATATAAGGTGTGTTTTATTTGCTCATCGGATCAGATCAGTTCATGTAAAACGTCATACGTGACGTCACTCAACTGAGCAAGACTGTTTCACACTAAGCTCTAAGTGATCTTGCTATTTCAGTGGATCAGTTCGTAATACTGAAGTCATCCGCCAATAGAAAGATCGGAATTTATTGGCGGTAAATTGCATATTGACAAACAAAATGTTTGGTTAAATTGTTATTTATTGTGGAGGTTAAAATTATATTTTTACCTTTTTACATAATTTCTTCGTTGCATTCGTTATAAATTTCGAAAGTCTCTTTGCTTTTTAATTATAATAAAGACACGTGTATCTTTGTGTACTCGTTATATGCCAAGAAAACCTTTGATGTCAAACTAAACATATTACATTTTGCTGTGTCCACACATATATAAATTTGTACTATACTCAAATAATTATTCGATATTTTAACACTGATCGACATAAATATATATTTATTAAAGGAAATATACAGTATTTCCAAATAATCCAGGTGAAAATTAAATATTTTTTTTAATTCGTAACAATTTTGAAACTTAAAACAGTAAATCAATTTCTCGTATTCCATAAAAACTACTAATTATTATTTAAAGAATGGCGTACAAAATCAAAGTCTAAAAAATGTAAATATACATTTTTCATATATTTATTTAACAAAACAATAATACATACGTGCTAATACTTTCAAGCTTATTTCGTATACAAGTTTTTAAGGACACGATAAACTGGTTGCCGCAAATCGTATTTTTAAGTTACACACTAGTTCATTAAATATTTATGCTTCATTACCCGTTACCCGCTAATCGTCACTTGCATTGAAACACCGCCAACCCTGTTATTTTGTAGCATTTATTCTGAGAACTTGGAATGGAATAATATACGGCGATGGTATTAACACGTATTAAGTTGCTTTATTAAATAATGTGCTACAAGGAAATGTATATCTTTATTTTTCAAAGTATACATACTTAGTAGTAATTGTATGTATAATAGTATATTACACACCGAGGTGAAAAGTGTTTCATTATTGTCGAGAGATTAAGTAGTTAATCGCGAAGCGTCGAGGTTAACTTTATCTCGAGACAGGAATGAAACTCTTCAAGGAGGTTTGTAGACTATTTTATTTACAACTATAATTATTATATTTATTTGTGATAAAATTTCCGATAAAAGTTTTGACATATTGAGTTGTCAGATTTGTGATGTTCTAGCGTAAACGTCAAATAAAAATACGTCAGTTTTTTTCGGCGAATAGATTATAAAAGAAATGTTGAGTAGTAAAGCCTTCAAGGACTGCACTCCACTTGAACTGAGGGAAACTGTCTTATACCGCACCAATCCAGATATCTTGGCTCGAATGGAGAAGGACAAGAAATCACTATTTCATAATATCAGCAATAGCAGGGCGACCTATCTACATGGATTCAAGCTTCCAATAATTCTAATGTAACAATTAATTTTATTTACAACCATACAATTAATAATTATTTGTGATAAAAATTCCGATAAGGTTTTGACATATCGAGTTGACAGTTTTGTGATTGACATTGAGGTTGGGAAGTGAGGGCAGTAGTAGAGGGTGGGAAGTAAACGTGAACAAAGTCACACTTCCAAACTTTTAGGAAGTCAGAAATGCCACATTACGCTTATGGTTGTAAATAAAGATCATTTAATTATCCAAGAAAACTAATCACCTAGCAATGTTAAATTATTGTGTATATGATGCACAGTATTCACCAACTAATTCGTATAGATGTGTTTTATCTTAAAAAACAGCGCACGTATACGTGTTTCAATATATGTATATATAGGCTTCATTCATGCATTGGTTTGATACAGCTCATGAGCTTACATTCAAGCATTATCAGTTAAATGATGATATAAAAGTTCGGGACCTACTGACGTGTTACTGGATACACAGTTTCTTACATAGTAGTAGTTTAGGTATAAACGTCGCTGAGGTCTCTCATAGACATACGCTATGCAAGGTGACAGACAGGCCGTTTAAGTTTAAGAGGTATTGTGGTTACACGTCGCACGTTAATGAGAATTATGTAGGCTGAAACATGTGTACGTGCATTGTTATTCGACTGTTTAGTGTGGATATGCATATACAAATGCGTTTATGTACGCATATACAAATTAATTAAATTACAAAGATGTTTATATGCACTAGTACAGCCCTTGTGCTTACATTCAAGTATCGACTCTACTGTATATGTTAATTTGTGGTGTTCGTTTAATTTTAAATTATAAATCACTTTTTCTTAACGACTGCTTTAAAGGACAGGTTGATTAATCCTAAAACTTTTCAGTTGAATTAATTGAACTTTTTGATTAATGTCTGATATAAATATAGATGTAACAAGTATCTATTGGCGGCAGTGTTTTTAATGCGATATTCTCCACTCGAAATCCTATACTCGGCGACATATTCGGTTGCCTAAACGTGTAAAACACCGATACACACACACAGCATTGAACGCAATAAACATACGGTTCACGTTTCCAGTGCAATTTGGTTCAAATCAGGCGTTAATAATGCCCGGCAAATACACTCGCCCCTTTGGCCTGTTCGGAGATAATATTGTTGAAACTAAACATTGACCTAAACACGCTCTCTCTCCCTCTCTTTCGCGCTACTCTTGTGTTTTGTAGTGGTACGTACGTATGGTGAACGCTCTTTTGATGTGTCGACAGTGTCCGTCCGTTTTATTAGCCATTGTATTCGTTAAAGCCCTAAATGCCACCAATTCAGTACAATGTTTGCCAAACATCGCCGATGGCTGTTCGCCAAAGTACATAAATCTGGAATGTCTTTAATAACAAAGAGCGATTAGTAGATACTTTGTTTGTTTAATATGTTAGTTTCGAACAAGAGCTCTTTATTCTGTCTCTAGCGCGAAACGTGCACATGTTAATATACATATTATAGTTTCATCAGGACATCCGAAAATTATCGACAGTGAATTAATTTATAAAAGCTGAAGCAGTTTTGTTTTAACATTCCAAAAAATAGGTTTTTAATAGCTTAATGCATTTATTTGACTTCTCCATAAACGATCGTAAAATGTCACATTTTGTTAGAGTTCTGTTAAATTTACTTACGTAAAAGCGGTCGTGAAGTAAATGATGGTCCATGAATTAAAGGCAATGGGCGTGCCATCATTTTTAGTTAACGTACCTTCATTTAGTTCACGACCCTTTCTACCAGTTTGAATAATAGGAATAAAACATTTACAAAAAACATAGCTTTTCGATACGAGTAACAGTGTTTTTTTTCTACCCGACTTCTGATTTTTTTTTATGCCAAAATTGGTTCAAATCAAGTTCTAAATACTTTTATTTTCTCACAAACTTTGCAGTTTATGCATATTTGCAAAAAAATTACTTTATGATAAAAGCGTTCCTTCAGGTCCGAATTTCGCAAGCTTTTGTGTGTTCAAATCAAGTTATGGACATTTTCACACTTTTAGCAAAACTATTTTTAATGTACTATTTGTGAGATACTCCAAACGAACTGGTTTCCGAGTAAAGGGTCTATTATCTGGGATAGGTTTGAAAAACTATTATATAAGTTTGCTTTTGAAAGCTTTTGTATTCTTTCGAAGTTTGTCTTAACTTAGTATAGTTGACAAGATCATGGGAGAATTTGGTTTTGTCACTGAAGTAAGCTATTACTTCTTGTCCAATGATTTGACTGAAAACCTAAACACAACTTGAGAGAAATATTGTATAATCAAATATAGGGTTTGATATTGACAACTTAATCCTTTCGGCCGCTATCATGGTTACTCACGAATTTTGATATATTCTTTATAAAGAAAGTATTCAAAATCAAACTTTAGATACCACTACACTCAAAATGTATCTGCCTAGACAGCATGACTTGTGAGATTTCGCCAAAATAGTAAGATTGTAAAAGATCCACTTCCGGTAAGAATTTCGAAAAATTTGAATTCTTTTTTTCTTCAAACTTACTAGTTGACAAAATATTGGCAAGACTCGATTTTTTTTCTGAAGTGTTCTACTACTTCCGGTCTGCCGATTTTACTAAAAATCTAATCAAACCTCAAATGGGAGATTCGTAAATACCAAAATTTGGAATTGATAGCTATCTCTGTGTATGACCGCTATCGTGGTCATACACAGAGAGAGATAGAGACATTTTTTAAAAACCACTTTTTCGGTATCAGGGAGTTCAAAACATGAACATTTGCAAAAATATGGACGTCGAAAATATTCATCATCACCATACTTCCTTATACAACGTATAAGAAAGTAAAAGTATATCTATTAGGAATATTCTGAGATGTCAGTCGTCAGTGACTGTGTGGACCACAAAAGGTTACTTTGGAAACTATATGACTATGGCATATGATGTGTTGTCTCCAACTGGTTTCAGTTTCATATCCAGCATTGCTAGGCTCGATCCTGGGCCTAGTATTATTTATGTTATAATATGTTAAAGATCTTCCCTATCACCTGAATAAGGACGATATTACTATGTATCCCGATGACACGTCAATAGTGATCGCACGAAGTTGAATAATTGGTTCTGTAGTAACAAACTACATTTAAGTGTAAACAAAAATAATTTTCTTGGATAGCGTCCCAAAGTGAGGTTGAGTAAAGGGTAACTTACGGTATATTAGTTGGGGGAATTCCCCATATTTTGAGAGAATATTACGTGTTCAGCGTGTCATTAGAGTTATGGCCAATGCAAAATCACAAAGACAATAGCAACTTTGAATGTCAGTACTTCACATTTTCGACAGCTTGCTACAACTAAACCAATTATTAAACAAACCACCATAGTATCTACATTGAAATAAAAAATCAAGCAGCCTATATCTTCCATATCAAATAATTACATAAGGGTTTCCAGTAAAAATTAGTTTATTTTTTACTTTTGCAAATTTACTATTACCGATGTCTTCCTTTTCAATTGTTGTAGCTTTGATCATGGAGTAAGTAGATCATAATGTGGAAGCTTCCTATTTCTTGGCTTTTTACAAAAAGAAGGCAAGGAATACATCCCTGGTAAGGTTTTATTCTTGTAACGTTTATACCGATTTTCGAAAATTTCTTTTTGCTTCGTGTATACTATTCGTGACTTCTCCGGTAGTAAGTTTAGTGTTGCAGTACTTGTGGGTTTGTAAATACATCGCAGAATGTCATTTTTTAAAGAATTTATGCCAGTTTAATAATTTCCTTCTTATACGTAGCAAATTGCTCTCTCATTTCCTTCTCTATATTAGTAGGAAAGTATCTACGCGTTGATTTTGAATAATTTTTGTATAAAAAGATTCTAAAATTTGGACCGGAAGCACCACTTTTACTATTATGTAGCAGTTTTTTTTTACATATATCTTGGAAATTATTATTATTACAGATTTACCAGTAGAAAAGGATGTAGAGCTTCGTTTGAAACAAAGTTTGTATAAAAAATGTTTTAAAATTGGGACCGGAAGTAACACTTTTATTCTCATCGATTGGTTTATATATTAAGATTATAAAAGTAGTTGGAGCTGGAACTGGAAAAATTTCTGTATACAAGAAATTTTAAAATTCGTACCGTAAGTCCACATTACATTAAGTCTTATAGAATGCAGGTTTTCAAAAACATCTCCCAAATTATGCATTCTATACAGATTTGTGAAGAGTATAAAAGTATTTTCAGATGCATTTGATATATATTTTTTTTATAAAAAGATATTAAATTCTGACCTGTGTGTATTTTGGATATAAAGTTACTTTTCGTCTTCTGATAACGAGGTCTCCGTATCGTATCGGTCATTACCAAATCAGATCGATGGAATAAGTAAACTTTTACATCCTCGATACAGAAATAACAATTTTCCATTTCGGTTCTATAAAGTCCATTTTACGAAACTCGTTTTGCTTATAACATATTTTAATATTCTAATTTAATTTTTTTTTTTTGAAATTGATAACAAGTTTTATAATTCAATTCTAAACTTTCAAATATAATCGTTTTAAAGTAACAAAAATATAAAGTAGAAATTGTGCAACGAATAAAAGAGACACATTCTAAAATTAGATCATACAAATTAATGTTGTTGATGTTAAAATGTCTAATTTTTATTTTATTGAAATTTACTAATTTTGAATAATAAAATTATTATAAACATTGAATGCAAGGTTTGAATATTTGTGTGCATCACTGGGAATAGATTCGGAATTTTAATGTTTACTAGGTACGTGTATCTCAATATTATTATATAATTGTAAATTAGAACTTCCACAATCTTATTTAAAGAAAGTTAGATATTCACTAACAGGTTCTAATAAATAAAAATTTACAGATAGATATATTTAGGTCATAGATAAATTACATATGTTAGTCGTGCAATACAAAACTGCACTCGGAGATTTCCCGTTCAAGAAATGCTATCCATTATCTTTCTAGATTTACTAACAAAGATTCATTTCTATTCAGTCCCAGTGGAGAGAAAAATTCCCATTTTTCACGACAGCCTCGCCCTTGACAGAGAAATTTATAGAGAAAGAATTAATGCTGAAAAATAGACGTGACGTCACGTTCAAGGCCAATAATGTTTTGACTTGCCAAAAGCAATTTCATACAGAAATGGTTTCTAGTTGGAGCTTTGCCCAAGAGTGAAAATCCGTTTATTACGCGTCACTATCCTTTTAATAATAATATCTGGACGAAATATTATTACCTTATTCCAGTGTTGGACTGTCATTATAAAAAATACATAATCAACGTAGACATATATATTTTTTGTACGACAGGACATTAACGTACGTATATTTTGTAGAAAACCCTCTAACTTTCATTTTAGTAGCGGCGGCTAGTGAGTACGTTTTCTTGGTGCACGTACATACATACATGCATAGACAAGACTGATTCGTTTATTATAATTATCAGCGATATAAATCTAGTGGGAGTTGTCTATGTACGTGCCCCAACAAAACGTACTCACCAGCCGCCACTGCATTTTAGGATTAATATACATAGTGTAACATAACTGGAGGATCAGAATTAAACTATTTCAAGGACAATCAAACTTAGTAAGTATATCATTTTGTTGCATATTACATTATGTTTTGTATATTATTTAAGTGTCTACCTCATGCACTTCAGCGAATTCGATGAATCCCGTTATTGTTGACTGTACAATAACTCGGGCATAGTATCACGAATACAATCTTCGATTTTCAATATCAGTGCATAATTCATGGTTTGGATGCATAGAACTTGTATTCCAAATAACCACCCAAAAAATAATTTAAAGCAATGTTGCCCAAACTTTTTTAAAGCGCGACCCTCTTTTGGTAAGAAACTTGTTCGGGGTCCCTTTTTTACCATACCCAATTTTATTTGTAGAAAATAAAACAACACCAAGCAATTAAATTCAAAGTTGAAAATGTGCCCTCTATGATGTTATAGCACAAATTCTTTGTTCTTTATTTCCCGGGACCTTCAGAATGGTATGGGAAGGACACTACAATACTAAATCGTTATGGACTTTCTGCAATCGTAATTTTTTTATACCAAAATTATTTAAACTCCTATTCGAAGTACTAATCTATTAGCTTAAGGGTCCTCGCTAGTGAATGGGAAATGTAATATTGGTTGCATAGCACATAATTTAATAAGCCAAGGATGTCCGAGTACTTTTACACATAGGGAATATATAATAAATATTTGAAGTAATAACTCAATATCTAAGCGAATAAAAATTCATTTATGACCAACTATTTACACATTTGTAACTGCGGGAAATATTTATAGCAGAATAACAATTCATTGTAATGTGGGTTGCCTAATTTTAATTTATTTTATATTCATTTTAAACAAAGTAAAGAATAGTTGAACGAAAAATAAGTGCACAGCCGGGTAGCTTTCTATTCAATTTATAACGTGAACCCAAGCAAACAAATCTCCTCCGAAGGATTTTTGAGAAAACTGGTTTTTAATATTTTGACATATTAATTAATTTTCTGTAATCCGATAATTTTTTTCTAAATTTGATTCTTCAGCCGGGTAGATTATATAATTCTTCATAAGTTGACGTTGAAAGGTTTTCTCCATCTTTAAAATCAACAAAAATATATGGATTATAAAATCTGCTATTTTGCCATTGTTGACAGATCCACCAGCGAGAACCCTTAATAAATCTCTATAGAAGGCATACTTTGTGAGATATTTTCAAAAAGTGCAACGCGATAATAATAAAAGTGTTTCTTTCGGACAGAATTTTGAATTTTCTTTTATACAATATTTATTCCAAATCCAGCTCTAAATAGTTTGTGCTCTTGATAAATCGATATTTGCAAAAAATTGCTATTCGATAAGAGTATTACTATAAGTATTACTTCCGGCAAGAATGGTGAAATTTTTTTTTACAAAAAGTATTGAAAATTAAACTTGAAATACTTTGACACTCCTAGTGTATCAGCCTAGAAAGCATGTCTTGCGAGATATTTGCAAAAACCTGATTTTTGATAAGAGTAGAAGACCTACTTTCGGTAGGAATTTCCAAAATCTTGTTTGATATTTTTTTTCTCAAATTAAACTTAGTAGCAGACGAGATGTTATTAAATTTTGATTTTGTTACTATAGTATACTACTACTTCCGGTCTACCAATTTTACTAAAAATCTAATCAGATCTCAAGAGGAAGATTATAAAGGGTTTCCTGATAGGGACGATATGTTTTTAAAACGTCATGGCATCCATATTTAAAATGGTAGAAATGTCACTAGCTATCATTTGTGTTTAGTATTGTTTGACAATACATCATGGCAAAATACACGTTTCAATAGCGTTTGGTTATTATCCAAAAAGTTTATAAAGTAATTGTTCTTTTTTTCAAAGTCAACGTGATCTTCGTGAAGATCATGGTACATATAATCGTCCTTTTTTGCTATTTGTCGAATCGTTGGCCCCAATTTCACTTTAGACGATACCATAATACCAATAAGGCAACGAAACACAAGAAACCAAGAGAATATTGACGCTGTAAGTGCCAATGTTACAGAAGATAATCGGTCGATTAATGGACGTTCTCAAGAACTTGGCCTTTCAAGAATGACAACTTGGCATATTTTGAGAAAAGATTTTGGGTTAACATCCGTGCAAGATTGTGTTGACTCAAGAACTGAAGCCATTTGACCATCATAAGTGTCGTGTGTTTGCTGATAGGGCTCTAGAGCGACTCGAAATTGATTCTAATTTTTTTCAAAAAATCATGTTTTCAGATGCAGCTCATTTCTAGTTAAGCGGGTTTGTAAACAAACAAAATTGTCATTTTTGGTGTGAAAATAATCCACACCAGATTTATGAGAAGTCTTTGCATCCACAGGAAGTTACTGTGTGGTGTAGCTTATGGCATGGTGGCATCAGCGAACCTTATCTTTTTGAAGATGCAAATGGAGACCCAGTAACAGTGAATGGTGAGCGTTATCGACCAAAATTGGACGAAATTGCGACATGTTTTTTCCAACAAGATGGTGCAGCACCACATTTTGCCAATGCCACTATGGTGTTATTGGGAGAAAATTTGGTGAGTCTATAGTCTCCAGAAATGGAACTGTTAATTGGCCTGCGAGAAGTTGTACTATATAACACCTCGAACTTAAGACGCTTTGAAATTGAACATCGAACGCTGCATTTATGATATTACACCTGACTTACTGCAAAAAGTCACTGACAATTGGGTTCATCGAATTCGATCCTGCAACCGGAGCCTAGGTGGACATTTGATTGAAAAACATAATTTTCAGTTGTACTATAAAACAAAGAAAAAGTTTTTATTTTATCTTAAATATACTCCTGGACAAAATTAACGCATCACTTATTACTTTTACTATTACTTGTGAAATATAGTATCTAGGTAGCTTAGGATGTCATCTCTTATTATTGAAAAAAATTGCAGAGATTTGCCGTATTTAAGGTTATATTTTTACAAATAAGTGCATGTGTTGTTGATTTCCTGTTGAACAAAAATTGGTTAGTTCAATTTTGTTGATTATTAATTTGACTTTAATTTGTTTAAATAATAAAATACACTGTCTGGTATAACTAGAGTTAATTCGGACGGTTAAACGTTTTAATGAAGTTGGTACTTTTTCTGGAGCAAGAGGACATGATCGTAAAAGCTCTACAACTGAACTAGATTTTCGATTTCTTAGACAGCTGGCCGTAAGGACGAGACGATCGCCCGTTCCGAGTTACGCAGAGCTCTAGCAAAAGGCCGAAACGTAGAGATTTTTGGAAGAACAGTCAGGAGAAGGTTTAATGAAGTAGAATTAAAGAGCAGAAGACCAACAATTGCACCACCTCTCACCGGGCAACATATAGTTGCTAGATTGCGTTTTGCTAGAGCTCATGCAAACTGGACAATTGACGACTGGAAACAAGATTTGTTTTCGGATGAAACACGAGCCAGGTTAAGGTCACCAGATGGACGTAAGCGTGTTTGGAGAAGACCATATGAGAGGTTTGCTGACTGTAATATCTCTCCAAGAGTTCTATTTGGTGGTGGGTCAGTAATATTCTGGGGGAGCAATTTGTTTTGACGGTCGCACGAAGTTGGTACCTATTCACAGGAGATCAATGAATGCAAATTTTTATTTCGAGAATATTTTAGAAAAGCATGTTGTGCTATTTGCCCCATTTATTGGCGCCAACTTCCTCTTTATGTAAGATAACGCACGACCACACATTGCTGTAGACGTAATGGACTACCTTCGAGAGGTGAATATTCAGGTTATGGAGTGGCCACCTAAAAGCCCGAACATAAATCCCATAGAGCATCTGTGGGGTGCACTAAACGGGTAGTTAGACGCCACATACCTGCTCCTACAACTCTTAGGAAACACGAAGAAGCAGTAGTTTCAGAATGGGAGAATATTCCTCAGACCACCATCTGCAACTTAATTGGTAGTATGCCTAGACGAATGGAAGCAGTTATAAGAGTAAGCGAAGGCAATACCCGACATTAATTTTATAATTTTTAAGTTTAGAAGTACCTTTTATACTTTCTAAATATTTACTGTGCCCTCAGTTTAGATATTACTGTAACATTTTTGTTAAATTAACATTCTATCACGTTGAAAATATTGTTAAAAGTTAGTTACAGTGTTTTACTTTCTTATACGTAGTATAAGGAAATATTGAGATGACGAAAATTTTCGACCTCGAGATTTTTGCAGATGTCTACGTTTTGAAGTCTCCTGATACCAAAAAAGTGGTTTAAAAAATGTCCCTCTCTCTCTCTCTTTGTCTCTCTCTGTGTGTCTGTGTCTTTGTGTGACCACGATAGCGGTTAAACCACTGTAGACATCAATGCCAAATTTTGTATTTACGTGTATAATCTCCCTCTTGAGATTTGATTAGTTTTTCAGTAAAATCCGTAGACCGGAAGTAGTAGTTTACTTCAGTAAAAGAATTGAATGTTGCCAATATTTCGTCAATCACTAAGTTTAAACAAATTTATAAATAATTCAAATGTACTCAAAATGAAACTTGAGAAAAATTGTATTAGAAAAGGTTATCGAAATTCCTACCGGAAATAGGTCTTTTACTCTTATTGAAAATCAGTTTTTTGCGAATATCTCGCAAGTCATGCTTTCTAGGTAGGTATATTACGTGTATAAAAGTATTTAGAACATAATTTTAAATATCTTTTGTATAAAAAAAATTTCAAAATTCAGAGCGGAAGTAACACTTTTACTCCTATCGAGTAGCACTTTTTTTTTTGAATATCTTGCAAAGTATGCATTCTATAGAATATATTAAGATAATAGAAGTATTTATAATAGGATTTTGAATAATTTTTGTATAAAAAAATTCTATAATTTGAAACGCTCATACGTATAAGAACGTCGTGTGATGGCCACACCCCATTTGTTTGTTATAAATCATACGTTATAATTTCAATAATAAGGTTTTTTGCAAACTTTGTCACTTACTATAAATGAAGCGTTAATTTTGTCCAGGAGTTTATTTTGTGTTTTATTCATTTTTAAAACATATCGTCCTTATTGGGAAACCCTTTACTCGTATATATAAAGTTTGCTTTTCATAGCTGTAGTAGTTTGGCTGCAAAAGCCACTTTTTTTGGTATCAAGGTTCTTCAAGACGAAGGCATCTGAGAGAAAATCTCATACTACGTATAATAAAATATAAATAAAAAAAAGACAAGCCTGTAGAATTTTATGAAAGAAAACTAAGCTTTCTCTGCAAGCAACAAGGCACTTTTACGTCGTCAACAACTACTAATGAAAAAGGATTATTAGCGACTTATTCAGTTGCAGTATAGCATTACAAACACCAATAAGCTACATACAATTGCTGATGATTTAGTTTTGCCAGCAGCTGTTGAGATGGTGAAATATAGATTGGTGAAAATGAAGTTACAAAATTAAAAACAATATCCAACAAAACGTCGAATTGTTAGACCATTCTCCGTACATTCCCGACCTAAGCCCCAACTATTTCTTTACCTTTCCGAAAATCAAATACGGACTGCGTGGTCAGAGGTTCCAGTCGTAAGCTCCTTCTGGGACTGGTATCAAAAGGCAATTTTGACTGTACAAACAATAAAGTCTTTAAAAGCTATCCATTGTTTTATTCCAGCTCTATATGCAAAACTTAAAAGACTCTCTCGTATCAAATAATAGGTATACAGAACCCTAGTTCGAAAAGCTAATGCCTAGGAAACAGGCACATACGTCGCATTAATATTTTGTACTTAGTAACTAATAGATTAGTATATTAAGACGTTGTATTTTATTTAAAATGAAAATAAACCGCTAAATAAATTGCTTTTGTTTAACTTAAACTAATATCCTTCTCTCAATATATATTGTAATCACTTCATTTGTTATGATAATATTTTCGACAAATGAAGAAAATATTGGACTTATTCTAGACAAAATTTATTAAAAATTATATATTTTTTCTAGTATAGGACTGTTATAACAACAAAGAGATGCAAAGTAATTGGATAAAGCAAATAAAAAGATTATTATTACAGAGCAGACGTTCCAGGTTTAAACTACGACGGAGCAAAGAAATAATGTAAACAGCACGCATTTACTGAAAAGCATTATTCATATGGTGAACTGCAACATCTGTTTACGCCCGAGAATGAGAGCAAAAAAGTCCATTTAACTCGTAAATTTCCTATCTTCATTGGCGTAGGAGCGTGAGGGGTTTTTAAAATTTATTATATTTCGTAAGATAAATAAAGTACGGAAAGTTTACTCGATTTGAATTACAAAATAAATAAATAATAACGTATTTTGTATTTTATAGATCACCACCCACTTGTTATCCAATTATATAAATAAAATTACACTTTTTAAAAATACAACATTTCAATAGTGCGCCCGTGAGCGATGAGTCATCAATCTTTCGTGCCCGCTCTGTAATTATGATTATTCAATAAATCATAATCTCAGGAGAAATCATAAAAAAAGATTCGGGTAGTAAATCGAAAACTATGAATATGATATTTAGAATATAATTTGATCTAGGAAGAAACCAACATCTCCTAACCACATATTATCTACCCCAAAGACATATTCAGATGCCATAAGTGCCAGCATTTAATTTAAAAATATCGTATATTTACCCGAAACGTCTGACTGTTTACTAAGGGTTCAATTTATGTAGGTCCAATTTGTTTTAGTATAGCGAAAATTTGTTGAAGGACAAACTTTAAAGAGATTAGTAAACAACATTTACGTGACATAACATGTAGCTTAATACTTAACATGCTATCCCATGTCATGTAGTTCAGATGTTCACTCGTGTTCTGAGAGTTCAGAAATTCCTGTAACTTCAGTACATCGCTTGACACTTCACCTAACTTTTATTTAATGAACGATTGTTTGTAGGTATTTACGAAATGCCCTCATCGTCATACTGTGGAGATAACTCTCAAAAGGGTGAAATTATAATGAAGGAGTCCTTTTGTGTTTATTGAATGGAACGTCATTATTTACAGAAATCTTGTTTCGCATACTTTCTATAACCAGGTCTGACATGGGTTTATCTTTTTTTTTTGTAATTGTTATTTTAAAACGCATTCCTATCATACGGACGGTAAATTTTCATTTCTCGTATGTTATACGAGGATGGTCTGATATGTTCGGTAAATTTCTACGAGATGACACCACAGTCGTTTAGAAACGTCACTGCGTTTGAAATCAACCATAATGTCATAGTTTTGCGAAGTTATTTAAAGATTTCCCGAAAAAGAAACAGAAATTGGAGCTGTAGCTGCTGTAAGTAACGATCAGAAAATCAGTTGTCATTAAATTGCTGGCGGTTTCAATCATCAAAGAAATACCATAGGAAAAAGGCCATACTGGACAACGTTGATGATGTAATGCGGAATAGCATTCGAGGAATTATTCATTCCTTTTTTTTTAAAACGAACCTCCAACTTTACAGAAAATTCTTATGCGGTGATAAATGAAAGAGACAATTTACCAAACTTTAAAATTTCAACTCTCAGAAAATTAATAAGTGAACTGAACTTTCGGTAAAGTATAATGAAAATGTTTGTTTCTTTTTATAAACAGTTTTGCATTTGTAGTTATCAGAAGAGGAATCGTAATGGTATTCTAAAAGAAAAAAATGATATTATTACTTGGAGGAGACAATACTTACGTAAAATAAGAAAATATCGTGAAGATAGAACACCGATATATTACTTAGACGAAACATGGGTGAACGCTGGGCACACAGTAAAGAAAGAGTGGGCAGACACATCAGTGCTTACTGCGAGACAAGCATTTATAGATGGTTTGTCCCCAGGCCTTAAAAATCCTTCCGGAAAAGGGAAAAGGTTAATTATATTACACATAGGTTCTGACGAGGGATTTGAAGAAGATGGCTTGCTACTTTTTGAATCTAAAAAGACAGGTGATTACCACGAAGACATGAAAGCGGAGAGATTTGAAGAGTGGCTTCAACATATTCTGCCCAATTTGAGAGAAAACGCAGTGATAACGCACCATATCACAATCGCAAAATAAATAAACCACCTACAGCAAACAACCGCAAAGCTGAAATTCAACAATGGCTTGTAAATCAAAACATACCATATGAAGATGACATGGTGAAGGCAGAATTATTAGCATTAGTTAAGGAAAATGTGACCAGCCTTGCGAAATATGCTGTAGATGAGATAGTTGAAGCATCAAATAGAAAGATATTGCGGCCACCTCCATACCATTGTAAATTAAATCCGATAGAGTTGATATGGGCACAAGTAAAGGTGTATGTTGCTAGGCACAATGTATCATTCAAACTGGAAGATGTAAAGCTATTATTTAAACAAGGTGTGGTCAATATTTCATGTGAAAATTGGAAAAACGCAATTAAACATGTGGTTAATGTGGAAAACAAAATGTGGGAACTTGATAATTTAATGGATTGTCATGAAGACTCATTAATCATAACAGGTGATGTTTCCACTACATAATTTTCTAGTGACGACTAATTAATAGTGAGACTGATTTGATGCTGTTTTATTTAATATGCTCTTTTTGTAAATCATTGCTTTCTTATACTTTATTTTTCATGTGTAAATTCATCTATTGATGAATGAATAAACACATTTTCTTTGTATCATGTAAGTAATCATAGAAACTTAAAACATATTTTCTCCTAATACTGTATATATTGCATTAAAAATTTCCGAACCTGTCATTTTCTTCCCATTTCCCATATTTGCAAGTGAATTGGACAAAAAATAAAAATTAAATTAGTACTTTATATTCATTAAATATGCATTTATTTAGAAGAAAATTATGCATTGATTTCACCACTTTAGCTACCTTAAGCTTGCTTTTAATAAATTGTTATACAAATGCCACTATATACAGAATATTAAACAAAGTTGTTTATTATAATGTACTATTCCAAACGTCAAACAAATTATCATATCACACCATTTCTTGTTCACATAAACCTAACCTAAAGAAAGGAGGGCTCTTGTATTTTATTTTCATTTAATTTCCATTCCAATTATACGTAAAATAATCTAAAGTAATGAAAATCATTAGTAACTAATTACTTAAACAGAGCTTATATTACGTACATTGCATTAATTTTCGTATATTATAATTACATTTATATAGGAGAATGTGTAGAATCCTTGCATCGAAATATGGGGTTAGAACTACATATTTGTTTATAACGTCTAATGTCAAAACATTTATGGTTAAGGCTATGCGTTAAGCGTTGTGAATTTGCCCTTTTAAGCTATTGCGTCAGTGCAATGTTGCTACTGTATCTGTTCGGTAATTCTACTATAGTTGTGTAATAGTTATTTATTTTACCCAGTCAGTAAAGTGAACCTTTATCTAACGAGAGTGATTTATGAGCGGAGCGAGCGATGCGAGTAACAGGCGAATTCGATAAAGGCACTTTACTGACGTGGTGCATACAAAATTTTATCGTCAACCGTAAAAATCGTTAATTTAAAAAATAAAGATATAATAATATATGACAGTTTATGACAGCGACACACAAATTATATTCAAAGTCATCAGTCGTTGACAGATATTAGCGGCAGGTAAAGTATTTTATTTTACAGTCGATAAAGTGTTTGTTAACTTCCGTAAAACGCTATGGTAATGCATCGCTTTATTGACGGTTGGCGATAAAATTATATAAGGCGACAATTAAAATAATTTTTGTATAAAAAAGTCAAAATTTGGACCGGAAGTAACACTTATTCACAAGTTTATTTTATTAAGACTTCCATCGCAAAAAAAAATATTTTTTCCCGAAATATGTATGTGTATCTTTCAAATATCATTTGATATTTATTTAAATGACTTCTTTATATCTACATATTCGAAAAGGGGATATTAAAAAGGTCCCACAAATGTATTTCAGTAATTCTTTTTAAGTAAACGCTTTTCATCAGAGTCATCATCGGTAAAGGCGACACGATGCCTTTAAACCGCTTAGGGCATTATACCAAAAATACGAAATATTATTTCACAATTTCTCTGTGACACAGGATTTGTCCCAGCCTTTTGAAACGCCTGCACGACACGAATCGGTTTTTATCCAATTTGCGTGCGCCCTATTGAGTTATTCCTTTTTTTTTTTTATTAAAGAGAAAATACAGAGTTATTTCCTGTCATGAGCGTGCTCGATGTTCTAGACTTGCGCACTTCTGCCGTCGCATCGCATGGAAATAATATAAGAAACGCAAGGACAAGGAAGTAGAGAGGTTGAAATTAAATTATCCTTTTGCTGTGAAGCGGTTGCCACAGGATGAAGGAGGGTACTGCAAAAATTGAATGAAGCGAATTGGCAACTGCATCGATATAATAATTGGGCGATCGAGAAGTGCCTACTGCATTCTCCACAAAAATGCGCAACGACCCATATCTTGCATTTAATAACTGGGGTTTTATCCGAGCGTGAATATTTGAGATCAAAGCTATAAACGAAGAGATTCGATTATGAATTTTTCGCTGAAGTGGATCGTTAATTTGGTTAATACATATATTTTCTGATGTTCCTGTTCTTGACGTCAATTAAACAGCGAATAATTTTATAATTTCTGTGAAATATAGACGGAGTAGTATTTGGCGTGTATTTATTACATTCCGTGTTTTGTCATTTGTACTTGTTTTAATGTTACAAATGTCCTACATACATTATTTTAATAGGAGGTTTTATGTAATGGATGACGTTATTCCCGTTTCTTTTTTTGAATTACTTCATACTTATATAATAGAGGAGCAATTGTGTTCATGTCATTCTACGGTTTGAAAAGAGTGAGCTAATATAATTTAATAATAATATAATATGCTATTATATCATAAAATGTTGCAGAGTATTCTGTACAGAAGGTCCGTTTCCTTTTATAACATTATGGGGTAAATCTCGTCCGGTCCGGGAGATTTGTATGGTTCAAATGTGCTAATTGTCCACTTGACTTTCTCGTAGTCTATGACTTTTTTTCGAGGTTTGCCAGTCTTCTCTGGACGCCCTTCGAAATTCTGCCTCAGTCATTAATTCCTGAGTTTGATCCACAGCATTATATAGTAGAGTAGCTATTGTGTCGATGTCATTGCACGGTTTGAAAAGAGTGAACTAATATAATTTAATAATAATAATATAATATTGCTATTATCTCATATCATCATACATACTTTTTACATAATATACAATGGTCGAATTAAACTTACCACATAGTTACAAAGCTCATAAACTTACAATTTAAAAAAACCATATACCTACTACACAATTTCAGCATTATATACTGGAGTAGCTATTGCGTCGATGTCATTGCACGGTTTGAAAAGAGTGAGCTAATATAATTTAATAATAATAATATAATATTGCTATTATCTCATATCATCATACATACTTTTTACATAATATACAATGGTCGAAGTAAACTTACCACATAGTTACAAAAGTCATACACTTACAATTAAAAAAAAACCATATACCTACTACACAATTTCAGCATTATATCTTTTTTCCCAAGCCTGTCTGACTAACATCTCCAGTTTGCACCGCAGCCAATAAGGCTTATTCTGCTCAACCTGTGTTATGTATGTTGTCCACTCCAGCAATGCTGTGTCCTGTACAAGTCTGTACAGGTCCTTTATTGGGTGTCTCTTGAGTATCTCTGGATCTACGTTCGGTTGCCCAAAGATACTTTGCCTCTTGTGATCCAGTCCCTCACAGTTTACCGACTGTTTCTGGTTCCTTATTGCCGATGAGTCTGCAACTAAGGTCTCCATCATATAGACCTATTCTGTTGAGATGCATTTTAACAGGTGCATGACCAGACAAAAGACCCGTTATTGTTCGCAGCCGTTCCCTGTTCATGTGTAGTAGTTCTGCGGCTCTTTTGTTGCATGGTTGGCCAATAAATTCCTTGCCATGATTTTGTCCTGGAACTGTTGCCCAGTGATGCTTGTGTTTTTCAGAAACCCAGTCTTTAACCTGGCTTCTGGTCATACTTTTGGGCACCCCCCAGAGCCGGTTCTGGGCCTATGAATCTTGCTTCTGATCCTCTCCTAACGAGTTCATCAGCTTTTCCATTGCCCTCAATCCTTTTATGCCCTGGCACCCAGGTCAGTTTTACCTTACTCCGGGTCGCCAGCAGTTTAAGTTCTTCGAGGCATTCCCAGACCATTCTTGACGACACCTCTTGGCTTGATAACGCCTTTAGTGCAGCTTGACTGTCAGATAATATAAGAATCCGCCGGTGACTGACGTCATTCCTATTGTTTTCTATAGCACATTGGAGTATGGCATACACCTCTGCCTGAAACACACGTACATACCTCCCCAGTGCATAGTATTTGCTCTGGTTGGCAGAGTAGATTCCTGCTCCAGTGCCAGCTGCGGTCTTCGACCCATCTGTATACCAGGTTTGATCCCGCCTGCTGATACCTGGCATACCATTCTCCTATTCGAGTCTTTCTGGAATGTTTGCTTCGAATGGTCTGTTTAGGCTATATTGCTTTACCATGTGGTCCGTTCTAATGTTTAATACATCTCCACCCACGAGGTCCACAATTGCCATGTGTCCCGCCGTTTTAATTTATGCGTTTTTCAGCTAAAGCCTAAGGGCCCCCATCCTAGCCTCCCCCTGTATCACACAATTTCAGCATTTATCCAACCTTCAATTTTGTACCTCTATACAGGGTGTATCGCGACGAGATTTCGCTAGAACAATAAAGAAAACTAATGAGAATTGAGTTTTGAAATTTTGCAAATATTAGTTTCGCGTTACGCTCTTTCGATTTAAAATAGTTTCGAATTTCCGCTTCTTCGTGTTACACTGGAAATGTCTATCGACTTCCTTATTTTAACTGGAATAACCCCATTTTTTGTGATTGATTCGTATTTCCGACTTAATATTAAGGCTAGTTTGTCTAATAAACTTTGCCTCTGAAGTTAGCCACTTTCAAAGCATTTCAATTTTTGTAAAAAAATTTATAGCTGCAGGCTATTATTACTCATAACAATATTCTCAATAATTGAATGCAAGCACAGATTGAAATTTCTAGGTAATTATTTTGGAAAGTATACTGTTTTATATGCGGTATTATAGACTTTTCGAAATAATACAGGTTCATCAGAAAACAAAGTTACACATTTTATCTCGAAAATATCAATATCTTGTTATTTTTAAATAGCAACCTACATTTTTTCAAGTTCACATTGGATTTCACGTTCAAAATTAGGACAGTATTTATTTACATCCCTATAACTAAATGTCTTCCAGAGTTCCAGAGTTATTTTGGAAGATGTATCAATTCCTTTAAAGTTTTATTTTGTATAATCAATTAGGATACGGAAATTCATGTAAATAAATAAAAACAAATTGCAATAATATTACCTTCATTAGTAGGGTATTTACTGGTGTTATTGAGCGTTTTCTTTATCTTCTGCTTCTAAATACTTGAAAATGTCGCGATCTGGATTTAATAACGAAGATTTTTAGAATCTAATAATTACATATAGTGAATGCAATAGTTTAATTGGCACGGCATGTGTTTATGCAGAGAAATATTCACATCGTGCAAGACCTACCAGGAGTATCTTAAGCAATCCTTTCAAAAATTGCATTTCATTCGGATTATTCTTGCCGAAAACAACCAGAAGAAAACCTGTTGTTCATAGTGAAAATGTGGAGGTAACTCTAAATGATGCAGAAGCTGAAGTAGGTGTATCCAGAATGAGCATACATCGAATTTTGAAAGAGAACAAGTGGCATGCTTACACATTTAAACCTGTTCAACATATTAAAGAAGCCGATTTTGTAACAAAAGCGCACTATTGTGGGTGATTTTTAATGAAATCATAAGAAGACGACAATTTCACAAAAAACACACAGTAGTCATTTATGGTCAGAAGATAACCTTCGAGTTGTTAGGCAACAACGTTTCCCAGAGTGTTGGGATTTCAATATGACAAAATATTTGCTTTGCATTTTTATGAAGAAAATTTAAATAGTGAAGCGGTTTAGTTACATCTTAAGAAACGTCATATTTAAATTTAAATACACTGTCTGCAGAAGATGCTTGTAGTGTATGGTTTCAGATGGATAGTGCACCAGCCCTTAGTACAAGAGCTGTTGGAGAAGTATTAGACGAAATATTTTATGATCGGTTTATCGGAAATAAGGGCCCTTATAGGTTTCCACCGCGATCACCCGATTTAACGCCCCCAGATTACTTTATTTGCTCCCACAAAGCGTTCAATAATCTAGAATATAGACGGTACATTGATAGAGCGTGCCACACGTACGAACATTTTAAGAATAAGAAATTGTTAAGAAGGAGGTGGTGATGTGTGTGACTACTTCTTCTTGATATTGTCTAGTTTTCATTTAAATGTTTTAGGACATTATTAAACATTGACTTGTCTTGTTTTTATCTATGTATATATGAATTTCTAACTAGAACGTTTAGTTATAGGGAGGTAAATACATACTGCCCCTAATTTTGAACGTGGAATCCAATAAAATTGAAAAAAATGTAGGTTGCTATTTAAAAATAACAAGATATTGATATTTTCTGAAAAGTTTATAATACCGCATTTAAAGCACCCAAAATAATTACTTAGAATTTTAACTCTTGTTGTTATGAGTAATAGCCTAATAGCTATCAATTTTTTTTTTACAAAAATTGAAATACTTCGAAAGTGGCTAACTTCAGAGGTAATGTTTATTAAACAAACTAGCCTTAAAATGAAGTCGAAAATACGAAACAATGGGGTATTCCATTTAAAATAAGGAAACTTATATGCATTTCTGGTATAACCGGAAAAAGCGGAAATTCGAAGGTATTTTAAATCCAATGAGCGTAACGCGAAACTAATATTTACGAAATTGAAAACTCAACTCTTACTAGTTTTCTATATTGTTCTAACGAAGTTTCGTCGTAATATACCCTGTATGCTGTTTGATAAAGAACGCCCCATTCCGTAACTTCTTTATTTATTATCGGATTTCATTAAATACAAAAATGAGGTGTGGCCACCACACGACTTTCTTATACGTATGAGCGTTTCAAATTATAGAATTTTAAGATTTTTTTTTACAAAAATTATTCAAAATTCTATTCTAAGTACTTCTATTCTCTTAATAAATCTCTATAGAATGCATACTTTGCAAGATATTATCAAAAAAGTGCTCCTCGCTAAGAATTTTAAAATTTAATATATACAAGAAATATTGCAAATCCAGTTTTAAATACTTTTGTACTCTTGATAAATATATATAGAATGCATAACTTACGACATATTTGCAAAAAATCGTTATTCGATAAGAGTAAAAGTGGCACTTCCGGTCTGAATTTTGAAATTTTTTTTATACAAAAGATATTGAAAATTATGTTTTAAATACTTTTATACCCGTAACGTACTTGTCTAAAAAGCATGATTTGCGAAATATTCGCAAAAAACTGATTTTCGATAAGAGTAAAAGACCTACTTCCGGTAGGAATTTCGAAAAACTTTTTAAATAAAATTATTCTCAATTTTAATTTTAAGTATATATAAATTCTTTATAAATTTGTTTAATAATAATAATAATAATAATTTATTGATTCTCTTTTACGCAAAAGCGTATGGAATAAGTCAAAATACATAATACAATCTATAGAAATAATGAGACAAGGTCTACCAAAAAAACTAACACAAGTGTATAAATAGACAAACATAATTACAAATTAAAGTCAGTATCAAAATAATCTCCAATGTTATAAAAAACACCATTAATTAAGTGTCTTTTTAAATGTTTCTTAAAATTGGCGACAGTTAGTGACCTAATATTAACTGGAATGTGGTTATATATCTTAATGATGTGCTGTTTTACACTGTTCTGGATTCTTGTCAATCTGGTATATGGCGGTATCAGTAGAGCACTCGCAGTTGCGCGCGTGGCGTATGTATGATCCGTCTGTAAAGCTCTGAAATACCTATCATAGTGCTGTTTAGCGAAAATCGAACACTCAAATATATACATTCCATCCACAATAAGTAAATTATTGTTTCTGAATGCGCTCCTGCAGGAGTCTCTCACCCTCATGCCAAACACATTCCGAAGGCACCTTCTTTGTAATATCATAATTCGTTTAATATTAACACAGTTACCCCAGAAAACAATCCCATATGTCAGACTGGATTCAACATACGCATGATAAGCACACAGAGCGGCACCAGAGTTCACCGTACTGGATATTGTTTTTAGGGCATAACAGAAACTTGAGAGTTTTCCAACAATATATTCAATATGTCCCTTCCAGTTCAAGCTGCTGTCCATTCTAATGCCAAGGAAAAGGCTATGATCCGAAGAAGTGAGTGTGTGATTTCCATAATTTATATCACAAGTTTTGTTTAGATTGGAGAATAAAGTGTAAGTGGTTTTTTCGATATTTAATAACAGTCCATTTTGCTCAAACCATTTATTCATAGTCTAGTGTCTCTATTATATTTTCCCGCAGTTGTTCTATGTTAGGAGCTCTGAGTACCACAGAGGTGTCATCAGCATAAAGGGTCATTCCATGTGGAGACGCATTCGGGATGTCATTGACATTAAATTTAGTAGTTGACGAAATATTGGCAAAATTCGATTTTTTCTCTGAAGTAAACTGCTACTTCCGGTCTACCGATTTTACTGAAAAACTAATCAGATCTCAAGAAGGAGATTATACACGTAAATACAAAATTTGGAATTGATACCTACAGCGGTTTGACCGCTATCGTGGTCACACACACACAGAGAGACACACACACACACACAGACAGACACACAGACATTTTTTAAAAACAACTTTTAACTTTTTCGGTATTAGGGGACTTCAAAACGTGGACATCTGCAAAAATCTCGAAGTCGAAAATTTTCATCATCACAATACTTCCTTATACTACGTATAAGAAAGTAAAAAGCATAAAAAAGTTTGACAAACTGTATAAACTGACCGTAATCCGAATTTCTTCAATGCTCTCTTGAATACGAAACGATAGTCAACTTTTTTTTTTTAATGGACACCTGTAGTTTTTTTCCTTTAGTCTGGTAGATATTTTTTCTGAATCTAGTAAAACATTCATTTAGTTATCATTTGGTTGATATTTAATTTAAAAAAAAATATATTGTTCTGCAACCTTTATCGGCTTACTATTAAATTTGCAAGTGTGCCGTGAAAAGCGCAACACAAATGCGACAAATATCTCATTCAAACGTCTTTATTCGAAAATTAGCTGGGAAATCTGCATCTGTTGTTTACATTTTTTTATTTGTTACACTACACCGCCACACCAGTCATTCATTATTCATAATTCATTCGAAGTCACGAGTCAAAAACAAAAATCAGTGAGATTTAAGGGCAAAAATAAAATAAAAGTAACAATAATAGTCAAAATAAAACAAAATTAGAACCAATTAACAAACGACAAATCGTCGCTGTTCTCGCTTCGGGTTTTCAAAAGCACCATGGCGCCACAAATGTTCTTCAAGTCGTCTAAATTGACGGGGGTTCGGAACTTCCATGTTCGGGAAGCGGTCACCATAAAGCCATAATGCTTGATTTCGATTTTTATTATATTCGACGTTAATTTCAAACATATACATATCGGTGAAATAATTATTGTTCATGATTGCTGTGCTATCTTTATTTAAGAAATAATGCTTTACAATCGCAAGGCACACTAACTTTCAAATGACAGACGTGTAAATGACAGTGTGCTTTTCACGGCACACTTGAAAATTTCATAGTATAATAAGCGGATGAAGGTTGCAAATAAATCATTTTTTATAAATTAAAATCAACCAAATGATAGCCAAATGAACATTACTGATTCAGAAAAAAATTATCTACCAGACTAAACAAAAAAAAAATACAGGTGTCCATTTAAAAAAAAAGTTGACTATCGTGACGTATTGAAGACAGCGTTGAAAAAATTAGGATTGTGGCCAGTTTATAGAGTTTGTCAAACCATTTTTATACTTTCTTATTATTGAAATCGGATAAAAGTAAAGAAGTTACGGGATGGGGCGTAGTGCTTTTTTATCTTTTATTTTTTGCTGTTGGAGTACAATAATCTCGTTGCTGAGAGAATTGGTCAGATGTGTCCGTATAGAACACATCTTAGAACCAACCTTTTGTTATTCAATTTTCATTCCTACTTCAGACTAACGAAAAAGAATGGAATAAGGAGAATTTACAACAAAAAAGAGTCAAAGACCGGTATAATTTGTTTGTAATTGATTTACGCTACCGAAATTTGCATTTTAGCGATTTGTATTGTAACGAAATGAGTTTACATTAAATAAAAGAAGCAGACCTCTCGGCACGATAAAAACGCTCTTGTTTACACACCACCATAAATCATCTCGGCGCGGCATATAAAAACGATATGTAAACAAGTCGATGAGTCATCTCCACGCCGTACGGCTTGCATAGCGAAAGGGACTAGAACGATTCTCGTACATGTTAAGAAAAAGCGGGACTGTGCTGGTATGTTCTAGTAATCTTCGCATGTGTATATAAGGCGACTGGGTCACCGATGGATGATTCATTCATTACGGGATTCATTGCGGGATAAGTAATCGCGGAGTAATTCGGGATTAAGAAAGTCCGTAAGAAGTAGTCTCGAGTGCTAGCCAAAGAAATAAATAAGTAGTGCCGTCTTATATAAATAGAAGGGTTACATAAATACGGACAGAGATATTAGTAATAGATATAAATAAATACAAGTGTTAATTTTAATTTATTAATAGTAGTTTAAGTGTGATACGTTAGTTATATATTTTTATATTGTTATATAATTTTAAGTATATAAATATACAGACTGTTTTAAATAAATAATTGCACGAGTTGTTTATTGCGAACCCGAAAACGTTACAGTATGTTTTGAATCCCCCGCGCGTTTATTCAAATTAATTGTCAAATTTAACAATAAAATCCCATAAGGGCAATTCAGAGGGTTTTCTATCAGTATTTTGAAAATTATCGACATAGACTAATCAGCTTTTACATAATATGAATTCGATATTACAGGTTATTAGTGCAATTTTAATAATATTTACACATACTATAATTTTTGTAATGACTAGGTAAGAAATAATATAATTTTACACCTTTTAAAAAAGTCACACAATTTAATATTATTTAAATTAAAAGAAACAATTATATTTATAATTATGCCCTCTGTTCTCCAGCACAGAAATAAAATATTTATATATCCTTGCAACTTGTCTACCTTTTTACATCTTTTAAATATTATTGTCAAATTCCTTTCATAACCTTGTTTAGAATTGTAGTAGGTTCAAAACACATTTACCTTAATTAACTATTTAATTCTTTATATCTTAAAATCTATTTTATTCACTAAATATTAAATTAAAATGAAATGCCAATTTTAAAAGTTAGCATTGTATCTATATCATGACACGTCTATAGTACTGATGTTTGTATAGCTTATTTCAGGTCGACTATGTAAATACTATCTATTACAATGTATCTTTTAAAAGATAACCAAATACATAATATTCTCACTTTAGAAGAAAAACTCCAATATGATATGATATCAAATAAATGAATTTGCAAACGATAATTACAGTATTTGTTTTTGGATTAAATTAAAGATGTGTAAATAATGTAATATATATAAGAAATGTAATCTAGCATCTTGGCGTAGCAGCAACACATGACTCATTAGTAATTAATAACAAAAATGACAATTGGACATCAAGCTAGTTGCCATTTTATTGACTAACATAGAAAGAATGCAAACGCGAAATGTGTAAATGGAAAATATAAACTATTGAGTATAAGACAGCAGCTGTTATCTATGTAGTTTCATTTAAATGTCTAGGTCAGGGGTGTCAAACTCAATTTTGCAGAGGGCCATATATTAAATTTAGAATGCGCAGGCGGGCTAGATTCAAATAAAAAAAAATTACTGAATTATTATAACATTTTATTTATTTAATTATATAGTTTATAATATACGGTTGTTAAAAATCATATCAAAGTTATAAAAGAGGGTAATTATTTTGAGCTCGAGGATCTAGATACCTGACTTCTCTTGTTTTTGACAAGCTCATTGATGTCAGGTATCATATTCGTTGTATTTATTTTAAGAGTTGATTGGAGATGTTCATTCGTAAGTCTTGTGCCATGTTTGTTCTTATTTATTTTCATGACGGAAAACATCTGCTCACATAAATAGGTGCTACCAAATATGCACAGAATGCGTGCTGCATGCTTTTTTAATTCCGGGTAGTTATCCAAAGTCTTGAAATATTGTGTATAAAATGTAAGAGCGTTAACCTCTTTAAATTTTTCTTTCAAAATACTGTCCGATTGAAGATCTATCAACTCTATTTGCAAATGAACTGGTGCCTGTGAAGCTTCAAAATTGAATGGATTGTTGAAAATTGGGAATTCCATTTCATTCATTTTGTGGAAGTCTTCAAAACGATTGTTGAATTCCGTGATCAGATTTTGCACAAGTTGAGAATATTGATCCAATTTTTTTTGGTTCACTGTGCCAAATGATTTTAAATGAGGGAAATGATCCAAAGTTTGATTTTTTACCTGATTTTCCCACAGCCTCAACTTTGTTTCAAAGGCTTGAATACATGAATACATTTGAGTGACAATCCGATTTTTACCCTGTAACTTTACATTCAGATCAGTCAAGTGTTTATTCATATCTACCAAAAAGGCACAATCAACCCACCAGTCATTGTCATAATCAATTGGGTTGCCTTTTTCTAACATGAAAGCTTGAATAGGGTCACGTAATGCAAAAAATCTTTCTAAAACTACTCCTCGACTGAGCCAACGAACTTCGGTGAAATAAGGGACACCGAAAATTTTTCGTCCAAATCTTGTAAAAACTGCCTGTGATTTAGTCCTCTGCTTCTTATAAAATTTACTATTTTAATTATAGGTTGCATGACATGGTCCATTTTTAAATGTTTGGATGCCAATGATTCCTGATGAATTATACAGTGAAATCCCACAAAATTCCCTGATGTTTTCTGTTTTAATTTATTTACAACGCCCGAATGTTTGCCAGCCATGGCAGGAGCGCCATCCGTAGTTGCGCTGCTAAGTATATTCCAGTCGAGTTCATATTCTGCTATCAAATGCTCCATTGCAGAATAAATATCATTTGCTGTTGTACTACCTGTCAATGGAACGCACTTTATTAGTTCTTCAGTTATTTAAAAGTTACTGTTAATACCTCGTATAAAAACAGCAAGTTGAGCTGTATCAACAGTATCAGTGCTCTCGTCAACAGCCAGTGAAAAGTTTGTAAATTCCTTAATTTTCTCCTTCAGTTGAAGATTCAAATTTTGAGATAAATCATTTATTCTTGAAGCAACAGTGTTTCTTGATAGTGAAATATTTTGAATTATTGACTTTTGAAATGGAAATGAAACATCGGCAACTTTCAACATACAGTCTTTAATAAAATCACCATCAGTGAAAGGTTTTGATCTCTTCGCGATTTCTAATGCAATAATAAAACTTGATTTCAGGGCATGTTCGCTCTCAGTATTAGCTTTAGTAAACATCGATTGTTGACCTTGAAGTTTAGATTTTAAAGATGACAATCCATCCATTCTTATTTCTTCAGTGTAACAATCGAATTTTGATTTATGATTCGCATCATAGTGTCTCTTCAAGTTAAACTCCTTAAAAACAGCAACTGTTTGATTGCAAATCAAACACAGTGGTTTACATTTCCATTCTATGAAAAAATATGCAATTTCTCATTTAGACTGAAAAACTCTGCACTCACTATCAACTTTACGTTTTTGTGACATTATGCCAAAATCGTAACAATTATGGCACTCGACACAACAATTATGGATATCGCACGCGCACGACACAAACAAATGCACAATACCTTCACAATCACTACTTCGCAACTGACTCACGTCGCGCCGACGCACTCCTTTTATATCGATAAGGAAGGTTCTAGTGTAGACTCGAAGCGCGTGGAAGATTCTATTGTTCTCAACAAAAATAATAGGGTATTTCCGCTTGTTGCAAAGAGATGGCGTTACTGTGTATCTCTCTCGCTTGTCTAGGCAGGCGCTGCCCTTGTAATTACTTACAAATGTAGTGTACGCATTTTGAAACTTCCGTAGAGGAATCGAGTGATGTCTAGAAGCTCTAAAAAACATGATTCTTCTTTCTGTGACACATTTCGATCGCGCGCCGTACTGATACGGTCCGGGGGCCGGATGCGGCCCGCGGGCCTTATCTTTGACATGACTGGTCTAGATCTATCATAGACAGCATTTAATTCCATTATATAAATAATATCGACTCGAACTTTATATTTAAAAGAATAATTGAACAAATTAGAAGTAGAGCTGTCGCATACTATTTATGTAGGTTGATCAGCAGGCCTAGATTTATCTTAGACGAACATTAATCTCATCACACAAATAATACTGACTATGTGTCAAAGGTATATAATGTAGAATTATGTACATCAAACATGAACGTGTTGATTATGTGCAGTCATGTATATGCTTCTACCTTGTTCGGTTTCTTCTGTATGGCATAACCAGGAAGGTGTGCATTAATTTAAGTAATATATGTAGTATTATCTTAATAACGTCAAATTCAAAAAATTAACAACAGTAGTTATTAATGCAGTCAGTATTGGGTAAATGTCAATTCTTAGCCAGGCAATTAGAAAATATATTAAAATTCTTTGACGAAATATACAAGAAATGTATTTAAAGCAATTTGTCATCTTGACTTAGCGACAACACATGATTCATTAGTAATTAGTAGCAAAAATGAATGACAATTGGAAAGCAAGGTGCCATCCAAATAGTTTCATTGACTAACATAGAAAGAATGCAAACGCGAAATGTATAAAAGTGAAAACGTAAACAATTAATCATAAAACAGCCGCTGTTATCTATGTAGTTTCATTAAAAGGTCTAGATTTATCACAGACAGCATTTAATTCTAGTACACAAATAAAATCGGCGAATGCGTAATTAAGAGAGTAATTTTACAAAGAAGGAGTGAAGCTGTCGCATACTATTTATGTATATTTCCGCAAAGAATTTCAATATATTTATATATATTATATATCTGTGTTAATACTAAGTGTATACAACTAAATTCATCAAACATAATTTCCTCGAAACCGTGGAGCTTTAATAGATTTAGCTCGGATTGACGGGTCCCAGGACGAGCCGCAGCCGCTTAATGCTTATGTTATTGGGTCATCAATTTCTAATATTTCCAGAGTAAATCGAAGAATAAATCGTTCGCACTGTCAGAATATAACAACTCACGAAAAGCGGGATGGTTGTATCATGAAAAATGAGTAAATCACTTTTTGTGTGATTGAAAAATATTTCTGTCACAAACCAAGGGAAAAAAAAGACAAAAAAGGAAATTATAATAAAGCGAAAGTTGTTTATAGGATGGCTAGTTAATGCCTTTACCTTGCCAAATGTGAAAAATGCTTTTTGTCCAGATTTATATCAATTGAACTCCATTTAGATACGTTAAATTAATACAAATGAGATTGTTAATATTACAGAATTCGTTATTCAGTTTTAAATAAATTATTGTTTTTTACTGGTTTTAACAGAACATCTTGCTGGTTGTAGAAGCATCTGCTTGTTTTCTAATTTTGATCTTACGTTTCATCTTTTTATTATTGGTAATAATGATAAAAATTGGAATAATACGTTTATTTCCTGTTTGTAGAGTAAGAAACGTACATTAATTTCGTTGTTGATAATAGAATAGTTTTCTCAATCACATTTTAATTAAGTATAAAAATTTAGTATAAAACTTCGGACTGCCGACAGTACATATTGCATCTGTTACTTGATATAATTCACTACCATTTAAAGATTCTAACTTAGACACACGCGGTGGCGTTGCGGTAGCGCAACAAACTAGAGATCGGGAGGTCCTGGGTTCGAAAATTAAAAATTTACCTAAGTAAATAATTATCGGTGCTGAAAGCAAAAAATTATAATTAGAATTTTCATCTCTGAGAAAAACTAATTTTAAAGTAATTTATAAACTTGAAATGCGTATTAAATTTATAACACATTATTAAGAATATTTATCGAAATTCTAGGTTGTATTATAATTAATGTGATGTCCTATTGATCCATATTTACTAGTTTAATAGTATATTATGCAATGAGCATTTAATGATAGCTATTAAGACACGAGTAAGAAAATTACAGCGTCTTAATAGCCATTAAATGCAAGTTGCATACACTATTTTTTCTACGACCCCATAATAAAACATTATTTTTTAAACATTCCATTTCATAAATTGAGGTTAAAATTTTCCATGCACCTTTGCGAATTTAGCTGGTAATAAATTGTTCGTGGTTACTAAGGCTTGTTCCATAATTTCTGGTGGACTCAAATTTTACATTTCACTGTCATTATCCCTCATTTTTACCGTTTATATTTTCAAAAAAGCACAAATTTTAAGTACTTACTTGTAAATTGCAGAGAACTGTCACATTTATTTAATTTCAGATATGCAGTCGCCATATTGAATATTGTTTGAATATTGGAATGTCGCATTCCTATTGGATATAAACTTGTATCGTAATGAAAAATCTGTATTCCTATTGGGTATAAACTTGTATCATAATGAAAATCTGTATCGTAATGGACATCATTAAAGTACAGGTTCGGCATATCTAATAATACAATTAAAGTACGGGAGTAGAAAAATATTATGACGGTTTCCTGTATTTTTATCTACCAAATATTAACTTACACCAAGCAAAATCTACACCAATTTGTAAAAGTTGGTGTTTACCATGAATATACTATGAGGCGGGGTGATGCTTTGGAGGTTTCCAGGCACAGATTATCGATTTATAAAAAAAAGCACACGGTATTTGATGACAATTGCATACAACAAAATCTCTAAAAATTTAAAAGATCTATCGATAGAAAAATTCAAAGTAGAGTTAAAAAAGTTACTGATTTCAAGATGCTAATACTCTTTCAGTGATTTTGAAAGTAGCAGGCAGATCTTAGATTTGCATATCTAAATTGTTTTTTTATTATTGTTGTTATATTTTTTGGTATTAGTTAGTTGCTTATGCTTATGTTGTATTTGTATTGCTTGATTTTTACATTTCTATATGTGTTGACTTGTTCTACACCATTTTTATGGTCAAATGAACGAATAAATATTATTATTATTACTATTATTATTATATATCAAACCGTTTTATAATCGAGAGCAACCTCAAGGTATTTTGCTTATTTAAATCGGCACGGGATTGATCTGATAGGCTATTTACTATGTATTTGATCTATTTTAATAATAGAGTGGATTTTAGATTAATTAATAGTAAGGAATTTCTGCAGAAATTGATATGAACTTTGTGCACGAAAATGAAGATTATATATATCCTCTCAGGATGTCAGAGATCGATGTTAAATTAAATTATTAAACAATTCATTTGCGGCTTTTATTTTTAATAGAGTATATTTTTATAATGTTATAGCTGTGTATACAATTTGTTTACTTAACATTCGGCAAAAATTAATGGAGTCATTTCTTGGGCCATTTTAAAATGTGTAGTTTTTTGATTATTTTCGGAAAGAAACTTTGTTTTGAAGAAGGACGAATGAGGTTTGGATTTTTAAAATTATTAATGCGCCATAACTAAAAGTATGATGGTGTATTGCACGGGGTCAGCCAAATGTTGTTAACAACATTCTGATTAGAAAAAATGCTAGTTGTAGTCACACGAAGCTAGAGTAGATATCGAATTCTTAAATTGTTTTGGTAAAATCAATACTTGAGCTTCTAGAATATTTACCACTGGCAACGAAAAATGTTATAGGTATGATTTATGCACACAACGGTGAAGCAGCACCAGAAAGATGGCTGGTTTGGATGAGATGGACTTCGCTAATGTCAGCTAGATTCCCAGGCTTAAATTGCTTGATATTTTCCTATGGGTCCATTTGAAGACATTTTCTTTTTTCCCCAAACTGTTCAGATCAAAGTAGTAGTAGTGGTAGTAGTATTTTATTTGTTTTAAAAACGAGACACATGTAGATTAATTATTACTATTATATTAATAATTTTTAAAAGATACAAACACAATTACAAATGATGAAAATAATTCTATATAACGCCATATATTAACAATTAATCACAAATAGCACAATAAAATATACAATTTCATGTACCTGTCTAAGTATAACGTAAAAAAGTAAGAAATCTAGAATTCATGTAATATGTATTCTATGATACTATAGAAGGGGTTGTCTAATGAAATGCCCTCCGATGCCCTCCAAAAGCGCTTCACATCAAGGTTCTACATGTATTCAGGGAGTTTATTATACAGTTTCGGTCCCCAAAAACTCGCTGACTGCTGTATGCAACGTGGTTTTTAGGGCATTCTTGTTTCTGGTGTCATACTGATGAACCCGTGAGCTTGGTTTAGAGTGAGCCCTGTGCTCGTGCACATACTTGAAACGGTGTTGGTAAATTGCCTCCCCACAGGTAGTAAGAGAAAGGGTCGGATTTAATCCGTCTTATAAATAGATAAATTGCCTCCAAAACGTTTGTAATCATTTAGAATGGATTATTTTTAAGTTACTTATTAATATTATTGCTAATGCCTTTTTCATAGAGTATAGAGGATTAATCTTAATGATCTGTTGTAATTATCTGTTAATTACGTTATTATCGATCTTCTTATGTATATAAGAAAACCTCTGAAGAATATTTATCAGTTAGATTTTTACATTCATTTGGTTAAGATTCTTAAAGTTTTCCAGTATGAATCCCAGTATTATTTTTAGTGAGAGGGGAAAACAGTTATTACTTTTAAACAAGTATAAATATGGTGTCCAAAAATGTTTAGAAAGTGGTGAAAAACGGTGGACTTGTACAAATCTTTCCTTCTTACCCTGGGCGAAGTCGACAATAATATAGTTATTTCAAAACATATTCAGGAACATAGTCATAACGCTGAGATAGAAAAATTACATCGTCAAATTGCTAACACGTCCTGTAAAAGGAAGACTATCGAAGATATGTCTGGAAAACCTGCGAAAATTATACGACGCATACTACAAGAAAATCTTCCATCAACGGTTACCACGGTTGATGAAGCTTGTATTAGAAGAAATCTCTACAACGCTCGTCGGAAAGAGAAGCCTGCATTGCCGAAGAGCATTGAAGATTGTTTCAAAATTCTGGAGATCATAATTGAAACATGTAAAGGTGAACCTTTTATGCTTACTAATAGTAAAATTGACAAAATAGTTGTTTTTTGTTGTAAATCAAATACCCAGTTTTACTTTCTTATACGTAGTATAAGTATTGTGATGATGAAAATTTTCGACTTAGAGATTTTTGCAGATGTCCACGAAAAAGTCTGTCTGTCGTCTGTATGCCTGTGTGTCGGTGTGTGTCTGTCTGTCTGTGACCACGATAGCGGTCAAACCGCTATAGCTATCAATTCCAAATTTTGTATTTACGTGTATAATCTCCCTCTTGAAATCTGATTAGTTTTTCAGTAAAATCGGTTGACCGAAAGTAGCAGTTTACTCCAGTGAAAAAATCGAATTTTGCCAATATTTCGTCAACTACTAAGTTTAAACAAATTTATAAAGAATTCAAATGTACTTAAAATTAAGTTTGAGACAAATTGTCTTAAAAAAGTTTTTCGAAATTCCAACCGGAAGTAGGTCTTTTACTCTTATCGAAAATCGTTTTTTGCGAATATCTCGCAAGTCATGCTTTTTAGACAAGTACGTTGCGAAAATAAAAGTAGTTAAAACAAATTTTCAATATCTTTTGAATAAAAAAAATTTCAAAATTCAGACCGGAAGTACCACTTTTACTCTTATCGAATAGCGATTTCTTGCAAATATGTCGTAATTTATGCATTCCATATGTATTTATCAAGAGTACAAGAGTATTTAGAACTGGAGTTGCAATATTTTTTGTATATATTAAATTTCAAAATTCGGACCGGCAATAGCACTTTTACTCTTAGCGAGTAGCACTTTTTTTTTCGAATATCTTGCGAAGTATGCATTCTATAGCGATTTATTAAGAGAATGAAAGGATAGAATAGGATTTTGAATATGTTTTGTATAAAAAATTCTTAAAATTGTATACTTTGAAACTCTCATACGTATAAGAAAGTCGTGTGGTGGCCACACCTCATTTTTTTTGAAAAGGTGACACAAATTTATCTGGACGGTACCTTTACTTATTGCGCCCAGTTCTTTTGTCAATTGTTCACTTTTCATGGGTATTACAATGGACATTATATTCCATTAATATTTTCGTTGTTGCCTGCTAAACAAACAGAGACATATTTAAAATTATTTAATTTAATTACGGATAGCTTTATAAATAACCATATAAAAGTAGACATTTTGGAGGTCGTCATTGATTTTGAAAAAGGTATCCACAAGGCTGTTCAACAAACTTGACCGTTAGCAAAGATAATTGGTTGCCGATTTCATCTTTCACAATCTTGGTATCGCAAAATCCAAGAATACGACTTCTTCATATAAAGATAAAAGCTCTGAAATCGGAAATTGGTTACGAATGACATTCGCCCTTACTTTTTTAAAACCTGAAGAAGTTAGCGATTGTTTTGTATTTGATTTTCTATCTATCGCGCCAGATTTGGAAAATATTCAAAAATATCCTAATTATTTAATAGACAATTATGTATCAGAGAACTTTTTATTTCCGCCACATCTTTGGGCTGAAGATTCAGCGGAACTCACTCGCACTACCAATGCTTGTGAATCGTTCCACAAACATTTTAGCGACTCCTTCTACAAAGCTCATCCAAATATTTTTGTATTTATAGAAAAGCTTAAAGAATTCCAATCAGAAACTTACGTTAAATTACAGAGTGTACATTTAACTGCTAAAATTCATAACGTGAATGTAAAAAATCGCAAAAGATTCATTGCAAAAATGATCGAGTCTTATAAAAATAAGAGATAAGGAGAATACACTTTATTAAATGTATTTCTTTCCATTGTGGTGTTACAGATTGAACATTTTTTGTTTTATTTAAGTATAATTTTATTATTTAAGTACATAATTGTAGATTTAAGGTTTGTGTTACATCTTATAATTTATGTATTATATACCTTTGTTTAGTTTGTATTCTACATTTTTTTCAATAAATTCAAAATTTTAATTCACTCTTTAGAGGTTGAACATTTCTTGTTTATTTAAGTATAATTTTAATATTTAAGTAATTGTAGATTTAAGGTTTATGTTACATCTTATAATTTATGTATTATATAATTTTGTTTAGTTTGTATTCTACATTTTTTTCAATAAATTCAATATTTTAATTAACTATTTTTACTTTCTTATACGTAGTATAAGGAAGTATTGTGTTGACGAAAATTTTCGACCTCGAGATTTTTGCAGATGTCCACGTTTTGAAGTCCCCTGATACCAAAAAAGTGGTTTTAAAAAATTTCTGTCTGTCTGTCTGTCTGTGGCCACGATAGCGGTCAAACCGCTGTAGATATCTATTCCAAATTTTGTATTTACGTGTATAATATCTCTCTTGAGATCTGATTAGTTTTTCAGTAAAATCGCTAGACCGGAAGTAGTAGTTTACTTCAGTGAAAAAAATCGAAATATTTTGTCAATTACTAAGTTTAAACAAATTTATAAAGAATTCAAATGTACTCAAAATTAAATTTGAGACAAATTGTCTTAAAAAAGGTTTTCGAAATTTCAACCGGAAGTAGTTCTTTTACTTTTATCAAAAATCAGTTTTTTGCGTATATCTCGCAAGTCATGCCTTCTAGGCAGGTACATTACGAGTATAAAAGTATTTAAATTATAATTTTAAATATCTTTTGTATAAAAAAATTTCAAAATTCGGACCAGAAGTACCACTTTTACTCTTATCGAATAGCGATTTTTTGCAAATATGTGTTGGATTTGCAATATTTTTTGTGTACATGAAATTTCAAAATTCGGATCGGAAGTAGCACGTTTACTCTTAGTGAGTAGCACTTTTTTTCGAATATCTTGCAAAGTATGCATTCTATAGCGATTTATTAAGAGAATGAAAGTACTTAGAATAGGATTTTGAATAAGTTTTGTATAAAAAAATTCTTAAAATTGTATAATTTGAAACGCTCGTACGTATAAGAAAGTCGTGTGGTGGCCACACCTCATTTTTGTTTTATTATTTATCGACCGGGACCCAATTTACACATATATCTCAGGTACCTAAAAGTTAAGGGAGGTAATTTAACTATTATTAATAGATGCTCATTATCTCGGGAGGCAATTTACATTTACCCACTTGAGACTTGAAACAACCTAGAGTATACACATTAACGACGGTAAGTATTTTCTCCCTCTTAAAATATGGACGACAACTGTTACCCCCCTATAACCTACCTCACACAAGGTCCGCACTGCTCGTTTCTGAAGTAACAACACTTTCTGTTTCAGGAGACATTTCCCAAACCATAATACCATACGGTGCAATTCTATGGAACCCCGTATAGTACGCTAGTATTGCCGCATTGTGTGTTTAGACATTTTTTATTCTTCTTTGGTATAGATTGCTGAACATAGCTTTTTCACTTATCGATGTTATGTGGTCCTTCTATTTAAGGCTGGTATTCAGTTTTAACTCTAAAAATTTTGCTTTTATGGACACTACTCGAGTGAAACACGAAGAAGATTTGTGAAATTCTACAGTATTACTGAAGTAAATATTAATCCAATTGTAACATGTTTTGGAAAATATAAAATCTATTTAGTTATTAGACTTCTTGTTAGCCGTATTTATATACACTATTATTTCATTTATTCACCTACTCGTCAGGTAAAATACTATAATATTATGTGTTAGGGATCATAATTGTGGAGCAACCAAGCAAAAGGAGTTAAATCCGTTTTGTCAGAAAAATCTAAACAGTACGTATTCTTACTAATTTGGGTGAGTTAAATCCACTGATAAACTCAGAATTGAGCTAAACTTGCTAAACCCTAGCGAAAAGTTAACGTGAAACTCAGTGAATCGAGCAAAAGTTTATAAATCCAAAGCAACATTTTTGTTTCGACCAAAACGTGCTAAATCCATGTGCAGAGATCTGTAGTTTTCTTATACTTTTAACAGATAAATTGTAGTAACTCACACCAAGATGGAGCTATGATGCAAAAATCAAGAACAAAGCTTCGAATACATCATTCAGTTATACAGTTGCCACAATAAGTACCTACGTTATGTTGCCGGGCGTGCTATAACCTAAAAAATTAGTCAAGAATTATTTCAAACCAGTGCTCTACAGAAATGGACGATTCAACAGATTTTAATGTATCTGTACGAGAAGGTAAGCTAAAAGTTTATGGTCCTATATGATTATTATCACTTTTTTCTTATCAGGTAGTAGTGGAAGTCGCCGTAAAATTGCTCGTTCTCCACAAAAAGTTAAACTTCGCAAAGAGAAAAAGTACAGTGACAAGGATCCTTTGTTAATGACTTTTGTTAGACCGTGCAATCACAACGGTAAGACTTACATGTGCACCAGTATTAAAAATAGTGATGTGAAACTTATTCGAAAAAAGTTCTTTGATATTCCTGACAAAATTACGCAAGATGTAAAACTTTGCCACATGTTAGGTGTTTGTGCAGTTTCTCGACAACGGCCTGTCAAAAACGTTCCTAGAAACAGATCACTTAGTATTGCATATTATCTGAAAACGAGGGAGAAAAAGGCCTATAGAGTATGTCAGAAAAT
Organism: Amphimallon solstitiale; assembly: GCA_963170755.1. NCBI lineage: Eukaryota > Metazoa > Arthropoda > Insecta > Coleoptera > Scarabaeidae > Amphimallon > Amphimallon solstitiale. Next base: position 44,929,100 of record OY720683.1, on the reverse strand, counting down.
GTTTCTCACAGTGTTTGAAATATCGAAAAAACGCATTAACAACGTCGCACAGATTATACACCAAGGAAAAGCACCAAGAGAAAATCGTGGTGGTGACAAAATCTCGCACAAGTCAGAACCAAAAAAAGTAAAAATTCGAGAGTTTATCGAAAAACTACAAGGTAGAAAAAGTCATTATAATCGTGCTAAATCTCGAAGAATTTATTTGCCTGCTAATTTGAGTATTAGAAAATTACATAAAATGTACAACTTGGAATGCGAGGTTGAATACAAGAGCAGTTTGACAATGTTTTCAAAAATTTTCTGCTCAGAGTATAACATAGGATTCAGCTCTCCAGCTGCAGACTCTTGCTCTTTGTGTACCAGACTTACATACCGAATAAAATACGAAAAAGATCTAAAAAAAAATCTGATCTTATGATTGAATTGAGAATTCACAAAAAAAGAGCAAACGCGTTTTATAAACTAGCCAAAAGCAAACCACCAAATTGTTTAACATTTTGCTTCGACTTACAGCAAGTACAACCGCTGCCACGTACTCCAATTTCTGATGCATTTTATTCTCATCAGATAAGCTTTTATGTATTTTGTTGTGTTGGAATGAATTCTTTAAATCCAACTTTCTACACTTGGAGCGAAGATGAAGCTGGAAGAGGCTCAGAAGAAATTAGTTCTGCTCTTTTAACTCATTTGAGTTCATTAAATTTTGGAAATATAGAAAGTATAAAATTATTTTGTGATGGGTGCGGAGGACAAAACAAGAATTCTCATGTTATTCACGCTTTGTATTTTTGGCTAAAAGTAAAATCTCCTCCCAGAATAAAAGATATAGAAATAATTTATCCAGTTCGAGGACACAGCTTTTTGCCAGCTGACAGGGTCTTTGGACGAGTAGAAAAATGTCTTAGAAAAGAACCCACCATAATAACAAAGCAAAAATATATTGAAATATATTCTGCACATGGAAATGTAAAAAATCTTGGAGACGGCGACTGGAAACTCTACAAGGTGAAGCAATTACAAAAGTGGCTTAAAAAAATTGAAGGGATTTCTGACCTGAAGAAAATCAAACTGATTAAGGAAAAAGGTTCCGTAAAGGTTCAGTGCCACCAAAACTTCTATTATACTTCATTGAGTGAAACTCCTCAAAGCATCATAAAAAGGGGACAAAAGGATTCAAGGATGGAGCTACAAGTAGTCGAAACCAAGCGTAGTCTTCAAAATAAAAAGAAAAAAACACTAAAACACTTGATGGAACAACAGTTTGGTATAGAATGGGAACAAGACGAAAGGCTAGAATGGTACAAAAATATTCTGAACGATACAACAGTGGAAGACAATGAAGATGAAGAAAATGAAACACATGAAGAATGTGACTGCCTTGAAGACGATGTTGGCCTTCATATATAAATTTATACCAAATTTTCTTATGTACTTACCAGTGTTTTGTGCTTAAGCATATATATTTCTTTTTGTATTTTCTAAAATATTTGAATTAGCAGTTCGTTATTCTATTGTTTTCTCTCAATAAAAATTACATAAGCCAAAAATTGTAAATTCTGATTTAAGCAAAAAGGAATAAATCCATTACGGCTGAGCAAAAAGAGATAAATCCATTTTATTTTTGTTAATAAATCCAGACACGAAAAAGATAAAAAAAAACAAATTTGTAGTATAGATACTAACCATTACAATGAATAACTTGCCTTTTTCAGATTTTAATTTAGTATTAAGGATTTTTGGTGAAACATTTTTTATAAATTCCTCAAAACTACCTTTAGTGGATTTATCACCTTTTGCTTGGTTGCTCCACAATTATAAATATGTTACTGGTTGTAAATAATTCTAAGAACGATGATAGGAATAGGTATATACATGTTATAAGCAGAATTACTAAACGTAAATCATAGTAAATACGCTCCTTTTAAACACGTGCATCGGTGCACCTTCATTAACATGAGAAATATCTAAAATCCTTGTTATACGAGCTTTTACTTCTCATAAATTCTAAAGAACAGTGTTATGATTTATATCGGCTTCTTGTAGAGTTTCACGTAATAAAAGCAGGGAAAACTCTTCTCTATCACTATATATCAAACCTTTTATCGTTACTTTAATATTCCAGACCGGAGAAGTTCAATTTAGATCTTGAAATAGTGATATATGTAGGCGAATAAAAGAGTCAGTGAAGGAAGCAAAACCAAAAAAAAAGGCAGTAAACAACGCAATTTCTCTGTAAATGTTTCTGAATATGTTGTGATATGATACATATTAAGTATATTGTAACGCAGTATATTTGCTTTTGTTTATTTTTTTGGGTTCTTTCTGTAAGTATATGATACCAATGGCTTAGCATTTTTGAATTTGCAGTTATTACTGAAAGAAAAGTAGTTTAATATTCAAAGAGTGAGGACGTATTTTTAGCGGCTCTGCATATAGTGCAGTGTCGAAAAGAAAAATATTGTTATTTATTATTGAGACATAAATGAAATTGTGAGGATGTAAATTATTAGTGAAGTACATCTATGAAGCAAATGGATGATTAATCATTTGTCAAGTGGGTCAACATATATAAAACAACAAAAGGATGTCTAACAATATGTGCTATGTTTGCCGCGTGGAATTCCGAAGAACAGAAAGAACTGTAAAGTGTTTCGTATGTGATGAACACAGACATAGTAAATGTGCTGCAATTAGTGACGAAGCAGCTAAGAAGTTGAGTGACACGGATATTATTACATATTGCCGTGAACCTTGAGTATTTAGAAAATAAGAATAGTATTAAGAATTAGCTTAAGTATTAAAAATAAAGGAAACAGTAAAAGTCAGACTTTATTATATTTGAAAAACTTCAACATCAAGTTTATTTATGTTTGCAATACAAATAACACAAGTGTATGATAGGTTGCATATTTTAAGTATAGATAATTCTGATATCAAATGAATTTATTGTTATAATTATAGGATATATATATAAGTATTTAAGAAAAATTAAGTATTATATATAGGTACAAATAAAGACAAAATAAGTCTAAGTAATATATTTCTTTTGTAGAAAAGATAAACAGGATGTATGTTTTGTGTACAATAAAACACAACCTAACTTGTATCAAAGCGTAAAAATAATGCATTTAAAACATACATAATGTAATAAAATTCAATAAAAGAGTTTTTAAATAAATCATGCTTAAAGGATAAAATTATGCTTATGCTTATATAACTAATGGCTATAAATAAATAAAAAAGGATTTAAATTAAAATATTCTGACATGATACAATCAGCAGTAATGTTTTTATAAACGACAGCTGAGCAAATAAAATACACATTCATGAATTTGTGTGTGTAGCAGAAAGCTTCATAGACTGTAAAGACTTGTATGGTTTGAAGACCTACAAAAAGAAAATATGATATGAAATTTGTTTGTAGTTTTTTACAGATAAACCATCATCACCATTGTAAAAGTCTTGGGTTAAAACCAGAGATAGAATAGCAGGCCAAACGGATCGTTGTAGTACGAATAACGTTGGGAGAAGAATACCTGTTATTTATAATACTGTAACGAAATGTGTTTACATTAAATAAAAGAATCAGATCTCTCGGCGCGATAAAAACGAAATTTTCACACGCAAAAAAAGGGACAGACCGAGCAACGTATAAAAACGCTCTTATTTACACACTGCCATAAATCATCTCTCTCGCTGCTGGTAAATATCGTAAATGCAGTGAGTCATCTCACAGATGTGCGACGTAAGCAAGAAAAAGTCTAGATTTCCCCTGGTATATTGCAGAATATACTAGTACTGTTCGAGAACATTTCATACCTGGTATATAAGGCGACTGATTCACCGGGATTCAATTCATTATGGGATTCATTCATTGCGGGCGGAGTAGTTCGGGATAAAGAAAGTCCTTACGTAGTGGTAGCGTAGAAATAAATATAGTAGTGCCGTTTTATATAAATAGTGTGATATAAATAAATACGGACAGAGATGTAAATAATAGTAGTAGTAAATAAATACATGTGATAATTAAATTGTAGTAGTTTAAGTGTGTTACGTTAGTTTTTATGTTTTTATATTGTTAAATAATTTTGAGTATATAAATATACAGACTGTTTTAAATAAATAATTACACGAGTTGTTTATTGGAACCCGAAAACGTTACAATACATTTCCAATTTTACCGAATCCTAATATACCTAAAAAAAAAGAAAAGTAAGGATTGTATTAGCGAATGGAAGAAGGAAGTATCTAACAAATGATGAGAAAGGCAACGAGTTTATAAACAAATATAAGGAGGAATTATATTAAGAAGAATATACTTACCATTGAAGATACCATGTGGTTTAGTGAAAAGACTTAAATAAGCAAACAATTTTCAATGTGTTTACATTTAGTGAAGGGAACTGTCAAAGACAATAAGTGCGCGTGTGTTAGTGTCACGACGGCAACTTGAGGGCAGAGATCTCACAGAAGATGCAGGGAGCCAACTTATATTTTAGTTCGGTGGATGGCATAACAAGCATTACACATTTTTTTCCCGGGTATACATTGAAGAACAGGAATGAACAAGATGAGATTATAATTTCGACTTCGAAAGATAAAGACTTTTAAAAAGCCAATAAAGAATTAATCGTAGGGTTAAATACACCACGATTAGATGTATGTATATTCATTCATTTTTGTATTAGCATATTAAGTTCATTTTATTTCAATTTCATTCATAATAATAAATTTTTCTTTTGATAATGTTTTTGTATTTCAAAAATGGAGATGCCTAAGGCACAAATTGAAGAAATGTTTAATGAAAAAAAATGAATTTTTCAATTATAAAGAATTATCAATGCTGCTATTCGTATATGGGAATACAACGTGCAAATGTTTATTCAGTATAACGTTGAGCAGTAGGGATAAAATAGATATTGTCCTGTACAAATATTAATTCGTTAGTTTTTTTTTATATACAACACAAATAGGATTATTAATGGTGTTGTGTGTTAAGAAGATATAACGTGCGAATGTATATTTTCTAATACTTTATCAGGCATCAGTAATTCTCGCAATTCATTTTTGATTTCAAATTTAAATAAAATATACATTTAGAAAGGGAGATGTTTCTATGTGGCGGGTTTTGAGACGCTGGTTGCAATACGTGCAAATGATTGTTGCCAGTGAGCAATTCATGCTTATTTATGAACATTGACCATTGCTACGTTCTAAAATTAACAGGGCATTACGTGCAAATATAATGTTTCTGATAAAATAGAATTAGCACAATATTAACAAATTATCGATATTTGATTGAATTTTCTTTGTATTAAAACAGGATAATATTTTATTTGTTTTTTGATTAAGCATTATGAATATATTTATTCTATAAAACATTACAACCGAGAATACGGTATAAATGTCTTGTTTCAATTATGTGTTTTTTTTTATAATTCTGTTGTGGTGAATATAGTATAGCGATGCTAGCTATCATTAATACTTGAATTAAATATACAAGTATGATTTTATACAGACTTAGATTTTTTTCCTCTTTAATACAAATAATAACCTTATCCCTAAACAAAAATAAGCAAGAGATTTACCAGGAGGAAAGAAGGCTGGATACACTGCCAGAACTCACGCGTACTTACAAAGTACGTGCTGTAAAGAAATAAGTGAATATATCAAATATAATAAAAATTATCATTATTTTTATAATTATGTTGCTGGTACAGCACACAGCATAAGTATATGGCGATGCCCAACGTGTGGCAATACTACATTTATTTTATACATAGAGTTATGCTGCCACAACATAATTAAATGGCGCCCAACGTGCCAATTAATTATGTTCAATCAAGAGAAAAAGTGATAAATGAAATTGAAAATAAATATGTAGTTTCTGAATCGAAATTAAGAAACCCTAAAATAATAATTACTGGTGTTGAAGCAGATGTTATTGATGAAAACAATGAAAAAGTGTTAGACGCGATTATTAGGCAAAATGACAACATACGTAGACAAGGACGTCTCAGATAAAATTAAAATAGAAAAGAAATACTTAGATAAGAAAAAGAAGAACTATGGAAATATTATATTGCCTGTTCAACCGGCGATGTATTCCAGCATCATAGACAGGGCACAAATAAATATAGGATGGAAAAAATATATGGTGTATGAACACCTACATATAGTTCGATGTTATAAATGTGCAGGGTACAATCGTTTTGCTAACGAATGTAAAAATGCGGAAACATATGGTAATTGTGCTGGTAGTAATTTGTCAAACAAATGTGATAGCGTAATTATATATAAGTGTATAAATTGTGTAAGAACAAACGATAAATTTAAAATGGATATTGACACTTATCACACAGCCTTTGATAGAGCCTGTATACATTACAAACGAATAGTTGATAAGCAAAAAACGAAAATTAAATATATTTAACAATTAGATTATAAGTAGGATTAATTTGCTCAGTAATGATTTAATTTTAGTTTTTTAAGTGTTAAGAACATTAGAATATTTGAACAATTAGTCCGTAATTATATTATTGAAAAAGTTTTAGTTTCTAAGTAATATATTTGTATATTTTAATAGCAATTGCTAATAAAGATTATTATTATTATTAAAGGCTTGCATCACCGATATATCTATATTTATATCTCGACATGTAACAAACAGCTTTGTTTTCCTGTATAATTGGAGTAATATTTTTCGTTTATTTGTATAATGTATTTAAATTCCAGCAGTTTGTCAAAATACTCCCAGTATAGTAAGTAAAAGTGAAAAGAAATTTTCAGTACATTGATTTAGTTACAAGTACCCCATATGGCTATTAATTGCTTGCAATTCTTCACATAGAAAAACGTATTGATCATTGACTGAAACACAACAATTACATCATAAACACCTTCAAGTAAATTTTATTTAAATATACTTGCTTTCGAATAATTTTAATGTTTTACTAACATGCCTGACTAAAAACATCTAAGCTCACGTAGTGGGCGAGGCCACGTTCTTGCAAGAAAAAGGTCGACGCTCAGTATGCAATATTTACACGAACTTATTCCAGCCATTTTCGACCTCCTTTTATCTCCGTGGCTATTTGAGTTACATTGTTGATATTTTTTGTATGAGTTAAGATTACCAAAAGAAGCAATATTACAAATTCCAGTTATCTAGGTACAATAGTTTCCAAGATTCAAAAACCCAAAAATCATGATTTAAGGCACTCAGTGACTAACTGACTCGTAGATCATCATAAATCTGGGGTATTTCCCATTAAGCTACAACTTCGAATTTATACATAATAGTGTCTAACGTGCTATTTACGAGCAAACTAGTAACAATCTAATTAGTATCATAATTATCCTTATTACCTACTACACGACAGTGATATGGCTGGCAACGTACGGAAAATGCCGGGGTGAGGGCAAAGCAAGGAGTCCAGCGGCGAGAGCGCCCCAACTGGAGGGAAGCTCAATATTTATAAAGTAAATTACCGAGCCAGCACTGAGTGTTGATGTCTGCTTAGCAATACAGGAATATATCTTCACTAATTCGTAATATATTCTTGATTTTAATGAACATTTTGTTGTTGCTTCTTTAAATATATACCCATTATTTTATTCTCATATTTTATTTCTTTTTAATAACTACTTCAATTACTATACTTCTCTTTATATAGCTATTTGTACTTTGTATATATTGTCGTAACCCAGAGTGCATAAAAAATACCTAAGTAAAATCAAGCTATTATAACCATCAATCACCCAAATTATCCCTTAATTACACCCTAAGTTAGACATTCAACTTCTTCTTACGTCACACGTTGGGTAAGCCAATAAATTAAAGTAGAATGTTTTCAATATAATATCTTACTTGTTTATAAATCAAATATTTATATGCCCTAACTAACTCAGTCGTTTAAAAAATTTCTAATACTTGCATATTTTTATTAATCATAAAAAATCTTAGTCCGGACCTGTCTCTTTAAAATATCTAAGAAAAATTATTGTCCAAGTTCTTTTCACTCTAAACGTTGGTAATCCGCAACTAAACGATTTTACCGCTACTCATGTGAACTAACTTTGATAAATTTACTAAATGTTTTCGTTAATTGATACAATAATCTTTATATTCAGATTAAGTTCTAATCTACATCATTTCTTATCTCATAGAATGGTAAGTTACTTTTAAACTATTTCTATATCTTCCCAATACATTAATCTGTATGTTTACTTTATTTTTTAGGAGGTCAAAACACTATGAGAATTGCAGAATGTTAACCTATCAAATACCTCTACGTAAATGAAATTCAAAAATGGTTGAGTAACAATAAATATAATGTGTTGTTGAGAAATAACATACAATAATCATGTATTTCACGAAAATGCCAGTATTATAACAATTAATTATTCAAACTTGTCCAATATCTTGGTACCTATATTTGGTTATGATTAGAATTGAGGTTATAACCCTATTTTATTTGTCAAGGTAAGTTTAATTTACAACATGTAATAAACTTTTAAAATGTATACCATTAATTTCAAATTCAAATAGTATTATGTAACCGTTGTTTATAATTCAATATTTAATTTCTGATACATTTAGTCCTTTAATTTTTAATCTATGATTTGCCAATTCATTGAAATAAAGAGATTTTCATATTAAAAGTAACAATTAAACGATACAACCTTATTTTACATATGTGTAACTTCTCGACAAGGAAATTCTAACTGATCTCTTTTCTCTTTTTAGTTTCGGTGGAACTGGAATCCTCGGTGATCTATTACCTCTTCAATATAACAGCTGTTGGTGCCTCGTAAAGATGATTTCTAGTACGTCCAAGAACTCCTTACCGCCTTGCTAGACGAACCTGCCAGGTATCCACTTCGGTACGGAAATCTCGCAGAAAATGCACGTCAGATGAGCCTATTATAATATGTTTTCGTCCCAGGAATCTCTTGATAAATAAATCCCCTCTATGGTTAAACTTGAAATTGGAATTCCTTCGCTTAAAAAATTCTTCGAGATATTCAATCCTTTTGTGGTAAGTAAATTAAATTTATATTTTACTGCTTTTAATCACTATAATCTCCTTCTCTTCTTTAATCACTAGATACTGCCTACGTTAATACAATCTTTCACTAATACTTTGTGTTGGTCATAAATTATACACCAATATATTAAATTTATAATTTAATATACTCAATATGTATTTCTTTAGCTTCAGTTTAGATAATTTCGGCTAAAATCTATTCTAACCGAAATTATTATGCACCTCTTCTCATAAATTTTTAAGAAGTTTTTTTTTTTATTTACTCTGATTACCTTAGTGATAATTTTATATATTTGAATTGGCCAATCTCAATTAAACACCTCTTATTTATGTTCAAAATGCATTCTATTATTTTAATATTCTTTTGTATGCCTTTCTATAATTCAATACTCATATTTTAACAATTTTAACCATGAATTTATACATGTATTTCAGTATTCAAAACCATTTTAAAACATACTATCTCAAAAATTCTGTAAATGTCAAAATCTGTCAACCATTGACTTTTCCTCTAATTAAATTATGGCGGGAGTTTTTATCTATTTTAACGTTACCTTTAAACAAAGTTTCCCTTTTAAAAATCAATTCTCATCATTTAAGACAATTGAACAAGTTTTTACACTTTTATATTACATATCAAACACACAATTAATATCAAAATCTCTCTTTTACAGGTTTTGGTATAATTTGCTGAACTATGGACCTTAACCAATGGACTTTACTACAATATCACTTCAACAATTGTAAATATTAATACTAGGATAATAAATACTAATCTTCATAATACTATTTCTATTTATAAGTTTCTTAAACTTTTAACATCAAAATACATTTTTTTACCATAACCAAATATAAATATTGATGGTTAGTACCTAGTACTACCTCATTTTGCCCCTTTAATAAATGTAAAATTTCAACATGTTTGAATAATTTTCATTTATTAACTAAGAAATTATCTGTTAAGTTACAATTAATTATCTGTTACCTATATAATACATTTACATTATTAACAACTTTTAACGTAACATTTTTTTTTAATATGCTTGCTATATTCTAGCACTATGTTTGCATTATTTTAACCATATGGCATCTTCATCATGTAAACTTTATCATATTTTTTTTTTTTAATTTAACAAATCATCACTATATTATCTATGCAAAACTATATACATGTACTACTATTATAACTCTCCTGACTGTAACATTTGTTTCTTTTCTGTCTTTATTTTTTTTTTTTTATATTATGTGTACTTAGTATAAGGAAAATTATTTTTCTCAAAAATGTTATTTATATTCAAAGTATATTTTTTTTTAAATTGTTAAAATATCTGGTTATCTGTAAATACTTTATTGTCTCCAATCTCTGTATAACTTATTTACTCTTTGTATATTTCTATATCATGATTTTAAAACATTTATGCAAACTTTATTATAACTACTATATGTAATATCTTTGTCACATTATGGTGAATATTAAATCATCTTTTCCATTATTTCTTTGGAACTTAAATTGCCTCTCTGAAATATGCTTTAGTCATGCTCACTTATACATTATTAATTATTATCTATATTGTTCTTATTCGAACATTTCCCCTATATACCTTATTAGACATATTCGTCTTATCCCCTACTTTCATCATACGAAAGTTTTTTACTTATATTTCCGTTTTATTGGCGTACTTTACCATTTAAATTATATGTAGACATTTTTGTCCTATACATTCTATATCTCTGGGTTTCTTTACCCTTTCTCATACATTTATACATTTATTATACCATATTTTCATGGATCATTTTATATTACTTTATTATAGTAAGCATTTTATAATTACTTCAATTATCATATTTCTTCGTAAAAGGCCCTTTTTCTTTCTTCTTAATAATTATATTCTCTTATTCACCTAATGTTTCATACGATTTGCTTTATCGTGCAAAATTATCGTAGTCTATCTTCTTAGTTTTATAATACTCTTATACATTTTTTCTTGATAATATTTTCTTTCCATAGACAATTTTATTTTATTTTAAGTTTCTTACATTTCCAGTTATCTTCTTTACATTCCTTTCCTTATACACACATGTTCTTGTATTATCGACTTATATTACATCATTTTTTTGTTTCTACTATATACAAATAATTTGAAATAAGGGAATAACTTTTTATAAATGATAATACTAATTTTAATATTTATAACATTCCTACTTCTATAACTTAACTATACTTCCGGACGAGTTTCTGAAAAATTTCTGCCCCTACCTTATTATCAAATAGGTACCTTCCATATATGGGCTCGTATTGTCTGTATTCGTTCTGGTTATAAATAAAATATTTAATTTCACCATCCTTTTATTGTCTTTTAATTACTCTCCATGCCCCTAATAATATCAACTCTTATGCTCCTAACATTAAATTGGAGGAAAATTGTAATAAGGGTCTTGTCCTTCTCTGGTCAATGTATTCTTAATTTTATCCTTGATATTTGGTGAAGCTTAACACCTACAAGAATTATCTCTATACTTCTGTCTTAGTTAACAAATTCTATGTGTGATTCTAATATTGGAAATTATATCCTGCCCCTATCTCATAATCGAGTGAGAATATCTGTATATTAGATCCATGTCCTTAAATTGGGAAAGATAATTTTATAAGGGCTATTATTATGTAATTTGTGGTAGCTCTTGTAACAGTTGATGTCACTAGTACCAACAAATACTACCCTATATTATCTGCCATGTCCATATTCTTTATTCGGGTATAATAATTTTTATGAGGGCTTATATCTTGGTGCAGCTCTGGTAGGTTGGTGTCGCCGGTACCATCAGTTGTCGCCCTTGTATACAACTGCCATGTCCATAAATAATTGTGGGCTGTTAATTTGAAGTAGCTCTGGTAGAATGGTGTCGCCGGTACCATCGAATACTGCCCTAAAGTATCCGCCATGTCCATATTTAAATGTGGGCTGTTAATTTGAAGTAGCTCTGGTAGGATGGTGTCGCCGGTACCATCGAATACTGCCCTAAAGTATCCGCCATGTCCATAAATAAATGTGGGCTGTTAATTTGAAGTAGCTCTGGTAGGATGGTGTCGCCGGTACCATCGAATACTGCCCTAAAGTATCCGCCATGTCCATAAATAAATGTGATTACTATTCATTTACATAGTCATGTAACATTGACACATGATATGTTCCTTTGAAGTATCCAGTATTTTCATCCACTAGATCATAATTATTTGCACCTATTCTTCGATGAACAATATATGGTCCTATAAATGGCCTCAAAAGTTTTGCTACTATTTTATTTTTCCTATCAGTTACTCTTAGTGCTCGTACAATTACTTTATCATTTACATTATATGTTTTATATTTTCGTTGTTTTTCTTTTTTCTTATTTTCCCATCTTTCCTTTCGCTTCAATAATTTTTGTCTAACTTGCTCATATTTATCCCCTAGATAAGCTATATCTTCATTCTTCCATGGCCTTTGAGGTTGTTGTCCAGTAAATATAGTAATTGGGCAAGCTTCATGTACTGTACTAGGTGTATTATTCATCACTAGCTCTATCTGTTTAATATATTTCGCCCACTTATGATGGCAATCAATTAGTAATATTCGTAAATATTTTATAACCTCTTTAATATACCTTTCCGATGGGTTAGCTTGAGGATGACGTATCGAAATATGATAAGCTTTAATATTCCTGCTTTCTAAGAAATCATGATATCTTTGATTCATAAAGTAAGTTGCGTGATCTGATAAAATTGTGTTTGGAGTTCCAAATTCTGTAATATACTCCTGCAATGCTTGTAACACCGTTTCTGTATTACATTTTTGAGTGGGTATTAATCTAACATGCTTTGAAAAAATATCACACATTACTAAAATGTTACGATATCTTCGGGTACTTGGTATCAAGTTTGAAATAAAATCTATAGCTACTAATTGTAATCTGTCAATTGCTATTATACTTAAACTGATGTTCTGGTTCGTGAAATTTTTCTCTTTTGCCAATACACATGTTTCACACTTCCTAATTTGTCTTTTAATTATTTTTTCATCGTTCTGACAATAATAAGCTTCTCTAAAAATGAGCCAACATTTCCTGGCACCAATATGAGTATATAATTCATGTAAATATTGTACAATTTCTATGGTATGTTCCTCATTTGTAACATATACCTCATTATCACCAATTTTCTTCACTATAATTCCATCTTTAATACTCATACCTTTATAAGCTCCATCTGTTATAATTCTATGTTTAATTTCCATCAATTCAGGTGATTCTTGTACTTGACTTATTTGTTGCAATGAGAAAATTCCTTCTGTACCCAATTTTACCAAATTAATTTGTACATTTGATGACTTATTTTCTCCATATTTTCTACTTAAGATATCTGCTGCTATCATTTCTTTACCTGGTTTGTACACTATCTCCATATCATATTGTTGAATTAATAACGTCCATCTATAAATACGATTGTTATTCAATTTCGTGGTCATAATATTTAACAGTGCCTTATGATCCGTTTCAAGGACAAACCGTTTTCCTATCAAATAATAGCGTAATTTTGTTAAGGCAAAGATGACGGCAAGCATTTCGAGTTCTGACACGCCATATCTTTTCTCGCAAGGTTTAAGTGTTCGTGAAGCAAAATAAATTGGTACTTCTATATTATCCTTAACTTGTATAAGTTCAGCTGCAACAGCTATATTTGACGCATCCGTTCTTACTATGAATTCCAAATTAAAATCAGGATGAAATAATTTTAAATTTTCAACGAAATTTGCTTTTAATTGAATAAAACATTCCTCACATTCTGTTGTCCATTTCCACTTATTACCTTTCTTTAATAAATTCAATAATGTGTTTGTTTTTTGACTATAATTGGAAACAAACTTTCTATAGTAATTAAGTAATCCAAGGAATCCTCTTAACATCTTAAGTTTATTTGGTCTTGGGTAATTTTGTATTTCCTCTAACCTTTTAGGATCTAACATTATATTTTCCTGATTTACCACATATCCCAAATAATCTACTTCTTTACGACAAAATTGGCATTTTGACAAATTCAATTTCATTCCATTTACTTGTAAGGTGTTAACGATTATTTCAATGTGATTCATATGTGTTTCAATATCATCTGAGAAAATAATAATATCGTCTAAGTAGTGAAGTGCAAATTTTTCATATTTGTCCAATATCTTGTGAAGGAACCTGATCAAACCAGCAGGGCTACTTTTTATGCCGAAAGGGCATACTCGAAATTGAAAAGTAATTCCATTTATGTTAAAACCACAATATTTCCTTGAGTCTTCATCTAATTGAATTAACCAGAAAGCGTTCTTTAAGTCCAACTTACTATACCACTTTTTATTCCCACATTTTGTCAATAGAACGTCTATATTCTGTGGCGTTTCGTGCTCAGGCTTGATCCTAAGGTTGAGTAAGCGAGCGTCAATGCATATGCGTATAGAGTCGTCCTTCTTCTTTACCAAGACCACAGGATTAATAAAATAAGTGTTAGAACGTTCTATAATATTTGCTTCCTCTAATTTTTGCAATTCTTCATTTACTCGCTCTTGAAAGAAATAAGGAATTGGGTAATTTTTGCAAGACAAAGGTGTATCATCATCAATTAACAATCGATGTTCATAATCTTTAGCAAACACAACTTCATCATTTACTAATCGGATATTATCAGCTAAAATCTCTATCAAACTTTCTTCCATCCACGGTTCTGCTAAAGTTTGTTTTTCAATAAATGATTTAATATCCATTTTATTTCGGATTATCAGTACCTCTTTCTGTTCTTCTTGTATTAATACATCACTATCCATATTAACATTTGTTCTTGGCAGCTCAAACATTGCCCCCTCTAAATGTTCCTGTGCATCGTCGTTTTCTGCCCGATCAGCAATTATAACATTATTTACGTCCATCTGTATATCTTCCTTAAATTTAAGATATGCATTTATTTCTTTTATGTCCTCTAATTTATTCAGCAAAATTTCATTATCACCTATTCTAATTTTATTATCTTCAAAATTAAGATTCATACCCAATGCTCTCATATTATCCACCCCCAAAATACAATCATAGAACAGATTACTTAGTATATAAAACTTCATAATATACTTTTGTCCATTTACTTCCACTTCTAAACATAATCTTTTATTTATACTTCCCATTTTCCTACGATTCGCAGACATGACCTTTGTATTTTTAACTTTAATAACATATTTGGAATAATTCTCTATACTATCTACCAATTCCTCCTTTATCAAAGAAATCTCCGCTCCGGAATCTAATAATGTTCTAAAATTAATCTTCTTAATTGTAATTGAAAAGAAAGGTAAGCTTTCATAATTATTTAAAATATCTCCTACTTCTGTAATATTGTTAAATTCCCTTATTTCTGAAAACACTTGATACTTGTCATTACTACAAATATCCTCTTCTGATATAAACAAATTTTCTAATGAGAGGTTCCCGGTACAGGATCCTTGTATAAGTTCCTGGGTATCTCTAAAATCGGCGTTTTTTTTTCTTCTAGATTTTCCATTCTTATTCCACTATTTCCTTTCAAATTATCATTACTTGAACTGCCATAACTATTTATTCTACCCTCTTGAGTACTAATTGTATTTATTGCTCTTGCATTATCCTTACTATAAAATCTTCTATTCTGTTCCTGATAATTATTATTATTATATGGTATCCTGTTTGATTGCGGATTATTAAAAGGCGTATATCTATTAAAATTTGGTCTATTATTATTATTACCATTTTGTGTACCTCTATTGTTTGCCCCCATACCATTACTATTCCCTTGAACATTAAAACTTCTATAATTCCCACTTCGTTCTTGATTAGGATTCTGTAATCCCTGTCTTGTTCCAAATCCATATGTATTATTATTTGACGAATAATTATTTCTATAATTATTGTTAGCCTGTTGATTAGCTGAATTGTTTCTGTTATAATAATTGTACGTTCCGTCATTATTATTATCTCGCTGATTATTACCTGGTGCCTCTGGTCTACTCGTTGACTGTCTAAATTCCCGATACTTCATCCCATCTGAATAATCATCCAAACGACGTAAAATCTCAATCAATCCATCCATATCAGTGACATTCTGGCAAATTATTGCGTGAGTATCAACTGGAATAAAATGCTGTAAAAGATGTTGTGAGATTGTCTGTTCATTTAGATGCGATATATACCGACAATAATTAAACATGCGCTGTGCATAGGCTTCCCTAGATGATTTACCTAACTGATATCGTCCAGTTAACAATCTTTGATGTGCTCGGCTTTGTTGTGTTTCATTCCAAAAATTCTTTTTAAATAAATCCACAAACTGTTCCAAACTCTTACAACTATCCTCGATTCGTTGTAACCAATCAGCTGCACCGTTACTTAATGTTACTCGTATAACATTCATCTGATTTTTGAAATCTGGTAAATCCTCTACGTATTTTAAAATATTCGTCAAATAAGCCATAGGATGTGTAGATAATTTATCACCACTAAAATGCATGATATTCTCTATCCTAATTCCTGTATTCAAATTATTATACACTGGAATACAATTACCATTTGGTATCTTCACATTCTGTGCCTTAGCTAACAAATCTTGTATTTTCTTCTTCTGCTCTTCACATTCTTTTAAAATTCCCTCCATACTAGACTTCTGCGCATCAGTAGTCGATGTAGTTGCTTGTATTTCTTTTATACAGTTTATTTCCGTTGATTCTATTTTCTTATTCAAATTTTCTTCCATTCTTATTACCTGATCAGTAGTTTCTTTATTTACCTTCTCCAATCCTTGTTTTAAATTCTCAGCCATCTCTTTATGTTTTGAAACATTATCTACTTCCAACTGACTTAAATTACCTTTAATTTCCTTTACATCTTTTTCTACCCGTTGAACTTCAGTAGTAATAAAAATTATAGCTTCTGATTCTTTGGTAATAAATTTCTCGTTCATATCTACTACAACTTTGTCAATACTATCTTGGGTATTATTCAGTAACGATACTTTTAATTCTTCCAGCTTCTTATTATTTTCTTCTCTTATAACTTTGTTTTCTTCCTTTAAATTATTTAAATTCCTGGTAAATTCTTCATATGTCTTATCTAGCTTGCCACATAATTCTTCATTCACCTTCACTAATTCTCCTCTTAATTCTTCCTTTATATCCACCAAATTTTTCTTAGATTCCCTTTTATCCTCCTCTCTATTTTTCTCACTTTTCCTATTATCCTCCTCTCTATTTTTCTTAGCTTCCCTTTTATCCTCCTCTCTATTTTTCTTAGCTTCCCTTTTATCCTCCTCTCTATTCTTCTCTAATTTTTCATACAATTGTCGTATTAACATGTCTGTTGATGAAATCGACATCTCCGTTTTCGAAGTTTTTCCTTGTATCTGTGTCTTATCACCCCTATCTTGTCCTTCTTCTAACTGCCGTGTCTCTTCCTGTTCCTGTGGTATATCTCCTTCATCTTGTATATTACCTATCTGTTGTGTTTCTTCCTCGCTATCGCTAGAAGACTCTGGCCTATTTACTATAGAACTACTTTTAGACCTAGTATTCATGTTTATATAATTTTATGTAACAACTCTTTAATAAAAATTACTTGTATTTACGTTTCTGGTTTTATTATACTGTTAACCTTTGTGTATTGAAAAATGTATTTAACTAATTATAATCAGGAGAATCAAATATCAAAACACAATCTTTGCGAGTTTCTTTTATAACGCCCCACGTTCGGAAGCCATATTAATGTCGTAACCCAGAGTGCATAAAAAATACCTAAGTAAAATCAAGCTATTATAACCATCAATCACCCAAATTATCCCTTAATTACACCCTAAGTTAGACATTCAACTTCTTCTTACGTCACACGTTGGGTAAGCCAATAAATTAAAGTAGAATGTTTTCAATATAATATCTTACTTGTTTATAAATCAAATATTTATATGCCCTAACTAACTCAGTCGTTTAAAAAATTTCTAATACTTGCATATTTTTATTAATCATAAAAAATCTTAGTCCGGACCTGTCTCTTTAAAATATCTAAGAAAAATTATTGTCCAAGTTCTTTTCACTCTAAACGTTGGTAATCCGCAACTAAACGATTTTACCGCTACTCATGTGAACTAACTTTGATAAATTTACTAAATGTTTTCGTTAATTGATACAATAATCTTTATATTCAGATTAAGTTCTAATCTACATCATTTCTTATCTCATAGAATGGTAAGTTACTTTTAAACTATTTCTATATCTTCCCAATACATTAATCTGTATGTTTACTTTATTTTTTAGGAGGTCAAAACACTATGAGAATTGCAGAATGTTAACCTATCAAATACCTCTACGTAAATGTAATTCAAAAATGGTTGAGTAACAATAAATATAATGTGTTGTTGAGAAATAACATACAATAATCATGTATTTCACGAAAATGCCAGTATTATAACAATTAATTATTCAAACTTGTCCAATATCTTGGTACCTATATTTGGTTATGATTAGAATTGAGGTTATAACCCTATTTTATTTGTCAAGGTAAGTTTAATTTACAACATGTAATAAACTTTTAAAATGTATACCATTAATTTCAAATTCAAATAGTATTATGTAACCGTTGTTTATAATTCAATATTTAATTTCTGATACATTTAGTCCTTTAATTTTTAATCTATGATTTGCCAATTCATTGAAATAAAGAGATTTTCATATTAAAAGTAACAATTAAACGATACAACCTTATTTTACATATGTGTAACTTCTCGACAAGGAAATTCTAACTGATCTCTTTTCTCTTTTTAGTTTCGGTGGAACTGGAATCCTCGGTGATCTATTACCTCTTCAATATAACAGCTGTTGGTGCCTCGTAAAGATGATTTCTAGTACGTCCAAGAACTCCTTACCGCCTTGCTAGACGAACCTGCCAGGTATCCACTTCGGTACGGAAATCTCGCAGAAAATGCACGTCAGATGAGCCTATTATAATATGTTTTCGTCCCAGGAATCTCTTGATAAATAAATCCCCTCTATGGTTAAACTTGAAATTGGAATTCCTTCGCTTAAAAAATTCTTCGAGATATTCAATCCTTTTGTGGTAAGTAAATTAAATTTATATTTTACTGCTTTTAATCACTATAATCTCCTTCTCTTCTTTAATCACTAGATACTGCCTACGTTAATACAATCTTTCACTAATACTTTGTGTTGGTCATAAATTATACACCAATATATTAAATTTATAATTTAATATACTCAATATGTATTTCTTTAGCTTCAGTTTAGATAATTTCGGCTAAAATCTATTCTAACCGAAATTATTATGCACCTCTTCTCATAAATTTTTAAGAAGTTTTTTTTTTATTTACTCTGATTACCTTAGTGATAATTTTATATATTTGAATTGGCCAATCTCAATTAAACACCTCTTATTTATGTTCAAAATGCATTCTATTATTTTAATATTCTTTTGTATGCCTTTCTATAATTCAATACTCATATTTTAACAATTTTAACCATGAATTTATACATGTATTTCAGTATTCAAAACCATTTTAAAACATACTATCTCAAAAATTCTGTAAATGTCAAAATCTGTCAACCATTGACTTTTCCTCTAATTAAATTATGGCGGGAGTTTTTATCTATTTTAACGTTACCTTTAAACAAAGTTTCCCTTTTAAAAATCAATTCTCATCATTTAAGACAATTGAACAAGTTTTTACACTTTTATATTACATATCAAACACTCAATTAATATCAAAATCTCTCTTTTACAGGTTTTGGTATAATTTGCTGAACTATGGACCTTAACCAATGGACTTTACTACAATATCACTTCAACAATTGTAAATATTAATACTAGGATAATAAATACTAATCTTCATAATACTATTTCTATTTATAAGTTTCTTAAACTTTTAACATCAAAATACATTTTTTTACCATAACCAAATATAAATATTGATGGTTAGTACCTATACTCCATTCAGTCTAAGAATAAAGCATTGGGAAAGATAGGGCTTAAAATAAACGTTTGTGATTGGTTGAAATCGAGTGTGCATTTACACCGGCAAAATAATCGCATTTAGCTCGTTCTGTCAAAAATTTGTTTACTGACAGTTTTGTTCAAAGATTTTGTCGATTTCCGTATTTTACATAGTTATTTGTTGTTAATATTCTTAAAAAATAGTTCTTCTTAGAACTCGCAAGTGAAATATTCATTTGTTAAGGTATTTTATCAATTTCGTTATTTCGTAATCGCTAATATTCTATAGTACGGCGGAAGCATTTTACCAGGTCCTTCAAAAAATCGTAAAGGGAAATACATAAGATCTGGACAAAGGCAAATGGCTTATAATGTGTACATTAAGCATAAAGACAATATGTCTAAAACAGCTGCAGTCAATCAAACAGCAGAGGAAGTGGGTATTAATAGGAATACAATGTACTGCATTATTAAAGAAATGGAATTATATGGAGTTCCAATTTCTCCTCCAAGAAAAAGAAATTATCGTCATACTTACAATAAATTGGATGAAGCACAAAAAAGTACAATTAGACGACATGTGCATTCCTTTTTCTTGAGGAATGAGTTACCAACTTGTATAAAAATGTACGTAAATGTCAAAATATAATGATATCAGATATGTATATCCCTGCTATCCATCTGACAGTAAACATATGTTTTACTTGTTTTCAAAATACAAAGTTCATCGTGTGTAAACTGTGCTCAAATTGTAGCGCCATCTACTTTATTCTTAGACTGAATGGAGTATAGTACTACCTCAATATGTATACATTTTAAGTGAACATTAAGTTATGAAATCTCACTAAAGAGCGACATTTAAAAAGTCAGACCAAATTCTCGCAGGTATATGTGTTATACTATCTTCAAAAAATAACTGAAATATAGCAACTATGCAAAGTTCCTTATCTACAAGTTACTTGCATTGTCCTAATAACCACAGAAGGTTCTGTGTAACTTGATAGCCCTGAAGATCAAAGTTGGCAAGTTTATTAGATATGAACATTATTGAAGTCTCTGAAAACTTCTTTGATCTGAAGGTTTATCAATTTGCACAGAATTTTCTGTACAAATAACATCTAGATAAGTATATTGGCATAGTTTCTACATACTAATTATTTTTTCTAGATAATATAACACACATACCTGCGAGAAGTTCGTCCTGCTTCTTTATACATGTCGTTTTTGGTGGGGTGACATTTACCCACTACAGAACATATTACTGGCTACTATTAGTGTCTACTGTGTACATGTTTAGGTTCTTAGAGTGTGAAACTTCTTATGGGTAAAACTTTATACTACACATATATTTAATCAGCACAAACTTTTTCAATTATGCCCTACTGAAGAAAACAAAACACGTTTCTACATTAATCTGTCTATTATCACTAGTGGCTTATTTAATACATAGGTCAGTATTGTCTGGCATATGGTGATGTTGGATGTTATTCCAGATAAATTGACAATCTTTTCGCAGAACCTAAAAATGACATCCTACTCTTTATTTGTTATTTTGTTATTAGATTCCAATGAAGCCTCTAGTCAAAATTGATATTTGATATTAATTTTATACGTGTCTTTCATATATTTGTATACGAATAAGTTTAGTGTTTATAGATATAAAATCCATGAACACCAACATTCCCCTAGATCTAGCTAAAAAATATATAATTAATATATGTAATAAAATAAAACAATTTACTGAGTTACCTTTGTTAAATTTATAAAAGCAATACAACCAAGTTTCCACCACCTACTTCTCATTTAAAAAATTAAGGCAACATCGTAGAAGAGGTTCTGGATGACCTAGAGGAACCACAGAACGAGAAGATAGGAGGCTAAGATTGCTTGCCGTTAGAGATCGTTGTAGTACCTCAAGATTTATAGGCAATGTTTTTTCGGCAGAGAACAGAATAACAATGAATACAATATATCGACGTATTCGTTGGTTTGGATTGATATTCTATCGTCCCAGATCAATACTGCCTCTCAAAAATCAACGTCGTACTCTTAGATTAGAATGGTGTAATGTACGGCCACATTGGGATGAAGAGTGGAACAGTAACGTCTTTTCTGAAGAATCTCGCTTTTGTTTGTGGGCCCATGATGGTCGTAGACAAGTTAGTCGTCGAAGAGGTAAAAGACAGTTTTTGAATTTTGCTGTAGATCGTGAGGCAGCTCTTACTAGAAGATGATGGTATGAGCTGGAATTAGCATAGGAAATAGGACTCCTTTAGTATTCCTTTGAGGCCACTTAAATTCTCTAATGTACATTAACGAAGTTCTGGAACCAATTGCTTTACCATATATCCGAGGGCTAAATAATGCCACATTCCAGCAAGAAAATGCCCGTCCTCATGTAGCAGCAGTTACGTTACGATTCCTACAAGATGCCAACATCATTATTCTTCATTGGCCTGCACGATCGCCAGAACTATCGCCCATAGAACATGTCTGAGATATGATGGGTCGCAGGATTGGTATGTTACCTAACCCTCCTATGAACATACAACAGCTACATGATGCCCTACAATTTGCGTGGAATGAGCTTCCACAGGAATCCATAGACCAACTAATTCGAAGCATGCCTAGGCGAATAGAAGAATATATTCGGTTACGTGGAGCATCAACTAATTATTGGATTTTCTATATAACAAGTGCGATTTCTGCAATGAAACTTTAATCGTTTGTTACTTTCAACACTCTAAATATCTGTAAAAAATTTGGCTAAGAAATAAAAACGTTTACAGGGTGATTCGTTTTTTTGTCATACAGTATATATATACTTATATAAATAAAGAAAAGAAATATTGCGGATCATAGAATATCAAGTGCAGAAATTTAATAGGAATAGGGTAACTCCGCTGAAAATGCAACTGCGCATACGTGTTTCGAACTACTTGGTTCTCGTCAGCGCAGTGTAGCCAAGGAATAGGATGGGATAACCTTGGGGCTGAAAAACATCATTCAGAGACATACACAGGGGACAGCCTACCAATTGAGGCTTCAGCTAGAGTGTCCTCGATATTGAGGATGAATCTAACGTCGCCGCGAGATAGACATTGTCCACCTGCGCGCCATCTGAACCCACAGGATAAAAATAAAGAAAAGAAATATTGCGGATCATAGAATATCAAGTACAGAAATTTAATAGGGTAACTCCGCTGAAAATGCAACTGCGGACACGTGTTTCGAACTACTTGGTTCTCGTCAGCGACATTAGATTCATCCTCAATATCGAGGACACTCTAGCTGAAGCCTCAATTGGTAGGCTGTCCCCTGTGTATGTCTCTGATTGATGTTTTTCAGCTCCAAGAGCTGACGAGAACCAAGTAGTTCGAAACAGGTGTCCGCAGTTGCATTTTAAGAGGAGTTACCCTATTAAATTTCTGTACTTGATATATTTATATATATATTTGTATATATAAATGTGTACTTTGCATTGCCGAGACAATTTAGTCTTATATCACCACTACACAGACACAATCCAATAACGCACCCGCATTTTAAACTTTCAAGAAGCAAGAACTTTTCAGTGTTTAACATTAAAATTCTATAATTTTCTGGAAAAGAAGAGAAAGGGCGGCTTAGAAAGCTAGAGTCGGGATTGGTCAAGTTGCACTGAAAGGTAAATGTAGAAGCCGATAATTGTAAATAGAAATGAAATCTTGTAACGGTTTATTAATAGGAAGTATTTAATTGGAATCATTCTCTATATGTCTGATTTTACTGTAGTCACTCTTTTACTTGTCCCGATTAAACAAGTACGTTGTTAAATAATTTATAAAAAGAAGAAAGTTTAGATTTCACTTATAATTTTCCAACAACTTAAACAACCTTAAACTTTTACAATTGAAGCTCTGTATATATACTCTCATGGTAAATCAATAAAGTAGTTACTTGAGCAAATATTTCTATAATTAGAAGTCTTAACAGCTACACATTTGCTTAAGAACTTTAAAATTAAAACCAACACGTAACTCCTTCCATAAATAGCCAAATCTAATCTGTGAAAGTTCAAAGGCAAGGACTCTCCGGGGGGAAATAAACGAGAGCGGAGAACTGTTTGGTGTAGCGGACATCGACTGATATAGGACTACTCAAAAACCACTTCCAACTGTGAAACACAACCAAGTCAACTTGAAAAGTAAGCACTCCATTTGCGTGATTCTTCGAGCGAAGTTGTACTGGCTAGGAATGTGTGTATGTACTTTGTAGAACTTGGATTCTTTTAAGAATGATTATGATTATATTTAATTGAATTCAGTAATGCATTCTAGTTATTCTTTAATGGAAAACTACTCCTACAATTTAAAGTTTTTTTTTTTAAGAATAAATTGCATATTAAACGAATCATTTAAATGTTTGTGTGCATTGAAAATTCAATTTAACAGATATAATTTTTCTGTATATTTTTCTCTTTAATATTTCTATAATTAGTTTGTTTATTTTTCAATTGTCTTACCTAAGAAATTTTTAAGATAGCTCGAGTTTTGTAAAGAAAAATATGTGTGTGTTATTTTATTTTAATATAAAGGGTTTACCAATAAGGACGATATGTTTTTAAAATTAAGTAAAATACAAAATATTTGAGATAAAATCAAGACTTTTTCTTTATTTTATAGTACAACTTGTGACAATTATGTTTTGAATAACATATTACTTAAATGTCCATCTCGGCTCCGGTTGTAGAATCGAATTCGATGAACGCAAGATTCGGCGACTTTTTGCAATTTTCAAAGCGTCTATAGTTCATGGTTTGTTGGCATAGACCAACGACTTCAAATATCCCCACAAAAAGAAATCCATAGGTGGTTATATCACAACTTTTTGGAGGCTGACTAACAGTTCCATTTCTGGAGGTTACAGTCATCAAACTTTTCCCCCACCAGGGTGGCATTGGCAAAATGTCATCATCTTGTTCGAAAAACATGTCTGGTAAATCAATTTCATCTAATTTTGGCCACAAAACATTCACTGCTACTGCGTATCCATTTGCATCTTCAATAAAATAAGGTCCGATGAAGTCACCATGCCATAAATCACACTAAACAGCAACTTTTTCTGGACGTTAAGACTTCTTTTAAATCTGATGTGGATTATTTTCTCATCAAAAACGACATGTTGTCTGTTAACAAACCCGTTTAACCAGAAATGAGCTTCATCTGAAAAGATGATTGAAAAAATCAGAATCAATTTCGAGTCGCTCTAGAGCCCAATCAGCAAACACACGACGCTTATGATGGTCAAGTGGCTTCAGTTCTTGAGTTAACACATCTTGTATGGATGTAAACTCAAATCCTTTCTCAGAATACGCCAAGTTGTCATTCTTAAAAGTTCTTGAGATTAATCGACCGATTTTCGTCTTCTGTAACATTGTCACGTACAGCGTCAATATTCTCTTGTGTTCTTACGTCTCGTTGTCTTATTGATGTTCTGGTATCGTGTAAAATGAAATTTGTTCGAATTTTTGAACGTTTCGACGAATAGCAATCACACAGAATGACGATTATGTGGACCATAATCTTCACGAAGATCACGTTGTGTTTGAACAAAAGAACGATTGATTTTATAAATTTTTTGGATACTAACCAAACGCTGTTGAAGCGTGTATTTTGCCATGATGTATTGTCAAACAATACTAAATACAAGTGACATCTAGTGACATTTCTACTATTTTAAATATGGCTGCCGTGATGTTTCTAAGACATATCGTCTCTGTTAAAAAGACCTTTACTTTTAGTCTTCTGTTAAGAGAGTCCTACCAGTAAACTAACATTTTCTTAGCGTGGTCATTTTGACACACGGCGCCTGTTTTCATCCTTACTCCAGACTTCGTGCCCGACGGAAGTGTTAACTGCATAATATACCGTTCTCAGTACTGTTTATCATTAATCTTGATAATTGAGCACTTGTGAATTTTAAACAATTAATTAGAAAGAAAAACTCGTTTCACAAAAATATATACGATTTATTTCATAAACTAAATGTACATTTCGTTTGCCAAGCAAACATCATCGGTAGTATACAGATTCATTCGTATTTTTACATTATATATATGTTCGAACGTTTGCAGTGACAAACCCTCTCATTGTAGTAATAGCTATAAATCTAACCGTACTTTTATTACAGTAATATTGTAAAACTATGGTGGGTGTTTACGGAATGTGTAAGGGTGGTATGAATTCTAGGAAACACTGACTAAGTGGAGAAACATCTGTGTTTAATAAATTGTTTTTAAATTTCTTCATATAAATACTTTCCCACATATTTAAATTTTTACATCTAGTTCTTTTGATAACTTGTACATTATCGATTGAAAATGTATGTCCTGTGTTTACGAAATGATACGCTAAAGCTGATTTATCACTATTGTGATTTTTCAAATGATACAAATGTTCTGATGCCCTAATTTCTGCGTTTCTTTTTGTTTGTCCAATATACACTTTATTGCAATTATTACAATCAATTTTGTATATTCCTGAGTATTTTAACGGGTCTGACTTTTTAATGTTGTTATGTAATAAACTCTTAGTATTCTGTTCATTGACAAATGAAGGAATTATATTGTATCTTTTACACAAGTTCGAAATTTGATATTCCCATCTTTTATTTAAACAAAATTTACAAAAAACTTTTTTGTTTTCTAATTTAATGGATTCTAATGTAGTTCTGTTGGTAATTAATTTTTTCCTTTCTAATTTACGTTTTATTCGATCTATTGTATCTTTCTCGTACCCGTTCTCAGCGGCTACTTTGTATATGTATGCTAACTCTTTATTATAATTTATTTTAGAAAGTGGGGTGTTCTGTAATCTGTTGAGAAGAAAAAAGAATGTAGTTTGTTTATGTCTGAAGGACGTGTACGAAGTGTTATGAATATAATTATCTGTATGTGTAGTTTTTCGGTATATGTCAAAATGGAAACTGTTTTCCTTAATAGAGATAAGTAAATCCAAAAAGGGTAGGGTGTGTTCAATTTCCATTTCATGGGTAAACTTGATAGATGGGTACTGATTATTAATGTAATTGACAAACTGGTCTAAGTCAAAATCTCTTGGAATAATTGCAAAAATGTCATCAACGTATCTGACCCAAAATTTAGGAGACGTTGGTCCATTTTCTTTTATATCGTGTTCAAAATAATTAAGGAAAAGGTTCGCAAGAAATTAACTGTTTATCATACGAGGCATGTTTAATTGAGGCTCATCTTTGATTATTTTACACTTTTCAAATATTTGATCAGCATCAATATATGTATATATATTGATGCTGATGCAACTTATTATATGTAATCTATTCAATTGTCAATTTCGCGGCAAATATCATGGCTCTCTATACCGTATTCAAAAAGAAAACATGAAGTAGGCAAAATTATTTCAAAAAACCATAACAGCTCAGTAATGGCTGTTTTTAAAATAATAACGTCTTATATGTTTCGGTGCGAAATTTAGCAAGCAATTCAAAAATTAACCGATATACAGGGTCGTCCATTTGAAAAAAGTCACTTTTAGACAAAAGTATGTTACGTAAGTTTAATCCAGTTTCCTGCAAAATCAATTGGTAATTGAAAGAAAATTAAATATGTTTGTATTAGGTCCCTTTATTATGAACAACCCTAGCAACAATTGTGCCCATCTAATACTTCGATTTCGAGAAGTATAATTTTATGAAAACATTGAATTTTTCAGAAAAACGGTAATATGTCGAAAACCTTAAATTTTAGACCCATACTATCTTATAACTTTTTGACTAAGAATTATACGGGAAATACAAAAATATAATAATATATAGGGTGTTCCATTTAAAAAACTCTATAGTCAGCAAAAAAGTTATGAAACACTCTGTATATTACAAAATAATTTTAAATCGTGCTTCTAATTACATTGGACGGGAACCACTTCGAAATACCTTTACTCGTAAAAGCACAATCGGCCTTACCCGCGGAGTTGACTCACCCTGTATATGTCGTAGGGAGATGATGAAAACGGAGATTTGATCAAATCCCTAAGGTAGATGATCAATTCACTGAAGATGTTAAAATAACAACTCTGTCGGGTCATTTCCCTAAAAAGTAAGTGATTTGATCAAATCCCTTCACTGTTTTAGTGAAAAGAAGAAATAAACAAGTCAGGACGTCAGAACGTTTTTGAACAAGCGGCATGATAAATAAAAACCTTTGTAGACTCGCGAAAGGATAGAAGAAGCTATCATAATCACTGAACAGTTTAAATTAGCACCAGTACTTAAATTGCAACGGGCACATAAACTTTACTATTATGGAGAAAATACGATGTTATGGAAGTAGGTACTAAAAAATCTTTGTTTTTCAAGAAAAAGTCTGACTTCGATCCAGTTGTGAAAATAGTGCCAACGGAAAATTTTTACCACATACTTCGGGAAACTCATCAGTCAACTGGCCACGGAGGAAGGGATAAAATGCTGTATAGTTTGAAATCGAAATATCTAATACTTACTTCAGTAGTTCTGGGGTTTTTAAAGTTGGGCACGGCGTCAGTCTAAAAAAAAAATTCCAAGAAAAGGAATTGTTGTTTGCCCGATTGTATCTAGCGGCTTCAATCATCTTGGCTAGGTCAATCTATACACTGTGTTTGGTCAAAGATCGATAGGATTTTGAGGTGACATACTTCACAATATAATTACAAAGTAATGCAGAAAAATGTTGTATATCAATGTTTGCAATTAATGCCGCAAACAAATATTGCAAAGTGCAGTCAATATTTTTGAGATGGGCTGTATGAATGAATTTGGAGCGATAGTTGCACTTTTCATATGCCATAATTTAGTCACAGCTACCTCCATTAGCGCCACGAATCCCTTCAGTACCTATGATTCCTATTTTAAGAACTGTATTTGAAACACTTATCATAATATTACGTCAGTCGGCCAAAGATACGACTGTATTATTGTCGCTGGCGTTGTGTTTAGTTAAGTGAATAATTTAGTTTTCTGTTGATTATCGTTGTTAATTATTGTTATGGCGTTTAATAATAATGAATTGATGGACATACTACTTATTTACGGTAAGAGCGAACAAAATACACTTTCCCAAAGGAGGAATGCGCCAGTATGCAGATGTGTACTGTGTTGTACGTCCTACAAACGTCACGCATATTTCAAAAAAAAAGGAATAAAAGGCAATAATAGAATTCGCAGTAACTAACGTAAGTGTACTTATTTTTCTTTTAACTTCTATCAATGACAAAACACACTGTATACACTTACAGTCGACCCCAGATAGAAATTACAAATGGCTATTACACTACCGTGGTCCTGGTAGTGTAATAGCGAAATTCAACGAAATTCAGCTTCCTTCGACCGTTGATTTCAAAAAGAGCTGCTGAAGTAGCAATGGCGCTATTAAAAATATTTTTGAAAGTAGGTTGTCCTCCTATACTACAAAGCGACAACGGCCGTGAGTTTACGGCTGCTGTTATACAAAAATTAACAAGGATGTGGCCAACGTGCTAAATTTTAAATGTTATGCCTAGAATCCAGCTGGTTAAGGATCTGTTGAGCAATCAAATCAAGATGTTGAAGCTATGTTACGTGTTTGGCTAATTGACAATGACACAAAAAATTGGGCTATAGGTTGTTACTTCAATTCTAAAAGAATTCCTCTTTTCATCAGACCATTAAACGATCACCTTACAAAGCTTTATTTGGAATAGAACCAAAAACAGGATTCCAATCTAGTCATATATTTTAATAAT
Organism: Amphimallon solstitiale; assembly: GCA_963170755.1. Lineage (NCBI taxonomy): Eukaryota > Metazoa > Arthropoda > Insecta > Coleoptera > Scarabaeidae > Amphimallon > Amphimallon solstitiale. The sequence goes on along the minus strand of OY720683.1, from coordinate 44,899,246 downwards.
TAACTTGTCACTGAAGAGGACTTGGATCTACTTAATCAGCAGGACCATGACATTATTTTAACACCAGAAGACTTACCAGCAGCTTGCTTAGAGAACAACAACGACTCTTCAACTTCAAAAGATCTACCAGCATCTGAATTAATTGATTACACTGTTTCAACTTCAAATGATCTATCAATAGTTAAATCAGCCAACAACACTTCAATGTCACACGATCTACTGATTTACTCACCAAAAAGGCTTTAAATTTAGAGGATCTACCAGAAATTGAATCAATTTCAGTATCGACAACAATACAACTCGAACCAGTTAACAACTGTAGTGTTATTTGCATCAGAATGGGAAGCAGCTGTTAGTGAGACTAAAGCATGTTGTGTTATTTGTGGAATCGAATCTACTAGAGCTCATTCATGTGACATTTGTAAAAATCCGGTGTACCTACGCAATATGTGAAAATTCAATAGGAGAAGACGGATATGGATCGAAAATTCTATGCTATTTATGCCATAAAGAAGAGAGCATTAAGATCAAAGGAAAAATGCTGCAAAACACCAAAAAAGATCAGCTGAAAAATGAAAGAAGTTTTTTTGAATAAATTTAGTGGATTCCACAGTTTTGGTGTATGCACCTAAGGTAGATACAGACCCATTAGATGGAAATAACATTGTGGGGTTCGTATTAGATATAAAAAATAATTTATATTAAATTGGTAGGGGAGAGTGGGGTATAATGATCCCTGGAGGTGAAATGATCCCACCTCATTTCGCAAAAACTAATGATGCCATCTCATTGACATTGACAGAATATTGAAATTTAAGTGTTCTGTACTCACGGATACGCCATGTGATCTGTTCAAGCCTGTTTAAAAACTCGTGGTTTCCAGTTCTGTGTTGTGTAACTTTCCGATATAAGGTAAGTGTTTCGTAGTATCAATATTAAATAGATGTATTGTTCTTTATCGAATCGAGTTTGTGCACAACTTGTAATGATATAGTTGGACTTCAAAATTCTCAAGTAGTTAGGGCCTATTTTCTCACTGAAAATTATTAGGTTAGTTGAAAGTCAGAATGTGCGTTGGGGTTAAACGATCCCTAATGGGTCGTATAAAATGATCCCGAGATCATTTTACTCCCTTTATTGTTTTATTTCAGTTATTTAGATTTTTTACTTTTTCAGAATGCCACGTCACTACCAACGAAAAACGCAAAGACAAAGTTGGGATCCAGAGAGTAGAATGCCTATCAAAACCGCAGCAAGAACCTTTAATGTTCCTATTATATCATTAAAACGTCGAGCCAAAAATAAAAACGAAATTGCCACGAGTAGTATAAAACATCTTGGCAGCAAGAGGACGGCACATACTTCATCTGGAAACAAGAATGTATGCCATCACAACCCTAAAATTTCGTCGTTACGCCTTTCAGTTGGCCGAAAAAAACAATATACCACATCCATTTTCACAGATAAAAATGGCCACCGGAAAAGACTGGCTATCTGGTTTTCAAATAAGACATCCAGATATTAGTCTGCGAAGTCCAGAGTCTACTTCTGCCGCTCGCGCAAGAGCTTTCAATAAACCAATGGTGACGAAGTTTTTTGGTCTTCTGAAAGACTTAAGAGAATGACATGATTATCCTTCCCACAGAATATTCAATGTCGATGAGACATCAATTTCCACAGTTCCTGGAAAAAATGTATTTCAGCAGCTGGAAATTTCATACCACCCATGCTTATTTTCAGCAGAAAACGTATGAAAGCTGAATTAATGGACGGGGCCCCACCCGGAACAATTTTCGCATGTAACGAAAGTGGGTGGCTGAAGCTTGACTGATTTAAACAGTGGTTCGATCATTTTGTGAGTTTTGTTAACCCCTCAAAAGATGATCTTGTATTACTTGTTTTGGATGGACACTTAACACATACCAAAAATTTGGATGTAGTTTTAAAATCAAAGGACAACTTTGTTTCTTTGTTGTGCCTGCCACCTCACACAACACATAAACTCCTTCCGTTAGACGTTGGAATTATATTCCCATTAAATACCTACTTGGATCAAACTCTAGAAAAATGGATGAACAATCACCCTGGAAGAACTATCACCCGTTTCAAATAAGCAGCGTCTTTTGGGAAGCATACTTCAAAGCTTCTACACCGATAAGCGCTATCAATGGGTTTCGAAAAACTGGTATGGTTCCATTTCATCCAGAAACGTTTACGAAAGTCGATTTCATAGCTGCAGACGTTACAGCCAAATGCTCCGGTTTTAGATAACTTAATGTGTTACAAAAAAGACGTCTAGAAAATCCTGTTGCAGGTCCAAGTTCGCGTCTATATAACGTCGTAGAAGAAAAACGGTTCAAGTTCGCGCCCAGATACCGTCATTTTGGAACCCGAATCACAATAGCACAATAATAATTCTTCATTTGCTATTACTATTCCGTCCGTTTGTCATCTTTTTCCAAAAATTGACAAGAAAAGAAGTAGGAATAAACGCAAGTCAACTGATACTGTAATTCTCACTAGCACGCCATACAAGGATAATCTCGAAAAAGAAAAGAAGGAAAAATATGAAGCCGAAAAAAGGAAGAAGGAGAAAAAACAAGTAAGACTGGGTAAAACTAAAGCAGTTAAGACTTCAGAAAGAACAAAGAAAAGTAAAGAAGAAAAGCTCCGGGAGAGTAGTGGGAGTAGTAGTGACGATTCAGATGACAATGAATGCATATTGTGCGGTGGAAGTTTTAAAAGGTCTTCCAGTGGAGAAGGTTGGATCCAATGCACTACATGTCGCGGATGGGCACATGATAAATGTGCAGCAGTTAGCGACGATGATGAGGATTATACATGTACCAGATGTGTATTCCGTACTCAAGTAGCCCCTGCTAAACTACAAATTAAATTTTAGTTTAATCATTATTTTATGCCAAAGTTTTTGAGTTTCTAAAGAATGTTTTTTTTTGAGAAAATATATTATTTTGTATTTGTAGTAAAAACAACTTTATTAAAAATCTTTACCTAATGTGTTGCTATACTTATAGTAAGTGTGTCAATCAAAAATGCTCTTACTGGGAGTGGGATCGTTTTACCCGCCTCATGGGATCATTTTACCTCTACCCTTGGAGCAAAATTGTATCTATTTCTATTAATGTTTTTTAATGATTCAATCTTGACGACCCTAGCAAAGTGCTAAGAAAAGTATGCTCTCTTCCTTAGAGTAAATTGAATCTTTTTGCTTGTACCGTACTTCCCTTACGACGTGTTTTGTCTCAGTTGGAATTATAAAATATTGACTACCTAGCAACGCTTTTCAAATAGCTACTACAACATTTACCGAAACAATTCCACGAACTAACCTAAGTCTCCGTGAGATTGCAGGAGGTCAAGGAGTTAAGAAGTATTCCTGTATCAAAAATACAATGTAAAACAAAAAAATGTGTCTATAAAAAAAGTAACGTATTTTGTAACTTGAGATGCCACAAATCAACAACGTGTTTTAATAAAAATGAATGACCATTATTATTTATTAATTACATTCACTAAAAAAATTTAAAATTTCACTGAAAATATCGTTTCTGTTTTTAAAAATATTAGCTTAATTACCTATTTCTTTTGTTAATTAGTTTCGAATAAATAATTTGTGTTTGAATGACTATGGTTGTATTACCTAGTCTACATTTAATACTGCATGGTTTACCAAATAAATATTTTTAATATCTAAACAATATTATTTCATCTTTTCACTGAAACAGTTAAGAAATTTGATCAAATCACTAACTCTCTTAACGGAAATGACCCCACAGAGTTGTTACTTTAACATCTTCCGTAAACATCTACCTTAGGGATTTGATCAAATCTCCATTTTCATCATGTCCCTGCGACATATATACAGTAGAGTAGTACTGAGTTGCCCCAAATTTTCCAATTACGACATGAGACATCTTTGCAAGTGCGCTGACTGAAATCCCTCGAGAAGTGAATTCAGCGTAAAGATTCACCGGGCGACGATACCACCCTCTGTTAAATTATTTTTCATATCTGGTCGTTATTTTCGCAAAACGTCAGAACTTCAGCCCATGATCGCTGGAACGTTAATTATTTCTATTAATTACTTGAAGTGGCAGGGCTCCTCGAGGAAATAAAAGCGAAAAATATTGCCTCGCAATATTCAGTAGAAAATTACGACACTCCAAAGTGCAACCGACCATGGGCGAAGATAATACAGTTTATGTGAAGTAGACGATGTGAAGATTGGAAACGAACGCTTAAAAAATTGCGCGATCTTCAGACTGTTCTTAAACTGAGCAGATTTAATTTACAGAATGTTTGCTAATATTCCTTCTGCGAAATTGCTTGGAAGTACTATCTTATTATTAAGTATATATTTTTTCTTACATTCCATTACATACCTCGCATGTAGTTTCGATACTAATTTTGAAAATATTTCTAAACATTTTCCATCCCATAATGAAATATTTTATCTAATTTCTTATTTCACAAAATAACAATTTTTATTTAGCAGTTCCTATTATTTTACATACATGTGTTTTTTTTAAATATAAAGATTTAAACTAAAAAATAGACTTACATTACACAATTTCTAATGTTTACTGATAAATTTATACCTACTTATATAAATAAAAATTATTTATATTTCTAATATTGTAATTATGTATGTTTTGCACTACTACAAGGCTGCTACCTAAGTAACGTAGCAGATATCCCATTTCAATTCTATGAATAAATATGAGAGCCCTATAAACAATATGTTGCTTAACACTTATTTAATTTAACATATTCGACATCGACATTTTAATAGTACTCTCTTTGCATAGATCTGAATTTTTTGAATCTGCTGTACTTCATTTTGATTCAAATTGAAAAATAGGATTGAACAAAACTCTAAATGAGGAGCTATTTGCGATTTTTACGGCAGTAACCTAATTTTCATAGACAAAGCTCTTCCAGTTGTAAAGGTACCACTCCAATTGTTGGGTGACAGAATGTAGAGAAACCCCTATCTCCAAATTAAGATATTTAACTTAAAGTTAAATTTTAGAAATAAAATGTAAAATTATTTGTTTTGCCGGCTCAACTCATATTATCTGAGGGCGATTCGAGTTAATTGAAATAATTAAGTAAAAGGGGTTCCTATACCTTAATAAAAAAAATACCATTTAAAAATTTTAATAATTCTTATATTAAAATCAATGAATCCTGTATTTATATTTTACAAATAACATAAGAAGTAACATATATTTAAAAAGCAATTTTAATACATTTTTCTTCAAACGTTAAACTAACCACAAACATTTCTGTAGGTCCTTTGTTCAATTCAATCGTAAGCTATCAACGCCAGAATTTATTACATACAATGCACATTCTATATTATGCATGTTTATATCGATACTTGTGAACATATCAAGTTACTTTACACATATATTTGTTAGACGATATTTATTTAATTACTTTCTGTTTGAACTTTTATTTTTACAGTCTCTCCTCCTCTATTACATAAAACATTACAGTCATTAAACAATAATCATTTAAATAATACCTTATCTAAATTCTTCTTATTCATCCTCTTTTTGGTACTGTTTCCAGCAGGAACTTCGGGCTGCTTATTATCGACGAATCTTCTTTATTTCTACGATGTTTTCAACGGCATCATCTGCTTGTTCTGCCAGTCGAAATACTTCTTAGGTGCAACTTTGACCACTAATTTACTACGTTTTCTCGGTAGTAAATTATTTATTGAAGTTATATTAACAATGACTCTTATACGTAGTCTAATGTTAGGAGTTATCCTTTTGATACGATATTTAACGTGTCTTGCTGTTGACTCTCCAAATTCACTGTTAACCGACTCTACTGGCTGTTCGACTCTCTACTTGGAGTCTTTCTTTGCAGTTTACTTTCTGACTCGAAGTCTAACTGCCGACTCCCTGGTTTCTCACGCGTATTTCCCTTTTATATCAGAATGTCTGGGGTTCCCCGCTTTCCACAAAGTTCAGAGGTTCCCATTCACATTTACACGCACATACACGTTCATTTAGCCGCGGGATTGTATATTGCTATTGGAGTGTTTATCACGTTAATATAAACTTTTGGCGTCACCATTTTTTACTAATAAATATATAAAAAAACCTATGACCAATATCTACTTAATAATACAATAAATAACACATTCATTGACTTTAAATATTATTTCCCTTCAAAATATTAATAAAAAAATATACTTAATTAAATCCTTTAAAAAAAATAAAAACTATAAAATTAATAAAGGGAAATGGGATGTACCACTACACAGTTGTACGTAAGAAGTCTTTTTAAACATTTTCCTAACGTATTGTGCATGTGACCTAAAATTTGAATTTTTATTATTTATACTCCCAAGATATTTCACTTCTCCTACCTTTTCCAATTTATAATCATTTATCTTAATTTTAACATTACTTACATATAATCTTCTTAATTTGTAATTACTACCCAGGATGTACTTAGATTTACTAGCATTAATACGTAATTTATTATTACAAAGCCGGATGTATAACGATGTTACATTGTCATCAATTTCAGTAACCAATTGATCTAAATTGTCTCCACATACATATATCATGGTGTCGTCTGCAAACATATAAACATTACATGTTTCACACTCCTAACTATGTCACTTATGTACATATTAAACAGTAATGGTCCCAGTAGCGCGCCTTGAGAAACACCAGTGTTTATTTATACTGCATCTGATGTACAACCATTATATTTTCTATTTAGTAGTCTATCTGACAAATATATCAACCAATATCCAACTATGTACGTAATTCCTAAAAGTTGTAATATATTTCGACTTAAATACCACAAAGGCCAAATAAACAGACTTCAGCAGATTAATATCATTGAAGTACAGTTCACATCTTATTACCTAGAGATCTCATAAAATTACATGACATCTTGGCATATGCTCAGACCTTTGTCAGACAATTGTGACAAAAGGTCTTTAGTAAATATAATAGGGCCAAAGCTGTTCCAGGTTCGAACTCTGGGGTATCCCCGAAGTTGCTCTAAATTCAAAGACATAATTCATTTTATTAGAGAGATAAGATCACATTGAATTTAATAGACCACACGCAAAACAGAAAGAATCCATCTTTTGCAGTAATATGTGATGGACAATTAACTCAAAGACTCCGGAAAAAAATCGTATGAGTAACGATATAGGTCATCAAAAAAATATATATCTCCTTGGCCACTTTTGACATCAATAACTGTGAAAATGAAGACTAAAATATATTTTCATAGAATTTCAATAACAGCAACGTCTATCTCATACTTTATTTTTGAAATACAACATATTGGAAGTCATAATTGGCGATGATCTTATAAAAATGCTTATTTTTTATGATTTCATTAGTATAAAGTTAGAGTTTTATTAATGGCGAAACGAACTATTATAGTAGAGAAAATAAATGACCCGCTTTTGAAAAATGTTTTTATATCGCAACTAAAAAGGAAAGAAACAGAAACAACATACAGCAGCTAAATTATTCTTTTAAACACGATTTACCCTTGTGAATAAAATAATAAATCAACACTGAATAAAATGCAATTAGTCTATTTAAAATGCAATATATAACCCTTGCATTATTTCGATTTGTGCTGTAAAATAATAAAACATTAAAAAAAAGAAAAATATATTAACAAATAAAAATAATTAAAAACAGGAAAAAAGGTTTTTTTTTTTAAATTATTCTCTCTCTGTTTTCCATGCATATTTTACTTCTGATTTAATTGCTAATATAGGAAAACTCATTTGATGAAAAGAATTATTCATAAAGTATTGTTAAAATTCTACACTCGCTTTGTGGAAAATCCTGTACGATTTTGTATTGTGTTAAAAGCCCGTATTTTTTTATTCAGTCCCCATCATGTAAACTTTTTTAAAATACGTGTGCAGTTTGCCGAATAATATAATTTTACTAGTTTGAACAAAACATCAATAATTTGAACGCATATCCTGATTCAGCAATTTAAAACAAATTAAAATATTCATTTGAGTGTTTTATCTTGTCAAGAAAATTACTAAATTAATTTATAAATATTAACAGCTCCTGATGGCTTTGATAACTGTTTCTATATGAAAAATATTGGAATGTTGCATTGCAGGATAGATTCAAGAAACTCTCAAGAAATATTGTTTAGTTATCGTGTATGTTTCTAAATTTTCGTATGTAAAATATGTCACTAAAGTCTTGGCACAAAATCCAATGGCGCAAAAATAATGCAATAGAACAAAGATCAAGTTCATTTTACAATCAAAAGAACTTCAATAGTTGACAGTTCAACTTTAGCAATTAGCTGTCTTAAAACGTTTTACGAATTAGACCTTCGAAATATTCTTTACAATTCAGTGGGGTATATACCCAAAGCTGAAATAATTCGATTAATTGAGAATCGAAATACCTCACGTATGACATTTTTTTGTGCAAAGCAGATTGTGAGGAAGGTATATAATATGTGAACATCACGAAAAGCAGAAGATTCAAGGTTTCACTCAATCTAGAGTAAAACAACTAATCAAGAATGCCAAAGATGGGGTTGGAGCGTCAGTAAGAAAATTATCACTCGGTTATGATGTTTACAAAAATATTATTTTCAGAGAATTTTCTAGAAATGATTTAAATTACTGTGAAAGAAAGGAATACAGCTCAAACTAATTGGCCCGAATGCCTTGATACTGCCCTGCATTAACCTGAATCCCTTTTGCGTAATTAGAATCATCGTAATGGATGACGACAAGTCTAGCCAATTAGAAAATTGAACGAAGCGATAGTTTTTATTTTGATAATGTTATAGCCTGTCAAAACAAAGCCAAGATAGTCAAACATATATTCAAAATTGTTTGGCATTATACTCAAGATGATATAATGTTCTTGCCGAGCTTCTTGCACTATCCCAGAAAAACTGGGAAATGTGTCTTGAAAACTGAAACTGTTCAAAGTGTAATGCAAAATTTCCTCAAAAAATTGCGTCTTTTTTGGATTGCATGGACTCTTTCCTTTAATTTAGCTTATTAATGTTGTTACTTATAAGACTGATAGTTATTATATCTAGTACAAGTTTGATGAAAATTACTTTTATATTTAAAAATTTAATATAGTAATTTATGTGGAAACCTTATGGACAGACCTATGTTTTGTGAAACGAAAAATGTGTGTCCATTTTAGATGTTTGTCGTTCACTTGAGAAAGATATTTTGAAATAACCATCCAAAAGTTTTGATATTTATTGAGAAAAATATAATTTTATGTAATTTTATTAATCTTATGCAAATTTTTGATATGGCATTAATCATTATGCAATAAGTTCTTTTTCTGAAATATCAAAAATTGAAAGAAAATGTTATCTAAAAACTTAACAAACCCTTTAAGATTTCGAAACAAATGTTAACAATTTCCGTTTTTTAAGAAACGAATTCGTATTGACGAATGAAATGTATTCAATTGGCCTAACTAATATAAATCCACTAGGACAATTTAATAAAAGATGAAGTCTAGATTGTTCAAACATATGCAGACTATTTCTAAAAAAGAAGAGTCCATACCTCCCTTATTTATCGGAAGATTTTAATTAACTGTACACCAAATTAAATAATTGCGAATTGGGTACTAAATGGCCTAATAAAATTGCAAATAGCACTAAGGGCTTTCTGACTAATCTGTCATTTAAAAAAAAAATTTAACCTATGCTTTTTTTAAGTAATTCCGATAAAGATTTTTGTTCTAAAAACAATAGTGTACCTACCACAAGCATAGGCTTACATAACAAAAATATGGGGAAAAAATCACTTGGGTACAACAGTAACACTAGAAATGCATTGCGTTTCAATGTAATAACTAAATTAAGTTGGCTGGGAAATAAGTGAAAAATATTAATCACACAACTCGCAAAGTTAAACTCTCTCAAAAAATTCTAACAATGCTTCGAGTTTATTTTGAGTGCGCTGATAATACTTAACTACTCACAACTTCGTCAGCAACGCTATCCGAACAGAGATCCCCTAAGTCGACGGAATTTCAGTGAATAGTATGCAATTTTTAGAGATATGGGGCTTTCAAGAAACCGAAACAAACTCAGCATCAGCTTCGATTTCAAATCGCCGAACCTAACGTACCTCTGAAGACTGAGGAAAAACAGTGGACTTCCACCAGACAGATAGGTAATAATTTAGAAACTTCAAAGGATACTTTGCATAGAATTTGGTGAAAACATAAGATGAAACCGTATATTCCACGCAAATTGCATGCAAGAGAGGTTCTGGACAGGCGCGGACAAGTTGGTGTAATATACACTGACCTTTCGAGGGCATTCGACATGATTGACCATGACCTGCTACTGCGTAGATTTAGTTCATTTGGGTCTTACCTTAGTGGGAGGAGATGTTATGTCTGTTATAATGGTTTTTTGTCCACTGAGTTTGTAGTTACTTCTGGTGTTCCCCAGAGTTCAAATTTCGGTCCCCTGTTATTCATATTGTTTATGAATGATATTCTCCTACAGATCGATTGCCCTGTTTTTGGATATGCAGATGGTATTAAAATTTATTCTGTAATAAATGGTCCTGCTGATGTGACTAACCATCAGAGAAATTTAAGTGTATTGTCTTCATGGTGTGAACGTTCTGGACTCAAGTTGAATGTGGATAAATGCTGTGCAGTAACCTTCACACGGTCTTCAACTTCGTACAATTCTTCTTACTTCATTTGTGACAACAAGTTAATGAGTAAAACTGAATTTAAAGATCTTGGAGTTACCTTCGACTCCAGCTTGAGCTTCAAATCTCACATAGAGAACATTTGTACATCTGCGTTCAGATCGTTGGGTTTTGTTATGCGTGTGTCTAGGAATTTCACTGATTCAGCATTGTTGAAATCTCTATACTCTGCCTACGTATTGAGTAAGCTAGAATATGCCTCCTCAATATGGTTTCCTATTTATGCAAAGTATTGTTTGGCATTGGACCGTGTTCACCGTAGGTTCTTGAAGTTTCTCACGTATCGGGCAGATGGTGTTTATCTGGAGAGGGGCGTGGCTATGGGTGATCTGTTGCAGAGTCATGGTATGGTATCCTTGAGTGAGAGGAGATACGCTACATGTGAGAGATGTTTGCTTAGACTGTTGAATGGCAGCATTGACTGCCCTGATATCCTGACCTGAATGTCATTTCTGATACCGCGGCTTAACTCCAGACATAATTGCACTTTCGCAACACCTTCTGCGCGAACCAACATCATGAAACGAGCTCCAACTTACACGCTTTGTCGCTTGGCGAACAAAAATGTTGACCTATTTGCGTGAAGACTGTGACTGTAGATAGTGGATCATCATGGAATTTATTGTTACTTACTGTGTTTCTTTCTTTTTTTATATTATGTATACACGTGTAATATAGTGTGTAACCCTGTATTGGGCTTTGCCTATTGGGAAATAAAGATGATTATTATTAAAGATGATTATTAAGAGAGCCTGGTGATCCTGAGCGCCATTTGACATTTACTCGATTCTATTCATGCAAAATGTAAGACCAGTCATTTTATCAAAGAATTTTGTGATGGGGTGAGTGCGGTTTTTCTAACAACGGTATATTAAGTAGAGAAAGGCGGCGTGTAATGGCAATAAGTAATTTTCAACGTAAATTTTCGGTAAATGTGTGGGGCAACATAATTACAACACATTTCTTTATGGAGGCGTGGAAAATTTTGTTGACGAGTTAACGCTGAATGACTTTGGAAGAGTGATATTTTAACAGGATGGAATTATTTCTCATAAAACCATTCTGAATAGGGAGTTCTTAATAAGAGGGTTGCCAGACTCTTTGGATTGGAAGGTATGGTCCTTCGTCAGATATTAATCCAGTAGATACTTTCTTTTGGGAAAACCTTAAAGATCAAGTTTATGCCGCCTTTAGAAAATAAGGCTCACTTAACAGATAAACTATGGAGGCTTGTTGAATACTTCCTACTGAAATATTGTCCAATGCAACACATGGAGTTGCTCAGAGATGCCACCAATGTTTAGCGCAAAATGGATGCAGTTTGAGCATAGACGATAGCAATAATTTGTAATCGTTTTTTGTATTTTTGTTATGTAATATATATACAGTGCGTTCGTAAATGATTAATGTGAAATTCAAATCAACCGCCCAAAATTTAAAATTATTTTGGTAAAAGAATAAGTTGCCCTATCTTTATGTCATGTGGCTTATGTTTATTGTGTTCATTTTCTGTTAAACTTAATATTTTTATTTTTATTCGTTATTCCCGTTTCTTCTTGTTATACTGCGTAATTTGAAAACCTGTAGAGCTATAATTTTATTGTAATTCGACAAGATAATATAATAAGGTAATGTATACATCACGCTTCAACAACATTAAACGTTTACTTTTCAGTTTTAAAATGGTGTTCACTTCTGAGGAAGATGCCTTCATTTTAATGGGCCACTGTCGAAGTGGATTTTAATAATCATAATTTTGTGAATTATAATAACAATATTATTAAGCAATTTCAAGAAAAAAATTGCATTTGTAAGGGCAAGACTTCTGGAAGACCAACAGAATTAACACAACCAGTAATGGATGATATTGAGCAACGTATGTCAATTAGTCCAAAAAAATCATTAAGAAAACTATCAGCTGAGACAGATATTAAGCATTCTTCAAACTTCACTTTCCACCCTTATAAAATAAGGGTTGTGCTACAATTATTGCCACCTGATTATGCGAAACGCATAAGATATTGTAAATGGTTTAATGAAATGGCACGCAATAATAACCAACTTGATTTAACCTTTTACACAGATGAAGCATGGTTTCACTTATCAGGTTACATCAATTCACAAAACATGCGAATTTGGGCCGCTGAGAATCCCCATAATTCTATTGAAACCCCGTTACACCCACAAAAAGTAGGAGTGTGGGTTTTCCTATTGCTAAGACGAATAAGAGGACCCGTATTTTTCCATGAAACTCTTACAGCAGAAAGATACAGACGCACTATTTTACGGGAATTTTTAACACAACTTCATGATGAATTAAATAATGGTTACTTCCAACAAGACAATGCACCAGCGCATCCAGCAAGAGAAACAATAAGATTTATTTGTTTGGTCGACTAAAAAATAATGTTTTTAAGAACAGGCTCCATAATCTGGAAGAACTTCAAAAAGAAATTAGACATGAAATCCAACAAATTACGGCCGAAGAACTATACAAAAAGTGTTCGAAAATATGAAAAGAAGGATTAACATAAGCATAGAAAAAGTAGGACGACACTTTCAACATTTATTGTGAATGTTCTAATTTTTATTGCGAATATTCTAATTGTTATACTTGTGTTACTATCTCATTCTTAATAAACTTTTTTGTAATTTACCCACTTTTAAATATTTAACAAAGTATAACCATGTTTAGGAATTTTTCTTTTGGCAAGTACCAATCTGTTTATTTGGTTGCCTATGGTTCTCATCTCAATCGATTATAAACGCACTGTATACTTGCTGTACATTTTTATTTTGTTTTTAGTATTAAAATCCCTATCAGAATTACTGAAGTAAGATCTAATTTAAAAAAAAGTTGACAGTTCACCCTGAAACCTATATCTGATTTTATTAGTCCATTTAGTAGCATATACATAACCTTTTAATTTAGTGTATAGAAAATTAAAATTAAGAGAGTTATAAACACATCTTTTCTTTTTTGGGTGTGTACCAAGTAAGTAGCACTGGGGATACCGCTACATAACGCTCAAAGATCATATATAATATATTTAGTAACTCTTATTTTAAATACTAGTTATTGACTAATGAAATTTATTTAATTGGTCCAACTAACATAAGTTCACTAAGACAGTTTAGTAGAGAAATGATTACTTGTTTTTTATTTACCAAAAGGGGTTTCGATACAATCAAAAAAATTTTTAAAGAATAAATTTTTCTCCTAAAACTCATATTAAAATATTTTTCCCTATAGGAAACTACATTACTTTACATACTGTATAAACTGTCAAATGATTTTGACGGAAATGACAAATATGATGCACCCTGCTAGTAAGTAGCACTTTATAGGGGGACTATTGAAAAATAAAATTCTAGTTCAGAAAGTCTTGTATAACCTGCGTTTTCTTCATATACTTTGTGACAAAACAAAACGAATCACCCAGTTAAATTTGTATACTTTTTGACGAGATTAGTGAACAAATTAATGAGATTTGGCGTTGTTAAAATTATAGATATTTTTATTATTTTTCACGTTCCGGATGTGTTTCCAGATTTGTCCTTATGCACATCATCGCACGCGTAATAATCTATCCTCTCTTCTATGTACAAAAAGATCCTTGATCTCCCATCTTAAAAGATTCTAAATTCTAGGTTATCCCTAGGTCTAGGTCATCGGTATTGCATAATGCATTGGGGCTTATGTTCAGAAACAAATAGAATCTTCATCTTGCAAAAAAGAGCAGTAAGAATCATTTTCGGGTTGGGTTACAGAGATTCTTGTAGATAACTTTTTAAAGAAAAAGCCTTACTTACTTTCTATGAAATTTATATAATGGACGTGCTGTGTTTCGTCTTTAAGAACAAAAGAGATTTTGCAAACGGCAAACGGATCATAATACACGTCTCAATAATTATATGCTGCCAATTGCGCGTTCAAAACAAATTTTCCAGAAAGGAACTTACTTCGAAGGTTGTATGTTTTATAATAAGTTACCCAATTCTATTAGAAATATTTCTAATTTTACTGTTTTAAGAAGTCTTTGCGGGAGTATGTCCTTCATATCTCCTGCTATTGTTTAGAAGACTTTTTAAAACTCTAGTTATCATACTTGACGTATTTCTGGCGTGTACTTGTCTATTTTGAAATGTATATGGCTTTTGAAATAAAGATTATTATTATTATTATTATTATTATTATTATTATCCCGACATGCAGATGAAAATCAACGAACTACAATGTGTTATGTGAAATATGTTTGCTTTCTTTCTCTACACCTACCTTTCCCAACTCAATCTTCTAGTGACCGTGGCGTCATCAGCGATCACTTGACTTTTCGATCCCTGATTCAGTAGTCTGGAAAGACGATAAAGTGCAGTACTTCCCGAACTGGGACTCTGTATCCTGTACGCCCTGGCGGCGACCACGTGAGGAGCCGGCACCCTGCAAACAAATTTCCATGGATTTCATCATCGGCTGTGAACACACGAACGAGTTCGTCCTGAGAAATTGTCATTGTATTTGCTCGTTACTGTTGCGTCTCCGTTCTACTTCTTGTTGTTGTTGTTTGTTGTTGAAGATGAATATACGAACGAACGCGTCAGCTTCGAACGGTGGGATCTTCCTGTTCAGTATTACGATGACACGTACTACATACTACGACATACCCAGTGTGTGAAATGCGTTGGTGGTGGTTGTAGGAGGACAATTTACGATTGCGAAATCTCCCCTGTTCCCCGTTTACCTTCCACGATATAACAAAGAGATACGATCACACGAGATATATCGGGGTTATTTCATTCACAATGTCTGTGTCTCTATGTGCTGTTGTTTATCGAGCTCTGAAATTGGAATTTATTGCGATAATTTATCTTCATTTAAATGTTAAAGTTGTATTAATGTTCTAACCATTAAGGATTATTATTAAAATATGGGAGAGTTCCGGAAATGTGGGCGTAAACGGGGTGCATACTATAAGTTTCTTATAAGAGATTTTTTTATTTGTAGACTCTTTGTTTTATACAATATCTTTACGTTTCATGACCAATTCAATGCTAAACAGAAATATTATAAACTTTTATCATATCTCTATCCAGTGGCGACTCGTGATTTTTTGGGACGGGAGGGCACCGGGGGTCTGAGTGTTTAATATCAAAAATTAAGTACAGACAAAAAATAAACTCAATATGCTATTTAATTAACTTGTTTGAAAATAAAATCTTTTTATTCTTTGTACAACTTCTATTGCACATGTTTGTTACATTAAAGGCTTACATTTTGACATTTAAATATAATTTGGTTCCATTTTTTTTTGTTACCAACGTCAAAACAACAAAATTAGCGTGCGATAAAGAAATACTTTTGCAACCAAAACGGATGTCGTAAAGTGAACTTTATAGCACCGAAATAGAAAAAAGCATTTTGCACATTACACCCACACAACCAGTCTGATAAACTGTAAGAGCTTCTGTTGAATTTTCTCGTCACGGTTTTATTAGTTTTCAAATTGTGATCTTCTAGTTTAATCAATAAATCTGGTCTAGGGAGACCTAGATTTTTTAATTCTGTCTTAATGTTACTAACGCAATTCATAGTTGCATTTGCCCCGATAGAAATTACAACATACACTCATCGCTGTATATTACATACTGGACAATACTGGACCGCCACCCGGACACGGCACCATAGAGTAGTGCCCCGCCGCCTACATATATACGCGCGCTACCCGCGCCAGTTTCATCGCTCGATTTCTAATACAAACGGGGCAGTCGCGCAAGATGCCCCGGAGCCTGCGTCAGACTGCGATTTTTAAACGCGCTGAAAAGACGGACTGTTACTTCCGAAAACATATTATTTGTCATCAAACAAGTCAGAAAAATTACATACAAATTAGGTATTTATAATTAATTTATTTGTTAAAAGAAATTTGTCACGGGGGGGGGGCAGTGCCCCATTGCCCTCCCTGCAGCAGCCGCCACTGTCTCTATCTCTTTTATAATAGTAATAATAACAATATGCTTTTATTACCCAACAAGTTTTGTATACTTACCAAATTTACCTACATCTAATTAAGTTATTACATAATACATGCCTCGTTTGTATATCCTAATACATAGTATAACGGGGCCGTATGAGGCTAATACGCACTTAAGACTAATCTAATGATTTCCTATTACATCGTTATTCTAAAAAATAAATTGTATTAATTTGTATCTAATTGTTTTTCTATCCAATATTATTAGTTATTTCCTATCGGGTAAATATAATGATGTAGAAGTCTATACGACCATCGCTACCACAACATAGTTATCAGGGTCTAAGTAGGGTTGGAACTATGCAACCATGCAATTTACATTTTATTATGTTTTCGCCTTGGTACAGCGACTTAATTCTAGACCCTCTAATTTCGCCGATATTAGCAAATAACTTTCTTTTTATAAAGATGTTCTCTATGCTTCTATTTACAATATATATTTTGAGACTTAGTAGTTGACGAGATGTTGATTAAATAATCCTTATATATAACGTTTAGTATTAATAATTTTGACAGTTTCGCCGCTACCGTGGTCAGAGAGAGAGGGAAAGAGAGAAGGAGAGAGAGAGAGAGAGACTTGAAAAACTACTTTCTCGTTTCATGGAACTTCATAACGTAAACGATTGGTTATAAACAATTATGTATATAACTAATATTTTGTCACAGTAACCATATAATTGATTTTTACACAAACTCCTAATACTTTTTCACATGGAAAATAATTTCTACATTTAACTTTGTCGCTAAGAATGCAGTTGTGAAGTTATTATTATTGTTAAAACTTAAAGGCAATTATTTCGGTTTTTTTGATCGGGATATACCGGGTGTCAACGAGATCATGTATCAGCCCGCCATTTATTTATTAGTTAAAATAAAACTTTGAAATTCGGACCGTATATATGAGTGATTGGTGGGCTTCTTCAGTTTTTCTATAGCACTTCTGGTCAAACCGGAAGTGACGTTAATTTTGAATTTTTAAATACAACATTTATTATTTCTGTTCATATTCTGTTTCTTCTGAAAATTTGCCATCTAGTGCAGGTTAACTTTTGACATTTCTGTCAAAGATGGCGATATCTGTTAAAATTATCCATTAAAGTGAAACTGCTTCGTAACAAATGTCGAAATGCAAAAACCATCAAAGTTAGCTTTGAAAACAATTAAAAAACGTATTTTTCACATTTACACGCATTGGCGAAGGAAACACGTATTTCACGTTGAAATTACGAAAGAAAATAATTTTTTTTTTAATTTTCAAATGACAGGTACTCGTTTTTTTTAAATAGTAACACCTACTTCTTATTGCAGTGCCATATTGGCATAATTTAGACAGGTAGTACAAAATATAAAATGTTTTAAAAGTAGTCAAATTCCAAAGCAACAGAACAATTACATTTCAAATAAAAAAAACACAGTTATCATAGGAACTTCCATAAATTTAATCAACTACTAGATATTAAACAAAGATACACACATGTTCAATGTTTGCATTAAAACTATTAGTAACACAACAATAGCAAAAACAGTAATTTACAAAATCTATGTTATGAGTATTATTGAAAGGAGCTAGATGTAAGTTATTATTATTTAGGTATTTATTATAAATGTTCAAAATGTCGCCCTTCCTGATCTCTACATAAATTAACACGTCGTATAAATTGCCTCACACAATTATGTAACTGGTGTCTGGTTATATTATTTATTGCTTGCCTCACTCGTGCTTCCAGTTCCAGAATATGAACAGAAACAATAAATGTTGTATTTAAAAATTCAAAATTAACGTCACTTCCGGTTTGACCGGAAGTGCTATAGAAAAACTGAGTGTACTTGAAGAAGCCCACCAATCACTCATATATACGGTCCGAATTTCAAAGTTTTATTTTAACTAATAAATAAATGGCGTGCTGATACATGATCTCGTTGACACCCAGTATATAATCGAATTTGAAAGACAAAATAGAGGTCGGTTAACACGTTACATGGGAATTCCTCATACAGAAGAAACCGTACACTTGAAGCATATTTCAACTTAGATACCACAAAAACCAGATAAACTGACTTCGGCAGATTAATAACATTGAAGTACAGTTCACATCTTATTACCTAGACATCTCACAAAATTACATGACATCTTGGCATATGTTAAGACTTTGTAAGACAATTGTGACAAAAGGTCTTTAGTAAATATAATGGGGTTATCCCCGAAGTTGCTCAGACATAATTCACTATATTACTCGTAGAGAGGTAAGATCCCAATAGGGGTTTCGATACAATCTAAATATTTTATAAATAATAAGTTTTTCTCCTACAACTCATATTAAAATATTTTTTCCTATAGTAAAATGTATAAACTATTAAGTGTTTTTGACGGAAATGACAAATATAATACACCCTGGACCAAGTAAGGAGCACTTTATAGGGAGACTATTGAAAAACAAAATCTTCAAGATCGAAAATCAAGGCAAAAATGCAATAAAATATAGGATACACTCTGGCAAGTTTTCATCACCCCTAGCATTCAAAATATGTAACCTAAGTCTCTTTACATTAGGTTTTATAATAAATTAGTTTTACGAAATTGTGCTTCGGTTATTCTAACATAACCATAAGTATTAGTAATTAGATATGTAAATAAAAAATTATCTAGAGCTATTGTGAAATTTAAACTATTTCCCAATTATATACTTTTACCTCTATATACTGTTCTCTTAAAAACAGTTTTTTTTTATTATAACAATATAATGTAATGTGTACTTCATGAAATTAATCTATAGTAAGAATTAGCCGAATACAGCTCTCTTGTATTGTGCAATAGGTTGCATGTGTCAGACGGATATAATTTAATCATCCGGGTTGTCTTTATCTGACTACTCAAAAGCTTCTTAAAAAGAAGTAAAGGATAATATGTACATTAATTCTTTTAATATATATGTACATATATTTTGAATGCTCTCCAAGTTGTAATGCTGTCATTGTCACTATTGTTTTAATTAAATATAAATTAGTATATTATAACCAAAACGCTAGCTGCAAATAGAAAATATATTCGAATATTGTGAAGACAAATATGAAAACATTTATATATAAGTATAAGTATTTTATATTTATATTAATTTCGTATTTTTCGTTTTCTAGTCGTAAGCCGGAAACAGTAACTCATACGATATATTTCTGGCCATGAAAATTGAACATATTGTGACGTAAACAGTTTCCCAATGATTTTTATTTTATTTTGTTACGTGTCAAATATAAACAGAAAAAATCGGATGTATACATAAAATAATTATATATATCAAATCGGAATAATAAAACTATTCGTAAGAATATAAAAGAAAAGTGTTTATTCAACAACAAAAAATGTGCGTGTAATCGCTCAGTACGTTTATAGAATAGATTTGTGCGGAGATATATTATCAATATTATTCTAATACACATTTCCTGTGTATCGGCTTATTTTTACTAGTTAACAAGAAAATACAGATAACTAACAATATAATTACATAATTACTTTATGTATTTTATTGCACTATCGATAATTCAAAATTAATGGTTGGTTTCTAGAATGAAATTAAATATAACTAATGATATAAATTCAACATTAATATTGGGCTAATTATTAGTCAAACACATAATTAACAAACATTTCTACCCAGGAAGGTCTCTGCACACCAGTAACGTTGTGTCTAGCATTTGTCTAATGTCTAATTTAAGCTGCAGAATTGGATTGGACTAGATGTGATTTCGAACTCAAACTTTTACGTTAGTTTTAAATAACAACACTAAACTTGTAAAAAATCCAAATAATGGAAAATTTAAAGAGAACGTCAAGAAAGAATACAAATTAACAACTGTATGAAAACGTACTTAAAAATATTTAAGCCGAAAATTAAGAAATTATTCATCATAAAAATTTTAAAAAGAAATATGCGCCATATTTTACATAATTTGAAAACAATTGCGAAGAAGAATTTTGATTTGTAAAGAAACTCACTTTCATACAGAGTCAGTAGATAAGCTATGACAATTCTGGCGCAAATCTCCATAAGGTTAACACAGGGGGTCTAAAATTACTTTTTCCCCCCACCACTCCAACTTCTGACATCACGTGACCGACAGCAACACCCCCGTTAACGGCTTCTGAAGAGTTTTGAACAGCTTCTGAAGAGCTTTGAACAGCTTCTAAAGTGTTTTGAACAGCTTCTGAAGTCGTTAACGGGGGTGTTGCTGTCGGTCACGTGATGTCAGAAGTTAGAGTGGTGGGGGGAAAAAGTAATTTTAGACCCCCTGTGTTAACCTTATGGAGATTTGCGCCAGAACTGTCATCGCTTATCTACTAGAGTCTACGCCTCCTTAAACAATATACGACAAATCTTAGGAATGTGTGGCCATTTTCAAAACAAGTTTAGGGCATAGTCGATAAGCAAGGAGTAAGGAGGTAGATGTAATTTATGCTGATTTTGCTAGCGCCTGAATTACATTTGTGTTAGCTAAAAGCCCTTAGTCTTCAGTCTTTTCTAAGCTTGATACATAGTCCTATCTAACACACAGGTTATATTTACATAATTGCTACAGTTCATACGAATTTCTGACGTTCCGAAAAATTTGAATAAAATTGCTTCTAATGAAGATTTTTCCAAACGAAAAAACTGTAATTTGTAGGTTATGTTGTAATATAACCATGCAAAATTCCATCCTTCTATCGTAAAAATTGACGATTTGCTCAAGAAGGTCACCTTCATTTTATGTAAATTTTGCAGTTTTTGGCACTTTGTCAAGCCCCCCTTTGGTTTCGTGAATCCTAATTTGACCCACATCCTAGAAGTATAGAAGATTATAACAATTATCGCAATAATTTAAACAAAGAGATAAAAATTGCGAAAGACAAAGCTAACAGTGATTTCATCAATGAATCACATAATAAAACTAAGGCAACTTGGCAGCTGGTAAGAAAAATCACGGGTTCTGTTAAAGCTGAGGAAATCTCTGTTGATGGCATTGAAGTGGCAGGAACAACAATTGAAGAAAGGCTGTCTACAATCAACAGACAACTGATAGAAATGTGTAACAATATAACCAAGATAAAAGATATAGATCTGGACAATATTCCTTATAATAACCACTCATTGATGCTGCATCTTACTTGCAGTACGAGAAATATGTAGCATTATTGCACAATTAAGAGATAGCTCTTGCGTGGGTTGTGATGAAATACCTGTAAAGATAATAAAAGAATGTGCGCCTGAACTTGCAGTTATACTAGAACCAATAGTCAATAAATGTATAGAATCGGGAATATTCCCAAATGAATTGAAGAAATCTATTATTAGATTAATATACAAGAAAGGTGAAATTACAAAACTAGAAAACTACAGACCGATATCTATATTGACACATTTCTCAAAAATATTCGAAAAAATTATTTTTAAACGTATAATGGATTTCCTTTTGGAACAGGATATACTTAGTGAATACCAGAATGGCTACATCACAGGCAGATCTACGATCAGAGCTGCTTATCAAGCCATACATGAGATTATTGACAGTCTGAATCATGATGAGTGCACAATTGGTATCTTCATGGACCTTAGTAAGGCCTTCGACTGTGTTGAGTACTGTGTGTTATTTGAAAAATTGGAAAGAGTTGGAATAAGGGGACATAGTTTGCAGTTGATACGGTCCTATCTGGATAATAGAAAGCAGTGCGTGGTCGGTGGTGATGCGGGTGTTGCTTCTGATTGGGGGACGCTGAAAAGAGGAGTGCCCCAGGGCTCCGTCCTGGGTCCTTTATTGTTTTTAATATATGTCAATGATCTCCCTTGCAAGACTAAACATAAAAGGATACTGTACGCTGATGATACTTCGGTAATTGTAAGAACCAAAAAAGATGCACCAAACAATGAAATACTGTCTACTGTTGAGGATTGTGGTTCGTGGTTTGACAGAAACAGGCTCAAGCTGAATATTGAAAAAACCAATGTGTTGAACTTTGGCTATTTCAAGAGGGACCCAATAAAAGTTATTTATGGAAATCAACAGCTAAATATGGAACACATGGCAGTTAAGTTCCTGGGAGTGTGGATGGATCCTCAATTGAACTGGAAGAAGCATATTGACCACTTGGCAACAAAGATATCATCATTCAGTTATGCATTGCGTATCATAGCGGAATCTGTAAATCAGTCAACAGGTCTATCGGCATATTATGCTTATGTGCAGTCGAGACTTAGTTATGGCATCATGTTGTGGGGAACATCGGTTCATGCATGCAGAGTGTTTATCCTACAGAAGTCGTGCCTGCGTAGTGTCTTTGGTGTGAGGAAGACTCATTCATGCAAGCAAATTTTTAAGGGACAAAAAATACATACATTGACGGGCTTATATGTTCTTGAGTGTGTGAAGTTTGTAAGGGAGAATTATGAGTTTTTCAAAGAGCAAGAATTACAACATAATTACGAGACCAGAGGTATAGTCTGTTCACATTTGGTGCCTCTACAAACAACAAAAAGTATTGTGGAAAAGAGTTGTATCACCCAAATAATAAGAGTATATAATCATTTACCTTCACACATAAAATATTTACCTCAAAAAAGGCAAAAAACTGTATTGTTTGAAATATTCATCAAAGAAGCTTTCTATAGCATAGATGAGTATTTTAATTTTAAATTTTGACGCGTATAAATGTGAATTTGTGAATCTGTTTTAAATGTATATTTTGACATGTTCAACACTGTATGTATGTATTACTGACTCCCCCTGCGGTTATTAAAAAAAAAAAGCTCCAGAAAATCGGCGCAGTAGTTTCTGAGAAACATATGGGCTAATGTCAAACGAGGGTGTCAAGTATATTATAGGTAGCGCTACCGCACTGCCTCTAATATCATTATGAAAGCACAGAAAATGTAGTTTTTGAAGACAAATAGAATAAAAAATATTTATTTGACTTCCTATAGGATAGCTTACTTTTATTATGTATATAATAGTACACGAAGAAACACAGTGTAATCTACACTATTGTCATGATCATTTCCTGACAAAAATCAATTTCTCGATATCTTAGATTTTTTCGGAACTTTTAGGGCCGAAAAAATCTAAGATTTGTTATACATTACGCGGGATAGATAATCTTTGTTAATTAGTTTGTTAAATAAACTGTATTAAATATTTTTTTAAACTCAACTTATACTCAAGGGTATTGGCGGAAATAAAAATATTCTATTACTAAATGCCGACTCGCTTATTTAAGTACACGAAACTACAAAACTGTATATCGAAAAACAATAATATCAAATTTCACAAACACGCCTTTTCTTGTATATAAGTGGAACAATATTCGATTTAAAATGATCGTACGAATAAAGGTAATGTGGATTTTGCTATATTTTAACAATGCAGGAAATATTTCTCTGTTTGCACAGCGGATGAAAACAGGTAAGGATGGATCACGCAATATTGTATGCCACTTGTCTACAAAACTAGAAAAATATCTAAAATTTCAGGACGTAAATTATATTTCAATGGTAGCAGAAAAAGCCTATTTTATACATTACTCTTTCTTTTACAATTACTTAAATTATATTAATTTTTTTTTGTTGGATTATGGTAGTGAGTATAGCAGTCAAAAAACAGAATAAAATTAAACATTTTAAATTATTCCAGGTTTCTACTAATGTATGCAAAAATGCAATAAATAATACACTTCATGATTTGACAATTTGAAGGGATGATTATTTTTGATAACATTCAGAATATCACTAATGGATTAAATGGATTTTCAAAATGTTTATATATCTTTCGTATTTGGGGTATAAAAATGAAAAAATTTGATTTGTGTGAACATTGAATAAATTTATACGGAATGACAATTTGGACGCAAATTTCTAATTCAAACTTTATGTTTTTATAAGTCGCTCATTGTTTAAACCTTTGGGACTTTCCTTTCATACAAACTTTGACTTCTCTTGATATTTCTAGGTACAGGTCTACTAAGGATCGTTTCTTTTTAATATATACCATCTGATATTCCATCAACCTTGATATCGCGTTTCATTTTCTTTATATCATGGTGAAAGCATTCTCATTGTTCCTTGACGTGTACACCTAATTTTTTTAGGAAAACAAGGCAAGTGTGAATTGGAAAAATATAGAATAAATACGATTGTCTCTTTACCAGAGATGTGTAGTTTGAGTGTGATTTTAATCCAAGAACACTATAGCAATTTGAACTATTTCCGGTTTCTTCGTCCGTCTACTTCTATTTTGCTTTCAAAATTTCCATCATTCATCAGTTTTCTGCTCAAAAAGGTATTTAAAAAATTTTTCATTTTTTAGCAGTGCCTTAATAAATGAAGTTACATGATCTAATTTATTATGGAAAGATGATAGTAAAACCTTTTTTTTTTGGATTAATCACACTCTGCTTTTGAATATATTTCTAAAATCTTCCTTTTGGTCACGGCTGCCGCATTTGCAAAAAAAAAAAAAAACATGGAAACTTTATTATAGTTTGAGTTTTATTTAGCTAGTTCTTAAATTTAATGTAAACTTTGTGCCAACCCAGCATTTAAAACGCATTGTTTTAAAATGTTATTTCTTGCTCAAGATTGTAAAAAGATGGCCAAAATGTCATTCCAGCCAAATGTATAATAATTTTTCGTTTCTAAACATTCACTGAAGAAGCTTCTTATGCTTTCCTTTGCAAAAATATAAGCATGAAAGCTACTAAAATTAAATCTAATTTCAAAAAAAAAAAATCAGATCACACTGAGAGGTGTAAACTACGTCGCGTTAATGTAAAAAGGATTAGAAAAATGAGTGTAATAATGAAAATAGGAAAGTCTTGAGTGTAATTTTGGCGAGTATTTACCTTAAGAACAATGTTCCGTCCGACTTCTTATCTTGTGCATAATTCCCGGTACTGCAGAGTCTACTGACTGCTGATTTTCTTCTGATATCTAATGTCATGCTGTCGTCACGACTAAAAGACACCCGGGAGGAATGGTGCCGTGTCATCACGCCCAATCTGGGATCGAATTGACTCGAAGCTGGCGGCGGTATGGGACATTGCTTCTGGTGTTGTTGAGTATCTGAAATAAAAGCTCCAGTTAAACGAAAACAATTGAAGACCGGCTGTTTTAAATTCTAAATTGGAAAAGTACTCTCTAAATTATAAACATTTTGTTATATTTTCATAAAAATATAATATTGAGACGAACGCGAATTGCTTTGTACGTACTATTTAGAAGTGTACTAAATAATAATGGACCTAAGTAACTATCTAGCGGTATACCTCTGTAAAATATAATTTTATCCTATTAGCAAAACACCAATCGAATTGTGACTCCAAATTGAACACTCTCACAAGATTTCTCTTTATACGTTATTAGCTGAAGCATTAAAATTTATTTGCATTATGTATGACAGCTACACCTCTTTCATTCCGGAAAATACCTGGACTAAGTAAGTTTTATAAAAGTTGTCGTTCCACTAACGTTGGCTTCAATTTTTTGAATAGTATATAGTAATATCTATACCACTACTCCTATCTATGATAATAATATAATAATTAAGCTCACTTATACATGTATATTGTATTTTTTTATTTGATTATTGTATGCAACTGTAAGAATTATTATAATAAAAATAACATTACAAGTGGCGCCCCACGTTCGGCGCCACTTGTTGATTCATCTATTTGATTTTTATTAAATTTTCGTCTCGGTTATGTTACTCTTTAAATTTCTTTTGGATTACATTGGAAATATGTTATGTATTTGTGTTGAGTTCTATTCATATAAAATATGACTTGTTTTTAATTACTATATGTCTAATTCTAAAATTGTGATTTAAATGATTTCCCGTTATAATTAACTGATTAAATATAATACTAAAAAATCCTATATAAACCAACAAAAAAGTTTAATATTTCTATATTGGTATATGAAAGATGAAAACACTAACACGAAACATACTGATACTAGGCCAATATAGAATACACCAGAAATCAGTTGCAGTTGAAATCGGATATAACGACTAAATGGCAAGGTCCCGACCGAATCCGTATATAAGTACCTATGTAAGCATATCGCTTATAACAACATCGGATAAAGCGACATATCGGTTAAAGCGACGAACTGGCGACGACCCACCATCGGAATTCATCGGCTATAACGACCAGCCGTCATACTTTCCTACACCGCCCACGCCTCATACCACTTTACCATAAACATTTTATACTTGATTTAATACGCATAGCGAGCGACAGTTAAGAGGTCATATCGTTGTGATTTGCTTTGGATCTCGCGTTGTACGCCAGCATGTCATCTCACATCATATGGCGGTTAAAAATAGTGGGATAAATGGGGATACTGCAAAGAAATGCAACCTCTCACACTCTACAATATCAACGATTTGGAAGAATAAAGACAAAATCAAAGCTATTTTTGAAAGCAATTCGTTGAAAATTAAACGGTTAGGTTCATCTCATCTGACCATAAAGTTATAGAAGAGGCTTTATTAACGTCGTTTAAACACCAAAGAACTAACAACAAATTGCCAATAAGTGGTCCGATCTTCAGCAAAAAGCCATTAATTTCGCTCGTCGTATGGGGAAAGAAAATGTCGAGTGCTCATCATCGTGGGTACAGGGTTATTCATTATAAATTACCCACCCTTCATTATCATTATTATTGCATTTACAAAAAAATGTTTCAAGTAAAAGTTGTGTGGCTGAGGTAGGATTTTATTTGCATGTTATCAAAAACACACTGGCGTGTAGATACAACGGTATAAAAAGAAAATATTTTTTTTTTAAATGGAATACCCTGTATATTAAATTTTTATAATGGTCTTTTTACTCTGATTTCAAAAATATACCATATGATACCGGTATCTTAAACCGTTTTCGAGTTATTAAATGTCGAACATCGTAGATACTGTTGCATGGAAAAGTTAGCATTAGTAAAGTAAGCTATGAAAATGACAATTAATGTGTTTCATAAATGACATTTCCTTAATAAAATAGTCAAAATGAAAATGTCATTCATCAAACACAATTATCATTTTCAGAGCTTACTTTAATAATGTTAACTTTTCCATAGTACAGTAACTACGATATTCGACCTTTAATAACTCGAAAACGGTTTAAGATACCGGTATCATATTGTATATTTTTGAAGTCAGAGTAAAAAAAAAATATTTTCTTTTTATATCGTTGTATCTGCACGCCACTGTGTTTTTGATAGCATGCAAATAAAATTTAGTCTTAGCCACACAACTTTTATTTGAAACTTTTTTTTATATATGCAATAATAACGATGATAAAACGTGGGTAATTTATAATGAATAACCTTGTACAACGTTTCTGTGCTCGTCATAACATTGTGGCTGGAAAAGTTTGTGGTGAGGCTGCTCGCGTTCCTGAAGATGTGACGGAAGAATGGCTATCTCATACGTTGCAGAAGAAATATTTAAATCGAATGAAACAGGACTGTTTTTTAATTTGATCCCTGACAGCACACTTAAATTCAAATGTGAGCAATGCAAAGGTGGGAAAATATCTAGTGATCGGGAAAGCTGAAAAACGCGTTGCTTTAAGAACATTCATTTACTGCCTGTTGCATATGAAAACAACACTAATTCTTGGATGACATCGCATATTTTTAAAAAATGACTTCGAAACTGGGATGCAGGCTTGAAATCAAGAGGTAATAAAATTCTTCTTCTAGTTGACAACTGCCCTGCTCACCCTATGGTCCCTAATGTCAAATTCATAGTTTTCTTTTACCACCCAATGTCACTTCTGTATTACAGCCCATGGACCAAGGAGTGATAAAACCTCTAAACCCGCAATACAGAAAACATAAAATTTTGCAAATGCTTCAAAATATTGAAAACTGCGAAAATACAAAAAGTCTCAGCGTTCTGGAGGCAATTCTAATGATTAAAACTTAGGAAAAGCTCAAACAAACCACTATAGCCAACTGATTTCGCCATGCAGGTTTCGAAGGTCTCTCTATATTACCAGACGAGGTAGACAATGTTATGCCTCTTGCACGAATAATGCAATCTCCAACAGATGAAGATGACAACATACCTCTAGATCAGTTGGCTGCTCAGTACAGAATCAAGAATTGAAATAGAGAAAAAAGTTCATCGGAATTGATGGCAATGTTGCCGTGTGTGCGCCAGCTCCTGCAGAAGAGATTTTAGCGGAAGTCGAAAGCAATAATTGTAACACTGACAAAGGAGAATAAGACCAAGAAGGACTAGTTTCAACTGACATTACTATCCGAAGTTATAACGCTGTAACAACTCTACAAAAATGTGTTGCTTTTAACGAAGAGTTTAATTCCGATGTGAATCAAGAATTTTTGAGGGAAATGAAACGTAAAATGCAAAATACGTTTGAGATTCAGTTAAAAACGATCATTTTAATAACAAGTGTAGTCTATAAACTGTAGATTTTTTCACAATAATGTTTTTACTTTCTTATACGTAGTATAAAGAAGTATTGTGATGATTAAAATTTTCGACCGCGAGATTTTTGCAGATGTCCACGTTTTGAAGTCCCCTGATACCGAAAAAGTGGTTTTAATAAAATCTCTCTCTCTCTCTCTGTGTGTGTGTGTCTGTCTGTCTGTATGTGTCAGTGTGTGTGTGTGACCACGATAGCGGTCAAACCGCTATAGCTGTCAATTCCAAATTTTGCATTTACTAGTATAATCTCCCTCTTGAGAACTGATTAGATTTTGAGTAAAATCGGCAGACCGGAAGTAGTAGATAGTTTAGTTCAGTGAAAAAATCGAATTTTTCCATGCCAATATTTCGTCAACTACTAAGTTTAAACAAATTTATAAAGAACTTATATGTATTTAAAATCAAAATTCTGAAAAATTTTATTAAAAAAGTTTTCGAAATTCCTACCGAAGTAGGTGTTTTACTCTTATCGAAAATCAGTATTTTGCAAATATTTTGCAAGTCATGCTTTTTAGGCAGGTACGTTACGAGTATAAAAGTATGTAGAATTTAATTTTCAATACCTTTTGTATAAAAAAAAATTACTTACTCATACCCACTAGCGATTTTTTGAAAATATGTCGTAAATTATGCATTTTATATATATTTATCAAGAGTAGAAAAGTATTTATAGTTGGATCTGGAACATTTTTTGTATAAATGAAATTTCAAAATTCGGACCGGAAGTAACACTTTTACTCTTAGCGAGTAGTACTTTCTTTCGAATATCTCGCAAAGTATGCATTCTATATAGATTTATTAAGAGGATTTTGAATAATTTTTATAAAAAAAAATTCTTAAAATTCTATAATTTGAAACTCTCATACGTATAAGAAAGTCGTGTGGTGGACACACCTCATTATTTATTTGATTTTTATCGTTTAATTTACAAACCAGTCGATATACATAATATGTACAACCTACATATATAAATTAATTGTTCATTAAAATAAAAATAAATATGTATATTGCTTATAACGACTGTCGGATATAAGCATCCTTAGTTATACGATCCCTTCAATGTCGTTATATTGGGTTTCGACTTTCTAATGATACTGTGTTTACTATACAAAACCTCGGACACAAACTCATAGAAAGAACAGAAAAAAAACGTACAACTACATATTTCGTCCAGAGGAAATTTCACACATCTCAATATATTATTTAAAGAACGCTTAAATTAAGTAATCTAATATTCTTAACTTTTCCTACTTGCAAGATACATAACTTGCCAAGATTAAACAATCTGAACTAATTGCTTTCAGTTAAGATATTAATGAAGCCGTTTCTAGAGTTTCGGTTATATTATTTCTTTTGTAAGTAATGGGATATCCAAAGTTTGTGGTTATAAAGTCTGTTTTTATACCTAATTTTATTCACCTAGATTGGGCTCGCGACTTCAGTGATATCACTCATAGCAACATTATTTACTCCTTATCAAAGTTTTAATTATTTGATAATTTATTGCATCTAAAGAGTATTCTTCGTTCCTTGGAGATCGCCCGAGCATTAACTTTATCGCTTGGATTACTTCTCGCGCAATTAGGAAATATTAAAGTATATAATGATCCTTTTTTAATCTTTCAAAGAAGGTAATTAGCTTGTAACGTAATCAAAATCTGAGCAAGGCAAATGACCCAAATTCGTATATTTTAAGAAATACTTTTATTCAAAAATATTTTGTGGTTTATTTTGTGAAACTTCTTAGATACTCCTATATAAATAATATGAGATCTGAAGTACTTTAATAATCAAAAACTTTATAAGCAGTTTTAAGGAACTTACTTATTCAAGGCACGATACTGTAGGACATTTTGCAAAGAAAACCTGTTTAAAGAACGAATATTGTCGGAAATGCAATTATATAAGGTAATAGTATATTATGCAATGAGCATTTAATGATTGCTATTAAGACACGAGTAAGAAAATTACAATACGAGACGAAGCCGAGTATTGTAATGAATACGAGCGTTTTAATATCCATTAAATGCGAGTTGCATACACTATTTTTTCTACGACCCCATAATAAAACATTTATTTTTGAGCATTCCATTTCATAAATTGAGGTTAAAATTTTCCATGCACCTTTGCGAATTTAGCTGGTAATAAATTGTTCGTGGTTACTAAGGCTTGTTCCATAATTTCTGGTGGACTCAAATTTTACATTCCACTGTCATTATCCCTCATTTTTACCGTTTATATTTTCAAAAAAACACATTTTAAGTACTTACTTGTAAATTGCAGAGAACTGTCACATTTATTTAATTTGTATATCTGTCAGATATGCAGTCGCCATATTGAATATTGTTTGAATATTGGAATGTCTCATTCCTATTGGCTATAAACTTGTATCGTAATGAAAAATCTGTATTCCTATTGGATATAAACTTGTATCATAATGAAAATCTGTATCGTAATGGACATCATTAAAGTACAGGTTCGGCAAATCTAATAATACAATTAAAGTATGGGAGTAGAAAAAGTGTATTATGTAGCATACCTATATTTTATTATTCGTTAGTTTTTCATTTTATTCTGTATTTTATTTAAAGATGACACCATTACGGTGTTGGTGTAACGCCACTGATATTTTTTTTAATGGAACACCCTGTATATTTGTCAAATTTTAGACTGAAAATGAAAATACAAATCCAAGGATATTTGATGTGTGCTAAAATTAACAGATACTAAGCCACAGAGATTTATGATCAGAATTTTGGAAGATGATCAACAATTTCTCGTGTTATATTGGAATAAAATTTATGTTTGAAGCAACCTGATTATAATCTAGCATTGCTTCCTTTCTGGTTAATAAATATTCTATATATAATAATTCCTATTAATATTATCTATCAATTAAATTAGCCAATTAGTTTGATTCTACGGACATAGTGTCCAAAATATTTACTGAAGTGATTTTCGATAAAATTCAATTGTGATGATGAAAATTTTCGACCTCGAGATTTTTGCAGATGTCCACGTTTTAAACTCCCCTGATACAAAAAAAGTGGTTTTTAAAAAATGTCTGTGTGTCTGTGTGTCTCTGTGTGTGTGTGTGACCACGATAGCGGTCACACAAACCGCTGTAGATATAAATTCCAAATTTTGTATTTACGTGTATAATCTCCCTCTTGAGATCTGATTAGTTTTTCAGTAAAATCCGTAGACCGGAAGTAGCAGTTTACTTCAACGAAAAAATCGAATTTTGACAATATTTCGTCAACTACCAAGTTTAAACAAATTTATAAAGAATTCATATATACTTAAAATTGAAATTCAAAATAATTTTATTTAAAAAGTTTTTCGAAATTCCTACCGGAAGTAGGTCTTTTACTCTTATCGAAAATCAGTTTTTTGCGAATATTTCGCAAGTCATGCTTTTTAGACAAGTACGTTATGGGTATAAAAGTATTTAAAACATAATTTTCAATATCTTTTGTATAAAAGAAATTTCAAAATTCGGACCGGAAGTAGCACTTTTACTCTTAGCGAATAGCACTTTTTTGATAATATCTTGCAAAGTATGCATTCTATAGCGATTTATTAAGAGAATAGAAGTACTTAGAATAGGATTTTGAATAATTTTTGTATAAAAAAATTCTTAAAATTCTATAACTTGAAACGCTCATACGTATAAGAAAGTCGTGTGGTGGCCACACCTCATACTTCCTTATACGTAGTATAAGGAAGTATTGTAATGATGAAAATTTTCGACCTCGAGATTTTTGCAGATGTCCACGTTTTGAAATCCCCTGATACCGAAAAAGTGGTTTTTAAAAAATGTCTGTCTGTCTGTCTGTCTGTCTGTGTGTGTGTGACCACGATAGCGGTCAAACCGCTGTAGATATCAATTCCAAATTTTGTATTTACGTGTATAATCTCCCTCTTGAGATCTGATTAGTTTTTCAGTAAAATCGGTAGACCGGAAGTAGCAGTTTACTTCAGTGAAAAATTCGAATTTTGCCAATATTTCGTCAATTCACAAATTTATAAAGAATTGAAATGTACTCAAAATTAAATTCGAGACAAATTATTTTAAAGAGGTTTTTCGAAATTCCAACCGGAAGTAGGTCTTTTACTCTCATGCTTTCTAGGCAGGTACATTACGAGTATAAAAGTATTTAAATTATAATTTTAAATATCTTTTGTATAAAACAAATTTTAAAATTCGGACCGGAAGTACCACTTTTACTCTTACCGAATAGCGATTTTTTGCAGATATGTCATAAATTATTATATATTTATTAAGAGTACAAAAGTATTTAGAGTTGAATTTGCAATATTTTTTGTATACATGAAATTTCAAAATTCGGACCGGAAGTGGCACTTTTACTCTTAGCGAGTAGCACTTTTTTTCGAATATCTTGCAAAGTATGCATTCTATAGCGATTTATTAAGAGAATGAAAGTACTTAGAATAGGATTTTGATAAGTTTTGTATAAAAAAATTCTTAAAATTGTATAGTTTGAAACGCTCATACGTATAAGAAAGTCGTGTGGTGGCCACACCTCATTTTTACAATTAGATATATCTAGTATACAATGATTTCGCTTTCATCACCTTTGTTGTTGTTTTTTATTATTATTACTTAATTGATGCATTAGTATACAGAGTGATTCTGCTTCCATCAATTTTTGTTTTGCTTATTAAACAATTACAATTATTAAATAACTAAATTCCCGAAACTTGTTGTAAATTTTTCATCTGATTGAAAGAGTTTGTTTTTATTGTGGTGTTTGTCGTGTTTTCATCCTCTATATTCGCTTTAACTATCAGCATTACATCCACGGCCTCACAACCGTTTTACTTCGATGGGCTTAAAACTTGTGATGGCGCCCTATTTAATTTGACACCTGTTTCGGCCCCGACCATCGTCTTCTGAGCCGGCGGCAACCCAAATGAGAAGTTTAGTCACAGGTAAGTGGGTCTAGATTTTTGTTACAATTACTGAGTTTGTTGAGAATATAATTTTAATTTCGCAAATAGATGCACTGCGCCAATAGCCAATAGATATACTGCCACCCTTGCATAATATGCGCGGCACTAGCGCCGCTTTAGAGAAAAGGAGTAAATGTGCAGTGTTGTACACAGATAACCATTTTTCTATCTAGATAAGATAACAGATAATGCCGAAAAATATAATCTAGATACAGATAAAAGATGATTTTGCAAATGATTATCTAGATATAGATGGCAGATAAAGCATAATTTATCTAGATAATTCAATAGATAATCTAGTGAAATCCTCAGAATTCTATTTTAGAATTCAACGTGGTTTAGGTGTCGATTAATACAGTATGGATGGGGATGAGATTTTTTGATATAGGTAATACACAACTTTAAGTACGAACAAATTTAATATACATTCTTATGTTTATTTACTATTATTAATGCTTAGGGGCTGATTTCAAGTCGAATTTGCGTGGTCGCAACTTTGCGTCAGTAATTTTCATATTCGTATTACTAGTGACTAATTTACAAGATTTATGCTATTCCTAGAGTCTTTACATTTTTGATTTTAAAAACAGATAAAAAATGGTAAAATAACGAATACAGAAATCAATGCAAAGTTTCGATCGCGCAAGTATAACTTGAAATCAGGCTTTAAGGGTGCTTCGGCAAATTAACAACATTTCGAAATGTTTGTCGGATATTCGACTTCTACGTGGAAGTAGGATTTGGGTGCCCGTGCTGAAAAGTCTTTCGACCGGTGCTGAAGATGGTAGCGTCGTGTTACGTTTAAAGAATATTTTTTTAATAGTTGGGTATGCATGTAACATTTTCAGTTCTGTTTTATACAATTTAGATAACAACTTGTGTTGTGTTCACACTTCGTCTCTTCTTTTCGGACCCATGTCACGTTGGCAGAAAGCGATTGTCACTGTCGTCCGTTTCAGATTAACTGTCTGCAATGGATTGTGAAGCCAAAAAAGTAAATTCATTTATGAATATTTCTTTACAATTATTAACACGTCTCTCAGGAATCAATTTGGTTTTAAATTTAGGGTG
The DNA here is from genome assembly GCA_963170755.1 of Amphimallon solstitiale. Taxonomy (NCBI): domain Eukaryota; kingdom Metazoa; phylum Arthropoda; class Insecta; order Coleoptera; family Scarabaeidae; genus Amphimallon; species Amphimallon solstitiale. The sequence goes on along the minus strand of OY720683.1, from coordinate 44,863,924 downwards.
ACTCATTGCTGACAGAATGAAAGCTTTACTTTCGGCAGGGTAGTTTTCCATGTCGAACAAGTGTTAAAATCTCTGTTCAATCCCTTTGATTATTGCCACTTTTAAAGCACTACGGTAAACAAGAGATGAGATCTCAAGCAACTTGATGCGGAGAATAAATAAAGTTGGAGCAACAAAACTCAGAAAACATTCTTATTCTCCTTGCAGTCTATCTAATGAACAAGCCAGTGGCTCCATCACACTGAAACAATCTTCAATGAATTGCCACTCAGTGTGTTTTAGTCTTTGGAGTTTCAACTTTGGGAACGATTCTCATATTTCCTTCTTATTCTACAAATTCTTTTGTCGCATCATAATATGAATTCCATCGAGTCATGATGGGTACAGGAAATTTGCCTTTACATACTTCATACATTAAGTCTGAAGCAACTGTGCGTCTGCTCGTTAAATTCCAAAATGCCTGAAGTTTCCCAAATTTAGAACAATAAATTTTCTTGGAGTCGATTGCTTTTTCCAAAACTTTATTTGCATCACTAGTGGCAACTAAGTTGAGAGTGTGCACGGCACACCTCATGTAACTTGGCAATATACTTCCTTCTAGTTCATCATCTGCCATTTCAGGGTTAGGCTCAAGAAGAAGGTGCTCCAAATTGATTGCTTGCACATCTTAAATAATAGAAGTAATGTTATTGAAAAAATTTACCAGTTTCCAGATTATTCCACAACGGTAATAAATTCTTCATTATTAACCATTACATTACACATTATAAAGTTAAAAATACATGTTTCAAAAGGGTACATCTGCCATCGTAAAACCACACATTTCTTTTTACATGCTTTGAAACTATAAAAGAGGATCAAATTTGTGAATTATAATCTTAATACAGGTGACCTCTTCCTGGAAAAGAATCGTTTTTCCACTTTGAGACAAAAATAATTCTTCTTCTTTGAGAAAATAATCTTATTTTGATAAAATAAGAATACCTTCAGAAGTCGTCTTGGGATTCATCAGTAAGGGTGAAAAAAATTATGTGTTATCTAGAACCTTCAGATAATCTGCTTTTTTTTAATCTAATATAAGATGATAAATAAATGGTGGTCATGTCATCTAGATAAGATAACGAATAACAAGACTTTTATCTAGATAAAATCATCCAGATAATGCACAACACTGTAAATGTGTATATTTCGGATTCTGTTGCTCGTAGAGAATTATTGTTTTCTAGTTTTGTAGGCAAAAACATTTGTTAAAACTTTATTTGGAAGAAGAAAAAATATTATTCATAACCTGTTCAATATTGGACGTTGGAAATCGCTTTAAACGATTATCTTGCACCCGGTTGAATTGAGGGGGCAAAACAGGTAAATTTTTCGTAGAGTACTCAGTTTCCCACAGTTTTTGTATAAGCAATTATTTGTGGGTCAAGAATAATTATAAATAGACGTTGAAGTTGACGATGTCTGCGTGATCCACAAAACTGTACTATAACAAGTGGGCCAGAAACTCCTTCATAAGATATTATTCATTGGATAGCTTTTGAGTAATATACTTTTATTCAAAAAACGTTTCGCAAAATGTTCGATTTCCGAAATCTCAGAAAATATTTTACCTATAATAATAAGAAAACAAAAATATTCTATGAACAATAGAAACCGCGATATTCACATTTACTTATCACAACACAGCGCTTGGATTTTCAAATTTTGTGTTTCACTCTCTGAAAGGGTGCCTTAACGACCAAAAAATAACGAAGGTTTTGCAGAGATTAACGTGGACATACTCAACTTCAACGCTCTCTATTCGTGTTTCTTCTGGGCCCACAAAAAAGTTACTTATACAAAAATTGTGGGAAATTGAGTGTTCTACGGAAAACATTATACATTTTGCCCCATCAAATCAGCTGGGGGGGGGGGGCTATATAAACAGTAAGTTTTAGCAAATATTTTTACATGCAAATCTAAAAAAAACATAAATCTTCTACGACCAATAGATGCATTATTCACATTTACCTCTTTTTTTTAGGCACGGCGCTAGCACAACCCATACTTGTTCAAGTTCAAGAATTTGACAAAGCTATACTCCAGAAACGTCTGGGGGTATTTAAATTGATCGATAATTAAATCTTTCAAAGACACATAAAATTTGAGAGATATTCTTTTGTTCGTAGGGCTTTGTATTACTCGAATATTACTAAACAGGAATTTTCTTTGTATATGACACATTTTTTACTAACCAATTTTTGCCTAGTCTCCTAAATATTTTATCTATTTTGGATCAATATTATCAGGTTTACTTGCTTTTACAGTTTTAATTTTCCTCCTATCTTTCGAGTCCATTCATATTTAGTTGTTCCACATCTCGATCGTCTCATGTTTGTCTCTTCTTATGCCTGACTATCGATCTTTCCTTGGCCCTTCTTCCTTTTTGTGTACAGTGCTTAGTTTGCCGTGGTTTCTTTTTAGTGTCTCACTAGTGTTCCAGAATTACCTTTTACTTGTGCTGAAATTCTCTTCGATAGTATCCTCATATATCTCCCAAGTTCTTTGTTTAGCTTCTTTACATAGTAATTTGCTATGTTTCTTTTGCATGTATATTCTATCAGTGTTGTTTAGTCTTCGTCGCTGATAATTAAGCAGAATTTTTCAAAAAAGAGCTGGTGCATATTGAACATCTATAGCAAAAGGCAATATAGAAATTGATCATCACACGACTTGTACGACGTAGTGCGTTCCAATTTTTTATATATAAAAGTTGTTCCAACTTAAACTTTAAATACTTTTATCTTCTTGATATCCTGTGAGTAAGTGTTATTTCCACGCGTAATTTTGTATTTTTTTATACGATGATTTAATGCATGCTTAAAAGAAACCCATCGGTATTGTTTTATCACTTTGGCAGCGAAAAGAGTTTAACTTTTAAATCGGCAAAAAAGTTGTTTACCTCTGGATGACCTGACATCAATCAAAAATGTCAAAGTCGACACAACAGTAAGATGTAAGCTGTGTTTTTAATAACACTATTATTGAATAATATAATTACTATGCAATAAATGTTTCAATAATTGTTTACACATTCGGTAAATTAAATTCCGAATAAATTTTCCATTTTCAAACTCAAATTTAGTTTTTAAGTGGTAACTGAACTCAACAACTAAAATTTTCTTTAAAAACTGAAAATTTATCCGGAAAAAAGAAAGCTTTCGTGTAATTAATTATAAGTAAGATTACTCCAAATCCAATTCTAAATACTCCTATATATACTAATCAATAAATCTGTATAGAATACATAAATTGCGATATATTTGCCAAAAACTGAAGTGTTACTTCCGGTTCGGATTTGAAACTTTGTTTGTACAAAAATTGTTTCAAATCGAGTTCTAAATACTTTTCTACTCTCGATAAATATGTATAGAATGCATAATTTATAAGATATGGGCAAAAAACTGCTGTTAGACTGAGTAAGAGTGCAGTTTCCGGTCGAATTTTTAAATATTTTAGATATAAAAATTATCCAAAATCAATCATGTATTTTTTCAAATTTGTTTAAACTTCGTAGTAAACGAAATTTTGGTGAAATTTGATTTTATCACGTAGTTGTAGTAGGCTGGAAATAGAAGTAAACTTCTACTGACTTTACTGAAAATATAATCAGATCTCAAGACAGAAATTATACTCGTAAATATAAAGTATTGCATTGATAATGTTAGCCGTTCTGCCGTTATCATGATCATACCGAGGGATAGAAAGACACAGAGACAGATTTTTCAAAAACCAATTTTTCGGTAATATGGAATTTCGCGAAAAATGGTAAAAAGGCTTATTATCTAATTAATACTAGACCCACTTTGTATAAAGGAAAATTTAGATACGCTTAATGTGACGAAGAAAGTAAGGAGGAAGAAAAAAAATTTTCGATTTCCAAAATCTCACATACCATCACCAATTCATCAATAAAATTGGTGCCATATTAAAGCGATGTAACTCCCAGAATTACTCTATTAACAGCCATTAATATCGATAAACATAAGGGGTTTAAGACTAGACTTGAAGCTTACCAATTTCGTATATAATAATAGAAATAGAAATGCGACTTTTATTGTGACATATGAGGAAAATAAAGATATTAACGAAATATTAAAACCTAAAAGCGTCAACAATATCTGTTTATCTAAGTAAGACTTTATATATTTATATAACTACGACATTAATCTTATCCCTAAAGAAAAAATATCTTTTTACGGTCCTTCTTCACATTCTAACTTTATCCATGTTTGCGGCAAATATAAAATGTTATATTTACTTGTTGTCCCGCAACTCCACTAGAAAAAAGTATATCTCTTGATGAAAACGAAAAGTACAATTTATTCCGCCATAACTCAAAGTACCCTTAAACACAATAAGATACATAAAAATAACAGCTGTTGGACGTGAAAATTTCCACGGACAAATTGCCGTTATCCGTCGAGAATAACATTGAAAATGTGTGTAGCATTATATCGGAAAAACGTTACACAAGAAGATAAATTATTACGATATTAAATGCAATCGGGACCTTATAATATACGCCTGTCGTCCTACTATCGTTTTTTTTTCTGTCTATCCCTTTTTGCGATGAAAGGGATCCCACGCTTATAACGATTTAAGGTGCTTTCCTCCTCGACCGAGAGTCGTTTAATAAAAATGAGATTGTGGGGCTTTCTTTTATCTTTTCGCCTCAAGTGTTAAAGTAGATTTTCCTTTTACGCTTTGCAATCGATGGATTAGGTTACTTGATATGCATATAATTTAAATAAGGTTGCATTAATTAAGAAAATGTGGAAAGAAATTAAAAGGTTACAACTGTGACGAAATGGTGAAGATTTTCATTAAAAGTTAATTGCACATTATAGTTAAAGACTATAAAGTTTTTTACCGTTTACTGTTACAATCCATCATAAATTCTTTAATTGTGTATAAAGAGCTTCGGAGAAAATATACCTTTGCTACAGTTTGTCGTGCATTTATCTGAAGCTTTGATAATTTATGGACGAAATTACTTCGAATAAATGCCGTCGTCAATATGGCAGACTTTCAAAAAGCACACCAACAATGGAAAGCTGAACATCTGGCCATAAAAGCGTCAACCAGAGAGACATGTCATAATTAGGGCACGGACATGACCGGTTTAAACTACGACGAAGTTAGAACGGAGCAAAGAAATAATGTAAACAACACCCACTTACTGAATAACACTAATTCATATGGTGAACTGCAACATCTGTTTACGCCCGAGAAGTACCCGAGAATGAGAGGAAAAAATTCCCATAAACTAAGGAATTTATGAGTAAAATCCTTTTCTCATCGGCGTAGATAGGAGCGTGAGGGGTTTTTAAAATGTATTATATTTACCTTATATTTCGCAAGAGAAATTAAATTTTCATTCATACTTACGTTAGTTTCGTTTTTTCATTGTTTTGACTGTTAATTACGTACCTACTTCGTAATTTTTGTAATAGTCTTAATACCGGTTTATTGAATCGACTTCTCCCAATTATCTAGACGTAAGTGTGCACTGGATTTCGTTTAGTTTCAATAACTTACGCCTACATTTTTAGTTATCATTTATTTATATCTAGAACGTTGTTTAAGTTACTTTTTCTGATATGAAAATGAATTGTCAGTGATTCTGAAATTTATTACAAAGTCTGTAAAATATCGTTACAGAATGCCAAAATATCGCACGTTCGTCACTTAGCTTTGCTAAAACATACACAGAAATAGTTTTTATGCAGAGAATTTCGATAGTTTACAAAATTTCGTTATATGTTTAAATGACGATGCTCGAAGTATTTCTGAGTGCATGGAACTAACACAAATCCCAAATTTAAAAAATCAGTTGTTGTTCCTTCAAGAACACCTTGGAAATTTGCCTAAACTAATGACATATTTTGAAAATCGAAATCTCAAATTAAAAGATGGATTAACCAAATTAGACGTGGGCTATTAATATTACATAAGTATTCCAAGTGACTTCGAATGTGGCCTTCGGCAAAAGTTAGACGGAGTTTTTAATAGAAATCCAGATTTAATAATATTGCGGCAATTGTGTATGTTAAATACGCTGAAATAAAAGAATATTTTCAGTACGCACATATAACCAATTGCGATGTAGAAAGGACGTATTCTATCTACAAGGATGTACTTAATTCAAAGAGAACAAGTTTTACAGAAGAGAAAATGAACAAATAATAAGGTATTTTGTATTTTATAGATCACCAGCCACTTGTTATCCAATTATATAAATAAAATTAAAACCTCTTTAAAAATACAACATTTCAATAGTGCGCCCATGGACGATGAGTCATCAACCGTACGTGTCCGCGCCCTAGTCATAATAGAATATATTGTTATAAAAAGAAAAAGGAAATAAGAACCCCTATTACTTGTTCTTTATGTAATATTGCTTACGTCTAAGTTGTTAAATTACATAATAAGTATAGGTTTGAAAAAATTATGTTATTCTATAGTTGTAGTTCTAAAATATTTGAAAGATACGTGTTTAGTGGCGCTCATTTATTGCATCGCCCTAACTTAAAGGACGAAAACAGAATAAAGTAAAATGTTGAAAACAGGCAATATTAATATCTAGTAATATAATAATTTACTTACAAATGTTAAATTCTGACGAAATATGGTTGGCGCAAAGGGTTAAGTTAATTATGAATATTATACTGGGTGTCCCAGAGGAGCGGTAAAGTCCATTATTGGTATATCTAATAATGTAGATAGCGAATAATTTTTAACACAAAAATTGTAGGTAATCATAAGCTCTACAATTCAAAAATATTTTAATTTATACAGAGTGTTCGATAACGATAAACTAACACAAACTTATGATTTTTTAAATGGAATGCTATACATTTTTTGATAATTTATGATAGCCCTTGAAGAGCTGATTAAAATGACTTCACTTGCATTTGTCGATTTTCAACTGTTTCTGAGATATGGCGATTTTTCTTTAAAAATTGTACAACATTTGCAAAAGTTAGAAATTCGAAAAAAATTGAATGGAACACCCTGTATATTTATATGTCATTGAAAAGTACTTAAAATTTGCTATTTAAAAATATCTACTTTTTCTCGTCTGTGGGCGATATTGCAAAAGTTATAGAATAATTATATCTGGATATACCATTGCATATTACGACTTCAAAATATGAGTTGTCATAACTTGCACTACACATAGCATAATTAAAATTAATCAAAAAGGGTACTTCTAATATTTTCCTTTTACAAATAAATAATTTTTATTAAAATTTTAAAACTCATGAAAAGTTTGAAAGTTCAAAT